>JAWNNP010000768.1:1319448-2638896 GCA_035044805.1 Leucophenga maculata
TTTGGGTACGTTAGCTTGGTGCCGCTTTCAGCGTTGTTGATGCTCATAGTGCTATGATTTTCTAAAATATTTTAGTTATAATAGGTATTCCATTATTTAAACTAACAGCCACTTTAAAAAAGCTTCACCGTTTCAAAGCTTTCAATTATAGAACACCCATTTGGAAGATTTTAATACGATGCAAAGGCGTTTCGCAGGCTGTTTTATTACAATGGACGATTTTATACAATGGACTTGAGTTAAATCGCGTGCATGACGCCATGTTTTCAGCAAAACAAATTCACAAAAACTTAAAAATTTGTGTGAAATCGCCTTTAAATCGCATGGAATAGTCACTTTAGAAACGTCTCAAAAACGCTACAAAAAAAAAATCGCATATTGATCAACTCGGGTATATCAACTTTTGAGAATCGCCGAGGAGAGCGATTCGAAGTAATTACTCTTCCGGCCGAGAATATCTATCTCCGGCCAAGGCCGGCGGTCACGGTCATATCAAGTCGCGTGCGTTCCACGCACAGGTACACATATACGTACACGCACACATCCATACACACACTCTAACCCTAGCTGCCCACAAGACGGAAGCAGTGCTAATAAGCAGCAGGAAAAAGGTGAAATCTGCCACTATCCAAGTGGCAGGGTGCCAAGTTTCCTCCAAGTCGGCCATTCTATATCTGGGAGTGAAATTGGACCATAGGCTGTCCTACAAGTTCCATCTTGAGTACGCTGCGGAAAAGGCTGCCAGGGCAACAGCGGCACTTTCCGGAATCATGGCGAACATAGGAGGCCCACGCCATAGAAGTAGGTGGCTTATCTCTACTGTGGTAAGGTCCATCATACTTTACGCTGCACAAGTTTGGGCACCTGCAATGGCGGTCAAATCCTTCACGTTCTGTGCGCCTACCGCACAGTCTTCGAAGACGCCGCATTAGTACTAGCGGGAATGATTTCCCTGGACCTACTTGCGGCGGAGACAAGGAACCCGGATGTGGCAAAAAGACGCGCAACGATGGACCAATGGCAGGAGAGATGGCGACAATCTGGGAGCGGCAGCTGGACGAAAAGAATCATGCCAGACGTGCAAAAATGGGTTGATAGGAAGCATGAACATACCAACTTCTACTTGAGGCAACTGTTGACCGGACATGGGTGTTTTAAATCCTATTTGTATAGGTTTAAACACGAGAAGGATCCGTTTTGCACACACTGTGCGCGGACCATAGAAGACGCAGAACATGTCTTTTTTGTCTGTCCTCGATTTTCTGCTGAACGGGAAGAGCTAATCCTTAGGACTGGGAGGCCATTCACAGTCTCAGACTTAATGGATATCCTACTTAGCTCGCAAAACAATTGGTTAGAAATTAGGCACATATGTGCAGAAATAATTCAATCCCTGCGTCGCGCTGAAAGACAGCGCAAGTCGACTTCAAACTCTAGATGAGACTCTAGACGAGGCTTTCATGCCATCTTCCTTTCGTGAGGTAATACCTAACGGTTCAGTACCGCGGGAGGGATGCAGAGAGTAGGGTTAGGTTTTTGTGGGTGGAAGTCCCTCACTTTTTGGCTGTTAATGCTTTCCCCCCTATACAAAAAAAAAAAAAAACGCACACACACATTCACACACACATACATGAACAATAATACATACATATACATATATATATATATATACATAGCGCCCCTTAAAGTATCCCGTGGAGGTCATTGGACTTGGCACCTTGGTAAACGGACTTTGCCTTTTGGAGGGTCAATGGACTTGACCCCTTATTATTATTTTCTTTCACCGCGGTTAACAACTTCTGGCTAAAGTCATCGACAACTGGCCAAGGTTAATGACCTCTCCAGATGGGAAACTCCCCAGACAATGGACTTGAACCCCTGGGGCTTAATGGACTTCGCTCTTTTGAGGGTCACTGAAATTGGCAACTTGGGAGTTAAATGAACATGGCGCCTTGGAGGGTTAATGTATTTCACCCTTGTGAGGTCAATGGACTTTATCCATTGAGGTTTCAATGGATTGGAACCCTTGAGGGGTCAATGGTCTGGAACCCTTGGGAGGACATTGACCCTTGGGATCAGAGGTCATAGATCCTTAGGGTTAGAGGTAATTGATCTTGGAGTCAGAGGTCATTGATCCCTGTGGTCACAGATCATTGACCCCTGGGGTCAAAGATCGTTGACCCCTGGGGTCAAAGCTCATTGACTCCTTGTGGTCAAATGTGGACTTGACCTCTTGGGGGTCAACGGACTTGACCTCTTGAGAGTCAACGGACTTGACCTCTTGAGAGTCAACGGATTTGACCTCTTGGGGGTCAACGGACTTGACCTCTTGAGAGTCAACGGACTTGACCTCTTGAGAGTCAACGGACTTGACCTCTTGAGAGTCAACGGACTCGACCTCTTGAGAGTCAACGGATTTGACCTCTTGAGAGTCAATGTATTTGGCCTCTTGTCGGTCAATGGACTTGACTCTTGGGGGGTCAATGGACTTGACCTTTTTTGGGGTCAATAGATCTGATCCTTGGGTGTCAATGTATTTTACCCCAGGGGGTTAATGGACTTGACCGCTAAGGGGGGTCAATGGACTTGACTCTTTGGGAAATTTTGTCCAGTCAGGTTATGTCACTGTCTCCTGCTAAACGACGGTTCTGATTTTGATGAAAGTCTTGTGTGTGCTTGAGAGGGTTCCTGGGTAGTTTAGATTTACAATTGAAACCAGCAGGTGGCACTGTAATCGGGTCCTAGAATTATTTTTTTTTAATATTTTGTAAAATATTTTATTTTGTAAAATATTTTTTTTTTCATTTCTTTATCCGAATGTTTGATCTTGCTAAGCTCCGAAATGGCTAAACCGATTTTGATAAGACTTTCACTGCCTGATAGCTATACATATTTATTTAAAATCCCATAAACCATATAACCGATAAACAAAATTCGACACATCTTTGCAGCTATTTTGGCGGGTATTAATGGTATCTAAAGAAGTAAAATGCATTGCTTGGCTGTCTATAGGAAACATACATATTTACAATATTCATTTTGAAGGGCACTGCTAGTTGCAGAATAAGTGACTTATTTGAAAGATTTCTCAAACTTTTTCGTACACAGTCAATCAAAACTGTTCTCTCAGTACGTCTTCCCTTCAAAAGTTTCTCACTTAGTTTAAACGCCAATTTTCATTAATTCAACTGACGATGGCCATGAAACCGAGTAACTAGTTTCTTTGCATGGCTCATGTTTATTCAGTGCATCATACCCTACATGGAAAGTGTTGCATTTGGCCTCGTAAAAGGATGACAAATGTTCAATGAAATGCATATTTATAGACACACATACACATATATAAAAAAAAAACACAAACTAACTAATACCAACAGACAGTTTATCCGCACGTAGTCAATTACTCATGCCACGCGTACTCGTAGATTTTTCACATTTACCTACGCCGCCATTGGGGATGCTTTTTATCCAAACTTGCATGCAAACTTTTCTGACACAAAATGGGGAGGGGAAAAAAAAACTTGAAATGAAAATCGATTTGAATGTTGAATTGCTTTACCAACTTTGTAAAGTTTTTATATACAATTAAAGGTCAGGATTTGCAATAAAACATTTTATTTAAATTTGATTCAAACAAAATAATTAACTTGTAAAATTGTTAACAAATGTCAGAGTTGGAGTGTTTTAATTTGAATTTGATTGTGTGTGTGTGTGTGTGTGTGTGTGAGTGTGTGCTATATGCAACAATTAGAAAATGTCCGACATGACTTTAAATTGTATCTCATATTTTGTCATTGCACTTTATCTTAATCTACATGTACAATCTTGGTTAGAAAATACCACACGAAAAACAACTACACGCGCCTGGACATTGATAAATCCTTTTTAGCAAATGTCCTTTATTTTACACTACTCACACTGCGTATGAGTAACTTAGGCGCGCACAGCATGTGGCTCTGTATCTGTTTTATGCAGTTTTAGTTGTACTTTCGCAAAATACAGAATGTTCAAATGCGTAATTCCAACTGGCAACTTGTTAAGCTAAAGTTGTAAACTTATGGCTTAGAATGCTTTGCCTTGTAGTCCATATATATATGTATTTTGTATTTATGTAGTTAGTCTACCGTTAGCAACAATTGTCCAGCTGCCTGCTGCTCGGCTTCAATTAGCAGTTGCTAGAATTTTATTGGTTTTTCACATATTGTTTTGTTATTTCTGGGCAGAGCATAAAATTTGCCGACTATGTCAAGTGTTAAAGTGTAAAATGTGCTAACAAGAGGCCAAGTGCATGTTAAGAGCACACTCTGAGGTTAATGAAATTTCGTACGATATATAGTATACTACTCGGACATATGTGTGTGAATATGTAACTCAAACATGACACTTGAAGTTGGTTTTGTGGAATTGTGAATTTGCAGATACTTTTCAAATTACACACGCACACATAGCTCGGAAAGTCTTCAAAAACTCATTTGTGTTTGTTTGTTTTAGTTTTGATATAAATTACAATGAAGTACATACTAAACTATTAATTTATGATATGTTTGCATATTTTATAAACTCATTGGGCGAAAAGTTTAAAATTATTGCCAAAAGTTTAAAATATTTGACCAAACTTTACTCGAACAGTCTCCTCAATGAACTGATGTTCGTCTGTGAATTTCAGCTCAATCGGTTGAATTATTTGGCTTCCTATAAGGAATATACATACATACATACATACATACATACATGCATACATACATACATACTTGGCAGGAAGTCGCTGTCTCAACAGAGGCTACTGGAACTCGAGGCTTTAAAACTGAAGCGATATACTGCAAATCGCCGAGGACTTGAGCTAGCTAACTATATATCTTCAGGCAACATCCACTCGTTATTCGATTCCTGGTACTCTCTGATAGGAACGATTAGTGTAGCACCTACCAGCGTAGCACCTCCTGCCAAGGCACTCGGACATCGCTTAGTTCAAAAGACACCTGTAAGCTACAATCAATCTGAACACCGATCAGGTCGAAATTTTGACTCGAAATGTGCACACAGCAGAAGCATTAGCCCGCTCTCCCACGCCCGAGCCTAAATCTCAGCAGACACCTTTCAGTTTGGAAGCGACCACAAGAGAGCTTCTCCAAATTCCTCAGAACGCAGCATCCCCAAGAAAAAAAAAAGCCTGTTAATGAGCTGCTTCTGTTCTGAAAAAAAATCTGCAACGGAAAAGGGAATAGTTCTTCGAGGAAAAACTAGAGTAGATGTACTACACAGCTGATGCGAACTAATTGCTGTGGAAAGCAAGAAGAGTAACTAGACTTCCGAGAATTTTCAGTCAGGGACTCTAATGGCATGATTGCAGACAGATTTGGAACAGGCGCGCATTCTTCTCTTTTGCAGATGACAGTGACATTGATGTGCTCCAGGCTCTCGAGATTCGTCTCCAAATGGACCTCCCTTGTACCATCTTTAATCCAAACAAGTGAAGCAGAGTTCAGCTCGTTGGCAAGACTTCAATTTCTTTTTGAATAGAATCCTGAGGCGCTTGTTAAGTCATACCAGATATATAGATAGATATATACATATAACATTAATTTTTATATAGATTTAATTTTTATTTATTTAATTAAACATTTTTTATAAATTTAATTTTTATTTTTTTAGTTTTGTGTTGTATTTTTATTTTTAATTTTATTTATTTAATTTTTTATTATGTATTTAATTTTTTTTTAAATATATGTGTTTTATTTTATAAACTAAAAACAAAACACGTACATAAATAATTTATTTTTGGTTTTCATGTGCTTTTATTTTTATTATTATGACTTTTTGTATTGTTTTATGACTTTTGTTCTTGTTTTTATTTTTGTATTCGGTTTTTGTTTTTTTATTCAGGTTTTGTATTTGTTCTTTTGTATTTGTTTTTTTATTCAGGTTTTGTATTTGTTTTTTGTATTTGGTTTTGAATTTACTTTTTGTATTTGTTTTTGGTTTTTTTATTCGGGTTTTGTATTTCTTTTTGTTTTTTTATTCGGGTTTTATATTTGTTCTTTTGTATTTAGTTTTGTATTTGGTTTTTGTATTTGATTTTTGTTTTGTTTTTAATCTTTTTATTCGGTTTTTGTATTCGGTTCTTGTATTTGTTTTTTTTTGTATTTTGTTCTAAATTAATTGGTTCATGCTTTTTTTTACTTCCCAAATTAATTTTTTATAGGAAATACAATTGGTTTTCCAAGCCTGGATCCGAAGTACGATTAATGTGCTCTGCCACTAGAAATGCCAGCTTGTGGGCATACTGGCACACAGCAGGCACACGGCAGGTACCGGAGTAGTTGTAGTACATGTGGGTCATCTTGTAAGCTAACAGTTGCAGCTTCTCAGCATTGAGACCCATACTGTCGTGTATGACATTGTAATTAGTCGGCGAAACGGTTCCTTGGCGTACTGATTGCGACACCAAGAAAAAATCGTACCGTTCCGGTAAAGTTATGACATCGTCAACGACTGTGCCTGGCCTTGGGTTCCGCCCATTGACGAAATAACGGGTCTTGATGCGTTTCGCCACAACCATAAACGCAAATCGGCAGCCTTCTTTCTTGCCAGCATTTCGATATACTGCGTCAAGTTGCGCTTTCAGTAACTTGACTTCATGTTCGAATACTTGATGTAGTTGTCCATCTCCTACCCCATCTCGGAAAAAAAGTATGCGTTCCGGCAATGCGCCATGTGTGTCACGATACGCTCTCAACGCGCATATCATATTCGTTGACATTTCGTTGGTGAGCTCCTGGCCCTTTGAATGTTCGGTAACGGTCGAGAAGTATCTTCCCGATCGCCTCATGTCCATGGTTGCAACCAGTGCACCATAGGATTTATTCCGTTGCTTCGACGAATGACATACGTCGAAACCAACAGTCATTAGGCCCTCCACCGGAAGCTCTATTAGCCACGGCACTCCCATCAACTTGGCATTCATCTGAATAACCACTTTTGTGGCTATTGACATAACACCAGCTGATGCCTTCTCATTCCGCGGTGCAATAGTCTTGATTGTCACAACCTGCGACGGCACTGCACGATCGACACAAGTACGCTTCTTGATGCAGCCATACCTGATGGGAGAGTCCAGCCAAATATAATATATATATGTAGACTTTCGACATTATTCAAGTGTAATCTACTTACCTATCCTCGTTGGGAGTCAATAGAACGATCATAATTATCTGGGGATCCTTCGAAGCTGCATTCTCAATCGCATCAGAGTAGCAGCTGTTACGGTCCTCATTTATTTCCTCGCTAAAATAATTAATTTGTGTTAAAGGAAAAAATCTGTAGAGTCCTTACTGTCAAACTTACTATCGCGGCTCGCTAATCTTCATATGCATTCCGGCTGCAACACACATGCACTTCTTCACAAACTCCTGGGTTTCGCGTAACACGTTACGCGGCACAACCACATACCAGCGCCTAATGTCCTTCTGACGGAACATAGCATGAGAGCGGAATTGATGTGTCCAGTCGGCTTTTTCAGTGCATGAAACACGCTCATTGTTAGCAAGTATAATCAGTTGTGTTGGTAAAATCCTTGCAGGAATTTCAACCAAATTTGTTTCTAGTTGCATGTCCCAGTAACTCAGGACCTCTTTAGACTTAAGGGAGGACTGTAAACGTTTATTGAACATGCGTAAGCGATCAATGCGCTTCTCGGGTATAAGACGAGTTTGATCGCTCATGGCTTTCATAAGGCTGCAAGCAAACAAGGAAATAGTTTATGAGGATTTTTCAGAATACGTCGAAATACCTGAAGTTTGCGCGCATCTCCTCCGTCATGCCGGTTGCACGACACAGTTCTGGTATAAGCATTATCAACTCATTCTTGCCACCGCGTTTGTTCTTCTCTGTGGGGCATGATATCAAGAGAGGCTGCTCATAGTCTTTAATGATTATGTTGTAGCGCTGTAAAGCAGATGTACAGAATGTAACTGTTTCATTGCTATAGAATTTCAATCGTGTACTTCATACCATTCTGTAGTAATCAACATAAGAGGTAGATCCTTCTTTAGTGGAGAACTTCGAGAGCGGTGATTGTTTGAAATCTACACCGTCCACGCGATAAGTTTTATTATTGTAATCGGTTAGAACTATCATTCCTAGAAGCAACACAAATTCACTTTGTAGAAACAAAATTGAGTTTATTTAACCAACTTACCGATCGCTTTTTTGCTGAAAGTACTTCGTACGTCGAAATGTCCTCTCGTGCACTCATTAAGAATGTGCAACATCGTATCCGTTCGCATAACTTTGTGTATATTTTCCGTGCATAAAAGTATGTCGACCTCGTGCTGTCTAATTGAAGTCTGATATCCTGGCCAGATCTCCAAATGGAAGTTCTCCAATGTAATCTATTTATATAAAATAAATTTTTAAATGTAGAAAACAATAAATAGCAGCTTTCACCTTGGCAACTGGATCGAATAAATTGCGTCCTAATAATTGCAGGTTCAACCCCTCCATGGCACGACGTAGTATCAGATTGAGAACTTGAAATTGTTGATAATCAAAAGGTCTAACCAATCCCGCGCTCCTAATGCGAATTTCCATTGGTTCCCCCGAAGGAGTCTTTGTTGGCAAGGTAAGAACTTCGACGTTGTGGGGAAATACAAACTTCCGTGAGCAAAACAGCATAGTTCCATCAAAAATAAATCCGCCCAATATGGCGCGATGCTCAGAAATATATTTGCGCCGCATACGCAAATCGTCAACTTCGGGCAAGAAGTCAACGCGATATTGAAATATGGTCCACTCCGGTCGTTTCCAGACACGAAAGTAGTTTGCCTGGACCATTATTTTGTGACCTACTTCGCCCTGTTTTGAAGCTACATGCTCCGGACGCGAATGGACAACATCAACCATTTCGCTTTTTGCTTGGCAGGGCTTGGCGCGACGAACAGCACTGCCCGCAGCAGCTATATAGAATTGTACAGAAATTTGGTTAACTCCTAAGAATATGTGTAACTTTGTGGGTTTCTAGGTTTTGCCAACATATTAAACTTACCGGAATTTCCACCGCCAAACTTGTTTTGCAATGCTGATAGCTGTTCCGGCTGCTTTCCAACTGTCGACGAAGACATGTGTGCCAACATGCCACCGCGTGGCAAAGCGGCACGCGAACTAATGGATGATTTGTCTTCCATCAAACCTCCGAGTGGTACAAGACCACTAGAAGATGGAGGCAAAGACTGACCCTATAAAAATAAACAATGATATTCTGAAGCTTTTAAAAAAAATTATATTTTTTGGAATCAAAAAAAAAAAATTATATTTTTTGGAATCAAAACCAAATACGAAAGAAAATACTGCAGCAAAAAAATTTATAGAAAAAAATCAAAATGGCGGATCAAATTTTATATCTGAAAATTTTTCTTTCCAACCACAAAAAAAAAAATAAGCTAAATTATATTACGCAAAAATTGGCGATAATTGCCGAATATAAAAAAGTAATACAACCAATTTGTTGTTGGAAAATGTAAAATGTAAAAATAAAATAAAAAATTCAAAATGGCGAAATTTGTTCTTACCAGCAACGACTGCAGTCCACTGCGTGAAGCAGCACGTCCAAACCCGCGTCCTCTTCCAAAACCACGTCCGACAGAAAAGCCCTCGCTTGGAACACCATTTAAGTTATTCATTTTAATATATATCAAAAGGAGATGAGGATTCGTAATCTTTTTGAAATTTTAGAATTAAATTTTGTTTTCCGATTTGGTTAGAGCGAACAACTTTAGTTGTTGACTTGGTGGCTGAATGAACTCAACTGAGAAAAGTACGACGACGTTCACCTCAAGCTTTGAAGAAAAGATTTTTCAAATGCAACTCTGCAAGCCAGAGTTGCACGAAGCAATGTCAAATGTCACTAGAGATGAGCGATATTTCACGGAAGTATGAGTGCTCAAAAACTTTCTTGTGCTGGCCGATGTGTGAGAGCATGCAATGTCATGGTGGAGGGTGATTCTTCATCAGCGGTTTGTTTTGCGAATTTCTCGGAAGATTTCAGACAAAAAAAATGGTCGTGTACCATTCAGAATTGACCGTTCTACGTTGCTCATGCGGAACAGTGGCCACATAGCCCATTCGGCCGCAGAAACAGACGACCATTTGCTTCGCAGTGCTTCGTGTGCGAACAAATTTTGGCTCGTCATGGAACACCCACATGGTCGATTGCTGTTTTTTTCCGGTTAATACGCATGATTTGTCACCTGTGACGATTTAATAAACGTATTTTGAAGCACCGCGATCGTATTTTTCAGCATTTCTTTGCAGCAATCCACACGAGCCTTTGGTTGAGTCCTAGCGGGTCCTAAGCCCAGCGCAGAAACTCCTAATTAACGGGGTGTTTGTCACCTTCTCACAGTTAGCTCACCTCCGAACAGTTGTTCAGAGATATGAACATGTGCAAATGACTCCATGCTTCAAATTTGTAGATGTTGTTGTGATGTAATGTAGTGACTTATCAGTATATTCTCCAGCTGCGCTGTAAGGATTTAGAAAATATTGATATTGATCCATAAGCTTGGCAAGCCTGAGGATATTGCTAGCTCTCGTCGTCCAATAAGCCTCCTATCTTCCTGTCGAAGGTTTGAGATTTAATAAGCATTAATGAGAAAAAGCTTAAGCAGTTTAGCTCTAAACAAATCCATTTCATGTTTCTTATCAATTGAGGAGCGAGAAAAGTGGACCGATAAAACTTTATAAAGTTTTATATTGCTCATCTCTATTGACATTTGACATTGTTTCGTGCAACTCTGTAAGTCACTTCTCTCGCATTTGACAAATCTTTTCTTCAAAGCTTGAGGCGAACGTCGTCGTACTTTTCTCAGTTGAGTTCATTCAGCCACCAAGTCAACAACTACAATTGTTCGCTCTAACCAAATCGGAAAACAAAATTTAATTCTAAAATTTCAAAAAGATTACGAATCCTCATCTCCTATTGATATATATTAAAATGAATAACTTAAATGGTGTTCCAAGCGAGGGCTTTTCTGTCGGACGTGGTTTTGGAAGAGGACGCGGGTTTGGACGTGCTGCTTCACGCAGTGGACTGCAGTCGTTGCTGGTAAGAACAAATTTCGCCATTTTGAATTTTTTATTTTATTTTTACATTTTACATTTTCCAACAACAAATTGGTTGTATTACTTTTTTATATTCGGCAATTATCGCCAATTTTTGCGTAATATAATTTAGCTTATTTTTTTTTTTGTGGTTGGAAAGAAAAATTTTCAGATATAAAATTTGATCCGCCATTTTGATTTTTTTCTATAAATTTTTTTGCTGCAGTATTTTCTTTCGTATTTGGTTTTGATTCCAAAAAATATAATTTTTTTTTTTTGATTCCAAAAAATATAATTTTTTTTAAAAGCTTCAGAATATCATTGTTTATTTTTATAGGGTCAGTCTTTGCCTCCATCTTCTAGTGGTCTTGTACCACTCGGAGGTTTGATGGAAGACAAATCATCCATTAGTTCGCGTGCCGCTTTGCCACGCGGTGGCATGTTGGCACACATGTCTTCGTCGACAGTTGGAAAGCAGCCGGAACAGCTATCAGCATTGCAAAACAAGTTTGGCGGTGGAAATTCCGGTAAGTTTAATATGTTGGCAAAACCTAGAAACCCACAAAGTTACACATATTCTTAGGAGTTAACCAAATTTCTGTACAATTCTATATAGCTGCTGCGGGCAGTGCTGTTCGTCGCGCCAAGCCCTGCCAAGCAAAAAGCGAAATGGTTGATGTTGTCCATTCGCGTCCGGAGCATGTAGCTTCAAAACAGGGCGAATTAGGTCACAAAATAATGGTCCAGGCAAACTACTTTCGTGTCTGGAAACGACCGGAGTGGACCATATTTCAATATCGCGTTGACTTCTTGCCCGAAGTTGACGATTTGCGTATGCGGCGCAAATATATTTCTGAGCATCGCGCCATATTGGGCGGATTTATTTTTGATGGAACTATGCTTTTTTGCTCACGGAAGTTTGTATTTCCCCACAACGTCGAAGTTCTTACCTTGCCAACAAAGACTCCTTCGGGGGAACCAATGGAAATTCGCATTAGGAGCGCGGGATTGGTTAGACCTTTTGATTATCAACAATTTCAAGTTCTCAATCTGATACTACGTCGTGCCATGGAGGGGTTGAACCTGCAATTATTAGGACGCAATTTATTCGATCCAGTTGCCAAGGTGAAAGCTGCTATTTATTGTTTTCTACATTTAAAAATTTATTTTATATAAATAGATTACATTGGAGAACTTCCATTTGGAGATCTGGCCAGGATATCAGACTTCAATTAGACAGCACGAGGTCGACATACTTTTATGCACGGAAAATATACACAAAGTTATGCGAACGGATACGATGTTGCACATTCTTAATGAGTGCACGAGAGGACATTTCGACGTACGAAGTACTTTCAGCAAAAAAGCGATCGGTAAGTTGGTTAAATAAACTCAATTTTGTTTCTACAAAGTGAATTTGTGTTGCTTCTAGGAATGATAGTTCTAACCGATTACAATAATAAAACTTATCGCGTGGACGGTGTAGATTTCAAGCAATCACCGCTCTCGAAGTTCTCCACTAAAGAAGGATCTACCTCTTATGTTGATTACTACAGAATGGTATGAAGTACACGATTGAAATTCTATAGCAATGAAACAGTTACATTCTGTACATCTGCTTTACAGCGCTACAACATAATCATTAAAGACTATGAGCAGCCTCTCTTGATATCATGCCCCACAGAGAAGAACAAACGCGGTGGCAAGAATGAGTTGATAATGCTTATACCAGAACTGTGTCGTGCAACCGGCATGACGGAGGAGATGCGCGCAAACTTCAGGTATTTCGACGTATTCTGAAAAATCCTCATAAACTATTTCCTTGTTTGCTTGCAGCCTTATGAAAGCCATGAGCGATCAAACTCGTCTTATACCCGAGAAGCGCATTGATCGCTTACGCATGTTCAATAAACGTTTACAGTCCTCCCTTAAGTCTAAAGAGGTCCTGAGTTACTGGGACATGCAACTAGAAACAAATTTGGTTGAAATTCCTGCAAGGATTTTACCAACACAACTGATTATACTTGCTAACAATGAGCGTGTTTCATGCACTGAAAAAGCCGACTGGACACATCAATTCCGCTCTCATGCTATGTTCCGTCAGAAGGACATTAGGCGCTGGTATGTGGTTGTGCCGCGTAACGTGTTACGCGAAACCCAGGAGTTTGTGAAGAAGTGCATGTGTGTTGCAGCCGGAATGCATATGAAGATTAGCGAGCCGCGATAGTAAGTTTGACAGTAAGGACTCTACAGATTTTTTCCTTTAACACAAATTAATTATTTTAGCGAGGAAATAAATGAGGACCGTAACAGCTGCTACTCTGATGCGATTGAGAATGCAGCTTCGAAGGATCCCCAGATAATTATGATCGTTCTATTGACTCCCAACGAGGATAGGTAAGTAGATTACACTTGAATAATGTCGAAAGTCTACATATATATATTATATTTGGCTGGACTCTCCCATCAGGTATGGCTGCATCAAGAAGCGTACTTGTGTCGATCGTGCGGTGCCGTCGCAGGTGGTGACAATCAAGACTATTGCACCGCGGAATGAGAAGGCATCAGCTGGTGTTATGTCAATAGCCACAAAAGTGGTTATTCAGATGAATGCCAAGTTGATGGGAGTGCCGTGGCTAATAGAGCTTCCGGTGGAGGGCCTAATGACTGTTGGTTTCGACGTATGTCATTCGTCGAAGCAACGGAATAAATCCTATGGTGCACTGGTTGCAACCATGGACATGAGGCGATCGGGAAGATACTTCTCGACCGTTACCGAACATTCAAAGGGCCAGGAGCTCACCAACGAAATGTCAACGAATATGATATGCGCGTTGAGAGCGTATCGTGACACACATGGCGCATTGCCGGAACGCATACTTTTTTTCCGAGATGGGGTAGGCGATGGACAACTACATCAAGTATTCGAACATGAAGTCAAGTTACTAAAAGCGCAACTTGACGCAGTATATCGAAATGCTGGCAAGAAAGAAGGCTGCCGATTTGCGTTTATGGTTGTGGCGAAACGCATCAAGACCCGTTATTTCGTCAATGGGCGGAACCCAAGGCCAGGCACAGTCGTTGACGATGTCATAACTTTACCGGAACGGTACGATTTTTTCTTGGTGTCGCAATCAGTACGCCAAGGAACCGTTTCGCCGACTAATTACAATGTCATACACGACAGTATGGGTCTCAATGCTGAGAAGCTGCAACTGTTAGCTTACAAGATGACCCACATGTACTACAACTACTCCGGTACCTGCCGTGTGCCTGCTGTGTGCCAGTATGCCCACAAGCTGGCATTTCTAGTGGCAGAGCACATTAATCGTACTCCGGATCCAGGCTTGGAAAACCAATTGTATTTCCTATAAAAAATTAATTTGGGAACTAAAAAAAAGCATGAACCAATTAATTTAGAACAAAATACAAAAAAAACAAATACAAGAACCGAATACAAAAACCAAATATAAAAACAAATGGAAGAACCGAATACAAAAACCGAATAAAAAAATCAAAAAAAAAAAAAAAACCGAATAAAAAACGCAAATGCAAAACCGAAAAAAAAAATCAAAAACCAAACAAAAACCAAATACAAAAATACAAATTCAAAAAAAGTACAAATGAACAAATACAAACCCCGAATAAAAAACCAAAAACAAATACAAAACCCGAATAAAAAAACAAAAACAAATACAAAACCTGAATAAATAACCAAAAATAACCAAATACAAAAACAATAATAATATAAATCAAAACCAAAAATAAATTATTTATGTACGTAGTAAAAAAAGGACTGATAAGCTGTGAGTTCCAGTCGTGTGGTGTTCGAATTAAATATTAATTATTTATCAATTGATATAAACTTTGAAAAAAACAACCCATTACTGAGATAGTAACACCACGCTTTAAACATAAATTCTTAAAAAAAAGTCGCATTTTGTAGGCAATAATAAATGCCGAACAGATAGCAGCCATGCTAATGCCAAGATTAGTAAAAAATTGTATTCTAAAAATAAATATTTATGAAAATGAAATTTGTATCAAAACTAACGTCACGGGACACCAGGAAGTACGATTAATTTATTAAAAAATTTACAATTAATGTTTTTATTTGTTTTTTTTTTTATGATTTTTCGAAAATGTGTGAAAAATGGTTATACTATGCCATCTTTCTGGCAGTTTGAGGATTCCAACATAAAATAACTCAAGAATAAATAGAGCCAAATTTTGATAACCTGTTGTGAAGTTAAGCGTATACCGCTGAGGGCATTTTACATTGATCTGAACTAGTAGTAATCAGAAAGGGCCATGTCTGGGCTATAAGTGAGTGAGGTAGAACTTCCCACCCACTGTTTTCCAAATAGTTTTTAACCGATTCTGCATTGTTCCGCGATTGCGCTCTTCAAACGAATCAATTGTGTTCGGTAGTGGTCCCCTTTGATCGTCTGACCTGATTTCAAGAGCTCATAATACAACACACCCTAGTGAATCCACCAAATACAGAGCATAAGCATGACGCCATGAATATTAAGCTTTGCCGTGGTTGTTGATGTTATGGCCGGGCTTGGCATACGATTTCTTGCGCTTGGGGTTATCGTAATGAATCCACTTTTCATCACCAGTGATAATCCGTTGCAAAAATGTTTTATTTTTGTGGCATTCAAGCAACATTTCGGCGTCTTTAGGTTTCAATTCATACGGCACCCAATTTTCAAGCTTTTGGTTGGCTCCTAATGCTTTGAAGCGTCTGGAAATGGTTGCTCGATTAACTCCCAAAGCTTTTGTAAGTTCTTTTGCGTTTGTTTGTGGTAACTCCAAAATATATAGTTGCTTCGGTGGCTTTTAACCGTCGTTTGGTTATGATTCCACTTAGGAAGGCGTACCAGCTGCTGTGGCGCCAGCTTTGAATGCCAAGTACGCATAGGTCTCCCCATGCCTGCTCATTGCAACGCATGTCTGGTCTGGAATAGAGATTCTCTAGATGGTGGCACTCCCAGACGGCGAATCGACCTTCGGCCACAGACGTAGTTTTGTTCAAATCAACTCGGTTATATTAACTTTTGAGAATCGACCAAGGTCATCTATCTCAGGCCAACACTACTTTGACCTAGCCATGGATAAAGTCATCGACCAAGGTCATCTGGGCATGGTTTTTGAATTCTCCAGATGCGGAACTCCCTGCGACACCTTGGAAGGTGAATGGACTTCACCCTTTGGGAGATTAATGGACTTGATCCCTTGGAAGGTCAATAAACATGGGGGTCAATGGACTTTACCCCTTAGGGGTCAATGGATTTGACCATTTGGTGGTCAATCGAGTTGATCTCTTGGGATTCAGTGGACTTGAACTGTTGGAAGGTCAATGGACTTGAACCATTGGAGGGTCAATGGACTTGAACCCTTGGGGTTCAATGGACTGGAACCCTTGTCGAGTCATTGGACTTGACCCCTTTGGGGTTAAATGGGCTTGAACCATTGGAGGGTCAATGGAGTTGAACCCTTGGGGTTGAATGAACTTGAACCCTTGGCGGGTCAATGGACTTGACCCCTTGGGGTTCAATGGACTTGAACCCTTGGAGGGTCAATAGACTTTAACCCTTGGAGGGTCAATGGACTTGAACCCTAGGTGGGTCAATGGGCTTGACCTCTTGGGGGGGGGTGGGGGTAGGTTACATGACATGATCTCTTGAGGAAGTCATAAAACTTAACCCCTTGGGGGTAAGTGGACTTCTTGGGGTCAATCAAGCTTTTTATGGTGATATATCTTCCGTGATACATTTGAACAGCTCGTCAACACCTTTATTATGCTACCAAAAACTGAGTATGAACATCAATCCAACAATATTGTACGTAAGATGGGTTTGCGCTTAACTTATGACATCTTCGCAAGAATTTGCAGAAATCAATTCACTTTGCAAATCGAGTTATTAGTCTATGCAGCTGTTAAGCAAAGTTGCAAATTGAGATATTTTTCAATGCTAAGTGCATCCAGAATCATTCGCAATATTATTTACCACACTTCATCCGCAGTTTTCTTCAAGGCTTATAACTTGACTTTCTAAATTTTAATCATATTTGCACAAACTTATTGAACTACCCCCATTTTTCAAAAATAAAATTCATAATTAAATTTTTAATTCATTTGCCATATCTACGCCGCCGTCGTAGTACGCCGTAAAGATAAGAAGCAGCACGGCACACTTGAGCACGACAAATCGGTTGGTTGACACTTTTCAATATGCTATCGCATAGATACGACTTAGTTTGCCTCGAAACGCCCGTCGTAAAAGTTCAATCGAAAAATTACCGAAAAAGCATAAGCCATAGCCTATTCTATTAAGTTTAAATCAGTCAGTCAGTCCGTCAGTATGTTGCATTACGGCATGTTCGTATTCTTCTTACTATACGTATTATGTGCGCGTGAGATATACGGCCATATGGCGCTCTCCAGCTACTGCAATATAACTAAAGTGAAAACGCGTCAATGTATCTGCGAGGCGGAGAGCAACTGCGTCGTCATACGCTGTCCGCAGGAGTATACAATGGTCGTCAATCTCATGGATAATATAACACTTCAAATGTCCTATTATGATTTGCAAAATTTTGATAATGTGCCACAATTGAATATAAGCAATGTTTCGAAATTGGAAATCGATGCGTATAACTATTGGCCGCGTACACTACTCACAGAACTTGTAAGTGCTTTAGGCATCGTACAACTCGATTCGCTGGTTATACGTGATCGTGTCAATGACAAACTCGAGGGCCAATGGTTACTCGGCAATATTGAAAATCTACGCAATCTAAAATTCACAAGTGAAATGCCTGTCATACAGGAGCATATATTCGATGTTTTTACCAGTTTAACGACTTTGGATTTGTATCTTGCTGTGGCCGTACTGCCGGCAAATATTTTATGTAATTTAGTGAATTTAACAAAATTAATCGTAGTGAATGAACGCAGCTTGGACTATCATGATGTGCTCATAACAAATCATGAAAAATTGGAAAATGTGACGATAAAAATTACTGAGAAAGATTTACATCCTGCAAATAAGTATTTATTTGCCGGCATGCCGCGTTTGAGCGCTGTGCATTTGGTGCATGCAGTCGATAAACTTTCGCCGTTTATGTTTAGGAAATCGGATAATATAAGAAATATGCAGATTATATATCATGACAATATGAGTGTCATACCCGAGACGATATTTGATGATCAGACACAGCTGTTGACATTGGATTTACGTTCAAATTGTTTTGAGTCTTTGCCGACGCAGCTTTTTCGGTCATTACAACTTTTGGAACATTTGGATTTATCCTACAATAAAATCGATCAACTTACGCGGTAAGTGAGTGAAATTCTTTGTAAGTGAATTAATGAAATACATAGATACGCGTTAATAGATAGAGACTTCGTTAATTTTGCATACGACTAGGACTTCACCGGAATTTTACGATTTATCGATCTCTCATATTGATTTCTTTTTATCTCTACTCCATTTTTACAGCGAACTCTTTGAACCGCTAAAGAATCTCAAAGTGCTCAATCTAAATCAGAATCCACTAACCATGATCGAACCGTCGACTTTTAGCACAACGACTTCACTGAATCTCATCGATATGCGTGGCTCGCAGTTCTATGGTTCTTGGCTATCGATGCCCTACGAGGCGCTGCTCTGCATAAACGATGAAATGTGCCATTACAGAGCTGAACCGTGGAGATGTTCAAAATATTGTCTCTGTTGGGTTGAACGCGCCAGCATGCGTCTAATTATCGAATGCAGCCAAAGCGAATTGCGCGAGTTTCCCATGTTGCCCAGTACAACACTAATAGCGACTACACTCAAATTCGAAGGCAATAAACTTAATACGCTACCGAATGCCAGCAATGCTGGCTATGCTAATGTCACCGAACTGCATCTCAGCGGAAATGCCATAGGCAGCTTGGAAATCGGACAGCTACCGCAAAATTTGACTTATCTTGATATAAGCAAAAATGAGCTAAAATATTTGAGTAATGATTTAATTGAATATCTGTCACAGCGTGACTCGCAAGTGGCGCTCAAATTGGGCGGAAATCCTTGGGCTTGCGATTGTGCGGCGCAGCCTTTGCTTAGCTTTGTGCGCAGTCAAGCGCAGCGTATACGTGATTTGGGCGAAGTGCGCTGCGCTAATACAAAATTTAGTAAATCCTTTCAGGAGCTAGATATAACAGATATTTGTCCTTCGAATGTGCTGCTTATTGTGGGCATCGTTGGTGGCATTGTGATCTTCAGCTGCATTTGTGTGGTAATTTATCTTAGGTATGAGCAACCCATTAAAATCTGCTTATATAATCACAATCTCTGTCTGTGGTATGTTTCGGAAGAGGAATTGGATAAGCATAAGCTGTACGATGCATTCATATCGTATTCACATAGAGATGAAGATTTAATAGCAGTTATGTTGCCGAAACTAGAAGCTGGACCGCATCCATTTAAAATTTGTCTACACGGACGTGACTGGCTGGTGGGTGATTGTATACCGGAGCGTATTGTGCACTCGATAGATGAATCGAAACGTGTGATTATTATTCTATCGCAGCATTTTATTGATTCTGTATGGGCACGCATGGAGTTTCGTATTGCTTATCAGGCTACATTGGAGGATAAGCGCAAACGTATTATCATAATATTATATAAGGATGTTGAGAATATGGATGGCATTGACAGTGAGCTAAAGGCATATCTGAAACTGAATACCTATTTGAAATGGGGTGATCCACAGTTTTGGAGCAAACTGCGTTATGCAATGCCACACAATAAACGTTTGCTGAAAGGACGAAAGACGCATTGGGCATTTGAGGAGTTTGAGTGAGTTGTTAAATAATAAAAAAATATTTATTTAAGCTGCGTGATATTAGTTAAGTTAGTAGTTTCAAGTTAATAATTAATTTATAAAAAATAAAAAAAAAATTGTACTGAAATAATAAAGAATTTAATAGATTTAATTAACTCAAAGAAATACACGGCTTTGTAATGGAAACTTTTTGCTTTATGCAGAATTTAATCAGCGGATAAAGCATCGAAGACCTAATAAGGTAAGATCAGAAGGTCGATACAAGTCAATCTAGCCATATCAGCACGTCTGTCCATTCGTCTGTATGTTTTTTTTTTTTGAATAAAAATGCGGATAGCAATGTGCAAAACTGCCAGTTACCCCAACAGTCCAGAAAATAACTTGACGATTTGGATAAAGTATTGAAGCTGACTCCAACCCTTAACATCAGCCCCTGGTAATACTTCGGTTTCGAATTACTAGCAGTGAGTTTCATGTGACAAACATGAAGCTAAAACTCCAAGTGTGGCTTAAGAACCGCCTAAAGATTATGTCTCCTAAAGACTATCCTAATATGACGGTTGCTACATATTTTTCATGTTGCCAGATGCAATCTGACGTCTCCATCATAAAGTCTGACATTTTTTAGGCCTAACTTACTGTAAACACTTTGCCGTACAAGCGCAATTTGGTTTCGTGAAGGTCATCCAAAATCGGTCTTTGTGCCAGAAAACATTGATGCTGTGTGTGAACTGATGAAGCAGAATCGTCATGCGACATACCGTGAGATTAAGGAATCCCTGGGCATTAGTATGGCTAGCATACATACAATATTACATGAACATTTGGTCGTCAGAAAGGTTTGTTAACGATGGATACCGCATAATTTGAAAGTAATTTAATACGCAAATGCTTTACTGATTTCAATATAAAATTATTCCACAAATTTATTTTCAAATTCCATAGTGTACAGTCTATTAAATTTAAAGTTGTCCTATCAATTCCTTATCAATAAAAGCAACTCAAGTTCATTGAAGAATAACAACAAACAATGAGTCAAGTCAGTCTTATCTGCTTCTATAAATATTTCGAGTGCTTCATATTGTATTTGCTACGCGAGTAGCCAAAACATTGAAGATTATGCGTATCTTAACTATAAATCATAAATAGACTGCGAGGCGTATGCGCAATATAATAATTTATTATGTATACGCCTGGATTGTTAAACATTTTTAAAATCTTTCTTATCTTTTCAATAATTTTGCACAGATTTGAGGGTTGACTGTTATCAGTGGGTATTTTCTTAATTTCTTCAAGAGCAATAAAGCATATTTTAGATTGCGAATAGTCCATGTTCTTTAGTATAAAATAGATTGCTTAGTGGGCAGCTTTAACGAAAGCGCAAGAAATATTTTATAAACTCAAATCAAATTCCAGACGAATGCATATTCCTTTAACATATCAAAGCATTCCAAAAAAATAAAAAATGCATAGTTCAATAAAATAAAAAAAATATATTAAGTGAATTTAAAAAAAAAAAAAAAATTGCAACAAAATCCACTTGACATTTTAATATCTATCTGGCTCAAGACCGGTTGCTTTTCTACACTTTTTGCCAATATGCAGTAGCGCCAGCAGCAGCAGCATTTCAAATCGAATTCAATCTACTTTTTTAACTCGTAGACTCGACTTGTAGTAAAAACTGATGCAATTCAGGTAAATAGCAAACATAGAAATTGGAGAGAAATTGCAAAATGCAGGCAAATTTCTGCTTGATTTGAGAGAAAATTTGTTTTGAAGTATTTGTGCAAGCAAGCAGTTTATAGGTTAAGCGATTTGAAGTCAAATTTAGAATGAAGTTCAAATATATTTATTGATTGACTTGTATACAATTCCTATGCACAGATGAAGCATTATATTAAAAATATTCTATGATATAGCTAAGTCTTTAAGCTGGTAACTCAACCAAACTGCTAACAGTTATTTATATAAAATTGAAATATGAAAACTTGGGCAGCAGGGCCCTGGTGCATCTCATTTAGTTATTTTAATAAGCTGACTCCTGATTAAACATATTTAAAGAAAACTTGTGCGTGTACCACGAATCATCCGCTATTTGTGTGATAATCTGATCTTATACGCATACCAGACCAACAGCTTATCATAGTATATCTGTGATCGCAGAGGTCGTTAAATTTACGATTGCCCCAAAATAATGTGTTGACCGTGATGACAAAACAATCAAACTTATAAGCCTTACCTTCGGAAAGTGATTCTATACAGTATAGTCATAAAAACCGTCCGCTAGAACACGTATCTCAAGATAAACCTCCACAAAAACGTTATCACTGTCGTGCTTGACTATTTCAACGCCAAAATTGGAAATAAAGGATTCCTTGCCTCAAGAGTCGGAAAATTTAGCATTCACGGCACTACCTCCGCCAATGACGTGACGCTTATCGATTCCGTTTCAGGTCCGAACTTGGTAGGATTCAACACCTCAACATTCAAAAGGCTACATGGCTAAGTCCCGATCAAACTACACGTATCCAAATTGATCATGTTGACACACTCCTGACTGCTCCGGGAAACCTCTCCGTCACCTTAAGATATATATGAGCTGTGGCAAATATTATACACTCACAGCCCACTTAATGGATAGGTCTATACAAAACCTGTGAATAATTCTTGGTACGATGAGGAGTGCGCAATACTACAACACTGCAGAGAAGAAAGTTGCCTATCAACGACCTCTGCAGTCGGCAGCAACGTGCGCTATTAGAGACTGATATCGAGAGAAACGTAGAGAGAAGAAAGACCTTTTCAGACGCAAGAAAAAGGAGCAATAATAATAATGAGTTTGAGGATGTTGAGAGGTTATGTGACAGAAATGAACCTCGAAAATTTTATGTCAAGCATCTAAAGGACAGTTTTAAAGCCATAGTAACTTTCTGTAAAATGGAAATCTGGTAACAGATGCACAGGAATCACTGAGATTATGGAGGAGTCAATTTTCTAACCTATTAGGAAGCGATTAAACGCACAATACCGACCATTGATAAATAACACCGGAAACACCACTTAATAATGTTACTATTGTAGAGCCACCGGACTATAACGAGGTCGATTCGGTTATTAAAAAGCTGAAAAATAACAAAGCGGTAGGTTTTGATGGGCCGTTAGCTGAGTTATTCAAGACCGGCGGTGAAGAAAGAAGACTCCGCAGTTTGCATCAACTACCGCGGAATAAGCCTACTATCCATCGGATATACGATTCTGTCGAGCGTACTGTGTAATAGGCTGAAGCCATAAACGGATCCGTTGATGGGACAATATTAGTGTGGCTTCAGACCAAAAAGGTCGACCAGTGACCAAATATCTACATTACTATACACCCTGGAAACAAAGACACACACCACCTGTTTGTCGACTATAAAGCCGCATTTGGATCGCCGATGCGAATGAAGTTTTTCGACAAACTGTCTGCACTAGGTATCCCAGCAGAGATCGATCGTCTTTGCATGTTGACACTATCACCCACACAAAGTATTTTCAAGCTCATTTGTTATCAAGAGATATTTCAGGCAGGGTGATGCGCTGTAGTACGATGTTTTTCAATCTGCTGATAGAATACATTCTACGCCAGTGATGCTGCTCGCGTACGCGGTTGATATTGATATCATCGACACGCAGGAACTGCCAGTCAGCAAGGCGTTCTTGGAGATTAAATAAGCGTCTCGGCTTATGGGTCTAGCGGTAAATGGAAACACAGCGAAGTACTTCGACGGTCTGTGACGATGGAAAATTACAAGTTTTATATTGTAGAGATTGACATTCTACCTTGAAACCGAAATAACCAGCAACAACAACGTCAGGCGGGGAGATCAGGCGTAGAATCATGCTTGAAAATATATGCTATCTTGGGCTGAGCAAGCAAACTAGAAGTAAAGTCCTCTCTCGAGAGAATATAATCAAGATCTATAACTATATGGCGCAGAGGCATGGATCGTGTTTGAGTCAGACGAAACGGTGTTGGAAGAGGAAGATTCTACGCAGGATTTTTGGTCCTATTAGAAGCGATGACGAGTATAGAGATGGGCTTGACATAGTCCAACGTATAAAATATGAACGGCTTCAATAGGCTATTCACCTTATTCGAATGGACAACAAAAACTCCAGCCTGTGGGGGCGGGGGTGGTATCTTCCAAAGTTTGATTGGTGAACCAAGTTATAGAAGACTACCGGGCATGCGTTGGAATGGAGGAATGCCAGGTATGGAGAGATGGGCAAGCGTGCACAAGATTACAGCAACTGATGCGCTAAAGAAGGCCACGAAGATTGAAGGCCATTATATGTTCCACGTGTATTTCTATGTGATACGTTGGTCAGAGATTGTATAAATATGCCATTCAGCCATATTGGTTTGATTGATTTCAGTTGATAGTTCTTTGAAATATATATACATACTAAGTCCTACTTTGAAGCACCAATATTATGTGATATTATTGACCAATTTAATTTGTTAATGTGTCTTCATTGTAGATGTTTACTATGACATCAGCATAGTCTTGGCATATCATGCAGTTTTCTGTTAGGAAGTAAAATAATTCATCTACTACAAGTCTTTACAGTAGAGAAATAGGCTTCCCTTTATGGTTTTAATCGTAAAATTTGTTTTAAGAAGTTTGGTCAAGAATATGCTTCAGTCCCTGGTAGTGTTTCTAGCTATTTAGTGAGACAAGGATTTATAGTTCACTTGTAGCGTGCCATTTTTACTTCTGCATGAGATGTATTGTCTAAGCACCTTCTATGTCCATAAAAGCCTAAATGACTGCCTCTTATATGGTTTATAAGGCGTCTTGAATCATGGAGTTCGGTTTGTATAGAGCAGCTTCTGTGCATCTGCCAGATCTATAAGCATGTTGATGTTTTTCTTGTTGTACGTTGTGCAATCGCGTTAATGCCAAAACGTGAGCTCTTGATTTCGTGTAAATTGTATTGAAAGGCTTCAGAAAGATTTTAGATTGCAACCTTCAAGACTGGGAGGTGTTTTCTATATTTGAAATATTAATTTACCGTTTTACTTATACTAGCTTGGACATCGATTTCTTGTTATCTATGCTGATACTCTTTGCGACGATGTTTGCAGTAGTCTACGAAAAAAATGGCAATCGCTCAAAAGTATGCAACAGTTTTTTGCTTGTAGCAAAATTTTCAGCTAAATTTGCGCTTAAATTGATTTAATTTATTTATTAAACATTTAAACTATTTTATTATTGATTTACACACATACTTCATATACACTATAAGTACATACTATTTATAAAATTACTTTGTATAATCAACGCTCAGACAGACAGACAGAAAAAAAATCATTGCAGTAAAATATCAAATAAAAAGAAATATTTATTGTAATTAAAGCTTTTCGGTTTACATGCAAATTAAATAATTATTACAAAATGAAATTACAAAATGCAATATAATAAAAAAAAGAAAGGAATTTTTTGCACAACACGGCTATACAACTCAAACATATACACAGTATGCACACTTTACAAACTCCAGCTAGAATATTTAGCTACAATTATGTAAGTATCTGTGTATCTGTTGCTGACTGTCTGTCTGTAGAGCACTGTAAATGTTTGCCTAGTTTGCTATTCATCATTTTAATTTTTAATTACGCTGCGGTGGCTGTAATTTTTAATACGTTGCATACAAATGTGGAGTATAAGTGTAGTATATATTGTTTTTGTTGTACATTCGTTATGTAACTGGAGTTATATTAAAGGATACTACGGCAATTATATTAGGTATACTATATAGAGTATTTGTTTGTTTAATGTCAGCTTATGTAGTGCTTCTGTATAACACCTACTCAAGTACTATATGGGAGCTAGAAACACTATTTTAGTTTAAAATCTATTTAGTGCAGCGCATCATAAAGTCGTGTATATCAAACTTGTGCTATTTTTTATCCAAAAAAAAAAAAAAAAAAAAAATAGGAGAGATATTTAATTAAAAACTAGAAAAGCAAAATTACATACAACATTTGCCCATTCAATATCTAACCAGAATAAATTAAATTTCTGTTTCAGTTGTACACCATAAACTTTTGCAAAATTTTTGCATATAAATTTTTGTACAAAAATTAAATATTGTAATTATTGTTTTTACTATCGACATTGTACGTTTTTATGACAAAGTTAATTAAAACATAAATTTCTGTGCATAAATAAATGCAATGAAACAAGATAATATTGTAATAGATACATAATTGGTCTGATTTAATTAGAGCGCAGAGTCATTTATTTGTTTTCGGAAAAAACTGAGCAATTAAAACATAATTGCAATACAAATAAATCAAATGCGCCGAAATAAAAGCAACTTTGTATTTTTTCATTATCAAAAAATGTCTGCACTTTAAGCTACGAGTGGCCGGCCACCACAAACGCAAACATAAATCTAATTTGCAAACTAATTTTGTGCGTGAAAAAGTTGAAAACTGAACAAAAAAATGAAAAAAAAAATCGTATTTCGAAACCTCAACAACCAAAATCATTTCCAACAGCCAAAACTATTAACAAATAAACAGAAATATTTTAAACCCAGCACTTTGCAACAATTTACAATTAATTTCTGTTGCTGCTAACTTTTCACAATTTTACAATAATTGCTGCTGCTGTTGCTGCTGCAGCTAAATCGTCTAACAGCCACGCCCACTTTTCATGCGCACTCCAATCTTCAATTTCTATTGCAAATTCACCACAAAACCGTAAACCTAAAAACCCAATTTGCACTCGCTCATTCCCGGCTAAAAGAAAAAAAAAAAGGAAAAAAAGACGTGCGTAAAGTTGCCTTTTCATAAATGTTTCGCTTAATTCAATTTATTTTAAAACTAATAAATTTCATTTCCAAAAATCAAAAGCAATAAATTTGTTGCGAAAAAAAATATAAAAAAAATACAATAAAAAAGCAGAACAGTCTAGTATGCACGACTGCGCAATACACTGTACACATGCTGTACTTTAAGTTTGTATAAATCTGGATCAAATTTTTGGTTTCTAGATAAACTAATCCAAAAAAAAAAAAAAATGCTTTCTAACATTTTTTTTTTTTAAATTTGCTAAAGTTTTATAATTATAATTAATTAATTTTACTGGGGTAGATCGTCAGGGTGCGATCTTCTCAGCCTTCTCGCCACTCTAAAACCTTTTAGTCTGCGCTATTGCAGCAGGCGACTCGCAAGTACGATTGGATGTTTTCAAGCCGATCCAAATTTTTTTTTTCGTCGCCAATTTTATTGACATTCAAGTTCCTTTATAGGTCGGAAGTGAGCATGTAGCAAAGGGGCACCAGAAATCATGCGCAATATGGCCTGTAGTATACTAACTTTAGCTAGTTTTGATTTGGCTGCAATACTATAAACTTGCAAGCCGTACCGCCAAGCTGGAGCAAAATTATCTTGTAAATGGCGACTTTATTCCTCAGTGAAAATCTTTCTCAATCTTACAGTAATTGCTTTGGTTACACTTGTGATGTGATTTCTAAAAGTCAGTATGCTGCCCAGGATTCTCCAAGGTACTTATAACCCGAGTGTTGGCACATCAGCTGGTTATTAATGAAAACTCCCGGGCAAGAGTCTGGGCGTAAAGCATAAATCACATTGGCACACTTATCAGCGCTCAAACTTGCGCAAGTATTGCTGCAGGATGTCAGATGTTTTATATAAACAGCTGTCTCAGGCAAGGTTAACTGTGTCATCTGCAAAAGTTGCGATGAGCAAATTTTGGGCATTTTCAATTGGTATTTCATGCCAAACTCGCTCAAACGCCTGCTTAATGTCAAGATAAGCGGGGTAACCACGTACTCGTTTGCCTCGAATCCTTCCAACCCTATTAAGCTGTTCAGGTATTCCATGGGACATACGAAATCAATATTTATTAGAGGGTGTCCTTCTTCTGACTTTACTCATGTCAAGGATTCGTGTCAATAGACAGCGCTCAAATACTTTTAAAACAGTAGTTAGCAGACTTATAGGCCTGTACTAGTCTAAGTTAGAGGGACTTTCGCCAGCCTTATGAATCATGCAGATCTTTGCCTTCTTCCATTGCTTGGAAGTATGTCCCAGTATCAACACAGCATTGAAGATGAGCACCAAAAAGAGAACGGCTTTCAATGGCAATACTTTTAAAGTAAAATTATGCAGCCCATCTTCTCTAGGAACTTTTTTGAGTTTCAAAGCTTTAAAGTGAGCCAAGAGTTCTTCTACTGTTATGGGAGTGACTGGAAGACAAAGTTGACCGGGTATATCAAGTACCGATTGGATCTTACTTGTTCTAGTCGTTGATGCAAGACCAAACTGTTGGAAGTGATTTTTTAAGTTGACAGCAAATACCTCTGCTCTTTCGCTAGGAGACCCTGCTGTTTGTATCTCCTCGTCAACTTTCAACCAACTTCAACTTCGTCGAATCATCCGGGGAGACATTCGCTAAGAACCAGTCAGTTTTACATTGTTTGTGTATTGCTAGAAGTTTTTTACCCTATTTGCTACTCTGCAGTAGACTCTATACAAATTGGAATCTCGCGTGCGACGGTATTGCCTTCTAAGCCTTCTCTCGATCAGCAATAGGATCTCTAGCGCCAGTCTAGATATTGTTAGTTGCAAGAAGGGCAGCAGATTGCACTTTATTAATCAATGTCATCTGGAATGAGTATATCAAGATCCAGGTCTATTGTTTTTTTTTTTCCAGATTTCTACGAAACTCATTTATGTCAGTTCCAGGCGGAAACAACCGGCGGTGTTAAAGACAATTGCATTGAAGATTCTAACTAAGAAACAAAGAGCTGAGCTGGAAGATCTATGATCATTACCATGTGATAATATTGTGCCCTGGGGACTTATTTGCTTTTAGATTATTCAAAACAATATTTTCAACCTCTCTGAATTTTGTTTTAAAAGCAGTGATAGTAGGGTAAACGATATTCTGCGATATTTTCAGGGTGCAGCAGGCTTGAACACTTTTTGAAGTTGATGACAAAAACCAATTCGCATTCTCATCTCACGAACCAAGTGTCTAGAAGGGTGAGAAGGATTTATCAGGATTTATACCTATTGGTGAGAAGGATTTATCGGGGTTAAATAGATCCTAAACTTTCAATAAAGAGGAGATAGACTTTTGTTGATTTTTTTTTTTTTGTGATAGACTTTCTTCCAACTTAAGAACTTGATCTAAATTACTTTTGGCTTTTTGAGGCGTTTCTTAGATTCGGGAGAATTATGTGCTTTTTTTTGGGGGTCTATTCCTCTGATGGTCGATTTGGAACTATGTAATTGGATGCAATATAAATATATCTCTCAAAGCGAAAAATCAAAAGCAATAACCCATTAGTTTTTTTAAGAGCAATTGAAGAGTAATGAGGCTTCGTTTCAACCGAAGATAATGAGTTCTTAACTTTTTAATTCTCTTCGCTGATTTTTATAACTTTGCATGCAACATTTGTGTCTTTATCTGGCAATGCTGAAACTAACTTTCTCTCCCTCTAGATGCCATCTCTGCTCGTTCCTTTGGCATGCGTAAAACGTTTTGTAATTATTTAATTTTTGGGTTTCAAACATTTAACATTGTTGAAAACTTTTTCGGCAAAAATTATTTCGAGTGCATTAAGTTGGTTTAAGTGTTGCAACAATAACAGCAACAGCAACAACCACGACAACGACAACGACGACAGCAGCAGCAACAGCTACTCGCATAACTAGAACAGCAACAATTCTGTGCAACAAACAAATGCAACTAATTAAAGTTGCGCAATAGTCGCTGCCGCAAAAGTTTCTCCAACAGCGCTGAGCACTCGTTTTAAACTAAATGCTAAATGCTGAACGGATTAGAAGCGAGTCAGAAATTTGTATGCTTTGTAAAGTTGGTTCAAAGTTAACTGGATTAGTTTGAACAATCCAGTTTTCTAGAATACAGTGCCTGAGAGCAGTGCAAATCAAATTTGTATATAAAAATTGATTAAAATAGTCAAAAGAAGAAGAAGAAGTACATATTATAATGGGGATTTAATTTCTTTTTCACCATAGGCGGAAACTTGCGTAAATAAAAATTTTGGTTTAGCTGCATTGCAGCTTAGAAGACTGTAACGTAAAATACGAAACGATGGGAGAGTATCTGAAAAAGTGGAAAAACAGATGCCAAGATGAAAGAGTTTTACTTATGACAGGAAAACACAAAATTCGAATGGAATTTCGTTCGGAATTATATTGACTAATCTGGTTAAATGATGTCACATTCCATTATTTATCCCAGTATCTCAGCTTTCGAATGCCTTCTTAAGCTGGTTTAAAGTATAAACCATTATTTCTTCATATAAAGAAGAAAATTTGTAATATTAACTGCAAGCAGACCCGGCAGCAGATATTGGAGTCCCCACAATACCACCACGAAAGCCTGCAAGTTTGGATTTCAAACAACAAGGCCAGCTAAATGATGTCATATTTCAATTCTTCTTTTTTTTTTATCGAATAATTAGTTCATTACTTATTATAAAAAATATTCCCCCTCATATATAGCTACCTATATCTCCATCAATTACCTTTGCAAAGCATCAATGTTCAGAATTACTGTCACTTTGCTTACTTGTTAAATGCAATTTGTGCAATCCATTAGATACAAACTTACATGACACATCTTTTGACAAAAAATGTTGCAGTAAAAAGTTATTAAAAATGATTTTAAAAAAACCATGCATACACATCACTCATGTACATGTCAAATTTTTTACCGCATCATATTTTTATGTCTCGCATTTAGTGTTATGAAAAAAAGGAGAAAGAAAATTTACATAATTTGCATTCAAATTACAGGATATCATTGCAATGCGCAATTTTTTCTCATACCGGCGTGTGATGATTGTGTGTGTGTGTGTGTGGTACATACACAAAACCTGTAGTCAGGCAGTCCTCCATATAAACCGTAGTAAGGCCCAGCACAGACACAGCACTTGAACATATTGTGAGCTAAAGGTTTTCATATAAATACATTTGCAATTTTAATTGCATAAATATGCAGAAGTGACGATACTACATGCCTAAGGGGTGCACGAATGAATAAATGAATGCATGGCATGGCATATGCCCAGCATGATCTGGGGGGAAGATTGTCGGTTTTCGGCACAAAAACACGAAACGGTAGAAAAAAAATGTATATCAAATATCAAATTTTTTTTTCTTTGTTTTTTTTTTTTTTGTATACACTTTGCTTATTGTGGGATGCTAAGTATATGTGGAATGTCTGATGGCTTGTAACACGGTGGTTTGTAAGTCAATGTCATACTGCCGTTGTGAACCCTCAAAAGTAATTCAAAGATTCTAAAATGCATTGCATTGCTTGAGCGTCCTGAATAATCGCCATTAGAACATGACCATCATGGTACCATAAGCCATCAATTATCATCACTGACCTTGAATTTTGTGTAAGGAATAGCATATCTCCAGATATATATTAAAATCTCAATGCTTATATACCTGTCATTCAATTTGAATTACGCTGAAGTAAATCAACCAATTTAAATAGTTTTTAGAGATAATTGTAGTTGCCATTTTATCAATGTCTACACACAGAGTCAACACATATTAAAATATGAATATATTTCTAAGCTTAAAATTTGCTAAACACTAACGCTATTCAAACTGCTTACATTGCCAGCGCTTATCAAACCTATGTGCTACTCAAACTGCACGCAATTTTCTTGTCTCAAACCATATATGGTTGGAACAAAAAGTCGTTCGAATTTTCGCCTTTATTTCAAACTTTATAAAATTGCGTACAATGATCGGATTTAGTTCAAATAAGCGCTGTTTTGATCAATAACTTGTTGCCAAGGAGATTCAAACTTAATTTTGCCCCGCTCATAGAAGCTTGCTTCCCAATTGGCAAAAAAGTAAGACAGTCGATTTTCGCAAGCCTCTTTTGATGATGACAGGATGAGATGGTAATCCGATGTTGCTCTAAGGTGGATGCATAAGGACCTCCCATCCCATCCGAACTCCCGGAGCTTCTGGCGCGTCACAAACGAAGTGTGTGGTCGGTGTTGTTCTGATGGAACACAATTCTTCTCCTTTTGGGCAAAGATTGCCGCTTCTGGGCGATTACTTCCTTTAAGCGGTAGAGGGAATCCTCTACCAGTTGTTCACAGTAGAGGATTCCCTGCCAATCCCACCAAACACACACAGAAAAACCTGACTGACCGTCAATTCATGTTTGGCAACCCTTTAAGACGCTTCGCCACCCTTCACCTACGACCCTTTGCGCTTCACATTGTCGTAAGTGACCCACTTTTCATTGCCACTCGCCATTCGCTTCAGAAACGAGTCGATTTTGTTGCGATTCAGCAGCGATTCGCAGAAGGAAATTCGGTCCATAAGGTTTTTTGGTGTCAATTTGTTTGGCACCCAAATATCGAGTTTTTTTGTGTAGCCAAGCTTCTTCAAATGCCTTTGAACGGTCATATGTTTGATATTCAGCTCCCGGGCGATGGTACGGCTGCTATTATGGCGGTCAATCGACAATTTTGACGGCAGGTCGTCCGGAGCGTGGTGCATCTTCCACTTCCTCCACAACAGACTGGAATCGAGTGATCCACTGTTACTCGCCCTTATTACCGGAACTTCTGTCTGTTACTACAATTAGTTTATCTGCTGCCAGTGGACTTCCATCGATCAATATTTGGCGCAGCAGTCCGCTGGCTCCTTCTAACTGCTTTGATGCCCCAGTGCAGCACATGTGAAAGAGCATCATGCATCATTTATTACCATTGAAGCTGCTGTTACTACTAACTTCCGTATATTCCATCCCCCCACTATATTGTTGCCGGCATTTGAATCGTTGCTAACAGGACAACTTATACAGATACAAGCTACTTTATCCAATTCTGCGTGGAAGTTGTAAGGCATTCACCATCACCCATTGGACTTAGAGGTGTGTATACTAGGTGAGGTAAGAAGTAATAACGGTAATGAAAAAAATGTTTTTTAAAATTTGTTTTATTATTTTATGCATGGTTGTCCCCTTTTAGATCGATACACTTATTCCAGCGATTTTTCAACTGGAAAATCGCTGGATGGATGTGGAAGCAATTGGAGCGATTTCGGCCTTTAATCGCTCCAATAATGCGAAGTAATACTCGTTGTTGATGGTTTTTCCTTTTTCGAGGTAGTCCACGAAGAGTATGACAATCACAAAAAACGAATGCCATGCTATTTCCGACCCATTGAGCCTCCCTCGGCCGCTTCGGAGCACTCATTGCCGAGTACTTATTCTGTTCTCTGGCGTTTAAAAGGTGATCCAGTTTTCATTAACTGTTACCAATCGACGCAAAAAGATCACCCGATTCCGCATCAGCATGGTCAAACACTCTTTCGAAATGCGCTCACTTTCGAATTTTTGGTTCGGAGTCAGCATGCGCGGCACCCAGCGGCAGGATAATTTTCATCACGTTTTAATCTGAAGGAATAATATTTATCCAATTATTCCTTTGATTCCTTCGCCGTTTTGCCTCTCAAACGTCAACAAACAGCAGCTGCCTAAATATGAATATAATATTTAAGTCACCATAATCTTTTTTGCTATTGAAGCGCATTCCGGCAGTCAAGGCAGTTACATTTCACCCCACCTAGTATATGGGCCCTGGGGTCAATATTATCTGAGACTCAAGCGAACGGGTTAAAAGACATTTTTAGCAGATTATCCAAAGGATATCTGTGTGAGACAGTTTGTAAATTTAGGAATACTACTAACAGTGTGGAATGTAATAGATTTCGTCTCCTCTTTACTGGCCATAAGTCAACTAGGAAGTAGAAAAGGTTTGTAAAATATTGAAATTTCAAATAATCATTTGTAGTGAAATACTTACTTAAATGGCCGTCAACCGTCTACCGGTCATGGCCGCGTCCAGGAAAGCGCGCCAGCCTCCATAATCCTGTGCGCGCTGGCGCCAGTCGTTCTGAATGCCAAGTACGGAGAGATCTCTCCATACCTGGTCATTCCATCGAGTGCCCGGTCGTCCTATATGTCGGCGTCCACCAATCAAGTTTGGGCCCCCCATGTAAACCATGCGTGCTGGAGCTCCTTCGTCCATTCGAATGAGGTGCCCAGCCCAGTGCAGCCGCTGGAATTTTATGCGCTGGACTATGTCAACCTCATTGAATAGCTCGTACAGCTCGCGGTTCATACGGGACCTAAACTCGTCGCCGACTCTAATAGGACCAAAGATCCTGCGAAGAATCTTCCTCTCGAAGACTTCCAACGCTGTCTCATCCGACTCAATCACGGTCCATGCCTCTGCGCCATACAGTAGGACCGGGAGTATCAGCGTCTTATAGATCTTTATTTTCGTCCGTCGAGAGAGGGCTTTACTTCTCATTTGCTTGCTCAGCCCAAAAAAACATCTGTTTGCAAGCGTGATTCTTCGCCTGATCTCCAGGCTGACGTTGTTGTTGCTGGTGATCTCTGTTCCGAGATAGACGAAGTTTTCTACAACACTGAAGTTGAAATTCTCCAACGTCACTGACCGTCCAAGACGCATTGACGGAGTGCGAGAAGACACCAAGTACTTCGTCTTGTCCTCGTTCACCGCTAGACCCATGAGCCGAGACTGTTTTTCAATCTCCGAGAACGCCTTGCTGACTCGCCGTTCCTGCGTACCGATGATATCGATGTCATCGGCGTAAGCGAGCAGCATCACTTCCTTTTGGAAGATACGAGCCCGACATACTCTGTATGTACGGGCATTGGCGTAGGATGTATTCCATCAGGAGATTGAAAAAATCGCTCGATAGAGCATCGTGAAATACTGCTGTAAATTATTTGAAAATATTACATCATTCTTTTAATATTCAAATATGTAGTTCCACAAAATATTATATATAAATTTTATCTGCATGTATGGTACAAAAAATTCGACTTTATCAGAAGCAAAACGTTCTTTTTCTCTGTTTTTCTTATTTTCCAATTGTTCGTCGGTGCTACATCAAAGTGGCATAAATTTTCTGCGCGGTTGCTTTACAGCTCGTCAAAAATTGTATGGCATTATTATTATGATGAAGGCGCGCAATCAGCACAACACTGAAGTGGATGGAGGGAGAAGCCATCGCCAACGCTCGACAGGATCACAGCCAATTTGGCAATGTGGTCGCTGGTCATTCGTGATGATGATGTTTTTTTGTTGCTGCCGCCGACGCCGCCGCATTAAAGTGCTTTTCCGTTGTACGACTATATATGTCCGTGTGTTAGTTTGTATTTCATGTGGCAAGTTCTGATGCGGAAATGTAATTTTGTAGCGGTTTCCGGTTTCTTATTGGCATTGCACAGTGCTTGATTTAATTTGAATTTTGTGAATAAGTTTAGTATTTTATGTCGACAAATAAATGCAAATAAACCTGAATAAATGTTGAATGCATTAAAGATTATTTTGTAAAGATTATAGTTGCAATCAAAATATATATATATATATTACAGTTAGGCAAATATTTCTTAAACATGTAATTAAAAATTATTCTATTTAAATAAGTGTTTTCATGGCATCTGGCATTTCTATAGTTCAATTAGCTTCATTTGATATTCAATTATTTTAATGCACTGGTTTCTATTTACTACAACGTTTTGCAATAATTGCGATTTGGAACAATTAAATCATATGCATAATTTAATTATGATTAATTAAATTCATAGTTGCATAAATCCAACAATTAACTCACCAAAATGAATACCTGTTTAAGGGTAAACTCAATTAAAGTGCGTGCGGGGAAAAAAGTCATTGATTATGCAGTAGGAAATTCCAATTGGGAATCAAATAAGTAAACTGCTCAGAAGTAAACAAAGGCAAGTACAAGTAGTACTTTGTATATAAATAAATTAAATAAATAATATATAAATAAATTAAATAAATGGGAATATGGGAAGATTGAGCAACTATCGATGCTTTGATACGCTTCACACAGTTTAAGAAATTTAGTTTTGTGCAATTTAGAAATATTTCATAATCTTTTAAATCACTTGAAAATGATTTTAGCTCTCCAAGCAAAAGCCCAAGTAGCCTACTTGGTCCACATGTGGTATGACACTATTGTTGAGCATGACGGGTGAGTAATTGCACTGTTTCAATGTAAATGAACTTTTGACATTTATATTCCAGCGGTTGGCCCAACGTTCAAATGTCACAATATAATTTTGTGTGTCATTTAAAGCTTAATTTGGAAAATTTGAGTTCGTATACATTGCCAGCAGCATGTTCTCATTATCTGGAGTTGGCATATCGGCAGTGTACAACGTATAGAGAACAGGACCAAGCACACTACCAGCTCCAATGCTGCTCATCTTTAACCTTAACTGTGAAGGCACGATCAAGCAAGTAAGACTTCAAAAAAAAGGAATTGCAAGGCTGGTAATTTTCTTTTAATTTTGAAGAGGACCCTATCAAAGGCTTGCTGTATATCAAGAAAAATAGCGGAGCTATACTGCCTTTTTTCAAAAGCCATTAAAATGTGTTGAAAGACACAGTGCATTTGTTCCGGTGTACCATTGTGATTTCTTAAGTCAAACTGGTGATCATGAATGGCACTCTGGACGCCCAATGCTAGTAATATTCTGCTAAGAAATATTCTTTCGAGTATTTTAAAGAAAGTCGGTAGCAAACTTATTGGTCTGTAAGAAGCAAGTAGTAGTAGTATGTTTTCCGGCTTGCTAAGTTTCGGTATCATTGCAACCAAAGCGTACTTCCACTGCGAGGGTAACAATGGAACCATTGCTTTTTCAGGCAGAGCCTTTACCACTTTACCATCTATTCCGTCATATCCCGCGGCTTTGTTTCTATTTAGTTGTTTAACTTGTTGCCGAATTTCTTGCGGGGAAATAGGTTGAATAGGGCTCAGTGTTGTTAAAGGCTCTGCTAAGAAACTTCTCGTGATTCGTACATCGCTCGGGTCAACGACATCAAAAGGTGTGAAGCGTCGTTCATCTTCATCTTTTATAGACGCGTGTCGTAAAGGCTGCCGCTTAACACAGCGCGATGGACCTCCATTTCTGAGAAGGTCATCAAAAAATTCAAAGCGCACCTTATACATTAACTTTTTTAACTTAGTAGCCGCTGTACACCAGTCTAAACGGTTCCGTTCATTCCGGCTACGCATATAACGACGACGTCATCTGCGCTTATGCCTTACTAAATTCTTGACCTCAGCTTTTAAAAGTGGCCGGGTTTGATTAGCTAGGTTGCGTGATGGCTGATGCTGTGTGGTGAGGTGAGCAGCTTCATAGATGTTGCGGGTGAACAGCTCGACCGCATCGTCAATGTCCTCAGAAGAAGAAAGTTCCATGTTGAGGTTGAGTAGTTGGTCCAGTCGTTTCTTAAATATTGGAACTTTAGCGTGAGCTGGCAACAATCTAGGCTTTGGAACACGCTTAAAATCTAGCATCTACTATTAGCGGCAAGTGATCTGAGTTTAAATCGTTTGCCAGAACTTCTATGTTGTTATTGCTTCAAACAGATCAAATAGCGCACGACATTTCGTATTTGAAAGTCTGGAACTTGGGACCCAGTTTATCAAAAAAGCTTTTAAACTGCATCTCAGAAAGTATATACCTCAGTGGACAGTATTGAGCGGCAAACACTTTATCTCCGCAATTGGTGGAAACTTTGATGAAAGATGCTTGCATTTCATCCTTACGCACAGGACCTAGCGGATAGTCTTTGAGCGCTGAACAGATAAGCACGGCAGCTTCACCATGCATGCGGTTGTCATCAGAATGATTAGCAGTGTGTATGTCGTACCCTAAAAGTTTATAATGCGAACGGGAGCAGAGATGAGTCTCACTCAAAAGCATGATGTCGATGTGTTGTTGTTGAATGAAGCTCTTTTGCTTGGCTTGTTAGTCCATTAGCATTCCAGATGGCAATGCGCAGACTTATTTCTGAGAATTTGATACTAGGTTGTTGCATAGCCTTCTCCACATTTGACATCGGTGACACTGAACCAGATCAACAAATCAACGTGGGGGTCAATCTTCACTTTCTGATGACAAATAGTGGTGATGCTGTAACTGTCTTTGTTGTTATGTGCTGACTGTAAGCCTACGAAAAACATATTCAAAGCAGAGCCATTGAACTTTCCTGAATTCGTGACCCTGGCACAAGAGGTTCGGTTTTATGTGATCTGTTGAAGTAGAGTGGTGTAAACCCTTTATAACCACCTTATTGGGGCGCTCCTCTTTAAGCTAATATGTACGGAAATTTATTTGTTTGCTTTCCAGCCGTTTCACAATTGTTTTGAAAGCATCAGAGTCCTTAGCCATGACTCGAACTGATTCATTTTTGCAGGTTTTGGTTGTATATCTGAGGATGTTGCCTTAACTACGGTGAGCCATAAACCATTTATATTTGAAACAGCAGTGTCCAGTGTCGAATTATTTTCCAAAAGCTTGGAAGGAGCCGCATTTTCAGATTGCTTATGAGGGATTCTATCGGGGATACCCGACAACGATTCAAGTTTCATTTCACTCTCTGATTCGGCGTCGTCATCGTCCGATCTAAAATTCCTCATTTTATGTTCCAAGCTTATAAGGAAGCCTTACAGTTATATTTATATTTGCGACAATCAAATAAAACTGTAAAATTATAAAAATTATTATAATTAAATTAAATTGATTAAACAATAATTAATATTGATTATAAATAAATAAAATTGATGAACATTATTACATTAATATAAAATTTATATTTAAATGAAAATTAATATTGATTAATTTTTTATCTGTTTTATAAATTTTTACTAGTATTAATTATTTTAGTCATCTTAAATTAAGTTTAAAAGCTGTAAATCAGCTCAAATTCAGTTTGATCAATTTTAATCAGTCCTTATTATTTGTGCTAAGTTTTTCAATCTGTCTGTAATCAATCGTTTAATCAATATGAATTATAATCACTTTTAAATTATAAAATAAGTTGTAAATCAATTTAAAATCAATTTTAATCATTATTATTGAATTTTAAAAACGGAAACAATTTTTTATAATTTGCAAGTTTTTATGATTTATAAATCAATTTTGATTATTTTTATCAGTTTTAATCAATATTCGTCATTGTTAATCAATTTTTAATCAAATTTAATCAGTTTTAATCAATTTTTATCAGTTTCAAACATTGCAAATTAGTTTAAACCGGTTAGGTATTTTAACAAAAAGAATCAATTTGAAGCAATTATAATACATTTTTATTAGTTTTGAAGAATTATAAAGACTATACTTTCTCCTACTATACTTTCTGTATAGGAGATTACACTGCAACTAAGAACACTTTTCACATATTTTTGACAAACTCTCTAAAGAACGACTAATACCCTATGCAAACAAATTATTAAGTGTATATCAACGGCAAAACGGAAAACCAAGTAAACAAATCAAATATGATTTATTATGTGACACGCATATACTTGTAAGTAGAACAAAGGATACACACAGACAGTCATACAAAATTGAAGTGGAGTATGTCACTTCAATTGCGTCAAATGACAACCGAATGTCGTGTAGACCTCACACATTATACTAAATCAATTCTATGCTTCTAAGTGCAAGCATGCGTGTGTATGTGCCTGTGTGTGAATGTCCTTTTCACTACGATGGTTCATTGTGGACTTCCGCTTTATGTATTTGGGATAGCATGCGTTGAAATGGGTCTAATTAACGCGCCTCATTAACTACTTTGCAGCTTGTCAAACTGGCATACATTCCTTATAGACAGACAGACAGACAGACAGACGACGTACGTTACTTTCTTAACATTGTGTTTGTCCTGCTTTTGCTTATCTTCGAAGCCTGTTGACAATGATTCGGTATATTGTGTTTGTATTGGCGCGTGCCAACAAGATGAATGACATAAAATGTTCCTTGATTTTATTGTTGTATTATATTGTATAAAATATGTCCTTTGCACTAAACAAAGAAGTAGCATAAAATTTTGGTTCAAGTGCCATGAAATTGATGAGCGATTGAGTTTCATAAGTTGTAGCTGTTGATAAATCTAATAAATATGAAGTTTGTTTAACTTGTTTGTAGTTTAGAATAGAGAGTTGGTGTGGCATAGTTGGAAAATGTATAATTTTTTCAATACAAAGTGCTATATCACACATTATATTATATGTTGCAAGACATTAAGACAACCATTTTATTGTTAATGTGTAGATTGTGGATTATAATTTTTTTATTAATAACATTTTCATGGCTTTTGTTGAAAAATAACTTTGTTATCTTTGACGGCGATCAGGTCTGCTTGCTTAAATACCGGATAATGTCTCAAACTGCGGCTCGGAACAGTCCAAAAATCATGCAGAGTTTAAGCTTCAACTCAAATAATAGCTATAGCCTCTACAACAGTTCACTAACTTAAAAAAAAAAACACTATTAAGCCACCAACGCTGCATTCAATTCCACAAAATTGCAAATCATTTAACTAGTAATTTGATAATGGCGTCATGAGTTTAAACGGCAACAGCAATTGCAACCAAAACTAAATATCGGAAAGCCTTTTCACACGAAACTATTGAAAATGCAAAACCCCAAATAGATTCCCAATTGAATATCAAACGCTCTTTATGCAAATAATTGCATTGCGCAAATCTTCCAACAAAAACAGTGAAAACGTGGCACGTGGAACGCATGGAATGCTGCACTAAATTTGTGTGATACGGCATTGCAATAAAAATAGCAGACCTTGCAACCTGCCGTGAGCATGTTTTTGATGCTTCATTAGCGTTGGCGTTCAGCTTCTGTTCAGCTTTTGTCTGTCTATATGTATTAGGGTATTAGTCAGCCGGCCAATAAGTTCATTGTTCATACGAGTCATGGTGTAGCATAGACTATAATACTGTACAGTGGCGGAGTTAAGTAAAAAAAAGGCGCAGCGCATATGAAGGAAATGTGATATTGTTAACTAAGAAGCAATATTTAATATAATCGTGATTTAAAATTGACTCATAATATTATATACAACTGAGCCGTTATCCTTTGAGTGTTATTAATTTCGTGTCTAAATGATGTACTATTCCTAATTATTCATACAACAAAAATTTGTTAAAAAAAATTTGGTTCTCCTAAAACATTTTGTATTTTTAATTTTAAAATTAACTCATAAGAAAAATAATTAAAAACAAGACAAAATATTATCTTCAGTGGAACCGAAGCTTTTAAGAATCCAAAAGTGCGTGATGGGTTTTTATGGAATTACACCTTAACTACAAAGTATCATAGATGCATTAACCCTATAAGGACTTTTGCCGTAGCTGTTCAGAAATCGCACTCGATTGCTCGCCAAAACATACTACCTGGAAAGTCTGGCAAATCTTTTAGTAGAGGATCCAGGATGGTTTCAAGGAGGCAGAGCACCGAACTCAAAAAAAAAATTTTCACAAAACAGTAAGCATCTCATTGGCCCAACGGCACTCTGGGTCAACTCGGCCTTTAGTTTACTTTACTGGTTTACTTCACCGAATATTGTAAAAACTACTTACTGGTCGCGTTGACGCCAATTTTTTTGACTTTAAGTTAGAAATTGCTGCATGTCGGCATATCGGAAAGCTCATGCCTCACAATTTTTTCGAACGTTTTGTGTATGAGATGTCTGACAGTGAAACTTGTTCGGAAACTACTAAATTTTGACCAAACTTCGCATGGGCATCATTTAGGAACTGATAAATGATATTAACGATTATCCCGATTTACTCAAAAGGGTCAAAACTATTGACGAAACATGGGTATATGGCTATATATACCGACAAAATCACGCTAAGTGCGGTCAAGTGCGAAGGAGTTGCTCACTGTTTTCTACGATTACAATGGCTTGGTGTGTCGTTAGTTGTTTCCAGAAAGTCGTTCGGTCAATATTGCATATTACCTTCAAGTAATGAATCTTACTTACGCAGTCTACAGCCGTCGCTCAGTCATAGCCGCATTTAGGAAGTAGTTTTGAATGCCAAGTACGAACACATCTGTCCATACTTGATCATTCCAACCCGTGCCCGGTCGGCTTCTATTACTTCGTCGTCAAATCAACATGCTGGGGCCTTTTCATCCATTCGAATGATGTGACCAGCCAATTGCAACCTCATCGAATAGCTCATACAGCTCGCGGTCAACGCCATTTCGTCTGACTTAAGTTTGCTTGCTCATCCCAAAATAGCATCTATTGGCTGACGTTGTTGTTGCTGTTCACTTCAGATCCAAGGAAGACAAAGCTTACTACAATATTCAAAGTTGAAATACTCTATCGGCACAGACCATCCAAGACGCGATGACGGCATGCGAGAAGATACCAAGTACTTCGTCTTGTCCTCATTCACCGCTGGAGCTGAGATTGTCTTTCAATCTCCGAGAATGCTTTACTGACTCGCTGTTCTTGTGTACTTACGAAATGATTATCTTCCACTTACGCGAGCAGCTTCACCTCTTTTTGGAAGACCGAGCCCGACATATTCCGTATATACGGACACTGATCGCACTACAAAGCACCACCCTGCCTGAAACTTCTCTTTGTATCAAAGAGTTCGGGGAGGTTCTTTCCTAAAGACGAACGATTTTTGCCGGTAAATCTAGTGCAGCATTTTTTGCAATGTGATTACTTGGTTAACGAACTCTTCGCCGGTGTTCTTAAATAACTCAGCTGGGAGCTTATCAGAGTCTGCCGCTGTATTAATTTACAGCTTTTTGATAACCGAATCGACTTCGATTCGTCCGGAGGCTCTACAATATGTCCATCATTAACTGTTGGTTCCGGTTGCATTTCTCCCTCGGTGGTATTGAGAGCTGCATCGCCTCCTAGTAAGTTAGAAAAAAGACTTCTCCATAATGTCAGTTATGCTTGTGCATCTGTAACTAGATTTCCACATTCGTCTTAACAGAAAGTTACTCCGTGCTTAAAACCTTCTGTGATTTTCGAGCTTCATTTCTGTCACATAGCCTGGCAACATCTTCAAACTCACGCCTATCTTGTTCCTTTTTCTTGCACCTGAAAAGGAATTTCTTCTCTTTTCGTTTCTCTCGATAACGTTCTACAACAACTCGCGTTGCTTCCGATTGCAGAGTTCGATTAGAGGAGGCGGTCTTCTCTGCAGTAGCATCACGGCACTCCTAGTCGTACCAATAAAAAGTCATAGGTTTTGTATAAACAATGACCTGTTTGGTAGCCCTATCCATGAAGCGTGTGATATGTTTCCACTGCTTATATATAACTTGAAAGATGGAGAGGTTTCCAGAAGCAGTCGAGAAGTGTGGCTTCGGCGGTCTGTTGTTATTGCAGCTTGCCGACGTCTAGCTTTCGTTGTATGTTGGTTCGTGCGGCATGCACCATGCCGAGCTTAGTGAGTACCTTGGTTACGATATGATATTGCTTGGGGTCGACATTGAGACCACATAACGGTAGCACGTTGAACACGCTCGATGCGTACCTTCCGTCAATCAAAACATGATTAATTTGGTTACATATATTTTGATTGCAACTTGTGTATGCTGAGGTGCTGAAATCTGGAACCAACTACCATGTTCCGACTAGCGAGGAATTCGATTAGACTCTCTCCATTATTGGAGGTAGTGTCGTGAAGACTGAATGTTGGGCCAAAGACTGCTTCCTTTCCAAATTTGGCGGTGAGATTGCCAAGCACGATTTTGACATCGAGTTTGGGAAAGGTCTCGTATAGACGTTTTAAGCGCTCATAGACGTTGTCTTTAGCATCGTCGTCCTTCTCTGTTTATAAATCGGGCTTATACTAAAATATTTAGCCAGCAGCTAGGCTTTAGTCAACAGGTGTGAAAAACCACGAAACCGCATCCAAATATGTGTCCACTCTCATGGTAGCTATAGTAGATGTCATGGGAATGCTTTTTTAGAGCAACCTTGTCCATCGTATTTCATGGATTGTAGTGATGTCAGCTTTGCATCTTTGGAGAACATCAACCATCCCTATAAAGGGTGTGGACATTCCAGATACATATTCTCAAATCGTGATTGTTAAATCGTATGGCTTCCTTTTTATTTTCATTGGGTAGACTTTTTTATGGTGTCGGGTCCGAAGCCTAGCCCAAGAGATACGTGTCCTAGCAGGCGTTGCAACGCGTTGTGAGCTGCTTAGGCCATTTGCCAAATAAGTAAATGACAGTCAACAACTTTTTTCACAATGTGAACTTCTGCAAACGTACTAATCTTTCATTATATTCATGGTTCACTAACACAAGGCAATTAAGGACTCAGGTGACTCAGGTATTTAAGCATCGATGTGAACCTTCATGATCAGTTTTACTAAAGTATTTCCCACCACCTAAAGGCTGTATTTTTTAGGCCCCCAAAGCCAAAATCTAAAAAGCTAATCAAAATCGTATTAAGTTGCATATGGAACGTATTAAGTTGAATATGGAACATGCTACGCACTCTACCCTAAAACCGCTACTGATGCCGACCTATAATAACAACTCAAAGAACTGACTGGAAATGTGCTGCGTTTTAATAGAATTTTCTACGCTCATTTTGGCAATTGTTTGCACGTATTTTTGTGGCCAATGGCCAATGGGAAATGACTGTTCCACATCATCATCGTCGTCGACATTGTGATAGCCATAGCCATAGACATATAGTCAATGTGCTCGAACAAATGAAGTGTTGATGCTGTTGCATGTCACTGAATGTCATACAAGCACACACAAAAACAGAGGATAATGAAAACAAAAACAACACATTAATGCTCTAATTTGATTTTTGTTGTTGTTGTTCTAATGCGATACGCTTCGTTTAATGCTTTGCACAATAAAAGCAAAATTGTAGGCAGTCAACATAATGCTGCTCCTTTTATATTAACTGCTCCGAGCTTTATAGATTGCCGGTTACAGCGAATCTGTTTAAAAGTTTCAATAATAAAGCAATGAAAACTGAGTGATTAAATGTCATATTCATATAGATAAATATTGGCGGACAGACGGACATGACTCGAACGGCTTGGTTTGTCGGCTTTGCTAAAAATTTTGCACCTATTCGTTCCAGCTACTGCTCCGCTTCAACGCCCTGTACTGTAGCCATTAAAAGAATATTTGTATATGTAACAGAGCACATTTGCTGCTTTTGTTGACTCTTTGAAAAACAACATTTAAACTCGTAATACGATTTTCTGCTTTTATTGTTTTTGTTGCAAGGATTTAGCTTTTAAATAGTCTCAATAGCCATTTTGTGTCGTCTAAATTTTGTGCGAATTGAAACGTTTTGCTGATCAACAACAAATGAACTCATTCAATTCACATTACGTATACGTATACGCCAACGTAGTCCGGTATCTACGCCATGCATAGCCGGGGAAAAAAATCTATGTGAAACGGAAATACTGCTGCCAAGCGTGTTCAATATGAAAGGAAGGGGAAAAAAACAATTTGTTGTAGAATGGCAGCAAGCAACAAGTGAAGCACCTCGTAAATCAACAAGCGTTCTAGACAGAGGGACACTAGCACACTAGACTAGCTAAAGGCAGAAATACATACACACAGATATAGCCTTAAGGATAAACGCAAGTAGCATTTAAGCGCCTTCTATGTAAGTATTTCGTAGCAGACGGCGCCAAATGGTGCATAAAAATTTATGATTATGTTAAAATGTAAAAGTAGCAGAACGTGCAACGGGCAAAATAGAGCAGCGCAGCAGGTGAGCGAAATTGTGTTAATGTCCTGATGAACAGGATGATACTAAGAGTGGCAAGTGGCAGCAGTTTTGTCGTCGTCGTCGTCGTCGTCGTCGTCGTCGCAATCATCGACAAAGTGATAGTGCTGAAATAGTTGAAGAAGTCATTGAGGAAATGTGTGTGTTATGTGGCAGTTAAATATGATTTTGTGACAGAAAAAAAGGAAAGAAAACTGTGACTTCTTATAAGTTTGGACATAGTTTACTTCATTCATTTGACTTAGTTTTCTCAACCTAGTCACTGAAGCTTTTCTTCTTAACACATAAAAACTCTGAAGAGGATACGTTGCTACTTGCGACCATGTTGTGAACAGTTTATATCGATTCGCGTCTAACAGATTTTAAAAGCTGCTAGCGGGGCAAAAGACACTGACCTGTTCCTGGAGAAGGTCATTTCGGACGCTAGTATGAACTTTTCTCTTTGGTCTACTACGAAACGCTATAAGAGTCATACACTACTAAAGCTCCGTATTCGCAAAGCAGATGACAACTGGGCCGGATTATATCAGCAGCGTATAAAAGATTTTCCGAAGTCCTGAAGGCCAGGTTTCAGGTTTTTGGCATCAAATCTGGAAGCCGCAGTAAGTAAGTGCAATGAGTACTGAGCAGCTAGCCCATCTTATTATCACACTCGAGCAGAGATCCAATTCCAAATTAATTGAATAACAGAAAGACTTCAGAAGAAGATAGTGCTCCTACTGGCCTTGGCATTCAACGCGGTATTGCAACTTGATTATTTCTTAAAGATTTGGAAAAAGAACCACATAAATCTAGAAGTGCCATCGTAGAGTTGCTTGAGAGATGGCGGTTGATGAGATTACTGGCGATCGATGAGTTCAATCAAAGTATACTATTCTTTTAATATGGCTTCAGGATATCCCAAGGAATTCATATGCAGCTAATGAGCGTGATTAACTTTATGCAGGAGAGATTCTAGTCAGTCAGGAATACATGGTCGCGATGTACCTGGATATTCGACAAGTTTAAAATGGTGTACTCGGCAAATAAAAGGCATCCACGCCAGCATTTTTCTTCGTTTCGCAGTCTTCTGGTCGACAGCACTACTCGGTGGTTCTGGATGGAGTGGAGTCTAGAACGAAAAGCATTCGCGCATGTGTTCCATAGATGAGTGTATTAGGTTCTACGTTGTAAGATCGCTTCAATTGGGATATGCTTCGTTCACTGATGGAGAACGAGGACTTCCTTACTTCCAGAATACGCTATTTAGAAGGGTAAGCAAATGACAGCGATATCGGAAATTTCAGAGCTCCATATCGAGCAGTTAGACTCCACCCAAGAATTTCGAAAGATAAATCAGCATCTTGAAGGTGAATACAAGAACCTCACCGAAGAGGTGCTAGTTGAGGAGTGGCTACAAAAACATGAACTGAACATATAGATTGATAAATATAAGCCTAGTCCGGGTGAATGTTCATCAAAGTGGCATCATTCAAAACACCGAAGCCATTCACTAAACGGCAAATTGGGCTATTGCTTTGGTGTCATGATGGAAGAGTTAAAGGTGTGTATACCAGGAATGCATTATGCCTCATAGTTATACAAAGTTTTGAGAGTTAGTATACACTCTTTTGCGCTAGATCAGGCAGGACCTGTAAGCATATGAAAATAATTGTCCAATTGAGAAGAACAGGTGAAAATTGGATGCCCTATGGTGGAATAAGCGACTGAAAAAACTTATGACTAAAGTTAAGAGGCTTCACAATAAAGCTAGAAGATTTAAGAAATGAGAATCATATACAACAAAATGCACTACGACATTTGCAGATCTAGGCTGTTTTTCTAATAAAAAGACAAGAAACCCAAAACTCAGAAACTACATAGCTATCTGCGAAGGAGTTTCGTTAGATGCATCGGCCGTTTGAATTAACCACAATGGAGCCTATCTGCTGTGTATAACGGAGCACAATAACATTTCTAAAAATGAGAGAGTTGGTAAGTTGACCAGAAAAGGGTATATAATGCCTATGATAGCAACGGAGCCATTCTGTGACATTGTAGGCCAAATAAAACAGTGAATTGAATGCGATGATTCTTGAACATAATTTTTTCTCTGGCCCAACTTAACTATGGTAACAGATTTCAACAGATTTACAGCAATGATAGTTAAAAAACAAGGATATGAAGGAGAAGGAATTAGTTTGTTTTTTGCTTAAAATACTTCTACGAAGGTTCTCGTCGGAAACTCCGCAGTACACAGAAAACGCAAGACAGATTCAATGATTAGATTAAATTAAGTCAAACCTTGTTCCTTCAGATACTATGATATGATATGTCGACTAAAAAAAAAACTATTTTGTTATCAAGAAACAACTATGCTTTTGGTGTTTCGGATCGTATGACTCCAAATATTGAATTAAGGATTGTGGGTCAAGTTATGGCAAAGAAAGCTAATACATATATTTTTAGCCTGAGCAAAAAAACATTTTGCCAGTTGCAAATCTGACGTCTCCATCGTAAATTCTGACATATTTTAGGCCTAACTTACTGTGCACACTTTGACGTACGAGCGCAATTTGGTTTCTTTATAGCCATCTGAAAATATCATCTGGAACAAAAAATGGAATTAAACCGAGAACATTTTCGTACGATGATTTATTACGATTTTTGACACGGATTATCAAGACAGGAGTGCACCAATCAACTTATATCAGCTTTTGACGATGAAGCTCTATCCTTGGCCACAGTGAAAAACTGGCATACATACCGGTCTCAGCAGGCAAAAATTTGGTTGAAAATAAAGAGTATATTCTTAAGCAGATCATTGTGGTACCGGATGAGTTATCGCCAGAGTGAGTCATATAAGCTAAAACGTAAAAGAGCTCGCGGCATAGGTTAAGTTCCGCAAAATTTGAAAAAAGCAAACCATTGTAGAGAAATTGAGTAATACAAACTTCCAGAAGAAGCAAAACTTTCGTATAAAAGCTTGAAGATCTCAAGGCAAGACTAATAAACTGTATTTAAAAAATAATTTTGACTTTTTCATGCTATGACTTATAGTTCATTAATAGTAATGAAAAAAAAGGTGGGCTATTTCATCTCTTCATCTACAGAAAGAAATGTGAATGGGAGCATGGCTTAATATGCATAATTTTCAATCTAAAACTAAGTTGAAGGAGCAAACGCCAATCTACCCTTTGAGAAATATAACTAATCGCATGCAGCAATAGGAACGTCTCTATATTATAATTTGAAGGTTCTAACTTTTATAGTTTCTCGTTGTACATGTGCACAGCCAGATATATTTTTGATGCTGATCAAGTTTGTTAGTACTTAATGGAATCTAACTTTCCTACTACTGTTTGTAAAATACATTTGCACTTATACAAAATATACCCTCTTTGGGTACAAGAAATAAAAACAAACATTTTTGAGCTGCTAAATTTATTTGAATGGCATTCACACTTAATCTAAAGCAGAGCTGCATTTTGAAATACATAAATAGATTATGTGCATTCAATTTCTTAGCAATTTTTTTTGTCCGAAATATTTATGCCAAATTATTTTAAGCCAAAAAACTAGAACAAACAAAAACGCAAACATTTGCAAGTGACTTGAAGTGTAAGCTACACAAAAAAAAAAAAAGATTGAAAAATATCTTAAAATACTTGCGACTCGATGATACTTAACACAATTTTGCTAAGGCAGTGTTGCATAGCTTTTTCGCCTTTATTTTTTCTAGCACTTTTTTTCTTTCAATGTGTGTTGCTGAATGTTATTGTTAGAGATTTTTCAACACTTGAACAAAATAGTTTACACATACGAACGACCGACTTACAATTTTCTAAATTTAATTTGCGAAAAAAAAGATACTTTTTTTGTGTCTGCAACAAACGCTTAAGACACTCACTAATACCCATTCAAACAATTAAAATTAATTTAATTCTTTTGCGCTTTTGGCAAATTAATGAATTCCACACCGAAAGTCAACTGCTGGAAATTTATTGCAAATCTCATTTGAAGCTTTTCTTCACTGTGTTTCCTTCTTCATTCCCTCTGTCCCTCTGGACAGTTTGACAAATGTTCGACGTAATAAGGATTTTGTTCTAAAATTTGCTCATAAAACACTCAGCAATTACAGCGCAGCATTTCTTGCTTCCTTCTTTCTTCTTTGCTGCGCCATTACTTCTCTACCATTTATTTCATTTTGTGCATTCTTATTAGACTGTCGCCGCGGCTGCTACTTTGTCTTTGTGCGCCATGTCCTTTTTCTATATACTTAGTTCTACTCTAGTACAAGTACGAGTACGATTGCGACAACTTGCCAAGTTCTTGTCCGGTGTGATCTCTTTTATTTTATCGCCTTCGTCGACAGCATCATTGCAGCAGCATTGCTTGATTTTGCCTGTTGCCAAAAAAGTGTCTGTGCAGCGTACTAGGCTCATAAATATAGTAGACACCCACAGTTAACTAGTTATTGCATCCCTGCCTGCCTGCCTGCCTGTCCTGCTGCTGGTATTGTCTAGGCGTGGCGTATTGTCTTTCAACTGGAAAATGAGACATTTTAATTTCGAGCGTATTTAATTTTATGAACCACTTCTAGACACTGAAATTGTAATACTATCTGAGTTGTGCCAGCAGTTATATATGTAATTCGATGTATTTTTAGTTGGAATGCCATGCTATTTCTTTATAGACTATAGTGTTGCATTGAATTTATACCGGAATTTTCATTAAATTGTTGCAAGCGATTGGAATTTCTGTACTTTTAGTTGCATTATATACAGAAGTTTTTTTTTGTTTTGCATATACGAGATTATGAGTAAAGAGTGGGGTAATTAGTAATCTGGTTTGGCAATGAAATATATAAAACAAATTTTTGGAACATAACCTACAATACATAAGCTTCACAACGTATATTGGCTATAAACCAGGCAGCAGTTGGAAATTCGAACCAAGTACAAACTGGATTCTAAGCCTAGAAAATATATCCATGAAACGGACTTCAAGTGGCGTGAAATAAAGCTTTTAGTATGACAATTCTTCCTTACAGCTTACCTTGACCAATTACTTCACATGCTGCCCTCGTATTTGTAATTCCTTTCATCCAATTAGACTATAGCGCTCCATTCAATGTTCCTCAGTCGCTTGCAATTAGATGCAACAACAAAAGCAACATACGAACAGTACTCGGCGTACTATGCTGCAAGAGAAAAATGACAAATGGAAAACATTTTCCGGTTTTTCGCTTTTCTTTACCCACACAATGCGCTTCTTTTGCGTGCAAAATTTTAATGCAACTCGTTGTTTGACTAACAACACGAAGGTTGTCTGAGAAGATCTTATTACTTTATTAAAATATGAGTATGAACTCTCTCCATGGTGAAAAACTGGTGTTGTTTAGAAGATTATTGAAATTCATATATCATGATTACCAAAGATGATGAGCGTAGAGATGCCTAGGAAAAGTAACATGGTATATCCAATGCGATACTATAAATGATCATGTTCGGATGTTTAAAAGTCGAAGAACATGCGCCACCCAAGTACAGTATCGCATTGGATATACCATGTTACTTTTCCTAGGCATCTCTACGCTCATCATCTTTGGTAATCATGATATCAAGGTAGGTAACAGTTTTTTATATATATCTCAAGACTTTTCCAGCTACTCTCGCCTATCTGATATATAGTCATATCGTATATATAGAATGCATAACTATATGCGCCATTTATGCAAATGATGCGAAGGATGCAGTGCTCCATTTAAGGTTTATTGTATTGTGCGCATTTTTGATCAGTAGCTGGCAACATCCTTTCAGCGGCAACATAAATGCTTGGACCAGTTGTTGCATGTTGCATGTGGCAAATGAAATGAAAGTCGCGCACCGAAATGAAAATGCAATTGACATGGCATTGTTTTCATTTTGGCCACTCAACTGTTTGAAGTTCGACGATGAGCACTGAGCACACACACACACACACGCACGAACGCACACACAGGACAATCGATGAAATGAATCGAGACCAGTTTTGAAGCGAATTTTGGCAGCTTTATGCATGAGTTTTATGCGAAATTAGTACAAAGTTTCGTGGGCATTGTTGTCTGATTGCCGTCGTCAACGTCAACGTCATCGCCATTGCCATGAATAGCCTTATGCATTTTACTACGTTGTTTCTAATTGGAAACGGACTGACTGACTTATAGCTAGTCATGATGTTTGCATAACGATATTGTCCTTGAGCTATTTATATGTAGAATCCTTTGTGTGTATGTCTGTGCCTGTTATGCGCTTTAAAAGAGCTGTGAATAATTATTTTTAAGCTGCTTTAAAATTGACTTTGTTACTTAATCAAATAAGCACTTAAGCGGATTTCTTGAAGGCCTACTGAAATGTGTAAAGGATATTTGAGTACATATTGTATTAGAGAGGAACTATTGCTTAATATAAGATGCAATTTCTGACACAGAAAGTTCATTTTCAAATGTTTTCCATTTAAAAAAATTCAATTTTGAAATAAATACATGCAAAGAAAGTATAATGGCACACACACACACACACATGAGAACCTTGCGCGTTCAAATGTTGCCACTCAACATAAAATATATGAGGCAAACAATTTTGAGTGGCATTTCTGCTTACAACTGTGACTAAAGTCAACGTAAAGACTTATGCAAAAAAAGAATAAAAACCGGAAATACAGCAAGAAAAAGCATACGCGTTTCTGTAACAAAATGGCTGCAAGCAGCCAGTGCAGCTGTACTTCATACAGCATAAAAGTATGCAATGCTTGGTTGACCAACAAATTCAAACGGAAAATGCCATGCAGCATGCGACAAACATGTGCGCCGTTTTGTATGCAATACATTTTTAATACTTGGCAGCTGCAGCTGCAACTGAGGGAAAAGTTAAACAGGAAGCATTATAACCAATCGATTTGTTGCACTTTCCGACACTGACTCTACGCTGCATGACTGCATGCACAAGTTCCCAAAAGATTTCTCATATTTTTTTTATTATTATTTCCTTTTTTTTATAAAAAGAAATGGCAAATTTGCTTAGCGTCAATCATAACTCAAGCGCTCAAGAGAAGACATGTCACTGACAAAGGCTGCTGCTCTGCTGTAATCGCATTTGCCGCAACTTATGCATGACTGATTGTTGCTGAGGACTAAGAAGGACATTGATAGAAAGACAAGATGACGAAAGCAGACTTGTGTAATAATTTTTCAACGAGCTGCACTTTACCTTTTGTTTTTTTTTTTTTTTTTTGAAAGGATGGCGAATTATTTTTCTTAGAAATCTTTGCTTATGCAGCTATAAGTTTTAAGTTAAACAAAAAATCAAGAAAATTTATGCGAGCATATGTTCTTTTCAGGTAAAATATGTGTTGGAAATGTAGACAAAAAGAAAGAAATTAAATACATAAAAGGTAAAAAAGATCAAAGAAACTTTACTTTTTTGTTAGAAATTTTAAATAAATAAAAAGCAGGCAGTAATAGGACTGAGCTAATATATAAAAATCTAACCGGTGAACAAAAGTAGCTATTTATCGCGAACGTGAGTTGTGAGTTGATATCAGCCAACAATAAAAAGCGTTCGTAAGTCTAAAACGCTTCGATCATAAATCAGTAGAGTGTCGCCTTCTATAAGCTTTTGAAACATGGTAAAACTTTCAATGTTCACCAATAACTGATAAGCAAAGACATGGCAAGCTGATTTCTCATCAGTCATTCGTCATCAATGGTCCGAAATTTCTTGAAGGCACTCCACGCGGCTTGCACGCCAGGTCTGACTATCTTTTGACTACCACTTGTTTTCGTCCATAAGCCACTTGGTCGCTGATCGAAGTGTTGTGCTTACGAAAGAGAAAAATTATTTTGGCATTTGTCCGAGCAGCGCCTATTACTCTTAAAGTTTCATAAACTTCATCTGCTTATGTATTAGTTGAACCCAAATATCTACATTGGAAGTCTTTAGCTCTCAAAGATTCTGAGATATGTTTTTTTTTAAACTGTCAGACAGAGTAAAAGTTGGAAAGTTGAAACTTTCCTCAATTAAAAATGATTTGAAAGTAAATATAAAATATGTTGTGCTTTAGTATATAAAGCCAACTTATCGATGCATTCACAACTACAACTAAAACATACGAGCTACTTGCTCCTGCAACATCCTTTCAATTAAGTGCATACTTTATTTAATTTCCGTTTTATGTTATAAAATTAAAAATAAATACGTAAACGCCATATAAGGTGTCTCCGAAGCAATACATTTTCGTGTGGCAAATGTCGCCTCAAAAGCTAGTTTTTTTTTTTTTTGCAACCTGACATTTTGCAGAGCGTAGGCAAATTACATGTGTTTTGAGTGTAACGTGGCACAACTTCGCCTTTTGATTTCATAACTCAGCGACGTGATGCAGCGACAAAAGCTTTTCATGCTCAGAACTTGTAAGCGCGCGAAACCAACACAAAATTAACAACTTCCGCTGCATTAATGCTCGAGCATATGTTGCACTAAACTACATAGAAATAGTGCAGATACTGCTCGTGTGCCATACTATAGTAAGCCAAAGTGCTTGAGGCATGCCCGTGGCATGCAAGGAATTAATGCGCTCACTTGCCTGCACATAAAAATGCAGCTACGTGATATTGTTACTGGTGCGCGGGGCGTATACCATGCAGTCGTGCAGGACATGTTCTATGCTGTGAGTTTCAATTTTTCAGTGGCCATTTGTAGAACGCTCAATTGCCGCAGACTAAGCCATAATGTCGAATTGGCGTTGCGCTGCTGCTACGTTTTACGGTCTCAACTAATTTTTTTTTCTTTTATTATTGCAAATAGTATATTCCTAGCGTTATCCTTTTTGTTGTTAGCAGCTAAGCGCTGCAAATAATTTTTAATCCGATTATTATCGTAGCTATATAATATATATGTGTGTCTGTGTGTGTGTGTACGTGATTCTAATATTACAGGTATTTAAAGGAGTATATATATGATTAACTATTATATTCACAGTTATGCTTGCACATGCTAAGGCATTACAGTTAAAATACAACATGGCAGCGTTTCCGTTCTGAATATGTTCATGCAACTGCGGCGCTGTTTAAGGTTTCTTTTTGTTTTTCCATCAACAGTTCGCAGTGCGCAATGAAATTTTAATGTTTCCGCTTACGATTCGCCGTATGCCATATGCCGTATGCCACATATGCGGAAGTTGCATTTTAACTTTAATTTTAACTGATAAGAAATATCAACACAATATATTGCCACTGAAAACAAGCCTATGTCGGAGTTTCTTTTCATAGAATTTATAAAGATATATAGTATAAAGAAGCATTATTTTTCTTAAAAGTTATTATTTTATTTTGAGACTTGAATAATGCCGCATTGCCCTGGACCCAATTTACGAAGGCCTCTTCGACGGCTGCCTTGTGGATGCCACTGGAAGGTCATCTTCGTAATGATGTCGTGTGACCTATCCAATTCCACTTGTGCCTTTTTATTTCCATGTTAATAGGTGCGGTGTGTGTGTGACATGCCATAGTTCAACGTTTGAGATCGCTTTTGACCTGAAGATACGGCTTATAATCCTCAGACATTTGTAGATGAAAGATTCAATCTTCCTGCCCAACCTGTCTGAAACCATCTATGCTCCTCAGCCGTGTAATTGAATGGGTTTTATGCTGGTGCTACATATTTTTATTTTCCTTCTGGCACTTTCGCGATTCTGCGTTTTAGAACGTCGTTGAGGACCGCTATAAAAAGAAGTGGTGAGAGTATATAACCCTATCGAAAATCTTTGTTTATGTTGTTGTTGCCTTTAAAATGCACGGCGAGAGATTTTGTTAAGGACCCCACAGCTACTCAGTGACCTGTATATTGCATTTCTGTTTATGTTGTCAAACCCACATTCACAAGTCCACAAAAAATGGTATAAAGGGGACTTACACTTGACCGATTTTTCCACAATGTATGTAGAATATTTATGAGATCTACATAAAACCGGTTTGGTCGAAACCCATGCTTTTCTCGCTGTAAATGGTTATTTAATATTAGCGAAACTCTGGCTTAGATAATGAAAATCAGTACTTTTTGTATTAAGTTTACTGCGCAAGATTTTACATTGACTGAGGACGTCCTTTTTGCGAAAAGTATCGATCACCCCTCTTTCCAGTCATTTGGGATGGTCACAGACATCGATGCTTCACGAATAATGGAGTATAGCGTGCATGAGATGGCAAACGAGGCTTAACGATGCAATGTATCCTGGCATTTAGCTCCAATCTGGCCAGAATATTGACAATGCACTACAAGTCTTCTCCGAGAAAATCTATGCAGCCTTCGTCGAAGCTCAGAGATTGAGCACACGCCTTGCCAAGCGAAATGTTGGACAATTAATACTGTCTCGTGAGCTGCGCAACCTTCTCAGGAAAAACATAGGCTTCGACAGACTTTTATGCGGACGCAACACACAGAAGAGAGGGCATATGCAGCCAACCGAGTCAAGTATAAGCTCAACCACGCTAAACGCATGTCGATGCTCGACAATATGCTGGAATATATGGGCACTGAGTCAGATGCATATTTCAGCCTATGGAAGGCTACTAGAAATAGTAGACATTCGATTTGCTCCAGATATGAGCAAGAGCAAGCTGATGCATTTGCAGCACACCTCGAAGACCAATTTCTGCTGTTCGAGTTAGCATCAGGCGAAGTAGGCAAATACTACGAGACTCTTTCTGTCATCAGCGCTCCAGCTCGACCTGCCTTAGAACTATGAGGATATTTAAGCCATAATTAAGCGTCTGAAGCCCGATAAAGCCGCGAGACACGTTCACATATGTAAACGCACGTTGAAGGAGCTGTCGGAGAGTGCTGTTCTCACTATGGTGTCGATATTCAATGCCATAGTGAGGTTGCAGATTTTCCGAAGGTTTGGAAGCTAGCAGTGTTCACAAGAGCAACTCCACAGAGTTATCGACTACATATTTCTAGCATTCGGCATCTTTGTGTATATCGAGCATGTATTCGATCAAGATTAGCACTTAGGCCTGCTGCAAAAGGTAAAGGAGAAACTGCCTTTGCCTTATTTTGCTCTGATATGGTTCAAATTGGAGGGCTGTTCTTTCAAGTTTAAAGTCGGAGCAAGTCGGTCGGTCCCGGCGCATCATGAGCAGGCTCTTGTGCAGCAGAAGTAAGCTCTCCTTGAAGAACAAACAAATTGAAAGGATAATTACTGCCATCTTGCGTTAAAGTATGCATATCTTCGAGACAATTGAATGAAGAGGCGATTGTACTTTTCTACTGCGAGGTCGATACATGGTAGCAACCATAGACCATAGCTTTTCAACCAACCATGGCCGATTCAAAAAAATCTCATAAATATTTTTTCAATCAATTTATTATTTTAAAGTTGAATATCTTTTTAAATATTTGACTTATTGTAATCGAATTACAATTACAGTCAATTAATGTTGGTTAATTCTAAATTAATTCTATTCGATGATCGATTGTGGCACCTTCTCATTGACGACATGTATATGTATTTCTTCAATGCAATGGCTTTCTTTGAAGACAATATGGACTGAGCTCTTATTCAATCAATCTTCAATCCACTGAATTTTTTTTTCAATGACCCTTGACCCCACCAGGGGTCAATGACCATCACCTCCCCAGCGTCTATGACCCTTGAACCCGGGGGCCAAAGGCCGAATAAACGTCAGCGTGAAGATGATGATGTTCAGACAAATACATCAAAACGTGTTCGCCGTGAGCCACCACACCGTCATTCGATGCCAGCACGTTACCAGAGATCGGAGATACCCAATCTCTTACTTATTGGGTTTAAATCCATTCAACCCAAGGGGAATTAATTAAATTTATTGAGCCATAGAAATTAGCCCAAAAAATATTTCGCCTAAAATTATGCAACAAAAAGATTATTTTTTTTTAGCGCTCTCCTCGGCGATTCTCAAAAATTGATATACCTAGCTGATTTTACTGAGGAAAACTATCATGGCCGGAGGTTGGCCGGAGGATGGCCGGAGGTTGGCCGGAGGTTGGCCGGAGGCCAATGGACGCGGCCGGAGCTCGGCGAACTTGGCCTAACTTCGCCGGTGGACACCCGCCACCAGAGTAATCCCTCCGTTAGGAGATTACATTGCCTGGTGCTTCCCTCTTCCCGGGGAATCCTTCCGTCCAGGGATTAACTATGTCCGGAGATTCCCTCTGTCCGGGCATTTCCACTGTCCCGAGATTCCATCTGTCCGAGGATGCCCTCCGTCTGGGGATCCCTCTGTCCGGGGGGGTAAATGACCTTTGGCCCCCGGGGTCACGGGGTCAATGACCTTTGACCCCCGGGGTCAAGGGGTCGATGACCTTTGGACCCCGGAGTCACGGGGTCAATGACCTTTGACCCCCGGGGTCACGGGGTCAATGACCTTTGACCCCCGGGGTCACGGGGTCAATGACCTTTGGCCCCCGGGGTCACGGGGTCAATGACCCTTGACCCCCGGGGTCACGGGGTCAATGACCTTTGGCCCCCGGGGTCATGGGGTCAATGACCTTTGACCCCCGGGGTCACGGGGTCGATGACCTTTGACCCCCGGGGTCACGGGGTCAATGACCCTTGACCCCCGGGGTCACGGGGTCAATGACCTTTGACCCCCGGGGTCACGGGGTCAATGACCCTTGACCCCCGGGGTCGCGGGGTCAATGACCTTTGACCCCGGGGTCACGGGGTCAATGACCTTTGACCCCCGGGGTCACGGGGTCAATGACCTTTGACCCCCGGGGTCACGGGGTCAATGACCTTTGGCCCCCGGGGTCACGGGGTCAATGACCTTTGGCCCCCGGGGTCACGGGGTCAATGACCCTTGACCCCCGGGGTCACGGGGTCAATGACCTTTGGACCCCGAAGTCAAAGGGTCAATGACCTTTGGCCCCCGGGGTCACGGGGTCAATGACCCTTGACCCCCGGGGTCACGGGGTCAATGACCTTTGACCCCCGGGGTCACGGGGTCAATGACCTTTGGACCCCGGGGTCAAAGGGTCAATGACCCTTGACCCCCGGGGTCACGGGGTCAATGACCCTTGACCACCGGGGTCACGGGGTCAATGACCTTTGACCCCCGGGGTCACGGGGTCAATGGCCTTTGGCCCCCGGGGTCACGGGGTCAATGACCTTTGGCCCCCGGGGTCACGAGGTCAATGACCCTTGACCCCCGGGGTCACGGGGTCAATGACCTTTGACCCCCGGGGTCACGGGGTCAATGACCTTTGACCCCCGGGGTCACGGGGTCAATGACCTTTGGCCCCCGGGGTCACGGGGTCAATGACCTTTGGCCCCCGGGGTCACGGGGTCAATGACCTTTGACCCCCGGGGTCACGGGGTCAATGACCTTTGGCCCCCGGGGTCACGGGGTCAATGACCTTTGGCCCCCGGGGTCACGGGGTCAATGACCCTTGACCCCCGGGGTCACGGGGTCAATGACCTTTGGACCCCGAAGTCAAAGGGTCAATGACCCTTGACCCCCGGGGTCACGGGGTCAATGACCCTTGACCCCCGGGGTCACGGGTTCAATGACCTTTGACCCCCGGGTCAATGACCTTTGACCCCCGGGGTCACGGGGTCAATGACCTTTGACCCCCGGGGTCACCGGGTCAATGACCTTTGACCCCCGGGGTCATGGGGTCAATGACCTTTGACCCCCGGGGTCACGGGGTCAATGACCTTTGACCCCCGGGGTCACGGGGTCAATGACCTTTGACCCCCGGGGTCACCGGGTCAATGACCTTTGACCCCCGGGGTCATGGGGTCAATGACCCTTGACCCCCGGGGTCACGGGTTCAATGACCTTTGGCCCCCGGGGTCACGGGGTCAATGACCTTTGGCCCCCGGGGTCACGGGGTCAATGACCTTTGACCCCCGGGGTCACGGGGTCAATGACCTTTGACCCCCGGGGTCACCGGGTCAATGACCTTTGACCCCCGGGGTCATGGGGTCAATGACCCTTGACCCCCGGGGTCACGGGTTCAATGACCTTTGACCCCCGGGGTCATGGGGTCAATGACCTTTGGACCCCGGGGTCAATGACCTTTGACCCCCGGGGTCACGGGGTCAATGACCTTTGACCCCCGGGGTCACCGGGTCAATGACCTTTGACCCCCGGGGTCATGGGGTCAATGACCTTTGGACCCCGGGGTCAATGACCTTTGACCCCCGGGGTCACGGGGTCAATGACCTTTGGCCCCCGGGGTCACGGGATCAATGACCTTTGGCCACCGGGGTCACGGGGTCAATGACCCTTGACCCCCGGGGTCACGCGGTCAATGACCCTTGACCCCCGGGGTCACGCGGTCAATGACCTTTGACCCCCGGGGTCACGGGGTCAATGACCTTTGACCCCCGGGGTCACGGGGTCAGTGACCTTTGACCCCCGAGGTCACGGGGTCAATGACCTTTGACCCCCGGGGTCACGGGGTCAATGACCTTTGGCCCCCGGGGTCACGGGGTCAATGACCTTTGACCCCCGGGGTCACGGGGTCAATGACCTTTGACCCCCGGGGTCATGGGGTCAATGACCTTTGGACCCCGGGGTCACGGGGTCAATGACCTTTGACCCCCGGGGTCACGGGGTCAATGACCCTTGACCCCCGGGGTCACGGGGTCAATGACCTTTGACCCCTGGGGTCACGGGGTCAATGAACTTTGACCCCCGGGGTCACGGGGTCAATGACCTTTGACCCCCGGGGTCACGGGGTCAATGACCTTTGGACCCCGGGGTCACGGGGTCAATGACCTTTGACCCCCGGGGTCACGGGGTCAATGACCTTTGACCCCCGGGGTCACGGGGTCAATGACCTTTGACCCCCGGGGTCACGGGGTCAGTGACCTTTGGCCCCGGGGGTCAAAGGTATTGACCCCGTGACCTCGGGGGTCAAAGGTCACTGACCCCGTGACTCCGGGGGTCAAAGGTCATTGACCCCGTGACCCCGGGGGTCAAAGGTCATTGACCCCGTGACCCCGGGGGTCAAAGGTCATTGACCCCGTGACCTCGGGGGTCAAAGGTCACTGACCCGTGACCCCGGGGGTCAAAGGTCATTGACCCCGTGACCACGGGGGTCAAAGGTCATTGACCCCGTGACCCCGGGGTTCAAAGGTCATTGACCCCGTGACCCCGGGGGTCAAAGGTCATTGACCCCGTGACCCCGGGGGTCAAAGGTCATCGACCCCGTGACCCCGGGGGTCAAAGGTCATTGACCCCGGGAGTCAAAGGTCATTGACCCCGTGACCCCGGGGGTCAAATCAAAGGTCATTGAGCCCGTGACCCCGGGGGTCAAAGGTCATTGACTCCGTGACCCCGGGGGTCAAAGGTCATTGACCCCGTGACCCCGGGGGCCAAAGGTCATTTACCCCCCGGACAGAGGGATCCCCGGACGGAGGGCATCCTCGGACAGATGGAATCTCGGGACAGTGGGATTGCCCGGAAAGAGGGAATCTCCGGACATAGTAAATTCCTGGACGAAAGGAATCCCCGGGAAGAGGGAAGCACCTGGCAATGGAATCTCCTAACGGAGGGATTACTCTGGTGGCGGGTGTCCACCGGCGAAGTTAGGCCAAGTTCGCCGAGCTCCGGCCGCGTCCATTGGCCTCCGGCCAACCTCCGGCCAACCTCCGGCCAACTTCCGGCCAACCTCCGGCCAACCTCCGGCCATCCTCCGGCCATGATAGTTTTCCTCAGTAAAATCAGCTAGGTATATCAATTTTTGAGAATCGCCGAGGAGAGCGCTAAAAAAAAATTAATTTTTTTGTTGCATAATTTTGGGCGAAATATTTTTTGGACTAATTTCTATGGCTCAATAAATTTAATTAATTCCCCTTGGGTTGAATGGATTTAAACCCAATAAGTAAGAGATTGGGTATCTCCGATCTCTGGTAACGTGCTGGCATCGAATGACGGTGTGGTGGCTCACGGCGAACACGTTTTGATGTATTTGTCTGAACATCATCATCTTCACGCTGACGTTTATTCGGCCGAATAGTTTGCTGAATTGTTGATGCATTAGTCTGTACATCATCTCCATCTTCACGTAGGCGTTTGTTTGCTCTCACATTTTGAACCATTGTAAGACAATTGAAGTAAAATTTTTTGATGAATAATTTTCGAATAAAACTGAGGAGATCTGTTTCGTTTGAATGTTGCTTGTGAACTGTTGAACTTTTGCTGCTGTGCGTCCTTTTTATAGATGAAGCAGATGAACAGGTGGACAATAAGATCGTTGGCAAACTTCAGGTAGTTGAAGTTAATCCGTTTATTTTGGGTTACCCTAAATCTCTTACTAAGCTGACAATAGTTGGTTAATGCGTTTATTACCTGTTGTTATGTCAAATAAATATGAGCAGGTATAAACGAAGCACACACAATATGGATCATAATTTTAGTTTGTGTATACATATTAGTAATAAAATGTGTAAAGAGTTCTTAAGTAGGTATAAGCCACAATAATAAAAGGGGATTAGTACAAATTAATACTTTCATTGATTAAAGTAAGCCATAAATATTGCAAATATTATCTGCCTAATAGCGTCACTTCTCCGAAAATCTCCAAAGCTTCATATTTAAGTTTTTCCAGTTTTGACATAAGTTTTCTGACCGAGCCTCAGTCTCTTTTTTCGATAAGTAAATCTCTTATTTTACTGGAATACAAAGAATAGTTTGTGTAAGTCGGATACTTACTGGGGTAGTTAAGTCAGCATGAAATTTTCTCATGTGTTTATTTCATAGTTCCATATTCAGAATAAACTCACCGTCTAACCAGCAGCGGAATAATGCCAAGTTAGTATTCTTGCTAATTAAATTTCTTTTATATAATTTAATGTCAACTGGAAGGTTTATGAAGATGACAACAGCAGAATGATTCGAACACAGATCTGGAAAGTCACTTATATGCATTCTTCTTCTGTCTTTTCAATGAATCGGTATGTTTTCATGGGTCTGATGACCAATATGTGTCAAAAACGGAGTAATTTCTTGCGTTTAAATAATTTAGCAGTTCTTTACCTTTCAGAGACTTAATGCCAGTAATTTTGAGATTACCAGTAATTGTTTGCACCTCAAAAATAGTTACTTGCGCCCAGTTATGTACAAAGGGTCTGCAGAATACAAAATGTACTTTACTTCTGACGATGTATTTTTAATAATTTTAACCATTTAAATCCATTTAAATTATTGCATTTTTTAAAATAAATTTTTTTGAAATGTAATCCTAATCATTGTTTCTATTATTTGCTGCCTATTTTGAAACACTTATAAACTCTGATATGACGATATGTCTGTTGCCACTATTTGTATGTGTCTGTGTGTGTGTTTGCAAATTAATTGGATACCTGTGTGGTCTATGTATAAAATTTAATTTGCGGTTCACCTACAGCTGTGAAATTACAAATTTCATGGTGTTGCATATATTAAATATTTTTTCACTATCTTCTATTTTTGCTGCTTAAATTTAATTTATATTTAATGCGAATTTATTTAATTTAAAAAATATTTAACTTTAAAACATATGCGAATTCAAAAGATGCATCAGTCAACTCTTTCATGTTGTACTTTGATTGATTATAACATCTAATAGCGAAATCCACTTAATTTTTAAGCAACATCTCACACACACACACACACATGAAAGGCTAACAAATTGTTTTGCACAACACAAAAGCTAAAAATCACAGCAGACACTGACTGACTGACGAAAAAGGGATAACTGATGAAGTACAAACTGTAGCGAATTGATTTTAGATTTATTTAAGTAATAAACTGCCACACTTGTGCAGACCAGACCAGTTCAGACCCTCTGCAAAATAAACGATAGCCAAACGAATATTTGTTGCTTACAACATCGAGGTTAAGGACGTCGACGACGATACAACAGCTGCGTAAAATTAAGCAACACTTCTTGCTCCCCACATCAAATATTATAAAATAAAAATGAAAAAAAGTTATTTTAGCTATGAAAAATCGTCTCGAGACGTTGATGTTCTTGAATAATGTACTTAATAAAATATGGTTTATGTTGTTCACTTTTTCCGTTTGTGAAATATGTTGCATATGAGCGCGCTTGAGTTATGAGCGTATTGAATCCTGGTTTTACGTAGAAGAATAATGATTCTTTGTCAAGTTTAGAACAAGTTGATTTCTATGTTAAAATTATTTAATTTGTAAAGAAATCTGATATTATTTATTGTATTGTATTGTATTGTATTGGGGAAAAAATTTAATGCTTGTTTATTAAAGAAGAAAATAAAAGAGAGTTACTTAAATTCGATACCAAAACTGAAATCTTATTCCTTTGGGATTATATAAAAATAATCCAAGAAGCGAAAAACTTACTTAGATGGCCTTAACCGTCATTCGTTCATGGCCATTGTTTTGAATGCCAAGTACGTAGAGATCTCTCCATACCTGGTCTTTTCAACGCGTGCCCGGTCATCATCTATTATGTCGTCCACTAAACCATGCATGTTGAAACTTTCGTCCGTTCGAATGCGATGACCAGCCGAGTACAGTCGCTGGCATTTTATACGCTGATCTATGTCAATTGCAATGAATAGATCATACGGCATGCTGTTCATATGGAACATCAATTCGTCGCTGACTCTTATACGACCAAAAATCATACGAAGAATCTTTCTCTCTAAAACTTCCTGACTCAACCGTGGTCCAAGCTGTTGCGGTATACAGTAGGGCTGGGAGTGTCTTGATTTTAGTCATTCGAGAGAGGAATTTCTGTCTAATTTGCTTGCTCAGCACATAGTAGCATCTATTTTCAAGCGTAATTCTTCACCTGATCTTCTGGCTGATGTTGTTGTTGCTGGTCATTTCGGATCCAAGGTAGACGTAAACCTCTAAAATATAAAAGTTAATATTTTCCATCGTCACAGACCGTCCAAGACGCGATGACGGTGTGCGAGAAGATACCAAGTACTTTATCCTTAATTACCGCTAGACCTATGAGCCGACATTGTTTTTCAATCTCGGAGAAAATATTGTTGACTGGTTTTTTTTACCGATTAGATCTATATCATCACCGCAAGCAAGCAGCAACAGATCCTGTTGGAAGATCGACCTATATATACACAGTGTATCACTTTGCTTGGAGCCTTTCTTGGTATCAATGGTTTCGGAGAGGTTCTCTCCTATCTCCACAACGCTTTGTATGTGATAGCGTCATCATGCAAATATAAAAACATCGTTCGAATCGATGTCTTTTGATTTGTGGACCGTCATTCCATATTACCCTGTCAAATGCCTGTCGAATGTACAGACACAACATCACTGTAAAATATATCGCATGAAATACATCTCGCAGAAAGTTTACTACCCTATTCGGCTGCTCAAATAGTATCCTTTGGTTAACCTCGTCGATCGCCTGTATTTTCGTCGAAAACAGACTGAAAGATCGGTATGAGTCAACGATTCATAAGCTCTTCCCGGACTTATGAATCATAAAGATTTGTTCTTTGTTCCAAAATTTTGGTATGTGCTCAAAACTCAATGAAAAGAATTACCGGAAAGAGTACCGCATTGACCGATAGCACTTTCAGAGTCCTTTTCTTGACACAATCTTCACCTGTGGACTTTTTTCAGCACTTTGATGTGGGACTAGATGTCCTCGGTAATGATGGGATTGGATGAGAGTGCCAGCTGTCCAGTACTCTTTATACTCGTCACTTGCGACTACCGGAGGTGAAGTCAAAAGATTGAAACTTAATCTCTTAGTCTTCGGCAAACTTGTCCACCCGCTTGTGAAGAGATCTGTCTCAGCTTCCATCTGTTTAGCGTATATGGAACTTTGGTGATATACCATACCAGAAGGAATGGTCTGTACTCACGTTTGGAGTGACTTTCTTTAGGAACAGATCAGTATCCTGGTGCCTGACAAGCAGCTTTTTAACCCTGTAGAATGCGCTTACGCGAACGAACCGTCTTCTGAGTCTCCTCTTCATTAGGAGAAGTAATTCCATGGAGTGAATCTTCTCTTGTGGTCTGGAATAGTGGGGGGAATTCTTTTGAGATGTTTTGAGGTCATCCTATTTATCTTCAGCCCGTATAATCTCGAAGTTTAAGTTCAGCGTGATTTCCAGTTTCTTGTGGAAAGCAATCAAGTTCTTTCCAGGCAGCAAAACTCGTTTTTTTTGCACCCTGTACTCAGCGAGCTTTCTACTTCCACCATGATAAAAAGATGTTCGAATGAGATGTTGGTAGTCTGTCTTGATGCTCTGTGGGTTTAGTGTACGCTGAGGATTAGGGCAAAGGTTACTAAATTTTCCTGCAGCATCCGCCCTTTTTTTGTCGTTTGGTGTTGAAGTTTCTTCTGTTTAACAACTTTCCTTCAAATCAAAGTCCGCTGTAGACCAGTGGTATTGCGGAGGTAGGTAGAGTGAGGAGATAAGTGCTCGTGGAAGGCGGAGCGATGAAGTCTTTATTTTTTATTGAAAAGAGAAATGCACAATGTTTATAAGAACTTGTTTCATTCCTGCAGATCCCTATATATTTCATGAAGTATGTTTACTTTAGTAGACAACGCTTCAATTGATAATTCTACGCTCAAGGTGCTATTGGAAGGTTCGTGACATTTCCCCAGTGCACGAACTGGAACTCAGATATACTGAGCTCCCGTACCCACTAAATCGATTAGCCTCACTCCATTGTTGGAGGTAGAGTAGACCAAAGATTACTTCGTACCCAATTTTGAAATAGTATTTGAGGCAGCGCTCGTGAAGCATATCATCGTCTTTCTCTTCCGGCCGTGCATGTGTACAAATCTGTTTTATTTTATGCCTAGCGCTCATCAACAGATGTGAATCTGAAGATGAGACTATGTAGTTGTCTACTTACCACGAAACCAAATAAAAGCTTACTCTCATGGTAGCTATAGTAGATCTCACAGAAACCATTTTCAGAGCAGCCCTGTCCTATCTATCGTATTTCCTGGAATGTAATGGTGTCAGCCTTGTATCTGGATCAGCTGGATAATTGCACCATCCCTAGTAAGGGGCAGACATTGCAGCTACATTTTCTTAAATCAATATTTCATCATAATCGGTTTAATTTTTCTGGCGTAAAAAGATTTTTCATTGAATTAAAATTCCACTACAAATACTTAATGTGAAGCGTATTAATACTTCGATGACAATATTTATTATTTTTTTTTCTTCAAAACTTCAAACATATTATGTAAATCCTTACGCACAAGTGGCGTCAGCAACTGTCAAACTTATACGAAAAAAAAAATGTAAAGAATCTACTAAAATGAAACTGCGGTCATGGACTTAAATTGAGTTGACAATCTTTTGAGACTTTTACAAGTTATTTTCTACAAGTATTTTTTTTTTTTAATGGAAATTTGAGTGTGGCAACACACGTGTTGCCTTAATAATGCAAACAAAAAGGATTCAGCATATTACATACACTCTTACGCAGCATGGTGCACAATATTTCAAATTCAAATAAGCGCCAAACAAAAATTAAAGCAAACACGTGCGCCGCACATATTTCTTAAAATAATATTTTCACATTTCAAAAATTCGCCAAAATCAGATTTAGTTGCTGCTGCTGCTGCTGCACAGTTGGTTGGTTCAGAGTTGGTGCAGAGATTTACTACAAATTGCAGCCTTATCAGACGAATACTATCAGCGCGGTATGCTGTATCTGTACGCGTACATCTGACAGCGAAGTGTACCATGAAATATATAATTTCTAGCGAATTTTACGCTGAAATGCACCACACGAGTCAACGTGCATTGACCATAGATATTCTTTGGAAAATAAGCAAAAAAAAAAAAAATAGGAAGTTAAACAATGTAGCCGCATGCCAAATGCAGCCATCGATGCACGTGCAGCAGAGGCCAACCCCAAACGTATATATGCTATGTACAGATAAAAGATATATATATATATATATTATTTAATTATTTTTTAATAGAGAAGTTGGCAGTAAAACGGTCAAGTGACAAGCTAAGATACGAGTACCTTTGTACGAGTATTGAGAAATTTTTATCTAAAATGCGAAAAAAAGGAAGAAATAAAGAAAAGGAAAAATAAAAGTTTCTCTTTGAAATAGAAAAAATATATATTAAAAAGAATTTAGTCAACTTTCGGATACCCTAAGCACCGCAAGTTAGAAGTAAATTATTTTGAGGTTCAAGAATATACTCTTATAGCATGTATATGGAGTCTGCAATGCCAGATTTTGGTTCTTATATACATATATTTGCATCAATTTTATATTCTCTTTAAATACTCTAAAATTTTTATATCTCAAGTTTGAAATGCCTATTTCTTATAGAGTCTGCGATACGCTTACTCGGTTAGATAGACAGTCAGATCCACGAATGTCTGAATTTATTGCATGAAGCTCAGTTTGATGCTATTTATATGCTTTATATGTTCCAACCTACGCTTCAAACCAACTATTTAAATACAATATACCCTACACACATATATACACATGTTGACTGCATTTTTATGCCATATATTCTATTATTTTATGCGCACTTAAAGTCAAAAGCAAACTAAAAATATATTAATAGCAGCTTAAGTAAAAACTAGGCAAGGTTGAAGTGCCATTCTATTTACTTAGGTGTATGTATGTCGATCTGTGTATATGTGTGACAGTGCTTATAATCCGCCTATACATATATATAGAGCATAGATTTAGTTGAAAATTTTTGGCAAAAGAGTTAAGAGCAAAGTGTGAAACCGCAAACCTAAGCAGCGACTTGAAACTGGCTACGAAAAATAGGTTAAACAAATGTCAGCGGCAGCTTAATGGGGCAATAAACTTTAAATGGTGCTTTAAAATGAGAATGGAAAGCTCGAAAGTGTGAGAAATATTATATATAAATATTTATAAACAGAATTATTGCACTGAAAGCTTTTTTAATATTATTGTAAAAGCATCTGAGATGCTTCAAAGAAGTACCAAGAATTTTTTTTTAGGTAAAAACTTCTTTATCTTGGGATTTCAAACGATGAAACGAAAAAGCGACACTAACAAAAAAAAAAAAAAAGTAACTTATACGTTTATAAGATTTAGTCTGCAAGAAAATGTAATAGAATATGCAGTGTATATGCAGTCTGTCCTATAGCCTTCTTCTCCTCTTTGTGTAGAGCTTCATAGCTTGAGTTCAAGCGTTTTTTTTATCCGTTTGAAAGTTTTATATGAGGACAGTTTTTACAATAAGACCCTTCGAAAGTCACTATTACTGTTGAGATGCCACCGAATTTGGTTTTTAACTGTATGCGAATAAGGGTGTCGATACAACGTCTCAGATACCAGGTGAAAGTTCAAATCTTTGTTTTATGTACACAGCTGCCATGTTGGCATTTTGACCTACGGCGATCTCCACAGAATATTTAAAAATAATAAGTAATATGAACACAACGAATCCTATTGAAGTCATGTTGGTTTGGCCATTGGACTTCTCACTTTAGTACACAGATTGGAGACTATCTTAAGCTCCTGTTGATTGTGGCAATAAGAACAATAATAAAAGCTAGAGACAAGGCTACTCTACACCTCAACCAAAGCCAATATGAACCGAAGTTTTAATACGAAAGCCAAAAACAACATGAATGAGAAAGTTAAGACTATGTAAACTTCGTTACAATACCCAAAATACTTTAACTTGTTGTAATACCAAAATGGAACATCTTTGTCATAAGCCAACAGATTGCTAAGAGCAAGCCCATGACAGTTTGTTAACATCTAGCACATCGAGGAGGCTGTAGTCACTGCTTTTAGGTAGGTATAGGCTATCGATTTGAGCTGGTGTATGATCTGTATCTAATTACATTTGGTCTCGCTAGACAACACACTCCAGGGACAGAAAGTCCAAATGGTTTAATGTGAACGCCTTCGCGTGGGCTTAAGCTTATGGTCTCGAGCACAGAATTGGTATGCGTCAATTAACGACCCTCTAGTGCTGCTTCTACCGGCACCAAACCAAAGTCACGTTATTTGGACATCCAAACACGTCAAGTTTCCGAAGAAATTTTTCTCGCATTTGGGCGATAGCCACAGACACTACATGACTCCCTGAAGGTCCTCAACCAAAGTAAAGGGCGTGCTCCTCTGACCTTCTTGGTACGAGAATAATGCTCGTAAACCCTCGTAAACTATAAAAAATTCTAGTTGTTCTTGCAATTCAAAACTTTAAACAGTTCCTTGTTGCAGGTTGATTGTACACACACCAACCCTATAGGAGATACTGTCTTTAACTACGCCTTATCATACCTCTTCCGCAAAACATCCGAGGTTCCATATCATGCTTCTGGTACGACTTCGTACACAGGTTATCAGCAGTGAGTTCCATGCAATTTGGGGACTACTTACCGTCCTAGGTTAACAATAAAAATGCGACAACACTAAGAAAAAACAAGTAAGGAAATACAGTCGGGCGTAACCGACTGTAAGAGGCCCTGTACCAGTTCAGGTCGCCTAACAAACATATTAAATGTTTCCCGAGCTTATGACCAAACACATGACCACTTCTCACTGCGCGAATATGAATGAAAAGAAAAGGGGGGTTGTTCAAATTCAATTGCTTATAAAATCGCCATTTATTATCCGATTTTGATGAACTTTTTGGATTTTTGCTTAGAGAGACGTTATCTCTATATTGGTACACTCAATTTTTTTTGTGCCGAAGAAATTTTCACCCTAAGGGGTGATTTTATGGGGAAGGGGGGGGAGGGGCAAAATTTCAAAATAAACTTGTGAAATTCCGGAGCAATCCTAGTCGAATGCAAAAAACACGAAGTCTCTATCTATTACCGTTTCCGAGATCCTTTCGTTCATACAGACGGACAGACGGACGGACGGACAGACGGACGGACGGACAGACGGACATGGCTATATCGACTCCTCTTTCATTCCTGACCATAATGGTGGTAACTTTGGGGGGGTCTCCGACCATTATTTCTACCTGTTACATACATTTGCACAAACCCAATAGGCTCTTGTACCTTCGGTACAGGGCCTAACAAGTATGGAAATTACAGGCGGTCATTGATGAAAAGTATTTTGCTCCTCCCTCTTCTCTCTGCTCGAATAAGTGCCTTATCAAACATTTTTTGTATGTCTACCATTTACATACATTTGCACAAAACCAATAGGCTCTTGTACCTTCAGTACAGGGCCTAACGACGCCTTCCCATACGACGCTTCTTAAAGCCTACCTTCGCAAAAAAACTTAATCCCGTAATCTCATCTGCCGTGGAGAGTTTCCTAATTACAAAATACTCACCATCACGAATACAGTGGGCATTCACAGAGGACATGTTTTTATATCTCCTAGTGATACGCACAACGGCAAGCAGAACTGATATATAGGACTATTTTATACAAGAATTCGTTAAGAGAGTCATGACCAGTCAGCAAAAAGCCAAGACTGGGGTTTAACCGAAGTTCAGGCCTATCCACATCAAACGTAACTCGTTAGGATGTACTCGCAATAAGCCCGCCATTTATCTTATCGCCAAGTAACCATTACCCCTCGGACAAACCAAAACTACCAACGTTTATATTGGACAACCACTCACCTGACAGCAAAGTAAGCTCCCTCTTAATACTGAATCTGACCACACGTCGTATAACTTCAAGACCAAGAAGAGGAACCCCTTGAGAACTTGCATAGGCTCAGTTGAAACAGTGCCACATACTGGCATAAAGCCAAGCAGCATAACAGGCTATGCTTCTGCAGCATCTGAATGTTGTGATCTGCTGTGATCTGCTGTGATCTCACAAAACTGATCCCACCATAAAACCACATTTTAGCATTGCACTTGGCGTAGATCCGAAGTGATATTCACTTTTTATGTGGATTGCTGGAGTGGCCTCGCTTGCCCTATTTTTCAAATTTTAACGTGAACATAATCATGAAAGTCAGTACGCTGCCCTATGTAACTTTAGTACTCAGTGCTCAGACTGCAGTACGACAAGAGGCTTTTGTGACAGACTCTATTGAATGCTTGCTGCATGTCGCATTGCAAAACTGAAATTCATCAAAACTTTGCACAAGATATGTTGCGCAACTCTTTGAATCTGCTCATTTGTGCCAATATACTGGTCAAACAGTCTCTCCCATACCTTTGATAATGAAGGCTGAAGCCTAATTGGCCGGTATTACTAAGGGTTGTAATTCATCCTTCATATGTATGATTACTTTCTTCCATTGTTAGATAAAATGTGTCGGCAGAACCTTATGGGTGGGAAAGTCTTGAATGATGCTTACTATCCCTTGAGCCTAGATAGGGAGGTCCAATTGCAACGGTGTTTCCAAGCCTTCGAGGGTCTATTTCATATAAATATAAACACATAGGATATAAACACATCACCTGCTCTAATATTATATGCGAACAGTTTGGTTCACTTTAATTATTCAAAATTTAATTTCTGATATCAACGAAGTTCGTAGCACGTCATGGTTTAGTTGTACAATTCTTAAAAAATCGCCAAAAAACCCTATTTTTAGGGGTTTAAACCCCTTATGTGATGGGAAGTTTTTGAGCGCGGATTTGTCCCATTTTTTTCGCCAAACCCATGCAGGCTAATGACATTATTTCCTTTAATCAGTATTCTAAATTCGCCATATTAAAATTTATTTTAGTTGTCAAGTCTAGCAATTTCGACCTATTAGGATCTATTTTTGCTTGTAGTCACGCAATAGACCACTGCGTCCATTATTGTTTATTACTGCATTTGCCGGTTTCGAACATGTAAATAAGCAAACATTTTATATACTCAGAAAAAATGAATGATGTAGCCAATACTCCCGTATGTGTAGACGATGATTAATTAGATTAAAAAGTTATAAAACAAAATGTTGTCTATTTTTTTAGAAGACATTCATAAAGAATAACTTTTGTTGTTTTTTAAATTTAATTTATAATAATTTAAAATTGAAATTATAATGGAGCATATATAGTCTACATCCATTATAAAATTCTTCTTCATTTAATGCGCTTCAATCACAACTCACAGCTATGCCAAACTTTTTGCTTGGCTAAAACTTTAAAATGAATTAACAGTAATAAAGCTTAAAGTTTGTGTTGCATGCCTTCAATTGCCACAGCGGTACGACGGGTCTGTCTACCTTAGTGAATTTGGCGCCCTCGACTCGCGTCAACTTTTCACTAATTTCCGGCTTCATTACGCTTAAAGCCATTAGTGAACTTTTGCAATGAATCTGCTAAAGTATGCTGCCGCTGCTGCTGTTGCTCAGGAATCCTTATTTAATTACGAAACGCCAGGGCACTGTTCATTCACTCACTCATTCAGACAAAATGTAGCGAACAGCATTTTCGCTGAAAAGCATTTTAAGTATTTAGTTGTGCTAAATTAACTTCGACTGAGTAATTAAGCGTTCTATAAGAATATTATCTGTTAACGATTGACTTCAGTTTAATTAAACGTGACGCTTATTCTGCTGAGCAGCACAGTGCGTATGATTGATTTTTTCGTTGAAGACAATTTCTGCTGCATACTTTTAGGCTTAAAAAAAAATGATTTCTATGCAGTATGATTAATTTTCGACATTTTCCAAAAATAAGAAAGCACTTTAAAGGCATGAGTTACGCACTTGAGTTGCAACCACAAGTGCGGAAAAGTACATTTGCAGCGCAAACAAGTTGAGTAGCAAACTGGGCAATACTCGGTGTATCTACGAGTGCAAGTAAACTGAGTGAATGGCTGTGTTAATTTCATTAGAGCGTTCAGTTTGTCTAACATCGCATCGTGTAGTAGTCAGTCGTCTACTTACTCGCCTGCACAATGTTTGGTTTAGACTTGCTGCAATTGCTGCTGTGCGCAAATGCAGCTGAATTCTGTTGCAGGAAATACAGGCAAACCAACTTCTTAAGTTTGAAGTATCAAAGCGAGTGATGTGCAAGTGGTCACTTGAAAAGTTTTTCCTTAAGTGTTGCTCTAAGTAGAAGACTCTTTGCAAGTTGGTAGTTACTAAGAACAATTGTTTAATTAATTTTTGAAAAAATCAAATAGTCATTCCGAGAAATGGCAATGTCTTGGCTATGTATGTATAAATGATAGATGAAAAAAGATATTTAATATACGAGATGGAAAGAAAAATAATATTTTTGAAACTTTTGCTCACCATTATATTGACTGTGCATGATTTTTACAGCATGTACCTAAGTTTGTGCACCTTCATGTATGAGAGAGAGTCATGCCCCATTATGAAAATATACTCGAATTCCTGATCAGCAACAAAAGTTGAGTCTATATAGACATGTCTGTTTATTTGGCTGTCAATATGAATAATGAAAACATGGAGACTATATGAGATAGAGCTTTTCAGATTAGATATATTGATTTGATTGGAAGAGGTATCCCATAGGTTTGTGCGCTTTCTGGGCTTTAGTAAGAGAAATATTTTGTTGTGGTTTAGTTTTGCTTGAATCTTTCTCTATTTCTCGAAAATCAGTCCACACGGATGCAGATGGAAATATACAACCTTTAAAAATGTAAAGTTCAATGATATCTCGAAGCTGATTACACTTGACTGAAGCGTCATTTCTTGTATCATAATGAGGAGAAGGAGAATGACTCTGGCTGGATGTCAATGGTTGGTGTTGCTGTTGTCCTATAGTTTAACGTAGTCTATTTATATTCCTGCAGTATATTCTTGGGGTTCTGTCTCTAAAGTATGCTCTGGAGCAGTCATGACAAACTTCAAAGTTTTAGTATGTCGAAAATGTCTCATTGAGGCATTGCGTTATTGAGGCTTATGCCGTTGCTAGTCGATTACTATAAGCACAGTTGTCAGACTATCAGGTCTTATAACAGCTTGATGCTGCATATATTAGTTTTTGACAATTAAATTTGCCGGTTTCATATGGTTAAGCTCCCGATACCCCTGCGTAAATACCGAATATTGTTCAAACAAATTCGTATTGCATTTGAATTTAGTTTTCCATTTGCAGAAGTCTTGCTACGGCCTCCATGCTTGAGTTATCAAGTTCAAAGCCATAACGAAATAGAATAGTAACCACTAGCCTGTCATCTGTATCCACTATTCTTTTGTCTTTAAAAATGGTTTCGCATTCAGCATTTTGTTCTTTATCGATGCTGTCAAATCCCAGAAATGTTCAAGAACGTTCAGAAGTATAGTTGTAGTAGCGCTTACTTGGATGGTTTTGATATATTACCGGAAACAATCCTAGTTTTGTTTTTTGGCTCAGCAATCCATTAACTGTTTTGATCCTTCCCATCATTATTTTGGGTAACAGGACCACTAAGCGCAATTTCTTGTTCATCAAAAGGTATTTTCTTCCTCTTGCTGTTTTAGACGTGGGTCGAACTTCTTTACCGAATGTAATTTTCTTGAACTCTTGATGAAGCTTTGATTGTTTTTTTTTTCTTGCTCTTTGATACATTCTTCAATGAGTACTTCTAGACCAACAATATTTATATTTGAAAATATCAATTTCAACTTGGTCCATATTTTTCGTATTTGACCTCTAATTTTGTATAATAATATTTGTAATAATATGGCATTATGCATTAAGAGTTGATCTATGCTTGGGTTTTCCAATTTGTCTCACATTTGTCACTTTATTTGCCATACACGATTAACGCTTCTATCCACAAGGTCTACCACACTTTCTATTAGACTGAAGCTCCGTTGTGAGATGACTTTTATCTACTCATCATTTACGCCTGTTACTCTGATGGAGTTATTTATTTTCACTCCATCATTCCATCAACAAACATGCACCGGATACTTTAGCTGAGCTAGGACGGTTGGACATTTCGATCTTCATCGTAGACTCTCTGAAGGAATTATTGCCTGTCATGGTGGTGGTATTTTTTCATTAAAGAATTGTGAATCCACGGCTTCAACCCAATGGTCTTAATCCGATGGAGGTGTTTTCATTTAGACGCCTGGTTGCTCTGGCTATACCTCGACTCACATCAAAAATTGTTCTTGGCAAACATTAAAGTAAAACTAAGATGTGCACTTTTCATTTATTCACCTTCAGCTGTTTAAGACACAGCAAACAATTAAAAATATCTCATTTAGAAGAGCAGCAACCAGCAACCATTTCGTTCAAACTCATTATTCAACTTTAACTTTGATCAACTCAAATATATCGGCAAGACTATGACTTACCAATCAATTTTTAAATTAATAAAATTTTCAACTTTCTTTTGCTTAAAGCAAAACATTAATTAAACTTTAGTTTAATCGACAAAATATAAAACTAATAACAGAAAAAGTTCAGCGAATAGTTCTGCCATTAGCACTGCATAATTTAATAGTAGAAAAGTTTGTTGCTATTGCATTTATTCGAAGCATAATGGAGCAACACTTATAAAAATTTTTACAAAAATAATAAAAATTAACCTTGAAATGTCAAAGTTTGCAAAAATTGTTTTCCTGTTTGTAATTCGTTGCATTATTGTAGACAAGTATTTGCCATAAATAACTTATTAATACGCACTTCGCAGTTTTATTGTAAAATATTTCATTTTTTTATGCTGCTGAAATTTATGCCAAGGCATTAATAAAACGCTGCCACGCGTTGCTGCAATGAGTGAGAAGCTCAAGTTTTTTTTTTTTTTTTTTTTATGTAATGAAATCAACAATGATTAATGATGCAAAAATGATGTGGCACATTGAGCAACAATTACAACAAAAACAACAGCACCAGCAAAATGACAGAAAAAAAAAAAAATAAAACATCAAATAAAAATAAATAAATAAATAAACAAGAAAATGAAACTTTGAAAATGTTAACTTTGATGAAAACGAAGCATTAATACACTATCTGTCAGCATACTTTTACAATATCTTCAGATTTTGTGCATATTTCGTGAATTATAATATAAAGAACTTTCTCTTTGCAAAAATTGATTAACTGATTTGAAAATTGATTTGTTTTAGAGTGTGACACACCCAATTTCATATATACTTGTCGAATTGTCTATCTTTTTCAATTCATTGACAAACTCTCCAAAAAACCAATAATACACTTACCCCAATATGCATGTAGGGTATAGCAACAAGCATGCTGACAGTCAATACATAATTTTTCGACAGCAACATGCAGCAGACGCAGAGGAAGACAGACCACCAACTCAACTCGAACACACACACACACACACACACACAGACACACACTTCAAGTCAAATAGTATTCATGTTCAGCGCTGCTCGAAATCAGCAAATGGCAACAAATTCAATAAAACATTGCTGAAATTTTTTTATGGAAAGGCGGTAGAACTTAAACATCTGCTGATTTCTTATAAGAAATTTCCGTTCAATTAATGTGATTCCGTTCGCTGGTTCGTTGAGACATCCATTCGTTCAATTCATTCATTAATTAATTAAATTTCAATTAGGCGCTGTGCAGAACTGTTGCTTGGCATTCGAATTCGCATTCGCATTCGCATCCGTTGCCAATCTTGGCAGTTTTTTGGCGAATTGATTTGATTGTGTTCGCGCGTTTGTGTTTTGTGTCTGCGTCTGCTTCTAATTGAAAGCGCGACGGATCATTAATTCAACGCAACATTTATTAATATTCATTATACGCAGTGTTCTGCATTTATTTGTTTGAGTTCAAATTTGTTAATTTTAAGCAACAAATAAAGCACGAAAATTTTATGTTAATGTAAAGGAAATATTAATTGTGGTTTGGTCTTTAGAAATATGTAAGCCGGCATACTATAAAAATTTAGAATTATAACGCTGAGAATGGTAAAACATGATCTACATCGCGAAGCAGAATTTTTAGAACTTTGTAGGAATTATATTTGACATAATTCCCATAGTAATACTGAGAAATATCAAAGAGTTTTAATATATTTCATATGAGTATCATATTAGCCTCCTGATTACTTGCTATGCGTTATGTTTCGGTGTGTGATGATGTGTCATTGTGATAGGTGGTTGTCATGGGAGGGTGTGCGCCCGGGAGGAAGAGTTTGATGAGTAGATAAGAGTAATAGGGCTACTTTTTTTTTTCAAATAAAAGCATTAATAATTCATGTTGCGATGGAGGGAAAGTGTGGAAAGTCGGACAAAGCTGTTGTTGGAAGAGCGGGAAGAGCATGTTGAGGACACAGCGCTAATCACCAAGGATCAGTAGGGCATTGTTTCAACGCCCTTTGGAAAAATACAGCGTAAAGTACGCAAATTTTATTGGAGACGGGGACCTAGAAACATACTCAGAATTTCCACACGTAAAATGTTATGGTGATAATTTTGTAATAAACAAAAAAGAATGCATAGGGCACGTGCTAAAGAGGATGAGCACCCGCTTACGCAATTTGAGCAAGATAACAATTATAGTAAGAAAAAAATGAGGATAAAACAATTACAGAATAAATTGTTTCTGATAAAGGCAAACTTAACGGTAAATTGATCGATAAATAAACAGTTTATTACGGCCTGGCTATAAGTAAAATCTGTCATTCTGTAAAAAATATTAAAGACGCTCTAGGATTCCAGAGACGAAATTCCATCGTCCCTAGCTTGACATCATAAAAACCCGGTTATGCTCTATTACCAAGTAATGTTTACTCAGTTATCGAACGCTGCTTGCACTGTCTACGAAAGAAACTCAGCTTTGTTACTTTTTATGCATGGCTTGGATTTAAAACTTGTCCGAAATAGACACGAGTATGCCCGAAAAGCCGATGAGTATATCATAATCACAGCCAAGGAAAAAGTGGAGGCTGGGACTCGAATAGCAAGGATTCGTTATAGGAAAGAGTAAAATGTTGGCCTGGATATTACAGCTGCTGAAGGTTCGTTGCTTAAGTGGAATCGATGAATTGTTTATTTTTTTAAAGTCTTAAAATTGACATTGAATTCCTCCTAATGGCCTTAAGCCTTCAACGACGTGTGGATAACGAAGCCATGAAGACATTATGCCTCCTAAGCAGTGTGTGAGCCAATATTTTACAGTGTATAGTCATTATCATGATATACCGACTGGTGTGGCGGGCAATTTGCTCCTCAATTGTCTGTACGCGAAGATCCCTGTAGAGAGTGCCATGGACAGTCGCTGATCAGACCCAGGGCTTTGTTTTGCATCCCCTGAATGCGATTTGGATGTGTTTTGGCACAAATACCGCACAGCTGCACTTTATACATCCAGATGGAAGCAACGGCAAGTGTGTAGACAGCGCAGAGCCAGTTGGGTTCATCTGATTACCAGCCAGTAGAGCTGCCTCATACTGTGGCGACAATGGGTCACCAAGTTTTGAGTGAGCCGCGCGAATGTCAACCTTTTGTTCAACGTCAGCCCAATCTATTTGATCTCATTTGCCTGCGTGAGGACGGTGTTGTGCAGCCAGACATTGGAAGGACTCCTTCTGCATAGTGTGTAGCACATATTAATGCACTTGGCAGGATTCAGTTTGATGTTCCACTTCCGAGCCTAGTGCTCAAGCGTGTATACGTACTCCTGCAGCCCAACGGCAGCATCGTACTCACATTCTCATTTGCATACGATTTTATTTAAAACAAGAAGGAGCGCTGCAGTCGAGTAATACTCAGTTCCTAACTACTATATTTTATATTATAGTTGTAAAAAAATTTTCTGGCCAAAACTCAGAAAGGTGGGACAGATTTAAATGGTGGACCGATCTGGACCTAAATAGAAAAGTCTATTGGACAAAATTTGAAATCTATAGAAAATTTACCTTCTCCTTAGCGTGAACACAGAGTACAATCAAATTTCTCGCGTAGGTGTTGGTGAGTTCAGTCAGCATTTATTCAACGCACCACAGTCCCCGGTCGTTAGGAAATATTACCTTAGCAGGAGCTATATTAAGAAACGCCAGTTGGTCGAAATATGTGTTCTTTATTCGAAAATTGTATTGAATTTGTTTCACTATTTTTGATATCCGAGTGGTTTCTAATGTACTTTTGTCCGATAAACGCGATCACGGATCCCATCATGTCAGTAATTTAAGAAAAGTGATGGTAAAGACGCAACAACTTTTTTTGGTCACACTGGAAAAGGTGCGACATGACACTCTTCTCAAAATATTTGTTTTTTTTTTTTGTTTGGTTTTCACATATGGGACTTAAAGAGAAAACTTGAATTTAAGACCTTGCGCAAGTCTCTAGTACGTCGTCAGGTTAAAGAGATAAACAATTTTGAAAACTTTTCTTCCCCTCACCCTTTTTTTGTTTCTCAAAGTTCTGACATGTTAGTCAATTGTGCGACCCGGACAGCAAACACGCAATTATCGCTTCTATCTCAGTTAACGTCTGTCGAACCTACCATGCAACGAATCTCCATGAAACTTATTTTCGTTGCACAGGCATACTCCTTTGTACGTCGAGCTAAGAACGTTAGATACTAATTTATCAACTTCCTACAGAAAGTTCACGGTAATTGTTGACATGTCACCCATTGGCGGATGTCATTTGATGTTTGTGGTTCTTCTGAACCGGAATTCGTCGTCGTATTAAAAAATAATTTGGGGCTATTGGTTTTAACTGACCGAGATGTACTACGAGTTAAGGTGCCATAATTCACAAGGTTTGCAGCATCAATAACAAGGCATATGAGAGTCTGTTCTGTTAAACTAAGACTCGGTGTACTGCACTAATCTTGAATGACAATTGAAAAGCTATTTGATTCTGTTGATTAATATTTCATCTTGAATTGTAGCCATATCCAAGATGTCCGTGTTGTCTTTTTAGTTCGACATCAGCAGTCATAGTATTTATTTCTTTAACCAATCCTAGACTGGCTGAACTCAAAGTTCTTGTTGACCGCATCCATTTGAACTGAACGAGTTGTAAGGCCGTTTTATGTGTCTTACAACTCGTTATCCAACGTTCTTCTTTACGCCCAATTGAAATAATTGGTCCAAAATAGTCCAGACCGGTGAATTAAATAGAAATAAATAGATATCCATCTAGAGTGACTCGATCTGCCGAAATATATGAAGTTATATGTCATCCGCCGAAGTCCGGTGTTTTGAATAACAAAACTGAATTCTAGTTAGCCAAATATTTCGAACTTCTTTAAGCCATTACAGCCAAATCATCCCATCCCACAGTGGCACTTCATAGATTTTGTACTATTAATTTAGCTTGCAGCTTGAAGTCCACCAAAAATTTAGAAGGATCGAATATCGAAATAGTTTTATTTTGCTTGATAAACCCATTTCGGATATAACCTCTTGTGAGATCTTATGGAATCGAATTAAAAGTTGATTGGGTTTTCGTTCGTTACTGCATCAAGAACTTATTAGAGGAGAAACACTTTAGTTGAAACAATCTACGACCTTTAGAATCACACGTATTACTTCTTTTACCATTGAAATACTGGCTCGTATTGCCTTTCAGGATATTCTGTCACGTGTTTTTAATAAACTGCGCTATATACATACAGCGATCCCTACATTTCATAACAATTTTTGAGGCATCTTTCCTTCCAGTCTTACTAACATATAGATTCTTGATGGAACATTTCTACTTTGGGTTTGCATACGGAAGTTTTTAAAAAACTTTACGAATTGTTGATTCAAGTCAGAACTCTTCGTTAGTGACGAGTTGAGAGATGTGCTATGTATAACTGCTACTTCATTGTCAACCAAACGTAGTTTTGCAGATTTTTTTAACGATTTTACACTGAAATGTGGAAAATACTAAGTTTTGTAATCATGTAATTTCCAATATAGCTAACAATCTGTTGTTCACACATTCTGCTAAGTTCTGGGTCATTAGTTCTACAATATCAATGAGCCACATCATTGACCTACTCAAAATATTTCCAGTTATTAGCTTAAATTTGCATGATTGAAAGCTCTTGAGCCAAATTTCCAACACAAAATCGGCGAAATAGTATTCCAACTCATGCTACACACTTTTTTGAAATAAAGAGAAATTTTGAAAATTTTGCAGCCACTTTGTGCTGCTGATTCTTTGATTTTTTTACTTTCTGAAAACCATTCACACATGGAAGTTTTATTGTACTGAAATTGTTTAGTTATCCATGTGAAGACTCTCTGTTGTGCCTTCGTTTTGCACGCATGCAGGTTTATTAAAAGTTTAATTGCATGAAAAACCGAATGTAGAAAAGTTTAGTTTTACAAAAAGTTGAAAAGTTCTGTTTGCATTTGTATTTCAATTTTTCCAGCTTTCCGTACACATTTTTGTATACAAATAGTGAACAAATTGAGAACGCTTTGACTGCATTGCTGCGGCTACGTTTGCTCGACTATGAAAAACTAATTTCATCAAAAGATCTATTGAAAATGAAAATTAGCTCTGCTTCAATTCATCTTTTTACCACATTATTATTTCCTAATATATGTGCTGTACAACTAATTTGGAACGCAGCGGCGCAAAACCAATTTACTTGCATCATATTTTTTTGCTGTGGAGTACGAGTATATAATAACTATAAAAGTATATGTGTTAAATAATGTAGTAGGCAAATACTATAAAGAATGCAATGTAAAAAAAAAAACACAGCATAACACGTTGCAAAGTAACTAAAGGCAGTAAATAATCCAACCAACCAAGAGGCAACTGCTGCACATGAGCTGTATATACAGCATTTACTGTCTGGTGCTGCTGTTGCAATTCGTATGCTACTCCATATGAGTTTACTAGGTTACTACTTCCGGCATCCGGCTGGTTAACTTTTGCAGTCGTTGATGTGTGGCTAACCGCAAAATGTTGCACAGCCGCTGCAAATAAATTAAAGGTTCAAAGAAATGCTGTAAACCATCGTTGAAAAAAAAAAAATTAAATTAAGAGAAATAGGTGTCTGCAGGTCTTACTGTAGCATTAGTACACTACAAGTGAGCAAAAATTAAATGTATAGTTTGTAAGACAGCCCTATAAGAAAAATAATATTTCCGATAAAGTTTGGGTATCTAAATTCGAAGAGTGTGAATTCATGGCGCATAGCTTTCATATCACCAACTAAACGATAATGATTTGCGATTGCTATTTTATCTGAGTTCACCTGTTCGCCGTGTATACTTGACGTTGACCGTCCTCCACATTCAAGCGGTTATCTTTGATTATAGAGTAACGTTCCTTAAAACTTTCCCAGAAAGGATTAATCAATTTTGGACCCAAAGCGAGCAACAGCCGGTTAATGGTGACGCTGATTACATGGAGCAGAACACATCACCTGCAAGTGCTGTTATTCTTTTAAACGTTTTTTTCTTAACTGGCACTTGATGATATGGGTTAGTTCCGATCAAAATAAATGCAATCAAAATCATGTTGTATCAAGTGTATTGGATATGCAAAAGTTATATGGTCCCAATATCGCCTAAGACCACAATCTTGTTACAGCTAAGAAGAACAAATTCTCAGCCAGACTTTGCCGACTGTTCTCAAAAGTTACTCCGGCTTTTGAAGATATATGTTAGCAATGGAGACACGTTTAATGGATATGGCAGCCAATTAGATTATTGGTGGTAACACCAGACAGAGCAGAACTCCGCCTATCAAAGAACCCTGCAGTTGGGAATAACGCGAACTGTTAAAGAGCGATAACGAGAGAAAAAGAGTGAAGAAAAACGTGAAAAATGTGAGACGTAAAAAATTTAAGCAATAATGACATGATTCTATGAAAAGATCGAGAAAATTTGAAAGAGGGATTTAGGCCCGTAGTTACTTTCTGCAAAATCTAATATGGATGTCCAGTGCATAACAGAAATCAATGAGAATATGGAGAAGTCACTGCTGTAACCTACTTGAAACCGATGAAGGATATAATGCTTATAATGATCCCGAGCCAGACTATAAAAACTTATTCATAAGCCGCCTCTTGTGACCATCATTCTGTGTTATTCAAGACCTGTGATGAAGCGTGACAAAGAGTTAGTAAAGGATGAGACCACGCCAACTACCGTGGAATAAGTCTCCATTTAATCGGATATAAAATGTATCACAAGAACTGTATAAACCCCTGTAACCATATATGAATGCATTGGACAGTATCAGTGCTGTCAATTACCCAACAAGACCCGTAAGTTTGACAAAGACACTTCACTTCTTGGTCAAAGTTTTCGATGCTTTAACAGAACTAAGTATTTTAGCAAAGATTGTTCGTGTTTGCGCGATGACACTATCCCACCCACAAAAATTAATGTCAGGGTAGAAAAGGATCTTTACGAGCCTTAAAATACCAGGTGTTGTTTTAAGTAGGATTTTGCGGTAGTATTTGATTTTTTAAATTTGTTTATGGAATACATAACACGACATAGCCATTGTGCTGATCATTAACAGCACCCGGTCTGTGCGGTCGCACTGTAAAATGTGTTGAGTTTGGCGTTGAGAACATGGACGGTGTTGGGATGGGTCCAATCTTCTAAACTGGTACGAGTATAGGCAACTCTGACAGCATAACACCGGCAGGCAGCTTACCAGATGCATTACCGCTCCTGCTTGTGGCATATGACGGGCGTGTGCTGCCCGATGGACCAACTATAACATTCACCTGAGAGCCAGACTCATCGGTATAGTGATCGTTGTGATAACAAATATTGAGTCCGCGATTTATCAGCTTGCCTGTAGTGAAGTGCATGATTGACGACTTTTCCTCCGCCACCACCACCACCGCTGTGTGGTGGCAATATTGAGCCTTGACATGTCGGTTGTTCGTTGTTTGGTGATAATGTAACATTGTCACCACCTTGTTGTTGTTGTGCATCAGTCTTTTCTTTTCTTGGTTCATTATTATTGCTTAGGACAAATTGTTGCTGCGCCAATGACAGCTGATGCTGTGCAAACGGCATCAATGGTGGTGCTTCGACGCCCATACCCGATACCGCCGACGACGCAACCGTTAATTGTTACGGTGCCGACTGCGAGTGTGGTACACCACCGCTCAGCGACAATGTATCAGAGGAGCCATCACCATTGGTGCCACCGCAAACGCAAAACAACGATTGAAAAGAATTCACGGCTCATGGATTCAGTAATGAATGAGTGCAAGAAGTTGGTCCGAAATTATCACGAATGCCCTGATATGATATGATAAGCTTTTCGATGAGATTGATATATTAAGAGCGCATCTAATCCGAATGGGGGGCCCCAATCTAATTGGAAAATTAAAAGGGTGTATTGCTAAATCAAAATGACGTGCGGACATACAACACACATAGCAACAGAAGAGTGTTGGACTGTAATGTGCAGTAGAAATCATCTACAGCTTAAAATTAGAAACAATGCTGCAGTTGAGAGTAATTGATAGCGATCTGGATTCGTGACTTTTTGAAAGAGGACTATCCAGTTTAGTGATCCGATTTAAACCTTTATGGAATATTTTTTTATCAATTTAGCAAGGTACATAAAATTTATGTTAGATAGTCTCGAAGTTCTTGAGTTAACCAGACTGATTAATAGACGAACGTGTTTATATCGACTCGATTTTGATGGCATCTGTCTTATCTCCTTGTGCCTGTTACATATATTAAAAAAAAAATTAATTATATCCTTTAACACTAGTAATACATGGTATTAAAACGGTATTTTACAGATTTTTGTATTTTATTTCATATTTCATCAACTCGGCTATTGTAGGGTATGAAAGAGTTTAAAAATGTTGTTTAATGAAACTTTCTATATACATATATACATGAATTGTTGTTGTTGTAGCTTTGCCATTTTGTTAAATGCTTTGCTGAAAAGGCCATATACAAATTGTTTTGTCTGGCGCATCGTATATCCTTGTATATCCTTGTGCACCTCATACCTCATACCTCATGTTTGTGATCTACACCGCTTTATTATTGCTAAAAATTTGTGCAGATAAATTTCCACATAAATTTCGGAATACTACTTGCGCTTTCTTTTTCAGTCGAATCATTTAATATCCAATAACACTAAAAAAAGCAATAAAAATAAATTAATATGAAAATTTATTTACTTATTTTGTTTTGTTTTTTTTTATTTCTATTTAATTCCCTTTGATAGTCCCCAAACTATGTAATCGCAAAAAGCTGTTCAACTCAATTACAATTGAGCTAATAGTTAACCTCAGATTACACAAATTTGCGGTTAGTCGTTATCAAAATATTATTAAGTCCACTCGGAATTAAATAATTTAATGCATTATGAATATGTTGAATGTGTGTGTGTGTGTGTATGTGTGTGAGTGTGTGTGTGTGTGTGTGTGTGTGTCTGTGTATGAGAGTATAATGAAAAATCGCTTTGCAATAGAATACAATTTAGCAGATAATAATCATCTGCTGACCGCAAAAAATATGTTGACTGTCGTCTAAAAAGAAAATAAATGTTTGAAATTAAATAAATTTTATATGAAAATATGCAAACACATGTTTCTGTATTTCATTTAACATTTTATATTTCTGCCAACTCTAATTTAACTTAATTACACTTTAATTTGCATTTAGTTGTTTTAACTTTGCGCAGGTTTTTCTATATTCATATAAAGCGTTCTTTTTTTTTTTTATAAATTATTACAGATTTATAGAAATTTTTTCGATTTAAAAAGTAATCATTGAAAAATTAAAATAATTATTTATGGATTTGTCGTATTGAATTATGCTGCAAGTAAACTATTCAAAGCAGGCTAATAAATTGAAATTATGTGATAATGTCATCATTAAAAGTATATTGTTGTGCATAATTTATTATATTTATTGTTGAAAATTATATTTTTTTTTTGTAAATTGTTTATTGAATTTGAAGCTTTCAACAAATTTTATTTCAAACTGCCTAAAACTATCTGCAACTTTCTGCAAAATTAAAAAACTTTCAAGAAAAACTTTCAATTTCTTATAACGAAATAAATCTTGGCAGACAGCTGTTTATTGTACTCAAAGCAAAATGCAATAGTCTGTCTACAGCTACAACCTGACAAAAAATAATAATAAAAAAAAATTCTAAGCTAATGAAGCGTGATTGAATTTGAATTTGAATAAAAAACTATTTGACTATCGATATGCAAATTGAATTGATAACATTCTCAGCAATAAGTAGCGCACTTAAGTACAACTTAGCAAAAAAAAAAAAAGGCGTTTTTCTATTCAACCGAACTGAATGAAATAAGAGTAAAATAATCCTAAATAGTTTTGCACACAGCAGTCCTTGTTGTATGTGTTGTATCTGCTGTATATATGTATCTGCATTCGTCCCAATGCCAATGCATTTTATGCGCTATTTTGCATGCTAAACTTGCTTATTGTGTTCTACGTTCTTTTCGAGATTTTTTCGTTTTTTTTTTTCGTACTTTTCAAATGCAGCAAGGAAGCGCAATAAAGATACAAATATACGATATGCATGCTTGAGATACTTTTGTTGAAGAGGATTTGCTGGCGCTCTTACTTCGTTTGTCCTTAATGCGCATTTCGTATGCTTATGACAGTATGGTATGCTATTAATATTAGAGTGACCAGATGTGCTAAGTATTTTGGTGTAATTTGAAGGTTTGAGAATGTATTATGTATACATATATCTATACAAACGTTAAATTTATACAACAAAAAATCAATTTTTATAAATGAAACAGCAATTGTTATTATTATTGAAAAAAAAAATGGCTTGCTTTAATTATTTTCTATTTGCTACTGCTTATAAAAAGTCCATAGAACAAGTTTTGCTGGAAAGAAGCTATTGGAGTTTGTTCATTCTTCTTCCGCAAGTTTGCACTGTAGACAAGATATAGTCTTTCATTCCATTTTGCTGTACTGCAATAGATGGAACGCTCCTCTCCAAAGTGTAGCATACGTTGTTGCATTTATCATTATTTTCTGCACGTTCCATCTTCCTGCTCAGCCATCTAGTAGGGATAGATAATTCTGAAGGCTATAGACAGATATCTATTGTTCTCAACTAAACAAATGTACCAAACATAGCGGCGTATGGTTTAATATGCCTTCTTCTAGAGTGTTTGGAAGTCAAAATTTAATATGTTGAAGAGAAACGGTCTTAAGAAGGATCCCAGTAAACATGGACATAGTTAGGAACGCAGCATTAAGAAAAATGGTACAGGGAGGTCCTTTTTTTTGAGCGCAGACCGTAGAGCCATACTCTATTGAAAGCTTGTTGACAAAGACTATTCGTTGCTATCAAATACCTCTAGAATATTATTTACGACTTTGTAAAGTTGTTCGGCTGTACCATGTCCTGAACAAATTCTGAAATAGACCTTTGGAATCTATTATGCCGCATAACCTTGGGGCGAAGAGTCGAAAACTGGGTCAGGATTATTTTCTTATCGCCGCCAAGCTGTACCTATAACTGTAGGGGCAAAATTTTAAAATAACCTTGTAAAATTCCGGAGCTGTCCTAGTCGAATGCAAAAAACACGAAGTCTCTATCTATTACCGTTTCCGAGATCCTTTCATTCATACAGACGGACGAACGGACAGACGGACATGTCTATATCGACTCCTCTATCACTCCTGACCATAATAGGGTTAACTTTGGGGGGGTCTCCGACCATTATTTCTATCTGTTACATACATTTGCACAAAACCAATAGGCTCTTGTACCTTCGGTACAGGGCCTAAAAAAACCTGGCTGGCAGTTTGCACGGTAAGGGTCTTAGGTGGGATCTTTGGCTGTCCTAATATTGTCGCTAGAGTACAGAACATAATCAGCTAGTTCATTACCTCTGTTTATACCTCTCAGACTACCCTTTAACCTATTGAAATCACAGCAAACAATGTATCTGCTTTTCAGTTATCCGAAAAGTGAGGTAAACTCGTTGCTGGTCCATTTGAACCTGAATATATGGCTCTTAACTCTATGGTCAGTTAAACTCTGCAGGTTCGAACGGGTTGCGTGGCAAAGTGTTGCATATTTCTTCTACTGAGAATTGCAGCTCCGCGTTTGCTTGATGAGATGGTGTGTGTTTCCAAAACTAATAGCCCTCCTTCTTCTCCATGTACCGATAGCCAAAGCCTACATAAAAATGGAGAAAATATCAGTTTCAGTGGTTGAGCGTATTAACAAATATGCGCTTAGAGTCCCTAGAATTGCATTCACATTGAGTTCCTATGCTGCTCTTGAGCATTTGTCGAATGCCAGAAAACCATCCACACCCAAATTTGTCTACAGATTAGTTTTTGCAGCTGGTATCACATTGTTAAAGCCATATTTATTTCTATATTATGTATGACTTCTTAATTTTGGTTGCTGTGTGGTGTAGGGCCGTCTCGTCATAATGACTCTTGCCTTTCTGCGCATTCTGACTGTGCGTCTAGGTAGCTCATTAGGATATTGTCTCAGTCACTATAATTATGCCGCTGCTTGCTTGAGAAGAACATCCCGAATATTGGGTACAATTACGTCTCTTTTAAGGTTCGCCGTTTGTATATAGCAAAGGGGCGCCAGAGATTTTGCTGAGGAACTGCGCTTGGAGGAACCTGATCTATGAAAGGTGCAAACGGTAACCATTTTACACAGCGATAGCTGGTTTATGCTGTTAAAGAGTAAGCCCAGTTTATGTATCCTCCCGCAGAAAGAATTCGCAATACTGCAGATGCGGGTCTTGAAAATTAACCTCTTATCGAAATAGACTCCTAGGTATTTGTGGTTTGTAGGCTGGTAATTCAGCAGCTGATCCAGGAGGTAGATTTTCGAGCAGTCGTCCCTACGCAGTGATTGCGTTATGCTATAGCATTTGTCAAGGTTTTACCGATTTGTTCCAGCGTGACAAAAGCCCAAACTGTCGAAGATATAGATGGAATACATGGGTGGCATTGTCGACACACTTGTCCTTGGCTAGGATGGTAGTATCGTCAGTAAACTTAGCAGAGCATTGCAGAGCTTAGCAACTTGACCAGAGCGGTGGACCCATCACGCCATGTGGTACATTAGCATTGATTGTTCTCACTGTTGACTCTGCTTCATCTAGAACAAAAGAGAAGGTTCGGTTAGTGAAATAACTAACAACTAAAACAAAAACTGCGGCGGCAGTAGACCATTGATACATGAGACCATTATTACATACTCTATCAAAGGCTTATCTTATATCAAGATAAGGCGATACAGTATACTCCATGGCCTGAGATCCGTCTGAGGTTTACCATCCTTTTCAACTGTTCCTGCTTTATATGCGACATACCGAACCCAAACTGAAAGGCATAATCCTTCTTTTTACTTTCTTGATCGCCAGTTGTCTGGTTAGGAAGAGCTTTGTGCAGTAGACAAATTGGTCTGTATTATTGCCGAGAGACTTTTTCCAGCCTTTTAAATTATATAGATACTGGCCTTTTTCCATTTTGATGGGATGTATGTTTGTGTCAACTCCGAATTGAAGAATAAGCCCAGAAAGAGCAACGCTTTGGTCAGCGGAGTCTTCAGCGTAATATTTTCATCGTCGCCTGGATTGAGATCTTTCATATATGCTTTAATTTCTTGAGTAGTGATAACTAGAGATTATAACGAAACATGCCATCCCAGCTGTATAAGCCAGTAGTTTTGTTGTTGTGCTTTATGGTTCTTCGAGCCGGATAAACCTTTGCCTTCTTTTAATCATATAAACTATTTGTTTTTTCATAAAGTTGAATTACTAATTGACTGAGTGAACGGCTGAACGTTATTATAAGTTCACAGGTTGTCAGATTATATGACAAAAATTCTCCCATTTACTGCCTCTTTACTTTCCTGACTTATAAGAGTAGTGCAGCTCTTATAAGTCAGGAAAGTAAAGAGGCAGTAAATTTACTTATACCTACTTTTCATAAAAAATGGTCACCCTAATAATGCTACTCATATATATTTACTATAAAAAAAATATTTTCATGCATTTTAGCAACGGTTGCGCATATTCTGGATCATAACTTCTTAGCATGTGATATCCTTCCTTTGCCTCGAACTGACCATAATGTCTGTGCATATTGGTGTCGTTGCTTTATATAAATCGGATTTCCGCATATTCAGGATATAGTTTTAGATAGATGAGTACGTCGTAATATGTTGTTATTCGATTGCATGTGCAATTGATTTGTGGATGCATGTTTAAAGCAGCTGCATGTCTGTCTAGAATTTAAAAATAGTAGTTTCAAGTGCTTAGCATAAAATATGAAGAAAAATTTAAACTGAAGTGGCACTGACGACGAGTACGAGTACCAAGGCAAAGAGTGAAGTACTATTGCTGCTGCTGCTGCTGTTGTTTGAGTAACTCTAAGCCAAACTGACAAATTAGCCACTTTTGCAATAATTCAACGCGCTGCGCTGCACAGCAAACATCAGGCATCAGGCATCAAGATTAGCTGTTCAAGCTGGAGCATCTTTTTGTCCCCAGCAGACAAGAAATGACCGCAATTTGTGAGCGTCGCCGAGTGATTGGTTGCCTGCCTCGATGCGACGCGATGCATTGCGACAGGACTCGTTGGCTATTTGCCTGGCTGCGCTTCAGACAGCTTCTTTCAGGGAACTGTGTGATGATGTTGATGCTCTTTGCTATGCTCTGCGTTCTGTTCTGCTCAAGTCTATTTGTTATTTGACAATCATATTTTTTTTCTTTCCTTTTTTTCTCGCTTGTTGGTTGCATTTTTATTTCGTTATTTTCTTCTTTTTAGTTAGTATCTCTCGAGTATACACCTTCTATTTGGATAAAGTTGTCGTTGGTAATGGTGTTCCATCAGCTATAAACGAGTGTCTAAAGTGATAGAAGGATGTGGAACACTTACTTTTAATTTATTATAATTCAATACAGCAGAGGTTTGGAAGCATTTTACATTTGTGGCGTACAAAGAAGTTGGTTATATTGATAGTGTAAGTCCCTGAGCATACTTTAATGAGCTTCTTCGACTGAAATATAAATATTTAAGCTTTACTTTTTTCATTTAATTTCCTACTTTTTATTTTGTTTTTCCTTCAATTTATTTTTTTAGCAATTTATTTTGCCCTAAAATTCAAAACACATTGCCTTTCAGCAAATAAACATCAAACCCACCCACCACCCTCCCAATTATTGCACAAATAGATACTTTAAACAAATTACCCTAAAAAATAAAATGTATACAACGAAATAAAATAGCAATTTATCGTACAAACCAAAAGAAAATAGGAAAAAAGCCATTCATTTCCATTTGACAGCTTTCGTCAATTCACGATGCCGACGATGATGATGATAATGACGCTGACGATGATATAGAACCGTCCAACTGGACGTCATTTCCAAATCGTATACTCAAAATGGCGTAGCTGTCAAATCTCCGAACTCAATTTGACAGCGAAATTTGCATTGACATTCGCCAACACTCTGTGACAGCAATTCAAATAGATTAATTCAAATTGAAATTGGCGTGTTTTGTATACAACATAAATTCTTATACGATTCTTTTTTTGCTGCCAGCTGCCAGCTTCTAGCTGCCATTTTTATACCCATTTAGCTGGGAAAACATTTTCGCGACTGCATAATTTTGTCATTTTTACAGCAATTGATCTTGAAGTGTATGAAGTTCATGCAAATGGGGAGGGAAAAAGCTTTTGCGAGTATTTAAGAGGAAACGTCTGAATGCCGTCATTGAAAAAAATTTCTATTTATATGGAAATATTGTAGCATTGCTACTTTATGGCGCTGAAAAAGAAAACTTTGCCACAAATTTAAAAAATAAACAACTTGAAATGAGCGGGTTTATTAGTTTAGGACTTTATTGAGCGTAAGGACATTAAATGGAAATTGCATGCAATCTAAAGCATGAGGAAAAATGGAAAACGTTTTCAATGAGCTTTGAACTTTGCTGGAAAATGTTTATTATTTTTAGCAAATAAGTTAAAAATAATTAGCAATGCTGACTTTACTGATGCCCGGAACCGTCTTTTACATGTTGAGATCTGTAAAACAATCGATTCGCGACTAGTAGTGGCGCCCCAATTTATATATATATTTCATATCATACACGTGCCGTCGTAAAATGATCTTCCGGATTGGTATGATCCATTTACACCTCCTTTGTATAATGGCCCAAACTTCTGCCATCAGACATTGTGACAAACTACAGCAACTTTTCTGTCTTTGCATGACAGATACCATGCGAACATGTCCTACTGCCGCAATGCATATTTGCAAACAATCCTCAGCGGCAATTGTGGTTTTGAGGTTCCAGATTAGCTCTAGTCTCGAACTCGTAAGTGTGGGTCACTTTAGTATCTTAAGATACATTTCTAGCACAGAGATTTGCAACATAAAAAATAGAAGGAGAACTTGGTTCTGCTACTCAGGATCCAGTTCATGACTTGAAGAATGTAAGCCTTGAAACTGATAGCCAGTTTAAGGCCAATCATGCTGGATATTTTAAGAGGGTAATATGGGTATGCACAGGTGGGGTTGCTGGAGTTTAGCTTCTTGTTATTACCCTGCGGCCACCTTGCGGAAATGACCTTATATGCAGACGATGTTTGCCATCATGCATATATAATTTTTAATGAAGCCAAGAGCACGGTTGCACGGATTTCTGAAGCGCCAAGCGTATGTCTGCTGCAAATAATCTGAAGAGCAAAGGACCGTGAATGCTTTCTTGTTTCATTCTTGCGATTGCTATTCAATGGGAGATAAGTGCCATCTTTAGGTTGCAAGAGGGCCCCGGCTCATATTTGAGGCCCATTATACAAAATATATAGAAAACTTATGCTCGATCGAATGCCTGCTCGATGTACATGAAATCGGCATTGCAATACTGCTGCCAGTCTTATCATCATAACATGTTGTCGGTGGCTGGGTGCAGTTGCCGATCAGACTCCGGGCTTTCGCAATGATTACATGTCTAACAATAACAGTCTTTCCCAAGCCTCCAAATTCGAAGGCAGAAGACTAATCGGCCTTTAGGATCCATGGTCATTCTTCGGTTATCCAGGCTTGGGTATCATTGCGTTCATGGCCCTGAAAATTGGCACCAATACATCACGCCATTAACCAACTACACGTTACTTTACAATGGCTTTATCGGGCTTCGGACGCTTGATTATGACTGCAACTTCCTTAGGGCCAAATGGGCTGAAGTAGTGCTGACATGTAGGAATCGCTCTACGAAGTGTGTTGCAACGGCATCGACTTGCTCCCGCTCAGAGTCTGGTAAAACAATATTTCGATATACTTCATCAACTCTCACCATTTTCACCATTTGTTGCATTCCTAGCCTTAGAAGTATTGAAGGTAAAGAAATAGCAGATGGGCTCAAAAGATCGAGGTGTGATGCTCCTGTGGTAGGCCCATAATCTTCCGTTTTTGGACGTTGTCCAAAACAATCTTAATTAAGGTCAAGATTAAGTCTAGTTTTAATTAACCATAATGCTACATAAAGATGTCGTCAGCGGATATAGATTCTTTCTATATCGGATTTCTGTATTATTAACTTTAACCTTATTTAAAGTTATGGCAATCTAATAATATCTTTCAACTTCTTTAAAAATCTTTAAGCTAAATTTTCAAATATTTAACTTTATTATTTTAGGTAATCTCTTTATTATTTTTACAGCACATAACCCTATCAGCATACACACATAACATAAATGCGTAAGTACGCCTGATGCTAAAAAGAATATGCGCACATTTTTTATTACGACTGAGTTTGGCTGCTTGCGCATAAAAATCTTAAGCCAAACTTTGCCCTAATGGCTTCATAGCACGCGCCATTACAACTACTTTGGCAGTTTAGTTCAGTCTTTGGCTGTAATATACGCGGCGTAATATATACTCGTACGTATCTGTTAGATGCAGCAGCTGCAGTCTGCACTTGTATGCAGGCGTATATTGGATACTTTGGCTGTGTTCCTTTGTTGACTTTTGCAGCACCTGTGCGAGGCGCGTGCTAAAGTTTAACCACTCAGCTCAGCTGCTGCTTCAAAATATATAAAATTGCCAGAAGACAGAAACTACTTAGACCGGGAGAGAGAGAGAGAGAGAGAGCTGCTTCGTAGCGTAGAAAAACTGCTATCAAGTTCTTAAAAAAATGGCATTAACTATGTAGTTACAACTTCCTTCCTTTGCTGCAGCATCTTTTTGTCTTGTTCAGGCTCTTACTTAACGCCCTGCTGTGCGCACTTCCTTCCGTTAATAATTGTTATATCTTATAATTATAATAAAAACTTGACATGCGCTTCCGCCAGCACAATGGATGCCTTCGCCTTCGACAATGAATGAAGTTGAACTGCAGCTTCTTTTCCTGCTAACATTTTATTCGAGATACATTATTTTTTTTATTTTTTTTGGTCTTTAGTTTTATCTTTAGTTAGAGTTGCGTATATGGCAAAACATATTGTGCCACAAAGAGTCGTTACGATTTTGCAAGTGGCTGAGTTTTTGATTCCGCACAGCCTCTCAGGGGGTGTCACAGTATGTGTCACTGGAAGTTGAAGTTGCATTGAGAAGTGTGCTTCAAATGTGGAACTTTGGTGCTTTAAGTATGCGTGTTGTTGAATTGAAAACGAGTAGTGTCCTTCTCGTTGTTTGTTGGTTTTGCAAGTTTTTTTTTCTCTGCTAACTCTTCAGTTTATCTGTCTTTGACTTTATGACTTCTTTTTGTTAATACACTGCAAAAGTATTTCCAGTAATAATAAGCAATATGGAACACTGTACAATAATTTCTGCAGCTACTTCTAGTTTAAGTAAATAGCTGAAAAGTACCTCCTGAATGTCTTGGAGAAAATGGAAATATTTGATTTCTGTAGAAGTTAACCAATGTCGCCACCAAAGCAGATTCGGCAGCTACTTGGTTTCAACGACTTCACAAATTGCTTAAACTAAAGAGAAGAGAACAAGGTTCCGTGGTTTCTTTAGACCAAAGTGGACTTGTCTGTTTATTGAATATTAACAGTGTTCCATTTAGACATGTGGTACTTTTTTTTTTTTTTAAATAAAACGGAAACAGAAAAAGTTTTCCAAATATTTTATTGTGTTCGAAAGGTCACAAAATATGATTATTTATGGAAAATTATTTCCTGTCCTTTCAAGCTGAATTCAACCGCAATAAAATATTTTTCTTATAAAACCCCAGAAAAGGAGACAGATTGGTATGGGCTCTACCTATTCTACTGGTCCGATATGGAGCTATATATAATATTTTAATAGCGAATAGCAATATTTATTGTAGAGCCACCGGACTATTACGAGGTCGATTCAGTTATTAAAAAGCTGAAAAATAACAAAGCGGCAGGCTCTGATGGGCTGCCAGCTGAGTTATTTAAGACCGGCGGCGAAGAGTTGGTTAGGAGTATGCACCAGCTTTTATGCAAGATATGGTCCGATGAACGCATACCCAATGACTGGAATCTCAGTGTTCTCTGTCCTACTCTTTAAGAAAGGAGACCCCGCTGTTTGCGCCAACTACCGCGGAATAAGTCTCCTTTCCATTGGATATAAGACTTTGTCGGGCGTATTGTGTAATAGGCTGAAGCCATATACCGACTCACTGATAGGACGATATCAGTGTGGCTTCAGACCAAAAAGGTCGACCAGTGACCAAATATTCACATTACGCCAAATCTTGGAAAAGACCCGTGAGTTCAACAAAGACACTCACCACCTATTTGTCGATTACAAAGCCGCATTCGACACGCCGATAAGAGCGAAGTTCTTCGACGCCCTGTCTGCACGAGGTATCCCGGCAAAGATTGTCCGTCTTTGCATGGCGACGCTATCTAACACACAAAGCGTTGTCAGGGTGGGGAAAAACCTCTCCGACCCCTTTGATACCAAGAGAGGTTTCAGGCAGGGCGATGCTCTATCGTGCGATTTTTTCAATCTCCTGATGGAATACATCCTACGCCAATGCCCGTACATACAGAGTATGTCGGGCTCGATCTTCCAAAAGGAAGTGATGCTGCTCGCTTACGCCGATGACATCGATATCATCGGTACGCAGGAAAGGCGAGTCAGCAAGGCGTTCTCGGAGATTGAAAAACAGTCTCGGCTCATGGGTCTAGCGGTGAACGAGGACAAGACGAAGTACTTGGTGTCTTCTCGCACTCCGTCAATGCGTCTTGGACGGTCAGTGACGATGGAGAATTTCAACTTCAGTGTTGTAGAAAACTTCGTCTATCTCGGAACAGAGATCACCAGCAACAACAACGTCAGCCTGGAGATCAGGCGAAGAATCACGCTTGCAAACAGATGTTTTTTTGGGCTGAGCAAGCAAATGAGAAGTAAAGCCCTCTCTCGACGGACGAAAATAAAGATATATAAGACGCTGATACTCCCGGTCCTACTGTATGGCGCAGAGGCATGGACCGTGGTTGAGTCGGATGAGACAGCGTTGGAAGTCTTCGAGAGGAAGATTCTTCGCAGGATCTTTGGTCCTATTAGAGTCGGCGACGAGTTTAGGTCCCGCATGAACCGCGAGCTGTACGAGCTATTCAATGAGGTTGACATAGTCCAGCGCATAAAATTCCAGCGGCTGCACTGGGCTGGGCACCTCATTCGAATGGACGAAGGAGCTCCAGCACGCATGGTTTACATGGGGGGCCCAAACTTGATTGGTGGACGCCGACTTAGAGGACGACCGGGCACTCGATGGAATGACCAGGTATGGAGAGACCTCTCCGTACTTGGCATTCAGAGCGACTGGCGCCAGCGCGCACAGGATTATGGAGGCTGGCGCGCTTTCCTGGACGCGGCCATGACCGGTAGACGGTTGACGGCCATTTAAGTAAGTAAGTAATAGCAATATTTGGGAACCCAATTAGGTTAAAAAAAGTAATCGAAAGTTTAATTTTTAGATCTTTATATGAAGATCACTTGTTGGGCATAACCTGTAATTTATTTATTTGTTTATTTGATGTTATGCGACATCAGCGCAAACCCATAGAAATGCCCCATAATAATAGCAGCTTAAAAAATGTATCTTAAAAGAGATGCAATTAGTTGTACAAATGACAAGCAGCAGTTTTGGAGTGGTAGCTGGGAGGTAAACATGTAGTTTTTTTTTTACTGCTGAAGTAAATTGTTTGCGTTTGGTCATAATTTATCATAATCTTTAATTTGGAAAAATATTCATGAAGAGTTTCGAAAGAGTCCTGTAACTTATCTGTAATATAAAATGTTACTAACCTTCGGCAGTCTACCTGCAGAATTTGAGGAACGGTTCTTTGAGTTCCTTTAGCCTTTGGAACCAGTCGTGTCACAGGTTGCCGATAACGGAAGACCATGCTGTGCTTGAACGACACTATGACTGTAGCAGTTCAAGCCTATACTCACTGAAGGTCAAAGTCAGATTGTGGTTAACTTTTACACTGATTACTCGTATCTATCACTTTCCATTAACAAGTTCCTACACTCAAACCCAGAGTGTCATACGTACCGTGCTCATTGGGCTTATAATTGCAGCCGGGTATATTTTCTGGCTGTATTCAAGCGTATCCTTTCTGATATCTGGCCTCGTAGATTAATTCAGACATTTTCGTGTTACTGCAAACTATGATACGATGGACCTCATCACCTGTACAATCCTGGGAAAATTTATGGACCTAAGCAAATTAAACAAATTAATGTGAGACACTACTGCTAACAACTTTCCAACAGGTTGGTAAAATTCCATCCAAGGATATGGAGAGCTACGAAACGCCCAAACACCGGTTGAAACTACTACAACAAGCAAAGAGTTTGTCAGTTGCCAAAGCCAGTATAAATAACGGGGTTGTGCCCGAGCATGGAGAGCCTGGAGGTTGTGGGCACCCACTCAAGCGAGGACTGAGTACAAAGGGGTTAAAAAGCTGATATAGCCAGAGAGAGTGGCCTAATAAAAAAAATATAAGAAAATTACAGTCGGGCGTAAAAGACTGTCAGAGGTCAGTAAAGATCGCCGCTCGAATTAGCGAAATTCAATTGCTTATAAAATCGTCATTTATCATTCGGTTTTGATGAAATTTTTGAAATTCTGGCCAAGTCCTAGACGTTTGCAAAAATAACGAAGTCTTTATGTATTACCGTTTCCGATATCTTTTCGTTCATATGGACGGACAGAGGAGAATGGCTATATCGACTCCTCTATCGCTCCTGATATACTGGTGATTTTATGGGGAAGGGGGGAGGGGCAAAATTGTAAAATAAACTTGTAAAATTCCGGAGCTGTCCTAGTCGAATGCAAAAAACACGAAGTACCTATCTATTACCGTTTCCGAGATCCTTTCGTTCATACAGACGGACGGACGGACGGACGGACAGACGGACATGGCTATATCGACTCCTCTATCACTCCTGACCATAATGGGGACAATTAGTTCTTTCTGTTACATACATTTGCACAAAACCAATAGGCTCTTGTACCTTCGGCACAGGGCCTAAAAATAGGCTATTTAGATTGTTAGCCACTTATGGAGATCTTGAATATACTGCCTAGGACTAGGACAGCTTAGCACTGACATTATATTGATTTTTTTCTTCTCGTTCATCTTTTAAACTATAAATTTTTTATTACACAAACTTTAAATATTTCAACAATGTTTTCTCTGCAATATTTCTTTATTATTTCAAACTTTTTTATCAAACAAAACTTGAATAAAATAATATCCAAATATTTTTTTTCTCAATGTACTTTTTTATACTATTTTTACAACTTCCACACAAGGAAGTCGTTAGCAAGTTGCCAACACCACAAACAGTGTAGTAGCACCATGCATTGCCACTTTCTGCTTGTCTATCTAACTTTGCACTTCTTGGTAGCTATTTTGGACTTTAAGCGCCGCAGGATATGTGACAACAGGAACTATATATATGTACAAGTATATACTCCACAGCTACTTCTTCTAATGACGAGAATAAGTTACACATATACATAGACACAAAAGCAAAAGCAAAATAAAAGAAAGAAACTGAATCATATTGGTCTATTTTAATTAAAAACTTCGTAGCCAAACGAGCCAAAAAAAAAAAAAAAGTTTTTTTTTCTCTCCAAGAACAAAGTAAAATTTGAAATTTATTACAAAATGTTGGCTGCTGCTTTGTTTTCACTTTTTTATTTTTTTATTTTTTGTGGGCTCTAATGACTGAGAAACGCGCTGGCGGCAGACATGGCAAAAGATGGAGGCGTTCAACCGGAAATCGAAACTATCCTGGGACATTTGGTTAAGTCAGCGATGCAATGCGATGCGACACGACACTACGCGATGCGACGCGACGCGATGGGGACAACAATGTTACAAGGATACAAAGCGCTGAGCATGACAATGGCGAAAATGTTGAAATGTCGCTGAAAAGCAAAGTAAAGTACGGAACGTATTGCACACGGATACGAAATCTCATTTGCTAGCTGCCATCACATTGAGTATGGCAATGACGACATATCCTGTTGTCTGGTCTGGTCTGCGTACCGATTTCAAACGTATTCGAACAGAATTGAAGTCTTCACCGATTTCGATTCTTCTTTTTTTTCTGCTATTTTTTACTTTACTTTGGCGGTTGATGATCCTTGCGCGGTGGTTCTAACTTTGTATATGCCATTCGCCTTTGGCATTTGACCATTTTTTATAGCTTTTAGTGGACATGCATGCCTTTGGCGGTTTTTACATGCTTTTTATGCAGCGCCGTGGCTTACATTTTTTTGTTTTGTTTTTATGACCAACGTCCAACGTGGCCACTTCTGTTTGCTGTTTGTCGAAGCGTACAAATGCCGTCAGCCTCAAAGTTTAATTTAAGGGTTTCACATACGTTCTAAGGCAAAAAAGCAGCAAAAAGCGGAAAAAAAGATAAGTTACACTGGTTAACCTAAACGAAAAACTGACCGGCGGCAAAGTTTTACCGTGTCATTAAAGTAGAGTAACCGCAGCAAAATTCAAAGGACTTCGCTGGGAAAAAAAACGCACAAAGTTTTTGGGCGCGTCTCGCTTAAACATTTTCAATTCGCCTACCTTAAAAACTTCGAAATTATTTCGAGACGAGCATGCTTAAGAAGAAGTCGAAAAAGAAACACTAAGCAGCGTAAGTAAATTTTTACGAGACAAAAAAAAAAAAAATCCATTGTGTCGTAAATTTTTAAGTGCAGCAATTTTCTTTTGCTTCTTGCTTCTGCGTACTACATCACTCACCCTCGCTCGCTTTGTCTGTAGTTAAATAACTTGTATCTCGAACAAAATTAAATTGTTTGTGCAGTTTTATACATGTCTTTTATACACTTCACGCAAAAAGTGTGCATAGAGTATATTATAATTTAGTCACAATGTTTACAAAACTCTAAAAGATATATTGGAGACCCTACGTATTTCTGATTAGCTTGAAGTAAAGGGACTTGTTATAGGCTGTTTCGTCTGTATTTTTGTATTTAGATATCAGTCAATCTGTGTATATGCGCACTGTTTTCACATTCTCCAAAGGTGTGGGACTAAATTTGTATAAACAAAAATAACAATCGTTTGAAGATCGTGATTTCGCAACAAGCAGCTCCCATATAAACGTTTAGTTTTTCTTTAGTTACTTACTTAAGTAGTCTCTAACCCTCGTTCGGTAATGACTGTATTTAGGATCTGAGACTTCTCCTGTGCATGCCCGGTCGTGCTCTTTTACGTCGTCCACTAATCAAATTTGTGCCCCCATGTAAATCATATTTGCTGGAGCTCTTTCAATCATTCGAATGAGGTGCCCAGCCCAGTGCAGTCGCTGGAATTTTATGCGCTGGACTATGTCATACTCATCGAATAGCTCTTAGAGCTCGTGGTTCATTCGGGTCCCAAACACCTCGGTTAATCTTATAGGACCAAAAATGCTATGAAGAATCTTTCTCTCGAAAACTTTCAACGCTGTTTCGTTTGAATCAATCACGATCCATGCATTTTTCTTATCTGCCTGATCTCCAAGCTGACATTGTTGTTGCTGGTTATTTCGGATCCAAGATAGACGTGGTTTTTTACAACACTAAAGTTGAAATTCTCCATCGTCACTAACCGTCCATGGCGCAATGACAGCGTGGGAGTACTTCCTCTTGTCGTCATTTACCTCTAGACCCATTAGCCAAGACTGTTTTTTCAATCTCTGAGAACGCCTGGTTGACTTGCCGTTCACTAGTTTTGAAAGAGCGAGCCCGACATATTCATATTCTACGTATGGGCACTGGCGCAGCATGTATTCCATCGCATCGTATCAAAGGGTTCGGAGAGGTTCTTTCCTATCTTGACAACGCTTTGTGTATGTGATAGCGTCATCATGCAAAGGCGAATGATGTTTGCATGTGGTGTTTTGTATCTTTGTGAAACTTACGAAAATTTGTCGTAATGTGAACATTTGGTCACTGGTCGACCTTTTTAGTCGGAAGCCACACAGATATAGTTCTATCAGTAAATCCGTATATGGTTTCAGCCTATTGCACAATATGCGCGACAGAATCTGAAATCCGATGGAAAGAAGACTTATTCCGCGGTAGTTGGCGCAAACAGCGGGGTCTCCTGTCTAAAAGATAGGTCAGAGAACACTGAAACTCCAGCTATTAGATGCAAATGTATGTAATAGATAGAAATAATGATCGGCGGTAATAGATAGAGACTTTGTTCTTTTTGCATTCGACTAGGACTTCGCTGGAATTTTTCGAGTTTATTTTAAAATTTTGCCCCTCCCCTCTTCCCCATAAAATCCCCGTCATCGGTAAAAACTACTTCGGCAAAAAAAAAAAAGTATGCCAGTAGAGAAAAACCCCTCCCTAAGTAAAAATCCCAAAACTTCATCGAAATCGAATAATAAATGACGATTTTATAAGCAATTGAAATTGAACGACCTATGATACTTCCGTCCTTCCTTTTCTTTGCATACATAAAACAATGTTTTATTAGGCACTTATTCGTTAAGTGAGAAGTGGGAGGAGCAAAATACTTTTCGTTAGTAACATTTTTTCTTATTAATTTCCTACCTTTTTGTTTTGGACTGCTTGGTTATAAGCTAGGGAAACTTACAGTCGGTTATGCCCGTCTTATTGAGTATGGGTTCATCAGACCATATTTTGCATAAAAGTTAGTGCATACTCCTAAGCAATTCCTCACCGCCGCTCTTGAATATCTCAGCTGGCAGCCCATCAGAGCCTGCCGCTTTGTTATTTATCAGCTTTTTCATAACCGAATCAACCCCGTTGCGGTATCAATTCTCTATCGGCGGAATTGTGCGCTTCATCGCATCCAAAAATGTTAGAAAAATTACTACTTCATAGTCTCAGTAATTCCTGTACATCTGTAACCAGATTTCCATTTTTATTTATACAAAAAGTTACTCCAGGTTTGAAACCTTCGTTCAGACGCCTGACATTTAATAACATTTTCGAACTTCGTTTCAGTCACATGACCTCTCAACATACTCAAACTCAAGCATTCTTACTCAATTTTTTTTTTATTTCATCTGCAAAGTAGAGATTTGAAATTACGGAGAGATTTGATATATTGGGTGAAAAATGGGACCTAATACAGATATCTATTATCCTATTATGCGTCATAGATTCTTTTAGAAATTTTTACTACGTATTTTTATAGCATGTTCCTCTAGGGAACCAATATATGTAAAAGGTATAAGTACACGAAGAATATACATTTTTGATCAGCATCGAAAGGTGAGTCTATATAGACATGTCCGTTTTTCCGTTTGTCCCTCCATCTGTCTGTATCCCCTCCCCTCTCTAAGGGGGTTTGCCACTTACCATGCAAACCTTGTCCTCATGCTAAATTTTTGTATGAACATTTTTTTTGTTGTTGTTGTTTATTTATTTCATGATTCCTAGGAAAATCTTTTATATAGGTCACGATCGAACTATTAGAAGTGGTAGCCCTCATACAAATCGTAAGCATCGGTGTATCTAGAAATAGTATCCACTCGTATGTGAAGTCCATTCTTGTTTTATTTGTAAATGAGATATCTGTGCCAAACATTGTCTATTGCTGTCTATACATCTAAACTGACCACACCCACAGGTTTTTTTCTACGTCTAGGTCAAAATCTATTTCCTTTGTAAAGGAATGAATAAGTTCACCCTAAAGTTGATTGAGCAAACGGAAGCATGATAAAATGGGATTTAAAACCTCTACGTTTTCAGAACTTTTCATTGTGGAGGATACGAAGCGCAATAGCCGAGTACCAGATCACCGAAATTGCGCTTAGAGAATATGACTGGTTCTTTTCTTAAATCCCACCAATAGTGTCGATATCCCTTAAAACAATCCAAATTAAACTTTTTTTCGTCAGAAAGAATAACCTGATAGAAAAAGAATACTTTTAGACACATTCTGTATGAAGTGTTACAAAGTCCTCATGGAGTCTTAAATTATTCCAAGCAATTGGAGCATATGGGATATTGAGATAGTGGCAAGTGCAGGTGTTGAGTTGCTGCCCTTTTTCAAAATTATGCGTTTATCTCGGTCGGACACCTTTTGTTTTGTTTGCCGACTATTGCTACTTCATATTGTGACGATTTCTACCTAGTTTATCTATATTACACAAGATTTAATAAATGCAAAGTAATAAAGTCCCAGTGTGAAGTGTATTTAAGCTTCGGTTCCACCTAATTTAATATTTTCTTGTGCTTTTCACTTTATAAGTTCCCTTCGACATTGCTCTACATAAACTGCAACGTTTATTTTTTGCTAAAAATTTTAAATTTCATTTGTGCGCTAAACTGAAATATTATCATTGTCAAGCATTGTGCAGTGTCATCTTCAGCAATATAAGCAGCAGCAGCAGCAGTTCCAGCTAATTTTTAATCATTTTCATTTTCTGTTGCAAAATTTTCTTAAAATTGAAACAATTTCCACTAAAGTTCAAAATGAAGCAATATTTCTTAAGCGCGTTAAGTATTGCTGCAACGTTGACAGAGTGTGTCACTATTAGTTTTAGTAGCGGAAATTAGTTTTTGAAGGTCTATTGTATTAAATAAGTTTTATTTTAAGAAATCTATGGAAGTTTTTGATGCAGAGGAAAGTATTGACGAAATGTACACTCAATCATGTCTAGCACATATTTTCAGTAGCCTTCGAGCCGAATAGAAAGGGAGAAAAAAAATAAATTTAAAGTGATTGGTATTTTACAACATTTTCACTAAGTGTCTGGAAAATATTGAGATTGTATATTGTAGTAGAGTCAGCTTAACGTTGAGATAAACTATTGCAAAGACTATTCAAATGTAAGGTTGAGCTTTGCCATAACAAAGGACTATTTACAAGTGAATACACTTATAGTACTGACGCTGGACAATGGATCGCATGAACTTGAATACTTACAGATCCATTTGCTTTGACAGCGGTCTAGTCAGCGGTCTAGTCATGGTACATGGCTCTTAGCTGGCTCCCGCGGTCTTGTTCGTGGCTGCTACATAGACTATCAATTGTTAGTGACCGAGTAGCTCATGCTGCTACGAGACCCTACGCGCCAGCTTCCCTAAAAGAATGTCATAAGAAAATGGTTTACCTAAATATACAAGCCACCAAGCCTTAAGAGCTACCCAAATTAAAGAAATGAAATAAATTTTAAAATGGTTTTCTTAAAATTAGAATAAAAGTTTTCCACTTCTATGCATAAACATTGTTCAGCAATTGCAGAGTCTAGCTCCATTACGTACTACTTGGCGCACTTTCATTGAAGTTAGTTGCCTTAAGCATGTTTAATTTATTTAATAGACAATTTACCAACTATTAGACATCATAGCCATTGCCCATTAGCTATACAAACAGAATCTAAATGTAATTTCATTTGGCAACTTTTCTCGATTGAATGAATTTGTTTGACTTGTCGTCTGTCTGTCTGTCTGTCTGTGGAACTGTTTCTCTATTTCATTCGATTATACGACTATTTGCTCAAAGAGTGGGCTACCACACAATCAAATCGCAGCCAAATAACAACAACAACAACAACAACAATTGTGTAATTTAATCTCTCTTCAGTGAAATTTAATTTTCTGCACGCTTTCATTCATTTGGAGTTGGTAAAAGATTGAAGCAGTTTTTCGAGGAGTTCTTGTACGCAGTTTCAATATTTTCTTTTGGCTGCAAAACTAATCATTGAAGTGTAAAGAAAGTTTTTGTGCTGCTTCAATTGATGCTGCCGCTGCTGCATGAAAAGTAAAATCGACAATCAAATAAGTGTATGCTGCTACTAGATACAAGATACTCGTACTGATAGATACAAGATACTCGCAGTTACAACACAGTGACGTGCAGACACTGCACGGTGTTTTTTCGATACACATAGATATCAATGTTTAAATTGCCAAGAAATTGCGCACAATAGCATTCAGAAGACTCAAGTCAAGTCAAGCTGAAGCGAAACGAAACGAATCGCAGCGAATGGATGGCATCAAATCGAGTTCTGTTTGTTGAACTTTTATTTGCTGCTCTGGATGCTGTTTTTTTACATTGTTAGTCGTACAAAATTTCTTTTGTAAATATGAGCAGTGACGAGTGGAGCATGGCCTGGTAGTATGGCGGCTGCTAAATCAGTACGTGAATCAAAACCACACGCAGCAAGATAGACTTGCCAAGCAGACGTTAAGGCAACTAGTCAGCAAACAAGTCAACGAAGCAATCTGCAAGTATCTAAATGCAGCAGCTAGCATATGCCATGCTTTCTACTCTCATACCAACGTTTCATGTGCAAGAGCAAATGTTGCGAATTTAAAAGTAAATAAGATAAACGCATCGACTTTGTATCGATTTAAACATTTTCAATAAAACATTCTTGGCCTTAAACGCAGCTGCTGCTTTTTATTGTTTCGTTCACAAACTTACACTGTAAGAATTTGATGGTGGTTTGTATACTTTAATATAAGAAAAATATATTTAATGGACAAACATATACAGAATCAGCAGAATGTATTCTGAAATACCTGCTTGTGAGAAAATTTACAAACACGTCGATCACACGCCTGATCGCAATGCTTTTCATTTTTTATGGATCTTTTAATTTTTAAACCACTTGATTTCAAAAATCTTTCACTTTTTGTGACGTTTTTTCTTAAAACTTTTCCGTACCTTCTGTTTTTTGTGACGCTTTCTATTATGTTTGACGGTCTTATTTTTCGCTTTTTCTTGCTTCGTTTACTTTTTTTTAACTCTCCTAATTTTTTATTAATATATTATTTCAGAAACGTTTTAATTTTCGTGACGTTTCCTTTTTCTGCGAAGATTTTACTTGACACTTTTGAGTAACTACGCGAAAAAAGGTTCACTTCCAACAGTACTCCCTTGATCAGGGCAATTCGCTTCTTCATGACGCTTACAGCTTTTGACTTCATTGTGACACATTTTAATAACTGATTTTCTAATAAAGAGGGTACCATCTAATTTCTGCTCAGAAAGCGTTTAGGTCTAATATCAAGTTACATGAATTCATATGTCTTAATAGAATGCAAGTAAGAGTGCTCACGTCGAATTTACTTTAGCTGCGATGTACTGCCCTACAGGTCATAGTTGGACGAAATTGCAGTTTAATACCCTTTTATTCAGATATGGCAAGCAATGTCTGACTAAAGTAGACTGGAAAGTAAAAAAAAAAACCTGGAGAGATTCGAAAAGGTCATTCCGAGTGGTCGACAGTACTATATCATAGTCAAAGGTGGCTACAACGTGCTAGATTCACTATTTACTGCGTTTTGCACCTCTCCAAAATTCCAGATTTCAGTTTTTTCTGGAATTTCTTTATCTGAGCTTATCATTCGAGAGTGATTTGACCTAAGCTCCGAGCACTCAGCTCTAATCGTGCAAGTGAAGGCTATAACATTTTGTCAAGAACTAACATATTTCTCAAGATTACTAGCATTGCTTGTTTTCAGTATTGGCTGAATTAGCACTTCAACCCAAACATGGAGCTTGTAGATGAGAGAGATCTGGATGATGATTTAGAACTTTTTACTAGAAATTTTTATAAAGCGGTCGCTTTTGCATTGCTTTCCTTGCATAGATCTCCGGGACGTAGCAATCAGCACTTCAATGTCAAGATTCGTCACTAACAAGTGAGTGAGGTATAAATGGGGTATAAGTGTAGTAAAAATTTGGTTAATCAGTCGCAAGTGAGACTATAACAAGGCAGTCAAAGGTCTGAGTCGATAATTGCATGAGACGAAAAACAAAGCTATTGGTGATGACTCTTCAATCTCACTTTGTACGACAACAACTATAAGAACCTTTGGAAAATGGTGTAAATAGATCAATCCAAAAGCAGGTACCCTTTAAATATGCTAGACTGAAAAGGCTAAGTCGGAGGCATTTGACGAATGTCTTGAAATTATATTTCAAAAAAACTTGCTTCTAACCTTAAATAAAAAAAAAAATCACAAAATCTCCTGAATGTGATGGAATAGATATAATATTTTCAGCACATTTTCTTCTCACTAGAAATGTGCTGTAATTGTGAATATATCTAAGCGTGGGAAGTCAGAAAATCATGTCACATCCAAAATATTTTTAAAAAATATTGCTTAATATGGCTAAACGTCATCGTTAATGATCAATTCGAATTTAGATATCAACATGGAACTCTTGAACAATGTCACCTAGGTATCGACGATCCGTCCTGTAGAAATAGATATGCCACAGAGTTTTGGGTTTATGCTGGTAGCAACGTATGCTGCTGACACAGCTATATTAGCAAATGATCCAAATCCGAGCAATGCATCCCATCGCAAGCTGACATAAATAAGTTGGCTGAATGGTTTCAAAGATGGATAAAATGTTTATACTGACACTGAAAACTTGGCTCTTAAACATGTGCTGGAATATGCTTGATAACTGTTCTAACGTACATCAACGTTGCAATACCTTATCTAGGAATGAACTTGAATTGAGAAATCAAATAGAATAAACATAAAACTGCAAAAAATCGAACTTTTACAATTTACAAGTAAAAATTATGATCCTAACTCTAAACAGCCATAAATAATAAACAATTTTAAAAATCAGTATCACAATTGAGCATAGTAAATATAAAACAAATTCCGTATTTGCTCAGTGTTAATAAGGATGTTTCTATCAAAATATTTTAAAAGTGCGTCGCATTTTTAGCGCATCACTTCATTTGGCTGCTTTATAGTTGCATTTCGGTTGGTTATTCGTTTGATTTAAATTTTTTCTGTTTTTTATTTTTATCAAATAGCATCTCGCTCAAGTGCGCAGTAAAAGCCAGACCGACTCTTTTTGCTTCTATATTGACAGCATGCTCAGCAGTAGCGGCGGCAGCAGTAGCAACAAAAAAATTTAATTAAATCCAAACTAGGGTAAAATTTACTTTGAGCGCGCTATATCTACACGCACATTCCGGCTTACTCAATTGAAATACCAAAACTTCACGCCTTAAGCACACAAGTGCAGCTTAGCTCAAAGAAAAGAACGCGGTATACAAAGGCAAGTTTTCAGCGAGTTTTAAAAACTGATTTTGCGCTCCATAAAACGCGACGCGGTGGATTAAAACGCTTCCGCATGCTATACTCGTTGCGTTGCATACTTTGAGGCGAGTGCTCAGGCAAGCAGAGTTGCCAACACGCTTTTCATAATAATTAATTAAAAACACTTGTCTTATGCACTTCAGGTTGACTACTGCGATGATGATGATGATGATGCTGATGACAAGGATGATACGGATGATGTTGATGATCACATGGTTGATGAGAATTATGCAGCTGCTGCACGCTCAACTCATATGTTGTTAAAGGGGGGTTAACAAAACTTTAGGTACTTGGATGCAATAGTTTTGTATGAGTGGTCCGATATTGACCTATATAAAATATTTTATTAGGATCTTAGTAATTTTTACCTTTTTTTGTATCCAAAAAAAAACTAATGCTTTTCATTAAGAAACTCATAAAGGAGAGTAGGGTTTTATGAGTACTACGCCTTAGGCAAAGGTTGGTACGTTCATTAAATAAAATACAATAGGTGAGACTAAATAACCAAAATTTTTAAAATCTTCAAATTTATATATATTCAAATTTTTTTTCGACTTTTCTTTATCTCAAACTTAACTTACCAAACTTCAGTTAACACCTATCATCTACTACTATCTATATAACTACCAAACCTTTAAGTTGACTGCATGTCTGTGTGTTAAGTTTTCACACTTTTCCTGCTTATTTCATGCATCATGTTGCAACATGCATTACACTCACATTCATTCATTCATATATGCTCCAAAATTTTCTTTCTTCTCTTCATCCTCTCATCTAACTGAAGTGCGTGTTGCGGTGGCTTTTTGTTTTACAAATTTTTCTCTCACCCACTTGTAAATGACAATATTTACACACTTCATATATGTATATATATATATATATCTACGCGTGTATTCAAGTACTACTATATGGTACAAATTTTGTGGCGGCGCTCTTGTTGTTGTTGTTGGTGTTGTTGGCGGTGATGTTGCGCTTCAAAACTAACCAAAGCCACTTTGTTGCTAACTTTTAACTTTGAAATTAATGCTGCAACATGTTTTGTAACATCAACATTTTTGTTTATTATTGCCTGGGGAAGGGGAAGTGCGGCACTGTGTGACGCCAAAAGTTTCAAGGGGTAGATTTAGCAATGTCTACTTTAAAACTTAATTTCTTGGGAGATACTTCTAAACAAATTTTAATAGAAATGTAGCAGAAAATTGATTTAAAATTGCGCAATTTTGAAGTTATGTGAAAAAGGCAAAAACCTTTCAAACCTACTGAAATATTCACAATGTAGACTGATTTCTAAACAATTATGATTTACCAAAAAAAAAAAAAAAAGTAACTGAAAATAGATTATTTTGTTACTTATGATCCCACGCGGTGTCTTCTGGAAACAAGTTCTCAGTAGATCATGTCTCTGCTGATAACTTAATCAATATAATCGAACGAAGGAAAGAAATTTCCTTTTTCGAAGTCTTGTAAAGAGGTAATATATAATATATATATATTGTATCCTCAAGTCCCTCAGATAGATTAAGCATATACCGATGAATCAATGGCTAGAGGGTTATCTTACCCTGTGTATGCAGACTCTGGATACCTAAAAGCTTCTACTCTTAATTTGACTTGCATTTGGTATATGGACATTCAATAAAATTCACAAATGAACCAGATGCAGCAGACCTTCTCGATCGACCTTCTTGGTGCTTCCAAAATTATAAACACATCCAGCTCGGTATTTCCCGTTGTCACTAACGTAGTTGTAAAGGAACTCACGTACTCTGACGCTGCGTAGAACAAAACAGTTGTTCTAGATCCTCAAGCCGACATACTCCACTCGTCAAAATTGTGCCATTTTGGCTCAAAATTACATTGTTTATGGAGTAACGGATTAAGGGCAAAACTGACGTAGAATCAGAGGAAATATAGTCCTTTATTATTGTACTTTGTCTTTGAATTCAAGTTGTACCGACATCGACAGTTAATTTAGTTAGTTAGGCTCAAATTGAACCTGTCCATCATCAGTTGTTGATGATGTAAATGTTTTCTATGCCTTAAAGTGAGAGTATGAAGCAGCAGGGACACTGGAAGAATATCTGCATGTCTTTGAAGTGTGGACGAAAAGCAAAAAGTGTGACAACATTTGCTGTACTCTAAAAAAACTTTTCACTCCTAAAATCTACATTCATTCTGGAGATTGAGATAATGTATTCGAATTTGGAGTCTTGCTGTATAGTCGAATCCCAAATTACCGATTTTGAGTGATAGCTTGCAAAATATATCAATTTGGCTAAAATTGTGGAGCTTCTTACTTCTCCAGCAGGTAAAATATTCGTCAATTGACCCACTCTCTTGGGAACCACAGTTCCTATAAGTTTCTTCAAATGTCGCCTCTTTTGGCTCTTTATATTTTAGCAGGACCCAGCACAAGCAATGCCTAATTCGCCGCACGTTTGGTTTTGTCTCAGATAGATGGTATAGTTCAAGACTAGGAGACTGTGACAAAGAATGTATATATGCTGTCTCTTTCTACACCTATTTTGTGTAGCTGTCTTTTTGGAATCTTGCAATGGATGCGTTCAGCTTTAACCCATGCAGGCTTTCGATCACTTACGATGAATGAGGAAAATAGTTACTTAATCTTTTTGATGCCCTTAGTTCATTAGAGACTACATGTTTCTCCTTTTTTCTTAAAAAATCATATTATGTTTGGTCCTAGATATAATAAACGGACTGGCTGCAATTAAATATCATATATAACAGTAAATCATACTGGCACTGGCTATGTGCGCATCACTTCAAATCAATTGCTATTAATATAGTTTGATCTAAGAAAACCTACCCTGGAGCTCCTGACTCAAAGAAGATCTGATCCACCAATTGGTTTGCGAGAGTTACATATAGCCATTGAACAAGTGGCATGCTACGGACCGAAAACACGTTTGCGCATCTTGAAACTGCTCAAATGGAACTACTGCAAGAGACTATCAAGAATGTTAGCATTGCGCATTCGATTCGGCCGGGATCTGTCGTCAGAGTTCGAGTAGAATCTGCTCGAATGCAGAAACAGCTAACTAAATCAAAACTAACCTCTGCTACTTGAGAGAAAAAATACATCTATTTAGGAGATATTTCCCCCACGGTGTTAAACTATCAAATAAATATATCAAGAACATTTCCACAGCGCTCTGAAGAGAAACACAATAATCTATTCAAGGCCGGCTGCTTCACCTGCTCATGATAATTGATGACGCATCAGAAAACAGATTTAAACCTAATATAAACGGCAATAAGCCCAATGTACGGATGCAACAGTTGTAGCTATACCGGTATGGGAACGGCAGCAGCCAAACCCAAATCAGCCAGAGATTTCAATCACTGTTACCTCTTGAGCCCTCTAAGGATTACACATCGGGCAACTTAATTTGTGCCAAAGAAAATTGGTCTCGTGCGGACATAAAAAAAAAAAGTTTGTCCGGAGCTTCTTTCGAGCAGAACTAATGACTACCATTAGGATTCTGTAGGTGAGTCTGCCAAACATATTATTCGCTTCTATATAAGACCAGGATGGTTGGTATTCAATTTCATGTACTTAATTGGCAACGAAGTAAGTTTTTTTACAATCGTCTTGAAGAAGCGCCGAGAATCTCTGTTTTAATGGACAACAGTAAACATTTTCTTCCAGTGAACTGCTATATTTACAGAGTGGGCCTGTGGGATTGGTTTGGAAATGGCGAGGCATTGCTCTCAGATCTATAGCATATCCGCTTAAAAATACCAAGGATCTACAAGATTCTCTCGATAATCTACCTTCCAATGAAGTAAGTTAGAACCTAGTACATACGCAAATCATAGAATCTAAAGAGGACTCTCTCTGAACTTAATGGATGACGTAAATGTTCAACAAGACCATGCTCAAAAAAAAAAAAAAAAAAATTAAGTGAATGAGCAGAAAAAAGTGAAGCGACTTATTTTTTTCAACGATTTGATTGAATTGGACGCTGAGAATTTTTGAGTTCGATTATTACTGGAGATAAAACCAGACTAATTGAACTTTAAGGAGGCACATCAGTACCACTTATATCTAAAAAAAACTCGAATGAAAAATATTGTAAGGACCGCGCGCTCCTTGTACTTGGGTGTAAATTTGTTCAACATTCCTTAAATAGTCCATACAAGATATAATAAAGACCCACGCGGTTTTGTATAATACACATTTAATGTTTCCAACCTTGAAAATAAATTCACACAGCAAGTGGCAAACTGCAGACTGGACTATAGCTAAAAAATTGCTACAAACACATTTTTTTTTTTTTTTTAAATCAGATAAAGTTAAAAAAAAAAAAAAATAACACGTGTACGAAATGTTACCACACACAGCTTTGTAAAAATATTTTTCAAGCTAAGCTTCTCGCATAAATACATGCAAAACTATATTCATATTTCAGACATTCATTGTTATTTTTGACGCTACAAGCCACAAAAAAATTTTTCATCATCAACACTCCGACAATTTTTTTTTTTTTTAACTTTTCTCCCCACTTTTGGATAGCTTAGCACAAGAAATAAAATTTCCAAGCAAAAGTTTTGTCATGTAAAAAATATGTTGACTTCGTTTAAGAATTTTTCCTCACTTTTAGACATGAATAACTTTGGCATCAAAATTGAATAAAGCTGACGTGCAGCAAGTTAAAATTGTGTGCAACATTTTGGAACTTTTCCGTTTTTTTTTTTTCTCTATAAAGTTTTCCACTTTATTATTATTTTTGCATTTAGCAGCTACTTTTGTCAAGAAACGAGCGAAAGAGGGTCAGCTCAGTTAAGTAGAAAAACATTTGCTTGACCCAATTTGTTAAAAAATTGCCACAAATAATTTTGACCCGTTTTCTAATTGAAATTTGAAATGTTTACGTAAAAATTTTATCATTTGAAATTGATGTCAAAACGAAATGCCATGAAATCAATTGACTAAATGAATGATTAGCTCAGAAATTTGCTGTATTTGTTGAACGCTTGTACGAATGCAAATCATTTTACTCAGCGAAAGTTTTCGCAATTAAATATTTAAAACAAAAGTGTACTCATATTCTATGAATTCAGAGCGCCGCCGACTTACCATGAAGCGTTTTTTCTGTTGTCGTCGTTGATTGTTGTTTTCGCTTAGTTTGATGCGGACGGACTCTCGGCAATTGCTGCGAATCGAAATTGAGGCTGCCAACCGTTGGCTATATGCATATTTGAATAGTAGTAGTTTGTAGCTGAAAAGGCTACAGGATTGTGGTGCGGCATGGCGTGGCGTGATATGGTGTGGCCAAGTTGACATTTATTAGGACAGTGAAAGAAATTGTTTTCGTTGAGTTTTAGTAAATTGAAAGGTTTTTGCAACATTCAAATTTTATTTAAAGGCTTTCATTTATTTATGGAAAAAATTGTTAATTAAAAGTTGTATTTAAAATATTATATTTTAAATTTAATTAGAAAATATATTTTGGTAGCATCGGAGACCTAATAAAGGAAGTCTAACCATGTCCTTTTGTCTTTATGACTATACAAGAGAGAGGAAAAATTTTGGAATTAATATAAGGAATTAGTAAATAAGTTATTTGAAGCTCCACAAAACTACAAGAAAATTTTTTTCTTACAAAATCCCAGGAAGCACAATAGATTTTGTTGGGGCTTCCTCTTTCTAATAGCTCGATATGGACCTTTTCACATTTTTCATTAGAATTTAAGTAAGATACTCTCTAGAGAGAGAGAGGATGACACGTTCATTAAAAACTAGCTATCTGAACTTGTATCCTATTCAAACTTGAATTCTATATCTTTCAAGGTCTCCAATTTCTTGTTGTTCATAGCCAGACAGACGAATATGTTATATCAACTCGAATTTTAATGCTGACTAAGAATGCATGTACTTCATGTCGTCTGTCTCGATTTCTTCTAACTTTTGCATATATTTGTACAAACTTAATATACCCTTTTACAGGGTGTAAATTTACAGGGTGTAAATTTTCTATGTTGGATATAATTTGTAATTTGTACCACAAAAATTTATTAGCCATGACCTAATTAAAAGATGATTGCGGCAGGCCTGGTGATATGTCAAGATGAGATGTTTTAGCCTTCTTATAGAAACTGCAGTAGCCAAAAATCTTGCCAGTTGTTTAGTTTGGCCCAGATTAAATGAAGCCAAATTGAGGTTATTGTGCAATGTAGAAGGGCGAATGTATTACTCCTAACCATTCATTTGGCGGAAATCTTTATTCTGGAGGTTTTAGAACGATAACAATTCAAGCTTAAAGCGGTAGCCTAAATATGCATACCGTGTCTCCATGTTGGAGTAGCAATTTTCTATTTATTACATTGTTCGTTTGTTAAGCAAAGAAAATAAATTTTTCAAGTACAAAGCCAGTTCCCCATGATTGCAGATATGTAGTCACTGAGATTAAAGGTAATTTCAAAGTATTTTGCCTTATTGGCTTGGCGTGATAATTGCTGGAGGTATTTCTCACATCAGGCTTAAGCAAACGTCTATACCAGTGTCCGGCACACGCCATGCACCGCGCATAGGGATTTTCTCTGCCGCAGCGGTGCCTGCACACGTACAGTATAAACATTTCTGTTAAGTCGTTGTCGTGGGGCTGTTATGACGGTGTTATGGCGCTGATACGCTGTAATACTGCTGTTGAGGCGAAGCAAAATGAATCAGTTGCTGTTCAGCCGTTGTTGATGCTGTTAGCGATCTGTTAATTCGCACACTAACGCAGTGCAAACATATGACAGTATTTGTGCCGAACACTAGTTTGACACATCACCTTTTCGCTCAGTTTTTAAAGGCATTGCGGCCCTCAAGCTCAAAAAGCAACTTTAAAAGTTTGCTGCACTTCGATGAAAATTCAAAATTTATTGGCAACGAAAGTTCCAAGGATGAATTGAAATTCTTGACAGCACCAAACCCAAAACCGGTGTTCCGATTCGGGATCAAAATTTTCCAGATGAAAGGTTAACTGGCGTTATGACTTATGTTTGACAACTTGGAAAGAAAGTGTTGCACATTTATTATGCCATCAAAGAAGAAAACGTCCTTCAGCGTCTCATTATATTTAATTTGAAGTCTCTAGGTCTTATAAATTTTGCCATCATGACTAGGAACTTAATTCGGTTTTAGGCTGTGGATAGCACTGCTTACTTCAAGTTGTGTGATATTACTATTGGCAATAAAGATAGTTTTATTCACTTCCTCTTCCTCTTCAACTTTCTTAAAAGGTGTCAGTGTCAGACGATTCGAACTGTTGCTCATAAGAACTAAAGCATCTATCAATGCTAAATTATATATAATTTATGAGTGTCATTGCGAGATTTGTCAGCTGCTTTTTGGATCTTATGGGAGAATGGATTCAAAGCAAAATTGTTGTATTGGCCGAAATTGACCTTCATATGCTGGTTAATGGAGTTTTTACGCCTCCTGTGTGCATAATAAGTGGGTGTGGTAGGCATTGCACACAAAAAATTTTATACAAAATATGTATAAGGAGAACCAAAATTTAAAATTTGAAGTCTCTAGGTCTTATAAATTTTAAGCCTGGCTTTTTCATACTTCCAAACAAACGTATTGAACGAAAGATTGACATGGCTTTGTCTCCTGGGCTGTGAGCTTTCAGTTCGAGCGCTGTAAGCAAAAAAATTAGCTGGCTTACGAGCTGACAGCCTACTGAGAGTAGTTAGTATTATAATGATTTATATAGGTGTGCCCCCGATAAAACTTTTTTCCTTTAATATTGTCTTAGTCCCCGCTAGTTTTTTTGGTGGACTTGATATATCCAGGAAATAACAATTTGGGAAACTATTCATATTCAAATGTGTTTCTTGGAATCGGCACTTAAAACAGTAATAAAATAAATTAAAATCTGATAGGTATGATTCCGGTTCAATTTCTAGGATTTATGTAAGGAACACTTTTTTACAGTTGTTCCATGTACAATTTTCGAGCCATTTTTTTTTTTGTCAGTGCATTTAACCCCGATATATGTGCATGTCACTCTGTCTAATGCTCATAACAAACTACTCTACTACCTACTACCTTCTATTTAAATTGATTTATTATGCTGTAATTGTTTTGGCCCACTTTGGCATATTGAATGTTCAATAAAGCGTTTTTAAATTATTTACCAGCAGCTATTAGGGTTAATAATAAGATTTGTTTTGCATATGCTACTAGTTATACTCGTAAGTAAAACAGGTTAATAGCGCTTAATAAGCACTAATTATTAAGCAAATTAAATTATTTAAATACAATGCAAGCCACAAATGCAATGCCCAACCCCGTCGCCAGACAAATGCAATTATTCACTGAACTTGCTGCGCTATTGTTCAAACTAAGAGCACTATACTATATATCTACATATATATACTTCTATTTATCTATATGCAGATACTTCTTCTGTATCTGTATCTGTATTAAAGCGCGGATGGCTTTCACTGCGCTCATTTAGCATAAATTCACAACAATTATGCGCAGACAACAAAATTTTCTAAGTGATTTCATTGTGTTTTCATTTGGAATTTATGACGCGCATGCATATACCCAGTGAATAGAAGAAGTTGAAGAGATTTTATGGAGCGTTGAGGAAGGCGATATGCAGTCTGAACGAAGTTAATGGCAGCCGGCACAAAATAAAGTTTATATTTATTACGTTATACATATTATATAAAACTGCAGATGACATTTTTGCTGTGCACTTGAAGTTGCATACAGAAATTTGACTTTAAACCATATAGAAAAGCTAAATATTTAAATATATCAGCAGATTCAAGTGCTTTAATTAATAAATTTAGTTTACTGAGTTTAAATTGTTATTAGAAGCTGTACGCCACAAATTTTTAACTAAAATATAAAAGTATTTAGTGTTCGTGCTGCATCACACATTGAAGCTACTGAAAGAAAATCAACTGTCAGGGATCCGCCTTGCAATCGCAAGTCAACTGTGGCACAACACAAAGTCAATTCTATAAAAAATGACAGCCTGTCCTCTCTGCGATGTCATTCAGTCATACGGTCAGCTAGATGCAACACTCAATTTAAATTCAATTAAAATCTGCACAGCCTCGAAATAAGCTCTAACATTGAAGACTTCAAACGAGACATATATATCAGCAAAATTCTATAGAGCGGGCAACTCTTGGCAAGAGTTTAGGGCCATTTTAACCATTTTGTGTACACTAATTTGTAGAAAATTTTAACTAAAAAGTCCTCCAATGTCGTTGATGGCTGCTAGCTGATCCGAAATCACCAACTATTTGATCACTACAGCTCACTTCAAGTCTTGCTCGTGGGCATGAGCTCAAATGTTTGTAAGCGGCTTAACTAGAGCTGTTAGCTTTCTGTCAACTTACCACACAGCCAACAGAGTCTTCTTCATGTTGTAAAGATTTCCATAGGTCTGTTCTCGATTAAACTTTCTTAACCATGTAATAAAAATTTAATGAAAAGTTGATTGTGGACTTCCGAGCTGCTTACGAACTCATTTGCTCACAGCTCTTTAACTCACACCTCACGAACTGACTGAGAGTTCACAGTTCGATAACACTAAGTGACTCCCTCTTTTTAATCAACCTTTAAGCGTTTCAAGTTTATCTTACGAATCTCGACAGCTTGTACGATTTCCAGATCTAGCAGCACATTAGATGATGGCGTCGTACATTCGGTTCGCTTATAAGCAATTAGCCAAACTGTAATGGCATCCCATGTGACTGCCATCATTAATATTGTATCTAGAACATTTATTTCTGTTCTTTGCCATTTTCAATGTTGTGCAAAACCCTGGACACCATTAAATTTCTTTAATGTGATTTAAAAATTTAATTGGAGCATCTTGGACGTCTAGATTTCCCAATCACCAATACTTTTTTCTTACATGTCTCAGACATATTTGCTGTCACTATGACAATCAATCGCTCTTTGGACAATTTAACTGTTCATCCGCATTTAAATGTATTTGGTTGGTCTTTTGTAGTTTTCAGTACTTTTAAAAGGAACGGCAGAAAGTAAGCATTAAGAAAGCAGCATTAAGAGGTAACACTGCTCAATACTATGTAAAATATGATTGCCTTCATCATCCATTTCAACGGTTGAGTCATGTTTACGTAAGGACTAAACCGGAGTCAGACCAAAGTGGTCCAACGTTGATAAAAAAAAAACGCACTACGAATTATAATAGAACAATCTGTGGCATGGAACTCTCCTCGGTTTACAAGTCGTGATGCAAATATACACAAGACAAAAATAATACGGCTTGTCCTCGAGAAAGTAGAGCATTTTCTCAGCATCTGCTACATCATATCAAAATATCAAGTCACCGAAGACGATGTGATAAGCCGTCTGCTAATTACTTCTTCATCAGGCAATTCATTTTTTTTTTTTTTTGGAATACTCCCTCTAAACTTTGGTAACACATACAAAGGTCTACAAATCAAGACACACTGCATGAGGTAACAAAAATCATCAACACACAAGTCATTGGAGCAAGAGTGATGATTTGAGTGCTGTCTCCATCTATTGTACAAGAGTCAACATCAATATTTAAGAGTATTGTGCTGTAGAACAAGTAACCCATGAAGATGTATTACATCAAAAAATCCATCAAGATCTAGTACTGAAGTATAGATTTGCTGTTATCAATGACAGCGCGCACTCACTAGATAGGTACGTGTGCTCTACTCTAGCACAATTTAAATGCACTAAGTTTGCAGAATCTTGTCTTCAATTTGGTCTAAGCCCTCATAACACTAATAATTTCTAACAGCCCTAACAACTGGAAGATTTGTGTAAGATTTCTCCTCCTCCATCCAACGCATTTTTAACGATGTAGTGTTACAAAACTAGAAGAAGTGGAAGCCATTTCGGCTACATCCGCTATGAGACTTTTCACTTACAGCACGAAGGCGAGATAACTAGCACCAGTGGTGCATTACTCACTTCAGTGATGTACTATGCAACTAAACGCAATATTGCAGATCATCAAAGAGCCATGTCTACCTTCCTATCTCGGTGATATATACGCACTCGAAGGCCTTAAATCACCGCGCATCAGTACATTGACTAAATTTTATCTGATGTGCCCAACTCCAAGTTCATTGATGGCAAAATTCTTTGAAGCAATGTTTGTCCGTGAAATTTCCATTGCCGATCGGCAGAACAACAGATGCACGAGTCAGAAACCCTGGCGATTGAGGTCACAGCTCTGACAGAGAAAAACCTATCACATTAGGCAAAAAAGTTCAAACTTCGTTAAAAAAAAATTAGAATAAAATAAATCAAATGTTTAATGCAGTAACTCACTATGCATATCAGATAAAATTTTGTATATCTATATTTTGTATATTGACAAAATATTTTTCGCTGCATTAATTTTACATTAAGTATCTAAAAATTGTTGGTGATATAACTGATGAAGTTGAAACAGATGATGCAGGTTAACAAAATGTGTAAATATGCAGAAATGACTTGCATAATGTAAAACAGATTTTTTTAAACAACGCCAATAGCTTACGGAAGTACTTCATAGTAGTTTAGACCTTATAGCCAACCAAATGACGCTTGCCAATGCACTCGCCTATGAAGAACCAAAGAATGACCTCGGTGGTGACAAGTATATTGAGCCAGGCATCGCTTACTGTCACATTCTTTAGGCCACCTTCCTTGGCATCCTTGCCTTCCTTACCACCTTGGGGAGACTTTCCGTTTTTGCGTAAGTTTTTGACACTTTCTTTCATGGCCATAAAATCGGATGGAAGTGGTGGCGCCAGTTCGACTTTGGCGTATTTCTTAAATTCATCAAATTTTGGTCTAGCCTGAGCAGTGAGCGCTGATTCATACCCAAAAATACAACGGTATGAAAATTTATTTGGAGTATAATTTCTTAAATATTTACCTTTGACTAAGTTTGCACCTTTCTTAATAAGGCTGGCCATCTTGTATGCGCTGTTGAACTATATAAGCATAAAATTTTCACAAATTTAATTCTTTCTTTTTAAAAAATTAATTCGTTCTGTTGAGTTCACCGACAAACAAGTCGAATGTTACTTAATTTTTATTTTAAAGTAATAATCGAAGTGCTACTTGGCTTTCAATTGATTTAATTTGCTTTGATGAAGCCAAAGCCGAAGTAATAGTTGAAGTAACGACCAAAGTTCGTTTTATTTGATTTGATTCCTTGTAGTGAAATGGTAGCAAAAAACCCAATAAAAGAAGCTTAGACCTTAATCGGACTTCATTCCTTTTTGTTGTACAGCCTTCTTTTTCTACGAATTTGGAAGGAATGTAAGTCCTTTCCAATATTTTTTCTTCCACACATATTAAATTTGCTTCATCTGAGCTGTTTTACCATAAAATCTGCTACAGAACCAATCATAGAATAATCCACCATCAAAAGGCTATAAGTCAGCTTCCAAAACCGAGCAATGTCGCGCTATTTAGCCGATAAAGTCTTTATCGAATTAAACACACTGCACTGCAAACATGTTCTATACATAATGAAGGCAAAAATCAATTTGCACTAAATTGCAAACTGCGGCATTCTTCCATTGAATTTCCTGCTCGTCTTTTACCTTCAACAATAGTCAAAAGCCAGTCGTGCACAATCGAACTGCATTGGTTGTGATTGTCGACGTTTATGTAAATTGCATCCTGCATTCTCACTAATAGAGAAACGCTGCTGAGTGGCTCGTTAAGATCCGACGAGAAAAAATTAAGATAATTGGTCGCCGGCGCTGAAATTGCACGCGAAAAAATCTACCAAACGAGCAAAAAATCGACTACTCGATTGCAAAGGTTGTGACAAACAATTTACACAGGTCATGGCAGCAGTTAGTATATACAAGTCGAAGTCTACCATATACTATATATATATATATGTATAATCGTATCGTATCGTCGTTTCGTTTCGTTGTCGTCAACATCTCTGGTAATTGCATCAAATAGTTTGCAGTTGGTAGATTTTGCGATTTCTCGTTGCGACTGCCGTAAATAAGTGCCAGATATAAACTTACTTTATATGCTTCGTTGCAATCGATATCAAGATACACTTACAAAATTAACTATCGTCAACATACGTGCCTGGTAAATGCAATTACTTGCAGATAAACGAACGAAAGCTAGATTCGAGCAAGTGCCAGTAGCTGCTGCAAGGACGTATTGCCAATAGATCCTGCTGCTGTTGATGATGATGATGATGTTTGGTTTGGTTTGGTTTGATGTTGGTTATGTAGTTGAGCTCTTCAGCACGCTCAATGCCAGCCAACAAACACTTTAAAGCAATTTAATAATACGAGTAAAAATTCGAAACGTAAGCAATCGAATCCAATTGCATCGAATTAAATTGACTTGTGCTTGAGCCTACAGTTTTGTTGCGTTCAATGATGAAGAAAAAGCCACTCAGGCTATATGTATGTATGTATAAATGCATTCCGATTTTGGCTTGAGTGTGAAAATTTTATTTTCTCGTTAAAAAAGTATTTTTCTTTTTTTTCGTTTATTTGAAATCGACAAGTTTGGCTTATTGTTCCAGTTGTGAGTTAAAATGCACTTGAATGGACTTAAAGCTACTCAGCGAACTGCTCTTTTATTATTTCTTTTTATTTGCTGACCTACTAAGAACTTTTAATAATGCCTTAGCTGTACGAGTATATAAATTATATTCGAACTTCTTATTGCAAATGCTGGAAAATTTATTTTCAGCTGTGCTTTCTTTAAAAAATGTTTATTTTGCTGTTTTGTAGAAAATCCAGAAGTTGTTATTGACGCTTTTACTGTTCGGTAATTTAGTTTCATATTTTTATAATTTAATAAAATTAAAAGTATTTAATATTGCTAACAATTGAGTTAAAAATGAGGGCTTGTTATTGGAAAGGTGAAGGTAAATTGTTAAATTGGTTCAATAGGCCAGGAGTGATAGAAGAGTCGATATAGCCATGTCCGTTTGTCCGTCCGTAAGAACGAAAGGATCTCGAAAACGGTAATAGATAGAGACTTCGTTCCTTTACAATCGACTAGGACTTTGCCCGAATTTGCCAAAATTCGCCAAAATCCCAAAACTTCATCAAAATTGGATAAAAAATGACGATTTTAAAAGCAATTGAATTTGAACGACCTATGATACTTTCGTCCTCCCCTTTTCTTTGCACACATAAAAAAATGTTTTATAACACACTTATTCGTGGAGAGAGAAGTGGAAGGAGCAAAACACTTTACGTTAGTACCATTATTTCTTATTAATTTATTACCTTTTTGTTTTGCACTGCTTGGTCTAGGGAAACATTTGTGTTTCTTAGGCGACTGTACTGGTACAGGGCCTCTTATAGTTATATAGTTATAGGTTATGCCCGACTGTTATTTTCTTACTTGTTTAGTTTCTTGATTTTGGCCAACAAGAAGAATACAAGGCTGAATCGAGTAAAAAATACTGAAAGCGCTTGGCAGGACTTTCTAAGGTAAAGCTACGTCAAATGTTGTGGAAACTCGAAAGAAACAGGAAATAGACAGGAAAAGTTCGGGCATACGGCAAGATACTATCGACAGACTTTTGTCTGTGTTAATTGCGGAATGGACCATCCGGTGAACTACAGGGGCCGTGAAGCCTATCAGTCCTATTCAACCCGCAGCCAGCATAACACCCGCTCAAATGAACATTAGATCACATATGCTCAGATTGCTGGCGGATGTCACACTCTGCGAGATGACTGGCCAGCTGTTGCACACTTTGGTGTAACCTCAACAGACTCCCTAATATCAGCAGCGATATTAAGCAGTAGCACCTAGCGCTTAATCTTGCAAGAAGTGTTGGTACATTGCAGTCCAAAATGCTGGACTTAGTCGCCTCAAAATCATTTGTTGGAACGATAACAGCAGGGCTTTATTTTGCAACACCTGAATGCGATGTATCTTGGAACAAATGCCCCATAGCTGGACTCCAACAGCTGAGTTATAAACCGCTCCCTGGCAGCGCAGGGCCAGTTTACTTCGTTTATTTATGAGTCAGTAGAGTTGCCTCATCCTGAGGCAACAACGGCTGACTATGTTTCTGGTATAGCCTACCAGCTCAGTAACTCGTGACGCAAAAAGCCGTTCCCATACCTTCGATAAAGAAGGTAGGAGACTTATTGGTCGATACGAGTTGTGGATCATCGTTATTCTGGCTATCTTCCACTTGGGAGGAAAATGCTGCATCCAACTGAATTGGAACATATTTCATGTGGAACATTCTGTTCGTGTCAAGAGCACCTGCAATATAATTGTAACAAGCAGTTTCAATGTAGTGCCATAGGTAATACAGTGCATTAAAATTATAAACGCCATTCACAGTAAATATTTAGACTGTCAGGTTGAAACGACCTGATCAGCTGTTTGTGATATGGCATTGTTTTCGTTTTGTGGCTTTCGTGCGACGTATTTAAACTTCGTCAAACTCACAGTTCGTGTGTCGCCAACATTTTCCGTGCGACTTATGCCGATTGCCAAAAGTGTATATTATACTTCCCTAAAATTCACTAAACGGTAAGCGCTTAATAGACATTTTTGTGCAATAAATAATTTTATTATTTATAGCTTTTACATATTTACCAGCAATGTCTGCTGCACAGAAGGAAAATGTGCTCTGCATAACTTTGCAAGATTATCTGCAAACACACGAGCCGAAAATGCTGGAACAGTTCTATAACTATCCGGCTACTTGCCTAGCATTATATAGAGATCTACCAGATATAGCGCGACATATTGTTATGCGTCTGCTGTTAGTAGAGCAACCGGTGCCGAAAGCTGTTGTTGCTTCATGGACTTCGCCGCAATTTGCAAAAGAACATGCAGCTTCGTTGGAATGTCTCAATAAAATGTGCATTTGGCGTGCGTCTACTATACCGGGCGGTCTTTCGGCCTGGGAATTATGTAGCACTTTTAAGGCCAATTTAAAAGCTACACTTCTCGGCGGTGGACAACCATGGTCAACAGTGAAAATGTTCGCTAAAGATTCGCGACCAATGGGTATGGAATTTCTTGATGCATATGCAATGACTCGTTGGCAGAGCATACTGCATTATATGGTTGGCGCCGAATCAGAAAATAAGCCAGGCTTCGACAGTAAAGTTATCAGTCCGGATGCAGTACGTCTATTGCTGCACGCTAAGCTAATGAAGCGTAATAATAGCGAAGGCGTCGAAATCACGGAACAGGGTTTTCAGTTTCTACTAATGGATACCAAGGCGCAAGTCTGGTACTTTATGCTGCAATATCTTGTTACATGCGGTGAGCATAATATTAATTTGCCCCAGTGTTTAGCTATGCTATTCGAGCTAAGCTTTGCCACACCGGGACAGGATTATAATTCGGTTGGCGTTAGCGCAGATTTGTTAAAGTTTTTACAACATTTGCGTGAGTTTGGTTTGATATATCAGCGCAAACGCAAAGATGGACGTTACTTTCCGACAAGTCTTGCAATAAATGTGAACAATATTGATTTCGGCATTCCAGCCGAAAAGGGTTATATAATCGTGGAGACAAATGAACGCTTGTACGCCTATACCAGTTCAGATCTTCATGTTGCAGTGCTTGCCTTGTTCACCAGAATTCTTTATCGCTTGCCAAATCTCGTCGTTGCAGATATGACGCATGACTCCGTGCGCCAGGCATTTCAAAGGGGCATAAAGGCACATCAAATTGTAAACTATCTGGAACAGTATGCACATCCACAAATGAAACTGACAAATGCTTTTATTAAGTCAAATAAGCTGCTGCCTGAGAATGTACTTGATCAAATCAAATTATGGGAAAATGAACTCAATCGCATCGCTTATACCGAAGGCGTGACATATAATCAATTCGTGACGGATGCTGACTTTTTGATGCTACGCAAATATGCAGAACTGAAGAACGTTTTGCTCTGGCAAAATGAACAATCAAAAACAATGGTTGTTTCCGTGGAGGGTCACGAAGATGTTAAGGCATATTGGGAAGCTTTACTTAAAGTCCAGCGCTAAGCAAGAATTATTTGTCATAGCTAAAGACGAGTATAGCTAATTCATTAAATTAAATTTCATTAAATTTTAATTTTATTAAAACAAAAGCAAGACTGTATTAAAACAATAAAAATTATACAAATATAAATCTTTGAAATATTTGGAAGTCCCATGTAATATGAAAAATCCACTGATATAATATAAACTAAATAAACTCACTCTTTAACGAACACGAAATATTGTTCGAGAAAAGAAGGAATTGGTGACGCCAAATTAAAGTGTAGTAATCTGTCTTTGCTGGACTAACTCTCAGGCAACTATGACAGGACACATAGCTTACCAACATCTTCCGCGTATGTTTTTGTGCTTTTCAATAGTTGCACAGCTATAATCACCCATAGAAGCGGATAAAGTACAACCTCTGGGTGGTTTCTTTACCAAAAAGTCTTTGAACTTTGAATTAGTGAGGCGTCAATGCCAACATATGATAATGATATGCATTGCTAGTCTTTCAAAATAATGTTTTTCAAGGTACCCAAAATTTCTCGATAGTTGTAATCAGAGCATGAATGATTGTTTCTGTGGAGTTGATTTTGCTATATGCAATGCAACGAATGGTTTATATTTATATATAAAAATAATCCGTCCAGAGGTTTTAATAAGATTGATGTAAGACTAATGGATCTAAAGTTCTTAGAGGTTATGTGTAAAAAATTTCTCATTTGAGGTATGATGGAACCATAATTAAGGGGATCTTTTAAAATTTTGCAAATTGTATTTCTGTAGCATTTAAGTGATTGAACTATTCCTTCGATTTGTGATCCTTTTTCGGCCATTCCAAGTATTTTTTCTGTTCATATGCCAAAAGGCTTGTTTCACGCGGATTAGGCAAAGCCATCAATATTTATTTCTTCGCCTACTGAGCATGCAACTCCCACTTTTCGTGTAGATATACCGGGTTATAGTATATCAGTAGAATATTTCAAAACTTTCGCCCCGAACAGTAGAAGTTGCTAAGGACACTCGAACCACGACTATGCCGATTAATATTCCATCTGTGGAGTCACTTGTTGTTCCAATGCAATGTGGGCGGAAGAACACAATTTTTTGTATAAATTAAACGAATATAGTAACAGCGCTGAAACTAAGTCATGAAAAAAAAAATTTCGAACAAAATTTCATTTGACTACTCCTCTCGCCCAATTTAACCAAACCCATCAATACCCAAGAATGCCATATCTAATATAAATTTATTTATTAATGTTAAAAAACAAATAATTATCTTCTTATATAAAAATGAGTATTTGTTCATTCAATGAAACTTTGCTAAATTTTTGTGTACATGCACGCAAAGCTTACCAACATATTTTTTGTCCGATATGTAACGCAGATCGCGATCCAGAATTTTTTTAAACTCCCAGAATCTTAAAATATTTCATATGTGTATCATAAAAGTTTAGAAATGTGATGGTGGATGATTGTGATAGCCGGTAGTCTAAGAGATGAGTCACGGGAGGGTGAGCGCCCTGAAAGAGAGAGAGAGAGAGAGCGATACTTTAATTTATTTTAAATTAAATAAATCATGGTAATAATGCGAGGAAAGTGAAACTGTGCTGAAAAGGTGAATGTATTGTGGAGAGAGTAATGTAGGTTGTCTGACGAGAAAGTTCAGAAGTGAGTGCTGGATTAGTTATTGTGTTGGGGCGAAGACTGTATCTGATCGGCGCAGAGTTTCGGTCGAGGAGAACGTGTTAAGAGAATAGTTTGCTGAGCTTTGTTTCATGCCTTTTTTTCAAAATTCAAACCATAGTCGGTTAAAGCAAATATTTATGTAGTTAGAAGGTTTGTAGTTAGAAGGTTTTGGACCCACCTTAGCAGACCATTCAAAACTATTTTTACCTTTGCACAAATTTTCACGTATGGATTGTATTTGAACTGCCATAAATTGATAACGTTCCTCTTGAGTCTCCGCATCCAGAGATATTTACTTGATATCAAATACAATATCCTCTGGTTCGAAATTTGGAACTTAATACCATGGTCTTCACTGAAATTCTCTTCTCTTCTTCACTTTTCTCAAGCCTGTCACTAATTTGCAGCTCCTTGCTTTTAAAAGATCCGGTTGAAGTTCTTTTGAGGGCAGTCATTTTGTTTGACCTGGCGTACTGTGTGCATTCGCTGGTTTACCATTTATCTTTCCATAACTCAGTAAATTTTCAACTGACTTCAGATTTCTTATCGGTTTTAAAAAGCAGAATAAGAAATTGCTTTTGAAAAAAAAAGAAAAGAAAAGATGGAACTATTATTGAGGAACAAAAAATTAAATATAATTCTGCCGTTTTTAATGTCAATGTGGTCTGAATTCAAATCAAACATTGTGAATGTGCCAACAAAGCATAATTTAGTTATGAAATACAATAAAAGATCAATTTATTTCCATGTAATATTTAATATTATTTTTTTTTTTTTTCAAATATTTACCACAAAATGTTTACAGCAAAAATTACAAAACATATTTAAAACAATTATTTGTGCAAAGATATTTTTTTCTGACTATTCAAATAATTTGAGCAATTTGCATGTCAAAGGGCAGTAATACATTTTTCCTTTTTTTTTAGAGATTTACTTTTAATTTAAATAACAATTGTAAAATGAACTACTGATATATGATGGTGACACAGACATGTTAAAACATAAAAATAATATTACTAAAAATTGATTTAAGTGCTATGGAAACTTTAAGCCAGACAGACAGACAAATTGCTATGAATAACTTAGGCTGCATCATATTGAAAATCATGTAAAATTTATATTAAAACGTGTCTAATTGAAATGCATATACAATATGTTTCATAAAGCAACAAATCTATTAAAAAAAAAAAAAAACATTTGACTTTTTCTGCTACCGCTCAGACATAAATTCGAATGTCAATTGAAAGCTGCCAATGCCACATTATGCGTCTATATACAGCATCGATTTTAATTTCCATTTCATATTTGAACCAACAAGCATAAAATATTTATGTCCGATTTTGTAAGCAAAAATCAGAAAAAAAATGTAAGCCACAGCAAATGTCCTTGCACGAGGCTTGGCTTCTCTTCAATTTTGTCCGTCTTACTTTCTGTTGGCTTATTTTTGTTTTCATTGCCATTTGGCATAAATTTTTCTACTGCCGCCATTTTCATTTTTATGCTGTATCAAACAAATAAAAGCATGAAGGAAATAATTTGACGCTTTAATAACTGAAATGAAATGCTTTAAAAAGGACAACTGAAATGCTCAAATGCTGCAATGAAATGTGACAAACATAAAAACTTGTGAAGCATCTATTCAAATGCATGCATAAATGAGCAGCTGAGCGGCTTTATTGCCTAATAAAAAAAAATTCAAAAAAGAGCAGATTTGATAAGTATTTTAGCAAAGAGTTGGAACATTTGAAGGATGCTTTACATCCTGCTGCCATGCATATATAAGTGAAGGTGTAAATTGCGCAGTTAAATAAAAAAAAACTCCTGGGTCAAAAAGTAAACAAAAACTTTATGAAACATCAAAAAGCGAATATGGAAAGTTATATTGAATAAAAAATATTCAAGCAGTAGAGACAAAAATATTTGCATTTATTGAAACCTTTAAATTGAATACGTTTTAAGAAGCTAGCCAGAAGCTGGCCTGTAGCTAGCCAGAAGCTAGCCAGTAGCTTGCAGCGTTAGCCAGAAGCTAGCAACACTAGCCAGATGCTTGCAACGCTAGGTAGTAGCTAGCAATGCTAGCCATTAGCTAGCATCACAAGCAAGTGGCTAGTAATGCTAGCCTGTAGCTAGCCTGTAGCTAGTCTGTAGCTAGCCAGTAGCTAGCCTGTAGCAAGCCAGTAGCTAGCCAGTAGCTAGCCAGTAGCTAGCCAGTAGCTAGCCAGTAGCTAGCCAGTAGCTAGCCAGTAGCTATCAATGCTAGCAATGCTAGCCAGTAGCTAGCCAGTAGCTAGTAATGCTAGCCAGTAGCTTGCAATGCTAGCCAGTAGTTAACAATGCAAGCCAGTAGCTAGCAATGCTAGCCAGTACTTAGCAATTCTAGCCAGTAACTAGCAGTGCTGACCTGTAACTAACAATGCTAGCCAGTAGCTAGCAATACAAGCCAGAAGCTAGCAATGCTAGCTAGTAGCTAGCAACGCTGGGCATTAGCTAGCAACGCTAGCCAGTAGCTAGTTATGCTAGCCAGTAGCTAGCAACGCTAGCCAGTAGCTAGTAATGCTAGCTAGTAGCTAGCAATGCTAGCCAGTAGCTAGAAATGCTAGCCAGTAGCTAGCAATGCAAGCCAGTAGCTAGCAACGCTGGGCAGTAGCTAGCAATGCTAGCCAGTAGCTAGCAATGCAAGCCAGTAGCTAGCAATGCAAGCCAGTAGCTAGCAACGCTGGGCATTAGCTAGCAACGCTAGCCAGTAGCTAGTTATGCTAGCTAGTAGCTAGCAATGCTAGCCAGTAGCTAGAAATGCTAGCCAGTAGCTAGCAATGCAAGCCAGTAGCTTGCAACGCTGGGCATTAGCTAGCAACGCTAGCCAGTAGCTTATTATGCTAGCCAGTAGCTAGCAATGCCAGCCTGTAGCTAGCAATGCTAGCCAGTAGCTAGCAATGCTAGCCAGTAGCTATCAATGCTAGCCAGTAGCTAGTAATGCTAGCCAGTAGCTTGCAATGCTAGCCAGTAGTTAGCAATGCAAGCCAGTAGCTAGCAACGCTGGGCATTAGCTAGCAACGCTAGCCAGTAGCTAGTTATGCTAGCCAGTAGCTAGCAACGCTAGCCAGTAGCTAGTAATGCTAGCCAGTAGCTAGCAATGCTAGCCAGTAGCTAGCAATGCTAGCCAGTAGCTAGCAACGCTAGCCAGTAGCTATCAATACTAGCCAGTAGCTAGTAATGCTAGCCAGTAGCTTGCAATGCTAGCCAGTAGCTAGCAATGCTAGCCAGTAGCTAGCAATGCTAGCCAGTAGCTATCAATACTAGCCAGTAGCTAGTAATGCTAGCCAGTAGCTTGCAATGCTAGCCAGTAGCTAGCAATGCAAGCCAGTAGCTAGCAATGCAAGCCAGTAGCTAGCAACGCTGGGCATTAGCTAGCAACGCTAGCCAGTAGCTAGCAATGCTAGCCAGTAGTTAGCAATGCAAGCCAGTAGCTAGAAATGCTAGCCAGTAGCTAGCAATGCAAGCCAGAAGCTGGCAATGCTAGCTTGTCGAGCTGATCAATAATATATACTTCAAGGTATCTATGGCATCTGCTTCAGAAGCGAATTTAATTTATCTAACAAATTTTTCCAATTGCGGAAATTAAAACCTTTCTGCTGCAGAAACACAAAATAAAAGAAAATAGCAAACATAATAAAATCAAAGAAGAAATTTTACGCACGCGTTGCCAGTTTTTCAACAAAATGTCTTTCTTAATATAAGAAAATGCCATTGAAGTATATATTAAAAAGAAAAAAATTAAAAATCAAACGCTCTCGCATGAGGCGCCGCAAAATCGCTTAAAAAGCTTAAGAAGCTGAACAAAAAACTCTCTCAAAAAAAAAAAACAAATTTGATGCCCAAACATTTTTATTTCGTTACGGAACCCTTCTATTTTTATTACGAGTATATCCTTACAGCTTTTTGTATTTATATTTGGGCTTTTCTGCTTTCAAAGGCGCGCGATACACTTTCTTCTTATTTTATTTTTAGCATTCTTAACTTTTTCTTTAACGACAGCAGTCACCCGCGGCATTAATGGCCAGGACAAATAAGTGCAGAAATTAAGTTGTACTTTTCAACGACCGCAAAATATATTTGAAGGCAAAGAAGCAAAAAGTAACAGCGACGACCAACCTTCGCAATAATACGATTGTAAGAAATTTTTTAAAAGGAATTGCTCGAGATGAGGATTAAAGTTCAAATGAAAAAAAAAAAAAAAGGCCGCGGGCATTTGATGTGTCCCCTTGAGATACTTGCTTGGTTTTTTATGTTTCTTTATTCCCTAAACGGACCGCCTCTTGCTTAACTCTTCTTTCCACTTAGCTGTTATAAGTATTTGTACATTTTTAATTGTATAAGGGGCGTAAAGGATGTGAATAGGCTACCGAAAACTGGCACAAGGACACGTCACCAAAGACTTTGAGATTTTTATACTTTGAAGTATTTCTTTTTGTAAGAAAATGGCTGCTAAGGTCAAATTTTGTTAAGAAAATTTAGTGTTTATATTTAAATTATTTTCTACCCGCATAGTTGGTCTGCAGGTAGCTTAGAAGCTACGAGTTATTTAGCTGTGGGCATAATTTTTTTTTTAAATTTTTTATATACATAAATTATTGCAATTTTTTATCACAATCTCAATTTAAAAATTCTTAATTCTCGGATTAAATACTCATAAATAGTTTTGGTTTTTTTTTCTTCTGCATAAATGTCAAACCACTCAAAATGCTTTAAAATTTTTTTTTTAATTGTTTTATAAGTTTTTTTTTTTAAATATTTAATTTTTTATATATAGACTTAAACTCAAACAAAGCGCCGCACTCAAACTAATTAACAACTGCATTTATAAATTTAATTTAATTAGCAGGATTATTGACTACGCGAAATGGAATTGTTTGACTTTGAGTGAGCTTCCCTCATGCACTCACAAACCGCTGAAAATCGTGGCAAAATATATATAAATATATATAGTTAGATATACATATATGAAGTGGTGGCTAATTAAACAAAGCACGAATGAATGAGTATATAGAAAATGACTTGGGCATGAGTAACACCACTAATACAAGCATACAAACAGATTAACATAGATATTTAGTATGATGTGTATATGTATCTAAGAGAGTGTGTAAAGGATGGTCTGAATAGTTTTTAGCTTTACTGAAGAACTACTCAATGGTGAGGCAATTTAATAATTTATTTAATTTACATTTTAACTTCTACTTTTACTAAATCCTTCGACAAATACAATAGAACACAATACAATATCTTAGTATTAGTGAGAGTGGTATGAGGGGAAAAAGAATGAGATTAATAAGGGCCAGGCAATCGAAAAAAATTGATAATCTGTGGATTCTTCCAAATAATTATCTACCATATAAAAAATAGTACTTTTAGAAATCTGTTGTCAGTGTAGGAGCCAATCAGTTCTGCCTAAGGAAAACCCAGAACATTCATATGACACTGTTGCACAATTGCTGAGCTGCTGTGTACACACACTCCGCTCTGTCAAGGATAGCTGTGTCGTCAGCAAATGTGACAATGTAGTGTGATTGATATTTCATCGCCATGGTACTCTCAGTGAGGAGTGTAAAAGAAGGTACGCAGAATGCTTCCCTGAGGAACACCTGCGCGGCTACTTTTCGTGCTGTTGACTCCACACCATCCAGAGCCTTTGAAAAGCTCATATCGGTCAAAAAACTGTAAAATAGCAGAAAAAGGCTGAAGTGGGAGGATGCCTTTTCATCTGCACAGGAGGCCAGCGTGTCATAATTTTCTGTCAAAACTCTGACGGATATCCATGTACATCACCACTGTATACTTCTGAAACCCATCTAACCTAAAGTTTCCCACCCTATTCAGCTGCTCACGAATACCATGGACACTCCTGAATGCTAGCCATTGGACTACCTTGGCGATCGCCAGTATTTTCATCAATAGGCATCTCTCAAATAGTTTCCCAATGGACAACTGCAGACTAATGACTACAGTTGGTATGTGCAACGATGGACAGGCTCTTCCCGGGCTAATGATTCAAAACGATTTAGGCCTTATTCTAACATTTTGGGAAGTGCTCAAGTCTGAATGCTGCATTGAAAAGAAAAAAATTCAGAAAGAGTACCGCTTTGACCAGTAGCGGTTTAAATGTTCTGTTATCGGAACCATTTTCAGCACTTTATTGTGGAACTAGATCAACTCGAGAGTGGTCGAATTGGCTGGAAGCGACATGGTCAACTGTCTGATGTCTATTACTCTTTATACTCGTCACTTTTCGACTACCGGAGGTGGAGTCAAAAGGTTGGAACTGCTAAGTCTTCGGCAAACGATTCCGCAAGCTCCTGGCGGAATCTGCACAGGCTCCCATCTGTTTTGCGAATTTGAAACTTTGGTTGTTTTTGCCTATTATATCGCTTCGTGAACCACTAGAGAGAATAGTCCGTATTCGCGTTTGGAGTGACCTCATCTAGGAACAGGTCAGTTTCCTACTGTTTTTGCCTGACAAGCAGCTTTTTGATCCTGTTGGATAATCTTCAATACACTCTGTCCACAATAAGCTTGTCCGTGTGAACGTCTTCTGAATCTCCTCTTGGTTAAGAGAAGCAATTCATTGGCTTGGTGAATCTTCGTTTGTGGTTTGAACCACTAAGTTTAGTTTTCTTCAGATACATTGAGGGCAGCAGAATAATTTCGAGGTTAAAGTCTAGCGTGATATTGAGTTTCTTGCGGAAAGCAATGTCTATCGTTTCCGGCGGTAACAATCAACTTATTGGCACCCTGGAGTGCGGTGAGCTTGTTAGTTCGAGCACGAGGTTAAATTATCGGATGAGAGTTGATACTCTGTCCTGATGTTTAGTTCATTGGCTCAGACCCATTTTTGTAGACAAAAAAAGTCTATGGCGCTTGGTGTATGCTGCTGGGCGTAGGGAAAGTGAGTAGCTTGGCCGATGGCTTAATTTGGGTGGAGAAGGTGACTAAAGCTTCCTGCAGTCTCGTCTCTCTCGTGTTCGCACTGTAACTTTCCTTCAAGACCATAAGTATTGCTGAGGTAGGTAGAGTGAGGAGATAGGCAGTTCACCTTTGCTAGTGTAAGGCGGATTTTGTATTTAGAAGAGAAAGGCACAATTTTGTAGGAACTTGTTTTTTGTAGTTTCTTAAATTTTTCTTAAGTAGAAAGGGACTCAATTGCAAATGTGCTGAATAATGGCATTGTGTATATTTTAAAGAAGGTAATAGCTCGCTTTTGTTTAGCCATGTAGAGACGGTAGCCCATGTAAAAGTACGGTTTCTCCTCTGAAGTCTCTGTGCATGTAGCAGTTGCATGATTTTCGGCTAACATTGAAACCGTCTGAGGCAAACATTTTAAGTATGCTCGAAGCTGTGGCATCAGAAATCTCTACTGAAACTATTAACCGACTAATGCGCAACACTTTTAGCGCATCCTTAATGTTTGTTGCCTGTGCCAGGTCTAAGTAAAATAAGTTGTTAGGCATCAACATCTCTACAGCTTATCTGCCTTATTTCCTTGAATGTCAGTACGTGCCTAGATTGTGGGACCCGAGGAACACTGACATTCCGGTTAATGAATACGCTGAGGGATAATTAACCAGCTTCAATAGGAAACCCAATCCTAAGATGTGATGAAATCTTAACTATTTCATAGATAAATAGTTGCAGAACGATATATATGCTGTAGCTTGACTCCATGGAAGAGCTAAGTGCTCTGAACCCATTTCAACCAAGGGTCCCAAAATATTAAGTCATTATTCATGATCAGTTCGGTAAGACAAGAATTTCGAAACTCGTTCTTCTATGTGGAATACTTTCGTATACTGCGAAAAATTAAGTTGGAGGCATTCCCACCAATCTCAAGACTTATCCAACAGCCCGCATATTGTAAGCCATTTGTACTACAATTTGCTGTTGCTACAATATAATTGTTTATGACTATCTGGTCTTTGTTGTTGTTGCTGTTTAACTGCAGTCTATTTTGTGTAAGTGAAACTATTTTATTTTTTTGCTTACTAGTTACAATGTCCTTTGTCCTGTAGCTGGCGTTTTGTGCTGCACTTACATACAGATATGTGTGAACGTATCAACGCATATATATATATTTTTTTTTTATAGTATTTTATGTTGTACCATTCGCTTGCAAAGTCCTGCTGTCTTTATAACTGTTCAACGCAGACACTTAACAGGTGTCAATGCCCTTAGCATTGCTTTGCATTTAGATTTGTTAACGCTTTAAGCCCCGCTGACTTCTTTTGAACTCAATGCTGACTGACTGAGTTACTGACTAGCACGCATTCTTGTCGCTGGCATTCTTTCCCAATTCTATATGTATCTACTAGATACATGTAACTATGCATGTAGCTAGTATGTCTGCCGCTGTCGTTATTATTGTAGTAGTTGCTGTTGCTGTTAGCGCCACTTCGCGTTCGCATACAACTGCAACTGTTATCCTTTTGTCTTTGATTTATTGTTTGTCTAATGAAAGCACAATAAATGTACACAAAACGCAGCCAAAGTGCAACAACGTAGGGTGCCTGTGTACACGAGTGCGCTCCCCTTTATAAGCAGACATTTACAGTTTACTAAAAGTCATATTAGAGTTCATTCAGTTTTGAATGCTAGCAAACTGTATGCAATAAATGTTGCGACTTATACGAGTATAGAAAATTTATGAGAGTTAAAATAGTTTTGATGTTTGAATATTTCGATGTTTAAAAATGTTTACTTTTACATAAAGTAATGAAAACCATTGGGAGATTGGGACTCGTTTGCTCAAGTTCACATTGTGAGAAAAGTTGTTGAGTCATTCACCTGGGAATGGCCAACAATGATTCTTGTTACAAATGGTCTAAGCAACTCACACGTCCGTTAGGACACGAATCTCCTGGGTAGCCTCTAAACACCAGTTCAGAGGTGAGCTAACGTGAGAAGGCGAAAACCCCTCTTCCCTTAACTGTAAAAATATATTTCCAATGAAAACTAACAGGAAGCCTCGGAATGAACCCTGCGATGACGTACCCCGCAAACGATATAAGGATCACGATTTACGAATATGCCCGTGGAATGTCCGCAACCTTAATTGGGATGGTGTCAATATCCAGCTGGTTAATGTCCTCGAAAGATGCAAGGCTGACATCACTGCAATCCAAGAAATCCGATGTGACATCTACTACAGCTGATATGCGAGTAAGCCTTATCTCCAGGTTCACGCTTGTTGACGAGCGTCTAGCCGCGATACACATCAAGGCTTAATATTTTTATATAAGCCTGATCTGTGCGCAGGCCCCAACGGAAGAGAAAGACGACGATGCTAAAGATGAGTTCTATGAGCGCTTGGAACGTCTGTCCCAAACACGATGTCAAAATCGTGCTTGGCGATTTGTACTCCAAAATTGGGAAAGGAGGAATCTTTGGCCCAACCAATGGAGAAAGGCTAATCTATTTTGCCGCAGGTCGGAACATTATAGTTAGTAGTATGTACCAGATTTCAACACCTTAACACCCACAAGGAAACATGGCTGAGTTTAAATCAAATAACACGCAACCGAATTGATCATGTTTTGATTGACAGAAGGCACGCATCGAGTGTGTTGGACGACTGAACGTTACGTGGTCCCAAAATTGTCTCGAACCACTACGTTCCAACATGTAACGAAAGATAGACGTCGGCTAACTGCAATCAGAACAAACCACCGCAGCCTTTTCAAACACACTCTCCCGACTGATCCAGGAAACGTCAAGATATATATGAGCAGTGGAAACATATCACCCGCTTAATGGATAGGGCTGCCAAGGATGTCATTGGTTATACAAAACCTGGGAAGACTTCTTGGTAAGAAGAGCGAACAATACCGCTGATAGAGAAATGACACCGGGACCACCAGTTAATGATGGCACTATTGTAGAGCCACCGGACTGTAACGAGATCGATTCAGTTATTAAAAAACTGAATACTAACAAAGAGGCAGGCTATGATGGGCTACCAGCTGAGTTATTCAAGACCGGCGGCGCAGATTTAATGAGTATAAACCAACTTTTCTACTAAATATGCTCCGATTAACGCATACCCAATGGCTGGAATCTTAGTGTTCTCAGTCCTATTTTTAGGAAAGGAGACCCCACTGTTTGCGCCATCTACCGTAGAATAAGTCTCGTTTCCATCATATATTAGATTCTGTCGCACATATTGACTTCAGTACAAAAACGTCAACCAGTGACCAAATATTTACATTACGACCCATCCTTGAACAGACCTGGAATGATTAGCATCAACAAAGTCAGCCTGGATCTCAAGCGAAGAGTTACGCTTGTAAATATATGATATTTTAAGCTGAGCAAGCAAATTAGAAGTAAAACTCCCTCTCGAAAGATGAAAAGGAAGATTTACAAGAAGCTGACACTCCCGTTTCTACTATATGGCGCAGAAGCATGGATCAATATTGAGTGAGATGAATCGGTGATGGAAGTCTTAGAGAAAAATATTCTCTGGAGAATTTATAGCACTGGGCTGATATTCTCATTCTTATGCACAACACAGTTCCTGTTGTATGTATGGAATACATGAGGTAGACGTAATAAACGACAAACCGGCACGCGTTGGAATGACTAAATATAAAGATCCGTGCATACATGGAATCAAACCAACAGCCGCTAGCGCGCAAGTCCACAGCAGCTGGTGAGCTTTCCTAATAAACGAATGACTGTTGAAGGCCACCTAAGTTAATGAGATCAGGAGAAATTCACATCATGAGTTTGGTTAAGGTCGGAGGGGTCACACCCCACCATACCTAAAAACAAAATTCGTCATATCTCTGCATCCATTTGAGATACAGGGAACATATTTGAAATACATGTTAATGGGAACATGTTAAGAAGTAAGATCAATTGGACAAGTTGGGATAGTTCGGCTGTCTATAAGTATATGTATGTACATATATACAACATTCATTTTGACAAAAGTTTTTACGGGGTGCAGCGAAGCGTGAGAGTTCAGCTATTACTATACAAGATTAATTAAATTAATACTTATTCTTCTAGCCTGTAATTAGATCTATCAAGTATCAGTTCTTAGTATAAGTTAGTTATATACATAGTTTTATCCTAATTACTCTAAGTTTTTTTCGACACATTTACTTATTGTTAGTATAAAAATAAATATATAATTAGCTTAATTAATAAAACCACTTTTCAGTAGTGTATATATAAAGTGTATATACTAAATTATGTAAAAAATCATATCATGTTTATTCTAATTAAATAAAAAAAAAATTTTCATTATTTATAAGTACTCAACAATGCAACTTCAGTTCACTTTTTTTTTTTATTAAATGTTCGAGAAACCTCTAACGCCCAGTCTGCAACTATTTTTCTTCGCGCTATTCCAACAAACTTTTATTTGCAAAAAACCGTGTGGCCACATGTATTAGCTGAGTGTTGAATAGTAAACATTAGAGTAATCAATTGATACACAAAATATAATTATGATTACATTTTTTAATATGACATATTAAATGTTAAATAAATATTAACCATAATCCAGTGTCACATTATATAATTGCAAAGTAAACCATAATTTGATATAATATTTGTTTAAATATTAAACTGAATAAATAAAATAAAGCAAACTGTTTTTTATTAAAACTGGAAAAGTTATTTGTGGTCATGAATATTATTCATATAAATTGTTGTAATTTATTTATGTGATATTGACTCTTGTGAGCTTTGTAAAATTTTTAACTAAGCTATAGGTAAGCGTTAAGAAGCTGCGACACTTGCCACTCCCCTTACACCTGTAGTGAGTGCTAACTCTCAAACTGACTACAGTCTAATGAAAAAATATCATTACTATGTATTACGTGGTACAGCTTTACATTACCGCTCGCTAGCTACTCACTAGGCGTATAGCAATGCAAAGCAATGCGCTATATTAGAGCTAAAAACAGTATTTACCTAAATCTTTCGATATGGATTTTGTTCTTACAAAAAATTTCGCCAGCTGTTTTCTAAAGAACAGAATTTGGCAAATCGTTAGTGCTTTGGTTTCTCGAGCCACCGGCGAACAGCTATGAAACTCTGAAGCAAGCACTTTGCTATGATGTACATCGAGCTTAGGCAAATTCGATTAATGTGTTGCTCAGTGTCCTGACTTTTGGTACTTGAGTTCTTTGGTTATTCGTTCATGAGCGCTCTGTTGGCAGCTGTATCGAGGGCGGCAGCATAGTTTCTTTTTTTTCTGATATATTCGAACACTCAATTATATCTAAATTTAATTAATTTAAAATCAATTTTGCTCGCAAGTTATAAATAATAATTAAACGCTTTGACATGTAATTGTTGAAATTAAAGGTTATTTAGGTGGAGTAAGATATATACATAATAAGGTTGTCATATTATGTTTATTTTTGCGTTTGTTGGAGTATGCAATACTTGCATACATTAAAATTGATAAGTAGCGCGCAAGTAATTTTAGACCTTATAGCCAATCAGATGACGCCTGCCAATGCACTCGCCCATGAAGAACCAAAGAACCACTTCGGTGGTGACGAGTATATTGAGCCAGGCATCACGCACAGTCACATTCTTGATGCCACCGGACTTTCCGTTTTCGCCATTCTGGCCGTTCTTGCGTAAGTTTTTGACACCCTCTTTCATGGCCATAAAATCTGAAGGAAGTGGCGGAGTCAGCTCAACTTTGGCGTATTTCAAAAATTCATCAAATTTTGGTCTAGCCTCAGCAGCAAACCCTAAAAAAGTTGCACATTAAACTATACATATATGCAGCGGCAGGAATATACACTTATTGTATACTTTGCTTTTTATTTACCTTTAGCTAGAACTGTGGCTTTCTTAACTAGATTGGCCATTTTCTCTGCACGTCAAGGTTTCTAGTTGCTTTTGTTGGTTTATTTTTAACAGCTTTTAAAAGTTTCTTAAGATGATATGCACAAAATTTTATTTCTAACTAAATGCTATGTCAAGTAGATGGAACCGCGTTGTCCAAAACACTGAGTTGATTTCTGTTTCATTGACTTTTGTTAATTTTGGCAATACTTTATTATACTGTCTTACTCTTCACACTTAATACTTTTGCATATCTTATTTATTAGGTGCAAGTTTTCTGTCAACCCTATTTATGCATATTCTAATTAGCAGCCCTATTTATCTATTTTTCTCGCTTACCTGTATCAAGATGATACATGACATATTATAAGCGCAAAAGAGAGCAGCAGCTGCTTATTTTTATGCATGCCTTACACGCTTTATTAAATTTTTGCTTTAAGTGTCGTGTAGCATACCTCCTCTTAGTACAAACAGCTTATTTATTGACGATAGTCAAAAGTTTGTTAAACAATATTTATTTATTTAAAAAAAAAAAAAGAGTGTAATGGTATATGTGTGATCTATCTTCTCATGAAACAAGTATCTGAAGGATGTGGTTTGATCATAGCATAAATTAGATTGACTCTATCGGGTCCGCCAAATAAATTTTTAAAAATGCTATAAAATGAAAACTACAACAGATTTTTTCAAACTGTTTTTTTTATTTGAAAGCTCAATCGTTCCGGTTAACAGCTACCAATTTTTGAGTACAATTTCGACTGTGTGCATTCCTATCTCGGCTATGGTATCGTGAATGTTGTTCTTCAAAGCTTCAATTGTCTCTGTTTTGTTGGCGGCGTAACACTTTTAACAAATAATAGTCCAACGGTGTCAAATCGCAGCTCCTTAGTGGCCAAACGACATCAGAAATTCGACTGATAATTCGATCTTCAAAAACAGTGCGCAAAAGACCGATTGTAACATTGGCTGTGTGGCGCGGAGCGCCATCCTGTTGAAACCAAATGTCACCAAGTTCCTCATCTTCAATTGTTGTGAACAAAAATTCACTTAACATGGCCCGATAGCGCTCACCATTGCCTGTAACCGTTTCACCTTCTTCATTTTCAAAGAAAAATGGTCCAATGATGCCTTTCGACCAAAATCCACACCAAACAGTCACTCGTAATGGGTGCATCGGCAATTGTTCAATTACGTATGGTTTCTCCCTGCCCCCATATACGAAAATTTTGCTTGTTGATTTTTTGATTTAGTAATCACGCAGTATTGCCCAGCGTTCTTCGAGCGTATACACAACCATATTAGTTCAACGGAATAATAATACTAACTTTCTGTCAAATCTGTCATAAGCTAAGTGTGGCCAGGCTCGGAATAACCGGTAGTTCAAAAAAAAAAAAACGTTAGATGTCGGACCCGATACTTTAACTATTCGATGCGATATTAGCTTTACTGGATGTTAAAGTGTCTTTGGATTACTTACTTACTTAAATGGCCGTCAACCGTCTACCGGTCATGGCCGCGTCCAGGAAAGCGCGCCAGCCTCCATAATCCAGTGCGCGCTGGCGCCAGTCGTTCTGAATGCCAAGTACGGAGAGATCTCTCCATACCTGGTCATTCCATCGAGTGCCCGGTCGTCCTCTATGTCGTCCTCTATGTCGGTCTTTGGATTTGAAGCAGTAAATCGAGTTTTGAATAGCTACACACTTTAGGCAGCGGTAGATCTTGTTGGATGTATGGCATGACTACTTTTGTCCTTTTTGCTGATCGAAATATCGGATCAGTATATATTTGGATTTTGTTTCGTGAATATGGTCCTTTGTAATTGGAATAATATGCAAGTTTTTGGTGCCAATGAACTCTGCTATTTTTTGCACAAGACTATTTGAGTTTCACTTACGAACATGTTTTGGCTTGACATTTAGTAATATAATGTGATTTTAAATCAAACGATATTCCTTGTACACAGCGTCGTATCTCCGATGATTAATATGGGTATCATTTTTAAGCTCTTATAGAGTATATCATAATGTAAGTGGCTATCAAAGTTTAGTTAATAATAATCGTCGTACATTTAAGAAATGATGCTACATCGATGGATAGATCGATGAACACGGCTCAACTGCGTCGTATGGAATGCAACGTTGAAGAGTTGGATAGTATACTGTGTCCGATTCGTCTTCTTTAGCGCTTGTGTGCATTGCTAGTATGCTAATTTAGTCCTACTGCTGCTGGATAGACGTGTTTACTCTCTTCAGTAGAAGACTGCCTACTGACGAATGCAATATAAAGTTTATTGAGTTTGTTGCTAATATGTATAACTCATTAATTTACATCGGATAAATAGTTTTTGATTTGATTTTAAAATGTTAATCGAAATATATTCGTTATGTAATGCTACGGATGCCACCACAGATACAAGTGGATACAATGCACGCATACGTGCCACGCCTCTGATGAATATTCATATAAGCACCTAGCAAAGCAGCACCTGCCGAACAGAGAGCATCGCCACTTCCTAATGCTTTTGGTCTGCGTGCATAATTTGTAAGCTATTAGTATCCTGATTAGTATTCTGACCACTTAGCAGACCTGACCATTGATGAGGTTAGAAGTCCCTCTGCTTATGCTTACTATAAGAAGTCTCGTCAACCGCCTATATTTTACGACTTTAGCCGTGAGCATGCCATTAAGTCAGCACATAGTTAGCTAAATAATTAACTTCATTCAACTTTGTTGGTGTTGCTTTATAAAAATCTTGGTATGCTGAGTTACTTCTACGTTTATTAAATATAAAAACAAATTTTTTTACATTCCTTCAAAAAGAATGTGCGTAAGTCTGCAGGCTATTTCGAAGTCATACACCATTCATACTTGTTTTTATTCAATTAACTTAAATGCAATGATAAGCTTGCTAATTAAAAAACTCTTAAATGTTCATAAACACTTCACTACAAACTAATCTCCGTACAACCACTTACTTTATGTCTCTATAAATGAAGTGCTTGCAGGTGTCAGGCAGGCGGCACTTAAAAATTAATTAAAAATACATAAAATGAATTATGTACACCGTAAGCAAACACTAAAAAATTTAATAAAGTGCTTGCGCATACATTTTTGCAAGAAAATTTTATATGAGTACATATAAAATATATTTTTTATACATTTTTGTTTAACTATGTTAAGCATTTAATTAGACTTTGGGAGTAGGGTGTGTATACATTTAATACTTCATAAAAGAAATGAAGTACTAATAAAATAATTGCTTGTGGTTACATTAGTAGCTTAAATTATATAGTTAAACATAAAACATTTGAGATTTGGAGAAGTGACAGATGAATATATGGTGGAACATTATTTCAAGTTCAAACGAGCTGTATTAATTCAGGCACTCTTTTACGTATAACAGGAACAATTTTCTGCGTAAAGGCCTTAGCCATTTGTGATAAGAAAGTTTTTAAGTGTTTAGAGTAAATTGAGAAAAAAAGTTCGAGTTATTAAAAAGAGCTAACTTTTTTTATACATTTTGAATACATCCAGTAGATTTGGAACACTAATGAATCGCTTGAAGTGACTTCCGCAAGTAATTACAAATATTATAAATCTTCAAGCCAGTAATCGTCATAGATGTAGTTTGACAAAGGCTGTTTTGCTTAGTTTATAATATCAGCTACTTATAAAGTTACGGGTTAAGCTAAAAAGGTTCACTTGCCGTTAAAAAAATCGTATATTTTATATTCAGCAGCAAATACTTCAGCTTATATTTAATAATAGGTTGGTATTTTCGTATTTCGCGCTCTTTTTTTTTAAAAGGTATAACTCGTTGAGTATTTGTCATATGAGGGCATAGTTTTCGTTTGAAAGGTGTGAGTGTCTAGTAGTGTCTACGGTCTTGCGCATGGACAATTCAGTTGTGAGCTACAGCGCGTCGAACATGGAAGTCTCGAAGGAAGAAATTCACCATATTTTACAGTTTGACTACCTAAAAGGCAAAAACGCATCGCCCAGTGAACAGTGGTTCACTCAATACCGTTCTGCTGTGGAGAAGGTGGAAAATGCACCACGCTCCGGAAGACCATTCGTTGAAGAAGTCGATAAAATCAAGGAAGTGATCGAGATAGACCGCAGCAGTATTATCACCCGGGAGCTGAATATCAGTTATATGACCATTTGGCTACACAAAAAAACTCGATATTTGGTTGGCACCAAAAAACCTCATGGACCTAATTGCCATCTGCGAATCGCTGCTGAATCGCAACAAAGTCGACCCGTTTATGAAGCGAATGGTGACTGGCGATTAAAAGTGGGTCACTTACGACAACCTGAGGCGCAAACTGTCGTGGGTGAAGTGTGGCGAACGGTTGCCAAGCTCGGATTGACGGTCAGGAAGGTTTTGCTGTGTGTTTGGTGGGAACGGCAGGGAATAATCTATTATAAGCTGCTCCCCTATGGCCAAATGCTCAATTCGTTCCTCTACTGTGAACAACTGGACCGCTTGAAGGCAGCAATCGCTCAGAAGGCGCCATCTATGGCCAATAGGAGTTACATCAGGACAACGTCAGACCACACACTTTGATTGTGAGGCGTCAGAAGCTCCGGGAATTTAGATGGGAGGGCTTATGCAATCACCTTATTGTCCGGACCTGGCAACATCGGATTACCATCTCTTTCTATCAATGTCGAACGATTTAGCTGGTGAACATCGATTGTCTCACTTTTTTGCCAATAGGAAAGCAAGCTTTTATGAGCGGGGCTAGTTAAAATCCAATTGGCTACAAGTTATTGATCAAAAGGGCGCTGATTGTATACAATTTTATAAATATTTGAAATAAAGGCGAAAATACGAACGACTTTTTGTTACAACTCTATATTACCTTGAAGGGTAAACATTAAGAAACTCATGAATTTGTTTATATTTAAAGCAATTGGCACTGAAGTAACATAGTTGGAAATGTTTTTTATTTTTTTAATTGAAGAAGCAACATTTTTTTGATTGATTCTATTCACTAGTTTCATCTTAAGTCTGACAGAATTAATTTTAGAACTAAAAATTACCTTTCTAATGCAATTAGCTTCAATACGAAAGTTCTTCATTAATTCATCATCAAAGAAGATCAATAAGATGTAATTTCAGTCCAATTGAAATTTTTCTAATTGTATTTTTTTTTTTTTTTCTTTTTACAGTTTTGCACAAATTGTGTTTCACTTATTTTAAGTGTTCTCATTTAAACAGTTGCTACTTATATTCATATAAAAAGTTCTCCATTCTTTTGCTTCACATAAATACTTTTAGCTACTAAAAAAATATGTTAACCGTTTATGTAGCGCTTTAAAGCGCTAAATCCAATAAAGTTAAGATACTTTCTTGTATCTCTAGAGTATCAAACAGCCAAAGAGAACTATTGTATATCCTGAACAACAACAACAACAACAAATACTATCATTTCAAATTGTTTTCAATCAAATGTGACTTGCATCTGTAATTTGCGAAACGCGAAGACGAACTGCGAAATACAAGAAAAAAAGTTAAAAGATAGGGTTTGACAGACAGACATCGATGTCAACGGTGTACTGCAAAGATACAAACTCGAAGAGGTGTGACTGCCACTCAGTCAGGCTGTCGCGTGATTGATGTTAAATGTTTCGATTGAAACACAAAAAGGGAAGATTTGCGAAGTGAAAATAATAAGAAAAAAAAAAAAAACAAATTCCATTTAAATGCAAACTGCTGAATGAGGAGAAATCAACTTCATTACTTAATAAAGTATTTCTACTTTAATCAGTATTAAAGCAACGACAATGGCTTTGGCTTAAAGTACTTTACGCTTGTCTCAGTTTATAAATATAAATCTCTCTGCTGCACATTAATTTTGCAAAAGACGCTTAGTGAGTGTAGAACAATATTGGCAACAGCAGCCCCATGCAGCAGCAGCAACAGCAGCAGCTTAGCCAAAGACTTACACGTGTTGCCCGAGCGCACACACTAATTCGTAGTTGCTAGCAAATTGTCGTGTATGAGTTGAGTCTGTGTGTATTTTCTTTATAAAGGCGACAAAAATCCGCCATAAATAAAGGATAACAATTTGTTAGATTCAACAAGTGGCCAACTAAATCAACAGCAACCGTAGCAGCAGCAAACCTTGCTCAATTTCTGTGGCAGTACTTTTGCCAAACACTGTACTGGCTATCTACGTGTTTGGCTGCGAGTGAGTACCTAAATTGTATACTTCTACGCTGCTGTGAAAGCGTTTTCGGGTGAAAAAGATGAAGTGCCTTTTTTAGATAAAAAAGTATAGCAAGTTGATGGGACAAAAAAAAAAAAGGAAAATGCTGTGCACAGCAGGTGAAACTCTGAAGCCTCATGTGATAAAGTGCTATCTAGGTTTACTCCTAGTATGCGAAAGTGTGCTGAATTATTGCTTAGTTCAGCCAAGTAAGACGACATGTTGCACTACTGCATGTTAGTCTATTTGAATCGTATTTTTGAAAAGAGTTGTCTCTGTACTGCATTTGTTTCTTAGATAATATTTTTTTCTTATATTGTATAAACTCAAAGCTTATTTATAATATTTATCTGTATGAAATATAATAGTTTTAATAAATTGCGCTTATATATTATAAGATGTATGATCTAAGTGTGTCATCAGCGTAACTAATATACTCGTAGAATGCAATAGAGTGTATACATTTATCTTGTGAATAAAAAAAATATTTTTGATATTCTTTTAAAGGATCTATCAACTATTAATTTAAAAGATTTTTTATTTATATTTTATTTCAGAGAAACATATTTGCAGAAATTGCAACAAAGACGTATTTCTTTTTATTTGTCAACTATTCACTAATCACTCGATACCATAGAATACCCCTTAAAGTTCACATAAGGAGGGGGGTTTATCTCATTCATTAAATACAATTTAATTGAAGAGGGAGTAGGTACACTAAATATCCATACTTGAATGCTTCATCTTTCATAGTCTCCCAGTTTTTGTTGCTCATAAGCCAGCCAGACAGACGGACATGTCTATATTGACTTGACGTTATGTAGGGGATCGATCTCTTTTAGTGGTCTGATTTTGATCTTAATGGAATATTTTATTAGGATTGATTTTAAATATATTAAAATTGACATTTCTCGCTGAATTACAAAAACCATGAAAGGTGGGACAGATTTGTTTGGGTACCACCTTTTCTAGTGGACCAATATTGGAGAAGAGTTAACGTAAAATAGAGCCAATTTGACATTTCTAGAAAATTATCAAAAATCAATAAATATTTTTCATACAAAAACTAAGAATAAGGAGTTGGTGTGCATGGTAACTCCTAACTTGCCCTAAGGGTGGCAAAGTAAGCGCATTCATTCTATACAAGTGATCTGAGGAATGAATAAAATGATCAAAATTTCGAAATTTGAAGGTTCTATCTGTCTACAAGTTATTGATTTTCAAATGAACAGCCGGACAGACGGACATGTCTATATCGACTCCTATTGTGATACTGATTAGGAATATATCTACATTCGCAAAAACTTAAATTACCCTTTTCCCATATTGGAGAAAACTCTGCATTATCCAGATAGAAATATATCAATGTATCTTATAGTGGAGACTGCAGTTTTTTTTTTACTGTTTTTATACCTTGTCCTCATAGGGAGAATGGGTACATAAAGTTTGTACAAATGTAAGCAACAGGCATAGGGAGGCGTGGCAGATCCCATAAAGTATATATTAGATTGGAACAAAAAGTCGTTAGTATTTTCGCCTTTATTTCAAATCTTTACGCGTACAATCAACGGATTTAGTTCAAATAACCGCCGTTTTGAACAATAACTTGTTGCCAACAAGATTTCAACTGCATTAAACTCCGCTCATAGAAGCTTGCTCCCCTCTTGCAAGCCTCTTTTGAGACCAATTTCTCGTCACCTAAATTGTTTGACATTGACAGGAAGAGATGGTGATCCGATGGTGCCAGGTCCGGACTATAAAGTGGATGCATAAGGACCTCCCATCCGAAGTCCTGGAGCTTCTGACGCGTCACAATCGAAGTATGTGCTCTGGCGTTGTCCTGATGGAACACAACTCCTCTCCTATTGGAAATTCGGTCCATAAGGTTTTTTGGTCTCAATTTGTATGGAAAATAACGGGTTTTTTTTGTGTATCCAAGCTTCTTTAAATGCTTTTGAACGGTCATCTGACTGATATTCAGCTCACGAGCGAATATACGGCTGCTACTATGGCGGTCTATCTCGATAACTTCCTTGATTTTATCGACTTCTTCGATGAAAGCTCTTCAGGAGCGTGGTGCATCTTCCACTTCCTCCACACCAGAACGGAATCGAAACAACCCCGTATTTTTTTTTGGCCGCTTGCAATGCGTTTTCGCCTTTCAGGTAGTAAAAATTTAAAATATGACAAATTTCTCCCTTCGAGACGTCCATGTTCGACGCGTTTTAGTTCACAACTGAATTGTTCAAGTGCACTGCTGTCAAAAGAGCGTAGTGCTAGGCACTCACATCTTTCAAACGACGTAAAGTATGCCCCCATACTTAACAAGTTATACCTAATTGAAAACAAGTAAGAAAAGTACAGTCGGGCGTAACCGACTGTAAGAGGCCCTGTAATTTCAAAAAGTGCCCAAAAAGGATCAAGATAGGATTATATGCCCCATACAATTTGGGGTTCAGACGGGGTACAGGCTATCTCGAAGTCGAGCACATGGGACTGAAGCGTTGAGTTTGTAAAATTAAAAAACAATATTTCTTAGTAATCAAAAATAATAAAGAAAATAAAAAATAAAATTCTTTTAATGTTTCCTTTTTTTAATTTAAGCAAAGCAGTTTCTTTGCCTATTGATCAGTCCTTGTACAACGCCGTTGCTGAGAGCATGAAAACTCAAACCTTTCGTTTGATAGCCGTGCATAACAAGTCAACAGCCATTATGCGAACTTAACTAACCTAGTTAATTAGTATTAGAACAATTTGGCACAAGAACTCAAGACTATTACTACTACGTCGTATGTTCGCTGATAGGTCTCTGGAGTACTTAAGAACTTTGTGGAGTAACAAAACTGTTGCATTTGAGGAAAGTAATACCCAGCAGCATATCGAGCTTCGGTATAGAAACACTGAATAGCTTTGACGTTCGTGAAGCGATTGCCTTGTGTACATTGTGTATTGTCCGACAATACCATTCGTCATTTGTACTGGATAGTGTTGAGGAGGACCCCACCGTATCGTACCGGCGGCGTTCGCAACATTTAAATGTTAGTGGCACAACGGTGCGGCGTATTTTGAAGGATTTGGGAATGTTCCCGTAGAAAATACAGATAACCCAACGATTGTTGCCCGTAGAAAAGTAGCCGAGATTCTCGAAACGGAGCCGAATTTTTGGCATGCAATTTTGATGACCGACGAAGCGCATTTCACCCTGTCTGGCGGCGTCAACAAACAGAACTGACGCATCTGGGGCACGTCATTCACGAGGAACCATTACACGACGAGAGAGTGACAGTTTGGGCGGGTGTTTGTGCCTCAACCATAATCGGCCCTTACTTCTTCAAAAAAGACGAAACAGTCGACGGCAAGCGATATCGGTAAATGCTGGCGCACATTGTGTGCCCGGAGATGCGTCGAAAGGGTCTAGAAAACTTCTGGTTTCAACAGGACGGGGCCCAATGTCACACAGCAATCGATACAATGGAGTTGTTGCAGCGAAAATTCCCTGAACGCGTTGTGTCAAAAAGAGGCGATATCGACTGGCCGCCGCGTTCGCCGGATTTGACCCCGCCGGACTTCTTTTTGTGGGGTTATCTGAAGAGTAATGTGTACATGAGCAAGTCCAAGACCATAGCAGAGCTCAAGGAGAGTATTCGCATCGAAATGGCCAATATATCGGCCGATATGCTCGAGAAAGTTATGGAAAATGCTCGAAAAAGGACACTTTTTGCCATCAAGAACAAAGGTGGCCATTTGGTCAATATTGTATTTAAAAACTAACTCAAATGAATTGTAAAGGATCAATCTAAATAAACATAAAACATTTTCCATGAATTTTTGTTTTTTTCCAAAGTTATTCAATATTTTCATACCGAAGCTCGATATGGCGCACCCGTTATATATATGTATGTACATATATATATTGTATGAAACGCGAATGACCAGAACATGGAGGTTTTGGACTCAATAGAAGAAAAATGACAGAAACCTAAAGAACATGTTCTACCAACTTGTCAAACATTGGAGTTGATGCAACAATATTAATATTTTAATAAAAACTACGTTCGATAATTAGTCACAAACAAATGTGTCGAAGATCGTATTTTTTTATTATATTAATTAACCCTTTTTTACCGAAACTTGTACACTTGAATAACTTAAAGCTTTGTACTCCTCTTTATATGTATATCTTCAATTGTCAAACTCAAAATTTATATCGTATATCTCAGATAGATTTCGAGATTTCAACGTCTATGTTTAACTCGGTGCGAACAGCCAAATGTAAAAGCTAATCAAAGCATTTGACAGCAAAACCACAAGGACAATAAAGGCGACAATATTAAGAACAACGGTTGGATATGCATGAAAGTCTGCAGGAAATAAAGGGTGTTCTTTTTAGTCAATGTATTTTATGTACAAATTATTCAAAATCATTTGTAATTATTGAAATTTCATAGCAAAGCTAATAATTCTGCGAGAGTAAACGTGTATCCATGGTTCAAAAATAATACTTATTGGAATAACAATTAATCTGAAACAACTCCCCTTTATGTGACTACTATTTGTATATTTGTGTGTTACCTATACGACACTTTGCTAATCTTTGTTTAAGCATAAAGCATACAAAGCCGTGCGAATAATTACAAACATGAGCAGCAGCAGCAAATAGAAAGGAACTCAAACAATAGTTAAACATATGCAAATAGTACTAAACAGGCATAAGCAGCAGCAGCAGCAGTAGGACTGCTACCGGCAGGACATTTGTGTGCCTTTCTGTGTTCAATGTTTGTCAATATGTTACACGACACACAGGTGAGACATGCTGATTGGAGTTGGCCTTAATATTATCCTTGTCGGCTGTCGGCTGTCTACTGGCTGCTATAAGTGAGCCTTAATTATTGTTGTTGTCCATATGTTCGTTCGTTCGTTCGTTCGTTTTGGACAATTTGTCGTTGGGTCCTGCTGCTTTAGGCAATTCTCTACTGGCAAACCAGTGCAAATTGTATGTGTTCGATATGTATGCCATAATTTTGTGCATAGAGCCTGCAGTCATGTCTCGCCTAACTCGAGTACTTAGTATTATACGATTTGATTTGGTCAGCCTACTTATCACTTGATTTGTATCTATGTTGCGTTTGATTTTGTTTTGTTTGGGCTTACGAACGAACTATTTAATATATTAAAGCGTCGCATTAGCGCTTTTGTGCCTTATGGCGCTATACGAAACTCGAGATTGACTGCTAATGGGATCTATTGTCAATGTGCGCTCAAATAAATGTTGTCGAATAGTTTGTACTAAATTTGTTGTTGAGTATGTGACATATTTATTGAAATGTAGAGCGGTTTGTCTTGTTTGCAATTTGAAGTTCTCTAAGGAAATATGTTTATTATATGTTTCGAGAAAACTTAAGATTGACAAGAAACTAAATTGGAGACAGAAATGTTGAAAAACATTGTCTAGAATTGAGACACTATGCGATTTTTGGAAAGATATTAATGTGCTTAGCTGGATATTGCTTTTGATAGTGCTACATCACTTAAAAACCTCCTCGTTTGCAGAAGACCTTAGCTGAAAGGAAGACTGAAAGTTAGCGTATATTGATTAATAGCATCGAATCGATCTTGCTCAACACAGTATATAGACCATCCAGGCACCTATTACTTCGGGAAATAGCATGGAAACCAACACCATGATATGGTGAGAAACCATAAAAGAACATGATTCCTAACTGAGCAGTTCAATTAATCATTTACCACATAAGTACTTCATTATGATACGCTACTACAGATGTTTAATACAATCTCTGATAGAAGTCTACAGTTGGTGGCCTCTAAGTGACTCCATGACTCCCTTAGTAACCACTTAATTTCTTAAAATGATTGTTCTATTATTTCAAACAACTGTTCTTTTGAACAACATATCTATACTAATATTATAAAGAGGGAAGATTTGTATTTTTGTGTGTGTGTTTGTAATGAGTAAACTCAAAAACTACTGTGTCGATTTCAAAAATTCTTTCACCAATGGAAAGCTACATTCACCCTGTGTAATATAGGCTAAGTTAAGTTAAGTTGGTTAAAATTGGAGGGGGCTATGCCCCACCCCCCATACAAGCGATAAACAAAATTCAACACACCTTTGCATCCATTTAAGGTACGGGCATGAAATTTATATTACACATGTTAATGGGATCGGGAAAAGTAATCGTGTTAAGTTTGGTCAAAATCAGAGGGGGCTATACCCCACCCTCCATACGAATGATAACAAATATTTAACATATCTTTGCATCCATTTGCAGTACACGGATGAAATTTTGTATACATCTTAATGGGATCGGATGAAGTAATCAAGTTAAGAAAAGAGAGTAACGTTTCATAGTTTAAAAGATATTTGGTTTATCGGTTTTGAATATTGCTGTTAGAACTAGAGAAGTGCTTGAAGTCGAGTAGGAGAAGAATATATTGTGTAATGATAATAATTTTTACTGGGCGCAGCAAAGCGTGCCGGGCACAGCTAGGACTAAATATTTTAAGTTGTACTACTTCCCCAACATTATTTTTTGTTTGAGTCATTAAAACAAGATATATAACACTCAACGTTCGGAAGTATTTTGGTTTGATAGTACATTTTTTGCCGGTTTGATATGAAGACTAGTCTTTCTCCAGGATGAAGAAATCATTGGTTAAATAGCTGCATTTAACAAAAATTACCATTTCTTACTGAACTCCTTGTCTATTCTATCTTGCTTGATCAAATATTACAATGAAATATTTTTCGAATGCTACATTAAAATCGAATTTTGAACTATACTTCCACGACTATAACTACAACAAATGCCACAAATTTAAATCTTAAAGCAATTAACGCTATTCTACTGACTGAGCATAAATGCGATTGCATGTTTATAATGAAGCTGGCGGAGGAACTAAAAGAAGCTGTCAATGAATTCTATTTGCAACGTAAAACGTCAGAAATGCACGTAGATACAAGTATCAAGGTATGTACTATCTACTATGTTAGATACATGAATAGTGGTACAATATGTAGTAGTAGCGAAAAACAAGAAGAATAAGAAGAAGAAGATGTATAGCGTTCGAGTAAAATAGAAGGTTACACAGCGCAACGCTGGTGTAAAAATGTTGCAAATAACATTCAACTGTGTCAAGCACAAAATTCAATTAAACGCAAAATCAACGCTCAAATCACATGAAACTGCTCGCCATCAACGCCACAAGCAAATAAACGATCCAACCTGCGAGCTTGCGAGAATGATTTTGCAGCAATTACGCTATTAAACACGAGCGTCCGTGCACTGCCAGCGTCGTACAATACATACATATATCCTTGCAATGAGATCCTTGCGCGCGGTTTTACTTGCGTGTCGGTTTGGTTGGTTGTTTCTGCTGTCCGTTCGTCTGTCTGTCTGTCTGTCTCTCGCTTCAACTGTCTGTGCAACATGATGCGCGCATATTCGTTTGGTTGTTTGTGGTGCACCATCGCTACTCCAGCTCATCTTCTCCATTAGATAACTATCTCCAAACATTCTACCTCTCACACATACACTGCAAGTACGCTTTCGTCCTTTTGCATGCGAATATCTATTTACCAGCAATTTCAAACTGCGTCTGTTACATTCGCGTTTATTTGCCTGCACAGATTTAGAAGGTCAACCAGAAAATTGCAGGCAGCAGCTTCGCGCTTCGAAGTGTTTCGAATTAATTGCAAATTAAGTGCGAGGGGTTGACCATTTAAGTTAATAGATTTGATGCACGTTTTTGTTGTATTTAGCCGCAATGTCTGCTTTAATTATGACTAAGTACCACCCAGCTGCAGTAGCAGTGTCAATGTCGTTCTGACATTGGAATTTGTTTTAGTTTGTTGAGGCTTTGTTCTTAGTTGTTCTTAGTTAATAGAGCGCAGCAAGATTAACGCAATTAATTATTTTTTATTTGAGTGATTTAGCTTGAAGTCGTAGTCAAAGACTTGTATGCATATATTTGTAAGTAGTTGGTTAAAGTTATTAATAAATCAAATTTATGGACAAAAATTTTGATAGCAAATAGTATTTCTATAATATTTAGCACAGGAATGTTAGTTAATAGACAAATAGTGGCGTATTGCATGCAAAATATCTATTTTACTATTTGATACAAAAACTATTATGTATGCCGATATACCAGCTGCATGTTCTCAAGTTTGATTGGAACAAATATCGAGCACAGACTGTATGGTGTAGATTTCAAACTGAAAGACTTTGAGCGAGGTACCCTTAACAATCGATAATCTGAACCACTGAAGTTTTTAACATTGATAATTCATTATACTCTGCCCGCTCACTTGAATAGGAACATGTTTAGTTTAATGAGTGGAATATAGCCAAAATAACGATGATCCACAAACCCGGCAAGCCTGAGGATCATCCGAACTCGTATCGACCAATAAGTCTTCTACCTTCTTTATCGAAGGTATGGGAACGACTTTGTGCGTCACGAGTTAGTGAGCTGGTAGGCTATCAAACAGCTATGCCTGACCACCAATTCGGATTTAGAACTGGTCATGGCACAGTTGAGCAAATCCACAGGGTAGTGAACCACGTGCTGCAGGCTTTGGACGACAAGGAATATTGCAATGCGGTAGACAGAGTGTGGCATGCCGGACTCTTGGCAAAAATCAAGGCGCTTCTTCCGGCACCCTTCTTCCTTATGCTCCAGTCATATCTGAATGAACGCCATTTCCAGGTGAAAGTCAGAGATAAGCTGTCCAGCATTCAAGGAAGCGTGTTGGGCCCGCTACTATATTCGCTCTTCACAGCTGATCTCCCTGTGCCCTGTGCAGACATAATGGCAACCGACAAAGTACTGCTGGCATCATATGCAGACGATGTTGCTATTTTGTACAACTCAAAATGCGAGTACGAAGCGGCAGATGGTCGCCTAAGGATGAGGCAACTCTACTGACTCATAAATAAACGAAGTAAAGTGGCCCTGCGCTGCAAGGGAGCGGTTTATAACTCAGCTGTTGTCCCCATTTGGAGTCCAGCTATGGGGCATTTGTTCCATGACACATCGAAAGCGCATTCAGGTGTTGCAAAATAAAGCCCTGCAGATGATCAGTGATTGCCCATGGTTCGTACGAAACAGCACACTCCATAGAGACATTCGCGTGGAAACGATAGAGAAGCAAATTGGCCGCCATACCAGTCGGTACAACACAAGACTGACCGCACACTGCAACAGACTTGCTCGCACTCTACCAAACAGGCGACCGATTAACAGACTGAGGAGGCGTAATGTCTTCCTCTAATCGAACGCCGCTTACGGCTCCAATCTTGCTACCCTCCAAGGAGCCGGCAATGCTTCATAATAGAATCCGTAATTGTTAAAATTTAAATGTAAATTGGTTCACTAAACTTAATTTTAAATAAAAAAAAAATAAAAATAAACAATCTTCAAGATACACGATGCAGCTATTCTTATAAAGAGTATACTAAAACACATCGACACACCTTCGCTCCATGCAGCTTATTAGAGCCCAGATAATTAGTCTAACGGATTCAAACATAAATCCTGAAACTGTATCATTCTAAGGATGCTCGAGCATCTGTTAAATAACTTGCCAACCACGCCTTGTGGGGTTTCCGACTTAATAGCCCGTACCCCATGACCTGTCCACAAAAGACCAAGACAGTGGTTGAAACCAAATCAGGTCAAACCACAACAAATGTGACATTACGAATGTACTCATACGTAGCCCTTCCCGCATTTTCACATACTACTACACACTCACCAAGAAGCGTGATCACATCTTTTTAAATATGCAGCACTTATGCAAATCATGTTGATAGTGGATATAGTGCGATATATATTGCTTTAAAACCTTTGCAGAATCTTCACATTTGTCTTGCTAGCTGTGACTCATAGCCGTGCATCGTATAACCAAATCGGTTTGAGTATATTCTTGTTTAGAGTAATAGTCAATGCTTTATTTTCTTAACCCATTGAGAAGATTTTCCAGTTCTTTGATTATCCAGGATCGAAATGTCTTGTCTATAGTCTTACGACTGAGGTGTAATATGTGCAGTTGAGACTCGAGACACAACAGATTATGATCCCGCTTTGTAAAGGGATGGAAGTGCCTAAACCTGGAATTGGGAATTGCATGATTAGCAGTTTCATGAATTTTCAAACCAAGTTGTTCAAACTCTATGTCGCTGTCCTCTCTAGAAGAAAGCATTACGTTGAAGTCAGCAATCTGCTGGAGTCACGAGTTGTAAAATTTTATGTTTGTACTTCCCTGTTGGCTAATGTTTAGGAGCAGCATAACTAAAGAGTGATTAGAAGAAAGATCGCCTTTAGAGTTGAGTTGAGTTTAGGACGTCTGGTATCTTGTTGGTGTCAGTTGGACGCAATCTTAGCTGAAAGTGATGATCCTAGAGAAGCATCTAAACATATTCAACTCCAGCTAAATTTAATAGAGCATTGGCTTAAAAAATGGAAAATAAAGATCAATTCCGAAAAATCAATACATGTTTCATTTAGGCTTGGAAGAGATTCATGTCCAATATTGCAAATTAATGGAGTTGACATACCTCAAAGTGATTCTATCAAGTACCTAGTGATCTTACCTAGGGATCTTCTGGCTTTCGCATAGTTAAGTTTAAGATGTTTCAGTCTATCTGTCTCATTCTGTGAGTCGTGACTGGAATGTGCATAGCTTTCTTGAAGCATCTCTGCAGAAAAGTGGGTTCGACTATGAGATAACTTGTTCGTAAAATTTTCAAACAAGAGCTCATAAAGGTGTTTTAGATTTCTGGACCTAAATGAAATATGTGATAAGGATTAACGTAAGGTAACCTAAATTTGGCATTTCTTGCAAAATGAAACACAACAATAGAAATTTTGCATAAAAAAAAATTCAGAATTTATAGTCGACTTTCATGGTAAGTTATCAACTATCCGTTAAGGAAGACGGTAAGCATATTAATTGAATATAAGTGATTTAAAGAAGGAATAGGAGATGTTCATACGAACAGCCAGACAGACGGACATGATTATATCGACTCGACTGTTGCTGCTTATCAAGAATATATACATATATGCTTTGTGGATTTCCTCCTCCTCCTCCTCCTCCTCTTTTTTCCATATGCAAACAGGGTATAAAAAACAGCAACTAGTTTTAAGATTTTATAGAGATTTGATAGTCCATTATATTTTATCTTAAATGACTTCGTAATAAATTGGCCCCACACTAAGCGAATGTTTCAATTTAAATAATAATATCAATTTAGCCTACCTACCCAACGCCATACCCTACTACAACCGCAAAGCATAAATTATAAATCCCACAACGCTGGCATACTTCAAAAACACATTTTTTTCAATGTCGTCAACGCATAAATCATTATCTTTATCTACTGCCTAGACACCATTGCTCATTGGGCTGTAAGATGTGGTCAGAATGCAGCGAGGGTAAAAAAAAAAAAAATTTAAAAATAAATCAAAGAAGAAAAAAAACCAAAACAATTTTCTAAACTTATTTAATTGCGCTGAAAATGCTGAGCCTACTTAAATTATTACAATCGTTTTGCGACACACAGCCGCTGCACAGGACGAACGCCCACAACAGCTACAGCGTCACCGCCAGCGCCATCGCCATCGCTGCGCATAAATCAACGCGCCTATTGCTGGTCAATGAACCGCGAAGGTTCAAAATGGCAGACATGCTGCTGAAGGAAATGAAATCGAAAAAAAAAAAAAAACTGAACGTTATGTCGAAGTCCTTGTTTCAATGTACGTAAAAATAAAAGCAAAAGGAAAACGTATAGACCCATTAATGATGTGGTGGCCTACAAGCCTCGATACGCGCACGAGTGTCTATGTACTTCATGAGCACTCCCTTCTAGACACTACCAGCCGAGAGCAGTAGAAGAAATGTGCGAAGCGGAAACAACTTAATGACGCGCGGCGCTAATGGCTCACTTAAGCACCCACATAAGTTTTTGCCGCTTTACTTTATACACACACAGCCACACGACAAACGGCAAACGTCCAAACCAACTACGTATCCTACTGCTCCAGCTGTGCCGCTTGTGTCATTGCTTTGTGCCCAACATTCGCTTCAGCAGCAGCAGAGCATCTAGCGCCTTTTTTTTTTGTTGTTGTCCTCTGTCTCTCTTTCTGTTTCTGCCCCGAAGCCGACAGTAATAATTTCTCGCTAATGGTGTCCTAAATTGTCAAGAAATATGGTGTACCATTTGAATGTGTATATGGCGGATATAATATGTAAGTATGCTGCCGACTTCTGCTGTGAGTTTGTTTCTTAGACGCATTCCGGCAAGTGCGCGTTGTGGCTTTTAAATGTTTTAATGTTTTTGACTTCCGGTTCGAAATGTAAACAAATATAAAGAAAACAGAAGAAGTGCTTCTCGCTGTTGATGGTTTTCACACATGGTACATAGTATTCAAATTGACTTTTGTAGGTCGGTCTACATACGACGTTCGACTTCAAATATTATATTAAGAAGTCTCTTTGATGTTGCCAACTTTAGAATTGGTTTTTGGTTCAGTAGTTCACATATTTAGTTTAAAATTTGGTTAGAAGAGGATATAGTTGTTGGAAAATTGTAGAAGTGAAATGTATTTTTTTGCAGACTTAAGCAGTGCTGCCAACTATCAATTACCGTAGAAAACGCGAACATAGCTAAGCCTCCTAACCAAGTATCATATACGGGCCTCAACTGGCTCAGACCGTAATAAAAATACCCCCAAAAGGGGCTAATATTCAAAATTTGATTTAGTCGGTCATCTAAATGGGAAAGCATTTTGGCACCAACCATTGAAATTTCATCCATTCCGAGAAGAGAATTTAATGAATCCGAACCTAGCTCCTCTAATGTGTAGAAACTAACTGGAATGCGCTGAACTATGTCAACCCCATCGAACAGCTCATAGAGCTGGTGGTTCATAGGGGATCAAACTCATCTCCTGCGGAGAATCTTTCTCTCAAAGACTTTCAACGCTGTTTCGTATTACTCAATCACGATCCATGCCTCTGTGACATACAGAAGTATCAGCGTCTTAAAGACCTCGAACAATTGTTATTCTGCGCCTGCTCTCTAGGCTGACGTTTTTGTTCCTGGTTATTTCGGATCCAAGAAGAAAAGTTTTTGAATATCATTCACTTGTGAATGGCCAACAATTATTCTTATTGCAAATGACACAAGCAGCACATAACGTACGCTAGGACACGTACATCTTGAGTAGCCTCTGCATAGCGGTTCAGAGGTGAGCTTACTGTGAGAAGGTGACAATCACCCCCCTATATGAGGGTTTCATGGGCTGGGATTGGGACCGGCCATCGAAAAAATAATTAAACTCCAATGAAAACAAAAGAGAAGCCTCGAAAGGAACACTATGATGACGACCCCCGCAAACGATATAAGGATTACGATTTACAGATATGCATCTAGAATGTCCGCACCCTTAATTGGGAAGAAAAGAATCTTTGGCCCAGCCGTTAAAAAATTTATCCTTCACGACACTACCTTCAATAATGGATAGAGGCTAATCGATTTCGCCGCAGTTCGGAACATGGTAGTTAGTAGTGCAAGATTTCAACACGTTAGCATGACGTCGGCAAGATGCAATCAGAACAGACCACCGCAGCCTTTACATACACACTCTCCCGACTGATCCAGGACACCTCTCCGTCTTCTCAAGATATATGTGAGCAGTGGAAACATATCACCCGCTCCATGTATAAGGCTGCCAAGGATGTCATTGGTTATACAAAACATGTGAAGAATTTTTGTCAGCGAACTCTGCAACGCGAGCTGTTAGAGAGCGATATCGAGAGAAACGGAGAGGGGACAAGAAAAAGGAGCAAGAAAGGCGGAAGTTTGAGGATGTTGAGATGTTACGTGACAGAAATGAAGCTCGAAAATTCTATCAAAAGGTTACGCGTCTGACTGAAGGTTTTTACACGGAGTAACTTTCTGTAAGGATGACAATGGAAATATGGTCTGCGCCAAAGCCAATTCAGACGCATTTCTAGCTATATTAAGAATATTTTTTTCATAAATAAATCCTGAAAGGTACTTCTAAGAATGAAGAGTCGGTTTGCATGGTATGTTCCACTTCCTTTTTAGGGAGTGGTGTTAGGACGTACATTGAACTGAAATATGAATAGGAGAATCTAAATAAACTAAGGCGTTATCTATTACAGTCTCCAAGTTCTCGTTTTTCATACTGTAGACAGACAGACGGACATGTCTATATTGACTCAGCTTTTGATGATGATCTAGAATATATAAAAATATTATGTAGTCAGCCTTGCCTCCTGCTACCTATTACAATTACAATTTCGCCAATTTCTAAAAATAGTTTACAATAATCAATTAATATCTCGCTCAACAACTACAAAAACACTCCCAACTCTGTTAGCACTTCTGACTCTTTTTTCACAGCATTAAACTTGTTGCACTCAACTAATACTCCCATTCGCTGTTCGAAAGCCACACAAAAAAAAAAAAAAAAAAACGATGTCAGTTTTTTTCACCTTAAACATTTATCACTTGAATTGCGAGTGCAGCAATATTTTTTTCATGCCCTATTTTTTGATGCTGCAACTAAGTGACACTAACCTATTTTTAAACGATGTTGCATGATAACATTTTTTGTGGTACAATGAAAAAAATAACAAATAAAAAAAACAAAGCAGAAATAGTTGGTACAACAAACATATTTAAATTGCATTAGCACGACTGTCCGAAACGTTTGTGGAATTTTAAGTGGTCTCACTGAAATACTCGTACAACAATAGACTTTTCTCTATTTATTTTTTCAACTCTTGCGCCCTGAATATGTCCATCTTCATTCGCGATGAACAAAAAAAACAAAAAACAATTTTATTTTTTCAAAAGAAAATAAATAAAAATTAGATAACCGAGAAAAAACAGGAAACGCGAACTTAGCGCTCTTGAATATATTTCTAGCTGCACTCGTTCATGTTGGCCGTCAGTTGCTCGTTAGTTGTTTTCAATTGAAAGGTGAAAAAGAATTTAAGGACTGTGCTAGATAAAGTTTGTAAATGATTTAGTGTTGGGAAAATAATATTTAATAATTCTAGAGTTTTCCATTTAGACATATTTCTTTTTGAGGAAGGACTTCAAGTTAAGCCAGTATAAAGTATAATAAATGGCGCGGCTTGATCTACTTAATTTATGGTGGAGATTAAAACGCCATCAGCATCCAAGAACTTGATAAAGTCCTTCAAAGTTCTTCCAGTTGATCATCTTGTTGTCAACCTTGTGTTTGATTCTTTTACAGCTGAGTCTATCTTGGCAATAAGAACTTCAGCGTTATCCTTGTTTTTTACACCAAACTGAGCCGTACCATGGTGCGTCGAATTCAACCGACACTGACTTTCACTTGTCCAAAGCAACTCTATCAAAGTTGCACGTGACGAATGTCTTGACTGTGTTCTTATTACAGGCTTCAATGTTCTTCGCAATCTATTCTCTATTTTCAGGCTTACACTATTCCATATCTTTGTCAAGCTTAATAAGACGTAAGGTTGGTACATCCTTTTATCCTTTCGAATATTTTAAAGAATATCTTTTCATCATGGCTAGTCTCCTTTAAAGCGAACAGATGAGATTAAATCAAACCACTGAATATCTTTGCAGCAGTTCCAAGGTAAAAGTCAATAATCAGTGACAGCGATTGAACCAGAGTGAACTTTCTTACCATCGAATGGCTTGAAAAGATGCACAGCATTATAATTGACTTAGCTCTTGGCTAAATCTTCATCGTCGAAGGCCTTAGACTGTTTGTGTATTGGCTCTTCAGAAATTCCACTGCCTCTTCGACTGAATAATGCCGGTGCCCCATTACGAAAGAACTTCAATTAGGGTCTCTACCTCTATTTCCATCTCTCTCCAGCCCTCTCTCCATCACTTTCTCCATGTATGTCTCTCTTTCTCTAAATCTAGTAATCTCTTTCCATCCCGCTCTCTCTGTCTGTCACTCTTTGACACATCATAACACTTCGTCAAATTTTTCCACAACATGCCTGATGAAATGTCCGATTACAATGCCTCCTAAAAACAAGTCCCGCAAATCCCTGCTACCGTGGTTCTCAACAGTACTAATGCAATCTTGCATGCAGTCTGGTATGTCAATATTCAGGTCTATATACCTACTGGCCAACTGACACCAACATGTTACCAGACGTCCTGAACTTTGTCAACTCTAAAGGCGATTTTTCTTCTAATCACTCATTAGTTAGTTGACATCTACACAAAACCACCACGAAGAAGGCTAATGGGAGAGTACAAACATGAAAATGTGAAACTCATAACAGAGTGTTGTCTTCAACGTAATGCTTTATTCTACAGAAGACAGCGATATGAAGCAGCTAATCTTGCCATTCTCAACCCCAGGTTAAGGCACTTCCATCCCTTTAAGAAGCGGGATCGTCCTCTGTTGTATCTCGAGTCTCAACTGCAAAAATTACACCTCAATCGTAAGAGTAGAGACAAGACATCTCAACTGGATAATCAAAGAACTGAAAGATGTTCTCAATGGAATAAGAAAATAAAGCATTGACTGTTTCTCTAAACAAGAATGTACTCAAACCGATTTGATACACAGCTCTGAGGCACAGCTAGTAGGACAAATGTGGAGATCCTGCAAAGGTTTAAGAGCAAGATACATCGCACTATCTCCACTACCTACACGAATAGCTCATTTTCCTCTTTAATAACTGATGATTTTTTCCACATAAGACAGAAGACTGTCTGATCACCCGAATGTCCTGGTCTATATAATAGTTCCTCCACCAGTAGACTCGAATAGGCTACATCCATTACACCATTACCAATAAAAACAAAAAAATTATTAGAAAAACTTGTATTTTTATTAGACAGGTTGTATGCCAATATGCTGCACTGTGTCAACCGAGGTTATGCAAGATTTTATGGGAGTTCTTCCTCTTGAAGTTGTACGGCATGCCATCGACTTTAAGATTAAAAGAAAGATCCTTTCGCTGCAGGGTGAATGGTTGGTTCATGTTGATGTGGAGAGTATATGGATAGCTGAGGTGAGCACGCTTCTTGGTGAGTGTGAAGAAGTGTGTGGAGATTCGGGAAGGGCTACTTATGAGTACATCCGTAATGTCACAGTTGTTGTGGTTTGAACGAATTTTGTTTCAACCACTGTCTTGGCCTTTTGCGGACAGGTCACGGCTCTCTTAATGCATTCTTGCATCAAATATGCCTGTATGACCGTTCTTCTTGCCTTTGTGGCTTTCTTGAGGAAACATGGATAAATAATCTCTGTGAATTCCCACTGTACAAGAATGTTATCCATATGACAGCATTTGGGATTGTACGTCGTACTGTAGGGTACGGGTTATTAAGTCGGAAACCCCACAAGGTGTGGTTTGCAAGTTATCTAATATATACTCGAACATCATTTGAACGATACAGTTACAGGATTTGGTTGAGCTCGCTTTTGTTGTTAATGAATTATAAGAAGTCTTGTCAGCACAGTAAACTATTGTAGCTTTTGAACCAACATTGCTGCCATGATTTAGTGACTTATTTCTCCTTTGATAAGATGGGACTAGCACCATGTACCAATTTGGCATTTTAATATACTTTTCGCAGTTTTGTTGGAGCCTGCTTGATATTTTCCACAGTGTAGGCAGTATGCATGGTGCATCTCTAACCATTCTGCCTTCTGTGCTGCTTTGACCATCTCCACATTTCACATGTAGGGAAGTCAACAGTATCTCTTCGAGTATCGCTAAAGCCTTGACAGTTATGGTTTTGTATGAAGTCGTCAAATTTCCGAGTTGATTCATCTTGCACAAGCCTAGACTAGTTGGCTCCAGGGTAACAAACAATAAAGACATGCTACGAACAGTGTTCTAAATGTCTCAAATGGATGTAGACAACGAGTGGTGTAGAGTTTTGATATCAATGTAGTATGCCACTCATCCATCGGTTGGATTGTTGGGATTCTTTGTAGCTTTGTAAGAGCACTTGTCATTGAGCATGACCCTAATTTGGCCATCACGTCCCGATTTAAAGGTGAAATGCTTGGCCTTAAAATGCTTTACTTCATTCATTTCATGTCCGAAACCTCATACATGTTTGTTGGCGGTGGCTTTTGAATGTTTTATTAAATTTTTAGTCTTAATTGATTAGTTTGCGATTCGGTGCTCCAAAAATGGTGCAAATTAAGAGCGTTTTGAGAACTTTTAAACATTGTCAAAACTTCCTCCTTTACAATTCAGATTATTTTCATATATATGAAACTTCCGAAAACCGTTTCAACTGAAAGTGTTTTAAGAAGTTTTAAAAAAAAAAGGTTCCAACAACTTTTAAACTGAAAATTTCTAAAGACAAACAACAGTCGTTTTAACGCAATAGCAACTGCTCGTCTCAAAAAAAAAAATTTGGATACTTAAATTGCGCATTCCTTTTCTTCGTATCTTCCATCACATTTCTATCTAGTACAGCCTTTAAAATCCATAAAGCTTGTCAGACAGTCGAGCTGGCCAAGCTCTGCACACAACTAAAAGAGTAAGTAAAGCGGCACAGCGCATCAAAGTGGAAAAACTAACAACAGGACTTTGTTTCATGTAACAACTACTACTCTTCAGCGTCGCCCTCGCAGCCATCTTTTAGTACTTAGTAGTGGCTTTAACTGCTGCGCACTATGCACTGAGTCAAGGTCATTAGCACCTGTCAGGTGCTCAGGCAGTAGTAGGTACCAGAAGTAGAACTCAAAAAGGAAGAAACCTTTGAAGAGTTAAAAGGTTTCTGCCAGCTTAAGCTTCTGAGCAGCTACAACATAAAAGTTATCGTTGACGACGCATAAACTAAAGCAAAGAGCGCACGGCCGGAAGGAAGCGGAAGAAAGCGTATAGCTGAATGGCAGCTCAAAAGTGTTCCAAGCAAACTGAGAGAATATCTTATGAATGAGAAAATTAACTTGAAATAACTTTTAATAAATAACGACTTAAAGTGCAAGTTTGCGTTTAAATTTTGCACTGCTGTGCATTTCAATTAAATGCAAAGGCCTCACCACTTTCGATTTATGTCGCACATAATTGCAGGTATTTGATTTTGATTGTTTTGCTTGTTGCTTATAAAATATAATTTGGCCAATAACTTTGGCTTAAGTTACGACTTGTTTGAACTAAATAGGCAGAACGTATTTGAAATTGAACCACGTAAACTAATTAAAGTTCTGAGTAGGCTTGTATCTGAAGTAATCGTTGTGTAATAACACTAACAATGACAATAACTAATTAATTTTGTGGCAATAATTGCTTTATAAATAACTGCAAACGTAAGCATTTTCAGTTAGTCAAGCTATCAGTCATGCTGTCTTTGTTTGAGATACATTTGTCTCTATGTAGCTGAGTAACTGTGTTTATTTGTATCTCTGAATATTTGTCTGTCTATTCGTCTGCTCGCATATATTTCACTATTTCGTGGTAAATTAGTTAATCAGCGATAAATTGATTTAAGGCCACACATAAACTACGGCGCGAATTGATAAATAATTTTCAACATTCGCACGCTTGTACAAAGGGGCGTATGATTAATAAGATTGCGTACAAATATTTAAGCTAAAGCGTCTTATATGCTTTTAAGGAAAATTGCTACAGGCAGCAGACATTATTCAAACTGTTTAAGTAATTTATTAATGCTCTAAAATTACACAAAAAATGTCTTAAGATTTAAATTTTAGCGTTATATAAATCTTAAAATCGAAAATTGTTCGCAGGATTCCGCAATTTGGTTTAAGAAAACTGAAATTCAATTTGGAAATAAATAATGGATATAGACATGCCATTTTTTGCAATCGAATCTGGCGATGCCGAGTGGTTCCGGGAAGAAGATGAATGATGTTTCCGATGAAACAGATGAATGATATCCAGAATTCAAGGTCGGAGTTGCTGTCCTAGTAAAATCAAATCTTGCCAACTTACCCCAAAACGAAGTTGTCACGCCTGAGTACCAACTCGCAGTTGTCAAAGTTTCTACTGTCTTAGAAGAAATTGTTTTGTGACATTTTATTGCCCCTTGCATGATCTAAGTGCAGTAGATTTTGACAACATTCGTAACTCTTCTGGACAATGTTTCCTGACTGGCGGTGACTGTTGGCGGTGGAACTGGCTTTAGGGGGATTAAACAGCGAACAGACGTGGTCTGGAGCTAGCCAACTATCTTTCTACAGCCAACATCGAGATATTTTAGACTGGGTCCACCACTCGCCACCCTATCGGAGAAGGAGAAAGAGCGTCGTGCCTAATATCAGACCAACTAGTTAGCATCGAGGACTCATCAGAACACAGCATACCCTGGATAGACTAACCTACAATAGAGCAGCTGCTGAGTTCAAAGACATGCTACACGCTAAAAAAGCACAGTTCTTTGAACAGAAGCTGTAGAGAACGCCAACTACTCACTTCAGCGGCAACAAAGGCGACCAAAAGGAAAGCTCGCCGGCTGGTCCCTGTTAAGGATCCCTATGGTGTGCTGGCTAAATCCGAGGAAGAACAGGCTGAAATCTTTGCAACCATTTTGGAAGCCAGGCTTACACCGTTATCACTTGCTAAAGAGAATGACATGGCCAGAGTGGTGCAGTTGCTTGAGGTCCCTCTTCAAATGGACCAATGAGAGCAATCCGTCCCGAAGAAAGCATGGGCGCCATATGGCATTTGCACAGAAACAAAGCCCCGGGTCACGACAGAATTTGTCAAAATACCTTAAAGGAGTTTCATTAATATTTAACACAACATTAAGAAAACAGCATTTCCCTAGCAAGTGGAAACTAGCGAGGATCACTATGTACCGCAAACCTGGCAAGCCTGAAGATATTGCTAGCTCAAATCTTTCTATAAGCCATCTACCTTCCTTGTCAAAGGTTACAGAGCTGGGAGTCTACCAAAGGGCTATATCTGAGCACCAATTTGGTTTTCGGCGTGGTCATGGCAACGTTGAGCAAGCTTACATGTTAGTGAACCACAATTTAAAGGCGTTTGATGAAAAAGCGTACTGCCATATAGTTTTTGCAAGAAGCCTTTGACCGAGTATGGCACGCTGATCTTTTAGCCAAAATCAAGGCTGTCCTTCCATCCCCTTTCTACTTGATGATACGGTCTTACTTGAAAGTGCAAGAGACGCTCTCAACTGTCTAGATGATAAATACAACGTCAAATGCGAATACGATCAGTAGACGGCGTGCAGGAGTTTGTTCACGAGCTGCAGAATTGGACCAAGCGATGGAATACATAACTTAATGCTGGAAAGTGCATAAATTTGTGTTTCACATTTAGAAAAAAAAAACGCCGCCCCAGATTTGGCTCCCTTGATCAGGCTTGATCAGAAAAACGATGTCAAGTTGCTAGGTGTGGCTTACATTTGCAAGACATATCCATAATTTAATATCAAGATGTCGCCTCAGACTAAGGCAGCTCTTTTGGATGCTCAATAGAAGGAGTAAGCTATTCTGTGGAGATATGCGATTGAAATATGGGGCATCGCAGCCAAAACACACAGGCAGCGAATCCAAAAGCTTCAAAATAGTAGTCTTTGTGAGATTACAGGGTGCTCGTGGTATATCCGTAACACAACACTACATCGAGACTTGGGTCTGAATACTATAGAACAAGAAATCATGCACCATACAAGCTGCTACAACTTTAGGCTGCTAAATCATGCCAATAGGCTTGCAAGGAATTTGCCCCATAGGCGTCCAATAACAACATTAAGAAGGACTATAAGTGTAGTTGGCGCTACATCTAATAGACGGAGATGACTGTAAATAAATTTCGAGAACACTATCACAATAATTTGTACAGTTTGCAGATTATAATAGAAGGGTACGACTTGATATGGTTATAGGATATACCGTATTCTGATTCCTATAAAATAAAATAAATTTGTAAAAAAAACAAAAATTCACAACTGAATGTCAGAAAAGAATTCATTGGCATATTTTCTCATAAGCAATCGCACTTTTCAATAAAAACCAATTTTGGGCAGTTTTGAAAATTTTTAGCTAAATTTTAGGAACTTATAAATTTAATGGAATTACTATTATATTTACTCAGCTTAAAGATAATATATAAATATATATTTTTCTTAGCACCTTTGCCGACTATAAGGTAACCGACTATAAAAGGAAGTACAAGCAGCACAATATAACCAAGAGCATGCTAACTAAACCACATAAAAAGGAAACCTCAGATAAATGCACGAGAAGAAAAAATTGATGCATTTTTGCGCATGGAACTCATCAATTGTAATAAAAACCAAAATGATTGACATTCCAATATAAATACTTTCAATTTGTGGCTAAATTTCGTACGTGCAAAAAACTAAAAGTCAGAACAAGAGAAAAATTCTAAGAGGAAATTGCGCTTGGCACAAGAAAAATAATGAAAAATCTCGAAAAAAAAAGAAAAATTTAAAAAAAAAAGAACAAAAGAATTTAAAACCATAAACGAAAAACGAACCGAGAAAAAAAATAAAACACACAGCAATGACGTCTATGAATGCCAACGAGTGAACTGCGCCCAGACAGATGGCTGCTGAGTCAATAATGGAACTACACCACCCACCCATTGACGACTGACTGTTGATGGACTGATTGGGTGATTGGTTTGGAACTGTTTTTCTGTACTGATTGACTGGCTGACTGACTGCAACTTCAGTTGCGACCTCGGTCTGTCTGATGTCATACGAAATGAAATTACAGAAAAACAAATGGGCACAAAAATATAGAAATTTGCATTTCGTTTATGCAAAATGAACTCGGACCACTTGCAACGCGCATGAAATACGAGAAATCTTTGTATTTACATTTTTTTTTATATACTCTTTCATATAGAAATAGGTGCTGGCTACAATGCAGCGCACAGGATATACAATTTTGAAACACTTTATGCATATTACAGTCTTTCGAAGTACTTGTAACGCCTTGAAGGAGATAGCAGCCACATCCATCAGTCTTAGCTTGGTACAATCGTGCACATCTATATGCCATAAAGGGTAACAATCTACTTATTTATTTATATTGGAGCCCATTACCATATATCCTTCTGTAGTGAACTTTCTTCTAAAATAAGTTTATTGTTTATTTATAAAAAAAAAAAAATTGCTCATGTAGGGTATTTAAGCTTTGTTTCCATTCTTTTTATTTTTTTATGTAAAATTTCTGGTTTCCATCGAAGGTCTAAAAGGGTTTTGGCTGCCAGCATGTGTCACATGAAATTTCACCCGAAAATAAAAGCGATTGGAAAAAACTTCATTTTGCAATTGAAATGTCAATAATGTTTTATGACAAACGAACTTATTCGATACGAGTCGAGTCGAGGCGAGTCGATTCGATTCGACTCGACTCATACACTTGAATATTCTTGTTGACTACAACTATGCATGCATTCATGTCGAGCACAAATTCTAACATAAAACTGAGGCATGCATCACTTGAACTCTGCATTCGTGGAAAATAAAAAAATTAAATCGAATTGGAAAAAAAAACGCCGAAAAAATTCACACGCACAAAAGATTTCACATTGGCCACAAAAATTGACAGATTAGGCCACTGTTGGAGAGGCTTAGCTTATACATATATGAATGAGATAGCTATATATGAGTAGGGGCATAGAAAAAGTGCGAGTGCAAGCATCAAATTTGTTCAGATTGTTTTGTGTTGTGTTGTTGACATCGTACACCACAAAACAATCAAACAACGACAGCAACTTTAATTCCATTTATTAAGGAAAAAGAAAAAACCAAAATATTTAACGAATTTTTGCAGATTTTGAACGCTTTTGAACGCTTTGAAATTTAAGTTGAAATCTTTTGCAGTTAGTAAATGAAAGATATTGAATTTGTTAAAGATATTGCGATATTGTTTTTGCTCTTTGTTTCATTTTCCCTGATTAAAGTCGCAAATACTTCGAAGGTTTTTACAATTTTATTAAATATTTATCAAAGAGAAGCAGTTTTGCATATAAAGATGCAAATAGTGAGTGGTAATGTGCCGATTAACGGCAGAAACTTCGCAATTGCCTCGAAATTCTTAGTAAAATTGGGATTTTGAGCACCTATTTGTCACTTTTGGCAACAGATGCATTGCTTGCAGTGATTTCAACGCAAAACATTCTTGGTGCGGAAAAGACATGCTCATAAGGAAAACGTTTGCAAGAAGTCATAGTTACCTCTATCTGCCATATAATTGCCACTGGCGGTCCAACGTACTACTCCTACAATACACAGCACGATCCATCCGAATCAGATATTTATTTAGTCAATGGAATTGTCCACAATTGGCTCTATGTTGAATCGCTATTCGAACTGTCTATCAATTCTAGCAACCTTGATTTGAGATGACAATCAAAAAAATTAACGCAGGATACTGATGTGAAGAGCAAGGAGTTAAGAAGAAAATAGTCCGTGCAGAAAATATGCGAAAATTTTGGAAATTATGAAGTTTTGATCCTCAAATCCTTTCATCTCAACGTGCAATCCTCGTCTAAAAGGTCTCACACCGGATACTGATGTGAAGAGCAAGGAGTTAAGAAGAAAATAGTCCGTGCAGAAAATATGCGAAAATTTTGGAAATTATGAAGTTTTGATCCTCAAATCCTTTCATCCCAACGTGCAATCCTCGTCTAAAAGGTCTCAGACCGGACGCCTTTCATTTGAAGAAAATCAGTCAGGCCTTCTTCAAGTAATTTGCGAAATACCAACACATTGAAGCTCATTTACTGTTCGACGCTGATCAGAAGAATTAAAGATGGTTTATTTATCGCACGAACCTCTACATACCGTAGTTGGATGTAGAGGTCCTTAGTAATCTGAATCCTTAGAGTGAGAGCGCCTTGTCACAACTGTATTTGTGAGACTGTGTACCGCCCAAACGCATAGACACGGCTTGAGAAAACTTGCATATATACTTCGGCACTGAACAGGTAGTTTTTATCTCTCAAGATAATAAGCCAAAGTCAAAAAGTCGAAAAAAAAGCTAAAAAAGCACCAGTTTAAATGCATCTGAGCTGTAAAGTGCGCCTTAATGACAACGATTTTGCTGATGGAGAACGCCGTCAACAGACTCCATAGGAATATACTGGTATCATAAACAAAGAGAAGTGCTTGGGTAGAAAAGAAGTTTTGTATTCTAGCCTTAGTAAGCTAGCCACCCTTATAAACACTAAAGGTCCCATCTAGATTCTGAAGGGAGAACCATCGATAACGTGCTAGAATTGAAAAACATTTACCATGCAGTCTTCTCTGTGGCTAAAATATTAAAACTTGAATTTTCAAATATATATTTCATATTTTATTATTTTCAACCAAAGATTTGGCCTGACATTTGGTCTCAAGATAATATACCCGACCACAAAGTGAAAGCAGAATATGTGCCTCCTAGGAAAGTCCTTCCGGAAACCGCACAAGTTTTTGACACGTACTATGGAAATCATGTCGTAAAAGTCAATATTTTCTTCAAATAATGAACTGCGCCGATGATGCCTGCTGCGCTCTTTGTCGCAGTGCACTAAATAATATTCTGTAACAAAGCTTTTTTCGATATCACAAATTCCGTTTCATTTATCAAACCCAGATGAAGTCGGATAAGAAATTTTTCCATCATTGGTTATGCGGCAATGAGCTCTCACAAGGTAAAGAAATACCCCCGCTACATACTATCTATCAAAGATGACGTCGTCAGAAAGACGTGCAGTGGACGTATATCGAGTGCGTCTACTGTGGGTTCTCTCCAGCAGATCACTGGAGGTCTGGTATGTCGGGGAGGAAAGCGTGGAGTAGATAGACCTCGATAACGTCAATAATGAGAAGAAAACAAATAACGTCTGAGCCAACTCCTGCTGCTAACACCGCCGTCATATACGATGTGTTCTAGGGGATTGTTGCTGGGAACGTCTTCGTTGAAGATTATTGAAATGAAAAATAAATGTTGAAATGATAAAGATTATAGGTATGCACGCACTCTTGGCGCCGTAATAATAAAGACAAATATGAGCAAAACTATTTTATTTTTAACTGTGGGTCACGTCGCATGGCTACGTTTTCTTAAAGGGTTTGTTTGTAACAACTAATTTCACAGACTTTTTTTTTTTTGAAAAATACGTTGGCCCTCCACTGCAGAAAATAATAAAAAAAAAAACGCTGCTGCCGAGTGGGTTCAACTACAAGATACCCTGTTCCTAATAATTTGTATGAGGACTACCTCTTCTAGTTGTCCGATTTTGGTGTATATGGAAACTTTTCTTATGAATCATGAAACATACACCAAATATGGCGTTTCTAGCTGAATAAACAACAATAACAATAATAAATTTTGTTTACAAAAACTTCGAAAGTTCGCAGAGATCTGTTTGGGGGCTACCCCTTCGAGTGGTCCGATCTGGACCTAAATGGACTATTTGATAAGAACTAACAAAAAATAATAAAAATTTGGAGTTTCTAGCAATATTTATAACATAAATAACAGTGTTTCTTACAAAAACTCAGAATTTGGAGTAGGATTGTATGTTAAATCCCGACACCCCCTTGGGAAGAGGGTAAAATTAAATACAAGTTATCTGAAGAATGAATAGGAGAATCGAAATATTCCAATTTAAAGGCGCTATCTATTATAGTATCCAAAATCTCGGTTATCATAAGAACTATCAGACAGACGGCGCAAACAGACAGACATGTCTATATCGAATTTACTTTTGATGCTGATCGAGAATATATACAAGTATACTCTATGGGGTCTATCTCGCCCCATTTTACAGCAGAACATTGAGCCTACTTTTAGTACCAATCAGTAGGATAATGCACAAATAATTTTTGGCATATTTTAAGTAACAGTATCATCAAAGTATGCCTACTGCCCCATAATTTCTTTTTAAATTATTTGTTGAGTCCATCTAAGTCAAATGAAGCTTACCATTTTAAATACACCGCACACACATCATCTAATCACCTAACCAAAACACAAATAATTTCCACATTTTTCTTGCCATTTCTGCATGCTGTTTCCGCATATTTTCAACAGCGCGACATAAATTCACGCCCGACATATTTTACGTGCCAAGAATTATGGTTAAAGTTTTTCGTTTGTGCTAAACTCGAAATTATGCAATTTCAACGAATAAAATTATGTAAGTTGAACTGAAACTGGAATTGAGGAGCAGCAGCAGTAGCAGCACAAAGAAATAAGTCTGTCATCTTCTCTACCTCGGCATAATTAAGCCAACGTCGCATGCAGAGACCAGGCTTAAATATTTCATTGCATCAAGTCGTAGTCTGAGCAAGTAAGTCTGTTACTTCGAGGTGTTTGCACTCAGCAGCGGCACTGACCGCCAACTCAAGTTGTTTGCATTGCTCGCCGCCAGCTCGTAAATATAAAAGTTGGCAGCACTCCCCGGAGACAAATCAGTTTGATTTTGATTGCATCTTTTACGGCCTTTGGCACCTTATAACTTTCTTGCGCCAGAGAGCTTCTTCTTGAGTTTTCATCATAAATTTTTTTTCTCCGTATTGTCGTGCATTCTGTTTCATTTATTTCTCTTTCGTGTTTTTAATCTTGTAAATGTTGTTGTTATTTGTTTGTGTGTTTCTTTGGCTGCGGTTGTTTTTTGTTGTTGTTGTTGTTGTTGTTTGTTACTGTCGCTACTGATGTCCTTATAAGATGCGTCCTTTTGCACTTGTAAAAATCAGCAGCTCAAAAACTGCTCAAATAAGTCTTTGTTGTTGCTTTCTTGCAATTGGTATAGAATTTGTATTTCTTTTTTATGCACTTCATATATAATGTGTTCAGGGTATATCAGTTTGTTTCAAAGTTTGCCATGCATTGTATCCAAAACATTTCATATGCAGCGTATTAAAACTTTGTTACAAAGCTACCATTTGTCCTTCCTTTTTTTTTTAGTATAAGCTCGTAAAACTTTTCGCTCCCTCCCGCTCTCTGCTGCCTAACTTCTGTGAATTTCTTTGGTTTTGTCCATGAAGTAACTTTTCTTATTGCTCGTTTTTGTTGTCGTTGGTTTTTTTTTTTTGGTTCTTCTGCTTATTTTCCATTTCTTAAGCGTAACTTGTTCTATACGCATTCTATTTTATATCTGTTGTGCTTCTGTTGATTTTTTTTTTGTCGGTTCTTTATTTCTATTTTCGTCTTTGCTATTTTGCAGATACAATACACGACGTATTACTTTGATAGCTTGCAGCTTCAAGTCACCCAGCTACGCTCATAACCTGCAAAGTGACCGCAGATAAAATCAGATACAACAATTGAGAGCAGCACAGGACGACGCAGCGCCATAAGACAATTTCAAAGTGCATAAAATGTAGGCGAAGGTTATTTTTATTGCAGAATATTCTTCTTTCTTGTTTGTTTAACTTGTTTTCGTAGCGTAATAAAATTTTTTTTTTTTTTTTTTGCCTTAAAGTCAAATAGCTTAAGCTGAGATTTAAGTATTGATGTGCATTTTGTGAATTCAATTTTTATGTTTATCAGACAAATTGATAAATTGATTGAAGGACATGCAATATATTTTTGAATTGGTGTTAAATTAATTGGATTAAGAGATTGTCTCAATCAGATATTTGGATTGTGTTGATGCTTTAGGTTTAAGCAAAAATTGAGAATCGTATAATTCCGAACCTTGTATCTTCTTTTTTCTACTATCAAATCTAAAGCGTCAACAAAAGGATTGTCATGTAATCTTCTATTTAAATAAGAACTAATACTAATTAAATTTAAAATTTTGAATGACTTTTGTGCAAATAAAACAGGTGTGGTGAGGAATTTAAGGTAAAATTTTGCCTAAAAATGAATTTTAAGGAAAAAGTTTCGTAATATTTTAGGTAAAAAAATTTTTAATTTAGGTCATAAAATTCATTTTTAGGTAATGATTCCTAAACTTTAGGAAATTTTTTTTTTTTGAGTGTAACATCAACAGAAAACCATTAAAAAAAAAACCTTCGGATTCTACTTATTTCTTGGGTATGATAAATGAAATTGAGGCCTCCTGGTATCGGTACTACAGATACTACAGCAAAGGTTTGCCTACAGAACAGGTTAAACCATTCAGCCAAACACATATTGATTTTTTATAACAAAGTTTTGATTTGATGTGTTAACAGGTCAAAGTCTTTATAAGCAAATATTTAGTTAAGATAAGCCTAAATCATAAGATCAATCAGTTTTTGTCACTACTGTGGATACATAAAAAGACGATGTATGGATAAATAAAGCCCCACAATCAGTACGGATCTGCAGACCTTCAAAATGTGGGCCCAATGTGGGCCGACGACGCTAAACTCGACCTTACTTACCTTAATATATGATGCGTTATTTTCAGACTCTGCATGGATTTTTAGATACTTTTCACCAAGACAATTCATCATCAATGTTCTCACGCAAAATTTCTCATTCGTGATTTTTCTGTTCAATTTATAACATGTCATGCGCTTCTTAATTCTTATTCGCAAGTGAAATTAATTTGCGAAAGAATTGCTAAGATTCTTGGAGTTGGTAGTCTGTCTTCCAAAATTTGCGACTGACAATAGTACGCTCTTCCGGTAATAATTCAGAATATGCTAATCATTTTCTTGTCCCCAATCGCCTATCTGAATATCAACCAAAAAATTTAAATAGATGTCAGCATATAAAAATTCCATCATCATATTGAACTAGCTGGTGAATGCTTCTATAAATTGCAGCCAATAGAAATTTTATAGGAAAAGATATCTTCTTTGAGATCATTTGTTCTGGTCACATAAAACTTGCTTTGGATTTATCTGTGCAACACGAAACGTATTTCGGATTGGAAGTTCCTGGCAGGTACAAATCAATGCCTAATCGAAAGACTTTTTTACCACTGAGCAACATGTTTATTTGGTGACATATTTAGATGTATAGATTGGCCTAACGCAATCAAATTTATTGATTTTCCTTTGAAAAAGTAAGAGAATTACTAGAGGAAATCCAATGGGTTTACTTGGCCCAGTTATACATCTTTCTGTAAGATTTATGACTCAAGCAGTTCAACGGGGATATTAATATACAAAACAATATTATAGAACATAAAGGCGACCTTGAAAATGACCACCAACTTAGTATTTGTTGCTTCTTATATCAAATAATACTCGTCATTGCAGCTATATGGATTCAGTGACGCCTCAATCAGACCTCAAGGCTGTTGTATATATTGTCATGTCATAGATGCTACACTCGTACGAAGGTGGCTACAAATGCATTCTTTATCACTCACTACGTTTGTTGGTTAATGGATCATTGAAGTGCAAGAATAACCCTTGGACTGCGATTGGAGAAAGATACTAACAAAATTGTATCTAGATGATGTTCGGTTTCAGAACTAATAAGTTCATATTTTTGCATATGGAATCACATCAATGACTCCCGCCTAGAGCTTTTTACTTTAGAGGCATTTGGGAAGTAAAATTCACTAAAGTACACTCTAGCTAATGATTGGCTTACGGAACTAACTGCCGAACATGTGAAGATCGAATAAATCATAAATTCGAGATCTATCTCATCTCTCTCAAGAGATCCTCTAGATATTGAAGCGCCTACTCCAGGTCATTTCCTGCTGGCCTGCGCCTTTAAGACCTTTTGAATTCTATTATTGACATTGATTGCGCTGACATTGCTAAGCAACATTTCTGGGCAAAGTGGTCGATCGAGTATCTTAACGAGATGACACAACAACTGCAAGTTTTATTAATGGCTGAAACAAATAGCCACCTCATATGTGGAGTACGAATATTTATATTTTATATTTTATGAGAAATACGATTTCTGCTTTGTTATATTATATAAATTCTAGCATTTCAACAAGTCTATTACATAATACAAAGCTTACAAAGAAACAATTTATTTACGGTGTATAGAATTAAGTCAAATCCAGTCAGTCTATCATATCACATGATTTAAAATTAATTTTAAGTGCTATAGAGAGCATATATTTTCGACTGATTTTTTTTTCGCTATGTAAATCTGTACTTCAAATGGAACAGCAGAAAATTATGCTTTGTATATGTCAACTTGTCGGCGATGCAAAAGAAATATCAACCATTAAGCATACGCCATGTTGAACTTGTCGCTGAAATGTGTAAACGTAAAATGCTGTAGAAGAAGAACAAGAAGAAGAAGAAGAACAAGTAGACCTTACGGCATTGTCTTTTATGCCGGCAGACATTTCGTAACCGTAAAGCCAACCGAGTGCGATGACAATGCCGCGATTTCTGCTTTGGTTTGAAATGCAATTAAGACGGCAACACTTGAAAGCACGACGCGACATGTTGCTGCTGCTTTTGTGCCCATATAAACCATGCGCGATAAAATAAAAACTGAAACCGAGTGAAAGCAAAAACGCTTTTAAGTGCAGCAGCCTTGTGCGACACTTTCGCCTTAAAGTTCAACATTATTCAAACACACACACACACACAAACACACAGCAGCACATCTTTATGCAAGGATCTTGCACCAGGCCAGGAAGCAACCAGTTGTCAGCATGCTTCTGCTTCAGCTTGAGCTTCTGCATTTACTTTTACTTTAGCAGCTGCGGCGCACTTAACAAATTAATGTCAAGCCACAATAAAAGTCAACAGCTGGTTTTCTTTTACGAGCCGCGCATTTGCTCAGTCAAAAAGCCAGCGGCAACGCCCCCGCATATGAGCTGCACGGCATCTAACAACCAGGTAAAAGTCAGTCAGTCAGAGATGTTGCAGAGTAGTCGTTGCAAAAAGGGAGATTCAGTGTTAAAGTGCAGCACTGAGTCGAGTGCAATATATGAGTGTAGCACACACATAGTCACACGAAAGATGGCGAAGCACTGCAAATGCAAAGCAATAAAATATGTCTACAATACAGTACAGCATCGATATAAATAGTTATACGCAGCAGCAACGAATTTGCAATACGCTGCACATACATACTTGTATACCAAGTGAAGTTATAATATTTTGCTTGAATAGAACATTTAGATTGAAGCCACTTTAGTACGACATACATATATGAATGTGTAGAAAAGGGTGTGATTTATCTGAGTATGATAGATCTTCTAGTGGACGATTCGGTAATTTACGTTCCTTAATTAACTACATTTTGATTAAGCTAGGCTTCACACATTATTAACCTTAATATGTAAAATTTAGCCCTATAGGTTGGATTTGGAAATAGTCAAGAATCATACTCAACGCGTTTTCATAAAACACTCTCTGCGCCAGTGACGCTCTGTCCGATCATTTATAGTATTCTCACCATCACAATATTTCTCCTAGCACCCTCCATGGGACTTTACACATCATTCTAACCACATCCATTACATTCATCTTCACAACACACACGACAAACATTATAAGCGCTTTTAATTTTAAAAAAAAATCACTCTCATCTCTGATTACAGTCTCCTTGCTGGGTCCCTTAATATCCCGTAACACACCCCATAGTTTACCTCCTATCAGAATAACGAACATCACACTCCACATCCTAACGCATAAAAGTCATTGACCTTTCCCACTAAAAGGACATTGACCTTTCACCCACTCCCCCAAAGGCCATCGACCTTTCTCAACCAAAAGTCATTGACTTGATGATCATGAACCTTTCCCGCCCAGGGTCAATGACCTTTGACACCCGGGGTCAATGACCTTTGACCCCTGAGGTCAATGACATCTGCCCCCGCGATCAATGACCTTTGACACCCGGAGTGAATGTCAATGGGGAAAGGTCACGTGTTTGCTTTCGCAACTATTTCCTTTACTTTATCGATGTTATCGTCGATCACACAAGGCCCTAAAGAACGAGGCATGTCTTCGACAGTCTACCGACCATCCTTGAACGCTTTATACCACTCGTAAGTGCATGTTTTGGAGCAGACAGATTTACAAAAAGCCTTTTGCTATATTTTTAATATATCGGCACACGAAATTTCGTTCTTAACCAAAAATTTAACACAAATACGTTGATCAATATTTTCACTAAAAAACATCACCAAGCACTCGATTGACTTCAAAAGCTGCTCTAAACACACTGGTTGACAGATCGCCCCAAAAATTGACACCATAATTAAGAACAGTGTTACCAGCTTGCAGAAAAATATTTTATCTATTTTTCTGCAATTGAAAATAGTTTGAAATATCTTTTAAGCACCGTTTGCACCTGCCATTATTATTATTATTATTATTAGATAGCAGTAGTTTACCTAAAACACTGAAAAAGGCCACTAGATATTTAGGATTGAGTGCATGCCCCGCCCTTTCTGTTACTTGGTAAGATACTTGTGCCTGGTTAGGGTCGAAGCTGGATAGTCTCCCAAGATATGCTTCGGATCTTCGTCATATTATAGACAGAATCTGGAAGTGCTATCACTCTTTATTCCAATTTTATATAAGTGTCTTCTAAGTCATCACTGTCTTTAGTCCTTTAAGGCCGTTGCATATTTTCGATCTCTTCTTATTGTAAGGACCTAAAAACATTTTAGCTTGTCTTGAGCCCTTACATTCCTCCCAGAGAAAGTCACTGGCTTTATTTTCTTTCACATCTTTCACATCTTTCTATCGCATATATTTCTGCCAGGTAGATAATGGCGAGGTACGAAAACGCGTCAGTTCCTTCATCTATTAGAGAGCTGTTTGTAGTTCAGCGCTAAGTTTCTCCATTTGTCTTTATGCTGAGCCCTACTTTAAATCTTCAAATGAAGTTGTTCATTATAACTAGGTTGTAACTTAGGTATTATAGGAGTAGTTGCGCATCCTTCATGTTATTATTTGCTTGATTCCTGATGCAAGCGCTACTATCGCTGTTATTTCTTTCTATCCTAACGATGGCTCTGTTGGCCTTTTGTTGAATATGAAGATACAGCGGCTATAGGTTCGCATTGCTTCTGTTGTAGTTATACAAGCAAATCTCTGAATTCTATTCAGTTGTTTTGCTAGCTACTGCTTATTTAGCCCCATCCGCCCAAACAATGGCGTTGCATGCTATTATAGGTCTCACCACTGTGCGATACATCCATTTCATTATTTTAGTACACCCTCAACTTTTCTCAAAAATGACTCTGCAAGTCCTCATTGCCATAGTGTCTTTTTGCATTGTAAGCTCTAAATGGATCTTCCATGTGTTACGTTTGTCAAAAAATGACTTCCAGATATTTGACCTCCTTGGAGAATGCTATCAACGAACCATTCACCCATATTAGCTTGAGTAATTTCAGCTTGTATTTCCTAGAAAAAAGAAATAATTGTAGCTTTAGCTGGGTTAATTTTCAGTCCCACTTTGAAGCACCATGATCGTGTAATGCCTTCGTGTTTTCGTGTTTCCCTTTACATACAATAACTATGTCGTCAGCATAGCCTTGACATTCTTTGCCATTTTCTGGCAACTACCTATAAACTATAATAATTTTAACGCTTTATGTATGTAGGGTACAAAAACTTCGATGCTAAAGATTGCCTACATTTATTCTACGAATATAAATGTTTGTTCTATAATTCTTGTGTCTGCAATATCCTTAAGCGTTTTATGCTACTGGCTGGTTTTTGTGTGCTTCTTGTTTTTTTTTTTCTCGCAATCCATCGTTTTCTCTAATTTAACTGAATTTTGTTCTTTATATTAAGAACTGCTGCTGCAAATTTGCGCTTGACACATTTTTTTTTTTTTTTTTTTCGTACTACTCGTTCTGTGCAGCTCTATTAAATTATATTTCTAGGTATCAACAGTTGAACTGTCTTGCAGAGTTTGTCAGTCGAACTGTCTGTGCGGTTTTGTTGTTTGACTTTGCCACTGTTTGCCACCGTTTTAACTTGCCACAAGGTGTAAAAAGTTTATGCCGAAACTTTTTAGTTTTTTCTAGAAGCGACTCACTTGTGGAATTTTCTATAATTGTTTAGGTGCTAAATTTTTATTGCACTGTGTAAACAGGCATGAAATGAAATGATTTTTAGCAGTTTTAGATATATGATGTGACATCTCTTCTGTTCTTGTGTGATATTTCGTTGTCATATAATAAAATATTTATTCGGCATGATTCAAATAGAAATTAGAAATGAGTTTGACTGCTTCCAATTCTTAAATATCTTCCTATATCTTAACCATATATTAACTATATGTATTTCAATTTGCTTAAGCAACTATCTTCGAGAACATTTCATATTACAAACTTGCTAGTCTTCGCTCTTATTATAATCAAATTCGACACACTTTCTTGCTATTCAAAATCAATTGCACTCAAATACATATGACACAAATTCATACCAAATCGAAGCCTAAACTATTTCAATTGGAATTTTCTTATATTAAATTAGAAGATGAAAAAAAACCGAAAAGCAAAAGTAGTTCTCAAAGAAATAGAAAACATCAAGCAAGCTACTTATAAATTATGATTATTTATTTTATATGCGAAACAGCTGTGTTCAAATGTTCAACACATTTTGTCTTTTTGGCAACAAGCGACAAGCGTTTTCTTATATAAATTTTCGTCCATTGTTGCGTGTCCTTTCTTTGCTTTCTTTTGCCTCGAAAAAAATATCTAAGAAATATCATAAGAAGCAAGACAAAATGAGCACAGAATGTGCGCTTTCCTGCGTAAATCTATAAAAAATAACTACAAGTGCTGTTGACAGCAGAACAGGACAATACAGTACGAAGTATGCACCATGGTCGTTCGTTGGTACATTGAGTTGTTTTTCAAATGGCAAACAAAATATATATATATATATATGCGTATAAATATATATATATTTATATATAGCTGTGACAAAATATTGAGAAAAAATACTAGAAAACCCAACACTGACTGTCTGAAATAAGCAACTAACTTGAGGGTTTGCTAAATTTGCAATAATGATGGAAATAAGTGGCAGCAAACAGAAGGGAACAATTTGTTTAGCAGTTAAGGAAAAGTAAAGAAAAGCCAAAGCATTTCACGTTGGCGAGTGTTTATTGGCATTTGTTGCTAATAATGATATTGACTCTGTGGATTTTTCGTAGGCTGCACCATTTTTCTTTTATATTTACAGCAAATACTACTTGCGGCTATTTGCTATTTTATGTAATTTTTTTTCTTTTTTTTTTGAAAAAGATAAAAGAAATTTAAGCTGGCAATGCATAAGATTAATATGTTGTGCTTTAGGCTGAGTAGTGCTTAAAGTATTTTTATTTAAAGATAAATGTCTAAAGATGCGTTCTTTTTGCTTTGAAGCACAAAGATATAAAACAAAAAATTGTTCAAGTTCTTACACAAAAAAATTAATTATTCAATTTAAAACTTAGGATTTGTTTTAAGACGGGGTCTGGTGGTTATTGTGAATTCTTCTTGAGTCACAAATCACTTATTAGATACTTCTTCTGTCAATATGTTTTATCTGAGATGTCTCGAAGTGCGCTAAAACCATTGCAGATTATTAAGATAACCGCATTCCGTCGAATCACCATTAGAGAAGTTGCTGAGAACCTAAGCATATCGATTGGCTCTTGCCATTCGATTTTTACCAATGATTTGGGCAATTTTGACCAAAAACAGTATCGCATTAACATTGCCAACGAGCTGTTGGATTCTGTCCGCGATGACCCAAATTTCCTCTAAAGGATCATAACTGGTAACGAATCATGGGTTATAACGTGAAAACCAAAGCCCAATCATACCAATGGAAGCTACCGCACGATCCAAGACCGAAAAAAGCGCAGCAAGCTAGGTCGAATGTTAAGGTTTTGCTTACAGTTTTCTTCGATTATAGGGGCGTAGTGCATCATTAGCTTTTACCACAGGGTAGAACGGTCAATAACAAATATTATGCGCAATTTGCGTGAAGCAATCCACCAGAAACATCTGGATTTGTGGAATAACACAAAATTGGCTTTTGCATTGTGATAACGCTCCGCCCCTTCTCACACATCGTTGCTTGTGCGCGACACCGTATTCTCCAGATCTCATTCTTGTTCCCGAAACTGAAGATTGAGAAGATAAAGACAGCATTGAAGGAGAAACTGAACAAGAGCACAAAAAATGATTTTTTTGAAGCTCTTCGGGGATTGGAAAAAACGTTGGTACAGGAGTATAATAACTGGTGGGGATTGCTTTGAAGGGGACAAATTAGATATTAATGAATAAATAAATAATTTTTGAAAAAATACTAATTTTTCGATATTTTTTGAATATACCTTGTATGTATGTCCGTATGTATGTTCCCTATAGACACCATAACCATACCCAGTTTTACATTGGATCTTACTTCTTTCTATACCGTTAACATGAATAACAAATTTCATTCATGTATCTCAAATAGATGCAAATAGGAGGCATTTGATTTTAGCCAAACTTAGAATGATTTCTTTTCCCGATATCCTCAACATGTATATCAGTTTTCATTCGCATACCTCAAATCAATGCAAAGATATAACGAATGAATTTTCTTTATCTATTTTATTTTGACGAAACTTAACAGTTTTCATGAAGGTATGCCCAGTACGACTCTAGCGTTTACTAGAGATGGAGTCAAATGGTTGGAACATAGCATCTAAGACTTCGGTAAAAGTTTCCGTATGTTCCTGGGGGAATCTGAAACAGTTTCAACTGACTTATTAGTGAGAACTTTGGTGGTGTTTGCCTTTTATATTCGCTATATCGTTCGGAGTGACTTTCTCTTAGTATTCTGCTGTTTTAGCCTGACAAGCTCCTTTTTCACCCTGTTTGATGGTATTTCGCGTGCAAATGTACTGTTTTGTGAGTCTCTTCTTGCTTAGAAGAAGCTTTTCAGTGGCTGAGTGAATCTTCGATCTTGTGATCTGGCACACTGGTGTGGAGTTTTATACAAATACATACTTTGGAGGCATAAGAGTCCTTTAAGTCTTCCGTTCGTACATATTTACGCGTACATATTCAGGTCCAGCATGATATCTAGTGCCTTTCAGAGCGCAACCATGTTTTTTGGCACCCTGGACAGCAACGATCTTGCTAATATGACTACGAGAGGGAGGTAATCGGGTCCTTAAAGCGCTTGCTACTTTTCATTGTTATAGACAGGAGACAGACGTATTGCAGTTCGGTTTGTCTTTTCATATTTCCATATGCAAAAGAGCAATAAAGCATTTATGTCTTGGCAATTCTCCTCCACAATGATTAAGCAATACCAATACTCGCCAAAAATTTTAATTGGTTGCATGTTCACGACTTATTGACTTGTTAAAGAAATTGAAATCGCCTTTTGGTGCTTTGGGTCACCAATGCATATAGTCATACTTAAAAGTATGCACACAAAAAAGCGTCTAGCGAGAAAAATGCATTTAAATAAGCGACTTAAATAAATAACATTCACTACAAAAAAAAAAAATGCTATATACTCGTATGTAGATTGTATTTGTATAAAAGAAACTAAAAATAAAAAAGGATTTTTCTGTTTTTTTATATTTAATTGCTGCCATGGAGTGAACTCCGCGCCATATTCGTACTAAATATAAAACAATAGTTTCCAGACAGTAGACGAGTTGAAATAGTTGTAGAATTTTCATTTGCTTTCGGTTTTTTTTTTTTTTTTTGGTTTTTGTAGCCAACTTTAAAAGTTTTTAATTGAGTGTAGATTTTCATTGCAATGAGAAAAATGTGAGTTGCATAAAAAATAAAAAAGAAAATAATTAAGAATGCTGCAAGCGTGAATATGCGACTTGGAAATACACTGCCAGCTTTCGCTTATTATATAAATAAAGTCAATTAAAAATGTTTCTTTTTTCAGTAATGCATGGAAAGCTGTGCAATTAAAAAACGTCCTTAAAATAAGCCAATATTACAACTGAGGAGGTGTCAAATGAATCTTAGAATACCATATTTGCAGCTCTTACTTATATAGTCTCTGAGTTCTAATTGTGCACACATGCAAAAGTTGTACAGACGTAGACAGCTATTTCAACTTGACTTTTGTTGCTGATCAACTATACACAAACTTAGTAAACACTTCGCTTGCCACTGTAGGGTATATAACTAAAAATCCCTCATACAGTGTGCATGCCAAATAAAGCTACCAGCTGCCTTTGCTGCATAAGAACGCAAATAAATTTAAATGAATTCGGTAGCACTTCTACATTGCATTCTAAAGTAAAGCTACTCAAATTTCCATTAATTTTGCGCATATCAGACAGCTTTAAAAAGTGTTTTCTGTATTTTCCTTTCCTTTTTTTTTGTTTTTTTTTTTTTTTTAATTTTCACGCAGAGAAAACATTGCAAAATCATATTTAAATGTCACAGAGGAACCGAACAAAACATTGCGAAGCTCTGGCAACACCTGCTGCACTTAATGTGTCCTCTTTCGATACGAAAAATTTCTTCCGCCCTCATTCAGTGCGCTGAAATTACCTTCTGAAACATTTTGTTTTGCTTTAGTATTATTTCTTATTTAAAGTACGCAGTTGAGATACTTCAGTCTAGCATTGAGTGCGAACGTATTTTAATGGTTACCGAAGACATTTCAAGTTGAGCATGATAAATAGAAAATGCTTGCTAAATGATTTATCTTTTGTTTAAAGTTGCTTTTGCTGTGTTTTATTCCATAACATTTTCATTTTCGTTTAAGTTTTTCGTTCCTTTAAGTCATTTATAATGAATGAAGCTGTTTCGCAGCAAAACAACAAAACGTAAAAGATTCATTCAAGCGCATTTGTATCTTCTTGTTTTGTTTTTTGCTTATTCATTTAAGTGTAATAATTCTATTTCTTAATTGTTTAATATTACAAGTGAAATATATTTGCTTTATAGTCAACTAAATAGCGCTCTCTCTCTCTCTCTCTCTCTAAGTGTTTAGTTTTGTAGACCGTTGATGTTGCCAAGTGTTTGTGTCACCGCTAAATTTTAACATAATCCTGTGTCAGCCTCTGGCATTTACTTCCGTTCTTTGACCGCTTTGGCAGCTGTCTGGTTGGCATTGTCCTTTTCTTGTTTTACTTCAGACAGACAGACAGCCAGGCACTTTGGTGTCTTTGTCAGACGTTATTCTTGCTCAGCCTTCATCATGCAGAAGAACCCTTTTCTTACCAAAAAAAAAAAAAAAACAAAAATAAGAAGGCGCACGCGAACCGTGAATAATTAATTTTGGCGTTTCACGTTCTTTTTGCCGCCAACAATTCCATTTTTTGGCAATGGAAAATCTGCTTTTGTTTGGCACGGCTTTTCGCTGTGCTGCGAATTTCGAGCGAAATATTTATGACAATTTATTTGTACTAGTCGACTCAATCGATTGCAAACTAGGCATAACTGCGATATATATGCCGGATGACGGATCAGTTCCTTAAACTGCTGTCAGTTTTCGAAGTATGACAGATACATATGTGTAGAGATTGCGAACTTATTTTGTATGATACTGTTCTTCACATTATTTCCTTCTAACTGAACAAAATGCAAAATTCGCATTGAAGAAGAACAATAAATTATCAATGCGGCATCCCGACACATAACTCAAAACACAAAATTATGGACCGCAGCGTAAAGAGAACTGCTGAATATTTTGCCTTCTGCTTCTATATCTGCATCTGCGTATTTTGTCATTCTTTATAATAACGAATATTCTGCAAATGAAAACGCTTAAACGCAAACAAAAAAAAAAATTGATCCAGTACTGTTTGTTTGTCAATAAAGATATTAAAGTACGAAGGTGATTAGACTCAATTTCAGGCAATTAGAAATGTCATTAGCAACATCCCACAGGCATAGAAAGCTATCGCATCGCTTCATAAAGCGACAATAATATATTCGAGCGACTTAAGATGTCAAAAGAAAAAGTTAGGCTTCTAAGGATGTTAAAGATGTTGAAGTCAGCAGAAAAAACGCTATCAAAATGCAGTAACGATATACAATTTCCAATTACAGACTTTTTATGTAAATTTTTCACGTTTGTATCGATGCATTCAATCCCAAGAACTTAGGGGTAGCACCCATACCCGATGGCCGCTTAATTTTCTTAAGCTTTTGAACTTGTTTTGTACATTACATATTTGGAAAACCTCTTAGAAAGGGTCCAAGCCCTCAATCTGTTCACAGAACTCATGCTCATATTACTGCCAGGCGAATGAAAACTCTTTAAGGTGATCCACATTCTGTGGCATGATTCGTACTTGAAATATAGACTGTATTGTCATAAGTTCTGCAGGTCCATGAAATCGAATATTAAAAGCGTTCCATGATCAATAGGACTAGCTTGTATAAGATGATTGAATTGATTTTCTCATTAAATGCACTGCATTCGCCACTAATGCTGACACATGAAATTGCTTCATCCAAACAAACTGAAGGTCTTATAAAAAAATCAAATTGTTACCAAGCCTCGCTTGTTTCCTACTGAACCGCTACACCATGTACTTAGAAGCCTATAAATTTCTACAAGAACAGTACTAAATGTATCATTCATTCTAAACTGTAATACATCTCTGCAGGTAAATGCAGTAGAATTGACATTCCTGACTCGAACCAGTTATAAAAAGAACTAAAAGCAGGTCTCAACAAACTATGTATATCAGTATACAAATATCGTAACTTATCTGCACAGTACTATTTTGCGAGTATAACTAAAGAAAACAGTCCGGAAATTTATAGACTAACAGCAACTGAAAGAAATTTTGAACATACTCTTGCGCTGTAACAAATTTTGACACCGTACTACATGCCATGAAGCACTTCCTAAATGAACTGGCATACACTAAAGCCTCTACCCAGAAGTATTCAATATTTTTTAATTTATTCGGTGCACTTTTTGCATGCTTATTGAGCAGCGGACTAGGCTGCAGCCCTTCTAATACCTAATGCATGCTTGAGAAAAATATTATGGAATGCAACACCTCCTATAAGAATCCGGCTTTGTAGATTCATGAGAAAGAAGATATATGTATATAGAAAGTGCCAGGCGCATATAAATAGAAGGTCATGGTAATTTGTTTTATTTCTTTTGTTTCTTCAATATGCTTCAGAAATGAAGTGTTTGTCGGTACAGAAATGTAATGTGAAACATTAACCAATGTAACCATTAGACTTCGTCAAGAAGAAGATTTAATTAAAGTCGAGCGACAAAGCTAAAAATCAAATCATCACTTTTTTCGCTTCACAATTGTATAAGGTTTTTTTCATTCGTAAACTCTCAAAGTCGTTTCATTAAATTCTATTATGATCCATTCTTCAGGCGATTACTATTCTTACTATTTGCCTTCTGAGCCAAAAGTAGCATATATTAGCAAGCGTGATTCTTCACCCGATGTGCAAGTTATTCCCAGGTAGATAGAAATGTTTTCAACATAGAAGTCCAATCTCTGTGAAAGCCTAAATAACTCGCTCGATCTTGCGTGCCAATGAAGTCAATATCATCCCCGTTGACATTAACCGAAACCGAAATTTTCTGACATTGTCCAATGATGTACTCCGTCAACAGATTACAAAAAGCTCACTATGGCGTGTCAGATAGGAAGTCTGCCTAAAACCTCTCTTGGCATCAAACGACTCCGAGGATTCCTAATTTGACAAGTCTTTGTGTGTGGGATAGCGTCATCCTGCAGACACGAACAATCTTTTCTGTGATACTTTGTTAATATTGGCATGACGAAGGCTGCTTTATAGTTTGAGTTCAAGCTCATGCCTTTCATGCTCCTTTGCTGGCGTCTGAAAACCGATGTTCTACTCTTCACGCCTCTCTTCTCCCACTCAATACTACTCTCTAACAGCTCGCATATCTCACAGCTGTAGACTTCTTTGACAGATGATGTTGTTCGCTGCAGTTGCATTGCAACACCTCGTCATATGAAGAATTAGCCAACACTCTGATGGAATCGAAGACCAGCTTGTCAGCCAGGATAGTGTTCCTAGTCGACTTTGAAATATAGAAGATTTGGTACTGCTGATATAAGACCTTCTGCTAAAAGAAATAAACTCTTTCCTTTGCTGAATGAATGTTAAATCTTTCGATAGTTGAACCCAAAATTGTTTCCTTCGCAATTTTGGCTTTTAACTCGCCTACTACCAAGTCATGCCATATGCTCCTAAAATTCATCTTTAGCCGCATCGTTTTTCGCTTCTGTCAGGGCGAATATTGCAGATGCTTAACCGCAAATAGTGGTGCTTAATACTTTCATATCATAGAGAGTTCGTATGCAAGGCATCCTTTGTATTATCACTGATAAATACTATGTGTATTCTGAACCATCAATTTTAATGGTTAAGAACAAGTCTACAGAGTTTCGATATGGGCGAAACAGCACAAGTGACACCGAACGTTTAGATCATTCAAAAGAGCTCATTATGCCAGAAATCATCAATGGTATGCTAAAGGATGGTATGGTAGGATAAAGCATCGGAAAATAAAAGTGCTGAGGTGGCTGAAGCTGTAGGCATCTCAAATGAGTGGGTACATCACATTCTACATGAATATTTAGACATAAAGAAGCAATCCGCACGATGGGTGAAGCAATATTTCAAATTCGACCATAAGCGCAACCGTGTGATCACTTCAAAGAAGTGTTTGGCGGCGTTTCCTTGCCGTAAACAAAACATGGATTCATCACATCACATTGCGTCATGGTTAGTGATTTTTAAGATGCACGCCATGGCATTCACATTGATTACCTTGTAAAGGTTAATACAATACCCAGCGAATGTTATTCAGAGCTTTTGAACAGATTTGATATTAATTTGAAGCAGAGGCTATCGCTTTTTTAAATATGAAGAAATATCTGGGCGGCAAGTATTTTGATTCGAATGAAGAGAGATCAACAAAGCCTTGAGAAAACTAATTATTTAGAAGGAATAAGAAAGGAGACTATGTTGGAAAGATTTCCCAAAAAATATATTTTATTAAAAATTCACTGATTTATCAAACCACACTCAAAAATATTTACGAGATAAGTAAATATTTTTCGCTTTGCTAGACTTTCTTCCTTTATGTCTCCAAATTTCTGTAAGAAAATCAATTTTACTTTAACAAATTCATTTATTTAAAATAGTTGCATATTATAAGTCTATATACAGACATACTTCGTGACTTATTTCCATTTTAGAAAAACCCTATTTTGTTTATTAGTGACAAAAAAAAAAAAAGCAACGTTTGTAAAACATGTTATCAATGCATACAACAGAGACATCGAAATTCATTTAGAAAGAAAAAATATATAACAACAAATATTAATAATAGATGCACATGTACACTCGAACACCCGCATGGAATACTAAAAAAAAAAAACAAGCCAAAAATCGAATAAAGCCGTCAGAAACAAACTTCAGAGCCACATAGGGAAATGCCAACATGAAGTTTTCAAAAGTGCAGAACAGCATAAAAACTATTAGAAATAGAAATCGAACCAAAATGCCATCGCATCGAAAAAATTCACTTAGTTCGATGCCGAAACTTTCAAATATTGTACGTACTCATAGATACATAGATATGTATATGGATATATATGTGTATTTCCAATTGAAAAACCGAGAACAAAAATGTTTGCCAACTAAAAATAGACAACAAAATAGGGTGGCAGGCAACAGCAACGGGCTTAGAACAGGACACAGGAGCAAGGCACCGGAAATTAAAATCGTATTCCTGCGGTTGGCTAAAGTGACAAACTGAAAAAAGATACAAAAATATATTCGTAGTATGGCGGCCATACTTTTAGGCGTCTATCAATGAGATTTAATATCTTTTTCTCGTTTTAAATTGAGAAAAATAATAGTGTTTGTATTTTTGGTTGGCAATTAAGTAATGTATTCCGTCCGAAACATGAAAGTCAATTTAATACTTTAAATGAAAACTTCTGCTATTTCATTCACTCACAACGCTCCACTGTCTGCTACTTCATAATTAATTAATTCATGGCTTGGTGCAAGTGCAAAAACAAACGACACATCGTCGTCCTTAATAATATTCTGCAGCCTCATCATCATCATCATTATTAGCAACATCATCTTCATCGTTGCGAGGAGAAATTACCAATTAAATATTTCATAATTGTTTTATATTGCTTAATTTATGCATGATTTTTTCGATAGCATCGCCGTCAATTGCTGACTGCGATTGGATGCTTGAATGAATAAGCGACTGACTGCATCTGTTCTTAATATCGTGTATCATGTACGAGTATATGGTCATACATACATCGTATAATATCAAATATTAAAAGTCAATTATTGGCAAATTAATTTTAATTAAATTAAGCGAAATCACTGGCTGGTTCGCACTGCACGCATATGCAGTGGAAGCTCTGGTCCAGCAGTATACAATTATTGATGCAAAATTTTTTTTTTAATGCAAAAAATTTTTACATTTAATATTGAAATATTGAAATGCAAAAATTGAAAGTAATGAAACAAAAGAAGAAGAAGCGAGTATGTTTGAGCATTTAAAATTAATTATTTAAATTTGTAATTATTTAAAATAAATATATTTGCAACATTTGAATTTGAAATTTAAAGTAGCATTTGCTTCTAGATAGATAGGTAGATAGATAGATAGATAGAAAGATAGATAGATAGATAGATAGATAGATAGATGATAGATAGATAGATAGATAGATGATAGATAGATAGATAGATAGATAGATCGATAGATAGATAGATAGATAGATAGATAGATAGAAAGATAGATAGATAGATAGATAGATAGATGATAGATAGATGATAGATAGATAGATAGATAGATAGATAGATAGATAGATGATAGATAGATAAATAGATAGATAGATAGATAGATAGATAGATCGATAGATAGATAGATAGATAGATAGAAAGATAGATAGATGATAGATAGATAGATAGATAGATAGATAGATAGATGATAGTTAGATAGTTAGATAGTTGGATAGTTAGATAGTTAGATAGTTAGATAGTTAGATAGTTAGATAGTTAGATAGTTAGATAGTTAGATAGTTAGGTAGATAGATAGATAGATACACCCTCTATTAATATATGCTTAAGTAATTGATAATATTTTTAGGCCCTGTACCGAAGGTACAAGAGCCTATTGGTTTTGTGCAAATGTATGTAACAGGTAGAAATAATAATCGGAGACCCCCCAAAGTTACCCCCATTATGGTCAGGAGCGATAGAGGAGTCGATATAGACATGTCCGTCTGTCCGTCTGACCGTCCGTCCGTCCGTCTGTCCGTCCGTCCGTCCGTCTGGCCGTCCGTATGAACGAAAGGATCTCGGAAACGGTGTATCCCAGTATAGAGATATCGTCCTTCTTAGCCAAAATCCGAAAAGTTCATCAAAATCGGATAATAAATGACGATTTTATAAGCAATTGAATTTGAGCGACCCCCCTTTTCGTTTCATACATAAAAAAATGTTTTAAAAGGCGCTTAGTCGTGCAGTGAGAAGTGGTCATGTGTTTGGTCATAAGCTAGGGGAACATTTAATGTGTTTGTTAGGCAACCTGCACTGGTACAGGGCCTATTACAGTCGGTTACGCCCGACTGTGATTTTCTTACTTGTTTTTATTTAGTTTTATGCCACATCTTAAATATTCTGCTTTAACAAAATTTGCACAGCAACTGAACTAATTTTAATTCGACCGAGGCAAGCAACTGATGCAGAAACATTTCGTATAATCACACTTCAAATTGTATTTACAAAATTTATCAGCTTTCATACAAGTCTTTGCACTTATGTATCTGTGTTATGTTATGCAATCGAATGAATGTATATACAAGTACATATATGAATATTAATTAGAAACCACTCGCAATTATAAATCAGCAAAATTTACATTGTACTACAAACAATTAATTTACAAGCGAATATAAAATACACTTTATATGCTGCACACACACATATACAAACAAATGCAATAGCAAATGCAAAGCAAATAAAATGCGCAACAAATGAAAATGGCGCAGTGGGTCAGCAAGGAAAAACAGTGAATATTATTTTCTGAAACAATGAAAACAATGATGTAGCACCTTATTTGCTTGCATTGTCATTAATACTCTGGCTAATTAAACAAACATTATGCGAATGGCGTCAAATGCGTGTGTGTGTGTGTATTAGTGTGCATGTGTACATGTGTTGCATGCATATCATAAGCACGAAGACCACATTGCGTATACATAATATTAATAATTGATGCCTGCTACTGTTGCCGCTATTGGCATCATTTGTGTCCTATGTCTCACTCTCTTTGTCACTATTTCATACATGTTATACACTCTAATCTGTGTATAATAGTACATTTTGTCATACAGTTTGTAACGCTCAATTGCTAATGTCTATGCACATAGATTGTATCAAAATGCGAGCAGTTTGAGTTGACCATTAGAAAAGGTGCTCTAAATGATTCTATCAAAGCCAGTAAAAAGAGTTGCTTACTTCAGCAATGCAATGAGTCTTAAAATAATTCTTAGTGTAAAGTAGCCAAGGAGCTTAATGGTGCTATGCTGAAACGAAAGAAGAGTTCCTACATATATTCAGTATAATGAAAATGGTACAGTTTTAGGGACGGATCCCAAATTTACTCATCTGCCACCCCAAGATATTTTTCCACAATTTGGAAGACACAGAGATTAGTCCTTACAGAGGGACATAACAAAAATTTAATACCAAGAATTCAATACCAAAGACCCAAAACTGTAGTCCAAAAACTACAAAACCTAATAAAAAAAATATATATATTTCCTCAAAATATTTCTTAGGACTCAGTATCGCTTCATAGCAAAGTACCCCTATAACTCCCACAATTATAAAAAATGATATCAAATACACGATTCTTGTAGATTTTAAATTTCCTTAATCGGGATTGTAGTCACTGAGATGGTTCACAAGGGCAAGAAGAGGTGATCGTTTCAGCACAGGAAAGCGAGCATTAGCTCCGTAGAGGTTGTGAGACTAGTGCAATTCTGTAACAAACATTGCCTACCCCTAATAGTAGGCTGCGAGACAATGAGGCTTTGGGAAGTACAGACACCAACAACAGAGTGAAGTGTCTCCTAAACTTTTGGTTAAATAATAGTTGATAGTGTTAGACAAGAAATGTTAGATATCAACTTCTGTAGTCTGTTCATGGAGAAAGGTACTAAGAACTTGCATATGTCACAAAAACTATCCATGCCAGAACATCGAAAAATTAGCGTCCAGAAATTTAAAAAGAAATACAAGAACTGGCTAAATTGGAGACGATTGGTAGGGATTCAGTAGGTAGAGATGTAGAATATCTAAACACTCTTTTGAGTAAGAGCAGGTGATGGCAGAATAACGAAACGGAAACTTTATGCTACGATATGAATAAAGGGAATGCTCCATGGTGGAATCAACACCTATAAAAACTTAGCACAAATGTCAAGAGGAGAGATCAACTCTCCAATTCTTTATTGGACCAGAGAATTACGTGTCACTTGAAACTCATTTCCCAGGAAGCAAGCATGTATAGGCTTCTATTAGAAAAGGACTATGTGCTTACAGACAGGGCGAACATAGACATCGCTTAGAATGGGACAAATGGGAAAGCATCGAGATGAGCCATTTCTAACTTCCAACCCTTTAATATTTTAGAAGTATATAGATGGAATATTTGGAGAACATGAGATACTCGCTTAACTGCAGAGGACACCATTGATAGGAAAAAGAAAAGAATAGGAAGCAACCCTCCCCAAAGCATTTAGACCTAACAGAACATTCTGTTTGTTGAAAACAATGGAGAAGATGATAGACAAGCATATCCGAAGTTAAAGTTAAAGATACATAAAATTCTACCAGACTATAGATCTGTATAGGTAAAGATTCCGGCTCGAGGCAGCACATTTGCGGAAGATCAAGAATATATAATATTTGCCTGCGAAAGATTCAACAGTGATAGCCAGCTATTGCTGTCTTTACTAGATTGGAATTCGAGAAAGCTACAGCTTTTAAGATGTGATGATCAATTTGGCTGAAATTGGAAAGCGGTCTCCAGATACACCGAAGCCGGCTTATTAGATTAGAAACGACATACCTTGTGAAAATTTAAAAAATAAAAAACCCACAAGTGTGTGTCAGAGATTTCATAAAATATAGGTCTTTATAGTTTGAATAACAAATGCTTCAAAGATGTTCATCTTTATATGGCATCATTTCGTTTAAGCTTGATATATTTAATATTTATAAAAATTTCTGGAACTATCAATAGTTTGGAAAGCGAGGAGATTGCGCTTTTTCTGAAAATGGCGAGATTGAGTACTTCCCAGAAAAAGAAGATATATGAGAAATGGGTGACAAATACTGCAAAGATTGAGCTTAACGTCTAAGTAGCTTGGACGATTTAAGTACCAATGTTGAGGCTTCAGATGTATACTTCATTATAGCTTTCAATGGCAAAGGAACTAAAGAGCAAACTTCCATGCTGGGAACTTAATTTCATTTGGAATTAAAAGCAGCTGTAATTCATCACGTCTGCCACCTTACCTCCAGAGTTATTCGATCTTTTGTCTGTTTTTCATTTATTCAACTAAACTTTACGTGCATCAAAGTTGCAACTTTGTCAAGTTCGAGGTACATATCAAATACGAATCACAAACGGGTGTATAAAATATATATGCCAAGCAGCGGGCATATATATTTTGCTACAAATTCGAGTTTTGATATATGTATAAAGAGCAGCATCATGCACCATGTGCCACATCTTGTCTCGTCGTGAAAACTGCACAGAAATTAACACTTTCGTCTGTTTTTTTTTTATAGGATGTCATTAATTATGATATAAATTTTTAAGCAGTACAGCAGCTTAGATCGGTGTTATGAGGCTATCCGTAAACCAAATCCCCATCTTATATATATTGATAGAAGATCAATATTCATCAGTACACTACTACTACTACTGGCAGCAAATCTTTCACGTTTCAAAGATTTCCCTATATAGTTAATCGGGTAATTCAAACAAGCAGGTGTGCAGCGTATTTTGAAGTCGTGAAATTACTCTATTCTTATTTTTAGTCGCCTATTTTTTACACACACACATGTTGCATGAATTAAATATGCACTGCACGCAGGTTTTAAGCGCACAATTTGAATTTGTAATCATATGTAAGTCTAATATTATTATTGTTCTGGTTGTTGTTGTTAGATTTTTAGCTTGAAATGCATTTTTTTTAAATATGGTAATCTAAAAATAAAAATATTAAAATATATGAAATTAACAATAAGCATGGAAAGTTGTTAAAAATTATCTAAACTATTAAATTATTTTGAAAGAAGTTTTTATGTAAACACAAAGTTGCTTCGTCACTTGAACAATATATTTCAAATTTTTGTACACATTTTTTATGACTTTTTGTATGATAAAAAGTATGTCACACATGAAACAGTTCTCTGAAAAATCTATTTAAACTACATATAAATAATAAATGATAAAATATATATAACTGACCCACAATATTAACCTTATCCATTATTCCACACGTTTTTAAACATTTTTTCTATAGCACTATCTCTAAAATCCGCATCAATTTCTTACGCAATTTGCAACATTTTCACAACTGATAAATGCAACAAAATATTTCACAAAAACGAAAGAAAAAAAAAAAAAAATACGAATTTTAAATCGAAATCATTTTGTAGCAATTCGTTCGAATAACATTGGAAAAACTTTCAAATGACTTTTTAAGCTCCCAATAGACATAAAGCCGCAAACGCAACACGCCACAAAATACAACTTAAGTGGCATCGTTAGCGGTGACAATGTTGCCACATGTTTTAGCTGACATATGACTATGCATAGACGACAGTAATAAAAATGAACAAAAAAAAAAAACATTATGTATATACTACAAGCTGATGGACGGACGGACAGACAGACATTTATATCTCTTGAAGAGCCGCTTAGTAGACAACTTGAATGATAAATGTTTCCTTTACTTGTACTTGACATATTTCTGCAGCGGCAACACAACAACAACAAATAAAGCCGACAGCAAACGCCTACAGCAGCCTTACGACGTGTAGTATATAAAACCCTTTTTATAGTCAAAAGAAAAATAGTATATGCGACAGATTACTTTATACACAGCAGCGTGCATAACGAAGGACGAAAGATGCATGTCTACTGACTGAAAACCATTTTAAACATACTCGCAAAATATTTCGACTGCAATGCCAAACGAAATACGAGAAAAAAAAAAGAAAAATGGCATACAACATTCTTGCAGCAATGCATGAAGACAGACAGACAGCTGTACAGACAGCATACAAACAAAATGACGACAACAATGGCGACTTCCGACTTCCGCATGAATCAGTAACATTGTCAGCTCACCCAGCAACTGACTGACTGACTGACGTTGAGAACTCTGGTTAAGGCAATCATCTTTGCTTTGGTTTGACTATCAAGTCATCCGTTCGTCCGTCCTCTTCGCTTTACTTTGCATTTAACAGCTTGTTGCAGCTGTTTTATTTTGTTTTATACGCTTCGTTGTTGTTGTTGTTGCGCATCAATGTCGCCCGCCATTTTCGTCATAATTTGTTCATCAGTCATTTTAGTGCTGCCGTTGGTGCTTGGCATTTGTGGCTGATTGCATTGACTTTTAAATGCAGAGTTTGACTTCAATTTGAAAGCCATTTTACTCGCCCCCCACCCTTTCAAATCTAATTGTATATATTATGCAGCTGCAGTTTAACGCTCGCGGCTCCTTTTAGCTTACTGCGTGCTATATTGCAAGTATGCCAAACTAATTACTATGCATTATAAATCAACGTTGTCATTGTTGTATATCAAAGTCCTTTCAATGTTCATTCACTCAGTTGGCTCACTATCGCTCATATCATCTAATTGTTTCTGTTACTCACTCTCTCTGTCTTTTAGTTAAATTTACATGCATTACACTAAGCAACAATACAATATATGTTCGATGATTAAAATCGTTGAATATATAGTCTTTAGCAATCGGGAAGTATAAGACAGTTCGTCATTATTGTTATATTGTTTGCAAGATATAAATAATCTTTGGAAGATTTAAAATGTATATAAATGTTAGCCATCTGAGTCGATTTTGGCCAGCGAAGGTAATATCGATTCGATCTTGACATTATTAAAGGCTTATCAATGTCGAAAGGGGCTGTCAATTCTTGTTAATTGAGCTTAGTTCTTAGATGATACACTTATGTGCCTAAACTCATTTGTTGAGCAGTAGTTGCATCTGTCCAGCCTTGCTAATAATTATTAAATACACTATTTCCAGCTGTAAGGAAGATTTTCTGTGAGAATATATCCGTTGAGTAACTTGAGATCATGAGACACTTCTTGCTGCTTGCCGATATTTTATAGGATTAAAAGGACCTGATAGCCGAAATTGTCATTTCTGTGACTATAAAGCTAACATTTGTTGGCTACTCAGCTGCTTCGCCTGCAATATCTGCGTCCTTAAAATTAAGGTCAGCTTCTTGGCACACGGGAGAGATAAAATTTCATAAACATATTCAATGGCTCTCGGCGGTTTTCTACTTTTGAACTATAGTAGACCTGGTTGTATTGTATCTTTTGCTATCATCTTTCGAAGTTTGTGATAGACTTTTTAATATATAGTGAGACTCTCGACAACAGTCCTTCTCACACACATTTTTTATGTGAAGCCAAAAGCATACTTGAGCCACATATTGTTCTGCCAGACTTTAGATAAAGATGACGTGCTTATGTATTATTAATTTTTTTTTTCACACGGATACATATTCAATAGATTTAATAAATTTATAAAGTTTTATGGCGGGTCATACAGAACTAAACGAACCTCACATCGCTATTTGTAATCTAAAGTTGAACTTTTCTTAGTCTGTATCAAAGATGTGTTCGCATGTGTCTTGGTAGATCGTCGAGTATTCCTCGCCAAACACATTATTTATGGGTGATCATAAATTTAACGACCTCTGCGATAACAAATAAACTGTGATAAGCTATTGGACTGCTTGCACGCATATTATTGCACAATCAACGGATGGTTCGTAGTACAATTTCAAGCAGTGTTTAAATAAACAAAGATTGTGTACTGTAAATAACCCTGCTCGATACCGATACCGATATTTCAATTTGGTTTGAAGTTATATATTTTGTAACGATGAATGATGCACCAAATTAGGAATTGGAGATATAAATAAAAAAAAAAACTGGAGACAGGTTTGTATGGGGCTATTAATTTTAGTGGAGCTGGTACGGTCATTGAACAAGGAATACTAGATTTGCTTTAGTCATCGTAAAAATTATCACGCCGGAGCAAAGGCTCTAGTATCTCTCGTGCTTCTCAAATTTTTGATAGAATAAGCAAAAGATTTAGCACGACGTGTTGTCAGATCGTGCGTGCATTGCATTCGATACAGGCCGAAGTACAACAATTAATGGGTAGTTCTCCTATGGTATGGTTGATGCCTGCAAGCCAATTTGCGCGTTGTGACGTTGACTTTTGTAGACCTGTAAATATGTATTTGCGTAAACGAGGGAAAAGTCCTTACAAGACCTACATTGCTGTCTTCATCTGCCTGGCTGTCAAAGCAGTCCATATTGAAGTGGTATCTGACTTATCGACCAATGCATTTCTGGCCGTATTAAAACGGATGTTTGCTCGCAGAGGTCTTCCTATTCCTTTCTTTTGTAATGTTAGGCTAATTTGAGTATTTTATGATTTTAATAAATTAATTCATCTCAGCTATTCAATCGGCTCGCTTCAATTATTTACAACCACCCCCATACCCAATAGATCTGACAAAAATGTTATATAGTTTCGTAAAAAAATTAAATCTTCAACGTTCTCTTTGGGAGAGCAAAATAAGCGACCTTGTATATTAAAGTCGGTTGCCCATAAGGCTTTATCTATCATCATTTCTATAGAAAATTTTTACCTCAGACTTCCTGAATTTATCTCGTTGTACTGGAACATCATTTGCTGATGCTACAGCAATAATCTGTTTAAAAACATATATTCTGTTGATATTATTGAAAAATTTCATCATTTATTTATTTCCATAGCATATTTCTCGTAGATAAATAGTTACTTTGTAATTTCTGTTGCACAGTGTACAAAATTTTGCTACGCTTACCATAAAACGTTTTATAATATTTATGCAAATTGCGGCAACAACAACAATAATCAATAATACAGCAACAACAACAAATACATATTTAATAAGAAACTAAAACAATAAGAACGAATGAAAATGATATCCTTATACGTGTATATCGAGCATATAGTACAAGAGTTCCACATTATAAACAATTGATACGATATTTTTTACCCTCAATTCTATTTTTTTTTTCGCTTCTTCGTTTTAAATAATTAATTGCAAATTGTTTGCAATTTTTTCCAAAGAAATTCAACTTTAACCTAATAACTAACACACAGCGGGTAGCCATTTTTTGCTGCATGGGTTGTATAGAGGGTGGTTCAATATCTACCCTACATGCATATAGAGGGGTTCGGGTATACACTCAATTGCAGTTTTAATTGACTACGGTTTGTATGTGTGCGTGCATGTAATTGAGTATACTACTTCTGAGTTATATGTGAGACTGCGTGCTGCTCACTCGTTGAGTTTGCTAATAATTCTTATTCATGCTTGATTAATTCAATTCAATTCTTTATAAGTAATTTAAAAACAATTGACATGATTTCTTTGTGGCTGCCTTTATTGCTTTTGCTGTTGCAAGAAGGTTTAATAAGTGCAAATTAGTTGCAATTGATTTCAGCTACAAATGGGTCAATTAATTATTAGTTTATTATTATTTAGTTAGATAGGTAATTGCAGGGTGTTTGAGTGAAGATATTAGTTAAATGAAAATGATAAACATTTAATTAAGTTGTGATTTCTTAGAATTTTTCTTGTGGTTGAAAGAAATGGGATTTCGTAGCATAAACAATGGCGCTTAAGTCGCAAGAGTCATTATTCTATATAATTCTATCTAACCGTGTTCAGTGCGCTGCAGTAAAAGTTGTCACTGATTAGGGTAAGAATTTGCGGCTGTTTACTAGTTTCCTCATCATTGAATCTAGAGGTGCTTGCTACTGGCGGTCCTTTACATTATCCATTTAATATTAATAGTTCTCCAGCAATTTGTTATGCATTATATGCTAAAACACTGATGGACTGTCTTGACATTTCAGAAAGGATTCAACACAATCATCACATCCCACTAATTAAAGACTATAGTGTGGCTGCCACCACCATCTGTACTTCTTTCGCTTGTGGTTACAATTTCGCTATTGATGATGTAGTGAATATATTCGTATATACCTGCGTAATATTTATGATGCTGCAGAGTACTCAATGTTTTTGTATGCAACATTCTCTTCCACCTAATCCAACACGGCCTCTTTTAAAACCAGCGGTTATAGATCTTAAAAAAAAAAAAAAAAAAAAAAAACTGCATCGGAAAACAGTGCGTATACGCAATTAACTGTATAGTAGAGCATTTACACGTGCTGAGGATGTTCTTAGGAACATACTATATTATATCAAAACAAAATTCTTCTACGAGCTATTCCGCAATGCTGCTCCAATGAAGCACCATGGATTTAGTCTGTGGAAAGACTCACTTATTAAAAAGCAACCCTTTAGGCACACACCCATTAAAGTCCCGAAGCACATGGTGTGGTTCAGATTCAGTAAATAGCTCAGATTTTTGCTTACGAATTGCAGTGCCATTTCACGTTTCTTAGTCTAGCAAGTTCAAGTGATGTTCGAGACACGGCGTGCCTCTTGAAAGCTGAATTAACTGAGCTGCAAGACATATCACCCCTTTTAATGCCATGACTTGCATTCATTACTTTCCCTTACAATGGATGGATTGTGATGGCTTCAAAAACTTACAAACCCTCGAGTTTTTTTTTTTTTTTTGAGCCTTACAGAGAAATAAGTTAGCTGCCAATTTCCTCTAAGATACTTAAGCGATATTTTATTAGTTTAATGTTGGCAGTTTTGAGATGTGCAGAATGCCAGTCCGGACCATCAGTTTTGCTTCAGGCAAAACCGTAGCACTCCAGACAAATTCTACGTAATTGCTCAACATATTCTCGGATATCCTGTGAAAATGAGCAGTACAGCTCTGTTGTCTTGTTGTATATAAAGCAAGCATTTGATGGCATTTGAAATGAAAGATTACTCTACAGTCTGCATTTAGTTTACACACGTATGACCCGATACCGAAATTGCGATATGAGAAATGATTTGAACGAGTAAAAGCGGGAAATGGTCGCTTTGAACATGCCCTTCAATAATGAAAAAGGAATATATCCAAATCTATGACGATAATAAATAGTTAGTTTTACAACGTCACACAGAATCTTCATTGAGCTTGGACATCCGAAAAATTATCGAAAGATAGCCGGAGTTATGCCGCTAATATGGATATAATGATGAAGCAGAAATTCGTGATGTCAAAGATGGTTTCCTAAAAGGTAAACCGTTCAAACAATTTAACAACGATGAAATTGGAAAAGTTTGTAAAAATCTTCGTCTGGTCACTTTAAATAAGCTGCAAGCTATCGTGAAGTTTGCAGAGAATCTCACACCCAATGCACATTTATATAAATTATTGACTATGTCAAACGCAGAAAAATTTTTATTTTTTTTGTGATAATCAATCTTTTGTCTTCTAGTCTTGCTCCATTAGAAATATACTTCACAGGACTGGCTGTATGTGGAAAAACTTTCGTGATAAAGCTTCAAATGAAAATTTATAATCGCTTTACTCGGACTAATGCTTAATTCAATTGGTTAAGCCAGAAAAATTGATGGGACTACTGTTCACACTACACTAAAAAAAACTCTTTCCGAATTACTTGAAGTGGCTAAGAAGTGCCGAGCTCTGTACAGAAATGGAAAACAATGCTTAACCGCAAAAGACTAAAACCATACTTTTTACAAATAGCCGGAAAATAAGAGACAACTACTTTTGAGTTAAATTATTTTATAAATTATTGTTTCGTGTGCATGTTTCTTAAAACTTTATATGCGTTTATTATTTAAAACTTAAAGCTAAATCTTCATAATAAGTTGCTGGTGTTTAAAGTTGTGCTACAGCCAATCACAATTTATGTTAACCCAGTCTGGTCTGGTACCTATGTACATTAAAACTTTACAAATTTGTCTTGGAATCTCTAACAGTTGAATTAAATGAACGACGAATGTTGAACGAATGTTGGACGAATAGTAAAAATTGTGTTTTCAAAAACCCAGAAGAAGGTGTCGGTTTTTGTGGTAAGTGGCAACCCACAATGACTACATGTGATCTGAACATGGAATGGGTGAATCATTTGTATACGTTTAGATTAGAATATCTCATTTTAGTGTTGTTCTTGAGCTAATTTCTTGCACCGTTTGTAGTAATTACCTCAAGAACTCTTTTATTGACTATGCTAAAATGATTTAACTTCGGAAACTATTTTATTAGATACTTATATAAATTAAATACTTATATTTGTTTTCTATGGAAATTAATAACACTTTGAGGTTAGCCCACAATAAATAAATATTTTTTTTTTAAATAAATATGTTACACATCGCACAATGAACGCTTACATACTATATTTGAACTTTCCATTCTTGTAAATCATCTCGAAATTACTGCATTGACTTTAGAATTAGCTTGAACCCATCAAACAATTTCTGGCCATAAGACTTCTCAATAGACTGAATTAATCAAAACTCCCAAATGAAACTAGAACTTAGCTTTAATATCGCACACGTTCGTCTTCAAGCTAAAAATTAGCTTAAAGCACAAATTCAGAAATTTATGCAGTCTCACACATTGAACACTTCGAAACCCATTTAATTTATGCAACTGATAAGAAATTCTCAAGATTTCAACAATCAACAATGCTAGAAACTCACCACACTCTCACGCAAATAATTCAACAACAAAAGCCGGTAACGGCATATGCTCTTCTATATTGAATCATAAAACATGCGCAATAACTTCCAAACTTAACACAGAAACTCTTAACGTGTCATAGTCAAACGCAGTTACAGTCGACAGTGGTTCTCTTATGGCTCGTGTGTTGAAAACGAAGCAACAACGACGAAACGAAACGAAACGAAGCAAAGCCGATACCGTTAGAAATTCCGTTACAAAGCCAAACAAGCGCGACATATTCCAAATCAGTTAACTCGGAAGCGCGGCCATGTTAGTTTTGTGGCAAATTTTGTTGCGGGTGTTTGCACACAAATCGAAAAGCAACGAGAACAACAGCAACAACAACAATAACAACAACAACAACAATTTAAACTCGTAGTTTAAAAAGCCAAATTCGAAGCCAAAAATACGAAATTTTATTTTACATTAAAAAATATTTATAAATTAATAATAAAATAAACGTTTTGTCTCTGTGTGTGTTTTTAGTATCTCTAGTTCTATGCAAAATGTATCTTGTATCTAAGCTCAGCTCAGTTTGTGTATCTGTGCCCGAAATCTTCTTCTACATTCATTTAAACATGAATTATTGAATGCAATTGCATTTAATTGCATTTCACAAAATGTATTTCAATCAATTATGAATTGCTTGATGCTGTGTTCGTTGTGTTTCGCGTCGCTGTATTGTACTCCAAAAAAAATATTCCATCTAAATATGTAAATGTGCCGAAAAATTCTCTAAATATGCAATGAAGTATTTCAAATACTGAAATTTAGCAAATTGGTTAAAATTTAAGCGTATCGAATTATTTATTGTGTATGTGCAAAAAAATAAGTGTTTTAGATTTAACTGAAATAAATATTTTTGTGGTAATCTATTAGTGTTGGAATTTTTTTGAAAGTGCTGCAATAAAATAATGCATACTATTTGAAGGTGAATATAATTCTTTTTTTTTAAATAATTATTTTGAAAAGTTTTTTGAAAAGGTTTTTCGAAATAATTATAAAAAATAATTAATATAAAAAGAAACTCCATACCAAGTCTTAAAACGATATCCTAATAATTGGAGAATTGTTTTTTGTTATTTAAAATAATCAGGCCAATATATTTAGATATGAACAACATGATATACAGGGTGAATACCAAAGCTGATGATGCAAATATTTTTAGATGCACCTCTACTAATTGTGCAATGGTTAGTTTGGGTTGGTGGACTCTCAACTTGAGAAATAAATAAATTATAAATTGATGGAGAGTAGGGAAAGGTGGATATAAAAATTAAAGAATAGAAACTAAAATTAAGAGCTACTATTAATGAAGTGAACCAAAAAATAATAGCTAGAAATTTTATAATACATATATGAATTTTAATAATAAAATTAAAAATAATAAAGTCGAGGCTTGTCATGCAATATTGGACATCGCCATGCTTGAGTTTTTGTATAAAAAAATTTTTTAGATACATGTTGGAGAAATTTTCTCGAAATGCCTAATTTAGTCAACTTTATATAAATTCTTATTATAATTGAATATTTTATTCTATATATGTAGGTCCAGTTCGGTTCGCCACATCTTTCAGGATTTTTGTAAGAAAAATTAATTGTTGTTGTTGTTAATTCAACTAGAAACGTCGAATTTGTTATACTTTGCGTAAAACCTAAAAAGACTAAAAAACTAAAAGAGATAGCCCGCTACTAAAAGTCAAACCGATATAGACATGTCCGTCTATCTAGCTATGAACAACACGAATTTGGCGACTATAAAAGTTAGAGCCTTCAATGTAAGATATTTAGTATTACATATTAACTCTTTAGATAGGTTGTATTTAATAAACGTGCCAATCACTCTTCAAGCAATAGAACGTAAAAACGATTGATGACCTGATCTGTCACGCTACACCACAATTTGTTATTAGAAAATCAAACACTACAAAGCCCATGTGCTGTTACGTACACATTCTATTAGCTCTGACTAATTCAAAATGAATATCATTCACTTACCCCTAGTTTCTAAGTTTAATTTAAGGTTCTATTTAAGGGTTTACTTGCCAAGTATCCTTAAATATAAATATTTGAGTAATAATAAATTTAAATAAATAAAACAAAAAAAAAGATTAGTAAATGTTGCCTCATAATTGAATTAAGTATAATTAATTAATATAAAATTTTGTCAACATTTTTTTTAAATTATCTCGTTGCTATTGTTCTATTTTAAATAATAATAAAACACATGTCGAAATAAATAATTAAATTAATATAAAAAATTTCTTTTAACAGTTGCAATTTAAAATGTTGCAAATAATTTTTCCATTCACTGTCTATAAATTTCAAATGCAGCAAGGAAAAAAAATAATAAACTTACACACAAACTTTGTTTTTGCAAAAGCAAAACTGTACGGTGTATTGCTTTTTGCAGTTATGCAAAGCAACAACAATTTAATAGCAAGAAAAATATTAGACGATAAGGCAAAACTTCGATTATGTCTTTTTTTTACTTTAATTTTTTTACATTTTAATTAAAACACTTTAAAAAAATTAATTGTTTGTAAAAAAGCATTACTGCTGCGCATAAATATAGAATCAACAACAAAAAACACAACTAGACATTAAAGCCTCGTACAATTGAGAGGCTTTAATTTCTTTTTAACACTTTCACATATATTTATTCCATTCAAGCTGTAAAAAAAAAAAAAAAACAAATATAATGAAAGACAATAACTGCAAACTTTGCTGCGTTTTACACAATTTCACTTGAAAATTAGAATTTTCTTTTATCAAACATTTTTAAAACAAATAACTTAAATAAAAAACATTTTAAAAATTTTATTCTTTAATTAAAACAGAAATTTGAAAGCGCGACTATTATTAATGCGACGTGGTCAGAAACTGAAGTGATCGAAGCGAGAGTGCAATTATACAAGTTAGCGGAACTCTCAAAATATAAGCAATGGAGCGCAGCAGCTTCACAATTTTGGCACAATGCAACAACAAAAGCCATGATTAGAATACAAAAACGCGCTCATTAAAATTGCGACTCTCTGAGTGTGTCATGATACAAAGTCCTCATGCATATGCGCTCAAAATTATTGTACTCTGTGCTGTATTAGCGTTGCTAATATTTTGAGAGCTTTGAATTGAGCTAAATTAAATGCATTAATAAAACTTAGATTAATACAACGAATGTAATTATTATTTTATATATAACTTGCAATTAAAAAATATGAATGATATATTACAAAATGATTTATGCTTAAGCAGATTTAAGTTAAAAAAAAAAATATATAAATTAAAACAATCAGTAAATACAGTAAATACAATCAATTTAAGGAAGGCCTAAAGACGTACTGCTTTAAAATTTTTTGAAATATCTTTAAAAATCAGACCTATAGAACGGTAGCTTTCCAGTGAATCTTTTCCCGGTTTAGGTATGGCAATGATTTTTTTAGTATTTTTCAAATGAAAATTGATTCTTCATATCAAATAAAGAAGAATTAACCCTGAAAATGGTTTCACTATCTGAAAGAGAAACAGTAAGTTTGTGTTTAACTTGAAATATACTACTAATTCGGCTTTAACCTGTCGAGTTAAGTTTAGATACGGAAAACTCGGATACCTTAGTAATTTGCATGTCAACGATGTTACCAATTTCAATAAAGACGCCGTTTAAAATTCTCTTCAATAGTTTCCAGTTTGCATTACAGTATTGGAGTAAAGTGCTTAACACTTTTACTGGTGAAGATATATCCCTCGACATTACAGTAAGGTGATCTCATGAAAGGTAATTTATAGTCAAAAATCAGTTAAAAGTTTTAACTGAACTTTTTACTTAAAAGGTCATGAGAATTTGAGACAAAAACAATGTCTAATGTAGAAGGTTTTGATTTGACATTTGCTAATAGATAAGCAAGGTTTTTTTAAGATATAAAATGGAAAATTTTTTTTTAAACTGGAGAACTAATACAAAATCTTTTTTACAACTATTTTAAGGTCTGCTAATTCGAGATAGTTTAAGTAAATCTAAAACTGTTTAGCTTGTGTTTGTTTGTCATTAAATGAAGTATTGTAAAAATACTTTTTAAGCAATTTGCCAGGAAATAAGTTGAACAAAATGTGAGTGCTTACTGGGAACCAAAACAGAAAGAGGTATAGAACAGATGATCGACAATACCATACCCTGCATACACATTATATATTCTTCACAAGTATAATAACTCTTCGCTACGTGTGTATGCCACTGAACCCCTTACTGAACGGCAGAACCGATTTTGATGAAATTTATTGAGTGAATTCTTATATGGTTTAGGTGCACAATTCAACCCTCACCTGAACTCTTTCTTTTCCGTTCGAAATTCCAAAAACTGCGTCTTCTTCGTTGCTGTGAAGTAAAGCATGTGTTTGGTCGTATTCGAACGACAGAACCTTTGCCGTATCTTCAGTATTTCTACACCAATTTTAATAGTAAGCTCGGTGGGCATTGTGGAGATGATTGAGAAATTGATTCAGCTTCTGTTCGCGTTCAACGTCACAAATGTGTTGGACTTGCGCAATTGATAGCGTGTTTCCTCTTGAAAAAGAGGACTCAATGCAATTTAACTTCGTTTGATACCTACTTGGCATAGGCCAAAAAATAATGATTTCCAAGACAGAAATCAGGGAGATCATCTGCCAGTTTCATTACTGTAACATAGGTCCACATGCGTCGATAACTTCTATTATTCATCTTCGTTTTGCCATCATTGAGGAAAACAATATATTTTCGATGAATGGACGACTTAATCTTGTTCGTAGGCAATTTCATGACAGATAGTTCTTAAATTTTGGTAGCCGTCAGTACTGTTCCGGCGTTTCATAGGACTTACGATTCTAAATTTCTCTATTGCAAGTATTCCTTGAATGTTGCCTCGGACTTTGGGATGTAGCTAAAGAGACATGTGCGAATGCATTTTCGATGTCCTATGGTTAAAGAATCTCAAGATTAAAGTCGAATGTTTCCTCCACCACCCTGCGAAATGTCAATATGTTAAAAGACGGTAGTAGCAGGCGTCTCATGGGAGCCGTAGTTCTCGGAGCGGAATCCAACGTAATCACAAACGGCCGGTGATCTAAGGAAAGCTGAAACTCAGCCCCAATGGACAACTCTTCTGGTCCCAAGCCATTGAAAATGAAGAAGTCAATGGCGCTGTGCATATAACCTGTAGCTTTAGAAAAATGTATCGCTTGCGCGGTAGTCAGGATTTGGTTAGAATAGTTAAAAAATGCTTCCTTAGAGCACCTGTCACTCTTGTCCTCACTACAACTGCCCCACAGCATGTGTTTGGTGACTTCACCACCGATGTGAAACTTTCATCTCAATTGACGAATGACCAATTTAAGTCGGCTGTGGACCAAAGCAAATGAGGAAAGAGGTACACGGAGGATAGTCAAATCGTCTCGACTGTTGGTTAACTGAATAAAAGTCATTTTTAAGCAAGTTGTACGCACTGCAACTATTTGAAAGTAAATAAGCTCATACTTAACGAAACAATTTAAATTGCAATTAAAATCGAAAAAGTTATAGCCAGACCCATGTGTATATGAATTCTTAAAAAAGATTACCTCATTCAGATTGGTTTAGCTTTATATTTTCAACGAGAAAAAGTTGAATCGTTTAAGTTTTAGTTTATTTCAATATTTAATATAAGGAATTATTTAGAAATATTGTTATTGCATAAATTCTTAAATATTAAAAACATAACAAAAATATGTCATATGAACGTTTTAAATTATTAAAGACCTTGATTGCTTATATAACATTTTTCTGCTGTGCTCTTTGATTTGTTTTTTCTATTTTTTATATAATTTATTAATATTTCATATTTCTCATTTATTAACTCCATTATCTGCTTATTATATTAAGCATGCGCACCTGTAAAAGCTTCAGTTTATAATTTTAAATTGCACAGATTTTTATTATTACTCCTCAGGTTCAACTACTTCTATGTTCTCATTATATTCCCCAAGTAAATAGTCAACCTGCAATTGTTCATAGTCCGGTTCCGCATAATAATTTAACTGCACAGCAGCTTCTTCTGCCGGTTGTATTTCTACATAATCCAATGGCTCCTGCTGCTGCTGCTGCTGTGGCACTTCCAACACAATTTCTTCTTCTGCATTATTCGCTTCAATAAATGCTTCATGCTTTATGTCCAACGAAGAGTCATACTCGCCACTACACAGACTATTCATGGCCAATTCGATGGCATCTTCAATATATTCTTTTGTCTCAGTATCAGCTGTGTTGGACACATCATCTGTGCCAACAGCGCTATTAGCATCCAACTCAAACGAGCGCTCATTTTCAACTGTCCACATATATTCAGTGTCGCTGTCATCGCCAGCGAAATCATGCTCCGTTGAAGCATCCTGCAAGTCAATTTTTAGCTTTTTGGCCGCATCATCATTTGTTGAATTGTTTGCTTCAAATGTTTTTAGATAATCACCGAAAAATGCATTCAGCTTTTCATCATCTGTGACACCGTAAAAACCTTTAAAATTCAGATTGCTACCTTGTTCCAATGTACATTTCGATGTCATCGGACTTTCAAACTGACTATCGGTCAGCTCGATTATCGGTTCGTTGACAACGCGTGTAACAATGCGATTGCCCTTCTGCTCGTACTTCTCCACAGGCACAATCTGCGCGTTGGACATTTTTTGAAACAGCTGCCTTTTTTGCCGCTCATAGCGCACCAAGGCATGTATATAAAGACGGTAACGTTCCAATGACGAAACATTTCCATTTATCATGGAACACATATCGCCGCTAACACGTCGCCGTTCGTGATTTGCCGATGACGGTCCACCAAGGCAATGCGGCACTGTTTCATAATCATAACGTTTCACCACGGGCACATACTCGTACAGTTGCTGCGAGCCTTCAATCTGTTCGATCAAGTCGACTTGTCCACGCTGAAAGAATTGATGCTCATATTGCTGCCAGACTACGTAAGCTGGACGCTGCTTGTCTAATTGAATTTTTTTGAATTGATAATTTTTGAGGCGTGCAGTGAACTGTTCCACACTATGCTCTTGTAAAACAGACTGCTTTGTCATTAGATAGTTCTGCAGCCCTTTGTACTCGTATAGCAAACGTGTGCCATCTTCATTCCAGTCGAAGAAGTCGTAATTTTTATCATTGGTCAACATGTAGAGCTTGTAGAGGAACGGTGTGCCATTGCGTATGACATCCAATGAGTGAATCGTCGGTTGCTCTTGGACTATCAACTCATTTGGCAGCTCCGTGTTGTCCATCTGATGGAAAAAAAAAATTGAAATTAAAAATAAAAAAAATTGTGAGTGTTAAATTGGACTTTGCCGGCTCTGCAGCAACTAGTACTACTAGAAAAATAATTTTTTTTTTTTTGACTCTACATACCTTCTTGCATAAATGATGTATCAAACGACAATATATAAATTTGATTTGATTTTTAGTTTATATTTCGTCACAAAAATTGGAGAATAATTTTCTTTTTTTTTTCACAAGCTTAAAAATTATTTTTCCACAATGTACAGCAAAGCAATTTACTCCGCTGAAATTCGACGGAAAACTCTTTGTTTTTTTTTTTTTTTTTTTGGTGAAACTGTTCAATTTTTAAAAGCAGTGTTGGTAAATAATAAATACTGCCAGTGTTATTATGCTTAAAATAAATAGTTATTAGTATTGAATGACAGAACTGTTTTGATTTTCTCTTTTGAGCAGATTTTGCGAAATTGAATTCGTTAAAATATTCACATGAAATATCTCGAACTAAGTTTTTCTCCCAAATTATGTTCGCTTGTTTAATATATTTTCACAGAAATATTCAACTAAACTGTTTTATTAAATTCATAGTGCTATGCAGCTATCAAATGGATCAGGTGATGAAAAAAATATCAGCAACAAATACAGAGAAAGAAATATTAAAAAAAATTTGAAAGTCACCCGTTACTTTCGTCTTACATTTTCAATTACATATATCGACACTGATTTAGCGTGGAAATGTTTAACAATTGTAATTGAAGAAAAAAGAAAGAGAGAAAAAATATAGAGATAGAGAAAGAGAGAGAAAGAGGAAAAAAGAGAGAAAAGAAAATGTTTATCGTGCCTGTTTCCACAAACATAAATTGTTGGTGCTTTGCAGGCATTTGACAGAGTGTGGCATGCAGGGCTACTGCATAAGCTTAAAGGATTTCTTAACCCACAGCTCTACCTAATTGTCAAAAGCTTCCTTCACGAGCGCTCTTTCAAGCAAAGAGCGTCAGAGCTCGTGTACCTCAGGGTAGCGTGTTAGGACCAACACTTTAAAGCTTCTATACGCATGACATGCCCTCAGCCGACAACATACAAATCTCAGGCCCCAACAATTTACTTGTTGGTACTTTGCAGATACACTGCAGTTCTGGCCAGTGACATGAATGCGTCTCCACTGCTACAGATCTTCTTCGACGTATTTAAAATGATTTTAGAACTGGGTCTGTAGATGGATTATCGCTATAAACCCTGACAAGTGTGTATCAGTCACGTACACTCTTAGAAAAGATACCCGTCCTGAGGTATACTTAGCACAGAAGGATGCTAACAAGTATCTTGGCGTCACTCTGGACAGCACCACATAACTGAAGTATTTAGGTGCCTCAAGGCAAAGGCGAGCAGCATGGCTTAGCTCCTTAATGCCGGTAATAAACTATCGCTTACCAACAAGAGGAACATATATTTAAGTGATGTAGTCTCAAATATTGCCAAGAATATCTGAAGCGGCATGGCACATACGCAATAGAGATATTGAAAAAGAACTACAGATACCAAGGGTCGGAGATGTTATCCAAGCTGCTGCATATCTGTTCAAGCTCCTAAAAGGGGGAAACATAATCACGGAGTAAAGGCGAGATAGAGGCTGCAGAGAGCTCATCCAACCGACTTGCCAAACAGAACAATAAAATCCTTCACTTTGCTTAAACACTCACCTTATCATCAAGGTTTAAGTATATACATTTGTATATATATTTTGTCGAAATATCAGATCTCAGTATAAAAAAAAAATGAACTAGTACGCATCTGGAAAAGGAACAGAAAACATTTAATATCCCAACTTGAAGGCTCTGTAACTCTAAATTTTATTTGTTCATAGCCAGACAGACGGACATGTCTATATCGACTTGACTTTTGGAACCCAGAAAGATCGGACAGAATTGTATGGGTGCTAACCCTTTTTTTTTTTTATCTCCACATAAAATACATTTCTTAGTCCAAAACAGTGATGAACTAAATGGAATAGGAGAGACAGAAGCATTTTTATTATTCCTATTTCTTTCGCTGTATTTGTTGATAGTTATTAAACCGTGTTTTCATAGGGAAAAAGTGTATATTAAGTTTCTGTGCATGTATGTAACAGGCAGAGGAATGCGAGCATATAATCTTAAACAGTTTCAAAATGAGAGTTGATGTCCGTCTGCCTGTACTTATGAAAGTCGAGATATTGCAGATTATAAGAGAAATTTCTTCAAGTATATATGAGCGTGTAAATCGTATGCCAGCTCATATGCTTGCCAAAACACCTGCAACAAAAATTTTCAAAAATTAAAAAACAAAGCTTCAGTCCGCTTGCATACGCAATACTCGTTTGTATGCAGTGTTAAATACGAGGGTTGTTTGCTAAGTTAGTGACTTTTGAATTTGCTACTGAGTAATTGTCTATTATCAATGGCGCAGCCCGCCTTTCATGTCATTGCTTTATAGATGTCACACACAATATATATGCACGAATATCTCAACACGTTTATTTTATTTCTTATTTCGACAAAACCAAAAAAGTCACTGACTTAACAAACTACAATTGCACACAAAGAAAAACTTTTAGTTTAGTTTGCAACGAAGCTCAAATACCATTCACATGCATACAATTTATTGTTGTTAGTGGAGAGCATTGCTTGTGGGACTACCTCAAAATTTTAGCGTGATATAAATCGTATTTAGCTTATGAAGTCTGCGATGCTTCTTAATTTTTTACAAACTTTCAGACAAACTCAATATAACATTTAAAACTACGTGCAGGCATTAAATTTTAAACACCTGTGCTTACGACTGCTTGTGCGTCAAGATGGCGCCAAGACTTTTTCGCATGAAATTCCATATATGTATAAACATTTTCTTTTGTAAAACAGATGCTACGAAGCATCGCACAGCGAGGAGACCGATTATATAAAATAATGTGTTATGTATTCTATCTCATTCTCTCGCCGACTTAATCCTATATATATATATGTGTTTTTGTTTTTATCGTGACGCATTCCGTTTCATCGAGTTTCAAATCACAAAGTTTTTAAAGATGTTTTACTTCAAATAAATTTAAACAAAGTATCAACGCATCTCTAAATCATTGATGCTTCAGTATCGGGTCCGCCAAATAATTCAATTCTCAATTCTTTCGGTAAACAATGGAATATGATTTCATTCATATGGCCGCCACGGCATGCTATGCCATGCAGTAACCAATACGGTCGGTTAAATTTTTGAGTACATTAACGACTGTGTGCAACCCTATCTCTGCTATGGTATCGCGAATGTTGTTCTTCAAAGTTTCAATTGTCTCTGGTTTGTTGGCGTAACACTTTTCTTTGACGGCTCCCCACAAGAGTTGCTCATCATCATGCAAGATTTTAACAATGTCATCAAATATTCGAAATTGGCAGCGAAAAGGAATTGTACAACTTGAAAGTTTTGGGCACATATTCGAGAACGGCTGGTGATTCATTGTCATATAATAAATATCAAAGTTTTTCCACATAAGACAGAGATAATGCCATATGGGAGCGAAATTGTGCGAATTATATGTCCGGTGCTTGGTGGTACAAGGAATGCTCTTATAGGTTTGTCAAAAATGTTTTGAATTAATTGGATATAAAAAATAATTGTATTTTCTTTTTAGCAATTTAAATGGTTTGTACTTGGAAGGTGAAAATAATGGGCAGTTATACCTTTTGGTGCGACTTCCACAATTCGTCGTTTAACTGTCTAAAATATGTACAAATGATGATTCGTCCTCAAAGTGGTTACTACTAAAGCGAAATTTAGATAATACTTGTATAATATATATTAAGTATCGGCTGAACTGATAATAACTTTCTTTACTATATAATCTGAAGATAAAAAAGAAACAAAAGACAAATCTGATAAAAACTGCCAAAAAAATAAAAAATTACGCTCAAAGCTTTTACAAAATGGCAAAGATTTAAAGCAAAGAAAAATGTACAAAAAAAAAAAAATTTAAATAAATAAATGTTGTGCAAAGGCATCTCACATTTACACTTAAAACTGAGTACAGAAAGAAAGAAGCCCAAAGCAAAACTGACTATTATACACTGATCGAAAAAAAAACACATTAAAAAAAAAAAAGAAAAAACAGATCAAATGTGGAAATAAAATAAAAATAAAAGATGAACAAGACGACGAAGAAAAATGACTGCGACGTGCCTCGTATGTAAATATTTGCAAAACGTAGACTAATAACTGAAGAGGCTCATGGCAAAGCAGCAGCAGCAGCAGCAGCAAAATAACAGAGTAGCACACAAAGCTAAAGAAAAAGAAAAAAGTGAAAAAGAAAACCGACAAACACGACGAGGACAAAGGAAATGAAGTATAAGCGAAATATAAAACAAAAGTCAAAAAAAAATCCTTCAACCGCAACGCAGTGCGTGCTGAGTGTGCAGGAAACGACAGCCGCAGCGGTAGGACTTGTGCGCGCGCCTACAAGTTGGCACCACAAAGACGAAAAAACGAAAAAAAAAATATTAAATTAAAACAACAAAAACGAAATGAAATGAAATGAGCTGGCAGGAGCAGCGCTGATGACAGCAAAACAAAAGTAAATCCTTAAGAAATTTTACTACAATGCTTGCTGTATGTGCTCAAGAGCAGAAAATTAAGAATGAAAGTGAAGTGTATATGTAGTCAAGGTAGGGGAACACACACACACACATAATATTATACAATTCATTAAGCAGACAGATGCATGACTATATGACTCTCTGACTGTCTGTATGCCCTGCACTGGTGCATTGCATTAACATTTTTTAATGAAATTAAAATAAAAATAATAATAATTGCTTTAATTTATCACAGACGCTACAACAAAAGGCAAAATAATATGAAGAATAAAATGCAGAAAATAAGTAATTTTAATAATACACTACTATAGACCAAAATTATATAATATAATTGATTAATTAACGCGATTTAGCTTTAAGAAATATTTGCCACATAAAGCTTTGGAGATAAAAGAGACAACAATACCGAACTTTATCCATGCAAAAAAGTTTCCCTACAGAAATTCAATTCAAAAATCTATAAAAAAAAATTAAGAAAGAAAACGAATAGCGATATGTAGACAAACAACAGGACAGGACATTGTTCAAAGAGTATAGCTTGACACATATTTTTTTTAATAATATACATTACAAACTTCCAATACAAACTGTCAATAGCCTATTCAAACCATTCTTGTAGGGTATTGGTACTGAATAAAATAAATTTCATTGAATAATTCATAGCACCCAAGCCTATTCGTATGAGTTAATGTCCGCCATTTTGTTTGCAGCCATAAATCTTTTCAAACACTGTATGAAAATAAATGAAAGATATTAAATAAAATGAATACAAATGAAAAGTTTGCATAAAAATTATTAACAACAATCAAAATTAAATGCAAAAATATATAAAAAAAAAAATGAAGAATGCAGTCTTCAATGTTATGATGTGTTTAAATAAAATAAAATGGTTTTAAAACTAAAATTTATTTTAAGGGGAACTCCCTTTGCCTCACGCACAACCTGTAGACTTTCATTGCTTAACAGGACAGCTGACACCTGAACCCTGCGCAGTGTGTAGCAAGCATTTTTTTTATCATTTTCTAGGGTTAAGTTTGATGTTCCACCTGTGTGAGCCCAAGAAGATACATCTGAGCACGGAAAGATGCTTCACACACGCTTGACAATGAGTACATCGTCTGCATATGAGGCGAGCAATGATTTGCCTCTGGAGGTGACTGGAGGGATTCATACATTCTCGGTGAAAATGTTATACAAAAGTGGGACAAGGTTGCTTTCTTGTAGAACACAGAATGAGAATGCAGCTCTCACTTTTATCTGGAACTGGCGATCTCGCAGATACGATGGAAGCTGGGAGGTGTCTCTTGAAGTTTGAAAGTAGTCCTATGTGTCTTACACGATCAAACGCCTGTTGCAACTCAACAAAGACACCAATACAGTAATCAATGTTGTCAAATGCCTTAAGGATATGATGAACCATCCTGTGAATCTGCTCATTACCGTTGTGCTTTTTCCTGAAACCAAACTTGTAGATTGGTAATTCAATTAGACTCTCCAGCTGATTGGTCAGTACGACTCAGCTTCGTCCTCCGGATTATGTATCATCAGAACTCTTGTCAGCCTTCAGCTGATCGAGTAGCATTGCATCCTAAGTATTGCAGTGAAACTCATTAGAATAAAAAGGATAGTTTGTATTGGCAGAGCCTTCAGGGTGCTGTTTTTTTTTCAGCAGACGTTTGATAGCTTCTACTACCTCTTCTACTATAATAGGCGTGAAAGGAATGTTCATCTGTAAAGGTGTAGTCAGAGCCCTTTCTATTTCCATCACCTCTTCGTCAGATGCTGTGTTGAAAGGCAGAAACCGGTGTTCCAGAAGAAGGGCGAAAGTTTTTGCATTCTCCTCTTCTAACCTGTATACTTCAACCGATGCGTTTTTAATCGGCACATTTTTCAACGGCTGCCGCTAAGGAAACTAGTAGCTTTCCATAGAGGATCCCTTGTGTCTCTTGTGTCCCTTGCCTCGAATTTTATCTCAAAATACTCCTCTCTCTTAAAAGATCCATTGCAACATTTATGTTCTGAGATGTCTTCAGCTCCATATTCAAATGGAACAAATCATCATGCTTCCTCTGAATCCTTGGAATAGTTGCTTGCATAGAGAGAAGACGGTATAACAGCTTTGGATTGAGTGTTGATGTTAATAATTAGAGCCTGATATAGCATTTATTTAATCAAAATCGACCTGGAAAGTCAAAAGATATTAATGATAAAATGTAAATTAAATTTCTAACGCTTTTCAAACTGTTTGTTAACGTTTTCATGACTTACGCAGCGTGCTACTCAAACTGTACTTTAAAAATTAAAATAGAAAACAGTTAAGCAATTGTTCAAACTTAAGCTTAAAATAGTTTATTCTAAAATTAAATATTCTTCTTAATATTCTTCTTTTTAATTGCAGCTCAAAACAACTAAAACAGCCAAAGAAATTATAAAATTATTGCAACTTTAATGGCGAACATTAAATTTATACTCTTTATAGTCCTTTAAAATGGCATTAAATATAAAAGTTTAAATAGTAAAATAAAAGAAAACTAAACAAATAAACAGCTTAAAGCAACAGAAAATAACAATAATAACAACAACAACTATAGAAAAATAAAACTTAAAAGATTGCAAGCAAAAGAAAATTATATAATCGAAAGTAACAAAAATAATAAAAAGAAAAAAAACGAACGTAAAAATAAATTTAACAAACACTTTTAAAAGCAAGCATAAAGCAAAAAAATATATAAAAAGCATGAAAAGCGTTGAGTGCTTAACCCTTTCTGTGCTTTAAGTGCTGCCAATCGACAACGACGACAACCGAAAAAAAAAAGAAAAAAAATTACAACAGAACGAAGAACAAAGCTGAAGGATCAGCACCAACAGCAGCAGCAACATTTTACTTACTTCAGAAGGCAGCAGCACAAAAATTTATAGTCAGGTAAGCTTTTACTCGCTACTTAAACACTGTATTTCTTTTAACTTACTCTACACGAGCCGATTTACACTGGCGCAGTAAATTGCAGTTGGCAGTAGCAGTGCAACTGTGTGTTGTATTATTTTGGAAAATTAGACTAAATAGTATAGCATTAGTTGAATTTAAATATTTTACGGCTTTAGCTATTAGAATTCTTAAAATGTATATGTAGAATATTTTTCGAATATTTTCTTTTATATGAAAAATAATGCAACTACAAATTCCACTGTTTACTGCACGCAGTGAAAATAGCTTCTTACTCTGACACTTAGTCGCTTACTGCAGAGTTGGCCACCCTTTTACGCCTTGTACATTTATTCATTTTGCTGTTGCCGACTTTCAGGCGCAGCCTGACTCCATGAAAAACTTGTAAAACAAATTTTTATGCTTTGCAATAAGCTTTAAATTTACATTGTTGCGATTGAGTCGTATAAGTGGTATAAATGTGCGTGTATGTGTGTGTGTGTGTTTCATTTTATATTGACCCCAGCATGTTTAAGAATATGCAAGGCACATCTTCGCATTGATGTAATTTATGTTCGTACGCAGGTAATTTAATGCAAAGATTTATATTTGATGACTTTTAACTCTTAAACAGAGCAGCTTAAAGTTTTTTACTGGCACAGTTTCATCTGCAATATATAAAATTTTATAATGGTGATGTGGAAAAAATGTATATAATTTAAAATCGACCATTATAATAGATCCAAAAATATTGCGAAGAATTTTTGTGGCTCGAAGACTTCCAACGTCATTTCATCTGACTCATTAATGTTTCATGCTTTGGCGCCATATAGCAAATGCGAGATTATTCGCGATCTAAAGTTTTGAATTTTAGTCATTCGAGAGAGCCAACGTAGCATCTATAAGCAATAGTCATTTTTCGCCTTATCTTCAGAATGACTTTGTAGTTAGTGACTATTTCTGATTACATATAGTCTAAAAATTATATTTGCCCTTGTAACAGCCCGTGCAAGAAGTGATGACGTCGAGCGAGAAGACACCAAGTTCTTCGGTTTGTCCTCATTCAACACTCTTTGTAGCAAGAGGGATGATGTTATGAGCAGGAATAATATTATATCAGGAATTATTTTAAAATAAACTTGTGAAATTCCGGAGCAGTCCTAGTCGAATGCAAAAAACACGAAGTCTCTATCTATTACCGTTTCCGAGATCCTTTCGTTCACACAGACGGACGGACGGACGGACAGACGGACATGGCTATATCGACTCCTCTATCACTCCTGACCATAATGGGGTAATGGGGTCTCTCCGACAATAAGTTCTTCCTGTTACATACATTTGCAAAAAACCAATAGGCTCTTGTACCTTCGGTACAGGGCCTAAAAGTTGTGACAACTAAGCACTTGCCCAGTAGATAAAATGACATTAAATATTGCGTCAAAGAGTCTGTAGCAGGAGTGATTTCTTCATACCTAGTCATTCCAACGCGTACTATGTCGTACATCTATTTCGTGGTCCTCCAATCAAGTTTGAGCCCCGCCATGTAAGCCATCCTTGCTGGAGCTCTTTCAGCTATTCAAATGAGGTGTCCAGCCCAGTGTAGCCGCAAGGTATGACCTATCTAATTCCATTTGCTCCTTTTTTATTTAATGTTTATATGTACGTTGTTTTTTGCTAGGCCAAAAGACTCGATAGATTATCCTCAGATATTTGTTGAAAGGAGACTAAAGCTTCCCGCCAATCCGTTCTGAAAACATCCATATGAACCATATAATAGAATGGGTTTTATGCTGGTGTTAAATAAATGCCTCCGTCATTGGCATTGCTAAAGTTCTGTGCAGATGCATCAAATTCGATTTTAAAAGTTTTATTTTAAGCATTAGCTTCCAGACCAAGCTACTTTGCTGCAGCATTACTAAGCAGATTCAGCAGATATCATTAGCATAATCTATATTGCTAAACTTCTGATTTAGTCTCTACTGTAGACCTCGTCTACGTTTGTGCGTTTCAATGCCCCATCGAGGTCGACTATAAACAAGACTGATAAAAGTATTCAATTCTGTCGGGCAACTCTTTAATGAAACTGGTGGTCTTTAAACCGCATGGTGAAATCTGCGTCCTCATAAAGAGCCTTTTTGGAATTTTATTAGGGACCCTACAGCTGCTCAGTGCACTTCATATTGCGTTTCTGTTGATGGTGTCAAATGTGCGTTCGAAGTCTGCAAAAAATAGATACAAAGGGACCCCCACTCCATCATTTGTTCCACAATTATGCGTTGTGTATTGATGTGATCTACACAAGACTCAATTGGTCGGAACTCAATTGGTTCGAATGTTGGCGAAAATCTGGTTAAGATAAAAGCCGGTACTTTTTGTATGGAATTTAGAAGCGTCATAAGGCATTACTGACTCTGTAATCTGGGATGGTCGCTGATTTCCACGCCTCACGAATAATGCGGTGTGAAACGCTTCTGCAAGCTTTTCCACTCTCCACGGTGTTGGCAACGAATGGTGATTCTGACACACTGTCATCGACTTCGAAGAATTTCTTCCAGCGTCACTAAGCTTAATAGATGGAATATTTGGTTTTACGTTTCCTAGTTTCTTTGCCGCTGTATAAATTTCGAATAAGTTATTGCTGCCTGCTCTGAGACCCCCAAAGTTACTCCCATTATGATCAGGAGTAATAGAGAAGTCGATATAGCCATGGCCGTCTGTCCGTTTGTATGAACGCAAGGACCATAGGGGTACACGCAGGCGTACTTGTGTTTGTCAAGGTTGAATAATTGGTGTGTGTCGCAAAGATCGAGTAAGTGGTCTCCGTTGTTGATCCTGAAAGCCGCCGGCGTGTACCAACCCCTAAACCTTTGAACGTTAGTGTTATTGTCGCCAATATTTGCATTAAAATCACCTATTACAACCATTTTATCGCTACTACGGACAGTATTGATTATCTCTGCATACTTACGAAAGAGCACCTTCCATGTTCCTATTCTAATCACTTGCTTAAAGCAAATTGTCGTCATCGTTGAACAGTTGTTGTTCCCCTTTCTTGATTATAAATTTTAACTACCGAGTCACTAGCCCAACGCGACCTGTTTTATGTCTGAGAAAGGACATAGCTTTTGATGGCTCTTGGTATCAAAAGACCTACTCTTTAATGTTGATTGTTGGCAATTCAAACACATTAACTTGAATATAAGTTACATATGAGCAAAAGCACTTAGTTTGATCGGTTAGTATCTTCAATATATTAAATTCTTCATAACTGCATTATGCCCTTCAACAAACTAATATTATGCCAACACTATGTGATGGCTATAAAATACAAATTTCAAATTGCTTCCAGCGTACATTCTTCATATATGAAAATTGTTTGCGCTCCAACAAAAATTTCATAATTTATAATAAAAATTTCATACGCTGGACAACATACAATCATTCAAACAAAAAGCTCATCAAACAGGACCCCCCCTCTCTTACAAACTATATGAATATTCAAAAAAGCATTTCATTGCATATCCTTTTTACTATGCATACACGCATCGATGAATTCATATCACATGGCCAACTCAATGGAGTGCAGAACAAGCTGAAACAGCTGCTGCACGAAGTCCTTGCAAGTCTACGAGTATATCTAGCTGAAAATACACTTAAAATTTTCAAAATCTCGCTTCATATGCACAGCGTGAAAAATGACTCCGGGCCAGCGACATAGAGCAACAGCTACGCTTTTCCACTACTTTTCTATTACTAACTCAACTCAACTCAACTCAACTCAGCCTGATGCCAACTTTGCTGCTTGGACTCGATAAAATATTTGCATAGTAAATGGTTTTATTATTAACTATGCAAACTTTTTGCGCTTGAACTCGTGCGAAAACTAAAAAAAAAAAAACTAAAAAAAAAAGTAGTTGATGCAAGATGCACTTAAAGAGCGACAGAGTACGCAGCAGCCCACTCGAGGTTGCAAAAGTTTAAAAAAAATCTAATGGAGCACAGGATATAAAACAAAAAAAAAAAGTAAAGGGGAAAGAAGTCGCTTCTCATAATGGCCCAAGGCCATTTGCAATAATGTAATGCGCGCAAATTGCGTAAAAAATTAGCGCAATTCTCATGAAATGCAAAACCGCGTTAAGAAAATATTTGCACAGCAAACAAATGCCATTAAAGCCATTAAAGCCACTTTGCCATATTTTTTATTATGCCCTGCACATGAAGTGTGCAGCGGGTATTAGCAATTAGGCGAAAGCTTTGTTGTACAGCTTAGTTGGTCTTATAAAAAATGCATAAATTTTTATTGTATGAAGTATGAGCGTCGGCATAAATATCTGCATTTTGAAACTCGCTTCATAAGTTGCAACTTGGTATGGAGACTTTCGTGCATTGCCAGCAGTTTCCATGAGATTTAATTCATTTGTTGACGATTAACAACAATTGTGACTCCATCAAGATACTACTTTAAGACTGCGCTGAAAAGTTTAATAAACCAGCCACAATGGACTGAAAATGGACCTCTGACAGGGCTCCGAATAAATTATTGAAATCGGTGCTTCCTCAAATTTGGTTCAATTTTTATTCGTTTGGAAAGTAAGCACTTTTTGGGAAGTGTTTGCAGCAAATGTTAGAAAATCGATCTGCAGCTGAAGACTTATTGTTACTGAGGGATGGTATTATATTATTCACGTCAGTATTGGTGATATGTCGATTATTTGGAAACTAATTGATTTTTAATGAGCTCAGTGAATTATTATCATCAGAAACGTCCGCTGCTTCTGAGAGCAATTCGGTAAGGCTATGCTTTTCTTCGGAAACTGAGAGCTGTTGGTTTATCAACTCACATTTTTTTCTTAAGTTCATAGATTCGAAGCAGCTTCCCAGAACTGAATAAATTTTGTATCAATTTCTGAATAGAAAAAAAATTCCAATACGCATACCTACCAAGAGACTTTCCTCCTCTAAAAATATCGACGCCATTACATTCTCAGCAAAATAAAATCAAATCAACCCAATTTAAATGGTCTATACTAGAGTTGGCCACCGGTCTAGTCGCGATCAACCGGTGTGCGGTGTATAGAGCCATCATCCTTTGCACGACATTGTATACAAACATACCCAAAACTGAAAGAACACAGAAAGAACCAATATCTATCTATCGCGATCAACCATCGGTTGGCCACCCCTAGTCTTTACTATTGAAAGATTTTGATGAAACTGATAACGAAGACCATCCACTCACAGTAGCACTCAGAAGTCGCTAGACTCGATGAGGTTGTAGCCATCGCTACCAGCTAGGTAAATGCAATCGATCAGAAGGGATTCTGATATGTTCTTATCTTTAATCTGGCCTCTCTAGTTTGTAGTACGAATTCAATCTTTTAATTTTCAAACAATTTGAATCAATTTTGAATTAATCCAATTACTGGAACTAGAAGTACTGTTGGAGCTGCTGTTCTAATCAAGTCTCTAGGACACTTTCCAATTCACAATATAGGCATTAAAGTGAACACTCATCATAGACTATTCAAGACATGCTGAAGGTGTGGGGGATGAAACGACTTTTCTTCAATTACCAGAAAACCCAAAATTCATGACTGTTTTCAAGCTCTAAAAGCGCCTTGTTACGCCATTCCTGTGTGCTGCTGATGTCAATGTCTTTCTTTCTGAACGATCGAGCCTAAAATATTCCGTATGTAGGAGCAACATCGTTGAAAGTACTCCATCAACAGTTTAAGAAAATTGCATAATATACCATCACCCTTGCCTGAAACCTATCTAGGTAATGAAGTGCTGAGTGCTGATTCTTTCCTACTCTGATAATGCTTTGTGTTTGCGAATCGATATACTGCAAGATGAATAATTTCTGCTGAGATACCAAGTACAAATCGGTATTCGGAGAACTTCGTTCCTATCAATGTGTCGAAAGCGTAATTCTAATCGACAAATAGGTGATGCAATGTCTTTGTAAAAATTATAGAAATTCTGAAGGACTTCTGCAGCCCTTTACACATAATTTGATATGGGAATCAAAGCAGTGAATGCTTATTAAGGTAGTAACGCCAGAGTATCTCGGCAAACAAAACTTTAAGAGAGGCAGAAAGAGCAAAAGAGAGAGAAGCCAACAAAGACTTATAGTTGAAAACAAACGTACGCAATGTTTCTTTCGCATGTGTGTGTGTGTAAAGAAAGGACAATTAAGCGTGGAGACGATAATTCCCTCTGACTATTGCAAGCGAACTAAATTTTTGGCTGCCAAAAAAAAGCGCATCGACTTGCACGCTCCTACCGTATTAAGTCTACCTTGATTCAAATTATACTTATTCCACGGTAATTGGCGCAACAGCTGAAAGAATACAGAGATTCCAATGGTTAGGCATGCATTCATAGGACAGTGTTTTGCATAAAAATAATCACTTCAGTATTAAATACCTCAGCTGACAAATCGAAACTTGTCGCTTTGTTAATTCGACCCCACTATAGTCCAGCTGCTCTACAATGAAGCCATTAATAACTGGTAGTTCTGGCATCGTAGCCTCAAGTAGCCAAGTACGTTAAAGAAGTGACTTCTGTTAACCGACTTCGGCATTCGACTTTGCAGAGAGTAATTTCGGGTTTAAAACCATCGATCTGTAGCTTGACATTTTAATAGAATTTTGAACTTCATTTCTTACGCATAAACTCTGAACATCTTCTAGCTCATGCTATTCTTAGTCCTTTTTACTGATTCAAAAAGGCATTTTTCTTCTATTCATTTTTTTTTATATATATTAGTCTTTAACAACTAGTTTGGCTTCCTACTGCAGAGTTATTTGATAGTTCTTTCTTGTAAACAATGACCTTCTTGGCAGCCCTAGCCATGGAGCGGCTGATGTCTCTCCACTGCAACTTGTATCTGTAGAAAACGATGAGGTGTCCCGAAGCAGTCGAGCAAGTGTGGTAGAGAAGGCTTTGGAGGTCTGTTGGTGACTTCCAGTTTTCGTTGAGTGTTGGGTTTAATGGCATGCACCACGCTGAGCATAGTGCTTACTTTGACTACGATAAGATAATGGTCCGAGTCAATATTTGGACATCAATGCACACTTTTCAACAATCACAATATGATCAATTTGGTTGCCTGTAGTTTGATTAGTACTTAGCCATGTACACTTGTGTATGTTGAAATATTAAAAATTGATGCTTCCGACCTCCATTATCCTCTCTACATTATTAAAGGTAATATCAAAAACAACAGCATTCAAATTCATGCTAACTCTCATGGCATAGCATGCTTCTTTCTTTGTTGCAGCCATGTCAGCCATGTATTTATCGAGGATACTAACCAGCTTGATACTTCTACCTTCCCTATTAAGAATGCGGATTCTTTTGCGGTTATTCTCATATTAGCGAGATCGTATCCGAGGCTTCGAGGCTGCTGCTAATTGTTTAATGGTAGCGGTTCTCGAGCCCAATGCATTAATCCTTATATTAGTTAAAGGAGTTGCTGCCTTCTCACAATTTGCCCACTCTCGCACGACTGCTGAGTGAATAACCACATAAAGCAGACGGAACAATATTTAAAAATTTGAAAAACAAGGCTGCTGGAAATTAAAATAATTAGAAGTTTTAATTCCAAAATCTGGAAAACTTCAAAATGGTCAATGGCGCATCACAGCATAGTATATATGCTGGCTGTAGAACTGTAGAACTAAAGTGCGGCCCATGTTTAAAAGGTCAGTAGAATATTTTAAATAATTTATAAAGTAATTAGCAGACCCGGCTTGCAGTGCTACGCTTCTTCATTGTCTGCGTTTTGTATAAGTGCGGCATCACCGAGAATAAAATTTTTTCAAGTCCTATCTTATAATATTTGATATAGCATAGCATGCTACAATTATTAGCTGACCCGACATGCTTTGATTCTTTTTGTGTTTCTCATTTATGAGATCATGTCACAACATGTATTTAGTGACGCTAGATCCCTGCATACGATAGGCTGCAAAGTTTATGAATTGTAATACATTACCTTTAGCTGCCTATGGATTAAGTTTTGAAGAAAGCTTAGAATTATAACCAAGCATATTTCCCTCAACACGCTCTCGCCGCTCTTTTCACAACAGCTCTGTCCGATTTGCACACTTTCCCTGCCTCGTATCATAACTCAAAAAAAATTTTCCCTATCACTCTCATCTACTTATCACACTATCCCTCGCAGGTGCTCACCATCATATGTGCCACATCAAAGACAACCGCCTATCACAATCACATACCATTGCAAACAGAAACCTAACGCAGGAGACTGATATGAAGTATATTAAAATTTTTTGAAGAATTATCTTTATATATATATAGATGATATATATATAGATGATATAGCCCCATACAAATCTATCTGTATTCTGTACAATTCTGACTTTTTGTACGAAAATTTTTGTTAAGACTATAATTTAAAATATAGTTCTTACGAACAGTGTATTTCTTACTCGAACCCACCGGCCTGCAATGTTATTTCTTGTTATTTGTGTATTTTTTATGAATTGCGCTTGATTCATGAATATAAGGTCAAAGGCCAATTTTCAGTTTTTATTACAAAAAAAAAAAATTAAAAGCTGTACATAACGGTAATATGCCTAGCTTTTGTTTTTTTTTGTTTTGTTTTATTTAGAAAAAAAAAAAACTGATATCTAAGTTTGTAAGCAATCTGAGTTCTATTTTATTCCATTCTAACTTAATGGCATTAATTAACTCTTTAACTGAATTAAACTGATTTTTTGTCTTTGTCTAAGAATTCTGCATAAACTTAATATTGCATTCAAGTTAGCCGAGCAGAGCAAAATATTTATGGTTAATGAGGCAATTCAACGTTTTTTTTTTTTTTTTTCAAGGTTATGCCATTCAGTTTTAGTTTGCTGATCTAAAACTAAAACAAATAACCTTTCTAAAGCGTGTATAAAATCGGCACTTTTCAGCCGAGTAGAAACAAATTGAATTTCTAAGATTTCTTTGCAAGAAAATGCAGTCTTCTCCAAAAATTACGTTTCCTTAATATAATTGAATCTTTGCGTTTGTCATGCTTATATACTCGACAATCAAAAGGACTATCAAGGTTCCATTTCGGTTCGTCTGAGTAGCTACCCTAGGCACATTTTAATAAAATTGCTCAAACCAAATAAGCAAATATTATTGGAACATAAAAATTAACCATCAACCAAGAATCTTTCAATAACAGATAAAATATTTTTAATTTATTTTTTTTTTTTTTTTAATTAAAACCAAAAGCTATTTTGGCCAAATGTCATTTTAAATAGAATCAAAAAAAAAAAAAAACGAGAATAAAATAAAAGACGCTAAAATTTATACAAAATAAATTTTAAATGCCAACGCGAATATTTGGCTTTCTGCTGGCGCAACATAAACAGCAGGAAGCACCCCTTTCCATGCACACACAGACACACACACACACAAACTTATTTTGAACCCCCCCTGCTGCAAATAGCATTTTCTGTGTGTGTCTATTTTGGTGTAATTTTCCAGTTAAACGATTTTTCGAAACGCCAAAACGTACTGAAACGTAGCCAAGCGAAACGAGAAATTCAAAACGAAAGCAAACCGTTAGATAGATAGTTGGTATATAGATACCATCCAGAAGTCGAATAGAATATCAGGCGTGTTTTTTTTGTTTTTTTTTTTATTTTGGTAGGATTCAACTTTGCTGCAATTGGCACATTTTTAAAATGTAGCAGAAATGGTTTGAAAAAAATAAATCGAAGTAACGCATAAGTAAACGAACAAAGGAGAAGAAAAGAGTGGAGAAAATTTTAAATTTGTTACAAACGAAGTTTTTATACACTTCACACATAGTTTATTATTTTATGGTAAAAGAATTATTTTTAATTTTGTTAAGGGAGAAGCTTTACTAAATGAAAAAAAGTTACCAATGACCAACTTAAGCCAACTTATGTTGGCTAGTTTATGAAAATTCATTAACACGTGCTTTAAGTGAATCAGCAGATGGCAGAAGAATAATATTTGTGATCAAAAAATTGGTTGTCTATGAATAAATTTTTCTGCTCTGTCAAATAAATTAGTGGTTAATAGAGTGAATTTTGAGATAAATCAAAATCTAAATTTAATGTTAAAAATTTTGATTTTCTAAAGTTCTAGAGATTAGTGGAGTGGATTTCGTGATAAATGAAAATATGGAATGTGTTGGACAGATAAAAAAAATTTAATAGTTTAAAATGTAGTTTTCTTAGGTTAAAAATTCCTATCGATCTATCGATAACCATTGATAAAATTAGAAGTTAATGGGATGGATTTCGAGATAAATAAAAATATGGAATGTGTTAGAACGATGGAAAAATTGAATATTCAAAAAAGGAGTTATCTAAGGCTTTAATTTTCTAGTCTATCGAATTCCGATTTTAAAATTAGGGGTGTTAGTGGAGTGAATTTTATGAAAAATTAAAATCTGGACCGTGTTAGGAAAATAAAAAAAAAATAATTCGTAAAAAATGTGCTTTTCTATGGTTAAAATTTCCTAGTCTATCGCTAATCGTTGATAATATTAGAGGTTAGTGAGATAAATTTACAGATGATTCAAATTCTGGACCCTGGTTAGAAGATCGAAAAGTTTTATTGTCAAAAATGTGGGTTTTCATGGTTTAAACTTCCTAGTCTATCGATTTCTGAGGATAAAACTAGTACTTTGTGTTATGGTATTCGGGATGTATATATGTAAGTCTGTAGCGTGTTGAGATGAAATTGAGTGGTCGGAATTTTGGTTTTCTAAGGTTAACATTTCTAGTATATCTATTTTCCATGATAAAATGAGGAGTTAGTGGAGTGGATGAAAATCTGGATCGTTCTAACAAGATGGAAAAATTTAATGTTCAAAATTTTAGTTTTCTAAGATTAAAATTTTCTATCGATTTTCAATAGTAAAATTAGTGGATGATAGGAACGATTTCGAGATGAATCAAATTCTGAGCCATGTTGAGAAGATGGAAAAGTTTTATGGTCAAAAATTAATACTTCTTAGATTAGAATTTCTAGTATGCTGAATTCTGATGTTAAAATTAGGTTAGATTTCTAGAGAAATCCAAAATCATATCAAACAAGCCACTTCTGGATATCGCGTAGTTCCAGAAAACCAAAATCTGAATCACATCAGGGCCTCTACTAATATACTACTGATTAGATTATGCATTTCGGATCTACAAAACATGTTCAACATGTATGAAATGAACACATCTAAATATTTTGCTATGGTGTTTTGCTTAAATCGCTTTCTTTGGGGTCAAGAAACTTATTCGTCAATGATTGTAATTTATTATATACATATTATGAGGAAAAACAATTTCTAGTATATAGAGCATAATTTTGTTTATTAATTTCAGCACAATATCTCAAAAACTAAGTAGATAGATAACACACATATGTACATATAATCAAACAGACGTACATACAGATTAGCAGATTCTATGCTTAATGTTAGCTTATCAAGCAATCTACTCGAATGCGTTACAAACTATATAAACAAAAAAAACATAGCCTACTCCCATTCCATGCGTAGTGTATATGAAAAGTAAATTTGTGTTAAAAATACAAATTATTGGTTACATGTCAGTTGCCAAAGTAAAAGCAGCCGCAGCAGATCGAATGCTCAAATAACATTGTTCAACGTCGACTGCTAGCTATACTTATTTGCTACGTGCAAGAAACACCAGACTCAGCTTTGATGCTCAAATAAATATTCACATGCTGTTGCATGAGTACAAATTAAGTTTAACGCTGTTCCTTGCATCCTTGCTACGCCATTATTTTCGACTCTTTTGCTATCGATTTCAATTCAAGTCGCCTGCGACTGTTGCTGAAATTAAAACAACAACAATTTGACAATTCAGTAAATTTTTCCCCAAAGTAAAATTATTTTAATGATATTCAAGTCTTAAATTTTATGCTTGCTATTGGTGGTGTAAAGCGTTGAGTGCGCTTCTCTGCTCTGCTCTGAAATTGAAACAGTTCAAAAGTTTATTGAAAAATCCAGCCAGCCAGCCAGTCAGCCAGCCAGCAAGAAAAATGCTAACGAGTTAACTCTATTATGTAAGCATACGTGTGGCCCATGTGTGGGCCAACATGGGCGTGCAATAAGTGGGAAAGTGGGACAAACATAGTGCATTGGTAAAAAAAAAAAAAACGAGCGCACACTAGTGTAATACTATGGAATTTTTAATTAAATGCGTGTTAAGCACTTAATTGTTTCTTTTTAACACATTTATGCGCGCTTTTTTTTTGTGGATTTTATACTCTGCACTCACAGGCGAGACCACAAAAATGCTGAAATTCGAGTTTTGATTAACAGTAAGCGCATTATTATTGGGTCAACTAATGGCCACAAAGTGTTTGAGTTGTTGCTGGTAATTTTCGATTTATTTATTTTGCTTCAGAGATCACTGATGTATTTGCAGGGTATTTCATTTTAAGTCAGCAACCCAAATGATGTACTTCTCTGGCTGATAAACAGCTTGAGATGCATCATATCACGCCGGATGAAGTATCGCTTCAAGCAAAAGGTGTCAAGCCATCAAAATCACAGGATTTGACGTGGTGGACTGTAGAGTTACTAAAGCTATTCCGAGAATTACAGTTGATGCTACCATTTTTATATTTTTCAATGACATAGTTCGCTATCAACACTGTCTGTCTCAATGGAAGTGCTCTATAATTGTGTTGATTTCGAAACCGGATAAAGAGGAAAACATTTTTGGATATTGTTCATCCATCATCAGAAGATCACATCAATTCAACAAATATGCTAACACACCTCTCTTACCAGCACACTCAAGCTCCAGTAGGCTTAGGTCAATCACCTGATCTTATTTCAGTTGCATCCAATCTAGTTCAAAGCTAGGTCCTAGATGTCAACTATCTCTGGGAGGTCTGCAGTAGGACATTAACAATACGAACTAAACTGGGAGCTACATTTTTCGTACAGCTCATCGTAGTGACATTAGAAACGTCCGAAAAGACAAGAAAGCTCATTAGTCCGAAGAAGAGATACAGATTTAAGCCAGGAAAGAAATCGTATGAAGAGATTTTATTTTTTAGCGAAAATATTTCCAGGTAGGAATGGTGGTGAAGCTATTAAAAAGATCAGCATGCAGCAGTTTATAAGGACGCATTGAGCCAAACCTATTCCGAATAGTTCTGAATTTATTGAGACGTTATAGTCGTACATAATCAAATCTATTCAATCGTACAATGGTAGCTCCTTGAGTGAAATAGTAAGTCAAGCTTGAGCTGTAGTTAAAACAGTACCCTGGCAAATCTTTCATAATACTTTATAACAATCTTGAATAAATAGCGCTCTGCTGTTGCTAATATGTAGGTTGCTAAATTCAATTCCTCAATTATGGCAGATACAATACGCAAGTGCTTGAAGGCCCATTTCATTCCACTATGTCAAGGAAACAGGCTTGTTTTATGAAAAAAATATCTCCTTGCACAGCCTCGACCTCTCGGTCGACATTATGACACCATCTTCAAGAGTTATGGGTGCCCATATTAATTGAAGACGTCTAGACTCAAACTATCCACAGCACCATGTCTCATTAAAGGCTCTAGTAATAATCTATAATATTATTCTTTGGTGTGAGGATTTTCTAAGTTCTCTTAGTACTTCTAAAAAAAATTTTCATACCAAAGAAGAAAGGAGCTCATGAAACAGTTGGTTTCAGGTCGAACATTTTGACATCAATCATGATAAGTCTGAGCGGAGTTCTTGTAATAAATTGAACATCCTCCTGCAGCAACATGGTATCTAAGGAAATTTAAATCTTTATGCATAGCATTTATAGATAATTCTAAGGTCTTTGAATCTATCTCGCATCCTGCAATTATTAAGATATGAAAATGTTTCAACTTGCTACTCTGCTTTATACGGTTTGGTAAAAGGATAAGTTTTCTTGGTTCGTCGATTTCCTATAAATAAGTGGAGTAAATTTCGGGATAAATCGAAATCTGGATCATGTTTAGAAGATAGAAAGTTGTTATCTAAGGTTACAATTTCCAAGTCTCTCGATTTCCGACGATAAAACTAGGGATTAATGGGGTGGATTTCGGAATAAACCCAAATCTAGAACTGGTTAAGATAATGAAAAAGTTTAATAGTCAAAAATGTGTATCTTAGTTCATCGATTTCCGTTGCTAAAATTAGAGATTAATTGAATTGATTTCGAGATAAATCGAAATCCTAACCGTATTAAGATGAAAAAGTTGAATGGTCAAAATGTGATGATAAAATTAAGAGTTAGTGGGGTGAGTTCTTAAATAAAAAAATCTGGATCGGCTTTATACAGTAAGGTAATAGCATCTAAAGAAGTATATCCAAAGAGGGGAGTCAAGCAGGAAGATTCGTTATATTATGTCTTATTTAACTTGTTCATTGCCATGTTACACAGGACTCTGCCTACGGAGATAGGATGTAGGATTAGTGGGCATAAAATTAATGCCACCGCGGTCGCTGTGGACCTCCTCCTAACCATTTCAACGCTTGAAAGACTACAAACTCCTCTAGATAAATGCCGAGAATTTCTTGGTACTTTTGGCTTTAATTCTTCAAAATGGTTCACAAAGAAAATTTAAGCGTAGTATAGTTGAGGAAAAGATTTTCAAAATAGGTCCCAATAGCTGGTACTTCGGTAACGTACGATTATTTTCAAATATTTTGGGATAGACTTTACGGTTGAAGGCCATGTCAATGCCGACAATCAGACTACCATCAAAGACAAATTGTCTTTAATGGTAATAGCTCCGCTTTAGTTCTCCACAGTTTTTCCTCATTGGTTGTCTCTTAAGGGCAGGTAAATGATAAAAAACAAATGATACTCCCAAGGCATTCTTTCATGGCAGTTCAGTACACTTTCTTATGGAGGTTTCAGGATACTATCCCCTAGGTGGCAGGTACCTCTTATACGGATAAACGTTTACAAAGTCTTTAGCTTGCTTATTTCAAGGGGAGCATAATAGCATAGCATAAAGCTTAACTAATGCTGAATAATGAAAGTCTAGACTCAGAGATATTCAAAGATTCTGGAAGAATAAACTTCATACATCTGTCAGTAGATCTGGTCTCGCTGTATGTTAGATTGTTAGACAAGCGCATAGATAGGTCTTGAAATGAACAGCATTGCTTAAGAGCCGTGACTACATCAACTGCATAAATCTTCGTAACAAATTCTTTACCATTTGCAGAGCAGGCTACAATACATCTGAGACGACGAACCATGTGGTCCAACGATGTTTCAGCACGTTGGGCGAAAGACTTGATAGCCATAATAATCTTAGCGAACATATGAGTATGTCTCGTAGGAACAAAAACTTTCGAACTTATCTCGAGCTGAGGTTTTAGACATCATTCGGTCTAAAGAAAACAAAACTGATCGCCATTAAATAGAATAAATCCTTCGCTATCGACGCTAAGGTCATATCTAACAATTTTTCTCTGGAAAGTGAACAAATACAGTTCCGATAAGTTAAAAGAACTAGTAGTAGATAGGTAGATAGACAGTAGATAACTACCTTAGATGGCTTCAAAAGCAAAGTTGTTCTAAAAAATAAAAAAAGATAAAAATTAATCCACTTAAAGTTGGTCTATGGCTAATGAATTTTCAATTTAAGTACAATCTGCCAGCAATAAGTTTCAAGATAGTCTTTTAGATTTGTCCTTGCATTTGTTGACCATAGTTTAAGCATATTCTTGAACAAGATTCCTTCAATAGCTTTGTCTGAAGATGACTTTCACCCTAGGCTGCAATTATCGTTTTAGCTTGTAAATGTTCCGGGTTCAGTTGATAGTCTTAGACTTCATAAAGTTAAAACCAGTAATTTTCCTTATCAAGTGGTCAGTACTCAAGGCTAAACGGATTGAGTTAGGGTCGAATTTTTTCTGTTCAATTATATTCAGCCATGAAATATATAAAAAATTAAAAACATTTTATTGACACTAATAAACGAATTCAAATGTAACTAAATGTTAAAATATTTTTAATTAATTTTTAGCGCGAAAAAAATATCCTTGACATGACAATGTAAAACAAAAGATTTACAAGCCAGTTGACAGGCAATTTGCACAGCATAATGAAAACTTCGAAAATAAAAACTAAAAAAATAAATAAAAGTTTTTGTTTTTTTAAAGTTAATTTAAATACAAATTACAAGAATAAAACAAACGTGCAAAGTTAAAATACATAAAATATAAACACAACTTGGGAGACTGCAAAAAAAGCAACAAAGTTTATAATGAAACGAGCTAAATTCAGCAACGAAATAGGTAAGAATGCTATAGTCCTGACAACTGACAGTGGAATACGCTATACAGTTCGGCATGTTGGGAAACTAATTAAGCTATGAAAAGTGGAAACTGTGTCAAACAAAACAGAATAAAGACAAATAAAAAAAGAAGTAGATTAAAAAGCAACAGCTAAGTTAAATGTATGCGTTTTAAGAAATCAAAACTTTAAGCAAATCAAATGGAAATCCTTCTCAATTGTGATGCCTTCGATGATATGGCAAAACTCGTGAATTAAAACTTAACGCAATTTTTGAGAATCTTTCCTGATTGTTATAAATCACGACGCCTTCGATGCTATGACATAATCTTACAATAATTGTAGCTTATGCCTTGACTTGCTTAATGACATGTCATCGAACGCGTCGAACTGCATATTAAAAATAAACAGAACAATTAGAAATAGTATGAATTCAAAAAAAAAATATGCCACTCATTACGTCATGCTCAAATTTAAAATTCTAGAATCCAATAGAAAGAATTGCAAGATAGGCCACCAAATTCTTTCAAGTATATATTAAAGTTTAACAAAGAAAAAAAAAAGCATGTTAAATAAATAAATTAAAGACTATAAAAACTGACAAGAAAAATGCAAAAGAAAAACTTAAACTTTGACGCACATAATTGCTTGGAAAGTGCATAGCAAAAGAAAAAAGAAAAAAACAAAATATTACAACAAGTAAAGGATGAACCGCCAGAATAAAGATGAGTAAGACAAGCCTTGTATATGCCTCTAAAAAAAAATTGTCTAAAAAATACAAAAAAAAAAAAAAACAAAGGACTTCAAGTTGCATAACAATAACTGCACACGACTAAAAACAGTTGGCAATGCAAATGCGCTGCCAGACTGAATAAATGAATGAATGAATGAGCGAGTGAGTGACTGACATTCTTATGCATGTCCTGCATGAGAAACAGACAGACAGACAGACACAAATTGTTGCAACAAGAATACTTACAGACAGATAGACAGACAGGCAGACAGACAGACAGATAAAAGGACGGACTCAGTTATACACAGCGCATGAGAATGCAAATGCAGCATACTTTTAGGCGCTGCCGACAGAAAAGGCAAAGAAATCTTTGACTAAAGCAAGAGCGAAATAGACAGAGTGCGCAAAAAACTAAACTGCTAAAATAAAATTGTATATAAAAGTGTCTCTTCATGTCCTGTGCAGCCTCACAAATACAGCAAAACAAATCCTTGCCGTGTCAGAGAAAAAAAAAAAAAAACACAAAATGCATTGCAACATTTGTTAGCTTATAATGCCTGTTTGTCTTGCTCATTCCTTGCTGCTTATTTACCTTTTGTTTGTACAAATTTTTCTGCTAGTTTCATGCTACATAGACAGACACATACACGTACATACTAAGTAAGTACATATGAGTATATCCTTTTTTTTTTTCCTTTTTTAAGACTTGAGCTTGTCTGCGCACACGATTCTAAGCAAATGCTTCTTGAAAAAGGACATTCCAGATGAGCTAACTAAAATAACAGTAGAAGAATGCCAAAATGAGCATCAAGTAGATAGTTGGTCTATGTTGCAAGCAGCTTAAATGTAAGGCGCTTAAATATAAAAAAAAATAAAAAATTAAATTGTTTTCTGGAAATTGTGCTTTTTAATGAATGAATTAAAGAAATACAAAAATTAAATTTATTTAAAAGTGCTTTTAACTGCGAATAAAAATTTAAAATATGCAAATGGGATTATAATTTGATATAAATAGTTTATTTTATTTAAAAAAAAAATAATACAGTAAAAGATTTTAGCCATATAATACGAGAGATATATAATAAATAGGTTGATAATGCATATATTATTGTTGGAAACTTATCAAAAGGCGATGTAATCTAAAAGTACAACTAGACATATGTACATTGCATACAATTAAGCGGAGTAAGGAAGTGCAGAATATAAACCCCTAAACTTTAACTTTAATAGATTATTTTAATCCACAGCAAAAAAGGATATATTAAGATTGTGCAAATACTCGCATATATAGTAAAAAGAAGGAGTTAAGCCTGACCCCATACAGTATATTCGAAGTATCATACAACACAGTTTCTGTCAACTACCATCTATGAACAGTCTACGGTAAAATTTTGAGCAAGCTGCGCGATATGCGTATGTGGCTATGAGCACGTTGTCAGTCTCTACTGTAATTACACTTGCAGGTGTTGGCATAACTGCAGTGTATATTGTGTAGAAAGTAGTAACTATGACACCAGCGCATATTGGTCTTGTAATTTGGTGCCGTCTACAACAACACAAAAGGATCGATCGTTAAGAAAGCTGCTAACTATCTGTGATAGCTGCGGTGTTAATAAATTGTTTAATTTAAACTGTAGTTCTACGTGCTACACCCTGTCGAAGGCTTGCTGTATGTCCATGAACATCCCTACAGCATACCATGGCTTCCAGGTCGAAGTTAACCACACGGTGAAGCTGTTCCGAGAATAGACAAGAAAATTTGATGAAACTAAAATGAAACCATTTTATACAAGGCCGTTCCGGTTTCCACACTCGCAGAGAATGTAAAAAAAAAAGATGTCGATAAAAAGATATATTATTCAGCATTTCGTGAGTTACAATTTGTTCAATAAAAGTTACTATTTGAGCGTATACATTTTTTTGTTTTAATTTATCTCGCGTCACATTCCGCTTATTATATATCATAGAGTTGTTCCTTACACCATTGCCTTAAAACCTCGCCATTCCGTTTCGGGCTAATCAATTTGATAATGTTGAGGCACCACTGATATTCCTTTGTGATATTTTATGATCTCTTCTTTCGAATCCAAACCAGCCTCTTTTTACTGTGTGTAAGAGCATATAGACATGCTAAGAGCGTGCTCTTATAATTTCTTTGACGACCTATTCAACAATGCAGACTGAAGCAATTGTGTGACCACTTTAAAAGGTGTATTTGAAAGCAATCCAAGAAAAAAATTATGTTCCACAAAGAAAATACATGCAAAAATTTGTAAACTAATCTAAGAACTGCTACCACATCCCATATAACTCTTCGTTTTAAACCTCCCTGCGAGTATTTTCTGTTTCCAAGCCTGAAGAAATTGCTGGACGGTATGAGTTTTGGTTCGGATAAAGAGGTTATCACTTAAAAAAAACACCTATTTTACAAACCTTGAAAGCACTCTGGAAGCAATATTAAGCTAAAAAAGAAAAAAAAAACGCTAAATTTACAAAAAAAAAAAAAAAAAAAAAAAAACAAATGCCTTCACTCAAAACTCTCTGACTTATCAAACCACCCTCGTATATTCTTGAGTAGCATCAAAATTCGTGTATAAACCGTATAAACAACGAGAACTTTCTTCAGATCACTTGTACTCAATGCATGTACCAAACAACTCTCAACCCTCGTTGAAGGGGGTGATGTATCACTAAGCATAGATACATACCCCACTTCTGAATTTAAAAAAAAAAAAAAATAACGTATGTTTTTGTTGTTAATTTAACTAGAAACGTTAAATTTTGTCTAACTGATTTATTCTTTATAAAATGCTCCATTTCGGAACACTAGAAGGGGTAGCCTCTATGAAAATCTGAGCACCCCTATCTATGTCCTATGAACATTTTTTTTTTTTCACTATTATTAATTCAAAATGGGTGTTTTTTTCTGCAAATTCTAAATAATTTTCCATAAAAGTGAAAATCGGATAACTAGTGTCCCTCGTTTGTCTGGCTGTCAGTATTAACGTCAAGAATTAGTCTTTCTTAGTTCCTCTTCAGTTTACTATATATAATGAATGTGCTAAACGCTCTCTAAGAGGTCTCACAATAACTTTTCTGAGTTTTTGAATGAACAATATTGAGCTATAAACAACTTTGGAATATTTTATTTCAATTTCAAGTATATATTCCATAGAGATCCATAGATAGAAAAGATATAAATCTGCCCCGTTCTTTTCTCTCTATTCTTTAAATAAGTTTAGCGATCGTCGTGGTCGTCGTCACTCCCATCGTGTCAGCATTTATATTTTATTGCCTACTTTTAGTTGCTTTGCTAAGCGGTTTGCATGCATGCTGGCAGCTCGAGTGAAGCGAGTGCTAGTTCCTACACTAACCTCAAAATATTCCAGCCGTTTGGAAATAGGAATATATTCTCTATACAATATATTTAAGGTTCAATGGAGGCACAAAATAATAATGGGCTTACCTTCGCCTAAGCTGCCTAATAACTTCACCAATTAAGATAAATTTAATCCCTTAGGGAAAGTAGATATACAATGGCTGTTTTCAGCAGAAAATTTTGCTGACTGATTACTTTTAATTAATTACAATTGAAAAATAAAAGCTTTTTGAGTGGAAATCAGTAATCAGTCTCTACGGAATACCAACAATTAACAACGCCACAAATTATGTTTCATAATCACAAGCAAAGATGTGTGAAATATTTTCTACTTTAAAAAAACCGAATAAATTTCAGATGCCATTTCAATGTTTGCATTTAAATATGTATTTTTCATGGAGTTTCACCCCATTACCTTCTAGTTCTATTTTGCATGTGCCACATATGCACACACTAATACTAATCCAACTAAATGTATGCGCACGTATGCATATCCTTGTGTGTGCGTATATATGTTTCTTTACTTATGTGTCACGATTTCTGTGTCAACATAAGAGGTAGCCTGCCAACACACCGCTGTTGTTGGTGTTGTTTTTGCTGTCGCCTACTTTAGCATATATATTTATATGTATGTAGGCGTGTCATGTATGCATGCGTGATAGTGCAGTTGATACTATTTAGTTTATGCATATCGCAAGATACAGCTGTTGCAGTGCAACTATTGTATATACAGCTTACTTATATAAGCGAGGGTAAGCAGAGAAGTAAGTGAAATGATGTAGAATGTTGCAAGTATTTGTCTATGAATGCCATTGAGCACGCATATGAAAGCCAGACAGACAGGCAGACAGACAGACAGACGAACAGTAAACATAGGCAATCGTCTGAAATCTCCGACAGCGTCTAATCGTGCCAAAGAGTGATGAGCTTGAAATATGAATACATTGCAGCATATCGAAGATCAAGCAGTATGTCCGTCTGTCTGCTTTTTGAAAACAGCTTTTAAAAGCGGCCAAACACAAAGTAAATGATGCAGTTTGCTTTTTTTTAAACTTGTCTAAAAACTAAAGCGCAGTTATTTCTAGGACTACCCTCATTTAAATTTATATACATACATATTATAGCTGCACAAAGTTGTGAAATTTTTGCCCAATTAAAATTTAACTCTGTCAAGGACAACTGCACATTTTAATTAAATTCACTTTCAGGCCATTTTTTTATCCATTTTTAGGCGAGCGTCATTTGTGTGTTTAAGCGTATCCAACTAAAATATCAAGTATACGAAAAAAAAATATCAATAATTCCACAGAGAGATTTCATTTAGCTAAACTATAATTCGGCATAACTCTCTACACTCCATTCATGCTCGTACAATAAATAATGCTTAAAAAGTTTTCTATTTTACTTTTCTGTCCACTTCAAAAGTTTCTTAGAACAACAACTGCAGTGCATAGAGTCGTATAACATTTCCTTGTCGTGGTTTTTGTTGCTTTGCCGTCTAACTGCCATCATGAGAGACGAAGTTCTACTTCATCTTCAATGTTTACTTGTACAGCTTTTTACTGCAGAGAGATAGATATGTAACATAACAAGTAAAAGATACATATTAATTACTGCATGCTTCTGCTTCTTCAAGTTCTTTGCGTTTTTAGTCCTTGTCGTTTCTTGTTGCTGCTGTAGTAGTAGTTCTTATTCTACTGTGTTGAAATGCTAAACAGCAATGAGCGAGCGTTGTAGCTGTTAACAAATAGCTACTTAGAATCCGCAAACTGTCGTTGAAAGAACAACAACAACAACAACAACAAAAAGAGAAACAAGCATAGCAAAAACATAGACAAACACACAGAGACTCGCTGAAAATAGCAACAAACAATAATACTCGTCGTACATATACAACACAACAATATAAAGATACGAGATTCCTTCATCCAAAAGGGACTTTTAACAATTTGCAATAGCCACAAGAAACAGTGGCGTCTGTCTTTAAAAGATGTCATGTAGTCGTTTGAAGTTGGAAGTTTGGAAATATTATCTATCTGAATTAAATTTAAATGACTTTTCAAACAAACTACAACTTAAAAGTTCCATATGTAACTATTCAAACAAAGAAACACATTCGAACTTTTTCAGTCGATACGAATAATTTTTGATTCTCAAGCTTTGTGGTATACAATGCAAAGAAATTTGATTGATAGATCATGTCACGATACCAGGCTTTAACATTATAGGGCAAAGGCTTTTTTGTTGGGGACATAAATGTTAAAATCTATTTCTACTAGAGCCCAATGGATGTAACTTTGGCTTAATTTGGGTACCTCACCAAAACTAATCATTTACAACTGTACCACAATGCTAAAACCCATCTTCAAAAGATTTCTCTTTATACTCAAGAGTCTGGGTCACTCTAGTATCTTAACACATATTCCCGATACCGACATACATATGCAATATAACAGATTGTATGATCTTGGAACTTTGTTTCCGCAAACGGTTCTCAAATCGTTTCCCAAGCCACATGAATTGGTAGGAAGACACCCCAAAACTGTACTATCTACTTCTAATTGGTTAACTGATGCTTCCCTCATCGAAACGGGATTTCCAAAGTCTAAAGATTTTAAATTTGGGAGCCAATATTGTTATATTCTTTTACAGCCAAGAAGGCAATCAAATCACTTACGTTCTGGCAACTCTCCTCCAGGTTGATAAAACTTATCTTTCAACATCTTTCAGTAGGCCGTCAGATCACCATTTTTTGGGTTCTTAAAGGTAACAAAATAGCGGACACGGTGTTCAGATCGGAGTATGGCCAAGAACTCATCTGCAGTCTTTATTGGACTTCGGCTAAAACAATGATTGAAAACCATTTTAGAATAGTTGCCTCATCTCAGTACTCATCGTGGTATCCTCCACTTGCTACCAAAGAAATACAAATACACTTATTAGCAGAGGAGACCTAAGCCTGCTCTCGGGCTATCTTACGAACTGTCAGCCAAGATTCGAGAAGTATCATGCTCAGGCTTATCAAGGAGGGTAGGATCCCGTCACAATTTGCCTAACCATATTTATCTAACCATACTGAGAAATAAACATAACAATATGTCGTAGATTGCCCTCCACACTTCTTAACTCTGATCTTTAGCTCTAAGATGATATATAAGTGGCTTTAGTAGGCCAATTGTTTGCCGTGTTATTTAGTTTCAGTCGCTACGTCCTTGCCTATCATTGGATTTTTGGATGAATTATTGGTTCTTTAGTTCATATAAATACTGTAGCCAGTCGGATCTTCGTACTACTATGTTTACATTGTTGTTGTTGTACGAATAGAGGACATTAAAATTTCATTATGTTTCGTAAATTTATGAATACCGATTAAAGACCAAACTTCTTATTTCGCTAGTTTATTAAAAAGCTCAATATTCTCCATAGCCTACGAGCATATTGAGCATGCAAAAGAACTGGAAGTGCAATCCGTTCAAATATGTCTTCAATTTCGTTGAAGTGTGAGTGCCATTACTCTGGTTTTCACACAACATGGTAGACTGACTGTCTGATTGATAGTGTCTGAATTGCAGGTTATACTTTGTCAAGTACTCAAGCATTCCACTAAAGCGAACCCATTCATCATGCTACACTGACGACAGTATGAGAATGGTTTCACCGCTCGCATTGGCCGATCGAATCAACTATGTTGCGTCGCGAGCGGAGTAATAGCCGTCCCCATTATCGTCACGATCTGCGTTTTCATTTGTCGTTCCAAGCTAAACTAAAACAAAACAAAATTTTTTCTTACAAAAACCTAAAAATCACGACAGATTTGTATGGGAGCTATTTTTTAAGTAGAAATTTTTTATTATAATTGAAGACGGACAGGTATACAGATCGTCATATCGCCTATATCAACTCTTTTTTAGGCACATATATTGAATACAGATTAGCTAAAGAAAGAATATTACTAACTCAATATCCAAATTTGAAGGCTCCATCTCTAGTCTAGTCTCCAAGATCTTGTTATTCATATGGGCAGCTTGAGTGACGGATAGATGGACAAGTTTATATCGAGTCAACTTTCGATGCTGATTTTCTTTTCCTTCTTCTGAATTCTACATATTTTTGCACAAACAAAATTTACCCTATTACCCTATGAACACAGGACATTAAAATATATTGTAATTTGATATGTGCCTGACATAGAACTTGGTCAAACTCAGTCAAATTTTAAGCAGTCTGTTTCATTAAGTTTGAGAGCATTTGAGTGTGGCTGTAATAGTCAGTCGGACTGGAAAAAGGTGTGTGCTGAAATGGAGCTTAGATGCATACTTTTAAAATTTTAGGCAAATTACTGACCGTAGTCTGTCGGCTTGCCTCTCATGTCTATTTGAAAGTATTTTAAAAACAGATCGCTGAAAATTTAAGACTAGCTTCATCATTACAAAAGAAAGGCTAGGTATACAATGTAAACTTCTGCTGGTTCTACTACCAATTTAGTTGTTATACCTTTCTTTGAAGTAAAATTTTTGTCTACACTTTGTTGCCCAATGCAACGCCACCACTGTTTCTATGACTGCTACTGCGACTATTTCTTATGTCTGTCTGTCCGTCCGTCCGTCTATCTGCCACACCATGCCATGCCAACTTCGCCAGCATGTTGTGCTACTTTATCATTCGTATTTCGCTTGCTGCTTGCTTCAGTTTCCGCTTCCTTTTGTCCGTTTACAGATTTTACATGCTGCATGTCGCATTGGCGTCTTTCATGCCAAAGTAAAGCAAAGCAAAGCAAAGCAATATCTTCTACTACTCTTGTATTTCTATTTCTATGCTGCACAGTGTTGACATTTCGTTGGTTTTGCGTTGAAATAAAGTTTAATTCTGTGCTAAAAACCGCAATGAGCGTTGTAGTTTTCACACGCTTGGCTGCCTCTTAGCTGTCTACACAATCTTTTACACAAATGTATCTCAGTCAGCGTTGGCAATCTAATTTAAGAACTTTTGAACATAGAAATTTAGTTAAGAACTTTATGCTGTTGTTTAAAGATATTTGCATTTATAAACAATATTTATTTTTTAAGTTAATAACCTAAATGGCAGCGCATGATTAACAATTCATTCTGCTCTATTTTGCGCAAAATGAAAGCAGCTGCTGCTGTTGTGAAAAGTAGTGAAAATTAAGCAACAAAATATGGAAAAAAATAAGCTTGAAGACAGCCAACATAAGTTTAACTGACACAAGCACAGCACAGTTATATCCTTTGGGCCACATCGTGAATGTCCTGCGCAGCATGAAAATGAAGCAGCAGAAAATCTTTAAAGGAAAATTCGCTCTTGGCTGCCGCACGTTCGAATCAGATAAACGTTTTTCTTGCCACGGAAGTCGTTTTAACTTTGTCTTATGCTACTTCACAGCTTGTGCTGCCCTACCGCCTTGTGTGTGTGTGTGTGTGTATATATGTGCGTTAGTTTACTGTTTGCCTTGCATGTGTTTATGTTTGTATTTGTGCTTGTTGTATCTGTGGGTGCGATAAAGCTGCAGGCGGTAACTTAATTTGTTTTTGCTGTTTATTTTTATAACCAAAGCCGCACTCACTCATACTGACACTTTACTACGCTCCTTCACTCCTTTAGCATCTTTAGCTTCTATACACGCACTTTTGTCTCTATTGCTTCGTTTAAGCAACTTATTTTCTATAAATACTCGCAACACACACTCGTACGAACGAACAAACGCTACATTCAAGTCGAGTATCTTCTTCTGCGGCCAACATGTCGTATAAGTGATTTGTTTTATATTAGATTTTTGAATTATTTTCTATCGTATTAAGTAGTAGTTTAGTTGGCTTATTCCTTCATGCATGGCAATGTATTCATTTATGCATTGCCTTCGATGAGTATAGCCGAGCATGTTTGGTAAATATTTATACTTAAAATAAATTCAATTTTAAATTGTTTGAGTGATTTTTGTTAGGCTATCTTGCTATGCGCAAGTGGTTGGCATACAATGAAACATAAATTAAATTGAAGTGTTTTAGTATTAAATGTTCTAAATGATAAGCTGTCTGCTGTCTTATTTTATTTTGCTTAAACAAAAGAAGCTTATATATTTAAGTGTTGAAATTTAATTTTAAAGTGAAGAGCTATTAGTTTGTCAGCAACGATTTGAAACTTATGAGTTATGAATTAAATTTTATGTTTTTGTAATGAAAATTATTTTCAATAAAGCGCTGATTCGTAGATGGCAGTAATATCCTCTCTGGTCAGCTGGTCAGTTCACCGCAATATTTTATTAACCAGGTACACCAGATGAAGTTCAATGCGTAGTGTTCAGCCATCTAGTTCAGAAATTTATGACACTCGTATATGGATTTTGTATTATTGTATTTTCTGTAAGGTGCTTCACTATCACTGGATATAAATATTTTTTCTTGTTAACATGAGGGTATTCTGAGCTATTATATAGCTTAATGGTTTGCTAGCTCTTCTACTCAGCAGAAGTAACAAAATTTAGCTTGTCTGAAAGATGTCCTACACCTCACATCCAGAGCGAAGATAACTCTTGTGTTTCAATGGCAACGAAAACTATTCGATTTTGCCCTGTTAGAGTTTTAGACTACATATTTGTTGTAGTTGAAATACAGTTAATCGTGTTACATGAGTTGAACTCTTGGAGTTATAGAATTTTTGATTGCATGAATTTAAGTGCTATATTAAATGGTATATAGATCTATATAATCTAAATAAATATAATAATGCAGATAACACTCAAATAGTTTTAGTATCATTTCAGTCTCCTGAATAATATTTATGCGTTAGATTTCAGTGTGTGATGGTGAGTGATTGTGATAGACGGTTGTCTAAGGTGTATTGCGGGAGGGATAGTATTTGGGAGGGAGATTCTGATGAGTAGGTGACAGTGATAAGGCTATTTTGTTTTAAAAAAAGTTTAATATAGCTGCTAAGGGTACAGCGGGGAGATTGTTTGTGGCAAGCATGTTGGGCTTTTATTCTTGACTTTCTTCAAAATACAACCCATACGCGGTTAATGGTTATGTATTAGAATTAATAAACTTTGAAGTCTACCTTAAGCTTAGAAGATAACAGCAGATATCAGAGAATCAAGCGTTACTAGACACATTTTGCGATATAATCTCATATAAGAGAAAGAGATGCATAGCAGAGCATGTCGTGTCAGTTAAGAATCGTAGCATGCCATGATAAATCAAATATGTATTGTAAATGTTTATTCTCGGTGAAGGCTCACATATATACAAAAGGAAGACAAAGAGTGGTCGTAGCAGCGCAAGTTGGGTCCGCTAGTACGACGCTTGATATTGAATTTAACTCACTGGACAAAGTGTTGAGTTTGGTTTTGGCAAGTCTGATATTTTCTTAAATTGTTTTAGCCAATGAAAAATAGAATGTTAGATTGAAGATTATATAAAGAACTTGAAGACTTCTGCCGCCTACCATATGTTTGGCAGAAATATTGATCGAAATATGCACAATTTATTGTAACTAGAGTTCGTCTATCATAATTTTTTTTTTTCATAGGCAAATTGAAAGAGCGGCGAGAGATGTCTAAATGGTAATATGAAAGAGACGGACGGACGTAACCGACTATAAGAGGCCTAACAAACACATTACATGTTTCCCGAGCTTATGACCAAACGCATGACCACTTCTCACTGAACGAATAAGTTCCTTATAAAACATTTTTTTATGTATGAAAAGAAAAGAGCGGACGGAAGTATCATAGGTCGCTCAAATTCAATTGCTTATAAAATCGTCATTTATTATCGGATTTTGATAAACTTTTTGGATTTTGGCTAAGAGAGACGTTATCTCTATACTGGCAAATTTAAATTTTTAGCCTTGGTGGTGATTTTATGAGGAAGGGGGGAGGAGCAAAAAACTTGTAAAATTCCGGAGATGTCCTAGTCGAATGCAAAAAACACGAAGTCTCTATATATAACCGCTTCCGAGATACTTTCGCTCATACAGACGGACAGACGGACTGAAGAACATGGCTAGATCGACTCCTATATCACTCCTGACCATAATAGGGGTAAAAAAACTGCATTAACATGCTGAATAGTGTGTGGTTTCCATGTCATTAGATCAATCATTCAATTCAGTAAATTCCTTTCTTTAATAAGCCTGAGTCAACTGCAAGACAAATTGTAATGTCTTCGTTACAATAGGCAACTAGTTCTTGTTATGGCTCAAAAACGGTTAAGGCAGGAAACTTCGTTTGATATAATATTTTAATGTTTGACTTTGTTTTATACGATTCACACATAGATCGTGAGATCTATGTCAAACGGAGTTAACAGTTTGTCGGAAAATTTGTTCATATTGAATGGATAAAAATCCGGTCCGTTTGTCTGTGTGTTGCATTTTTTATAACTATGGCATATTAAGTTTATCCAAATGTATAAGCCTTCAAATTTGAATAGATTTTCCTATTCATTCTTCAGATCACTTGTATCCAATGATTATGCTGAGGGATAGGATAGCCCTTGTACAAATCTGTCTCAACTTTCTGGGTTTTTGTATAAGAAATCGTTACTCAGCTAGAAGCGCCGAATTTCATACAATTTATATCAATTTTAATTAAATTTTCGATTAGATATCTAATCGGACAACTTAATGAGGTGACAAACCTACAAAAATACAAATCGATATAGGCATGTCCGTCTGTCTGGTTGAACTTAGAGACTTTAAATGAGTTTGGATATTTAATTTCTCCAGTTCCATTTTCAGATACCACACTCTAATGGGTACTACCCATTACAACGAGCAAACTTTTTCTAGATATTCGAATGAACAAAAAAAAAAAATTATTTTTATTTAATCAAAAATGCCAAAATTGAGGTATCGTAGTTTAATTGTAATAAAATAGGTCAATTTTGGGACACTAGCAGGCGTAGCTCCCATACAAATCTGTCACTTGTCGCTTCACATACATACAAGTATAACAATGAAAGAGACGCCCTACTTTTTGAAGTAACCCTCAATTAAACTCATGTTTTTAAGAAAAAAAAAAACCTTTAAATGTTAAGTTCTTTTGTTTGTATTTAATGTCTTCCCTATCTTATGTATTTTTATGTTCTAATTGGTATTCTTGTATGTGTGCTACTTTCAATTAAAGGAAAGTATTAAAATGATGTTCGAAGTACCAACAAAATTATTAATAAATATTATTACCTCTTAAGAAACTTAAGGTTTAAAAGGCTTTAAAAAATTGACTTAGCTCACATTTCCAACCACCGAATTGTAGCAGGAACTAATGGCCACTTTTTCTTTTAAATGGCTACACTCCATGACTAGACTTGCCATGCAGTTTCTAAGCTTGAGCTGCTATTTTGTGCAACAAGCTAAGCATTTCGACAGCATAGCCGAAGCCCATTTGTCAACATTAAAATTAATAAAAATTTATGCTTCAATTCTGCTTCAATGAAGCACAAAGATTTTACTTACACTACACATGAGCTAACTGTGCGCCTAAGAAGTGTGTAAACATGTTCACTTCTACGATATTGGATATCAATAATTAATATAAATTAGCTGTGAATGTAATAGATACTCCATAGATACTTAAGCAAAATCAAACAAGCTGTAATATAGTATATTCCAAGACATACATATCTGCTTAATGTGCACAGCTTTCAGCAAATTTGTGCTAACAAAAAAAACGTTGCTGATTTATATTAGAAGGTGCTGCTCCGATATGACCCCAATATGCAATTTTGCTGGCGTTAATATGCCGGAAACTTGTTCCTGCTGATTGCAACAAGCTGCATTTTTTTTTTCTCAACTGTTCAAATGAAAATTAATGCGTAACAACAGAACGCACTTCGTGCTTGCGCATTAAATTCCATAGAAAATCGGAAAATCTATAGAAATTCACTGCAAGAGCACTCGAGCAGGTGCGAAAAAGATGCAATAGAAAATCATTCTGTGAAAATCAGTAGCTGTGAAGAGAGTTAAGAGGTTGCCAAAGGACGAACTATTGCTGAAAGGAGCACATTACACAAAAGCACAAAACACGGTTTAACGAAGCGTAAAGTTCGCCAAACTGCTTACATTATGAATGAATGGAGCGCGTCCAGGGTTGCTAGCTGCTGCTGCTACTAATGCTGCTGCTGCTGCTGCTACTCGTAACAAGGCTAAGAGTTTCGCTATGAAAGGTTAGAGGTAGCTAGTAGTAGGGCGCAGCAACTACAGCTTCAGCTTTGGTATTTCATTTAATATTGCCAATAAATTATGCAAAATTTTGCTTAGCGTAAAACGTTAAAAGGACGCAAAGTGTGTAGTGTATAGTGTGTGGTTTGATATTCTGCTGCTGCCTCCGTTGGTAACTAGTAACTATCAATAATGGTTTTCGAATACAACAAAAAATAAATAAAAGTAGAAAATAAAAAGCATAGAAAATAAAAATGGCGTACGGAAACGTCGAGTAAACGCGTTTCTGGCACTTTTGACTGACTGACTTTTGCAACATTCGGTTGTCCTTTCATCCTACAATGCACAATAAAAAAGTATCTACATATAGCAATTTTTTTTTTTTTTTTTTTGCGAACGCTACTTTCTTTCTTTCATTCTGCGTTACTTCTCAGTGTCGATAATAAAATAAAATTGAAATATGGTTTGCAATTGACTGAACGCATTGACTGGAAATTGTTGAATTCGTACAAGGCGCAGCGGCGTATCTAAAAGGAGCAGCTTTATACAATGGCAGACGGTCGGTCTGTTGCGCATAGGCAAATTTAACCAAGCGGAATCATCATTTGTAACAAAAAAATGTCTGACATATAGTAAAGTTATAGTTATTCGCTGCGAATTGAGGAAACCTTTTATCGAGTAGTATAGAAAGTTTGTCGCAGCTTAAAAGCTGACTTAAGGAAAGTTGTAAGTAGCAGAACTTTTCTTTTTATGTGTGGAGTAGCACCTTTAAAAGAAAATGTGATACGGTCAGCTTGTTAAGTAGTGCAAGTGAAATTATTCCGACTGAACAAAAACTTCATACAAAACTTTCAAAGACATTTCATAGAAGAGGAGTACATATTGTTCTTAAAATTTGATTTGTACAACTATGTACAATGGACGACAACTGTGACTAGTCTAAACGATAAAAGTATTGCCCATCTCTGTGATGCCTTGGCTGCCAAAAACGATGCCAACATCGCCATGCCGAAGACATGAAGCTTGGATCACCAGTTGACTGATTGTTTACAAAACTGTTCCACCTTTCTGGGTATAGGATAGAGCTTTTAAGTTTCCATATATAATGTCTCTTGTTCCTATTTCAGATAGAAAGTATTAAATTAAGGTCCCAACCGCTCTCTAAGCGGTAAAACCTTTCTGTTATTTCTGTGTTTTTGTATATCTCAACTAGATTCTAATAAAATATTTCATATAGGTTCACATCGAACCAATAGAAGGTCCAACTCTATACAAATCTTTTCCACCTTTCTGCCTTTTTTCTTTCTCTTTTTTTTTGAAACGTCAAAATTATTGTATCAATAATTATTAACTCAATAAAATATACCACATATTTCGCATAAAAGTTTAAGTTATTCAACAATGAACAAGATTTGTTCAAATGGTGGCCCATAAATGGTGACGAAACATGGATGCATGGTTATGACGTCGAAACTAAGACACAATCAACCCAATATAGAAGCGAAACAAACCAAGCGTGGACAAATGTGAAAGATTTTGTTACTGTTTTTCTTAGATTACAATTGCAGAAGGTCGAACAGTCAATCAGCAGTATTACTTTGAAGTTTTGTGCAGTTCGCCTGAAGCAATGTTAAGAAGTACATGGCTTTTGCATCAAGATAATGCGCGTTGTTTAATGTTCCTGATTTTTTGGGAACTGAAGGAGACTAAATTTTTTCTTTTTTAAATACATTTGTACACATAAATTTTTCTGATGCCTTTACTAGCCTCGGCAAGTCGTATGTTGTGTACGTTTAGTAGGTCGAAGATTATGCGACCAAAGTGTACAATGAATATTTCCAAGTCTGAAGAAGTCTTGAAATCTCTGTTTAAAGTAATTCTATTCATCGATAGAACCGTTGAACTGTTTTTTTTTTTTTTTAATTGAATTCTGATAGGACGGTAGTAGTAAGTAGACGATAAAGTGCAGCAAACTATTTTGGTTCCATGAGGATCTACTGATTCTGTTACAAAATGTATGTAACAGGTAGAAATAGTGGTCGGAGACTCCCAAATTTACACCCATTATGATCAGAAGTGATAGAGGAGTCGATATAGCCATGTCCGCCTGTCCGTCCGTATGAAAGAAATGTAGCTAATGACATCGCGTCTCACTATTAGTGCTGAACCACAGTTAGTAGATCTAGTGGGCGTGTGGTTTGGGGGTATAGGGTGCTCTGATCTCACGCAAACGGGTTTCGGTTAATAAAGTTTCCTGCTGATAAGAAGCGCAGCCTATGTAGTTAGCTGAATGGTCATCTGTGCAGATGGCAGGTGCTTCTCGCATTGATTGAATCGCATTTTACGCAACCTTACTTCTTGCGATAGTAACTCGCCGTGTGGCCGTATTGTTCGCATCGGTGGCACTGCACAATTTATGAGGATTTAAGTCTCCACATGTTATGTGCTCAGAAGTTTTAGAGCATTATGTTAGGTTCCAAATTCACAAAGAACATATTCATCTCTTCATTAGTGGAGCGACTTTTAGGCTTAGATTATTTTCCTTCTACTTTAGACTGATAATTATGGAACTCGATCTTGAGCTCATCAAATTTATGCATGTTTGTCGTATTTGTGTCAGCAACTTTGTCGTATAAGTGAACTACATATCCTTGCGTAGATCTCAAATATATTTTCTCAGTGTCGACTACTGATTCCAACATATACATCATTGTTATACATTGCAATAGGTAGAAGCTTATGTGCTGATTTCTTATTAGCAGTAGCATCTGTTTAGACTCAATGTTTTTATTTCGTTTTTAGCTGAGTGGACGGCGGCTGATCGACCAATCGCAATCGAACTTAAATCACGACTTTATCTATTATAGTCTCCAAATTCTTTTTTTTCATATGTTCAATCAGACAAACAGACAGACTCGACTCGAATTTTGAAACTGAATAAGGTCTATATACGTTATGAGGTCTGCTCCGCCTCCTTCGGCCTGGTTGCATACATTTTCACAAGCTTTATACCATATTTCCCCATGGGAGCAGAATCTGTATAAAGTACTTTTTCGGAAATTTTACATAATTTTTTAATAGTTTTAAATCTAATTAAATTAAAATTAAAAACATTTTCAACATTTTACAAAATTATTTTAAATAAGTGTAAAATATTTTATGCTTTATTTTCGTAGACAAACATGGGGGCAACCAATTTTATTTTTTTCCTTATTTTTCAACTGTTCATTTTTTGCGCTGAAACAATGAAGCGCTTTCAATTATTCAGATTAAATATGAAACATGTATATCGTTAAAATCTCCATCAAAAACATATGAGGAACTTTTTTATTTTTTTTTTGTAACTTTTTTTTACAGTAATCTGTAAAAAAGTTGTCAAAAGCATATGAAACTTACTTTTCGTTTTATATTTTTTGTTTTCTTGCAGCTTACAATGGTGTAAAAAAGAGAAAAAAAAAACGAATTGTCAACGAGATGATAAAGGACATTCGCGTGAATAAATCGGGAACATTTTTCAACTTAATATGCATGAAAAACACCTCAAATAAAATAAAATAAAAAAAAAGAAAAAGCTGCAACTCACTAATTAAAAAAGTATTTTAAAATTGAATGCGAGAAAACAATTGTTCGAGCAGAATTCGTGCTGAAATTGCTGTAAGTTATTTATATTTTATTTGACGAAGCAGTGATAAAGAATTTTATTTATTATAAATGGCGAAAAATATTTATTAAAGAAATTGTGTAACAATTTTTAACATTTACAGAGAGCGAATGACTTAAACTTGTTTATGAGATTTATTAAAATTTGTATCTAATAATAATAACAACACATTAAAACGACAGAATTTCAATCGATAAGTTGTTCCTCCAAATCCCAAGTGTTGCCTATTTTACAATAGAAATATGAAACTATAAAAGTTAAATTATGCCACAACCGCAAAAGGCAAATATGACTTTAGTTGGCAAAATAAATATAAACCTTTATACACAGACACTCACTCAAACAAAAGCTAATAAAAGCAAATGGCTGTATAGAAATACACAAACAACCACATATACATATACAGGCGACAGATAGAGGCGACCTGCATATATTTCTGTTGTAAGACTACATATTTATACATAAATATCAAATACTGTGGGTACTTTAATTTTACGACATTTGTACGTACCAGCTAAAGGACACACAGTCAGCCAGACAGACAGTTGAAGTGACATACTCAGACTTTTCTTCAAAAACGTGTTCAATTGCTGCAATAAAATTTCTCGATAATATGTGAAAATCATACAAAGCACAATATTAAATTAGTAAATGCATGAAACGTCTGAAGGACGAAGGCATATCATAAGTATTGGAAACACATTGAGCATTAAATTGTGGCAATAAAACGAAATGTTAGTCCCAAAATATTTTGATGTCTGACTGTGTGTAAGTTTAGCTCAATATATATGTATACAAGTGGGTTTTGGTATATAAAAACGCCCTCGCAAATTGCCTGCCTGCCTGCCGCAAGGTAAAGTAAACAATCAAACCTGGTTCGATTTAAGGCGGCAGGCAGTCGGAAACCCGTTTGTATCTCTTTTGGGATTACATGCTACTGCTTAAGCGTGTGTTGCATACTTTTGTGCGTTTAAGTTACACCGGCTGACAATGTTTGAGTTTTACGCTGGATTTTGTGACTAAGCTTTATGAATGAGGAGGCACTCTTATGTAAAAAACTTCAAAATTAGTGAAGAATACTAAAAAAAATTCTAAAATAATAAAACAACGCAATTTACTGGTACGGAAGTAGTGATTTTACCGCCCACAGATGTCTGGTAGCAACTATCCATTAAATTACTGGCAACAATGTTGCAATTATATATAAATGCCCACTCCCTTTTATACTCTGTTTTGTCAACTTTCTATTGAAATCGCTTTGAAATTAATTAATTTATAGTTTAGTAGCTGTTTGACTGCTGACTTAATCCGCAATTTTAATCTTAAATTTCGAACAGGTTGCTAAATTGCTCCGCCTAGTGGCTAGCTAAATAAATAAAATGCGAAAATACTTTAAAAGAAATCTATTTAGAGCACTGCGTCGTCGGTGGTCCCGAATCAACAATAATCAGACCCATTGTCGAAATTCTCGTGTAGAGCTCGACTCCAATCCAATTCGATGTCAACTACTCGTAAAAGCCGGATTCAGTCAATTACAGGAAATGCGATAAATATTTTTGTTCGACAGACCCTAACGGTACTCTGTGTGCCAACTGTAATATCATGTAGCCTCTTGCGGGTTGAGTCTGCTAGAAATCTTCTTTGGCAATAGTCGCCAGCTTGCGAACGTACCACAAAAATTAAGAACCTCTCCCGCATTGAGTCAAGCATTACATGCACATCATGCCAGCTTTTTTGACTGCGCACTCTGATCAGCACAGTCTGCAGTAAGAGTACTCTCACAATGAACAGAGTGTCCTCACTCTCCATATCTGAGACTGCCCGATACGCTGATATCTTCATTTCCATGAAGCAGCTTTTTGTGCTACTGGCCACTTCCAGTCCTGGCATGTACCATTCTTACGTTTTTGTCTTGAACTGAAAAAGTTTTTAGTTCTATAAGTCTACTCTAAGACGTCAAAAAAAAGTATAGGGAAAGTATAGGTCCAGGATGACCTACAGTTTTCGCACTGAATTTTCCTTTATGTCTTCAATCGATTCAAAGCACATTCCCTGAAGCAGAAATTTTAGTCTTGAGAAGAGAATGAAGTCACAGGGGTCGTATCTGGTGCACAGTATTGCTTTTTCGATTATATTTGTTGAATGTTTGGCCAAAAATTTATTTCGCAATGATAGCTCCGTAAGATGGCGCATTATCATGATAAAGAATCCATGAAATCCAGGTTACACGTATAACCTCTCACATGCCTCATGATAAGCACGAAATAATCTTTGTTGGGCGTTTGAACACACACAACGTATTCAAAGTACATCACACCACGAATATCGAAGAAAACAATGAGCGCGCCCCTCGGCTGCCATTCGGATGATTGCTGATTCGTATGTGTATCGTGCTTGTATACCCATGTCTCATCGCCAGTAATTATGCGTTCCATGAAGCTAGAATTCTAATTGACTCGATCCTGCATGATGGCATCTGTTTTCGATAGCTCTTTCAAATTCAGCTATATCGGTTGGTTTCTCGTAAATAATCGGACGTACGCTCTTGTGTGTCTTCTCCAAAACGTGACCAATCTCTTTCAAACACACTTGGTTACTTCAATCGTCCAAAACAAGGCATGTCTTTGACTGATCTCTCGAACATCCTTGAACGCTTTACACCACTCGTAGGCAAACAGACCCGATTCACATTGGAAGAAGAATTGGAAATGAAATACTGTCCAAGCAAGCTCTATGACCTTATAAGCGAAATAGTGCTGAGTATACTAATATATATGAATGCGTATTAATTGACTTTGAAAGAGTTAGAAAAGTTAGAATCATTAGATACATTGGACCGAAATTTGGAAAAACAATTTGCTATTTCTAAATTGTTAGTAACTGGGAGATAGGATTCTGAGCGTGTAATGTTATGAATTTGTTTTGCTGTATTAAGAGACCACATAAACGTCTGATATTGGACCACAGAAGATAGAACCAAGTGGTACCCAAAGTGGTCTCTTCAGATTATAGAGCTGCCTCAGCGCTTACGGAATTTCTATGAAATGCCACTGCTCTGACCGTCACTAGCCCATTATCACTGTCTGCAGCTAGGTTTTCGTTTTAAACTCGGTTGTTCACACAAGCGTGCCCACCATACCATTGATGGATTGTTAGTATGTAATTCTAGTACTGCCGCACAAACTGAAGGCTTTGCTGCAGACTAAACCCATGTCACCGTTAGACATAAGAGACCAAGTATCAGGACTGTCTGATAAACAGTTGGAACACAAATGATTTATCAAAATATCTGGAAGACGCCCAGCCACACCTCTTCGCCTAAACGGAGCACAATATTGCACAAGCAAGCTTTTTGATGGGGGTTTTATGCATTTTAAAGTATCTAAAATAAAAATAGTAGGGCTTAGTTTATAGGTAGAACAACCAGCTTAGGGACAAGATGCCAGTAATCAGCACCTGCAAGAAATTTGACAGCAAGCTCGTCGAAAAAGTAAATTCTTGACTTCTTAAGTCGTTTTGAAATAAGAATTCCCGTCTCCAAGAGATCATCTGGCATTGTTTTCACCATGACTAATGCAGCTTGTATTATAGACTTATTAACTGGGAGAAAATCATCATATTTGAGTTTGAATATTATAATAGCAGCCTTTCCAGAATGAGCTCTGTCTCCTATTACATTGTCGCCCCTGTCGGCAAAAGTACTAGATTTCTTATTGAATTATGGTATTCGAGTATCTTAGAGAATACTGGGCTGATGTTACGGCATGAGGTAAGATGTTGTTCAGGCTTCTATTAACTAGTGACGTGAGCAATGTTAAGCAGTTGACTGAATGGATATTCAACGAGGCACTATCAGTGGGGTCGTAGCCAATTGTCTTTAATATTTTCAGCGCTATAAATTCTTCGGTGACTTTATCACATTCAACAACTGGTAAATTGGATGGTTACCAGCCTCTTAGTTGGTATTTTAAGATATTGCATTGCCTTCCATAGATTTTGCTCCCCAGCACCAGAACTAAACTGACTGATGTAGTCAGTCTTCCAGTTTATGAAGCAACTATTTTTGTTTCTTATCAACAGTGTCCATACTTTCTATACTTCGGGCCATACTTGCATGGGACTTCGGATACTAGTTTCAAGAGTGACGACCTATGTAATCTTATGTATAAGCCGCGTCATTTCCTCAATAGCATCATCAATTTCGTTTCGATGTGATATTCCTGCCAAGACCGGTACATACTAATGTTGGTTATCTTCTTAATGCACTTGAATGGTTTTGTATGCTGGAGCGTCATCGAGCAGTGAACAGAGACTATATTAAAGCAGTTTCTGGTATGCAGTCTAGTTGAGTAGAAGCCTCGCGTAATGGCTATATCAAGCACATCCTGCAACTTTCTTGTATCTCACCAGATGAGTGTGCAGGTTATTGATGTCAATGCAGTGAAGCAGAGCTCTGTCTAGCGGATGAGTGAGCTTTGAACTCCAACAAGGATCTTTTGTGTTGAATTTACTGCCGATTAGGAATATAATTTCACAGAGCTGTTGAAACATTTTATGACTGACTGCAAGGCAAGGTGGATCATCGCCTGTCGTGTTTAATTCTTTAATACCTTGTGCACTCAGTGGGTACCAATTGGTAAACTTTTAAGGCTTTTTTTTTTAATCAATATAGCTGCACTACCCCATGCGCTGCCAGTAGGATGAATAGCAACTATGAGTTCGTATCATGCTATTCTAAAACATTTGAACCGAAGAAGCTAATGCCAGAGCACAAATTTTGATTCAAGACATGGCACTGCAAAATAATGCAATCGGCTTTGCGTTCAAAAAGTGCTGCACAGCTGAGTTCTCGGACGTTCAGTCATTTGATGAAGCCGTCATACTACAGATTAGGCTACCCTAGTACTCAGGAGCTACAATTCCAGCAGGTCCTTCTATATCAAAGTTGGAGGTGTTTAAGGATTTTTTATAATAGGACTTAGGAAGAACGCTGTCCTTTTACTTTATAAAATTCAATTTTAATGCACAAAAATTCATTTTTAAAGCGTTTCAATGAAGAATTTTTTGCAGCTTAGTGTAAGTTCAAAAAACCCGCACTCACAACGTAAACAAATACTTCTCGCACACACTGTAAATAGTGCTTTCAGCGTTAAGCCTGAAAAAGGTCGAAGGATATAACCTTAAAATTATATTAATTCAATGACTGCGACTTGTTTGCTTATTAGCAACGTCGTATAATACAGCAGTACAAGCGAATGAAAGCCGTTTAGATTGTCAGCAAGGATAACAAAATAAATGCGCTCGAAGGCAATTTACGCTGACTTAATTTCAAAACCGAAAATACGCTGCTTGATAATTATTTAGAGCGATAAAAAGTAAAATCATTTCAAAACTAGTAAAAGCAAGAAAAAAAACCAAATGAAAGGAAGCAAATTATATTAAGACAATAATACAATAATTAAACAAGCCGAGCTGGTTATATCAACATCCTTTAACTGTGTTGATTTTGAACAATACTAAATATAAAAGTGGTAGCAGAGAGTAATACAAACCGTCCAAAATAATAGAAGAAAACAAGAAAACAATAACGAGTGGCCTGGCTTGGCGTCTAAGCAGTGTGGGGTGCACGCGCGTGTTGCCAGATTTTCGAGGCTGTTAGTGGTGCTATTTGTTTAACCCGCTTTTTTAATTGTCCTTTTTCCCTTATTTTTTTTCTTCTATTTTTGTGGAAGAGTATAAAAGCGCGCCGAGTTTCCGAAATTGTGGTGTACCAGTCAGCGCAGCTATAGAATGAAGGGTCACTACTGAATGAGGCAACCGCCATACTTGAGTAGAAATTCGTTTAGTTTAGTTTTGGCAGGGGTTAGGCTTTGGCTGCTTTTAAGTCCATTATGAGCGAACGCTGCAAAATTGCTTCATTTTCTTGTAATTTTTTTTCTTACTTTTTTTGTACAGCCTCGACATCATCAACGTTGTTGTTGTTGTTGTTGCTGCTGTCAAGTGTGCACTTGGAAAATAAAAAATAGAAAATTATAAAAGATTTAAACAAGTAAATAACAATGCAGTGAAATTTAAGGTTGCCTTAAATGAGCGAAAAAAAAAGGAAAGCAGAAAAATACGAGCAATGAATAATAGCAAAATGGTAGAAAGCAAACCAGTAACAGCAGCCTTTTACAGTCAGAGAAGGTCGTCGACGAAATCATTTCAGCTGCGGCACAGTTTTTTTTTTTGTTTCAACTATAAAGTAAAGCAATTGCTTCCTGGCTGCTTTTAGCCTTTTTTTTCTTTTTCTTTTTCTGTTTTTGTGTGCAGGTGCTGCAGTAAAAATGCATTTTGCCCTGCTGCTGCTGCTGCGTGTGAAAAGCGCAAAAAATATAGAAAGATTTACAACAACAAAATTTAAATTAAAATAATACCAAGAATGCCGTGCATAATAACAAAAGGCAACAGTAACTGACTCAGCAGGCAAACCGGAACATAAAAAAGGGAGTAGAAAAAAATTGTATTGAATTCGATATAAACGGAGCTTTTAGACGCTTCTTTATGCAGGCACTTCTTCTCACAGTCATATTTTCTTTTGGGAGGTGAATTGGTGGTGGCGTACCATTGATATTGAATAGCAGCACCAAGAAGATTTTTGCATATGACTCAATGTTCTTCTTATGCGTGCGGCGTTATGTGTTATTGAGATCTCTAAAGGCTGCCTTACGCAAAAGCGTTCTTTTTGAGGTTTGCATTGCGAGGCAGGTCCTTGAAGAAGCAATTTCGCAGCTCATACTTTTCCAGCTTATGACCTCTAGTCCAGCCTACGTTTTTTTTTCCAAGACTTCGGTTTTAAGATAGATGGATATGGATGGATATGGATGGATATGGATGGATATGGATGGATATGGATGGATATGGATGGATATGGATGGATATGGATGGATATGGATGGATATGGATGGATATGGATGGATATGGATGGATATGGATGGATATGGATGGATATGGATGGATATGGATGGATATGGATGGATATGGATGGATATGGATGGATATGGATGGATATGGATGGATATGGATGGATATGGATGGATATGGATGGATATGGATGGATATGGATGGATATGGATGGATATGGATGGATATGGATGGATATGGATGGATATAGATGGATATAGATGAATGGATATGGATGGATGGCCCTCCATTTAAGTGTTAAATAAAATTTGCAAAATTTTTGCATCCATTAAGGTACAGAGAAGAAATTCGGCATACATGTTAAAGGGATCGAGGGAAGTATTCCTGTTAAGTTTCGTCAAAATCGGAGAGGGCTATGCTCCGCCACCCATAAAAACGATAAACGAAATTCGTTATATCTTTGAACCACTTAGAAATATCTCTACTTGCCTTAGTCTATGACTCTTAACTGCATCCTGTACAGCTTGCTTGACATATTTTTCAGTTCGTGGACTACTTCCGATGTACAGCTCACCCAATTGCAGAATACATTCATTGACATTGCTATTCTATGTTTCTACTTTCCAGTGTTTTACTCTAGGATCAACAACTCCTAAACTGATGCCATCTGCTGTCTATGTACTCTACATTATTTCTGTTGTCCTGGAATACTTGTTAAACCTTTTAATGTGCTAGCTCCAATGGAATATGTGATCCTCAGACTTGTGGATCATCGTAATTCTGGCTAACTTCCATGTGGTGGCAAGATATTGCATTCTCAGCATAGCGTTAAAGATTAACGTTGTGTAGAACAGAGCGCTTTCATAGGCAGAGCTTTTAGAATAGACTTAATTGTAAGGTCTCTCGAGAGAGAGTCTCGAGGGTGTAAACGTATATTTTAAATGCGTTGCGAGTTTTTTGCCTGCTCCAAATCTGTCTTTGCAATCATGCCCTTGGTTTTCATGACCGAAACTTGTCGGAAAACCTGCCTTTTGGTTGCTCTTGTTGCTTTCCACAGCGAGTAGTTGGCGTCAATCTACTCCAGTTTTTCATCAAAGAACTCAGCTCTTTTGCGTCGTAGAGTTTCTTTCAGAACAGAAGCAGCTCTTTGTCCAGCGAGGAATTGGCGACGAAGTCTTCGCTTGGTTTGAAGCAGCTCTCTTGTGGTCGCGTCCATACTGAAAGGTGTCTGCTGAGGTTAAGGCTCGGGCGTGGGATGCCGGCTAAGGTTTCGGGTAAATATATTGACAGCTTCGTCAATATAGGCCCCTGAAACCAGATAGGTATTCAGATTGATTGCAGCTTCCAGCTGTCTTTGGAACTTAGTTATGTCCGAGTGCATTGGCAGAAGTTGCGTTTCTCTCTGCAGGCGTTGCTATCAGCGCCAGGAATTGAATATGCTAAGCAGCGACTCAGAAATACGAATATACAGCACAAAGTCATGATATGATGCTCTACCTCCTCTCCTGTTAGGGTGGCGAGTGGGGGAGCCGGTAGCTAGGACTGAAGAGATATATTTAGGTAGCTCCAGTCACCGGCGATTTGCCATACCAGTCGCCTCCAATGAGACGGCGACTTCCTGCCAAGTTTCTCATATTGGAGAAATCCGCAGCGCTTAGGTCAATCGGCGCTGGAAGGCAATATATTGCATCAAAGTCGATCTGTCCTAACGCAGTAGTCACTTTCACTATAGCCCGTTGGTATTGTGGAAAGTTAGCAAGATCCAACCTATTTAGGACCACTACTCCCTTTCAGCAATACCGTGATGTATGATCTCCGACAAGTTATTACTTTGAAGGCATAACTGTTCATGAAACTATTTCTGTGGAACATTTTTCTTCCTATCACTGAACGTGTCTATACGCTATGGTTTTTCTATCTCAGTTTGTTGTTGACATTCTAAAAAGTTTAAGTGCCTATTATCATTCCTTCTATGAAGGATCTATGAAGTCAGCGGTGGGCCCAATTGAACTCTCTGCTTTTTTCTCTTATAATGACACAACCCTTATTTAGCTATTCCATGCTACAAACTTTGCAACAAACGTACCAAACACTTCATTTCACTTCATATGTAGTGTAAAAAAAAAAAAAGGAAAAACTGCATTTAGGCGCTCGGTTTTAAGTTTTTTTCTTTTTTTCTACATTCCTGCAACAAAGTGCTGAAGTTGCACCATTAAAAAATGTTGATGATGGTGTGTAGGACGTTGATGATCCAAAAAAAAAAAAAAAAATGGGCTAAGCTGCGAACGAAGAATGCACTCAAAAATTGTTAGCACATAATGCAGCCGGAAGTGCGAACAAATAGATGAAGATGAAGCATAAAAGGACCAAATGTCGCTCATTATGCTCGTATTGTGCACATAATAGTTCGTGGCATCAAATAGATTTTCTAATTAAACTCGAGCAGTTTAAAAGATTTCATTTTAAAGCTGCACCGAATTTAAAATATTTTTCGTTAAACCTTTTCTCATTTATTTCGCTGAAATAATTCATTTCCCATCAAAGCTGCTGCTGCCAAAATCAAATGACATTATTTTCACATTAGCACGGCTGCTGCTTAGACTTTAGGCATCCTTTTTTATGTTTCCGAATGGTGACAGCTGTTGTAGCCAAAAAGCTAAACCAGTTCATGTTGTCGTCGTCGATGCTATTCGATCGTATTCGGGTTGCTTAACATTTGGCAGCTGTCAGTTGGAATTTTTTTTTGTTTTATCACAAAGGTGGCATAAAAGTTTGTTAACCTTCTGGTTTGCGTTTTTTCAGTCTTTGGAGGATTTAATGTCGGAGAATATTTTTTTAAGCTGGATTTATAAACTTTAGTACATTAAATTTTTATATGATTTTTACTTATTTAAAGTTATAAGCGCTTAACACAAATTGTTTGGAGTGTAATATATTTCATTGTTGAACAGAGAACTTCATCACTTTGTCATGCAGTTAGATTTGTAGATCATCGTTTTTTAAAATAGTTCTTCTAAATGCTTGTTAGGTGGTCATTATAGTCTCCTTATACCAGGCCCAAGGTACTCTAGACAAGCGCTTCCATTACGCCTCCGCTTGTTCATCTTAGTGGCATGAGCTGACAATATGAACAGAAAATGGTGAATCGAACCAAGTATGGTCGCATCTTAAAATACTCAAGCCTCCAGATAACACATCTACTACAATAGTTTCTATCTTACCTTGTTAAATTTTAAACTTATTCTTAATTTTAAAAAAGAGTCCGTGATTAGTCTAGTTGAAGAAGTCTAGTTGAAGAAGTCTTGTTGAAGAAGTTCAGTTGAAAAAACTTAGTTAAAGAAGCCAGTCCAGTCTAGAAAAAAAAGTCTAGTTAAATAAACCTTGTTGAAATGTTGTTAAAGAAGTCTTGTTAAAGAAGTCTTGTTAAAGAATTCTAGTTGAAGAAACGTTGAAAAAGAGTTGAATAAGAGTTGAATAAAACTTGATTAAGAGTTGAATAAGAGTGAATAAAAGTTGAATAAGAGTGAATAAAAGTTAAATAGGAGTTGAACCAGCGTTGAATAAGAGCCATAGTTAAAGAATAGTTGAAGAATGGTTGAAGTATAGTTCAAGAATAGTTGAAGAATAATTGAAGAATAAATGAAGAATAGTTGAAGAACAGTTTAAGAATAGTTGAAGAATAGTTCAATGAAAGTAGGAGATCAGTTAAAAAGTAGTAAGAATAGTTAAAGAACAGTGAAGAATATTTAAAGCATATTTGAAGTTGAAGAACAGTTGAAGAATATTCTAAGAACAGTTGAAGGACAGTTGAAGAATTGTTGAATAATAGTTGAATAATAGTTGAAGAATAGTTGAAGAGTAGTTGAAAAATAATAGAAGATTAGTTGAGCAATAGTTGGGCAATAGTTGAAGAATAGTTAAAGGATAGGTAAAGGTAAAGTTGACGAATTGTTTAAGAATAGTTGAATAATAATTGAACTATAATTGAAGAATAGGTAAAGGATAGGTAAAGGTAAAGTTGACGAATAGTTTAAGAATAGTTGAATAATAATTGAACTATAATTGGCGAGTAGTTGAGCAATAGTTGGGCAATAGTTGAAGAACAGTTGAAGAATTATTGAAAAATAATTGCAGAATAGTTGAACAATAGTTGAAGAATAGTTGAAGAGTAGTTGAAGATTAGTTGAAGGATAATTGAAAAACAGTTGATAAGTAGTTGAAGAAATAGTTGAAGAATAGTTGAAGAATAGTTGAAGAACAGTTGAAGAATAGTCGAAGAATAATTGAAGAACAGTTGAAGAATAGTTGAGAATAGTTGAAAAATAATAAAAAAAAATAATTGATGCCTAATTGGAATTATCGGAATCAAAATTATCTGCCTTATTGGAATTATCGGAATCAAAATTATCTGCTCGACTTAAACAAACTCTTCCGTGTTCTTCCTTTTTCCTTTTGAATTGTAGTAAGAGCCTCACGGTTCATTGCTTCAGAAGAAGATATGCCACTAGTCTAGAAATTAACTGCTGCAGGAGAACTGAAGAAGTTGTAGGAATGCCCTTGCTAAACCATTGCCCACTTCACAGTGGCTCACGCTTTGTTATCTTTGTATCTTTAAATTGAATACAAATAATCTGAAGAAGGAATAAGATGAACTAAATATCAAAACTTGAAGGATCTATCTTTTATAGTATTCAAGTGCTTGATGTTCATACGGAGAGCCAGAAACTTTGAGAAATGGACATATATCGACTTTTGAATATTTTGAAACCAGAAACTCATTAAGTTGCAATCCAAACTATTATAAATATTTGCCATTCTATTCTTTGAAAATCTAAAACAAAAAATATCTAAAAACAAAAATATTCACTGTGATTGGCAAACTGCTGCTTCATATTAAAGCCAGTTTTATTTTTTATTTTTCTAAATAAATGGGCCCATTGTGCATTGCGCAAATTAAATACACATAAAGTGCTCAGCTCGACTATGTTAGTGGAAAACAATCGATAAAACAACAAAATAATAATTTGCCATTTAAATATCAATATTTAATATTTTTTTCCTCCCTTTTTCACTAAGAACAATTTATGAGATACAAGTGTTAGATACTTGCGCCAATGTGTGTTGTTATACTAGAAGCAAAATGTATCTATGTAACGCATTTATGCGCTGTGTACGCTTAAGTAAACGCAGATATAATATAAATATTTATAAATGTATGCGAGTGCGAGTGCAAGTAAATGAAATGCAAATACGTTAAATATTTAATTGAAAACTGTTATGCAGCATATTTATTTATTGTAAGCGTAAAAATAAAATTTATATTTGCGTGTTATTTTATTTAATAGCATTTTTCGCCAACAACACAAGCAAACAAAATTTATTTGCTTTTATAATTTGTTGCTATCAAACAAAATCTGCATCATCTTGCTTGATTTTTCTCCCCTTTTAGTTTAGAGTGCAGTCAATTAAATTATTCGCCAAATTTTAGTTTTTCTTTTCTGTTTTTTTTTTTTTTTTTTGTGTTCCATAAATTTATGCGCCAAACGGATTAAAAGTGAAACTGTGCGCGAATGCCATAAATCCGTCGACATGCCAAGCTATACTGCAGATAGAGATAGAAAGATACAGAAAAGCTATCTAAATGCACATATAAAAATATTTGATATAGTTTTCGTTGTATTTATGCATTTAGCTGCATTTTTATGGTTTAATTTATTTGTATTTCTGCATGAATTCATTCATTTCAATGTTGCTTACACCCTTACCTACCGCCTGATCGATCAGGCGCCCTTTAGGGATTTATATATACAAAGGACACACAAATCCAATTTCAAATGCATAAATATATATTTTTTAGCATTTACATTTTTATGGCATTAGCTGCATATTTTTTACTTCCATCTTTATTTTTGAAGCATAAAAATTTAATTTATTTATATTGTAGAAATATTTTTTTATATGTTTGCACATTTATTTTGCAGATAAAAAAGCAACAAAATAAATAGTGAAACATTTGTTACACTAGTTACTTAAATGCATAAAGGGTGTTTCAATATTAAAAAAAAATAAGTGAATATTATACGCTTAGGTCAGATCAAATCAGTTGTGTACAGAGCGCTAGATAGGGTATGTACAGTGTGTCCACAGGGTGTATACAGGATGTCTACAAGTCGTAATCAGGGTGTATACAGAATGTTTACAGGGTGTTTGCAGAGTGTCTACAGAGTGTTTAAGAGTGTCTAAATGGCGTATATAGAGTTGTGGATGTACGTCTTTACATGGAGGTGTCTATGAAACGCCAGGATGTACACAGGTTGCTTACAAGCTAAAAAAAATCCTTAAGGACCAACTGAATCCAACCCTGTATTTTTCAAATGTTTTGTTTTCGAAACAACTTGTTAGTTGTTGTTTTTTTTTTTTTTTTATTCAATTTTATTTTTTGTTAAACCTATATCAACTAAATCGATTTGTATATTTGTTTCTCTTTTTTGTCGAGCATTTAGGTCAGTAGTTCATTTTCCAGCTGCAGAATGCAGGTGAAAAATGTTTTAGATTTCTGCTTTTGGTTTTGTTTATTTTTTTTTTAAACATCTTTGCAGTTTGTTCTTTGTTCTTGTCGAGTTGCCTTGATTGTTTTGCTCTTGAAGTGTTTGCTTTTGTAAATAAAAACGAACAAAAATCTTTGAGCAAGTATGAAATATTTCACTTCAGATTTCTTCTTGAAAATGTTGTTGTTGCTTTAGCAGCTGAGTATGTGAAGGTTAAACGAAGTGGGTTACTGGCTCAGCTTTTGATAGAAATATGCTTTAGTATTTTATGGAGAATTTTGCGATATAATAACTTACAATATATAAACTAAATTCCCAAAAAGATATTGTCCTTGCATAGTTTGCTAAAAGGAAGAGCTTTAGTTAAAGTCTTTGTATAAGCAGGAGTATGAAGAATATAACAAGTAGAAACTTTAAAATTCGTTTAATGGTTATTCGTATTCGTAGTCTTATATACTTAACCGATACAACTCGCAGAAGACTCGGAGTTAATTTATAGCACTGAATAGTCTGAATGTTTGATTTACAGTCTCTGTACCAAATCGATTTAAGTAGAATTATGTTCAATTTGAAGCTTGTTTTTTTTCATATAACGTGAGTATTCATTTGAGTTTTCAGCTGTTTGTCAAGATCTCCTATAAATTGTCTCAATATCAACGAAATCTTACGCTAAAAATGAGAATTATTCAGAAGGATAAGCCTCAAAAAATCTTGCGAAACAACTGTTCTCCAGCAAACGTTGGTTTAATATGATATCCACTGATTAAAAACAATTTAAAAAACTACTTGTGTCAATTGAATCGAATCCCAGTGCATGCAATTATCATTCTAGCTTCTGGAGATCCATAAAATATCACAAGTTACACATAAAGAAAAGCAGTAAAGGGTAGCGATCTCCTAAGACTATCATTGCTGAAGTAGATACCAAAATTAAACTGATCTTGTTTTGATAAAATTTATGAATGTACACGAAAAATAGCTTCCTCCCAAATGTATGCTCCTTCTAACCTAGTCTTACAACGCAGTGCTTCGGTTACATACTGTTCATCTCAATGAAAATGCGAGGAAGTTGTTATGATATCAAAACCAATTATACAAGAAAACAATTCATCAACAAGCCGTCCTAATAGTTTACAAGTAAGTTTTGCTAAATTATTGGAAAAAGTACTTTGAAGATTGTACACAATTCTCGATCTTCTCCTCATGGGTTCAGAAAAAATCATGGTAGACCTTAGCAATGTCACAGTATAATCAATGCACTTAGTGATGCTTTTGAAGAAAATAATATTTTTCTCCTACCTTGACATCCATTAAGCATAAATAAATAAATAAATAAATAAAAACAGCTTCCAGCGCCATATTTTCTTTTACTTAGATCTTACCTTACTGATCGCTACTTACATCCTATTAAAGCAGATGTCCCACAGGAAAGAGCTCGCAAAATATCAGAAGACCGAAAAAAATTAAATGCCACGCTCACGGTCTGAGCGAAGAGCAAAACTTATGTTTGAGTGTTTTTTCAAGACCGTTTCGAATTGTGTCTGCAAGCGACAGGTTTTTTGCTGACAATATGTTAAAGAGGGACCACTTTTTGCGAGCTCTGCTTTATATACATCGAATATGCCTTCTACACATACTGTTAAAGGAGTCACGATACTGCAATTACAGCTGTAAGTGATGATCCTTTAATTTAAAAGAGTTTTGTTTAAAAAAAAATAATATTAATATTAATGCCGAGAAATCAACACAAGGCTAGCTATAACTGGCTGTCTATATGAACAGCGAAATATAACGTTCTTGGAGAATATAATAAATATAGCCTTCAGATAACTAGTATTCAATAAAGGGACTCATGTTCAAAAGGGTAAGGCAATGGAATTAACATACCTCAAAGGCTACTCTGTCATGTAACTGAGCGTACATCTTGACCGAAGCTTCTTGGTAAAAAGCCTAGAACACAAACTTCTTTTGAAAGACCTTAGAATCTCTACTGTAATTATAGAAGGAGTACCTTTCATGTTTGTTAGGGATTCTTGGCAGACACTGCCTATAGTAACAAACGGGATGCGGGCAGATATCATCGATGCCTGTCTTAAATCATCTTCCATATAGAACGAATATGAGAACCTAGCTTTGTAGAGACACGCATGAAGATTTCCTGCAACAATTGCTCAATCTTGGTGTAGGAGTTTTACCTTATCTAAATGTGGGTACTTATTCCGCTGGAATCATTTTAAGTTAGACAATAGGTCAGATAAATCACAGTCTCTTATAGAAGCAGTATATCCGGCAAGAGACTTTTATTTAGTTGTGTTTCAGGACAATGGTATCGCCTCGGAACGTCACTGTCAATTAAATCAACAATCTAAATATACAAAAAGTCTCTGGCCAGATCAAAACCCTATCATCAATTGACACAGTCACCAATATTGATGATGCTGTCCACTTTAATCAAACATTTCTAAATTCGCTTAATCCTTCTGGTTTACCGCTTCACGAACTATCATTAAAAGTTGATACTCCTATCATTCTTTTCATGAATATAAACCCTCCTAATATGTGTCTTGGCACAAGGTTATTTATTAAAGACCTCAAAAACAATTTGATTGTGGCGATCATCCTCACCGGTCCTGCAAGCGGTTATCTTGCATATATCCTGAGGATTACAACAGATTTGCCAATACCTTTCAAACGGCTGCTATTTCACGATTACGATTATAATAAGACTCAGTGTCAAACTTTTTCTCTGGTTGGAATCGACTTTCAAGAAGATTGTTTTTTCCCACAGCCAACTATATATTGCTTTAGCACGAGTTAGAAGTCCCGAGAAGCAGTACATTTTGCTACTAACGTCAAACATTGTCTGTTGGGAATGTCTTAGTCATTAGCATCACTGAGTGCCGTGAAAGTATTGTTAATTAAAAATTAATAAATTAAGGCCAAAACAACGTCTACGTGCCTGCTAATATATATATATACAAGTATATATAAATTTATGGTCCCACAGATTGCCAATTAAAATTAAAATTAAAAAAAAAAGGATCCACTGATGCAGAGTATTGAATTACGCAATATAGTACTAGGCACTCACAGCCCAAAAAAGCTTTGAGTGTGATCTTCAGCACTTTGCCGTCATAAAAATCTGTCACATCTTTTCGATTAAAGCAACGTAGAACGATCAGTTCTGTATAGAACACAACTATTTATGGCTTGTAGTTTTCGATCATCCAGCGAACACTCAAACATTGATTCACTGAAAAAAAATTATGAGCACTGAAAATATCGAATTGTTAAGTCATCTGTTTTACAGGAAAGTGGTAGCCACGGATTTCTTATTGAACCCGTTATACATCTCATTTGGGAGGCACTAATTCTGAGGGGCAAAAGCCATTAAAAAGCATAAAAAAGCCAGCCTTGAAACGTCAACATTCTGGTATTCATGCCGTAGTAATCTGCTAATCTATTTAGATTCGGTAGTAGTTCTTGTATAGCTATGAAAAGAACGCTTTGAGAGCAGTCTGATAGCGACGGCTAATAATAGTAATATTACGATGTCATGAGATACCGGGAATAGTATAACTATATGCACTCATACTAAAATATTATGACCTTCTTTTTTTATAGCATAGTTAGGGTAGACTTAGATATGTCCTTCTGCCAGGCTGTCTATATAAATAGCGAGAACTTGGAACTATGAAAAATCTTCAGATAACTACAATAGTATTCAATGAATGCCAAACCGTTTCTGAGGAGTAGATTCATTAATATATATTTATTGTTGCTCTTAGCTAAGCTAGATATGCTCAATTTGATATATAATTCTAATGAAATGTTTCACAGATCAAGAAAGAAATATATTCCCTAAACAAATCTGTAGTTCAAGTGCATACCATGCAACTTGAAGTCTGATATTTTCCAATAAAGTATTCTCCTTTTCTACACTATCCTCCATTAAATTATCATTCAATCATATCGTATTTAAATTCCACTTAATTGCTTAAGCGTTGAGAAAAAAAAAAATATATTTCAACTTGATTCAACACTGATTAATAAATTCAAATAAATCCAAAGCATGCTTAAGATAGCAAAAGCATCCACAAAAATTGTCAACGATAGTAAGCCACTTAAGCAACTATTCAAAAGCAATTTCAATGAAATAAAACACCCAGCCACAATACAATGAATAGAACTGAGCGCATAGAGTAGTATCTGTTACTCTGATTGTACCTAGCAGCAGCACTTATTGAAATTGAATAGAAACCGAGTGCAGCAGGCAGTGGCGCTCGATTACAATGAGAATGGATAAAAGTATGCCAGGCATGCGAGATTGCATATAAATAAAGATTTACACGTTGATGATTATTGTCGAAGTGCAATAAAAGTCATTGCAATGAGTCAGTCACAAAAAGGAAGCTGAAGTCGTAAGAAAAATGGCAAAAGAAAATGCTATTTGCTTAGGGAAAATATTACCAAAAAAAAAATAAAAGGAAAAAAGCAGCAGCAGGCATTGAAGCATACCATAGACGAAGATGCAAAACAATTCAATCGAATGAAAACGAACGAATAATCAAGGTTGTACAAAAGGAAAAACTAAGCATATTGCGCATACGAAATGTGGTGACGCTTTGTTGATGAAACAGCGAGGGAAGTCTAAGAAGTAGACGAGTTACAGACGAATAAAAATAAACTGGAAGGTTGCCATTATTTCTTTTACAGCTTTGCCATATAACTGCGAAAGGATTTTTTCACATTGGTATAAATCAAAGCCAAAAACTACAGATGAGTTCGATTTTGGTTGAACACCTTATGCCTGTCCGTTTGTCTGCCTTTCATTTTGGTGACTTCAAAGACAAACGTCATGATGCAAATTGTTCACAAGTAGATACTTCTGTTCCCACACTCGTAGTCAGAAATTAAGCGCAGCATCAAAGAAACACCTTGCGGCTAGATGCATTGTGCTTCAGTTGCATTTTGATTCGATTTTTTTTGTTTTTTTTGTTTTTTGTTTTTCTCGACGCTTTGTCTTTGTGAGCTGTGAGCGCCCTGCAAATGAGAAAAACTACTTAGTCCTGTGAGAGAAAAAAAAAAGTACAAAAATAAAAAAAAAAAAAAAACATTTCTTTTTTATTTTTTTAATAAAAATCAAAAAATCTGACAAAGTAAAATCCACGACAAAAGAATTTCAACGCATTGACATTTTCAATCGACTGCACATGCACAGCGCATAAAATCAATACGCAGCGGCAAACATGGCGTATGAGCAATCAGATTTTTTACTACATTTATTTATATGCGATATACAACATTTTTTCAAGCTTTTCATACATTTTTTCCTCTACTTATTTTTATTTTTATTTGCAATATTTTTAATAACGAAACAGAAATCACAAAAATTACATATTGAATATTTGTGCTGTGAAAATATTTTGCATTACATTTGAGCACAGCGGAAATCAGCAGTTTTGGGAAACAGGACGACGACGTCGACGACGGCATGCATGCACTGACGACGGAACAAGCCGCGCGTAAAAACAATATAAAGCAACAAATATTTGCGCTCAAATAGAATCAATGCAGTGAAAATTTTGTCAACTAAAGCTGCAGGCAAAAATGCTAAATAAATTCGGTTAAATAAAATATAGTCAAGCGAAATAAATAAAAAACAAATATTAACTCTTCATTTGAGCCCGGGCTTTAAATACACTTCGCATGTTTATTAGGTACGGAAAGATGGCTAGTAAAATAGATTAAAAATTTTGAAAAATTATATCATCCACGAATGCAAGATTAGATTAAGTAACTCCTCCAAGTATAGATTACAGAAGCAACTCCTCCACATCTGCCACTGATTCCTGTACATCTATTAACAAACATTCCTTTTCTACTTCTTTTGCTATTAATATTCAATCTGCACACATCACCGAGTATTTCATCATAGAAAATATTTTATATATTTAAAAATTGTATGCTGCAATAATCAGCGAATAAATAAAGCTTAAACTGCATTTGACTTGCATCGCTGCGCACTCTGACTGACTTCTTTCCATAAGTTTCTTTTTTTTTTGCGTATACAACGCCTTTTCAACTTTTATTGTTACTTATTTCCTGAGCAGATTTGCCAAATCAAATTTCCGGCTTGCTTTGCTTTGCTCTGCTCGCATTCGAAATGGCTGCCGACGCCATTGCAACTGCTGCTGTTGCTGATGTTGCTGTTAAGGAAGTTGTTTCGACTCGTTGTCGGAAATAAGTAAAGGAAAATACCTTAAAGCTTGTTGAAAATCCTTTTATTGAAGCCGTCGTTCGTTTCTTTCTTTCTTTCTTTCTTATTTCATGATGTCTTTCTCCTCCGATCAGATTCGTTTTGTATTGACATGCCGCCAGCAGTGAAAACGAAAAGAAATATTTGCAAAGAAATTTTATTTTATTGTATCGCATTTAATTTTATTTATTTTAAAATAAATTCGCAACGAAATCGTATTATTGTGGCTGAAGTACTTCACTAAACAGTATTGCTATTGCTTGATAAGATTTGCAGCATATTTTGCTGAACTATGAGAAGTTTCATTGGAGATTGCAATGCATTCGTTGAGCCAATATTTGTCTTTGATTTTATTAGTTTGACCAGCGACTCTGTAGTAAATAAATAATTTTTAGTGTAAAAATTGAGCGGCACCCTTTGATAAGATCATCTTAATTCAACCAAGTATGTGGCACACTCTGAGTTATAATGAAAAAGTGCAATTCAGCACAGGACGACCTCCGTTGAACCGGAAGGGGTACGCTTAGATGTCATATAGGTTCGTTGGCTATTGACTGATTGCCCAGACGGGTCGAAATATGCGGATAGTGAACGATCTTATACGATGGACTTCGGTGGTGGCACAACTTACAAAGTATAGTCTCATAAGCGACTATGCCAATCTATCTCCCTTATACAAGCATATCCGAAGAATGCTGGTACTTTTTGCAACGATTTTAAAGTACAATTATGCTTTGCCATTCATACAACATTAACCCTCATATCACATTTAGATCGCATAAGATGTCAATAAACTATGCTGAAGGCCCAGATTTATCAAAAAGCAATCAGGCGTGAATCGATCAGCCGTGAAGAAAAAAGTTAATCAAATACCCTACATGAATACTGCGATATTCTGGCCCTGCCTTCGCACTGTGTGTGACAACGTCACTGGCTGGGGTATCCTCAGTGTGTGTCCAAAGTCCGGCAGACAGAAATTTATTAATAAGACGTGACCTAAGCCTAAATTGTTGGCTAAGTAAAACTCAAATGATTAAGAATTGATTAATAAGATTTATTCATAATATTACGGTAACTTAAGCTTAAGGAAAATAATTTTATATTACGCTAGAAAAGAGCGGGTTATTTCCTAAGTGCCCCGATCCCGAAGGCGTCTATTATTAGCTACTATAATATCTACGCTTAGATCCCGTAAGAAACAACTAATTCTCTCTCTGTTAGACTAATAAAAATTGTCGAAATTTTTCGATTGTAAAAATCGCCCAATCAGACAGACTACACCTGCTATAACGGAAAAAAACCCGCGTCAACATATTCGCTATTGTATGTCCCTGTGCCAGTGAGGCAAAGCATCGGTCTTAGTACCAAAAATCTTCCTTTTTTAGTTTTGCTATATATTAGTTGTGAATATCCATAAAAGTGTGGAGAGAACTCTTTCTCTTGGGCTAACCTACACCAAAACGTATTAGAGCTGAAGGCTCTCCTTATGATGAAAGCATATTCTGTCTGTACTTCATTGAGAAACCTTTAACGATCGTTCATAAGCTTTTCAAGCTCTTCAGACCACCAAGGAAATTTTTTGCATCGTTTTTAATTTTTTATTTTAGAGGCTCCTCCTTTGTAGTACATAGCTAGTAAAGGTAGTTTTTTTGAAATAGATTCATGTAGTGCCTTGAAGTAAAGTGTATCCATTTGTACTATAATGGTCAGAGAACGTTTTATCATCTTGTTTGAGCAGCAACTCACCTTGCTCCTTTGTATATCTAATTCCCATTGAGTTTGATGGTCTTTAAGTGACTTTATAACTGGCTTATGTCCTTTAAGCACTTGAGTTAAGTTGTGACTCTTGTGCTATGCTCCTCTAGCTTTACTATCTTCTCAAGATCGAAGGGCTCTGACACGCTTTTGCTCTAGAGTAGGATAATATGTCCTAGCTATCAACTGACTCCTGTTATACAACTAGATACACCTCATCTACTTTGGTCATTGCGGCTTTATAACGATATTTATAGTAAAAACCTACCTCAGCGCAGTCTATTACCGGGCCCGGATAGTTTTAACAACGTTACCATTCTCAATTTCCATATAGCCAACTTCTACTCGTGGCGTGAGATTCACCTAAATCAGATATTTTCACCTACGTGTTACAGAACTTGTTGGTCCATCGCTACCTTACTTACTTACTTAAATGGCCGTCAACCGTCTACCGGTCATGGCCGCGTCCAGGAAAGCGCGCCAGCCTCCATAATCCTGTGCGCGCTGGCGCCAGTCGCTCTGAATGCCAAGTACGGAGAGGTCTCTCCATACCTGGTCATTCCATCGAGTGCCCGGTCGTCCTCTAAGTCGGCGTCCACCAATCAAGTTTGGGCCCCCCATGTAAACCATGCGTGCTGGAGCTCCTTCGTCCATTCGAATGAGGTGCCCAGCCCAGTGCAGCCGCTGGAATTTTTTATGCGCTGGACTATGTCAACCTCATTGAATAGCTCGTACAGCTCGCGGTTCATGCGGGACCTAAACTCGTCGCCGACTCTAATAGGACCAAAGATCCTGCGAAGAATCTTCCTCTCGAAGACTTCCAACGCTGTCTCATCCGACTCAACCACGGTCCATGCCTCTGCGCCATACAGTAGGACCGGGAGTATCAGCGTCTTATATATCTTTATTTTCGTCCGTCGAGAGAGGGCTTTACTTCTCATTTGCTTGCTCAGCCCAAAAAAACATCTGTTTGCAAGCGTGATTCTTCGCCTGATCTCCAGGCTGACGTTGTTGTTGCTGGTGATCTCTGTTCCGAGATAGACGAAGTTTTCTACAACACTGAAGTTGAAATTCTCCATCGTCACTGACCGTCCAAGACGCATTGACGGAGTGCGAGAAGACACCAAGTACTTCGTCTTGTCCTCGTTCACCGCTAGACCCATGAGCCGAGACTGTTTTTCAATCTCCGAGAACGCCTTGCTGACTCGCCTTTCCTGCGTACCGATGATATCGATGTCATTCATCGGCGTAAGCGAGCAGCATCACTTCCTTTTGGAAGATCGAGCCCGACATACTCTGTATGTACGGGCATTGGCGTAGGATGTATTCCATCAGGAGATTGAAAAAATCGCACGATAGAGCATCGCCCTGCCTGAAACCTCTCTTGGTATCAAAGGGGTCGGAGAGGTTTTTCCCCCACCCTGACAACGCTTTGTGTGTTAGATAGCGTCGCCATGCAAAGACGGACAATCTTTGCCGGGATACCTAGTGCAGACAGGGCGTCGAAGAACTTCGCTCTTATCGGCGTGTCGAATGCGGCTTTGTAATCGACAAATAGGTGGTGAGTGTCTTTGTTGAACTCACGGGTCTTTTCCAAGATTTGGCGTAATGTGAATATTTGGTCACTGGTCGACCTTTTTGGTCTGAAGCCACACTGATATCGTCCTATCAGTGAGTCGGTATATGGCTTCAGCCTATTACACAATACGCCCGACAAAGTCTTATATCCAATGGAAAGGAGACTTATTCCGCGGTAGTTGGCGCAAACAGCGGGGTCTCCTCTTTTCTTAAAGATAGGACAGAGAACACTGAGATTCCAGTCATTGGGTATGCGTTCATCGGACCATATCTTGCATAAAAGCTGGTGCATACTCCTAACCAACTCTTCGCCGCCGGTCTTAAATAACTCAGCTGGCAGCCCATCAGAGCCTGCCGCTTTGTTATTTTTCAGCTTTTTAATAACTGAATCGACCTCGTAATAGTCCGGTGGCTCTACAATAGTGCCATCATTAACTGGTGGTTCCGGTGTCATTTCTCTTTCGGCGGTATTGTGCGCTTCATCGCCGAGTAGGTTGGAGAAATGACTCCTCCATAATCTCAGTGATTCCTGTCTCATCCGTTACCAGACTTCCATTCTCATCCTTACAGAAAGTTACTCCGGGCTTAAAACCTTCAGTCAGACGCTTGACCTTTTGGTAGAATTTTCGAGCTTCATTTCTGTTACGGAACATCTCAACATCCTCAAACTCCCGCCTTTCTTGCTCCTTTTTCTTGCGTCTGAAAAGGCGTTTCTCCTCTCTCCGTTTCTCTCGATATCGCTCTCTAACAGCTCTCTAACAGCTCGCGTTGCTCCCGACTGCAGAGTTCGCTGATAGGAAGCGTTCTTCTCTGCAGTAGCATTGCGACACTCCTCGTCGTACCAAGAATTCTTCACAGGTTTTGTATAACCAATGACATCCTTGGCAGCCCTATCTATGGAGCGGGTAATATGTGTCCACTGCTCACATATCTCTCGAGAAATCGGAGAGGTTTCCCGGAGCAGTCGGGAGAGTGTGTTTGAGAAGGCTGTGGCGGTCTGCTCTGATTGCAGCTTGCCGACGTCTAGCCTTCGTTGCATGTTGGAACGTGCGGCATGCACTACGCTGAGCCTAGTGCGTACCTTGGCTGCGACAAGATAGTGGTCCGAGTCAATGTTGGGACCACGTAACGTTCGCACGTCCAACACGCTCGATGCGTGCCTTCCGTCAATCAGAACATGATCAATTTGGTTGCGTGTTTTTTGATCAGGACTCAGCCATGTAGCCTTGTGGATGTTAAGATGTTGAAATCTGGTACTACTAACTACCATGTTCCGACCTGCGGCGAAATCGATTAGCCTCTCTCCTCTCTCCATTATTGGAGGTAGTGTCGTGAAGGCTAAATTTTCCGACGGTTGGGCCAAAGATTCCTTCCTTCCCAATCTTGGCGTTGAAATCGCCAAGCACGATTTTGACATCGTGTTTGGGACAGCGCTCGTACAGGCGTTCCAGGCGCTCATAGAATTCATCTTTAGCATCGTCGTCTTTCTCTTCCGTCGGGGCGTGCGCACAAATCAGGCTAATATAAAAATATTTAGCCTTGATGCGTATCGCGGCTAGACGCTCGTCAACAGGTGTGAACCTAGAGACGAGGCCACGTAGTTTCCTACTCACCACGAAACCACATCCAAATTCGTGCTTACTCGCATGGCAGCTGTAGTAGATGTCACAGGATGCTTTTTTAGTGCAACCCTGCCCTATCCATCGGATTTCTTGGATTGCGGTGATGTCAGCCTTGCATTTTTCGAGGACATCAGCCAGCTGGATACTTGCACCATCCCAATTAAGGGTGCGGACATTCCAGGTGCATATCCGTATATCGTGATCCTTATAGCGTTTGCGGGGGTCGTCATCATCAAAGAGTCCGTTCCGAGGCTTTTTGTTCGTTTTCATTGGGGGGTTTTTTTTAAAGTGGCGGGTCCCAAGCCCAGCGCACCAACCCCTTTTTAAAGGAGAGGGGGCCCCTTCGCCTTCTCACGTTAGCTCACCTCTGAACGGATGTTCAGAGGCTACCCAGGAGATACGGTGTCCTAACGGACGTGTGAGTTGCTTGGACCGTTTGACACAAGAATCATTGTTGGCCATTCCCAGGTGTATGGCAGTCAACAAGCTTTCCACACTATGTGCACTTGAGCAAACGAATCCCAATCTCCATCGCTACCACCGCTAGGAATTTGAAGCAGAACATACGCAGTATTGTGGTCTTCTCTATTAATGTCTTCCTTGTGTTTCCTTTATATGATTCATATGAATTAAAGTTTAAGGCTAGCAAGGAGTTCTTAGTCAAGTGATAACCCCTTCTTCTAGAAGCCATCTTACGACACTTGATATTTCAATATTGGAGGCTATATGAGTTTTTTTTTTTAGAAAGGCAACTAAACAGAAGATTGCTTGTGATGCCTAGAACGAAGTTCGATCCTCACCGCTCCGAGTTTTTATTGGCATTTTTAAATGCATTGTTATTGTCTTCCTTTTGAGTCGTTGAGTGTTAACTCAATTGATTCACAGCGCTCATCATTTGTCCAGAAATGGTTATTACTTCTTTGATTTGTACCACAAAGTGCAAAGAAGGGAATTGATACGCCTGGGTAGAGATGCGCAGTATACAGGTAAGACAATTCTTAGAACACTTGACTGTACACACGTTAGCAGGTAGGGGGAGATCTCTCCGTACTTGGCTTTCAAACCAGTTGAGGCCGGCGCACAAGACTAAAGCAGCTAAAAGGGGACAATTTCCAAAGACGGTTAAAGGCCATCTAAGTAAATATATTTGTATCTGCTGCTGCTTCTAATTAGTTTTTATTTAATACGTATTTTCCGTAGAAATCAGCTTGCAGGATTTTTCAGAAGCTTTGGAAGTGCTTAAGAAGTTGAGCATTCATCTACTATGCCACTCGAAAGTACCTTCTTTGACAATTTTACAAATAAATTTAGATTAGAGTGTAAATCTGTATCGACTTTCCTGGTACAGATGAATTGCTTCGTGCAATTTAGCAGAGAGAAAGGAGAGAACAAATGATGGTGTATGACAGCGCTACCCACCTTTTCCCTCTCTCTCTCTCCCATAAATCAGTGAACCTCTCAAAATTATTTGGTCTGAGAGACCTTATATGTAAACCATAAAAATAGACAAGGCAAAAGGTCTGCAATAGATCTATATATGTTTTGATCAGCATGAAAAATCAAGTCCGTATTTCTATGCTAATTTAGTCACCCTTCGTATGTATGAAGAACGAAATATGTCGGAACTAAATTTATTACCAAACAAATTAGTTGGTGGTGGTGGCATTGTGTGCTTCAATGACTTCAAATAGATCAGAGAAGTGACTGCTTCATATTCTCAATAGTTCCTGTGCATCTGTAAATCTGAAATCTCTGACTTTGATATTTTGCTAAAATTTTCGAGCTTCACTTTTTTCTAACTCCGCACTATCTTCCAGCTTACTTCTTTCTTTCTCCTTTTTCTTGCATCTTAGATGAGTTTTTTCTTCGCTCCATTTCATTAGACTATAATCGTTTATAAAGCAAAATCAACGACTAGCTCAATTTTAATACTAAGCAAAGCTGTTATTTCTCCTCTCCCTCCTTTTATTAAACTTTATATTCTTCCACAGTTCTATGTAAACAAAAAAAAAAAATAATTTCCAATGAAAATTCAAATAAAATATTAAAACCATATGCAATAATAAATAAATAAAAAAAAGTTACTCATACGCCACGTTTGACGTGCTATTCTAATACGCAGATTTGCCTTGCATGATAAATAATGTTTGGGGGATTACTTCTCAGCCGTATTTGTATTTTGCATGCAAAATTAAACAGAAATAGCAAAGCGAACAAAAACAACCACAAACAATACATCCTATGTATTATTCCTTGCGTATGGTGTATGGTGTATGCAGCATATTTGTACGCTATTGTTTTATAGCTACTATTGTTGTTAGAGCTCGATTTGTTGCTGTTTGCTTTTAGGCTTTCATTATACTTTGTAAGCACAAAATGGTTTGTTTGTTTGTTTACTTTAGCTGCTGCTTCTTTTTTTTTTTTTTTTTTTCTTTTAAAAGTAAGCATTTTACCTTGAAAAATCTATTAAACGCAACTCATACCTCTCATACCTCTATGTATGTATTGTATAAATAAATGTATCTAGATACATTATTGCTTGCTGTGCATGAGTGCTTGCTTTGTTAATGAACAACAGCTGCAGCAAGTTGCATGCAAGGAAGGCTAAAACAATGCATAAATTTAGATAGCAGCACTTAACGTTAAGAGATATTATATACATTTATGTACGAGTATCTGTAAATACTTTTAAATTATACTTTCACTTCAGTTGCAGCTAAACAACAATCAAAAAGTTAATACGAAAGAAAAAAATTCAAAAAAAAAAAATGAAAAAGATTATGGCAAACTAAAACAAAAGAAGATTTTCTTTCTTCTTCATTTGAAAACTTGACTTTTAACTTGAAAAAGTTTTAAGTATATGCATCAGTTGTGAAGATATGCTTTGTATCTTTTGTTTCATTTTGTGGTTTGAAGCGTCAAGCTGAACCGCAGTTTGTGCATGAGATACTCAGTTTTCAAGGCTGCTTTAATATTTACTTGAATAAATTATTAGTATACATTTTTTTTCGTTGAGCTTTGACAACTGTGTGTCTCTTCTCATCCTTGTTGTTGTTGGCGGCGGCAACCGCAACCAAAGTTTCGACAGTCAATTACAATCACAAAACTGATTGGGATGTGACAGTTTATCGATTATTTGATAAAAGTTTCATTTTTGCAAATGTCCGAAATAGTTTTGTGCTTTCAATTTTTCTTCTACTTTTATTTTCGCTTTTTTTCGTACAACTTTTGGGAAATCAATGAAAGTAACTTATTCGATTCATACACATTGGAATTGTTTAGCAAAAAAAAAAATATTTGACCTATTTTTGTGTTGATGTTTTTTTTTTTTTTTTTTACTTAAATTCTTAATGCTTTGAAATAAACAAGTTAGAGAAAATTTGGCAAAAGGAAATTATTTCAATGTTCTTTAGATAAAATCCGAAGTTAATACTTTTTTATTTAATTTTAATTTTAAGGTAGTTCTTTATTAGATTAGATCTTAGATTAGTGGAAACATAAAAATTTGTTACTTTCTGCCTTTTTTTCTTGCATATCTGATGGCAGTATAATGAACTATAGGGAAAAGGAAAGTTGAGAGCGGTTTTGTGTCTTTCATTGTTGCTTTATCAAGCAATGTAACATGTGAGAACGTTGGTAAGAAGAAAACTTGGAGACGAGAAAAAAAATCACCTACGATCGATATTTATTCCTTAATATTTTACACTTTTACACGTTGGAATTTGTAAACCATTTAGAATAACAGGGGAACAATCACCTTTCCTTTCACATTATTCTCCACTTTTTAAGCCAATTCTCTACTTCATTAAGCTGTTTCTGTAGAACGTTGCTAGCTTCTGCACGCAAATGTCTGGATGCTATAATGGCAAAAATAGTCCGCATAAGTTGCTACCATAATATTTTGTGTTGTTGGCTGCAGATATGCCAATTGTATAAAGAATTGGTCCTAAAACACTTCCTTGTGCTACGCCTGCTTGGATTGAGTGAATTTGGAATACTTCGTCCCTTTTTTTCACAAAAAAAAAAGTTATATCGCTTAAATAAGACTTCAACCGAAGAAAGTATGGAGCTAGAAGTAAATAATTTACTTCGTACAGCAGCCCTTGATGCCAAACCTTATCAAAAGCTTGTTGCACGTCAAGCAAAACTTCCGTGCAATACTTAATGATTGGATGACATTGTTCAGCTGTGCCGTGAGCATGCCTAAACCCGAATTGATATTCTGCTATGATGTTACGTTCCGCCAAGACTGCTAACAATCGTCGCACTAGCATTTTTTCGAATGTTTTAGAGAAAGTTGCCAGCAAGCTTATAGAAGGGTATGGATTGACTGGGTTTTCGGTTTGTTTGGCTTTTGAAGCATTACAACTTCTGCACACATTCCATTGAGTCGGATAATAATGGTTTCTATTCTTGGGCTTAAACGTCTGGGCAACTAGTTCCTGATATACCCTATACATCCTTTATAAGTAGCGGAATGATTTGATGTGCAATTGACGCAAATTGCTGATGACTCCTTTTCTTTTGGACAGTCTGCAGTAGCATGGTTTAATGAGCATTTAACACAGCTATAAGGCTTATGACAGTAGGTCTTTGTATAACCAAATTCCTGGCAACGGAAGCATTGTACTATTTCATTAATCTTCTTTGGTAGTTCAATTTTGACAACTAATGGAATTTTGAAAAACTAGAGCTCGGTTCTAGCTCAATAAAGAACATATGCATACGGACTTTCGATAAATGATTTCGAATATTGCTGATTTTTCTTAAAATGTGGCACAATTCTTCGATTTCACATTTGCTGGAGTTTTGGTTTACTCTGGTTGATTTCGGTTCAACCGTCCCCCACTCCATATCGGCGACTGCATATTTTTCCCATCTTGCTTTAGAGCACAGCAGGCAATCAGATTAACAGCAAGTGTTTTTGCGAGCAAATAAAACGTATTATTTCTTTCTCTGTATTTGTTGTTGGCTTTTTTTTTTTTTATTTCTGCATATAAAATATTTCTTATATAAACTGAAAAACTTGGGCGATGCCATACCAACCTCAAAATAGAGAACAAACAAGTTCTCAGAATTTGTTGGGATGAAAATAAATGAATGTATTGTTTAAAGTCATGCTTCATGAGAATACATGTTGTATATTTCCAAAAAACCAAAATTCTCTAAATTCTCTAAAAATAAATAAAACCATTTAGTATATGTATTCACAAACATATACTAAAGAGATATCTCTTTGATCTCAAAGCTATAAATACTATTTTTATTAAAAAAAAAAAAAAAACAAAAACCAAAACCAAAACAAACATATTAAATAGCGCAATATGTCCTTAAACATTTGCAGTCAAGTTCAAGCCCGCAGGACTGCTGTGTTAAAAGTCAAAAAAGCGAGAAAAAAAAGTTTCTAAATAACAAATTTTATTCAAATGCTTATCGTATGATTTGGTTGCCAACACAGGATATGTTTTTTTCTATTTTTTTTTTTTTAAGAGCTTAACACACAGAAAAAATCATAACACGTAAAATGCTAAAAGCGTTTTAGGTAAATAAATTTCAGATTTTAATACACCCACAAAAAAATGAAAAAAAAATTTACAAAAATTGCTTGGAAAAAAAATTAAAATGTTTACTTCCGCGCGCTGAAAAAGTGATTTTTATTTTATTTTTTTTTCGTCTTTAATTTTTATGCCAACGAATTTTTATGTTTTTATCTTATCGCAATGCTAATATATTCTAATTTTTAATTCGTGTCTTGACTCCATCAGCATAAAATTGTGGCAACGTCGTCACAAGCGGCTGGATTGCGCTCCGGGGTTGAATTGAAGTCACAGTGGGATCAGCACACACACACAGACACAGCCGGTAATAATTAACCCTTGCGTGTCCCGCACTTCGTGTTACTACGACCTGCCATTCCAGTGCGCTCCTGTTGCTGTCCTTGCGTCCTTGTTATCAACGCATGTAAATCAGCACGTTTAGATTTACGTGGCATAGCGGTTCCGCTGCTGAATATGCTACGCTGCGCTTGATTGCGACCGTATATAGAATTGCATGAATTTACGGAGAAGTCGTAGTAGTCTCATATTCCTTTTTATAAATATGTTGTTCGTTTGTATGCTGTATACATTGTTTTAAATGGAGTAGCATGCGGGCGTGAAGCTTTTGAGTCTGTACACTGCTTTAGATTATATTTGACACCGGATTGAAATACTCAAAACATTTAACCTTAGCAACGCGTGCAATTAGTGCTCAGGTTTATTATTAAAATAAAAGCATTTTACTGCTTAAATTGTAGCTGTTGCAGCTTACAAATATTTAGTGCGAAGTAGTAAGATTTCATTAGAATATGATTTTAATCTTTCATTATGAACGAACTTATTCATTGAAATAAAATAGTCTTTCCAATGTTTGCTCCGCTGAACAAGTTAGGAAGAATGTTCATGATCTCAAGGATATAAAGCAGAGATGTAAGAGTTTGTGTGTGCTCTGCTTGCACACAAAGGCTTGTCCTCGGCAGCTCTCATTCCAAAATTTTCACACAAACTATTGGTTTGAATGGATATGGATCTCTTGCTCTGCTGGCTGTGTACTTGCCAGTCAATCTTCAGCAAGAACTCGTATAATTGTCGAGCATAGTCCTCTGATTAGAATGCATATTCCTTCTGTATGTTCCTGCATGATTTAGGTTCCTGTTTTAAGCTCACTACTCGTGCAAACACTAATCTTACCAGTCAGGTTCTTAAAACTCCAATCTTTCAGGTGCCTATTCAATTCTGAATGCTAGACCTCCTAAGCGATGCACATGCAATGGTTCTTTTGTCCAAAATTTAGCAATTTCAGTTAATCTTGACTCGAGCTATGCCTTACATTTATATAAATAAGCCTCGACTGTTCGGAATACTGAAGGCTTCATTGGCTGTTTTAAAGTTTTATGGAGTTTTTTGAAAGTAAAATCGTCACGAAATTTGTTCATTTGTGTTGTAACGGATTTGTCTGTTGTATTATACCAAAATGCACATGACCGTTTGGTCATGCGTTATAATTTGGTGGTCATTTACTGTATCTGTCAAATTCATCATGCGCTCGTGCAGTTTCAGTAATGGATTTGGTTGTACTACCGGATTTATTGATATATTATATCATTGGAGTATATTTATTTTCAATTTCTGTGATAGAATAAAATAGAATAAAATAGAATAAAATAGAATAAAATAGAATAAAATAGAATAAAATAGAATAAAAAAAAATAGAATAAAATAAAATAGAATAAAAAAAAATAGAATAAAAAAAATAGAATAAAACAAAATAGAATTCCATGTGAGGATGTGCAGCTTAACTATGAGACTACGCTAGCAAGTACGCACTAAGAGAGCCAGGAGTTGTGACCCGGTTTTCGTTTTATCACAAAGCATAGATTCTATCAGGGAAAAATTGAAGTTGGTAATCTCGTTTATAGTCTCCGAGATGTTTTTCAAGAACACATATACTGGTCTACCACTTGTCCTTGTGCATGTAACTAATAATTGTAGAAACTTAGTGAGTATGAGAGGATGAATTTACTCTAATTGAGTAAGGAATCTCTTTTTAAAGTGCTCAATGAACTTTCTATCAATGGCATTGCGCTCATTGTTTATTGTGAATGCAAACATTTTTTCTAATAAAATATTTTTTCAGAGTTACAAATAGAATAGCTCGGGCACCAGAGACATTTCGGTTCAGCCAATGACAACTTATTAGGCACTTGAGCTGTAAAATGCAGAATTGTTCTTACTAAAAGATAAAAAGAAAAGTTCTCGTATTTTGATGATATTCTCACATAGAGGATACACATTCCAGATGAGCTCGACGAGAAGTGTTGATATAGTGTTTATGTCCATCTATCTGTCTGTCCGTTTGTCCGCAACACATGTTGCTGTGCATATGATCGATGATTAGCAAATGATAAAGTATCCCAAATGATATGCTACGCGTACTTTTTGAAGTAACTCCCATAAAAATCCATCGATTTTGTATGAAAAACTTTTGTATTATGTCAATATCAGCTTCCAATGAGTACCCATTTCGGTGTAGCGTCCATTTAAACTCACAGTTTACCTCCAGGTTCTACAAGAAAAATACTTATTTTTGCTCTGAGATTTGATATTTTCGAGCGCATAATGTTTTGAAGTATAAAAACGGTGGGCAGGGGCAACATAAATCGCTATTTTTGTAGCTAATACGATTATTCTTAGATATCAATCAATGCTGATATCTCATGCAGTGAAACGATTGACAAATATTGGACAGTATTAATATTATTTGCCAAGTGTTACACTTTTTTATAAAAATCCAAGATGTTTTATATCAGCACTTTGTAAGTGTTCACCACTCACATATTTTTTTTTATGTAACAACTTTGCAAATTTAAATTTCTGTAAGTTTAATGCAATGTTATAAATAAAAATTACTTTAAAGTTTAATATATAATATAATTTATTTCTTAGAATAGACTTTTCTGCAATTTTCTTTTCACACTTGACGACTTAGTACATTGATTGTCTTTCGAAAACTAGTTAATAAAATGATAAAACAAAAAGTAGCACACGTAGACTTTAATTGTCAGCATGCAGGAATGTCTAAGATTTTAATTAAATATTTAAATCAAATAAATTAGCATAGAAACACAAACAAACATAAAATATTATAAACAAACAAGTACATCAAGGTTTGTCATATATGAAACTGAAAAATTATTTTCAAAAATGAATTCTTGACACTTTTTGACACACAACACCGCACGAAAATATTTTCATATATAATAAGCAATTAAAACAAATGAAACTATTTGTCAAAGGACGTGTTTAAGCAAAGTCAAGGACACAAAGCGAAAGAAGAATTTACATAGACAAATGCAGTTGTGCGTCATTTTATGTAGACAAATACAAAGGCAAAGGCAGCAGCAGCTGGTAGAACAATGTAAAAATTTTGTAGCATACACTGCGGCGTACTCTTAATTAAAGCGCGTCGCTGTTAAATTTTATTTTATACGCAATTTTATTCAATAGAAAATGTAAATTTACGTTTATTTTTAACTTGGGAATGTACGCAAAGTGCGAAGAGCCATGCAATAGTATGTGTGAGTGTGTGTGTGAGTGTGTGTGTGAGTGTGTGTGTGAGTAAGCTACAGTGCGCTGTAATGTATGCTACAATATTTTACTATGTATGTCACTATGTATGCAAAAAGAGGTATTTATTTTTTCTTTCTTTCTCGCTCTAGCATGTCCCCTTTCGCTTCGTTTGTTTGTACCCTACAAATAGCTTGAAGTATTTATGTTTGAAGTTTGTTGGGTTTTTAATGCTTAGGAGTACTTTAAAGGGAATATAGTAAAAATAATGTGTGCGATCTTATAGCATTGGTCAAAAGGATTAGTCTAAAACTTCATTAAATTATGAAACGTGAAGAACTTTGAACTCATATGAAGCTCTAGCACATTCATATACAACTTTATAATATATGCCAACCAAAAACTCTTATTTTTTGTTGTTACAGATCTATATTGTGTATAGAATTTATGGAGGCTACACTATTAAAGCAGATTAGTCGCAAATCTGCTCGCGTTCTAATCCTAACGTGTTGAACAATCATCTTTAGTAGATTGTATTAGCTTGAAGATGCACCAATTTCGGTTTTTAGAAAAGCTTCGCCCCTTAAAAAATATGTGTTCCACTCTACTCGATACCATTTTCATACCAATTAGATACGGCTTTACTATTATGGTGACACATGCGTATATCTAACAGAAAGTTCCTTAAATTCAATGTACAGATTTGAAGGAATTGTTTTGCAGAGGGACCTAGCTAGGGGATCCAAACGGTTCTCAAGTTGTGGAGAGTGAACGATCACCATGGCGTTTTTGAACGACGTTGTAATTGAACGGCATTGTAAACCTGTACCACGGCTCATTTCGAATTAAGCTTGGAAGGTGGTTAGCTCTTGTGCGTTAGCGATTAGGGTGCACCGGGTGTCAGTATTTGCAAGCCTTACAAGACGCTTGACCTGTCGTCTTCCCTAATAGATTATCTTCTCATTGTCTTTTGTATCTTTTACCACTTAACTCCCTTCACCCTCACTAATATCTTTCACCCTTTTTTTCCTCCTCCCAAAACACACGGTGTGATGTGTTCCATGCTTATTGAGTTTTTATATGCCGTTTGTGGAAATGTTTTGGAGTCTCTTCGATTCCTGGTCACATAAAGACACTATCGTGTTACTAGGGACTATGACTCAAGGGACCTTATGACCTCTTTCCTCGTAGGAACATTTGTGGCTTTGTATGCTGGATGACAATGTCAAAGACGAGGATCTGCTGGTATAATAAACGCCATAAATTAGTGCATTTCTTTGCAGCATTAAAAGAAATACGAATTAAGAAAACGCCCATAAGTTCAGCTGTGCGGCAAGAAGTTATCAAGACTCCGTCCGAAGCAAAGGAATTGCGAGCGGTCATAGTCGTAGGACATCGTTGACTGCAGCTCAACAAGATGAACGTAGCCGCACACCGCACGTTTTAGAACGTTTACGCTGCTACGCTCCCTCTTATATGTACTTGTATAGACATAAATTTAAGTATATGAATTGCATACAGTTTGAGTAGCACATTTGTCGTAGGTTTGAGAAGCGCTAGCAATGGCAAACAGTTTGAATAGCGTTAGTGTTTAGCAAATTTTGATTTAAGAAATTTAATTTATATATTAACATTAATATCTTCTGACTCTGTAGATCGATTTTGATTAAATAAACACTAAATGTTACTCTCAATTAAGCTTGTTTTCTCTCGGTTTTTAAATTTTTGTTCCAATGTTTAGTTTTTATATAATGCACGCACAAACAATTTCCTCTACGATTCTATTACATAGATTATACTAGCGGACACGTTTATTTTTTGTTGTCCCAATTTTTTTCAGTAAACCTTTTTCTATAAACTCAGTAGTTCTTGTTTCGCCTAGTGCCCTTCATATGCGTTCCAATGATACCAATGTGCGTGGAACCAACCGTTTTTTTATTGGCTTTTATTTCTTTCATTTCACGTTATATTCTTACTAGAATCATCCATATGTATTGAATGGTTTCTGTATGGATTTCGTCTTTATTTTTCTTAGGGACTTGGCACTGCTCATTTTGTACAGTGGATTAAAGTTCTAAGATGGTTCTCTTATATGTAGGACGTTGCATCAACTATAGTTCCAGTGCATCGTATATCGAAAATTTGTATAAGTCTAGTATCTGGGACTTTCTCGGAATTTGTGAAAAGTGATGCTTTCGGTGCTGCGTTAAAGGCGCAAATTCAAATTATTGGCGCATCTGGTTGCATGGATACCCGGGATATGGATAGGCATGTTTGGTGCTCATTGTGGCGATGTGTTGACTCCATACGATCGTGTTTGACTGCTTTTACTTGATGGCAGTAGTCTTGATCATGCTTTTGGTTGGTCTCTGGAGTTCTTGGTTGTTTTTCTGCTTTAATATTTGCATCCACCAGTATTGGTTGATCGATTGCTTGCAGTTACAGTTGATAAATATGGTTGATCTTTATTCTTCTGTTGTTTTTGATTTTCCTATTCCATGTTAGGAGTTGAGCAAACGTAGGCACATAAGTGGGATGTTTATCTCAGCATCCTTTGGGCTGCAAACCTCCATCGATGATTGCAGGAAAACGTTTAACAAAAAGATTTAGGCACCCATTTGTGTTGGGAAATATTTGTTTTCTTTATAGAATCCCGAAAAGCACAACACAGTAAGTAACAGTAAGCACAACTCTTTGTTATATGTAGCGCATTATAAAGTCTTTTAAGTCGACCAAAAGTACTTTTACTTTACTTGTTTAACTTTGTTTTCATTCGTTTGTTGGTTTTTGGTTGTTTTTCGAGCGACTGACTCTGTTCATTTAGCTGGCGTAACTTTTGATTAATGTGTGTGTGCGTGTGTTAGTGTGTGTGTCTGTGTCTGTGTGTGAGTTTTTATGTGTATTAGTTTTTCTTTGCGGTATGCGTTTTTGTTTTAACATTTTTTCTAGCAGCATTCCAGGCAGGCTATATGCTATAAACTGCCAACGCTTACGTGCCTAGTCACCATTCATTTTCTCCCTCTCACTCTCCTGCATATATTCCAAATGAATCCTTGCCGCATCGTGGACTGTGCGTTTTTCCCTTCACTTTTTTTCTCTTTTTTTTTAATTTTTTATTGCCATTTTTTTTTCCTCTCACATGCGGCATTGAATTATTTGCCTTCCTAGAGAAAAAAAAAACGCGAACATATTTCTGTTATATGTATTGAGTTCCAAAATATTTGCACACACAAATTTTTTTTCATCTCTCATTTCGTCCTGCCGTTTTTCTTTCACACTGTAACAATCTTTCGTTCGATGCTTTAGAGACCATTTGCACTGGCTGCAATAAATATTTTTGCAGTAAACTGTTGCGTTTTGAGTTGTTTGAATAATAATTCTCAAGTAGAGTTTGAGTTTGAGCTTTACTTCAGTTGCTATACGCGTGACAAATAACTAAATTAAAATGTTTTTCAGTGTTTCAAGTTGCAAATAAAATGCGAAAAATAAAAATAATTGCTGTTGCTGTGCTAGTGAGACACTCCATCATAAAAATATTAAATTCTATATACATATCTACGCATATATATTCATTATTTTCAACGGTGACATTGCAAATTGTTGCTTTTGCTTTATACCCAACAACTATAGACTAAAAATACAATACACTCCAGTAAATCTGTTCGACCTGCATCAAAATTATTTGGCAGCTTCATATAACAATAAAATGAGCGCAAAACCGTATCCTTGCTATTTGTGCCTACCGATGTATTCAAGCGTAAAGTGAAAGATTAGAATTAGAATTTGTTGTTTTTTTTTTTTTGTCTGTCCATTTTCTCTACGCTCCTGGGAATACATAAATGCGTCGATGCGTAGGTTGTTGCTGCTGCTGCTGTGCATGTGTGAGAAAGTGTGCCTGTATTTGCTATTCTATAAGCTTTTTCGGATAAGCCAGGTCGCATTTGTTGCGTATACTCGTACACATACATATTTTTTAATGTGTATTAAATTCAAATCGATTACCTTGAAATATCAGTTTTATTCGGTATACCTTTGGCATATTCAAACTAACGATGAGTTGCCATATTCGAAATTATTATTTTAGTATATGTGTATCTAATATTAAAGTTGGCAATCATCTGGCTTTGCTGCCAAGTCATGCAAACAAATTATGTTTGCTAAGGAAAGAAAATGATAATCGAAAGGTTGTGAAAATTGATGCGGAACAAAAATATAAATTGAAACATTCTTTCAATAGCAATAAAAAGAATTAAAGCTTTAATACATTCCACACATGCTGCAAAATATATTATTTTGATTTTTTAAGTGATCAACAAAGCAAATAAAAATTTGTGGTTCCATAAAACTCCATAAACTGTTTCGAGTACATATTGGAAAAAGCGCTGGTACAAGTGTATTTCAATGAAGGGAATTGCTTTGAAGAGGACAATAAATGGTAAACATCAACTATTGCGGTAGTCAGCAGCGACGCAATCTGCCTCGAGTCGACGCTATGATTGAGAAAATTTTAGACCAATTTTTAGCCATGCTCACCGCACTCATTGCGAAGCTATGCATCCTTAGTGTCGCTGAAGATTGATATGCTTCTTTGAATTTCCTCTAGCCCACTGCCACCCAAGTCTATGTATGCGTCAGTCCTGAAAATGTAAGCAATAAAGGAGCTAAAAGACAAAGAACGGCCAGGTCAGCCCAAAAAGTTTGAAGAATTGGAGTCATTACTCTATGTGGACCAACTTTGTGTGAATAGATTGATATGCTGTAAGTTGATTTTCAACTTCTTTTATTTTTATTTCTAATTTTTCCCAAATACTTACTTAAATGGCCGTCAATCGTCTACCGGTCATGGCCGCGTCTAGGTAGGCGCACCAGCCACATTTTGAATGCCAAGTACGGAAAGATCTCTTCATACCTGTTCATTCCATCAAATGCCCGGTCGTTCTCTATGTCGGCGTCCACCAATCAAGTTTGGGCCCCTCATGTAAACCATGCGTGCTGAGCTCTTTCATCCATTCGAATGAGGTGCTCAGCCACTGAAATTTTGTGCGTTGGACTATGTCAACCTCATCGAATAGCTCGTACAGCTCGCCGTTCATACGGGACCTAAACTCGTCGCTGACTCTAATAGCACCAAAAATCCTACGAAGAATCTTCCTCTCGAAGATTTCAACGCTGTCTCATCAGACTCAATCACGGTCAATGCCTCTGCGCCATATAATACGACCGGGAGTATCTGCGTCTTATAGATATTTATTTTCGTCTGTCGAGAGAGGGTTTTACTTCTCATTTGCTTGCTCAACCCAAAAAAGCATCTGTTTGCAAGCGTGATTCTGCGCCTGATCTCCAGGCTGACGTTGTTGTTGGTTGGTTGGTTGCTAATCAGCTTAAAATGGTCGATCGATGAGATAACGCATAATCGAGCAACAAACGTTAAATTTCTTCTTCGCGATGTTCTGGCCGAATTCGACCGAGCAAACGCCAAGCATAACAACAAGATGGAATGGTCTCATTTAATTGTTTGGCCCGGTAGAACGAACTCTTGGGGAAGAATGCCTTTCGAATCGTAGAAACCAATCAACATTGTCTTCACTTTTGACTTTTCCAAACGTGATTTTTTGAGTTTTGGTTGACCGGGCTTCTTCCAGTCGGCACTTTGAGGCTTGGTTTCAGGATCGTATTGAAAACACCATCTCTCAACACCAGTAACAAAGTTTAAAAGGAAGTTTTGATCCGTTTTGGAATCTTTAATGCTATCTTTCGAATGTTGAATCCCATAAACTTGTTTCATGAATGAGTTTCGGTAAAAGTTTTACCTTTAAAACAAAACTTAATATTGGCTCTGTGTTCCACTTCCACTTTTCCAAATGTCATGAAATTTTTAAGGGAATGTCAATGAAAGATGTGCCTTTCCATGCCATATATATAACTGATATTTCTATTAACTGATTTGAAGTATATAATAACTTTTCTTAGTTTATGTATTGTCTTAAAGACTTTCAACACGAATACTCCTAAGCCAAACTCTCCTTAAATCTATTTCAAATCAATAAACACATTGTCCACAGCACGAAATCGTCAACCTTTTTGCATGCGGTAATAGCACCATCCGCTGCCAATCCGCCCGCCCATAAACAATACATATGAGAAAGAGAGTTCCTCGAACTTTTTGCTGTCGCCATGATGTGCATATCGTATGTCATAAGCAGCGCAGTGCAGCGAAAAGCGAAGCAAAGCTGCTTATAAACACGTTCATGAACAGCGCGTTGGCAAAAAAACAGCCAAATCCTACAATAGTACTTTCGAAATTATTATGGAAATACCCGTACAGACATGGAAAAACAAACACCAGCACTGAGTGTAAAAAAAACAAAACCAAAAAACCAAAGGGAGACAAATAGCTGCGAAATGTATGCAGTTGGCAGCTTTGTTTTTGCGACTCTGTGGCTACAGTCAAGCTACAAAAAAAAAAACGAAAAGAAAAAATAAAAATAAATAAAATTATTAACCTCACTGGTATGGAACATAAATAGGATTAGTGTCTCCGGTAAATGCGCTCAACAACAGCAACAACAACAAGAACTATGTAAGCAATAATAACCACAAAAACAACAATGCAGAACACAGCCAAAAGCCAGCAGAAAGAACAAAAGTTGTATGCAGCATAAAGCATTTTGTTGCGGTGTAAAAAAAAATAAAAGAAGCAGAGTGAAAAAGAGCCGATTGCATGTCTACTGCATGTTGCATACTTTACGGCGTGCTATATATGTATGATATGCCAAAGCAACTCTGTGTGATATGTAAATGTGTTGCTAGCGCTTTCTGTCTGTCTGTATGTCCGTCTGTCTGTCTAACAGTGACTGAGTATTTTAGTACAATGCAAAAGAACTTCATATCATATCAGCATGTAAAACTAAATCAGTGGCGTCGCGAAAAGGGAGAACTGTGGACATACGTACCTACATCGTGAAACTTCAAAAAGTAGACAGTAAACATAGCGTCCTTGAGAAGCATCCATAGAATCACCATAAAATTTGTATCTTTTGTTCGACTATTTGAACAAAGTAATTTCAAAAGATCCATACTAACGTGACAAAACCAGGTTAGGACTCTGTGCTGTTTCCACAATCCAAGTTTCTGTTCTGATGTAATAAAAGACAGTTTGCAGAGGGATATAAAAGATTCAGAATTTGCAAAATATTTAAAAAGTAGAACAAGCCTTGCATTTATTGGGAACTATTTTGAAGGGAACAAAAAAAAAAAAAAAACGTCCGACGGATCATACTCAAAACTTATCGATTTTGTGTCGCCTAATGGTCGGATTTTCTCCTTTTCTAATTGAAAAAAAAAAAATCTCTTTTTTTTCGAATATTTTTGGAAAGGCTACTATTAGACCCACAAAAAATTATAACACCTTAAGGACCATAATTAAATTTTATATATTTGGGATCGCTTAATTGAAAAGCCGAAGTCTCTCTATTATCTTCAAGAAACATAGATTATTTCGGGTATTTTTGCAATGGGAACTATTTTATAGGAAACAGAAAAAATACACCCAAAAAAGGTATAATGTCCAAGGAGCCAGAGTAGTCAAATATTGTGGATTTTGGGATGCTCAATCGTAATAAATTGTCGGAGTTCATCTATCATCCTCAGTTTTCTTTCGAATTAAAGCAACTTGTATTTGAATGATTTTGGAATTGGAACTATTTGAAGGGGGGGAAAAAAAAAACTCACCAAAAGAATAACGTCCAACGGACTATGGTCAAGCCGGAGTCTCTCCAATATACTCAGGATTTTTTAATAATCTCAAGAAAAATTTATTTTTTTTTTTTAAATTTTTACCAAAATAATAATACCAAAAAATTTTAAAATTCGGACCAGAGTAAAACTCTTGACTAAAAAAATATGTTATGGTGTGGGAGGAGAGCTGAGAGGAAGAGTAGAAATGTGGACGGACGTAAAAAAAAACTTAATAAATGAGAAAGTGAAAAAACCAGAAATACTTGTATGTTCTGAGAGAACTGTGAGAACAAAAGACAGGAAAACAGCTCTTAGCTATGATATATGCAATGGACTCAAGCCAATGATATACCTTTAAGATTTTCTGACTGGACATGGCAGACTCCGAAGACGCTTATGAAAAATTCGAATCAAAGGTGACATCATCTGTCAATCTTTTTTGAACAGTATCAAACATTTCCTAGTGTGTTTTCCAGGCTTTACCAAGTGATAGGTTGGGCACTGTTCGCACTAAATCCAAAGAAACTCGTTGACTTCTTTTGGGCAATAGGGCTGGTTTAACTGCTGGATGAATGGAGACCCATCAGTCTACAGCATTCAATTACGAAAGTCTGGGAAATATTGTTCAGCATTATCTCTAATTATAGCAAGCTTACGAAAGGCTGTTCAATACAGGACTAATGGGATGCCAATTTGCTGTGAAAGTGAAGCAAGGAATGTTATCCACCTATTGGATGCATGCGGAGGTAGCTTAGGGTCAATCTTCCACCCAATATATACTGCAGACATATTCAACGCCAACAATACAGAAATGCATATCTCTTCATACAAAATGCTGATTGGATCATGCGCTGAAGACCACGTTGTATTCTATTTTGCATAGTGTAAATCGGTCGGAGTCTATGGATTGTGGGAAATAGATGAAACACAAAAATCTCCACCCAAAAATATGAATGAATGACTGCTTCTTTATGAAAAGAAGAGTGTCTTCTGTTGTCATTATTGAATGTACTGCATTTCAGCAAGCGACAAAGCTAAAGTATCTGCGTATTCTTCTTGATAGAAGACACACTTTACTCACTTGGAGTTTATCCCAGCTGTGATGGTTATTTGTTTTGCTAAAGTTTGGAAGATATTCTGACTTCTAAATAAGATTTTTCCCAAAGAATCTCTATCTATCCCTGCCAAATAATATAGTCATACATGAGCAAAAAATCTCATCTTGTCGTGCTAAAATTTGGAAGTTGTTCTGGCTACTCAATAAACAGAGTAAATTCTCTCTCTATATCTCGCTCCCACTTTGCGAAATAAGAGAGTCATATATGAACAAATAATATCACCTTTCGTTCTAAAGACTAGAAAATATTCTGGTTCGTCAATAAACAGGGAAAATTCTTTGCTTCTCTCTCTCTCTCTCTCTCTCTCTCTCTCTTTCTTACAAACAAATAATCACACCTTGCCGTTTTAAACTTTAGAAGATGTTCTAGGTCGCCAAAAAGCGGATTAATTTATTTCTCTCTCTCCCTCCCTCTCTCTGCTTAATAAAAGAGTTTTCGACGGACAAATAATCTTACCTTTTTATACCAAGCTTTGGAACATGTTCTGGCTCAATCGATGTCAATCAGTGAAATGGGTCCCAGATACTCTAGAAGATTTTTGGAAAATAATATGATTCTTTGGGGTTTGATTTAAAGTACTCCTATGTTCTATGTCGAATTTATCTCCAAGAATATTGTAAAATGGTTTTTAGGTGAAAATTTTCACTAAACGGGTGTTTAGATAATTTTTGCTACTAAGGTGATACAATGGGAGATCAAAGAGTTTATGAGGGAATCAATTTTTCGTCAGATTTTGCTGCACAGATTTTGGGGAAATGTATCTCCAATGGAGTAACGCCGCAAAATTTAGATTGGGTAGTAATTCTATGAGGTATTTTTTGTTATTCGAAGTACTTTGAGTTACATCTCTTTTTTCGAATATATTCCTAACCCTAGCTCTACGACACTGCCCATTTAATCTATATATCTCCTACACTACACATTTCGGAACTGCTGTTTCAGCGTAACATTTCTATTAAAATATGCATGAATGTCCTTTGTGTGAGTGAGTATGTATGTATGTTTGGGTTTTTGTTATCTATATGTGCATGTGTATCTGTGTTTAGCTAAAATTGTGTACATATATTTGTATGCGTGTTTGTCGCGGTTTGTAGTATTTGCTTGCTGTTTGAGTTGAGTTGAGTTGAGTCGTCGACGTCGTCGTTCAACGTTGAGCGTTGTTGAGCGTTTGTTTGCATTGTGGCTTCCTGTTTTGTTTCAAATCCGTTTTACGGATAACTGCATAACCGATTTAAATATTTGTTGCTCTTTTGCTTTTTCATGCAACATTTTTTTTTTTTCGTATGTACTACCAACCATTTTTTGTTGTTTCTTATATTTATATCAGAAAGCATAGATTAAATCGTATATTAGATTTGTGCCAATGTTTGTAACAGCTAAGAGTAGCCTTGGTTGACTGCATTAATTGTTGTGAAAATATTAAAATCGGGTCGATTTACTTATGTCTAACTGTTTGCTTGAAATCCGAGATTTTTTTAAAATAATTATCCGGCTCGACGTACCAAAATTATGTAAAATTTCTTTACATTTTCGACTTTTTCAATAAAAATCCATTTTGATACTAAAAGCTCAAAGGTCTAAGTCGATATGAATCGATTTTAGATAAATTTTATTTTTATTTGAAATAATTATCCGGTTCGAAGACCCATAAATATTTTAAATTGCTTTTGATTCTTGAAATACTTTATAAAAAAATATTTAGGTACTTAAATTCCAAAGACCAAAGTTTACAAAATTGATTATAAATTAATTCCGTTTTTTTTTTTCAAATAATTATCCGGCTTAAAATTTCTTTCCTTTTTTGACTTATTGTACAAACAACTATTTTCGTACTAAAAGTTTAAAGACCAAAGTTGATATGAATCGATTTTAAATTAATTCCGTCTACTTACAAACAATTATCCGGCTCAAAGGCCCAAAATATTGAAAATTTCTTCGAATTTTTGACTTTTTATGAATAAAAAATTGTTTTGCTTTAAAAAGTTCAAAGGCTAAAGTTGAAATGAATCGATTTTAAACAAATTCAGTTTTTCTAATAATTAGCCAGTTCAAAGGGCCAAAAGATTATAAATTTCTTCTAGTTTTCTACTTGCATCTTAATATATAAAGGCCAAAGTTCATATGAATCGATTTTAGATCAACTCTATTTTTATTATAACAAATTATCCGGCTCGAAGGCCCAAAAATATTTAAAATGGTTTTAAATTTTTTACTTAAAAAAATATTTTTCTATTCAAAGCTCAAAGGACAAAGTTGCTATAAATCGATATTAAATAAATTCCGAATTTTTAAAAAAATTTTAAAATAATTATCCGGCTCGAAGGACTACAGCGCATCTCTTAGTCAAGTTTACACAACTTCAATGTTCCTTTCTATTCTTTGCTTTTATTTTTTTTTTTTTTTCACTCTTTGCCAAAAAGTTAAGCGCTCCAAATCGCTCGCTGTACAGCGCAACAAATCTAAATATTAGCAGCGATTTATTGCGGCTAAAAAACTTCGCGTACCATATACAAAATACACAAAAACAAAAAACTTTTTCACTGCTTTTGCAGGTGTTCTATATGCATATTTTAAAAACTTTGTCCTTGTTTCATATTTAATCTGAACTGATGACGCTTTTTGCCACACCGTGGCTCAAATTTGGTCTAACGTATTTATTATTTGTGCGAAAAGTTGCATACAGCAGATTCAGGTGACATTGCATGGATTTAAGTGAGTTAGCAAATAGGCAGGAGCTAGACGGACAGAAGGACATGCAGACAGACAGACAGACAGCTGCTAGTCTAGTACAAATTCAAATTTTAATTACATAAATTAGTTGCTTACACTGGATTTAATAAACAAATTAAATATACGCATTTATTAGTAGCTGACTTTGAATGCATACAAATTCTGTGCACCTTTCGGATGCATCTATTTGCCATGAAGTTAGTTAAGTGGAACAGACTAACTACAAATACAATGCTTTGCATATTGAATATATTTAATTATGTATGCAGCCAGCCAGCCTCATCAACAATGTTTGTTGCAACAAACTCTGCCAAGTGGGCCATTAAAAATTTAATTAAATTGGAATGTATGGATTATGTATTTATTATGGAACAATAAGGCGGCTTTTCAATGTTGTTTTAATTATTTACGAGCTAATATACGCTTTAAATGGTGTTGGTTTAAAGCGCAGAAGAGTGGTGAATACTAAAGTACAACAATTTCGTATTTTATTTATTCTATTCAGGAGAATATAAACTAAATATTTGAAGACGAAATATTTAATCCATAAAACAATAAATATGAATGCTCCAGTTAAGATACAACAAATTTGAACAACCACATAATGAATTTCTTATAAAGACCGAGCTACCGCTTCCAGTGGTCCGATATGATTATACAAACTTTGAGGCTCTATCTTTAATAGTCTCCAAGTTCTTGTTGGAACCTAATGATTTGGAGCTAAATTCGGCAATTCTAGCTAAATCAACAACAACAAGATACAAAAACCATAAAAATTGGAACAGATTTGCATGGAGTCTAATCCTTTTAGCAGACCGAAGTAGACTTAAATAAAATATTTTATTAGGATTTACGTTTAAAGGGGAGAAAACTTGGTATACAAGGTTTGTCTCAAAATTCTCATAACATGCACAGAACTCGATACCCAATAAAAGCAATTAAACGACTAGCAGACCACCTCTCTTTTCTCGATGCGTATAAAAGAAGTGCTTTTCCAACGCTGACACTAAACAACATTGTGATCCCACAAACCAATGATGTCGTACACCTCTTCATACATCTTGAAAGACAGCTCACTTATTGTAAGCATATTGGCGCCAAGAAAGCATAAAAAAATCTAAAAGCCTTCTTAAAAGTCGTCCTTAAGCTTGAAGTACAAAGTTCTTCTTTACAACTCTGCCTATTTGGATACATGACTCACAACTATGACGCAATGCAAGTGCCAGCAAATTGGATGTAGTACAAAGAGCTCAATCGATAATACTTAGAACTCTTAATGGTGCACCCTGCTATCACTATGACCTAACGATCGCAACTGTTAAAACAGAAATAGGACACCTCAAACAGAATTTTGAGTTCAAATTCAATTCTCACCCAAATCCACTAGCAAGATCTTTAAGAAATTACCGCCCAAACATATGATGTGTTCTTGGGTCCGCGATAACTATTAGAATTTAAGACTATTTTAGTTATTGTTATTCACTTTAAAAGAAAACAAGTAAGAAAATACAGTCAGGCGTAACCGACTGTAAGAGGCCCTGTACCAGTTCAGTTCGCCTAACTAACACATTAAATGTTTCCCGAGCTTATGACCACTTCTCACTGCGCGAATATGAATGAAAAGAAAAGAGGGGTCGTTCAAATTCAATTGCTTATAAAATCGTCATTTATTATCCGATTTTGATGAACTTTTCGGATTTTGGCTAAGAAGGACGATATCTCTATACGCTTGGGGGTGATTTTATGGGGAAGGGGGGGACGGGCTAGTTTTTAAAATAATCTTGTGAAATTCCGGAGCAGTCCTAGTCGAATGCAAAAAACACGAAGTCTCTATCTATTACCGTTTCCGAGATCCTTTCGTTCATACGGACGGACAGACGGACATGTCTATATCAACTCCTCTATCACTCCTGACCATAATGGGGGTAACTTTGGGGGGTCTCCGACCATTATTTCTACCTGTTACATACATTTGCACAAACCCAATAGGCTCTTGTACCTTCGGTACAGGGCCTAAAAATCGAAAAATAAAGAAGAAATTAAATGATTCCCATTACTGGTTGTACCCAAAGCAATCAATTGATACTTCTCGAGCTCAGCCACAATTTTCGCCGGCGCCAGACTCAACTTGTGTTTATGCCGCATACGTCGATAATGGGTTAAGTTTTAGTTATTTTTTTTTAACTTGTAAAATAGCAAAATAGAATAGAAAAAGAGCAAAAGAGAGAAAATATGCCGTTAATTATCTTCAATCTATTAATATTTGTTATTTGCTTCTTTTGATCGTTTGCATTAGAAGCTAGGTTAGTTGCGATTCCCTCTCCGCGCCTTCGACACGCATTAGTTATCACTGCCGTGCTTTATTTGTTGTATTTTTATGCTCCAACAATATTCTGTTGTTGAACGCATTAGAGTTATTATTTAATGTAAATAATAAATATTAATAATTGTGAACTTATGTTGAACTTAAAGCAATAAACATAATCCATAAAAATTAGAACTGAAAGTGTTTTTATTGAAAAAGGCATTCAGTGTTTCAATATCTAAAAAGGATAATTCGAGGCTGAGTATTGGTATATTAAGTTGACTTACTGGATCACTTGATGGACCAATTATTGCTGCGTATTAAATTATATTATGCGCATTGATACTATGTCGGATTTATTCTATTACAGGCAGTGAACGCCTTCGGAAAGGTCGCTTGAAGCTGTAGCTTTTGCTTGACTGGTTCCGCCGGTGAACAAACAGTCCGGATAAGACTATATACATACATGAGAGTAGTTAATAAGCTAAATAAGCTGCGGAATGACTTTTTCAATCTGTGGAAGATTAGCCGTAAAGTCAAGACGTAACCATTAAATAACTATTTCATTAATGTTGAAAATGTATATGTTGCAGAGCGGATATAGAAAAGTCGTTGCACAATCTTACTAAACACTGCGATGTGGAAAGTGCTTTCTTGATACATAATAATGCAAAAGGATCTTTCAAATAGGCCGAATCTCCTCATTCGATGTTGTCTAGCTACTAAATATACTAATAGTCATGAAAGCGCCAGGTTATATCAAAACCAATGCACGAAACATAGAAGACATGCCAATGAAATTCATTGCTTTTGATAAACATGTACATCGCAATGCTGAATCCTAAACCTAATTTAAACAACTCATCTACAGGTTTGCTCTAAAATATTTGGAAGCATATTTCTCCGCAGATTGTTGGCAATAAGTGGTACTGAAACAGCTCATACACAGCACCAATTTGGTTTTAGGCAAAACATACAACAGCCTCATAGCTTCACATGGTTGTTCAATCTTTTTTAGATGCCCTTAAGACGAACGAGTATTATGTGTCGGCATATGTTGATGTGTTTAAGCAAAATCTTGTTCCAGCTCTTTAATATGCACTCTTTATATCCTTTCACAGTTTAGAATCTTTATGGTTGTAGTCAATTAATCATCTAGCCATGCTATCAATGGCTTTACTCAAGGCCTTTATTCTTTCTACCATGTCAACCACGAATGTTTGTGTAACTGCGATCATGGTCAACCCTAGAAGCTTCAATAAAGTCACGACTCATGGAAATACTGGCTAAATGGTTTAAACTTTGGAACAATTTAATTAACTACTAAAAATCTTCATATGTAGTATTTAGTTTTAATAAAAAGATAATAAGTTACTGAATTTCAACAATTGTTATAACTGACAGCAGCATCCTTACTTTGTACTCAATGCAAACTTTTCACTCTTTAAATTTATTAACTACCTTAGCTGCCTTGCACTTACATAAAGCTATTCCGCCGTAAATATATGCGCACAACAAACCGTACAATGACAGACTTTTTGCTACAACACACTGCTGGAGCTTATATGACTCAATAGAGACGTAGTTTATATAAAAATATTTCTGCTTCGAATGTATGTTAAATAGCCGACATAAATGACAAATGCAGATATACAAAATTGATGACGAGTTATATCAATCTCCTATGCTAAACTAAGCATATAAATTGCATAAACACACACAGTAAATGAAAATACGTTTAAAATTTAAAAAACAAATGTGTTATTAATCCTTGAAACACTTGGAACTCACATTGAATTATATACATGACAAGTACGCTCAATTAATTAATTACTCAAGCGTCATTCAGTCATAAAATAGTATATGTTCCTCATAGAACTTAATAACCATCTGTGGTACATGGTGATGGCACAGTTTGGCAGGTATCAACTTAGCCTCAGTTTGATTGACGAACTGCACCAGAAACATAAGTTCACCACTATGTTGGCCCACGAGTTTTATGCTTTCAATTTCGGCATCAAGTCCTGCAATGAGATATTTTTTTAGAAAATTATTCAAAGCAATTCAATTCAATTGTATTACCATTTGGAAAATCAGTATCAGCGTGAATTTCTTCGAATTGATCAAGCTGCTCCTGGCAATCGCCACGTGCTTCCATTTCGTGCAACGTTAGCCAGGCATTTTGGGCTGGGCCGCAATTTGCAAAGCGTACCAAGTACTCGATCTGTCGGTGGAAGGGGCGAAACGAAGAAGACAAAAATGTGTGCTTAGCAAATTGCTTTGATGCAAATTCATTTTAATTACCTTAGAATTATTGAAGCGTTTGCCAATAATATGTTCCACTGGGTATACACCGCAAACCATTGTTTATGACGATTCTTTTAAATTAATTAAAATAATTTTTCTACAACGCTTCAACGCAGGCTCCAACTACTTAGCGCAGCTGTTCTTATTTTTGTTGTTGTTGCTCCTTTTGTGTGAATAACAAACGAGCGGACGCTAGTGTTGGAGAAGTTTTGTAGTTAGACGTTAGATTTGAAATAAAACTTAATCAATTAAGTTGTAGACAGAGTCAGAATGTTGATATAAAATTCTGGTACCTGTTCAAAATCTGGCCGTAAGTCCTATAAATGAAAAAAGTGTAAAATACGCTGACAGCCAACTACTAATCTGCGTCTTTTTCAGAGTTATTTGGCTTAGTTTTGGTAAATCTTGTGTGTTGTTTTCTAAGCCAAAAATGTGCAGAACATCGTTTGTAGTGGCATCTCCAGCCACCCAGTTGCGAGGTTTATGACTTCTTATCATTCTAAACTTGCTCAACTAAACTTCCTAAGAAATGACTCCAGTCATTTCCGCAATTTGAGCCTCCACTAATTTGGATCCAAGCTGGATTACCATTATAAAAAAGAGTTTTGAATGAAGATGCTTTAAATTTAGTTAAAATATCTTAAAATGATGTTAAATATTTAAGCGAAATCTTCAGAATCATCGTCACCTCTGATCTTTAATTCTTTAACAGAGGGGCATATAGCAACAGCATTCAATTTGAAATCCAAAAGCTCAACTAACAGAACACCAGGTTGGCACTTGCCTTTTCACAGAAATAGTGCAACCCTTTCTACTCTTCTATAAATATTTTAGTAACCTTCTCATCCTTCTTTGACTTTTTCCAAAAGTAAGTGTGTGGTTGGGATTTGGTGACCAATTGAAATAATTGCTCTACTTAAGAGATGATATGTAGTTTGTAGTTTGCGGTGAAAGATCCTTCTTTACCATTGATACAATTGAAGTTTCCCATTCGAAATATTGTAATGCTGTGAAAATTCGCTGGCTACAAAGTGGATCAATTCTATTAGTCTCACTGCTGTTAAGTCTTTTGTGTCCCAACCCGATATGTTTAGGTCCTCTCGGCTTCTTTGATAAGCCTGAGCATGACTTTTGTCGAAAGCTTTCTGACAGAGCTCTGAGTCTGACTAGCCTAGTCATCTTATACTCAAATTCAATTTCTGGTGAGCGACCCATTTCTTTTAGACAATTTCTTAGTCGATGATGTGTGTTTCTATTTGAGTATTTTGGTAGCAGAAGTTGCTTAGCTTGCTGAAATGCAGAATACTGTGACCAGAACTAAAAGACAGCAATTTTGAAAGGTCACAGAAGATCTATGGGCCTACCGACACCGAGCTGGCCAGCCTGTTATTACCTTCAAATCCTCCAAAACGCCACAGATGGTGAACTTTCGACCACTTTTACTAATAACATAAGAGGCCGCCCACCGTCTTCCGGTCAAGGCGTTTTGAATGCCAAGTACGTAGAGATCTCACCATAGCTGGTCATTGATCTATAATCTTGATTTTTGTCTTTCGAGAGAGGGCTTTACTTCTCATTTGCTTGGTCAGCCCAAAAAGCATCTGTTTGCAATCGTGATTCTTCGCCTGAACTCTAGGCTGACGTTGTTGTTGCTGGTTTTCTCAGATCCAAGATAGATGAAATTTTCTACAACACTGAAATCGAAATTCTGCATCGTCACTGACCGTCCAAGATGCGATGACGGAGTGCGAGAAGACACCAAGGCATCTAGGCTAATTTGTCGAAATGTTTCTTCTTTGGTGAATTTTTAATTTGTGTTAGGCATATACAACGGATCTAAGTTTGGTTTGTTTTCTTTGGAAAGCCTCTTGAAAGCTTCTTTTGCCTTCGAAGAGTTGGACATAGTACAACAAATAAGTAATCTCCATATCCAATGACGTTGAACCATAGCTCGCTGCGCTTTTATGGAGATCATCAATAACAAATGACCATAAAAATGGGGAAAAGACACACGCTTACGAACTCCCTTTGCTGAGTTTGATGTGAATAGACGCATTGCTTAAGAAGCTCGCTATGTCACGCTGTCAAGTGCTTTCAAAGTCCAAGTCCTTAGTCCAAGTGCTGAAAAGCAGATAGTGTCGATTTTCTTTGCCTGGAAGTATTCTTAGATGCTGAACTCTCAATACGTCCAAGCATATGACCAACCCCGTCTCTAATCTCCCACTTGCTTGGCAGTTATTTGCGAATCATCCTATCAATTAAATCGCTTGACTTACTCCTTTCTTCCTTTCTTTCTCCTTTCCTACTTAATCAACCTTTTCACACAACTGTGCTGCTCACGCATTGTTTCACATTTTACGTTTCAGTTGCCCAGCCTCTAACTGCGCCAAAAGAGGTTATGAAACAGATAGCATACAAAAGCACTAAACTGCTAAACAGACTTCACAATCGGACACTCTTCATCCATCTACCTACATTTCCCCTAATTCAACAGACCTGTTCCATGCTCCATATACAGCAATGACTTACTAACTGCCATGACACACCCATTTCTAGCGCGAGTGAACATAATCTAAATACTGCAGCAGCTATAACTCGTAAAAGACAGGTTTTTGTTCCGTTCGGCCATTGTAACTCTTTAACATTTTAATAATGCGCTTTTACAGGGATGGCAACAGTATAAACATGCAAAGTGGGTACTTCCATCATAATAATAACAGTACACCACCACCGTTAGTTTTTCGTGAACCATAACTGTCACTCTGTATTTTGCGTCGTCGTCGCTAGATAGAGTACGCCGTGACATTAAGTCATAACAAAGTTCGACTTCGCTTTACTTCAGCCACTTTTAGACACTCTCCGTTTTTTTGTGTTGTGCTGTGCTTTGCTGTTGCCATTAGTGTTGAGGCTTTGTTTGACTTGCTGTTGCGGTGGTTGGCTGGTTAGTAGGTTGACTGTGCTCCATGTTGCTGGCGTTGTTTGTGGCATGTTGCAATTATTGCTGACGTGCATGCAAGCCATGCAGCAACCACATGCTAAAAATATTTTTCCGGCGTAACTGCTAAAATGTTCCATATGCAACACATCGTCGCGTTATATTATGTGTGTGGTTGGTTGGATGGTTGGCTGTTCTCCCCCCTCCATTTAGTTATATGTTGGTATATTGTTTATGAAATTTTTATAGCGACATGCAATGGGGCATATGCGCAACATATTTTAGCATTTCCGCGTTAATTTTTCAACCAGTCTCTCTCGAGCTAGCAGTTCTGCTTCGTTTAGGTTCCAGTTCAGCGAATTCTCCTCCGGGCTTGCTTGCTTTTGTTAAATTACTTATTTACTTTGCATATTTCCATGCGCTTGCTAAATGGCGTTATTAAAAAAGTCATTATTAGCACCTAAGTTGCACTTAAACCGGCACAAATCGCTTTAAAGGTGTAGTTACGGGTATTTTATGGGTATTGTGGTCTAACGAGCGCTCTATTAGTATTTTTATTATAGAAAATATGTACTTTGTTCTTTAAACAAATAAACAATAAAGAATGCTACAATCGAATTACACTTTGATCTACAGCGCACAAATACCGCACAAATACGGCCGGATTCGGATAGCAATATATCTGAATACGGATTTTTATTATTGTTTCTTGAGCTTATTTCTAACTTTTTAAATATATAAACTAAATCACACATTTTCTATTATTCTTACAGGTAAATAATAAATCCTCAACACAAACACCGCAAAAGAAAACTCCAACTCAGACGCGTGCCACGCTTAAACTACGTCGCCGTTGCTGTCGCCGTGGAATTAATAACAACCTGCCAACCAAATGCATTGGAATTGTATGCACGCGCAGCTGACACACGACGACGTTCAACACGATCACCACCAACAGCAGCAGAATCAGCAGCAGCAGCGCCACCAACGCTTACGCCGTAGTCGCTGCCGCGCACGCCAACAATACCAACAACAGCAACAACAATTATGCCATGGAAGCTGCCGGCAAAATACAAACCACAACAAATACTGCTTGCATACACAAAAACGTCATACCGCCGCCTCCGCCGCCTGTACTAAGTGGCGCCTACAACGATAATAGCGCGCAGCGACGCACACTGGCAACGAAAGTACGCCGGAAAAGCAGCAACAGCAGCAACAACAATCCTGTACAACAGCTGCAGCAACAACAACTACAACAGCGTAGAGTTTTATACATCGGCGTTGCCAGCAGCGCACGCATACCGCTGACTCAATTACTTTGGTTGCTTTGCTGTCTGTGCTGCAGTCAGCTGGTCTACAATACGCTGGCCGATTGCCCAAGCGTTTGCGAGTGCAAGTGGAAGAGCGGTAAGGAGTCCGTACTGTGCCTTAATGCTAATCTCACACATATCCCTGCGCCACTAGACGCTGGCACACAAGTGCTCGATCTGACGGGCAATGAGATCGCCAGCATACCGCATGATACATTCGCAGCAGCCGAGCTGCTCAATCTGCAGAAAGTCTATCTGGCCAAGTGTCGTCTGCGTCAAATCGAACGTTACGCCTTTCGCAAGTTAATCAATTTGGTAGAGTTGGATTTAAGCTATAATCAGCTGACGAACATACCGACGCAAGCGCTGGAATACGTTGCAGAGCTGCGCGAGTTGAAACTGAGCAATAATCCCATTTACCGTGTGCACAATGACGCCTTTGCGCATGTACCACAACTGGTGCGTCTGGAGTTGAGCGATTGTCGTCTCGCAGCGGTTGAGGTACGTGCCTTTGCCGGCTTAGAGTCGAGTTTGGAATGGTTGAAGCTGGATGGCAATAAACTGAGTGAGATACGCTCCGGCACAATTACTTCGCTGACAGCGCTGCATGGCATTGAGTTGGCACGCAATCAGTGGAACTGCTCATGTGCTCTGCGTCCGCTGCGCGTTTGGATGCTACAACAGAACATACCATGCGGCATACCACCTATATGCCGTGCACCGGAACGTTTAGCAGGCAAGCCATGGGATAAAATCGATTTGGATGATTTTGCCTGCGTGCCGCAAATCATTGCCACCGATACCACAGCACATGGTGTCGAGGGCCGTAATGTGACAATGAGCTGCTATGTAGAGGGTGTGCCGGAACCCTCCGTGCGTTGGCTAGTTAAAAATCGTGTCATAGCAAATCTCAGCGCAGCTGTTGATGCAGCACATGCAAGTCCACGCACTGCCGCCGCAACGCAGGGCCGCAAAACGTACGTCGTAAATATGCTACGCAATGCATCGAATCTGACAATACTCACGGCAGACATGCAGGATGCCGGCATTTATACGTGCGCAGCAGAGAATAAGGCCGGCAAGGTGGAGGCCAGCGTAACGCTTGCGGTGTCACGTCGACCACCCGATGCGCCACTCGGCGTTAAAATTGTGTTGCTTTGCGTATTCGCGGCGCTGCTTTTCGTTGTGGGCTCGTCGTTTGCAGCGATTTGTTTCTGCTCGTTGCGTCGCAAACGCAAGATGCGTCTGTGGAACACAGTGCCGCCCGCACGCACTGAGAGCTATGAAAAAATCGAAATGACAGCGCGTGTCAGTGGCGGTGGTAAACCTGATTTGGGCGGCGGCGCCAGTTGTGGCGGTGGCAGCGGCACTGGCGCCGGACTCTTTCACGATGATGCGCACAATAGCTACCTGCGTGCAGCAACGACACCGTTAAATTGCAGCGGCTCAGATGATGGCGGCGAATCAGGTGCAGCAACTGTCAATCCAAGCGGCGGTGGCAGCGGTGTTGGTGTCAAACGCAATGGCGATTATCTGCATGTGTCAACGCATTGTGATGACGAGGGCACCGATGGCTATGAGGACAATGATACAGTGCAACAGCAACAACATCAACTGCAGCTGCAGCAGTCGAGCAGAAAGACCTCATTGTCATCCACGACAACAGCGGGACGCATTTGGACGAAGAGTAACGCGTCTGTGACAAGCCCGCAGGATATGCAACGCAGCGGCAGCAACAACAGCAAGGCAGCAACACAAGCCGCCACAAATAATGCAGAGCAGGAAACGGATCTGCATATACCACGTCTCATTGATATCGGGTGAGTAGGCAGCAGCCATGCTTTTAGTCTTTTATCCGTGCATACATATATACATATGTATAATATATCCAAAGAGCAGCTAAATGCCTCATGCTCATGCCAGGCAAAGGCTTTTGTTTGCCGCGTTTCGTTACTTCAAGTGGCAATTGTCGCTGTCAAAGTGCTGTCATGTTTGCTGTTGGTTTTTTCGAGAGCCCGTATTATGGGAAACACTTGACACTTGCCATCGTTCTCGAGCTCAATGATAGACTCGAATGAGTCGGTTTAGCAGTGGCTTGGCTGGCAGCACACTCAGCCGCATAAGACGTGCTAATGATGTGCGAAATATGCATACACACTACACTAGACATGAGTTGTGTTGGATGTAGTAGCAGCAGCTGCATGGATTGGTGACTCTGTTGCAGCGTGAGGCTGTATTGCATATCAAAGACGGAAGCAGTACACTCAGCAAAACGGGTGTAGTTACAAAAATATAATTTTTAATTGTTGTAAAATGAACAAGTTTTAATTAATTTGATAGTTTAGCTGGCACTGATAAGGAAATTTGATATACTTACTATACATGCTTACGCTATAAAAACTTTCAGAAGCCAAGATTTCTTCTGACACTGCTAGCACCGGCTGAGGAAGATGTCAAACTGCACTGAAAATAAGAATTTTTTTAATAACTTCGACCAAAAAATAAATTTTAAAATAAACTTGTGAAATTCAGGAGATCCTATCGTTCACACAGACGGACGGACGGACAGACGGACATGGCTCTATCGACTCCTCTATCACTCCTGACCATAATGGGGGTAACTTTGGGGGGTCTCCGACAATTAGTTCTTCCTGTTACATACATTTGCACAAAACCAATAGGCTCTTGTACCTTCGGTACAGGGCCTAAAAACACAGAATTCTTACAGTAATCAACTCATTTCAGGACTCCTAATTGGAAGGTTTCGACTATTTCTGTACGGTTAAAAGAAAACCTTATTGCTTCTACATGGGATCATAAGAATTTCAACTTGAATTATTAAAAGACTCTTTTTGAAATTAATTTTCAGAAGTCTTATTTGATGAATTTAAGACTTGCTGCTCGGAAAATAATTTCAATTGAATATTTGGAATAGCAATATTCTTCCTAATTAAGACAATCTCAAGATGCTGTTCTTAAGGTGGTGAGAGTTAATCGTTGACTATGACACAGCTAGAGATGCTTTTCTGGCATGATCTCAGGGTGGTCTTCCAATACATTCGAGAGTGACCCTACTCATAATTTATTCACGTCGCACCATCATACAGTCCTCAGAGAAAGAATTCCTTTCGGCTTACATTGAATCCTATTCACTCCCCTGCGACTGAGATCGAGCCATGTGAGTCGAAATGAATTTCTTTCACTGGGACAACCGTACTCTGCATGTGGGAGCTTTTTTTCGGAGAGTACCATCCCTTTTCCAAGATTCGTTTTCGTTTCGTTCCGGATTATGTTGTGAAAATATAAGATTGAAATAACCTTCGCGGCTTCGTTTAAGAAGTCCATCATATAGATCCAATTTTAGAAAACTCTGCTTCTGATGTTGTTCTTCACTTCTGTGACTTATTGTAGCTACGGAGAAAAGATCTATGTAGCCATTACTTCTGTGAATTACTCTCTCCAAATGCGTTAATTTTGTCAAAAAGATGTTGAAAGCCCGAAATTATTTCTGGACGCTCCACTGCAGGTGGATCTTTCAATTAAAAGAGAAGTAAGGCCTCAAACTCGATGCGGGCGTCATGAAATCCCTACACATGATAGCATTTATGTTTCTGCTGCTTATTTACGATATGCTTCGTATACGGAGTTTTCCAATACAATATAATTTAGCTGTGATCTCAATGGTTTGATCTAATTTAGTTTCAGGAAAAAGCATGACAAACCTGAACAGATCCAAATGGTAGTCCGAACAATATTAGACGCTTAAGACAAAAGGGCACCTTTTGCTTGTTTCTTGATCTACAACAGGCATTCCACAGAGTTTGGCGTGGAGGAGTTTTGTATTAAGTCAAAACCCTTGTTCCAGTTGACTTCTAAAATCAGATTTTCAGGATAGAATCTGTATGGTGACGATTTATCAACTGTCCGGCGGATAAAGGCAGATGAAGAACTGCAGCAGCATCCTATCTACATACATCGGTTTTAGGTTATGTAGAAGACACTACTTAATTACGTGGTTAAATGTGTCAAATGTTGGTAACCAAATAAACATATAAGGTAGCAGATACAGAGACATCTTGGTTCATTCAAAGATTCTGACAATTAGGCTGGCGACTTAGCGTCCTACAACAAGATTAAAGAGGCTACATACAAATGAAGTTTCTGAGGGGAAGCGCTTATACTACTTTACAAGTTAACTCCATATGCAATTCCCTAATTTCTGTAAAATAGATAGTACGAATAGTATAAAAAGTCCATATATTCATGGCAAATAGCAAACTAAATAGCTTAAAATTCACAAAAGCCAACAATAACTCTGAAAATAAACAATTCTTGTTGAACTTCTTAGCAGTACTGCCAACCATATTCAAACCGGTTTAGAGCCAAACGGCATTAAACCAGATCGGTTCAAACCAATTGAGTTGGAGAAAGAATGTAGCCAAAATTGTCTTCATCGATTTTATAGAAATTATTGGCCCAACAATCTATAAGCGGTTAATTATTTAACTGTATGTGTGTCTTTTTTAATATTTATAATGAAATTGACTTGCATTTTGGGTTTTGCAATGCCTGTCTTTTGCCAGTTTTGCCAACCCTACTATGTTGAAGTAAAGAGTAGAGAAAAGTTGTAGAAATAATTGATATTTTGCTACTTTAGTATTCTAATATTTAACTGTGTGTCTGTTTTTAATTACATTTTTAAACTAAAAAACAGTTAAGATAAAAATCGCACAGATTCATTTTTTACGACAATCTTTAGCTTTAGCCACTTTTGCCAACCCTACAAACTCAACTGTATATGCAGAGTTTGCTTTCTAAAGAATAATTTTTTTTTATTTTAGTTTTTAACGAAATAAAAGTAAACAGCGTATGTGATATATCATATTTCTGCACACTTGACTGCAGCGCGCTTTATTGTTTATATTTTCTGAGTGTACATGCTTTGACGATCCATAAAAATGCTCTTTACATGAGTAACACCGCCGGCAAGTTGCCAAATTATTTCGACTGCTGCGTTGCATATGCAGTTCTTTCTACTTTGCTTGATTGCGGCTGTTACTCTTTTAAAGAATAAAAAGCTTCTTTGTTAATGCCATGCCCAACAACAACACTTACTGTTTTAATTAAGTTTCACAACTACAACACTTGCCCGAAACAAACTAATGGTTGTATTTCTTCTCTCTCTCTTTCACACAGACCCGATTCAGCATCGAGTTCTATATCAAGTCAAGTAGATGCAGCAACACGCCTCGGTACTGGCGGCGGTGGTGGTGTTGGCAGCTACAACAACTGGAAAACTACAAACATTGCCACAACTAAAATCACTTCACCGCATAGTAAAAAACGCGGCGGTGCCTATTACGGCAATGAAGATATAACCACTTCGGTTTTTTGCAGCAGCGATGGTGCAGAACCGGATCTTTTCGATAGTAACTATCCGGATCTATTGGATATAGCCAAATATGCTGTAGCGCAGGCAACACAGGTGAATGCTAGCTATCACAATGGCATGACACCTACTACGGCTACAAATGCTGGTGGCCTATGTACGCTGCCGCGTAAGCTGAAAAATACTGGCAAATATTTTAAGAATTCTTCGGACAGTCAATCGCCCTTACTAGCGGATAATTCGAGTAAATACGGCAGCAGCACGCTGGGCGATGGTAGCTTTCTGAATGAAGCCATGGGTCTAGGACGACGCTACTCGGCGGAGTCGAGTTATTCGAATTATGCCAGCACTACAACCTATACAAGTGGACAGCGTTCGAATAGTTTTCTGAATTTAGTGCAGAGCGCACATCACAAGGGTGGTGGCGGCGGTGGTGTTGGTATTGGTGGCATTGGTGCACTGGCGGGCAGTCATGTTGTAAGCAGTGGTCAAACAGTTATGACAGCTAATGGCACGATTATAACTAATGGCATTAATCGACGTAATCCAAGTTTACCCTCATCGCCGGTACTTGAAAACTATCGCGAGCAAGAGCAACAGCAGCAACATCAACGTTCCTTTAGCAGCGCTGCTACGCCACTCTTGGATTTTACGGCGTTGGCAACACGTGCAGCCGGTGTGCCTGCTGGCGGTTTAGCAGCAATGCAGCAGCTCAATAACAACAACAGCAACACATCAGCAGCTGCCTATGACTATCATGCCGCGCAATTGGAACGCTTTCTCGAAGAATATCGCAATTTGCAAGATCAATTGTGTAAAATGAAAGAAACCTGCGATACAATACGTAAAAAAGAGACACCGCTGCGTGTCAGCGTCGGACAATCGGCACAATTGGCTGATCCTGTTATGTTCAATGCAGCGCTGACCGCCAACAATGCAGCTGCGCATAGTCCCAAGCCATCAACGACGCTGAAGACGAAAGCGTTACTGCCGGGACAACCACCAGATCCACCACCGTATTGGCTGCATCGAAATGCTATGCTCAAGCGTCTGAATGCCGAATCACCGAATTCTACAGCAGCAGCATCTGGCAATACTACTACAACGGGCGGTCAAACGGCAGCGGATATCTTCAAGAGCTAATGAGTCTGCAGCGTTTTAGCACGCATTTGTACAGTTTTGTAAACGCTTAAAAAAAAAAAAAAAAAAAAGCAAAAAACCTTTTTGTAATATTTCTTAGTTTTGAATTATGTGCGTACGACGCACTTTTCAAGTATGACGACAACAACAAAAACATTATCAGCAGCATTATCAATTACTAGCAACTAGGACACTCGCAACTCTTGTAGTCTCTACTTAAAAACTAAATTAACAGTTAGAAAACTAAGTCATATTGTATATTAGTAATGCATAAATATATCTTTGTCCTGTAACTTTCTAATCGCTCTGGATCTGGATTGAAGAATACTAATCTAATTAATCTACATTTAGGCTATACAAGTAAATACAACGCATATAACTGAATAATACTATATCTACTACAGATCTCAATAAATTAAAGAAAAAAAAAAAGAAAAAAAAAGAAATGGATTATTGTATTAAATGTGCATGAGACAACATTATCAAATATCGGTGATAATGTTTAATTGTTGGTCTAATTTGTAAGTTTTAAGCGCATGCAGTGAAATCAAAGTTAAAATTATATATTAAAAAAAAAAAAATTAAATAAATCAATATATGGAGAAAAAAGGAAATTAATTAATAAACAATTAAATAATAGTGTGTACATTTTTGAAATAACAAAAAGAAATTTATTAAGTTAAACTATTAAAGAGTATGCATAAAAAAAATAAAATAAAATTACAGAAGAAAAGAAAATAAATTATTTAATAAATAAATTGTAATATTTAAAATATTTATTTTAGGGAGCCACTAAGTCAACAATTTCGTTGGAGAAATACAAAATTAATAAAATTAGTTAAAAGTAAAACAAAAAAATGTGTTTTATATTTATTTGCTTAATATGGTATCCTTCTCATTATTGTTAAATGTGTAACGCACAAAAACGCTGCATATTGGCCTTGACCGCCGGCATATGCAAGTGCGCCGTGATAGCTAAATGCAGGTAAAATGACGCTGTAAGCAAGTGTTATGTCACAAGAGTCTTTAGAAGCCATTAAATATATAAGGATAAGACTACAAACCGCCGTGCATCGTACGAAAGTAGCATGTCCTCGTTTTAAAATAAAACATAGGTGCTACTGACTGCAGCTGCTGCATAGCCGCTTGATACGGCTTTACACAACACCGGAACAGCAAACTAGTCTTAGCTGAATTAAAGACATCTTAATGTGAAACAGCAACGCTGTATGCTGCATAAGATTCAGGTGTAGCGACGATAGTGGAGGCCACAGCATATCTTGAAATATGTTGCTGCAAGTAAGCGCCACCATCCTTTTTTTGTCTTTTGAGGTTAGATTGAACAGGTGCCGCCGGAGAATCGCGATATATGAGTTGTTGTGACTAAGACCTCGTTCAGCATATTGGTCGCTTATGACGCAGTGACGAATGCTGCAGCTGCACATGGTTACGGTTCCAAAAGAATAGCGTATTAGTTCATGTCGCCGTAACTTAACGTAAAGGCTGCAACTATTGGTTGCTGTGCCGACGAAAATGTTGCGCACCGTATTTGCGTGCGCTGGAAAGACGAAGGTCTCCGCTGCGCATGCTTGGGGCGGCATAAGCATAGCATATTGGTATCTGATGCCGTTCGGAGAAAGTTACGCACATTGTTTGCGCGCGCCGGAGAGACGAATATCGCCGTTAAACAACCTAAGAGCTGCAACTATTGGTTGCTGCGCCGGTGACAAAGTTGCGCACATTGGGCGCTGGAGAGACGAATGTCGCCACTGCACAAGGTTAGGACGTTGAATATCGGTTGCTGCGCCAGTCACAATTTGCGCGTATAACTTGCTGGCGCCGGAGACACGAAAGTCGCCGTGGCAGAACGTAAGAGCTGCAGCTATTGGTTGCTGCGCCGGTGAAAAAGTTGAGCACATTGTTTGCGGGCGACGGCGAGACGAATGTCGCCACTGCACAATGTTAGGACGTTGAATAACGGTTGCTGCACCGGCGACAATGTAACGCACATTATTTGCTGGCGCCGGCAACAATGTTAGTCACGTTGTTTGCGGGTGCCGGAGAGATCCCACACGGATCAAGATAAGAATATATTCCCCATACAAATTTAAGGTGCAATGGTGGTTCAGGACAACACACTTGGTTTATATTTAAGTTAGTGATTTTTTAGAGTCTCCGCACCCAGTACTTTTTTTTTTTTTTTGTATATGAGTCGTCCTTTATTCGCTGCTCGATTATCTGAGTATGGAAATTAGACTTTATATCCTTTTGTATACATTTCTTAAAAAATCTAATTCCTGAATATTTTACTGCGCTGATTGACTACAAATTTCGACTTGTATTATTTCAAAACACCGATTAACTCGACTTCGACTCTTAATGATAAACCACAACAACCAGGTCAACTTATACCGCTTAAGATTTTATCTGCGAAAAATGTAAATATTGCATACCACCATTCTTGTATTTATTTTCCTTAGTTAATAATAGTCTTTAAAGTGATATCTCAACACGAGTAATGTTTTGTTGTTTTTATTGTCGTATACTACTCCTTCTTAGTGACTAAACTTCACCAAGCATTCATTCAAATTTCCTACTTAATTTAGGCGTTAATTTTGTGCTTTTGTTTAGCAGCGGCAAATAAATCAAATCGGAAGTCGCAACGGAACACAAGACAAACGTCACTTGCGCGGCTAATTTACGCTCGGGAACAGCGAACAGGCGACAGGACAACACAGGACATAGCGGCACGCATACAATCAGCGTTGACGCCTTCAAACCGACGACATCCGCCAGCAATAGCAGCAGGACGCGCCTTAATATTACCCGATCCTTTTTTTTTTTTTTTTTCTTTTCCTTGCTTGCTTCTTCTTACATTTGCATGCCTAATGAAGCGGCTGGCGGCCTTAGCGTTGGCACGTAATTGTCGGCTACAAGGATTGCGTTGACTGACTGGGCGTGTGTGTTAGGTGTGAGGTGAGCCCGAAGTGGGTGTGTTTCACCGCCGCCAACAAAACGGAATGGAATCTTGAGTTTAAGCAATAATTTCATTAAATTACATGTATATAAATTCCGCTCACCCACTCAGACACACTCGTGGTTAGTCAGTCGCTAGGTCCAAAATTGAGTTGTAAAATGCAAATGAAGTGAAACATGCGCGTTAAAGTTCATGTTCGAAATGATGTCGCCATAAAGTAGCATTAAAATGCAAATTATGATCCTTTGACATGGATGTCTGTGTGTGTGCGTGTGTGTGAAGTGGAATGATAGACCTCTCCCACATAAAATCGCACACACTTAACTCAACGACACAAGGCTGGCGGTGTGCATAATTTATGTATGTGTTTGTCACTTGGGGTCACTTTGATTTATATTGCAGCGTAAGAAAAGTATTATAGATGCTTGTAAAGAATTTTACAGATTTTTTTTTAACGAGTAAGGGATTGTATTAAGGAGGAGGGCTACACTTTGATTGATGTGAAAAGAAGTGTAAAAAAAAAGGTTTTATGTATGCAGTTCAAGTTCTTGGTATTTTGAATCTTCAAGTACATGAAGCCAATCCAAACCGACTTCAAGTGGTGACAAAAACCTGTTCTAGAATAATCATTGCTTCAGCTTCTGATAACCTGAACTCGTTTGGTTTGCTACCGAAAGTCGAAGTTCATCAGATCACCGTATTCAATAGTGGCCTGTATCCGCTTCAGGACAAATTCAGTAAAGCCTCTCCTAAGTCAGATATTATGATAAATGGTCTTCAGCGGCGATAACAATTATCCAAAGTCTGTAAATTCTGAATCATACAAACCGACCAGTCTTCTTCCACCTGTTTCGAAAGATTCCGAGCCACCAGCTTATTCGACATAATATATTACAAAGGTTTAGCTCCAACATCCGCATCGATATAAACATAAACATTAAAATTGGAAGATATATCTGAGAGATGCCATATAGAAATTGTGTTTCAAGGTTTATTCAGAACATTTTTGTAGCCGAAATAAATTGTAAGTTTGTTCCCTTCCAAGTTTGTGTGTATTTAAAATTATATTACCCTTTTTTTGATCATGTTTCAGTCGTCATAGACCATGCGACTAAAATAGAAGTCAATCAAGAAACATGTGGCATATTTGCCGACAACGCCAGCGGGAACTTTCTCCACAAGATCCATATTTTTGTATTTGACAAGAAAGCAGTAGACACCGTACTTTAGCTTGGTGTCCAGTATGGCTTCCGGTTCATAGCCTTTAACTAAGCCGCAAGATTGAACTGAATAAAAATAGAAAAAAAAAAAAGATTATGGAACTTTCTTACAGTTTATACATTTGAGTAAATGTGTAGGGTACTACTTACGATCATATTCGCTTGGTATTTTTTCCAACATTTCAATACGTTTGCGTTCCTTTTCCTGTGGGAATAAAAAAGTATAAAAAGTTTATACAGTTTGAAAACTTTTTACTAACCTCTTCTTCAGTTGGTGGATTTTTACGTGGACGACCACGTCCGCGTTTCCGTGGTATAACAGGGTCGTCACTTACGTTCGAAGTTGGTTCGTCTTCGACAACATTCGTTGTATCATTCACTGGTTCACCATTTTCAACATCAGAAATTCCACGTCTTTTTAAAGCAGATCTTTTCTTTAAAGGTGTCTTCGTTGCATCATTGAATGGTTCACCATTTTCAACATCAGAACTTCCACGTCTTTTTAAAGCAGTTCTTTTCTTTGAAAGTATCTTCGTTGTATCATTGAATGGTTCACCATTTTCAACATCAGAACTTCCACGTCTTTTTAAAGCAATTCTTTTCTTTGAAGATGTCTTCGATGTATCTTTCACTGGTTCATCGGGCAAGAAGGTTGTCCCTGAGCTTGTAGTTTCAGCGTTCATTTTTGATTCCTCAGCATGCTCAGCAACTAAAAAACAGTTTTTGTATTAAAAATGCAATTAAATACCGTTATACCATATATATATATATATATATATATATATATATATATATATATATATATATATACAGTTATAAGCTTGATTTTTAGAAGGATTTGAATACGTGGTATCATCTAGTTCTAAATTTAAAGTTTCCAAGCTCATAAATGCTGCTTCTTCAATTTCAGCTAAATTATGGAATTTGAAAAATATATTTTCGAAACTATCCCAATTTTTTTTTTTAATAGATATAAAGTTATACCACATACCATCCTTTGCAAAAATTTCGATCCAACTTAGAGTGGTGTTATATGTATCATTCGAGTTGTCTTCCTCTTCCAAAGTTGAAATCTTAGCACACACTTCTGCTGGCTCTTCTTCAATTTTAATTTCTATAACTAAATAAGCGTAGGAAGATATGGAGATAAATGGTGGAGAAGTTTGCATTATGGAGATAAAGAAATATAGATAATTAATTAGGATTCAAAATAAAATGGTTTGTATTGAGAGGACTTAACTTAAATGTTAAACTTTGAAAAATAAATTTTTAAATTTGAGTAAAGGCACAGAATAAGCCTCAGATGCGGAAAGATGCAAAGAACCTCTTCGAATACTTTGATACCAAGCTAGACAGGTGATGCACTGTTGTTGGAGGAGTTCATCATACAGTAAAGCCCATATCTACAGAAAATATTAGACTCGATTTTCGAGAAGAATGTGTTGCTACTAGTTTATGTGGAGAACATTGACATCATCGGTGAATTTCAATAGGAGAACTTCAACTCCAGTGTTGTAGAAAACAATTTAAATTAAGAATAGAAATAATCAGTAGCAACAACACCAGTCTGGATATAAGAAGGAACTTTACACTTTCTTTGGAATAGATTTCACTCCCAGAGAAGGACTGTAAACATGTGTAAGATGCATAATAATTCCAGTCCTGTGGTATAGAGGTATGTGCCTTGTTAGAATTGATGCAGCGGCTTTGCTTGTGTTGAAGAGAAAGATGTTTCGTAGCCCCGTTTAGAGTTGAAATTTTGGACCTGGGGGATGGAATCGTTTGCAGAAGAGGACTACCAAGGTCTCGTTTGAATGACCAGGTGTGGAAAGACCTCTGCACTACATTAATTTTTGGGCGTCAAGAAGATTGGTTCCCACTAGGATGGTAAATTCGGAATGGTATGGAAGCATTTGTTTGCTAGAAGTTTTCAGTGAATAAAGGGAAACCAAAGAAAAATGATGAAGACGTCACTGCCAGCTCTTACACATCGACTGGAAGAACAGAGTTTTTGGACACATAAAAGAATTAATGGATCATGGTCTTATAGTACTGACCTAGCATCTAATGACTTCTTTTTATTCTCAATAATAAAAAATAAATTGTTAGTTCAACACCATAGAAGGCTTTTGAAGCCTTCAAAAAAACAAATTTTAGTGGATACACCCTTCGGAGTGCCAAAAGTGCTTTAAAAATTGGTTCAAATGCAAATGTATTGATCTTCATGGAGAAAATTTTGAAAAACAATACCATTTTCAATGATGCTTTTTTAAGTACGGTTTTGAACGAAAACCGTGATAGGTCAATTTTAGCAAATCCATATTTAAAGCAATTGAATCGAATACTTACCATTTTCTTCGACTTCTTTAAAATCAATTTGACTTAGAGCAGTATTATTCTCTGCATTCGATGTATCTTGCAGTTCCAGATTTGAAATATCAGCGCGCACTTCGGACTCTGCAATATATTCATCTATAATAAATTATGAAAATAAAAATAAGTCACCAGCTGGATTATTCAAAATTGGTGGCGAAGAGTTGGTATGGATTAAGCAGAAATATTATGGAAGATATGGTCTAGTAATTGCATAATCCAAAAATTGGAATCCCATTGTTCTTTGTCATATCTTCAAGATAGCAGACTTCACAATTTGAGCCAATTATCCCGGAATAAGTTAACATTACTGGTATATCATTTTCCTACATGTACTTACCATTTTCTTCAACTTCTTTAAAATCAATTTGACTTGGAGCAGTTTTCTGCTTTGGTTTTAAAGTATCTTCCAGTTCCATATTGGAAATATCAGCGCTTACTACGGACAGTTCAATATTTGGAGCATCTATAAGAAAAGAAGTACAGTAGTGCGGTATAACAAAATTGGAATTTCTAGGAGAATATAATAGATGCTAGTTTAGGCAATTAGAAGTATAACCATCCTCTCGGAAAATGAAAATAAAATTTTATATGATAATTTCTGTTCTGTTAGAATCGGATGCAACGCTTTTAAGAGATGTTCCTTAGAATTTGTTCTTATTAGAATTGGTCATAAGGTTCTCATAGTTTAGAAATTTAGCAGTGAATAGACTTATACAGGCATGGAAAAATCTAAAAGACTTTTCTAAGTACGGTGAAGTTCGAAAATCGTTCGTAGTCACTTTTAAGCAATTTTTTAAACATTTACAAACCATTTACGTCGACTTCTTTTAAATCTATTTGACTTAGAGCAGTATTCTTCTCTGCATACGATGTATCTTCTAGTTCCATGTTTGAAATATCAGCGCGCACTTCAGAAACTTCAAAATCGACAGCAGCTATAAAAAGAAGCACAGTAATAAGTGAGAGGTCTATTTATTTTAATTTCTTTTATGAACATACCATGATCAACTGGCATATCTTTCAGGATAAAAAAAAAGATATTATGGTAAAAATTAATAGTGTATGTCTGCATTTTAATCAATGTATTCTTACCATCGAATGATGCATCATTAAAATTTAAACCAAGTTCATTTTCAAAAGCCAATTCGGACATACTTTCAAGCCCATAAGTTGGCACATCACTTAATTCCTGTGCAGCGTAGTAATCTACTTCTACAAAACAAAAAAAATTAATATCGAAGAGCAACAAAATATATTTAAACTTTTATATGGATTGGTCCAAGACCAAGGCCTGTATAATCTAATTTTTTACATACAAGGTTACCAAATCTCTGCAATAAATAGTATACGACCATACTACCGCTTAAAAAGGATCTATGAAAAATCGATTTAAAACGCCGCTTAATTCATCATCGATGATAAAATTATCGATTTTATTAAATCATCGATTATAAAATAATTATTTCAATCGATTTATTCATTATAAAAATGCTCTCCTTCCATACTCTTTCTACTTGATACGGTCTTTTCAAGTAAAAGCGCGAGAGAAGTTCTCAACTGTTCATCCCGTGAGGGCCGGGGTTCCACTAGGAAGTGTGCTGGAACCGTTGCTGTACTCCTTGTTCACTGCCGATCTCAATGTCCCCGATGAGTATATAATGCCACTCGATAAAGTTATATATGCATCTTACGCAGACGACGTCCCAGTTCTCTAGCAGACGATCTGGAGAATTGGGCCAAGCGATGTAATATAAAATTGAACTTGTAACTTACCACTCATGTTGTCTTGATTTGAATCTCTGTCAGTTACAAACTGTAAATAATTTAATATTATAATATTTATTATTATTTTAATAAAACAAGAAAAATCAACTATAAACACATCCCTGTTCTAAGGGTCCTAGCGAACAGTTTGGCACATTTTAGAGGGCATGTTTCAGCCTTTAATTTCTGATATCAGCAAAGCTTGTAGTACGTCAGGATTTAGTGTACAATACATCATTAATGACAAAAATCTGGAGCAGATGAAATATTTCCAGCTTTACTGTATAAACGAGCAAACAGAAGTGCTCGCAACTCTGCAAATAACTAACAACACATTGAACAACTGGGCTTGGGTAATTTTTATTGCAAAGAAGAAGAAAAATATTGCATCTTTTTTATAATCTAGACATTCCCTTGAATCTAGACATTCTTCAAAGCCATATCTCTCAATCATATAGAAGTAGGAAAATAGAGGGAAGACAGAATTGTATGGGGGCTACCCTGACTAGGGTTTCGATATGAACCTATTCTTACCGTATTACCCGTAATATTCTTATTTGTAGTTCCATCAACTGGTTGAAAGTCTTCAGTGAATTGATTAACTGCCGCAAATCTACGTTTTCCAGTTTTCTATAAATGATTAAAGAAAAGTATTATTTTAAAATTAAACAATTTTCAATCAAAATCGGTTGAATATTTTAGCCACAACAAACTTATATAAAGGAATGAGAAGCTTGAAATGCTGTAAACTTTTACATGTCCACATAAATATCTGAAAAATAATGTTTTTTTACCATAACTTACCATATTAACATCATTAACTTCCGAACTCTGTTCAAAGTCACTGTGATGTTGTGGACTTTCACCAAGTGCCTATTGTACAACGTTCAAATTATTGAAGCTATCAAATTTTTCGACTAAAATACATACTTCGAGAGATGTAAAAGAATCATTGGAACTTTCATCAGGTGATATGTCCACAAAATTCGGATACGGCACTTTGGTGATTTCATTGACATCATTCCATGGCTTAAAAGTTTGGTTAGAAAGATTTTATTTACACATATAGAAACTCATAATTTCCTTACCGTATTGCACATGTCAGTACGGATTCCAGACGGATCTCCAATATTAGTTGCCTAAAAAGAGTGGTTAGATGGATTTTATATATACATAAAAACTCTTCATTACCTTACCGGATTGAGCATTTCAGTACGTATGCCAAAAGGATCTCCAATATTGTTGTCTTCCTTGAGCTCATTAGTTGCCTAAAAAGTGTGGTTTTGAAAGTTTTTATTTATGTAAAGAAATTCTTCAATTCCTTACCGGATTGCACATTACAGTACGGATGCCACACGGATCTCCAATATTTTGGTTTTCCGCCAACCCATTGGTTGCCTAAAAAGTGTGTTTAGAAAGTTTATATAGAAACTAATGACAGTTTATTCATTAACTTACAGCATTGATCGTTTCAGTATTTAGTAATCCACACGGAGCATCATCAATGTTGTTTTCATTCATTGGAAGTAATACGTTGGCTGGTGGTGCAAATCCAACATTTCCATTGCAAGCATTAAATTCCTAGAACGTCCATAATAAAACAGTTTATATATTGTAATAATATGAAAGTTCGGTAGAACATCTTTGAGAAGTTTTAAATGGAACAATAGTTTTCAAACAGAAGTTAAAATGAGCCACAGATATATTGGGTTGCCATTTTTTGCGTTGCGATGGACCACCAATTTTTCGTTTAACACTCTCCCTCTCTCTTTGTAACACACTGCCGTACAATCAGACTTTCTGTCTAATAAAATTATGTTTTGATTTCGTTGGACTGACTATGTCACTGCACACTTCTCAAGTAAACCTTCTATATATATACTCACTCGCCGCGTCATCGTGATCTGTTCAGTTTGTTGCACATAGTGAACCATTTGGACCATGGTGCTTCGCTCGATTATCAAAATGTCATCATCGTTCTCTTTGATCTCGTCATTAGTATCAGTATTTGCGGCATCCATTCACTTTAAAAATATTGCAAAAATTATTATTTTTTAGTCAAGATTGAGGTCAGTTACGGCGCTCGTCCAAAAATTGAAGGTGCTTCTCCTTCCACTTTTCATTCAGAGTAAATTAGTGCTGTCAATAATATTTAAGTACCTCAAGGTAGTCGGTAATCGTTTAAGTAGTCGTATTTACACTACACAATTGAAAAAATCTCGTTTTTTTATTTTCAAAATTGCCACGCATGGTTGTATTTTTTTTTAAAGTTTTGAGCTATTAAATAGTAAATTTTGTTATTGACAACCCTGCAAAACAGCTGTTTATTGCAATTGCAGCCATAAGTTAAATAAATTAATGAACATTGTTGTTAAGAAAATTATCAACGCAGGAGTGGAATACGGAATGCGTGCTCTTAGTTTTATGGATAGAAAATTTAACTGATCTTCGAAGCTTTCACAAAAAAACACATTTATAAAAAAAAGGAGAGAACGCCTGCAGGAAGCCAATTAGACAGTTTACAACTAGACAGTATACAGCAAGTAAGAAATATCAGTGAACTGTCATGAAAAAGAGCATCACTCTGGTGGGCAAGTCCTTGGGATAGAATGCCCATTTCGTAAAGCTGTTAATGTACTCCAGTAACTTAGTTGCCGCAGTTCCGATCAGTGGACTCCGAGTTAGCACGGACGTATCGTTTGCGTATGTGGCTATCAGCAAGTTATCAGTCTCTATTGTAGTTACACTTGCAGGTGTTGGCATGTCTGCAGTGTATATTGTATAGAGAGTAGTACCTGAGACACTGATTTGTGGTACACCAACGCATATTGGTCTTCTTATCGATTTGGTTCCGTCTATAACAACACAAAAGGATCGGCCATTCAGAAAGCTGCTAACTACATATCTTTGAGAGCTGCGGTGCTAGTAAATTCTTTAACTTATACCGGAATCCAGCGTGTCACTCCTTGTCGAAAGCTTGCTGAATATCAATGAACACCGCTACAGTATACTCTTTTGTTCAATAGCTGGAGCTGTTCTGGGGTTCCATGAAGTTTTTGAAAAGTTTCTACCATTTTGGTATGGCATGTGACACACCATCTATCTGCTTGATCCGGTCCAGAATGATCCTCTCAAACATTTTGGCCGGTGCAGGGAGAATACTGATAGGCCTGTGCGCATCAGCATGAGTTAGCTGCTTTTACGGCTTGGGGACCTCCAGATTTTTGGAAAGTAATCCAATCTTAAGCTGCTATTAGAGATCAACACTATATACAGCGTGGCTTTTAGTGGCAACAGTTTAATAGTGCGGTTGTCCAAACAGTCATCACCCGGCGATTTTTTAGCCTTCAGATTCATAATTTGCAGTGCAACTTCTTGCAGCGTGACCGATTGCGTAGCGAGTGCCATTTGATAAGGTGCAACAGCTGTGCTCTGAACATAACTCTGCATATGATCCGAAGTCAAACTTAATGGCTGAAGTCTCTCCTCTAGATTGCTAGCGAACATCTCGGCTTTCTGTTGACTGGTATGATCCTCCATCCTCCTCTTGGATCCTTTATTGGGCTTTTCACAGTAGCTTGTCTCTTGAAGCGACTCGTTAATTTCCAATGCGAGTAATTGAAGTCTGCTTTAGGGGTCGCGTTGTCCAGCATAGCATCTATTTGGTGTGGTCTGCTTTTCGCGAGAAACTTTTGAGGTCGATTTGCCAGGAATGTCTCCTCTTTTCTTACTCTTCTTTTCAGGCAACGGAGAGCTGCAGCAAAGGGACGCAACTGTGCTACGTGGTGTTCTTTGGAAATTAATGGGGTTTTCGAGGTAGCTTTTGCTGGTGAGCAGTGAAACTGCGACATCAACATCCTCGGGACAAAGTATTTCCGTGTTGAGGTTTATTCTGCTATCAAGTTCCGCTATGAAGACATTCCGGAGATATCAGCCGTTCACTGCGGGGCATGTATTGGGGCGAGTGGTGCAGTGTGGCCATTTTTGGTAAATGATCAGATGTAAGATCAAAAAGCCTATCAACTTAAAGTCTATTCGAATCAATGCCGTTGAATAAAAATAAATCCAACACTGTCGCCATGAGCTGAGTGTTGTACGAATAGAACGTTGCGTCTCCGGTGGCTAGAACTTGACAAGTGCTATTGTCTAATGCTTCTTGCAGTCGTGTGCATGTTGTAGTGTTGCCCCATCATGGATGAATCTAGAGCCCAGGGAGTTAATCAGGTTTACAAAGCCATCGTTAGTCCATGGCTCATTCGGAAGCAGGTAAATTGAGGCGATTGTGACATTTCCGCCGATAATTTGCAGATTCACACTTGCCATTTGCAAGTCGCATGCCTCCTTTTGCCTATTATAAACATTCGCACAAAGAGTAGACTCACTTTTGTTTATGTATTCGCAATTAATGCTCCATAAACCACATAAAGTAATACGTATGCAAAATGGGATGCATTTACAAAGTAGTCCTCTTAAAATTGTTGCGGCTTTGCCATTTCAGCAACTGATGCAGGCTGGCCAATCAAAACAGAAAAAAAAGCTCGTTAACTGTCTCGCAGGATAATGAGTAAAATAAAAATTGTGCATGCACTGAGTTCAGCGCTGTCAAGCTGTCAGTCAAGGTCGTTCAAGATGAAACAGGCGTTGTGCTTATTAGAGTAAGTGTGCGAGTGTGTGTGTTTGTCTGTGGCAGCAGTTTTGATACCCTTCACATGAAATATTTATAGTATAACAATTTTTTCATAAAATTTCTACCCATGTCTCATGCGTTCCATGAAGGTAGGATCCGAATTGGCTCGAACCTGCATTGATACCTTTTTTGAAGAGATTCAGGAAATAGCAGAGGCGAAGCAATATTTGTCTGGTTTATTTAATAAAAACCTATTTTGGCGGAAGAAACAGGTAATCAAACTACTAGCTGGTACAATTTCACTTGGTGCAGTGTTGCAAACCTTTTCACTAGCTATGAGTTAACGAACAGTAGTTAGCTCTTATACAAAAACTCATTCTTAGTTTAGGTACATTTTTTTGGATTTATTTTTAAAATTTCATGTGCAGCGTATTAAAGCTTCGACCACAATTAACTACATTTTTTCATTTAATTTTTTTTCTTCTTTAAGTTAATTTGAAATGAGGACAGTAAGCCAAAAAATAGTATAAATAAATGAGGAAGCAGCAGATAGATAGACGTAGAGGTATGTGCGTGCCACATGTTGCAACTTACTGCAAGCCAGTTGCCACTTGAAAGCTGTGGTTTTTGTTGTTATTGTATTTTATCTCATGTCCTTCTCGTCCTGCTATACATTGTATCTGTCACATGCCGCTCAACTACTGGCTTGACTTTGTGCGCGCATATATTCGTAAGCATTTCTTACTACACCACGTATGTACATATGTACGTATGTTACGGTGTGGGAATTTTTTTATCATTAACCGTGTCCTTGCAGCCATTTCAACATGCCACTTAATGCCGTGCTGCACGTGTGTCCCAGCCAAAGCGTGCACCATTTTCACATACGACGCTGCTTGGCTCTGTTGTGGTTTCGCACAATTGCTTCATTTTGCGGCGCCACAATTGAGGCCTTGGTGCTTTTGCATTTTTGTAAGTGAACGAACATTTCAAACGCCCAGTCGCCACCCAATGCGCTTCTTTGTCATATTTATAAGTTGCCACTTTTGCCGAAACGAGTCGGTCACATCGTGTCGGCTAACAGATGTTACCTGTTTCGGTTACGTCATTGTATTTTTATTTTATGTGGGGCAAGGGTATATTAAGATTATGGCAATGTATGTAACAGGCGAGAGGACAGGCAGACGCCAGAAAGAAAGAATATATATTTTTGTTTAGCATGAAAATCGCGATAATATATCGAAGTCCGTCTCTCGTGTATGTGTGAAGAAGGATATCTTGGAGATTATAGGATGTAGAGCCATACAAATGTGTTCCTTTGGTCAAATGCATATTCAAATCAAGTGTAGAAAAAAGTATGGGATGACATGCTCCTAGAAGGCCTATTTGTTTTCTATAAGATTGAAATATATTACATATAATGAATTTTACTCGATTAGCTTCGCATCCGGCTCGAAGTTGATATCCAGTCCGTATTTTTTCGATTTTACCATGAGTAGATGAGGTCGCAAACAGCCAATGCGGTCTCAGCTGCACGAAATAGTGGTCCAAAAGTGGACTTCAAATTTTAAAATAAACTTCCGGAGCAGTCCTAGTCGAATGCAAAAAACACGAAGTCTCTATCTATTACCGTTTCCGAGATCCTTTCGTTCATACAGACGGACGGACAGCCGGACATGTATATATCGACTCCTCTATCACTCCTGACCATAATGGGGGTAACTTTGGGGGGTCTCCAACCATTATTTCTACCTGTTACATACATTTGCACAAAACCAATAGGCTCTTGTACCTTCGGTACAGGGCCTGAAAAGTTTAGCAAGAAACTTGATGATTGTTCATATAAGATTTCGGTATGAGATCGGGATTTGGCGATTTTATTTTAATTTTTCAGGCATCGAATTATGTTGCGGACCGAAACAGCGGTCATTGTGTCATTAATTTAATTTAATCATTTGAACAACAGGTATTCTTTTTCATGATCCTGTAGGAACGAACAAAAGTTCGGTGGTTATCATGATTCTCCATGTGTTTTGATTTTGAATCATTGGGGAGTTTTTTGGCTATCAGAACAACGGTTATTTTTGTTTTATACGTTGTCAGAGACTTTTTGAATAAAAGATTTTTTTTTTTTTTTTTTTTTTTTTGGCAAATAAGCTCGATACGTTTAGTCCAGCGGTTTCCCAAAATTGGTATTCCCTTCAAATAATAGGTTTTCTCATTGGCTACAAAATAGGCGTTTTTTCTAGTAAGGACCTCTGGATAGACAATACTTCTCCCAAATCTTTTTCCGCATAGTCGTTCCTTGAGGTTTGGTAACAGGAAATAGTCACAAGGGGCTAAATCTGTAGAGCATGCTGGTTGAAGTATCAGTTCCTAGCACAATTTATGAATTTTCGTTATGGTGACATCACACATGTGCACCCGTGCATTGTCCTGATGGAACAGAATTTGTTTTTTGCCAATTGCGGTCTACTTCAAAGCAATATAAAATCTTTTCAAAAGCTCTGAATAATATTCGACGGTGTTTCTTTTTGTACACTTCAAGGAAATCGATATGAATGCCACCGTATGCATCCCAAAAATAATTGGAACTATAACCCTATTGGCTATCTTTGGTGCAAGTAGAAAGCCGACTCTCTATATTGTTCCTTGGTCTTCGCTGTGATGTGATGTAGCCATATTTCGCCTACGGCTGCTGCTTAACATCGCCAACTACTTTAAAGTGGTTAATCGATTGTGCTTATAGTCGGGAATAAATTTTTCATGTCTTAATATTTATGAGAAGTACCCGCTCGGTTGAGCCTACAGCCTTACTTCACCTCACGCACTTGCATTCTCCGATCATCCAATATTATTTCACGAATTTTATTAATGATTTCTTACTTGAAGACCTCTATGGGCGATCTGAACATTCGGCGTCACTTGTGCTGGTACGATCGTAATGGAATTCACTAAGCCTCTTCTTAACCATTGATATTGATGGTGCAGATGATGCATTAGTGTAGTCAGGATTGTTGCCTTCTTCAGCTTAAGACCTTGAAGCTTGTTTTCTACATTTTCTCTGGCCAATATTTAACTGCAATAGATGTTCTTGCCTCTTGGCCATCTGAAACTATATGTATTGGAGCCAATAGTTAATTTTATAAACAGTTGGTCTTACCACTCCCAAATCTCTGTTAACACTTGAATATTGCTCTTTTGATTTGTGTTCCCAACAGCCATCGAACTATAATACCAAATTCTTCATTAAACTATTGCTCCATAGGTCTCCAGCGCAGCACCTTTTTCTTGAAAAATGTTCTTCTATATTTACTTCTTTACTTCATTTTGTCTGACTACATACAAACCTTCCTTCAAAACCTCCGCGATTAAACGTATCATAAAAGAACCGTTATATCAAGCTGATCTAACGATTTCATAACTATTCGCTACTTGCACCAATTGATCGATCGGCCCGTAGTAGTATGCCATTGCATCTGGTTTGCCCATGTCTCCAGGTTGGAACTTCTTGCCCATGTCTGCAGGTTGACGACGCATGAAGGTTCCCATTGCTTGCAGGTTGCTACTGCTAAATCTTGCTACTACTTGCAGGTTGCTGCTGACTGCAGAACTGTTTCTAGGCTCCCAGTTCCTTCAGGTCTTCTTCCTATCTAGGATACCACTAGCAGGTTGCACTGGTAAAACGATGTTACTGCCTGCATGTTCATGTTTTGTGGTTGCTTTTCGTAGATTGTCACTATTTTAAGGTTGTCACATCTTCTAGCATGAAACTGCTTCTAGGTTACCACTGATTGCAGGTTGCTACTGTTTCCAGCTAGCCACTTCTACGATGCACATCTATTGATTTACATGATGAAGGATTTTAATTGCCTCAGCTTTTACACACAGCATTACTTGACTCGCCATTAATCGGTTCAATATCTTTCACAACACGATCCAAAAATCGAATTTAAAATACTTAATTTGCATAGAACTTTAATTCCCACTCAAAACCACGACGAAGCATTTTTTGCACATTCGGATTCACAGAAGTTCCATGAAACACATCAAGAATAGTTGGTTACGCCAGTCTGTCCTGCCACTTCAGTACTCCGCACTCTCGAATTTGTACATGTATATCTTACGTAAATATGATACTTTTGACTCCTTCCATTCCCCAGCAGTGACCATTATTTCGACCTTCTTTTCTCCGTTCCCAACTAATAACAAATACATCAAATTCCCAAATTTCGAATACTGCAGCAAAAAATTCTTTAACGCAAAGAAAACTGTTGTCTCCATCGTTTGTGTAAATTGCTTCTCCGGAAGTTCTTCTTACGATGTCTTTGAACCTTAACAGCCATCAGAATTATACTTCCTCCGCAGAGGTCGAATACAATCGGCTGCGCCAGGAAATATACCGCCCAAAATCAAGACTGGCTACTCTAGAGAAACATAAAACGAAATTATTTTAGTTCTTCGTGTTGTTTGAGGAATACACACATACATGCAGAGCACATTCATACGTTTACATTTTGGCAAGCTTCTGGAATAAACGGGAAGTGTTTGCACCTTTATTTTGCTTAGAAGTGCCTCTGTTTGAAATAGCATATGGTGGCATCCACTTTTAGTAGAAGTCTATAGACCCAAAATCCATTTTGTCCAATTATTCTTTCTTCCATTTTAACCAAGCTGGAGACTACAAAGTCGAGAAGTTTTTTTAAAACTTCTGCTTAAATCAAAGCTAGGACCTTCTCAAATGTGCTTTAGTTTACCATTTTGTATGACAAATTAATTTCTTTGCTTGGCTACAGAATTTTGAATTTATTATGAAGCCTCTTAATATTTCGGTGTCATCAAACCAACAACAACATATAAAGTGATGAAGCTTTTGATAAAGGACATTAAAGTTTCGGTTTTGCTTTATGTTTTAACTGTTGTTTGCATCTTTCATGTATATATTTCTTCTTTTTATATACATACTTGATTCGCACTGGTTTCTATTTTCGATGCAGCATTGTCGGACGAACGCCAGCGGTAAAGTGTATCTTGAACACCATTATGTGCATGTCCTTGGCTGCCTGCTTGCCAGCTGTGTTGCACTTATTTGTTTCCATACATATTGCATATCTCGCCCACACACACACACACACACACACACACACACAAACACATTCCTGCCACATATTTTATTTTATTTTATATTTTTTTAAGGAATTTTCAATTTCGATATTGGTAATCGATACGGCAGCACATTGAATGCTTGTGGTCGGCGTCGGTTGGTGCACGCTAATAGCCGCTTGCAGCCACATGAAATGAAATGATGCCAACCAAGCAACGTAGTATACGGACGGAGCATTGTTTCCGCCATTTTTAATGTGCGCTGATGTCGACCATTTTTAATGGTGTACGAGTATGTTGCGCCATTGCTTTTGTTCTCGTGTCGCCATTTGCTGTTAAAACTTTGACTGCCGCGCGTGCCACCCATTTACGGTTGTGTAGCCGTACGCCTGCTGCTGTTAAATTGAAAAATAGTTTTTTGCCACTTTTGAAAAATGTTTAATCTTTGTTTTTACGCTAGTTTCAAGTAAATGCTACACCCCCACCCGTACACCATGGTGTTTTCTATGTAATGTGTGTCTGTGTGTGGTCTTGTACGCGAACTCTGAACTTTTGGCCAGCAGTTTGTGGCAACGGAAAGTTAATAGTTTGTAATTTATTGATTGCCCCAATGCGCGGAAATTGTTGGCTGTTGTTGTTTCTGAAAAGCAGCAGTCGATGCATCCTATTCGAAATTTTAGCTAATGGCGGAGATATGTCAAAGTGTATTAAAGTTCTCTGTGTAGTCATCGGCTATTTAGAGGTTAGGTCGCAGCGGTCTTATCTTTCTTTATTTGCTTTAGTTGCTACGAAATTTGCATTGTTTTTCGTTTTAAACATTTGTTGTTCTTCAATTTTAGTTCGGATTTGAATTTTGAGTATTTCTCTATATGTATATAATTTAGTTCAGAACCACTTATACATACTTGATTGCGCTAAAAACTTTATTTGATGTAAAATTAGTTTAAAAGAATACAAAAGCCAAACTTTCAGAAAGGTTGCTATTAAAAACGATTAACTTACAAAATCCTTGAAAATCTATGTTGGGTAGTATATGTAGAGTGATTGCCTATGAAGATGATCTGGTTTTACCGGTAACTCGCCATTCTTAGGTGGAAAGCAGCACAAACTACAATATCTAAAGATGCCAAGATTTCTGATCCAGTTTTGAACTCAGAAATGCTGAAGAAAAGAAAGAAAAAAGGTAAAGGCTTTATACCCGTCTACATTCATAAAATAAAGTTTGGATGCAAATGAAGACTTCGTTGGTTTTAAATTGAGGTTTCCGAGCCTATACTAACCTAAGAATACAAATCTGTTGGGAGTTACGAAATCTCAGCTATTCAACTAGCTTAAAGTACCAGCAGTCAGCCTTGGTATAAATGAGTGAATGCATTCTCAGCTTTACATGCAAAACTGAATCTGGAATCTGTAGGCATCTTTCTAAAGCATACGGCAGCTGAAATAAGGAAATTTATCAGGCCAAGTTCTTGAGCCCACACTTACAACTCAGTAGCCCATCCAAGACTTCAGTCTAGTAGAACACTAGGATATATCGTCCAATCTATCTTCAATCTATCTTCCAATATTCCTGTATCTTCTAGTAATCTTCCATCTATTTTGCATCTGCCTTCCATCTATCTTCCAACAATCTTCAATATAGCTTCCATCTATCTTTCAACAATCTTCAATATAGCTTCCATCTATCTTCCATCTATCCTCCATCTATCTTCCATCTATCTTTCATCTATCTTTCATCTATCTTCCATCTATCTTTCAACAATCTTCCTTTTATCTTTAGGCGCTCTCTCAAATGACAAAAATCAAGATCTATAAAGCTCTATTAAAACTAGCCTCTTGAGTCGTGAGTGAGTCGGTTATTTAGATAGGTATTCGTGCCTAGGCTGATGATCCAAAAGCTGATTCTAAATGTAGACTTCCGGGCTGTCAATGAGGCGCAGATTATACTATCGAGATTATGCAGGAGGCCAACATGCCACACTCCATCAAAGATCTGCCTCATATTAAGTTAAGACATCACCACATCACGTACTCCTTGGTCGATATTTAAGCAAAAAAGCCAATTTTGGTGCAATTGCCCTCAATCCCACATAACGTCACCCATATAATTCCAAAGCTTAAAGCTGTCATAGAAAGCCATATTTTAAATAAAGATACTCAGACAATCTATAGTGTACCACGAAGTCAAGCTTACTTGACTGCTCCATTCTGTCCTTTTTTTTTTTTTGTAAACTAAAAGCTTTCTTTAAGCCTTGAAAATAGTGTGCGGTGTTAATTTTGATTTGTTTCTTCTGTCAGGATGCACGATGAGAATTCAACAAGTCGACAGTCGACTAGCAAAAAAGGCAATGCCGCTTGCTACACCAGCAATGCCAAATATTCTTTTAAGTGCATAGCTTGTGGGGGAAAGCGTGAAGCCTATTGAGCAAAAAATGGTTAGGGTGTGACGACACAGTCTTTGTCATTGAGCTAAAATGCATTCAAGCGCTGCGATCTCTGACCCTGTCCCTGGCTGCTTGCCGCCACCAACGACGACCCTATCAATGCAAAGTTTAAGTGCAAAACGCTGTAATGAGCAGAGAAAGATAATAACTCATTAAAACAAAAATAATGAAAGCGGGGAAAAATAAAATAAAAATAAAATAGAAATAAAAAAGAAAGCAAGACAAAACTTTTCATTTGGTTGCACAGAAACTTTATATCACTTCACACAAAATAAAATATCACACAGCAGCTATGCAACTGAATAGAGAAAGAAAATGATGTATTTTAAATGGAGATGTGAACCATTGAAGCTCTATCTATATCTGAATTATGTTCTATATCTATGATGGCTCAATTTGCATCAGTGTGAACTATTTTAAGCAGATTGTTGCTGGATCATCTCAAACATTTAGTTTTAGTTCAAAGAATAATTTAGATCTAAAAGGCTTATCTATAGCAGCTAGACGCACTTTTTTTATGTCATCTTATTTCTAAGCGTGCCCAGCCATTCTACCAACTAATAATACCCTTTTAAAACTATGTGTGCAGCGTATAATGACAAACAATGACTGCTACTCAAAGCGCGGAAAACTAGAGGAAGCGGTAAAGAGGATAAAGCGCGCATGAAATGTCAAGGATAACGCTCGGATAGACACAGTAGCGACTTTCATGTTGCTGCCAAAAAGCAAACAAAGCGGAAAGTATTATGCATAAAATACTTATATATAAGAGACCCGCGACTTTGTTTGCAATTATTTAAGAATTATGATTTAATAGCTTTTAATTACCTTTTTTTTTTGCAGTGATGTGAAACTGTGTCAAAAAATGATCTCCTAGTACTTTTGTTTATTAAACATATTACTGTGGCCTGTTTAGAATTCTTCTGATTTACTCTTCTGCAAGACTTTGACAAAATATCTCAAGGCATAAAACTTTAAGAAACTGGAGATCATTTAAGCGACTAACACAACTGTATGATGTGCTGAAAACTATTACAGTAACCATTGCCATTAGTGCGGAAGAATCTTCTTCACCACTGTGAGAGATCCCAGAAAATATATATGTTAGTTATAAAAGTTGTTTACCGAATTTTGGCTGGATATTTCAAAAGAGATAAAAATATGTACTCTATATATACCCAACAAAACCTAGGCAAACGTACGGCAGACCGAAATGTTTATAACATCTCGTTAAGGTGAGAAATAATATGCACTTACTAGGGACTTCGATGTCTTATTCAATATAAAAATAAGAACTAACAAGTCTTGATACTTAGAACCTACTATTTCCGCTTCAGAAAATTATTCAATTGCAACTTCTCTATATAGGGTACCTTCCGATTTTTTTAAAATTGTTAGTTTCGTTGGGAGCTTACATTAATCCTAATAAGATATTACCAGGCATTCAGATCGGAATATATGCGCTTACAAATTTAAAGTTTAAAAGGTACAGGGTATCTCGAAATAGAGCACACTCGACTGCAGTGTGCATTCTTCTTATGCCATTCACACACAAAGTATATATGTATATATTATCCATCTGCTCAAAAAGAGGAGTCCATCTAACTATTTCCGTCTGTATGTCTGTCAGTTTGTGTCTTGCGACTCATTTTTTTTAATAAATTTTTGTGATATCTGGCAAAATTTTGGTATATCTATATATTTCTGCTCTAAGCACATCGAATATCCAAATAGATATGCCACGCTTCCTTTTAGGGGTAGCCCCCATAGAAGTACGTTGACTAATTATACAATTTTATCGGGAAAACTAATTTTTTTAATACCAATCTCAGCTAAGAAGTCGATATAGTAGCTTCTCTTGAAAAGGGTCTTCACATACATATACAAATAGGTATTTCGTCCCATTTTTTCAGTTTACACAAATCCATCGACCAATTATATAATTTTATAAGGAAAACGAATTTTTCCATGCTAAGCAGTCAATATGGTGATTTCTCTTGATCGGGGGCTTTATATACATAGACGAATGAGTATATTTCCTCATTATTTTGGATGATACAAATCCATCGACCAAATAAAAAATTTAGTTTAAAAAACTTATATTTTTAGGCCCTGTACCGAAGGTACAAGAGCCTATTGGTTTTGTGCAAATGTATGTAACAGGTGGAAATAATGGTCGGAGACCCCCCAAAGTTACCCCCATTATGGTCAGGAGTGATAGAGGAGTCGATATAGACTTGTCCGTATGTCCGTCCGTATGAACGAAAGGATCTCGGAAACGGTAATATATAGAGACTTCGTGTTTTTTGCATTCGACTAGGACTGCTCCGGAATTTCACAAGTTTATTTTAAAATTTTGCTCCTCCTCCCCCTTCCTCATAAAATCACCCCCAAGGCTAAAAAATTTCTTCGGCACAAGTATGTCAGTATAGAGATAACGTCCCTCTAAGCCAAAATCCAAAAAGTTCATCAAAATCGGATAATAAATGACGATTTTATAAGCAATTGAATTTGAACGACCCCCCCTTTTCTTTTCATTCATATTCGCGCAGTGAGAAGTGGTCATGTGTTTGGTCATATGCTCGGGAAACATTTAATGTGTTTGTTAGGCGACCTGAACTGGTACAGGGCCTCTTACTGTCGGTTACGCCCGACTGTAATTTTCTTACTTGTTTTATATGAGTTCTTATTTGCGAATACCTTTTTTTTTTTAATATAATTTTCCTAAAGCATCCAAACATACTTTAAACCCTCTGCTGCAGCCAGCAGAAAACAGTTAGGAAATTCTAAAAGTGTAAAGAGTGTTTAACGGTTTTAAGACACATTTTACTTATTTAGTTTTCATATTTTTTTTAAATACAATTGTTTCGACTTACTAACTAAATACTTCCATGCAAATGACTAAAGCAAAGCCAAGTTAAACGGGCGGAAAATGTCGATGGTGACTTGGTAGCAGTGATGTTTTGTCAGTGTTGAAAAACGCGCCGTAACCAACTGTAGAGGCTACCTCACCCCCACCGAACTAAGTACGCCTCATTCCGGCTAAACGCTTTAATCCGCTTTTTGGCAGTTTGTGAGCTTTGAGCGAAATAAAAACAAACAAAAAAATAAAATAAATACTAAATAGCAAAGCAAGGCAAAAAAAAAAAGTCGCATTAACAAAAAATACAAACAGAATTCTTTGCTAAGGTTAAACCGAAATTTCAATACCCTTCAAACTCTTAATACTTTGTACAGCTTTTAACACTTAAAAAAAATAAAAAAAAATTCAGGTTATGATTCAATTCTATTTGAGGCCTCAATATACCAAAATGATTTCTTTGAGAATTATTTTACTAGTAAACATATCTCCTTCAATTTACAAACTCTACAAAAAACTATACGATACCCTACAAAAATACACTAAATGTGCAGCGCATGAAATAGTGAAAATCTAAAAAAAAAAAAAAGGAAACAAAGCCAAATAAAATTTCGAGACAGCAGTTGAAAAGCGCAAGGGAAAAGAAAAGGAATCATCTCTAAAATAGTAAAAGTATTATCAGCGACGTCGCAACTAAAACGCCGGCAAAAGTTAAACCAGCACAAACGAGTTTGAGGCGAGATTTCAGTGGCAGCTCAACGCAGAAGCACGAAAGGATCATCGAACGAGTGGGCCAAGCCAAAAGGACTTTGGCAGTTTACAGTCTTTAATGAAAAGTTTTGCGCTAGCTACTACGAGTACTAGCAGCTGCATGCGGTTGAAGGAGGCAGTTTGTGTGTGGTATAGGGTGGCTTGTTTGGCGTCTGATCTGTTTATTTCGCTGCCAAAATGCTGTGTGTGTGTTTGTTCGTGTGTGGGGCGGTGTGTTAAGGGGTGTCAGGGGATAAAAAGCCAAGAGCAAGTAAAGTCGAAAGCGCAACAAAAATAGAAAAAAAGAAAAATAAAGCCAACAACTTGCTTTTGCACTTGAAAAAGGTTTTGTTGCAAAAAGGATGTAAGGCAGCGGACGCAAGTTGCGAGTGAGTATACGTTAATCCCCGCGAGCATGCATCGTTGATGGTGTGTTAATCAACAGAACTAGTGGGTGTATTAGTAAGTTCAGGCTAAAAGAAGAACAAGTAGAAAAACTCTTCTAGGCTAGTGCTCATTAATTTAGTAAGTAAGAGCAAAATTAGTTTTTTTTTTTTCTTAAATCAAATTATGGAATTGAAGAAGCTTTATTGTGAGTAACATTAACATAAATTAGGTTTCTACGCTTAAAATTTGCTAAACACTAACGCTATTCAAACTGTTTGATTGCACTTTTGAATCCTATGACATATATGCTGCTCAAACTGTATGCAATTCAATTGCCTCAAACTGTATGTAAATGTATAAAATTGTTCAATCTCAGCGATGCCTCACCTACAAACTAAATTGTGTTGTTGTTGTTGTTAATTCAGTTAGAAACGCCCAGTTGAAATCGGAACACTAAAAAGAAAAGATCCCTCTACAACAAGTTAAGTCGATGAACAACAAGAAATTTGAGACTAAAAAAAATAGAGCTTTCAAGTTTGGCTACTTAATGTCTCCTATTCAGTCTTTAGATTAATGAAAGTGCCAAGCCCTCCGTAACGTGTAGTAATCATAAAATTCTTCCCCTCCATTCTGAGTTTTTTTTTAATCAAATTCTTGTTCTTATACCCTGTTCCCCTAAGGGGCTTGGCAGATCACACGTAGTATATACAATTTTTTCAGCTTTAAAAGACAAGTCGATAATGCAATGTCCGTCTATCTGGCTGTTCGTATGATAATCGAGAACTTGCAGACTATAATAAATAAAGCCTTCGAAATTGGATATTTATTTTCATATTTATTCTGCAGATCACTTGTATTCAATGAATGTGCTTGGATCCTCTCAATCAGCGGGTTGGGACTTACCATGCAAACATTTCTCTCATTCTCAGGCTTTGTATCAAAAATTTTTATTGATATTGGTAATTTGCTAGAAGTGCCAATAATTGTCTTTACGTTAATCCTTATAAAATATTGTATCTAAGGCCAGATACAACCACTAGAAGGGGTGGCTCCTATTCAATTCTGTCTCATCTTTCAAGGTTTCGTATGTAATGTGGCTCAAATTTAGTTAATCCAGTTTTTATTTCCTTTTGATTGTACAGGTGGTTCTGGACCTGTTAACATATAACTTTGACTTAAAATAACCACTAGATCACACGATCTAGGGTGTTAATTCTGACTACCGAAATGAGAGAGTTCACGACCAGGAAATGTCTCATGCGGTAATTGAATTGATTCAAGGGCTGTGTGGCACTGTCATGTTGAAACCACATGTTGGTCACATCAATATCTTCCAACTATTGCAGAGGGGACTGTGCTATCGTGTCGAGTTACGAAGCACCAGTAGCAGTCATTACTTGACTAGCTTAATTTTTAACAAATGTATGGTTCATTCAAAAATTCGCACCAAACAGTGACATATTGTCGATGCATTTGTTTTTCGTCAATCAAAAAATCAGCATCCGCTTGTTGATGTTCAATAATCCATTCAACGAACTCTCTTCGCTGTACATGCGGGTACAGGATATATCGAAGTCATGCGAACTGGACTGAAGCGTTATCTTTTGTTTGTATTTAATACGTCGTCATGTCCATTATATCTCTCTCGCATTCATGATTTTCCAATAATATATATTGGCCAACTGAATCCTTCTTTCGAAGATCTCTATATAAAAATTTAAATTTTAGAGGAATCTCTGATTATTTCCATATAAATTGTTGTTCTAAAGTTGCTATTTAGCTGTTTATCACTGAGTTTGGTCCATATCAAGACCATAATTTTTACACTATTTCAGAAGAGAGACCCATTTTATTAATATGGTTGGTCAGCAGTTGATGTTCAGTTAGATAGCTCGTGAGTAGATCTTCAAGATCCAGCATTAAGTTTTCAATTACAGATTTGGACGAGGAACAGCTCAGTCATCATGGGAGCTGCATAAGCAGATCTCTCCTCTCTTTCAGTTAGTCTTATGGATTGGAACCAAAAACAAAAAAAAAATTAAAGTTGAGAATTATCAATTAAATCTGGAACAAACTTATAGAAGAATGGGCAAAAGCTAAGTGGTTAAATTGTAGCTTGACTATCAATACTATATAAAATATAAGCCAGTGGGTCAAGTTCATGTTGCAATAGATAACTTCATATTGGATCCGAAGATACCCATACACATTACCCTCCTTCAATTCCGATCGACTTGGAAAGAAAACTATAAAGCAAAGTACCAGTAGAACTGTTATGTTACAGATCTCAATGCAAGGAATAAGTTTAAGAATATGAGACCCAGTTCGGTTAGGTAAACTTCAGGGTTGGTTTGGATCATCAATTTCTTTTCAATGGTGTAGACTTATGACAGCTTCCAAAACAGTGCTCAAACCATGCACAAATAGCAAACTCTTGCAATGTGAGACTCCGAATAAATAGAAATAGGTTTTGCTTGCCTATATCCAAAAAAAACTTCTTGAAAACGAATTTCAAAATCTCTTCCAAAACAGATTATTGGTGAATTGAAGATTTATGCTCAAGCTTTTTTTTGTACGACAGAACTTTATGGAAGCTGCCACTACTACATCATCTGCTTAATCGATGACTCTACACTTCTGTGTACTGAATATGTTAAGGAGTTCATCTATCACGAGAAACAATAAAACTGGTGAATGAAATCTTGAGCGATTGTGCAGCACTGAAGTCTGGCTGATCAGCGTTTCTTAATAACCACCATGCGACTAAATATTGTCCCAAAAAGGAGAATTTTTTCAACACTTTTATGGTCTTCCAGTGTTGTCAAAAGCAGCCTCTATGTGCAGAAGTCAATTTATTTTCATTTCTTATTCGGTTATCGGTTTCTGAATAGTTGACTACAACTGACTTCCACTTCATATAGGCGCATTGATGTTTTTTTGTAAGGGTAACGAAATATTAAGCTTGTGATAATTGATGTATCGTTTAGAATGAATAAAGTAATACCCATAAATCTTTAGGACTGAGCTATTTGTATAAGACTCTTTCCCTATTTAAGGATTAAAATGAAGTTTACCTTTCTCCATGAGCGTGGTATGTGGTCCACATTAATGGTCATAACAATTCCCATGAGTTTTATGAATACAGCTAAGCAGAGTTGAGCAGATACCATCTCCCATAGAGGACTTCTAAGGTTGGACTTCTTGTTGGTGACATTAATGAGATGAGTTGAATTACTTAAGTGTTTCAGTTTTTTTTGACTATTATCAGAGACCATCTTGACTTTTCAAAAGCCTGATATCGTTATCACTTTGTGGAGGGATATCGCTTCTAGTAGCGTTAGGAAATTTTCGCATTACCTCTGCTATGAGTTTGATTTGTTCTCATCCCATCTTTTGGAAATGTTGCTTCCTTGTAATATTTTAACCGTCCGACGCATAGAGGCTAGCTGTTTAGACCATCATGGAATCTTCATGGAAAAACAAGTTCGCTCATGGTAGTTGCTCACTGATTAAGTTGGTAATTGGTTTACAAGGAAGGAGACTTCGTGAGAGTCTAGCAGGTTTGGAAACTTCGAAGCTTGTATGCTGATAATTATGTCGGAAGGCTTCTTTGAAAACCGCAAAATCCTTGCCAAGTTTAACAACCCACTGCTAGAAGCTGCATTTAAAAATTACAAAAACTTTCTAATACACCCAAAACAATAAACACATATGTACTTTGTTGTTATTTTGTGCAGGTGTTTGTATGTATATGTTTGAATGTGTGTGTGCTGTTTGTATTAGTGTGGTCGTTTTTGTTGCGGCTGTTTGTATTGGTTTTGTTCACCGCCTGACGCTGATGTTTGTTTGTGCTTCGCATTTCAGGCAATGTCGCACAAAGCCTTAGTTTGCATCCTACGTCCTTGCGCCATTCAACGTTTTGGCTTTTACCAAAATTGCCATGCATTTTTGTATGTATGTATGTATGTATGTATGAGTGCATTTCATATACCTCTACCTGTGTATGTGTATTTTTCGTCAGTTTGTTCGATTTGTTTGCCACAGCTTCGGTCATTTTGCGGTCAGTTGAGCTTTGCTTTTGTTTGGATTTGCATTGGCTTTGGATTTTGGAAGGAAGTGGCTTCCGTACAACTTTCACTTTGAGGTCGACATTGATAGCATTAAAAAAATAAAATATATATAAAGTATGCCAGTTTGAAATTGGCTAATGTAAAGGTATGGTGATGTCATTAAGTTTTAAAGTACAGCGGAGTCTAATGAAAAGCGTATAGAAATTTTATATTTTTTTGATTAAGTTTTGAATATTTAATGAGTATGCTTTATTGGATTGTTAGTTCCTTTACTAAAAAAAAAACATTATATAAAGCAGAGCTGCCAGCTACATCTTTCTATTTATTGGTGTTTGTTCTTCTCAGTGAAGAATTGAGGTTGCAAGTTTCTTAGATCTACATATTCTTCATTCAAAAAGTTTTTAAGATTTCTTAGCAGTTTCTGTCAACAATGAAAATTTCGTAATTTATTTAGAAAATAATTTTCATGAAACATTAAAATTCACCGTAAATAAATTAAAATAATTTGGCAAAAAACTGTTAAGAAAAAATGTTTATAAGATCGCAAATATTTTCGACTTCAAGTCGGCCAAGTATTGAACTTTGTAAAGCAGTCAATGCACTCAGCAGCTCGACAATAGCTACTGAAGAGGAGGCTAATAGTCAAGAAGTTCCACAACGAATCTGTAGAAAAAAAGACAAATCGCATTGCATTTCCCAGCTAAAGCAATGTCCACTAAGAAGCAATGAAGTTGCGGAAAATTTTTTAGCATTTAGTAATGCCAGAAAATTTTCGGAAGCTTCATCAACAAAGACTTTGCACAAACAACAGCAGAAGAATAAGAAGAAGAAAGTACGAATTTCCATATGCAAATCGGATTCGAATCTAAAAGAATTTTCATGCTGCAACTCAAATCTTAATATAGATATTGGCAAAAAGCCTTCAATACATTCGGAGACAATATTGAAACCCATACTGAAAAAACCAAAAGTTTGCACAGAAGAACTAACTGTTTTGCTGCAGAAATCCTGCTTAAGACGTACTTCCTCGCCTACCTCACTAATTGATGTCGACAATTGCAAACCGTATACGGAAAGACCAGCATATAGTTTGGGTTCTATAATGCATAATGCTTGGGGAGAACATGATGTTGGTGATGATCATGTTGGAAATAATAATGAAGCAAATTACCGTTACAATAATAAGAAGTTTAATACTGAAGCAAACAATGTTGCAGGAACTACTAATGTGCGGCGTAGGGCTTTGCGTAAAAAGCATCATAAGCCTACGACGCATTGGCGTCTACGTGCGCAAAATAGAGTCTTAGATCGAGACTATAAGAATCATGTTAGTGGTTTTGAACGTGGACTCATTGCCGAGCAAATACTGAATGCTGAACTTGTCGGCACCAAAATGCAGTTTCTTATCAAATATCGTGATGTGCCGGAACCGGAATTGGTGCCTTCGCATATTGCACGTTCGCATATACCACTGATGATATTTCAATATTATGATCGCAATTTTTGTTGGTCACAATTGCAGCGAATTGGTGATTGAATTGTTTGAATAAAATTTAATGAACTGAGTGTACATAGATGCTTAATTAATTTTTTTTTTTTTTGAGCTTTGTATAAGCTAAATCTTTATTCCAACATTAAGAAGTGCTGATTTTTACCTCTTAAAAAATTTGCTGCTTTAATTTCCCCTCAAACAGAATTTCTTACCCGACTACTCCCATAAATTTTATATATTGTGTGGAACAAAGCAAATAAAATATGAAGCTAAACAAATAAACTAGAAAAGTAGAAAAAAAAAAATATACAAAACCAATTCAGAAGAAATTCAATTCTTCACTTGAAATTCATTTTGAATATTTTGTGCATTTAAATTGAATTTTATAAAAATTGCAAATATATATTTTATCTGTGCGGATACGGATACAATCAAACGTTTTATACAGCATTCAAAGCTGCAGTACCTCTTCACACTACACTGAAGAATGAGAAGTATATGGAAATAGTAGTAGGTGCTACAACAGAAAATTCTATGAATTGTGGCCAAGCGATGGTTAGAGGTTAGAGGGGGAGAGAGAGTGAGTGTATGAGTGATGACGATAAAATGTAGCAGAAAAGTAACCAATTTGAAAAGTAGAAACGTTTAGTAAAATCACTCGAGGCGATTAAAATCAATCACATACAATCAGTGTAAGCAAGGAAATCGTTTGTGTGAGCGGGTGTGTTTATATTTGTATACCCTACATTAATATACACAAATATGTGTGGCAGGTAATTATGTTTAATAAAGTTGGTAGAGCGGTAAAAGGCATTGAGACTTTGAACTAAGAAATAAATTTGGAGTACTTTGAATGAATCTTCGTCAAACAATACCTAAAGTTTTTCGTCTTTAAACTTTTAAGGTGGCCATGAGAGCGTCTTGTCTGTCGTATTAAAATTGTTATTTTTAAATCGTTCATACCAAAACTCAAAAGTTTTATTCCATGGAGTATAGCAACCATAAGTTTTCTATAATGTTCGGCGACACTTGCTATGTAATTATTAAAATTGTGCTGACATTCTTCTAAGCCGTCAGTCTATCTGCGATTCTATGGATCTCAACTGAGACCATTTGCAGCTTATTGTTGGCTTTAGACCTATCAGCGTGTTGTTACATCCCTTATGGAAACTTACCAATGTTTTATCATCGACTAGATCAGCTCGGAAACCTCAACATGAAGTTTGGCTCTACTGAGAACGCGGATGATGCCTTCGAATGGTTAACCCGCAATATTAATGAAGCTGTTGACCTTGCTATACTTGCCTATCAGAGCTAACCCGGCCTACTTTAAATTATGAGGTCTTGGACTTATTAAGGCAAAAGTTAGGAACCACTTTATTTTGATAAAGAAATTTAAAGATATGGGCATCACTACGCTTTAAAAATATTTGTCACTTTCGAGCATGAAGCATATACAAACATTTTTTTTCAGATTATTATTTTACTACTCATAGAAGGTGCTTACATAGTCAGCTAAACTCGCACGTACACTACTGCTGCATGTCTGTCGTACTGTAGCACTTCAGAATTTTATTTAATTTACACTTGAACGCAACAGCATGAAATCTTCTCTGTTATATTTCGTAGAAGGTAGCAAAAATTTGATTCAAATTGCTTTTCGAACGAATAGAGTAGAGCAGAGCAAAATATATTACCACTTATTTACATGAGTTCATACTCGAGAAAATAATATAGTCCAATCAGAAATCAGTTGCTGCTATTTGCAACAAATAACCGCAGGCATTCTATACAAAGGAGAGTGACAGCTACTACTATGCGAGGGTAAGCTAAGAAGTAGCCAAACTTACGCTTGTTATAAACTATGTTGAAACTGCTTTAAAATTTTGTGCAATCTGCTTCAATAAATTTGTGTTGAAAGCATCTTTTTATGTAAACCACAAAATTACATTTAATTTGCAAAGATTTTTTTTTTCTGTCTTACGCACTGTTGTGACCCTTTAAAACCCAAAGCAACAGTTAAGCAATAAAAACAACACCAACATGAATGGCGCTTCATTGTCCTCTGTAATGGCTTAATTAAAAGGCGTCAAGCTGAACAAGAAAAAAAAAAAAAATTAAATCAAAATTCGGTCAAAAAATTTACGCGCTACCCAACACTTGTTCTTTTCATTCATTCAATCATGTGTTTCAGCGCGGCATGACTTCATTTAAAACTTTTGCCATATTTCACGCTCGCATAATAAATTCAGGACCAAAGTCCTTTAGAAGGACGCACAAACGTTTACTGTGCGTCCTTTTTGACGTTGGCCGCTTTATGTATTTTACATTTGCGCATAAAAAATTATAAATAAAAGAAATATTAAAAAATTTTTAAATCCGGCATCTCTCGAGTAAGAAAACTTCAACCAAAAAGAAAAGAACAAAAAATTTTAAATAAACAAAAAAGTGAAAACTTTTCAAGTGAATTTAAATTTTTTCTGCTTCAATTTTATTGCAAACTGAAATAATTTTATTTTTTTTTTTAATCACGCAAAACTTGCTCGAAATGTTGCAATAAAATTAAAAGTCAAACTTCTTCACAAGTTTTTAATGATTTTAATTTCTATTTTTGAAAGATTTAGCAGCAAGATTTAATTGAAAAAGATGTTGAGGAGCATAAGCAAAGGACGTTAATTTGTGTCGGATTAATTATTAAAATTAAAAGTTAAGAAAGAAATGGAACTTCATTTGATTTAAGATGTAATTAATGTGTTCTGAGACCACTTATTGGTTATGAATGGTTGCTTAAATACAATTTGGATGCAAAGTAACAGCACAAAATGATGCCCTGCTCGAGTTTCCTGGTGTTAATGCTTCATTAGATACATTCAGTCCACTATAGGGACACGAGTTCGAATGTATTGACGCCTCAACCTCCTCTTTATCAGCAATAGCGTATCTATAGCCACTGGAAGGTTCGTTTAAGGTAGATATCAAGGATTAATGTATGAGGGAGCAGCACTGAGAACTGCAGAGTGTACTTTGTTGATGAAAAGTTTATGGGCATCTTCAATATCCTCAGCCTGCAGAATCTCAATATTCAAGTCAAGCGGTTCTTCCAATTCTCATCGAAATACTGCTATACATGCTAGAATCGGTAGCAGTTGTCTCATTGGAGCCCTAAGCTGTGGAATCTTGTCTAGGACTTCCAATACGAGGTGGTGGAGGACTTTTAACTTTTGCTAATTGCCAGTTTACTTTAGGAGCATTGAAGCCTTGCAATTGTTGGCTTTGGCTAGCACCTGCAAACAGAGCTGACGACAATGGGGATTATCGCAATCCATATCCTTATATTAGCGATTTTTCCTCTGCGCCAAAAGACATTTTTAATTGTTCTACCTTATTTTTCTCTAATTACATCGAGCAAGATAAATCATAGATGTTAGCAGTGCACTATGATGATTAAAGCCTCTCATTTTATTTTTATTCCAGGTTGGCAACAAAAACTTGTTTCCTCTCCTGTTTATATTTTATTATTGATGAAGTTAGATAAAATAAGTGCAGACATGCTAGAAACAAAAGTTTTCTAGTAATTATATAAATTAAACAATAAACCTACCGAGCAGCACCGGTCTACCCATGCACTACAATAGTTTTCAATAAAAGCCATAACTAAAACTTTTGAAACAACTTTTAGAAATTACTATCAGCTCGTTGCAGCTAATGATTTATAATTGTTTTGTGGTTATTTACGAACTTTAAAATAATATTTTCTTCTTTTTTTTTTTTGCGTATGTATGTCTGCCCTCTGTCGTATGCTTAATAAATGCCACAAAATTAAAATTGTCATTACTCATACGCAACGTTGTTGGAAGTACACCAACTGCCCCCAAAGGTGCTACTGTTTAAATAACTTTGTAATTTAAATGCAATTAAAATAATAATTAATCTTATTTCATTGTCTGAGGACTACTACTGACTTGGTTCGTTCGTGTTATGCACTTAAACTAAAGTGGCTGCAATATGGCTGTGCATTTGTGTGTAGATACATTTCGGCAGACATTTTTGTTTAAATTGTAAATATTACAAAAATACGCACATATGAATTCTTGAACTTTACATTTTGTATGCGTTAAAGTAACTAATTGTACATGTATGTGCGCACAGGCGGAGATACTTTTTACTACTACAACAGCACTTTGATGACTTCAAACCCAAGCCGCCGCTGCTGCTGCTGCTGCTGGTTTCAAGTGATAAATGAATTTTTACTGACAACTTAACTGAAGTTTGTTGTAACTTCATTTGTGTTGTACAAGCGAGGAGGACTTTGCGGAATTCATTCGCTTGTCGAGAGCGTGGGTTCAAGTGCAACTCTCTGACAATTCGAGCTTTTTGCCTTTTTAGGTTTTTCATTTTATTTTCTTTTTAATGTTTTTTAGGCATACCCTACAAATGTAGTACGAAAGAAATGGGTATTATTGGTTTGTCGGATAGTTTATAGGGAGGGAAAGTAAGCATCGTGAAACCTCAACATCTTAACACCTTCCATAGCTTTTCAACTGAAAGTCGCTATGTTCATCATCCGGCTTGTGAATCATCTGGATCCACTTAGACCCTTAACATCGGATAGAACATGAGTGTTATATAGAGGATCGCACGTATTGATGGCATGAGACCAAAAGAATTTGCCTGCTTTGCTTCATTTATCACAAATTCTCCATCAGAGCATCAGAACGGGGATTATCTAAATTATTGCTTCATGAGTGGCTTAGTACACTTCTACAGCGAACACTTCACATCTTTGGTGTAGTTCATTGCTGCCATCCGTTGCTCAAAGCATTCGCTTCTGAGTCTCTGTAAGACATATCTTAGTTGCTTTATGGTCCCATGGATTCTGTATTCGGATCACTCTCCTACTGGGGGCCTGGCCTGGCTTGACAGCCCTAGAAGGAGTGGAAGCTCCAAAGCCTGCACGAAAGCCAGAAAGAAAGCTTACCAACCTAACATACCTCTTTGTTAATTAACATGCAGAGTGCAATGGAAACCAGACACTTCTTGCCCTTGTCAGCCTGTCCAACGGCTTGGGTAAGCTTGCTACCGGAGGCATCCTTGAAGTTAACCGCTTGGATGACACCGAAAGTCGGTCGGCGAAACGACCCAGTGGGGAAACTCGGAGAAGGTCTTATCGTACAAAGGCTTCGATGGTACCAAAGTGACAATAGCAGCATCACCAGACTTCACGTTTTTGAGCTGATCCTCGGTGGTCTTGCTTGAATGACGCTCGACATTCTCCTTCTTTTAGATGAACTTGCAAGCAATTCGAACGGTGTGGCAATTCAACATTGGCGTATAACGGTTGGCAATCTGGACAGGGCGGTTGAGCACGATGCGCTGAGCTGTTACATCAGCAGCTCCCTGGGTTGTTATTCGAGTCACCAGCAACGAAACTACGATGCAATCCCTTAACGAATTTTAACGTTCTTAACGTTAGTGGCAGATGCAGGTGCTTCTCAGTTGAGCAAGTTTGCAGCTGAATAGCATTCAAAGCATCGATGACGGTCTTGCCTTCAGCGTTGTCATACTTTTATTGAATCCCTTAAACTAACTCATGTTGGTGGAGGGTTCCAACATTATATGGCTATATTACGCAGTTACTGTTACGAAAGAAACTGCAGCTGGATTGTAACCGAACTTCTTGATGTATGATCACACTTTTTTCTTAATATCTTGAGTAGTCGTCCACTGTTAAAGACCCATTGAGAAAGCGAGCAGTGGTTGCTACAATTCTGAACGTTCTTGCAGATACCAGCTTAGAGTTAATCGGTAACGTCAGCAACAATCAAGACAGCGCAATCGGCCTGAGATATACCAGTGATCATATTCTTATGAAATCTGTGTGACCAGAGGCGTCGATGATGATGACGTAGTTTCTTATTTCGGTTTCGTATTTCCATAGAGTATCAATAACAATGGTGATACCATGCTCATGTTCGGCCTTCAATTTATGCCTTGCGTAGTTAAAAGAACCATTTCCTATATCCTAAGCTTGCTTTTAGAACTTCTTTATGGTATTGTAGGGTATTAATAGTTCGTAGTTTGTTTTTATTATGCCTTGTTGTTTTTTCTTCGTATGTCCTTTTATACATTTACGAATTTTACTAATGTCTCTTTGAGTAGGATTACTAATGCTCTTTGCTGCTACACTTTCAACACGGAGAGCCGAGCCAAACACACACATTGTGTGTTGGCCTGGCTCTGTGATAAATTAGAAAGATAAATTTCGGTTTGCAATTCCATTCATTCATTCTCATTCAACCAAAAAACACAAAGCACTTCACTCTTCAGTTTACAGGAAATGAATTCCAACTTTATATATATTATATAGTATTGTACTTAATGTAACTCGTACATAGAGTAGTTCAATTCTTACATCCAACTACGAGTACTTACTTGCTTGTACTCGTATAAGCAAATAAATAAATACTTATTCGTATATTTCATGCGGTTTCGCTTATACTTTTGTCTCAAATTGGCATCAAGTGCTGCGAGTGAAAATTGTTGACAGCTCAATCTGTTGTTGCAGAAAGCTGCTGCTCGTTGCTGCTGCTGCAAGGCATTTGCAGTGCAAAGTTGCATTTTGGGTAAATATGCTCGATTGCGGTTGCTGTCAGAAGTTTTATGCTGTGTGTGAGCGAGTGTTTTATTTAAAGTTGAGTGTAAAATGTAATGTTGTGCGGCATATTTGTCTTTTGTGTACTTATTGTGTTTATATTCCAAAATATATCTGAATTTTGTAATTCATAAAGTTCTTTTCTCATAGCCACTTAAGCTGTGGTGCACAACCAGAAGCAATTATACAAGGCAACAATTTATAAATGAAAATCTGCATACGTTTGGGAATATTTTCTTGGGTATGATATAATTAGAAGAAACAGTTCTTTAATTTAAAGAATTTCCATGGTATTCTGTTGTATGTAACACTCACAGAATAATGATACAATATTTCTATTCTATTCCACCCATCCATTCTCTTATTTCATTCGTAATTCTGCTAATTCGTTCTCCCATTCATGCTCCCATTTCATTCTCTCATTTCATTCTCCCACTTAATTCTCTAATTTCATTCTCTCATTTCATTCTCAAATATCATTCTCCCATTTCATTCTTCCATTTCATTCTCTCATTTCATTCTCCCACTTCATTCTCCAATTTCATTCTCCTATTTCATTCTCCCATATCATTCTCCTATTTCAGTCTCCCATTTCATTCTCAAATATCATTCTCCCATTTCATTCTCCCATTCATTCTCCCATTCATTCTCCCATTTCATACTCCCATCTTATTCGCCCATTTTATTCTCCCATTCATTCTCCCATTTCATTCTCCAGTTTCATTCTCCCATTTAATTTTCCCACTTCTTTCTCCCATTAATTCTCTCATTTCATTCTCCCATTCCTTCTCCCATTTCATTCTCCCATTTCATTCTCCCATTTCATTCTCCCATTTCATTCTCCCATTTCATTCTCCCATTTCATTCTCCCATTTCATTCTCACATATCATTCTCCCATGTCATTCTCCCATTTCATTCTCCCATTCATTCTCCCATTTCATTCTCCAGTTTCATTCTCCCATTTAATTTTCCCACTTCTTTCTCCCATTAATTCTCTCATTTCATTCTCCCATTTCATTCTCCCATTCATTCTCCCATTCATTCTCCCATTTCATTCACCCATTTCATTCTCCCATTTCATTCTCCCATTTCATTCTCACATTTCGTTCTCCCATTTTGTTGTCCCAAATTTTCAATCGCTAATTTTTCATAACAGATTTGTATATCTCATTGATTTTGATATCACTTTCACTGGAAAATAGTTTGGTACTGAAGTAAGATTTAAAGCTACCACGGCACACTTGAGCCAAAACCGCAATTAAAGCAATAGTAATAGCAGTCTATATTGCATATAGACGTTTGATCAATTATATATACCTATACTCTACATAACAACTCAAGCCAATCTGTTGCCTGATGGTACAAACATTTACAAAAGCTTAATTAAAGCTCTTTATTCAATGGGAAAAGCATGTAAAAATGTAAACAAAATATGACATGTTGAACATTTTTTTTCACAACTCTTTGGAAGGAAGAAATTAAAATGCATAAAACCACAAAATATTGATTGAAAACTGGCAGAGAAATTGTGAGTGTGGGGAAAAATATGTTGAAAACTGTATGAAAAAGAGAAAGAAGGAATAGCATGTAAAAAATGGTTAGCACAATATGAAGTTATAATGAAACATAGATTTGAACTGGCAAATAAAGGACATAGACAAACTTTGCGAATGTTTTGAAAAGCAAAAAAAGTAAACCAATCGCTTTTTAATTAATGCTGACAAACGTTGTATTTCTTATTAAAAGAAATACTATTTTTTTTTTTGCATAAATCACGAATATATACATCACTAAAATAGCAAGTAAATCCTTTTTAAACTAGCTACTATTTGCATAACTCGAGAAGAACATGAATTTGTGATACACTACTAAAGTTTTATTTACCATTTAAATGTTTATTTTAAGCAATAGCTATACCAGCCATAAAAAAGGGACCCAAAAGAGAAAAAGCAGGTAAGTTCAAGCAGGTAACCCGTTAGTTTCTTTGTACTTTTCTCAGAGCTTCACCGCTCTATATCCTACTATATCCTTAAGTACAAAATATAAATAAAAATTGTTCCGCAGAGACCACACAAACTGTTCTAGCAGAAAATGCATTGACCTGTGGGACACCCTTGAATGTAATGCGCTGATGGGCATACTTGATCTACCATTGTCGTTGTGAGAGTCAGCACACTTGGCACATGAGAGAATGAAATGTGAGAATGAAATGTGGTAATGAAATGGGAGAATGAAATTTGAGAAAAAATGAGAGAATAAAATGTGAGAATGAAATGGGAGAATGAAATGGGAGAATGAATGGGAGAATGAATGGGAGAATGAAATGGGAGAATGACATGGGAGAATGATATGTGAGAATGAAATGTGGTAATGAAATGGGAGAATGAAATTTGAGAAAAAATGAGAGAATGAAATGAGAGAATAATATGGCAGAATGAAATGGGAGAAAGAATTGGAAGAATGAAATGGGAGAATGAAATGAGTGAATGGTATGGAATTATTGCATCATTATTATAGAACAACCATATCATCAGCTTTCCAGCTTACCAACCAGCAATTTAATGTATTCCAAAATTATACCCGATCCATAAGTTGTAAAGTTTTGATGAGGTATGTATGTGGAGATTGAATCTGTCTCTGATTATGGATCTCTCATCATTTGATAAATGTTCATCTGTGTGAAACCTGGCCTGCTTAATCTGATAATCGCCCAATATTAATAACATTAATTCATTCATAGTAAGTTTTGTGAAATCATTAAGAATGCTATCTGCTAGAGGTTCCCAAATTACTCGCTTACTTCCCCATCCTTCACGTTCTACAAGCTCTTGCAGGTGTTTGGGTTCTCTGATTGAAAGGCATTAAATAGAGCACAGACGACAATACGAACATAGTCTCTACTGTAGGGTATTTGGCTATTCGGAAAAACATGATCTAGAGCGTTCCAAGTTTTTATTAATCCATTGAATACTTCAACAGCCCATCGATCTTTAGTAACTAGTCTCGATTCATTTGCTTCTTAAGTGTTGTACTTAAACAGAATCCGAACCTCACACGAATCGCACGAGGATTATTTTTCTGTTGGTCAAATTTTTCAAATCAAGATTTCGGAGAGAAAGTGTGCTCCTTCTATGGAGCAGCCATCTGAGTTGAACTATCCTCAGGCGGCATTTCTTGAGTGTGGCTGTTAGGTGTCCATGGAAGGTGAGGTCCAGTTTAATGCCAAGGTAGTAAAGGCTGATGTAGATATACACCTTATATTTGAATGGCTGGAGTAACGAAGCGTTTACGCGTACAACATGGATTCGTAGTCTTGCTTGCAGATTCTAGCGTCTACACCAAGCTGCCAATATGTGGAAGACCATCTGTTGCATCGATGCTTCACTTCGAACTGTATAGAACGGCAACATCGTTAGCATAAGTCGCTATGAGTGCTTTAGAGGGAGCCTTCATGTAGTCATCGTCAGGGATAGGGATATCAGCGGTACGCTGCCTTGCGGAACTCCAACTCTCTTCAGATGGGGGGCAGAAAAGGTGTTCCAGTAGCTAATCTGAAATTCTCGTTCTTCCATGTAGGACCGAAGAAGACAGAAGTAAGGCGCAGTCAGAAGACTCATTAGCCGGTATGATTCAGGGTCATCACCCGGCTTATCTGGCTTTTGAATCATATGAATCACTGCTTTCTACCATTGGGCTGGGAAGTATTGGACCATCAACATCGCGTTGGAGATTAACGCGATATAGATATAGAATTTTCGAAAGCTAAACAAAATAAACTGTTGACATCTTCTTGCAGAAGTTGAGTGTTTGTTTGGCATAGACGGCTGTCAGATCTTTTAGAGAAGCTTGTTGCGTAGCTTAAACCGGAAAACTTGTTAAATTTTTACGACGGTAAGCTCTACTACAAATATTATAAATATTTATATACACCATGGAAAAATAGTAGTGGAATATGTATGAAATATAAACTTTGTGCAGGGTACACAAGAATTAAAACTTTATTTGTCTGAGTATAATCAAAACTGTGGCATGATTACATAAACATGTGCATTCATTCAAACAATCGTTCATTGAAGATTTCAACAGATTACAAATGAAACGAAAAGAGAAAACAATTATAAAAAGCAACAACAAAACAAAAAAAAAATCAAAAAAAATCAGGATGAAGGACATGCAAATGCACTTCATTATGATTCATTAACACAAACACGGTTCAAGTGCAGTTGTTAAAGTGAGAGACAGATACACACAAAGAATAAATGAACTAAAGAGGAGGAGAGAGATGCAGCGTAGAGAAATTGGAGCGCGTATTGCACTCAGATGCAATGATGCATGCATGAAGATGCAGACGCTGATGCCTCCCACTGTAGCTGTGCATGCAGCAGCAGCAGCAGCAGCAGCGCATATTGTAAGTCAATGCATTCGTTTGCATTCTTACACATACATATAAACAATAAGTGTGAGTGTGTGTGTGTGTATGTGTGTGTGAGCGATTGCGTCACTGCTATTGACATTGATTAACATTTCAAAAGTGCCAAACGACTTTACAAACGAGAAAGCGCAGCGCAACGCAGCACAGCATTCAAATTGGGTATAGAGTGCAACCTGCAACATGCAACATGCAAATCAACTTGATGCTAAAAAAGATGCAAAATTAAAAAAGGAAAACTATTTTGTATGAAGGACTTAGCAGCAAACATTGCAAGAGGTTAACTGCCACAGAGCAGTATATACCCCACCCAAGCTTACCACTACTTGACTATGTGGTCTGACATTGAGTGGCTTCTCTCGGTTGTGTTTGTTGCTGTTTTTGTTGCTGATTACAAAGATAGACAGTTGAGAAGATGAATGTCGATTCGTTGCATCGTTTGATGTGCGTACATATACGAATTGACAAACTTGCCCAGAGCTCAGAGTTTTGATGCATGTGAAGCCAATGAGCTTTGCGTTCGTTTTGCAGGCCAATGATATGCACTTTATTGTTTGGTATTTTGACCCAGTTTAGTTTGTATGGATCCACCTATTAGACACTACCTATCTGTAGAAGAAACAGGACACATTAAACACCTATACTTCGCGGCTCTTCTTTAGGACACCCATAAAAATTGACGGACAGACGGACATGCTTATAACGAATGAGATAAAACCAAAATTGTGTTCTTCAAAAACTCAGCAAAGAGGTGCAGGTTTTTATGAGGGAATATGAGATACTAAATATCATAGCCTATTTTAATCGGTCTGATTTAAACCTTTATGAAATATTTTATAAAGATTCACGTAAAATAAATAAAAATTGGCTTTCCCAACTTAAAAACACCAAATTTTAACTACAAGATATGATATTCGAAACCCGTTTTTAAATCTCTGTAAGACATGGAAGTCTCCAGGAATTTATCTCAGGTTATTCGGTTAAGAGTTCTACTAATGTATTCTTTTGAGAAGTTTTGATCGTTGCAAATGCTAGAGTTTCATTAACGGATGGACCCTTCAGTGGAACATATCTGCCCAAATCTTTCTGGTATTGGAATGTGTGGAGCTTGCCTTTCTTTGCATCTTAGCGATGTCGTGAACATCCATAAATCTGGACACTCTTCGAGGTGGGTGGGGTGTGGACAGTTGACATATACTTCGATTTTAATATGTATATAATATCACTCTGCATCACAAAGGGGTGAGGTATATATGTGCCATATTTTGACGAAAATATATGTCACGAGATTTATGCTCCGTTTTTCAAAGGGATTCTAAACATGCCTGACAGAAAAAGTGTTCCGGTCTATTAAGCGTCAGATCTGTGTGCTTTGATCTTTCCTCATTACCTGTTATATCCGAATGAATGGGTACCCAGCACACAATTTAAGGTCGTGAGTTTTTGGAGTCGCCTAAACCGAATATGATCATAAAAATATTTTTAATTGCCTTAGACCTCCTTACGGAGGTTCTCACTTTATTTTACAAGAAAAGTTTAGTAACAGCCCAGCACCTATTAAACACCACCTGGGAGAGGGTTAGTAGATTCACGAAAAATCAAGTACGGTGCTTCATGTTTTTTGGGGCATTGAAACCGAAAAAATATCCCTTCTTCACCTCCTAGCAACCCCTTCCGAGTCTTTCGCAGCATTTTTTATTCGATGGCATAAACCTATTGGCGTTTCTGACTCGCGTCAGCGAGAAAATTGAGAGCTGTTTCTTTTAAGTGGTTTTTTAGCGGTGAAGGCGGATAACGGTTTCCCGGTTCCTAAGTTCCTAGATAAATAAGAAGATTGCGATACAGGAGAGGTAGATTCCAATATTGGCGGCTGGTCAGGGTGAGCAAGCAGGCCCAAGCTTCTGAAGAAGTGGGCATCTTGGCTACTTTCGAGTTCAATGCTTCAGAAGGGAAATGAATGCAATTAGAGCTTTGCGTTCGTGCGATGTAAAACTCCATGTCGCTTTTGATGGTGGCCTAATCTCATCATAGATGCAAGTGTTCCATCTTCCACCACTCCAAATTGTAATAATAATGATGATGTTTCAGGCAGTAATACTGAGATGGATCTTGAGTAATGTAGGAATTATTCGCTCCAAATGAGATCGGCCTATAAAACTATGGGATCAGAGCTGAATGATGTTGTAAGATATTTGGGGTTATCCAAAGATGCGATGGAAGAATACCTTGCAAGAAGCATGGACATTTGTCTAAAGGCACCAAGATTTTTTTTTCTATAATATTTTTCAGGAAAGAATATCTTGTCTACACAAATATTTGGGAGCTTATAAACCAGCGGCCTGAAAGCAGTACTCTTGCACAACATCAATGAATTAGCTTCGATCCCAATCTATAAATATGCCAGAAAAATCAAATTCTTTGAAGCTGTTACTTGTACAAATAAAGTACTCAGGGATCTGAAAATACTAACAACTCGTTTGGGACAACAAAGTGAGATCACAGGGCAGTCGTGCTCTTGTATCTTTGGAACATTTATAATAACATCCAATAGCTTCCTAGAACCTCTTTTGTCACTGGCTTAACAAATATTCTTAACAATCCTTTTGTACCACTGAAGAGGGTTCTTTTTGCTTCATTGGGTTGATCAAGTATTGGGTTGATAAACTCAATGAAGGACTATAAAGGCTTTCTGACTTTTTCGGAAATTTCAGAAAAGCAATAAGTTTGTGAAAAAGAATGATTGGCTTAGTTTTTTTGACAATAAAATTACAAAGAGTAAATAAAAAACTGCTGAAGAATTAAAAAAAACTTGATGACTCTGAAACTGCATTTCGTGGAATCCCATATAAACTACTTTCCGTCGAATTTAGGGGATTATAGCGAAGGTTTCACCAGAATTTAAGAAAAATGGAACGCTACAAAAAGAAATGGCTTTTAATAATGTTGGCCGTTTACTGCTGAAATTTAAAAAGCGATACACCAGTTAAAGAAAAGGACTCAGCAAAGCAAACTTCTCAGAAGATCATTCGAATCTAAGTGAGTTTGGTACCATAAGCCAAGCGACTGACCTTTAAAAAAATCTTCACAAAGGGAACAAAAGAAGAAAATGCTATTTTTTCCTGTGTCACGCTGAGTTAAAATCAAGGAGCATATGAATGTGTGGGTTCGTACTTGTATAATCATGGATGTCTCCCTAATTATTTTTGTTTTAAATTTTTAACAATGCACAGAAAATCAAAATTTCAACCCCTTTCTACGGGTAGTAAGGGGTGAAAGGGGGGTGAAGTATTTTTGGGTGCCTTTTTCGATTTCAGCGTCCCAAAGAAACATAGAAAAAGACACCGTACACGACTTTTCGTTAAAATGGAAATTTCGATCCACTCCCATGGTGTATTAAATAGGTGTTAGGGGGTGAAGGCGGTCTTTTTCAGTTTGAGTTTGAAAAAATACCATACTCGACATCTCATGAAAATTTTAACCCCTTCCCATGAGGTGAAGAAGGGAAAGAACGTATTTTTGATGGTCTTTTTTGGATTTAACGCCCCAAAAGCATAGGAGGAATAGACACCCTACTCGACTTTTCTACTAAATTGAAATGTGAACCTGCGTGAGAAGGTGTAAGGGTGTGGCAGCATTAAAATTGTCATAATTAGTTTGAGCGACTACAAAAAATTTAGTAATAAAGGGGTCTCTCCTTTGGGTTACAACTTTTTCTTGACTAATCAGTTATTACTGAAACATTGAAGCCGCATAAGCGGATTGAAGAAAAATGTGTCCAATGCCCATTAGAAAAAAACACAAATTGTAAAAAAATGTAGGACCTTGCAAAGCACATCATATGCTGCACTTGGCCCCGAGAGGTACTACTACAAAGATGCAACCTAGTCAATTCAGTTTCCGATGAAAATCCAGTCGATGAAGATACCCAAAATAATATAAACTAATAAAAAATAATGATGATACGATACTTGATACCAAAGGACGATTTTTTCATAATTAATCCTCCCTTCAATTTCACAATTTCGACCTATTATCCTGACAAGGAACATCAGGATAAAATTAAAAACTTATGCTTTAAAGTGACTTTCACTGTTTGCCTAAAAGTATGCCATATTTTGCAAAATTGGCGCCATAAGGCTAAACAACATACGACGGCATGATATGCTTTTCAGAAATTAGTGCTTGATTTTGGAAGTTTTATCTAAAACACGCAATTAAAAGTTTCACTTTAACATTAAATCATAGAAACTAAAATTTATTTTAAGCAGTACAAAATAGTACAAAATTTTCGCGCCCCCACTTCTCAGTCTAGTCAGCACTGATGCATGCAAGGTACACAGGTGCTGAAACACATGTATAATCCAATATACATAAACTCCCATAGAACAGCGAGACTAATGCTAATAATATCCTGCAGGCATGCGCGGCAATTTAGGCAAATTGGGGGACCGAAATCAGCGTAGTAGTATGCTGCATTTCCGTATTTTAATCCGCGTGTTCAGCGTAATTGCAATTATTGAAGATGCTTGTTTATTTTATTTTGATTTGCAACAGACGACGCGACACGAGTAGGGTTTTTGTTATTAGCAAAGGGGATTAGCATAATTAAATCAACAAAAAGCAACAACTATTACAAATACAGACAAGTGCACACAAGCCCAACAACAAATAAACAAATAAACAACAAACAAACAAAACCACCAAAGTGCATTTCATGCCAAAATATGAAAATTAGAAAATTTGTGCAATTTATTTTCGACAAAAGGTAAATAGGGATAAATTTAATCCCTATGCTTCAAAATATATTTACTCATAAAATGCGATTTTCTTCTACAGCAGACAGACGGACGAATTTAATCTAACTAATTTCCGTCAGGATAATGCTTTGGCAAGAAAAGCAATAATAACAAAAATCAAAAAAAGGGATGCAAGTGTTGCCACCAAACACCAAACAAAAATTTATGATTAGCTGGTTGAAACGACCCGCAGGACATTTTGACAAAAATCATATCAACTTTTTTGAAATTGCACAATTTCCTTTCGAATTAAATAAATGAAAAAAGAAAAGAAGCAAAACTTTGTGCTGTGCTTTTGTATAAATAGCAAAACAATTAATACAAACAAACAGACAGACGGATAGACAGACAGACAGACGGACGGACGGTCGCAAAAGTTGTCAGCAACTCAGACGACTCCTTCTTGCACGTTTTGTGTAAATAAAATGTTCGTTTGAAGTGCCATTTGTAATTGGCTAGATTGAAAGGACATTGCTTAGTTGGGTGTCTGGGCTGGTATTTTTGTATAGCCAAGTCTCAGACTGACCATACCGACCACCAGACAGACGGATGGACAAATGAAAAGGCATGTCTGCATATGTAACTAAAGGCAGACATGTGTGTTTGTGTCTGTGTGTGCGCCCGAAAGTGGCAATTGTCTGCTGCGCACCTTTTTCGCAAAACAACCGGAAGTTGAACATTTGTAGCAAAGGCAGACGACACGTTGTCCTTTAGCGTTGTATGAAGTGCATACAGTGTAGGTAGGCGGATAGTTTGTCGTATGCTAAGGTGTCTGTCTGCATGTTTGTCTGATTGCGAGTATGTGTGTAGGTGTGCCAGTGTTGTAGAGTGTCGCAGGAAGTGTCAAATGCAACAATTGCATTTACAACACTGCATAAGGCGAACGGAACATTCGACCACATTCGTCGGCTTAAATTCACATTTGAGTTTGTACATTTAACGTGCTACACTGAATACATTTTAAAAGGATTTTGGAAAAAAATAAAAAAAAATTTAAATTTTCTATATTTTAATAGGCGAGTGTTTATTTTGTGATCGCTTCTACGCTTAACGATTCTGAGATTTTGTGAAAAATTATTTAGTTGTGCAGAGTTTATATTTTATCGAAGTTGATTGAATATTTTAAATGCTTTTGAAATTTTCATTCAAACAAAAAACTTACTAGCACCAATGTACGTTTTGTTCAATTCATTTTTTTCCTCTCTTCTCTCTTTCTCTCTCTCTTTTTGTTGTTGATAAGTATGCAAGGCCTATGGAAAGCAAATAAAAAGGAAGAAACCAAATTTAAAAAAAAGTAAAAATGAAGAAGTGAAGATTTATGAACTCAAAATACCATGCACCTTGCTAATAAAGACTCATATTGTCATCTCTCTATTTTTTTAAAAAAGTTTTGGTATCGTCGTCGTCATGTCATTTATATTTTATAGCATACTTTTAGAGTCGCCAGGGGGACCGAAGAGCGGACCGATCTGCCACGCTCTGTGAAATGTTCTCGGGCTAAGCAAAAAAGTAGATGATCTCATAAAATTCCTAGCCGAACACAGTATAGAAATTATGGTAATCAAAGAAATGCCAATCATCCCAGTATTCGCAATACATACGGCGGAGTACACAAGCAACATATCAAGAGGAGATGCAGCTCTTCGGGTAAGACAAGATCTAAGCTACTTCTAATTAGCATCAGTGAGACACGCCCAGCTCTGCAAATGGACACAATTTGCTCTGATCTATTGTGAAGCGATATAATTGCCAAACATCACTAAAGATTTCCAATCGTTAGGCAAATGAAAATTGGGGGCAAGGTTCCAACTTTCTGACTAAACCTCCAGTAGTCGCAGAGGAAGAGTACTGGACAACCGTGGACAGCTGGCACTCACCGGCAAACCCATCACTCCCGATTACATTCAGACCCACAGAAAAGTGCTTCAGAATAACGAGAACCCAATCGAATATGGTCTCGACAACAGGACACTAAAAGAGCTACCGTAGGCACTTCCCCGTGGACACTGCCCACAACTTTGGAAAAAGAACCAAATCGTCATAGTTCATCACTCTGCCTTTGGATCATACCGCACCATCAGTCTGCTGTCGGTCAACGTGAAACTCGATGCTGAATTTCGGTTTGGGAGCTGGCTGTTGACGAGGGTACTGGCGATCGATGAGGTTAATTAAAGGATACTGCCCTCTCAGTTTAGCTTCAGGGAGCCACAAGGAATGCATGAGCCACTGAATAGGGTTGTTAAATTTAATCTATTCAGGAGAAGGAATACACGGCAATGTACATGGACATCCAGGACGATAGCATTTTTTGCAAATAAAAAAACATCCTCCAAACGTATGCGCACTAGGTATATGGAGGATCTGCAGGACTTCCTCACTACTACATTCACTGACGATCATCCGTACCAGAGGCGTGTGCCTTGTACAAATAATCTTTTATAAAAAAAACATAAAGGCCAGGTTCTAATTTTGATCGAAAACACCACAGGAAGGATAAAGTGTACTAAGATCCAAAATCGTACAGTCTTATAACAGTACGTTCTGTTAGTTGGATCGGTTCATTCTGTTATCTATTTTTCCAAGAAAAATTTTCAAAATAAGTAGTGAGGAAGACGAGGAGAAACAATTCGAATGCCAAATCGGAGGTATGACAGTCTCTCTGATACATAATTGATTACGATTGCCGTTTTAATCGCATAAGTCAAGCAAATTGGTTATCGCTAAAAAGAAGGCAAGCCACAATGTTCATTATTCATCCAAACATACAGAACCAATTTAGAGGATAAGAGTCGGACCAAATACTAAACGTTGTTCGTGTCTTTGAGGCGCCAATATCTACTACGCCTTAGTAGACATTGATTTAGTATTTAAGGCAAAGTCCGATTTTTTGTTATTGAAAAAGGAAGACGCTCACTGTCAAAGGTTCTGCGTCTGGTGTTAGAGGTTAACCATATTGAGAAAATCGAACCATTTCCCAAATGTTAGGGGGTCAAGCTTGAGAACTTTGATTCACGAGTAGTCCCAGTGTTTATATGAGACGGGCCAATCGAGCAATATTACGAGCAAACTACTTCTGCCTACCTTTGAATCATTTTTAACCAAGTTGAGAGATGCTGTTTTCCCGCCTAGATATAAAAGATGCTTACCAGCAATTGGAACTCCAATAGTCCAGAAGGGAAATCACAAACCTTAATTACCTCTCGACTATTCTTTCGTTACAAGCGATTGATATTTGGTATAAATGCAGTCACAGAGATTTCCCAATGGAAGAAATCGTCAACATCGTCATATAGCTTATATCCGTTTCGTTTCGAGCTGTCAACAGTCTGGAACGTAATGCTCAGACGAATTCTGTTAGTCATTCCATCGCAAATGAGACATAGAACTCTGGTATTAGCACATGAGTGTCATCTGGGGGAAACGCCGATGAAATGAAGATTGAGGTCCAAAGTGCGTTGACCTCTTATAGACCGAGAAGCAGTGAAATCGGTAAAACAACACAGCACTGATTGCATTTTGGTATTTCAAGCAAACATTGCGCCTGTGAGAAGAACTGTTTTGCCAAATGGTCCGTGGCTTTCAGTGGCTAATGATCTACTAGGCTCTCTGCCAAATAATGAACATGTCATCCGCTTGATTGATTAATATTGAAGGTATATGAATATGAAATTTCACGGTTGATCTTATCTGAGGCTCTAATTGATGCACTGAAAGATATTTTTAGCAGGCTGGCTTATTTAAAGGTGTTAAGAACAGATAAAAGAAGATAGTTTGTTAGCTCCAATTTCCACGGCCATTGGGAAGGTTAAAAAATATGAATTGCATTGGCACTGGCACTCAGATCGGAATAAAATATTATTTAATAGCATTCCACTGTCAAGAGTTGATGTATCTTGTAGATTGGCAAGAATAATTCTCAGAGCCCAGCGCATTTGAGAAGGTAAACAATGATCCATCCGTTTCCAGACCTTCAAAGCAACTGTGATAATAAAGGATTTAATTATTGAGGACCCTTTCTATAACTAAAAAGTCAACCAATCAATACACTATTTAGCTACTAGCATGTGTGGCACCTTTTTGTGGAACAACATAAGAAAACTTTCATGATGTGTATATCAAGAAGTCTTTGTTTCTGTCTTCATTTCTACATGCATGTAAGAGCCTATCCTGTTTAGAAAGTCATCATTCAAAACATTATTAATGTGCCTTCTTTTTTTTTTACTTCAATTCCAATTTTTTCTTTTTAGTATTTTCAATGAAATTTTTTTCTCTGTGCAGAATTTATTTGACTTTCGAACACCAACTTTGTAGACATACAAACCACTTACTTTCTCTAATATAATATCATCTGCTGCAAAACTATGTACACTCAATGTATTCAATTTTATTTTAAATTAAATTTCTTTTATTTTTTTATTTATGAGTTTCTGCTCGGTTTCGTTTGTGATGCGCATCTTTCGCCCGAGCATCATTCGAGTTGTGCTCACCTTTGCAAATAAAATGAATGAATTTTATGAAATTGCACAGCATACAGGGAGGACACAAACAATTTATAGTTGAGCTCGAGCATCATGCCAAGAGCATAAAGATGACAGCAGCAGCAGCAACAAGATATCTGTCCGTCTGTCCGTCTGTCTGCCTATCTATCTGTCAGAGTGTCTATTTGTCTGCATTTAAATGCATACGTTTATGTTTGTAAATATGTATGCATGCATGTCGCTTTTGCGTATTTGTTTGTCCTAGTTTTGTTACAACTAATACGCCATGTTGGCCCAGGAAACTGATGCCAGTGTTGACAGAAAGACACGACTAAATCCCCCTCATCATTTGAAGCGCAATAAGTGCAATACATATGTAGCAAAAGAAAGAGATAGTTGAACAAATTAGACAGAGATACGGCGAAAACTCTACGCAGGATGTAGTAATACTCGGCAGGAGTAAAGTTAGTGAAGTAGCTGTTGGCGAGGATGGGTTGAGTGCTGAAAGGCTTAGGTAGGAAATGAAATGTCAACAAAAATATTGAAGACCACATGGATCTGACCGTGGATCACTTAGTTCACATCATCACGATTGATGCTGCAGGCAGGTTCTAGGAAATTTCTCCGGATATGTAGCTTAATTTTACTGTTAATATAAACTTCGCACTGGACCTATTCACCAGGAAACTATATGAAGCAGCAGATAAATCTTGTCGGGATCGAAGCAAACCTCGAAAACATGATCGTGGTTTGTACTCTGGTACTGTGTAAGCCGACGTATTCACATCACACCTTGCGGAGCGCTTCAGGCCATACAAACTTATCTCAGCCAATGAAGTCTAAACTACTGAAGCATCTTTAGAATCTTCACTATAGATGGATATTTCTTCTTCCCCAGATTCCATGACGGAGATCTTAAAAGTCATTAAAAGTTCCAGGACGAGATATGCAACGTCACCTTCAGATCTCTGCCCATAAACTTTCATCCGGGCCGATCACAATGATCCACAAACCAATTGGAAAGTTATCCAGAATCATAACGATTAATCAATCTTCCGTCGCTTTCGAACGATTGGGAGAGATTCTTCGTCTCCAGATTATATTAGATTCGGCTACGTTTATTTCCCATTCGGACAACCTCGGTAGTCTGCCAATCAAATTACAATTTAAAAACTTTTCACTTCATCGTGGCATATGATTTTTAATGATTCTTGAAGTTTTTCGATATCCTAGCTAAAAAAAAATACAATTTTATGACCTTACACTTTTGTGTGACGCTTTCAGTTACGTTTTTACATTTTTCAACGCTTCAAATATTTCAGCAACCTAGCTAAAAAGTTTTACTTCAGAAACCTTTTATTTCAGCTTTAATTTTTCGTGACGATTTTACTTTTTATGAGGCTTCATCGCTACATTTTTTTTTACCTTACTACAAAGCAAAATCTTTCACTTTTTCGTGACGTTTATTAGTTAAGCTTTCACTTTTTGTGACGCTTGACGCTTTAACTATTTCGTATAGCTGCCAAGACTGATTACTTCTAAAACTCCACTCGTATAATAGCAAATGCATGCGACAGTAAGAAGAACACCGCAACCGAAATAGGCAACCAAATCATACTCGTCGTATGTACAATGAAACTGGAAGAAGGAGTACTTGGCGTCGCACCTCCTTTCCGCCCATGACACAAACACAATCAGCATGTTGAACAAATTGTTGTTTGTCCTGACATGCAACATGAATATTCACTTTACACGTTTGCTGCCAGGCAACTAGACAGCCAGGATTAAGGATACAGGTGCAGATTGTTGTGGGTGGACAGCACTGAAAGAAAGGAAATTCGTAGGAAGGAAGGAAGGTAGGGTATGTACGTACAGTCCGGCGCTTGATATTTGCATCTTAATCTCTGTTGTGGATTTAAGCTTGGTACGAATCTACTCGAGTTGTTTTTGTTGTTTTTATTCTAGCGGCATGTATTTATCCTCAATTCGTGCCCAACCTGCTACGTTGGTTAACATGCATGCAACAAACACTAAAAAGGACACTTTGTGCAGAATGGGCGTTAGATACTACCTTCGGACGATGTCGTTTTATTGTTGTTTAGTATGCAATTTAAATCACATTGTGTGTGCGATAGAGATAGCTATAAAAAGTGTGAGGGAGAGAGAGAGTTCGAAATAGAGTTAATATTGTAGTGTGAGCAGTTACAATATGTGCTGTGCTGTGCACCCGGAAATTGTAGATTAGTGTCGACCAGTGGCTATGCAGTCTGCAAGACGTTGACAATCGGCTGCTGTTCTGCTGTTTCTTGCCGCTTAGAGGCTTTTGTAACTTATGCTGCATGCAGCATGCTGTCCTAACGTTTCTGCGCTCTGTGCTGCAACACTTTGCTGTAATTATAATTATACATTTTGAACGTTTATCGGAATATAAATTCCTGCCGTTTGCGGTAAGTGCGGAAGTTTGTCGCACTCCATCTCTCTCTCTCTCTTTCGCTCGCACATGCACTCTGTTCTTGGTTGCTTCTGCGGTCACAGTTGAAGTTATTTGTTTAATTAACAAATATAAAGTTTGATTTTGCTGCACATGTGCTACACGGCGTACTCCATGAAGTTTGACTTTATGGATGAGTCGGTTTGGTCAAGTTATGCGTTCGAGATTTAGTGCTTACTGAAGTGAAAATGTTTTGACTTGAAAGGTGTTTAGTGACATAAATTTTTGTTTGTGTTTTTATGTTAAAATAAATAAATAGCTACGCATTTGTGGTTATTGTTTATTTAAATTGGTATTACTTTGCCGTTAAAGCCCATGGCAAGCACTTGGCTCTGGCGTTAGCAATGCATTTGTGCTGTAGGATATTTAAGAGTCTTTATCTTAGCGATTTGTGGCACGGGTATTTGAATAGCCACATAGACTAATCCGAGCAAATGGCACTCGCGGAATATATGCGGTCGCGTGGAGCTATTAGCCACAAAACTTCATAATGATGGCCCCACATTAATAAAAATTGTCTAACATCAAATTAAACTACACCCATGATATAATTAAAATATATAACATGTCACTTAGCTGTTATTTTCACTCGATTCCGTTCTGGTGTGGAGGAAGTGGAAGATGCACCACGCACCGAAAGACATGTCGTCAAAGAAGTCGATAAAATTAACGAAGTGATCGAGATAGGCCGCCATTGAAGCAGCCGTACGATCACCCGGGAGCTGAATATCAATCATATGACCGTTCAAAGGCATTTGAAGAAGCTTAGCTATACCAAAAAAAAAAACTCGATATTTGGGTGTGACACGAATTGACACCACAAAACCTCATGGGCCGAATTTCCATCTGCGAATCGCTGCTGATTCGTAACAAAATCGACCTGTTTCTGAAGCGAATGGTGACTGGCGATGAAAAGTGGGTCACTAACGACAACGTGAAGCGCGAACAGTCGTTGGTAAAGGGTGGCAAAGCGGCTCAAACGGTTGCCAAGTCCGGATTGACTGTCAGGAAGGCTTGCTGTGTGTTTGGTGGGTTTAGCAGGGAATCATCTACTATATACAGCCAAATATGGCCAAACGCTCAACTCGGTCCTCTACTGTAAACAACTGGACCGTTTGTAGGCAGCAATCGTCAATAGGAGAGCAATTATGTTCCATCAGAACCACGCCAGACCCACACACTTCGATTGTGACGAGCCAGAAGCTCCGGGAGTCCGGATGGGAGGTCCTTATGCATTCACCTTATAGTCCGGACGGGAGTATCAGCGTCCTCGAATTATGTTTGGGTCACCCTTTTAAACCATGCGTGCTGGAGCTCTTTCATCCATTTGAATGAGGTGCTCAGTCCAGTGCAGCCGCTGGAATTTTGTACAGCTCGCGGTTCATACGGGACCTAAACTCGTCGCCCACTCTAATAGGACCGAAAATCCTACGGAGAATCTTCCTCTCAAAGACTTTTAACGCTGTCTCTTGCGACTCAATCACGGTACATGCCTCTGCGCCATACAATAGGACCGGGAGTATCAGCGTCTAATAGATTTTCATTTTTGTCTTTCAAAATGGCATCTATTTGCAAGCGTGCTACTTCGCCTGATCACCAAGTTGACGTTGTTGTTGCTGGTTATCTCGGATCCAAGATTGACGAAGTTTTCTACAACATTGAAGTTGAAATTCGCCATTGTCACTGATGAGCCGAGACTGTTTTCCAATTTCTGAGAACGCCTTGCTGACTTGCCGTTCCTGCATGCCGATGATATCGATGTCATCAGCGTAAGCGAGCAGCATCATTTCATTTTGAATGATCGTGCCCGACATACTCTGTATGGACGGCACTGGCGTAGGGAAAGACTCGTGGAAGGTGCTGCAAGTTACATTGTGAGTCAAATCAATCGACTCCACGTTGTTCAGCCGAGTTTTGTCAATGGCGTCCATGGAACTAGATCTCATGTCATATTGGAAGACCATTTCTGAAGTGAAATGTACACACACTTCATTATTAATATGTGGTTTCAACAATATCTCCTTCTTGTTTAATATTTTCATTTGCTTCGATTTTCAATTACGCTTTCAATCAAACAACAACAATATTTAATCAAAACTTTACATAACTCAAAATCGAAATTCAGTGCCGAATGCATAATAAAACGCATAAACCGATTTTCGGCAAAGTACTATAATGCTAAGCTGGCCCAAGCAGGCTTTCCATTAATAAAGAAATAATAAAAGTAGTTGTTTGCCAAATTCCAAATCTGCAGCCATAATCCAGAATGTATAAACAAACAATCACACATGTAACACACAGCAAAATAGAAATATACATATTCGAAAAATCAAAACAGCTAAAGGCAAAGGCTTTTGCAATCCTTTTGCCAGCTGCTGTGAAAATTCTTCAAAACACAAACAGACAGACAGGCCGACAGTCAGACAGTGAGAGCAATTCAGATAGTTGACTCGTTTTTGAAATCAAATGTAAATTGTAGAAATGTGCGCATAAATTTGCTCGACAAAATTTGAAATTCCGATTTTCGACCAGATTGGTAAACAATTTATGTAAACAGAGACAGGAGCAGCAGCAACTGTGCCAGGATTATGGCATATCTATTGAGGGCGAGGGCGGTACTGCTGCTGCTGCTTATGCCGCAGACAAATAATCTAAATCTCATTCATACTTACACACACACATATTCACACACACACACACACACATACACTGCAGTACAATTTGACTCGACTTGACTTGGTTTGCTACTCTCGGCATAAATGTCCTTTTGCGTTTGTGCGCCCCATTTGTCCGTGCAATACATGATTGTCTGTATATTTGAAACATGTAATTGCGAAACCCTTTAGATAATAGGACCCTTGAGTACTAGACAATGTCCTTTTCGCATACACACACATGCGTACAAATCGTTTGTGCTTATCTTAAGTATCCTGCTTATTGCTGCTGCTATCCTCTTTTGTCAACTATAGCATGTGTGTGGGAAAACGGTTTTGTACAATTTACCACTTTAACAATTTGGCATTTCTTTAAAGGACACTCGCAGGAGGCGTATACGTGATTTTATTGATTTGAGCTCTAAATTCGAATTTCAGTAACAATTTGCCATGTGCATTCCATTTCAATCAGCCGCTTTGTCTTGTCAACTATGAATTAATTACAGCTGACGTTGACAGGACATGCGATTCCAATGTGCCTATTGTTGGCTATAATTCATTTGAGCATCGATTTCAATGCGCGCTTTGCCTGTGCAATGAGTGAAAGTGATTTGAATGCAAATTGTGCAACTAATTAGAAGCAGTTAACTGCTGCAGCATATTTGGAATTGGATATTTTTTTTTTAATGCAAATTCAAATTCAAAGCGTTGAAAGCTCTAAACGTACGTCTTTCATATTTCATATTTTAAATATTAAATATTATATTTGAAAATAATATTTTTATGCAATTTGTCAAACCAAAACGGACGGAAACTCGGCAAACGGAAGTGCAAAATTAAATTGCGTATAGTGAAGCGTGTTAATTGAATGCTAACATTTTTGCTAAAAATAAATTTTATTTTATAAAAAAATAAATAATATTTGAAATATGTCTGTTGGCATATGCTGCTGTTTAAATTTTTGCGGCTTGTGACAGCTGTGCAATTTGTATTTCAATTATTATGAAAATAAATTTGAATATGATTTAAAGCTCGGCTTTAATAGTTATCTGCGAAATAATGTTTAGCTATTATTCCAGAAAATATTAAAAGAATTAATACTGAAAATGTAGGTCATGTCTATATCGACTTAATTTTTTTTAGTGGTTGAGACAGTTTGGTTTGAAGTCTACCACTTTAAGTGGTTCGATCTGGACCAAAACGGAATCATTTTATAAGGACAACAAAAACTAAGCAAAATTTAGTATATCAAGCAAAATTAACAACAAAACACTTAGAATGAGATGAAGGTTTGCATGGTAATTGCCAACCCCTCTTAGCGGAGAAGTTCGTTGAATAATAAATGAGCCGAAGAAGGATTAGGAGATTTTAAAAATATATATTCTATCTGTTATAATTCTTAAGTTATCGATTTTCATATGGAAAACGGATAGACGGACATTTCTAAATCGATTTTACATTTGATGTTGATCAAGAATATATATATATATATATATATATATATATATATACTTTATCCTCTTTTACCTATGAATACAACATAAAAGATATCAAGAAAATTGCAAATATTTAACAATTTTAAGGGAAACAGTTTTCTAAAAAGCAAGAAATAGTGCTATAAACATAATTCCGCGCTCTAAAATTGTGAAGCAACATGTACTACTACACTTAATTGGAAATAAAAATGCCATCACTTCGAAGGTGACTTGTTTTATATCGCCAAAATTCTCTCACAACCCTCTAATAGACATAGATAATTCTGAAGACTATAGGCTGAATTTCACTTGCAACTAGATCAACTCAGAATGTACACATCATCATTTGGAATGTCAAAAGCGAAGAGGTAGAGAAGAAACGGTCCTAGGACATTGCCCTCAAGGCTTAACCCCAGCTTAACACGGCATAATTTGTGGTGCCCTTTGCACTTATCTTTACAAAAGACTTGCGCACTCAAGGTAGGAGCAGAGAGGTTGTTCTTTGTTTTTAAGAGCTTCGCGAATATCGATCATAGCATGACGCTGCTTTGCCGAGTTCATATAATACATAGCTGATTTTTATAGCATAAGATCAATAATACAAAAATTTAGTTAATCAAATTGTAGAAAGGCATTCCTTTCAATCATGTTGTACATGCATTTTGTCACTCAATGCTGGAGTATTAACTATATGCTTCAGAAATGATGACTTTAGGCAATCTTTCACCTCGGCTGTCTGAAATCAATTGCTCAAAACTTAAATATTGGCTTTTCGAAACACTTTCGCCATGTCACTCTTTTGATGACGTCTCTGGCTGGGTTATTCACTCAGGCGCTAACTCACTCAGCTAGTACTGCTGCTGCTGCTCCTTCACTGGAGCTCACCTAACACTTTGCCGGTCCAAGACTCCAAGATTGACAGCTGTTACTGCTGTTGTTCCTTCACGGGAGCTGCAACTTTGAGAATCGCCGAGAATAGCTCTGACCATATGCTGTGGTTGTTGTTGTCCATCTAACTGCTAGCTGAACTTTTGTTGTTGTTGTTGTGATCTGTTCTGTTTTACCGATCTATTTCTTGATGCTGTTGTCCTCTACTTCGGCGTCCTCCAAACAAGTTTGGGCCCCCCATGTGAACCGTGCGTGCTGAAGTTTTTTCATCCATTCGAATGAGGAGACTAGCCCAGTGCAGCCGCAGGAATTTCGTACAGCTCGCGGTTCATACGAGACCTAAACTCATCGCCGACTCTAATAGGACAGAAAACACTGCGGAAAATTGTTCTCTCAAAGACTTTCAATGATGTTTTATCTGACTCAATCACGGTTCATGCCTCTGCACCATATAGTAGGACCGGAAGAAGCAGCATCTTTTAGATCTTGATTTTCGTCTTTCGAGAGAGGGTTTTACTTCTAATTTGCTTGCTCAGCCACAAATAGCAACTATTTGCAAGCATGATTTTTCGTCTGATCTGTTGGCTGACGTTGTTGTTGCCGGTTTTTTTCGGAACCAAGATAGACGAAGTCTTCTACAACATTGAAGTTGAGAATCGTCACAGACCATTGAAGACGCAATGATGGGGTGCGAGAGACACCAAGTACTTCGTCTTGTCCTTTTTCACCGTTAGACCCATGAGCCGAGACTGTTTTCCAATCTCTGAGAACGCCTTGCTGACTCGCCATGTTCTGTGTGGCGTGTGCACTAGACCAGTGTCCGGCCGACGCCATTAACCGCGCATAGTGATTTGCTCTGCCACAGCGCTGCCTGCATACGTACATTACAAACTTCTACGATCTGGTTTCGCTTCTACGATATGTTTCTGTTAAGTTGCTGTCGTGGCGTTATGGCGGTTTAATGACGCTGTTACGCTGTAATGTCGCTGTTGAGGCGAAGCAAAATGAATCAGTTACTGTTCAGCCGTTGTTGGTGCTGTTATCATTCTGTTAATTCGCACACTAACGCAATGCAAACATATGACTTTCGAGCTTCATTTCTTTCACATATCCTCTCAACATTGTCAAACTAACGCCTTTCTTGCTCCGTTTTCTTGCGTCGATCAAAGAGTGTTAAAATAATTGGAAAATGTCTGCTGCAAAATTCGTTAGTAAAAGTTAGCCATGCTGACTCTAGGGTAATGGAAGGGCTTGCGAGTGTGAGGTTCATGTGTGTATATGTATGATGAGTGCTGAAGTATGTAGTTAAGCTCGGTGCAATATGTGGGTCAACGTTTTGCAGCGCAGTTCATCCATGATAATATCTTCTATGATTTCTATCAAGTTGTTACAATAGATAACACCTTTTGAAGTGTTAAGTGAATGGTGAATGGTCCTCAATAAGAGAGCGAGAGAGAGAGAGAGAGAGAGAGTGTGAGAGATCGGTTAAAAATAAAGTCTTGTGCCAGTTGTACATTACAACGCTTTCGCTCAATTTGGCCCATTATATTCACTGCAAGACTTCAATGGTGTGTCTTTCATAGATTCTCGGAATCACTTACCTGAGAGAAAACCTAAATTACGGAGAATGTTACGGTCACGAATTCTTATAGAAGAGTGAAATAATATGGTTAGCAAGCCAAGTGATTTGTATGCCGAATGAAAAATTGGATAAAAAATTTAAATTTAAGGAGTAGTAAAGGATATGTGGCCAGGAACAACGTGCATGAGCAGACGTAGCTAGTAGCACTCGAACTTTTTGGCAAATGTAGTAGGCTTAACCTCACAATATAAAAGTGTTCTTAGGAAAGCATCGACTATTAGTGAGTATAACTGTAATTTTTTTTTTTGTTTCTTTTTTTTTTTTGGTCTTTAAAGAATGTTCAGATATATTTCTTTGAGCATACACCATTCACCATGTATAACAATTGTCTTAGCAATCTGACTAATGACTTCATAAATTAATGCTTGGCTTAGGTTTTGTTCAAGCCACATAAGATGAAGTTAAGAGAGGTCACATTTCTGCCACTCTACAGTGTACAATTGGCAATGAACAGTGTACTGTCTATATATCTAAATTGTATTAATCACTAACTAACTAATCAGCCTTTCATATGTACGCCTTTGCCATATTACTCATATTTGAGTTTAATTGCATTCACCAAATTAAAATAAGCATCGCATTTACTTCTAAATACTAATGTAATATATTCACTTAATTTTGTGCAATATAATCCGATAACGTTTAACATTTCATCCGATGAAATCTAAGCAACTTAGTCGGCCGCTTAAACGGCATCCCAATCAAATAGCAGAACGAAACAGTCCGCCAACGTAGTACACAGCAAGGTCAAATGCCTGTGGCTAAGCAGCGATCAAGTTCAGGCATAGGATTTCCAAATAACACCAGAGATATGCAATTAAACAAATTTTCGACATATATTAAAGCAAGCCATAAGCCGATTATCGAAGCATCAGAGAAGCATTTAAAGCGGCATTTTGTAGAGAATTGAATTAAGTTGCAAACTGTTAGACAGACAATTAAAGCCATGCCAGTGCAGATAACAAGCTTAATATGCAAAAAAAAAAGTGAATAAATAAACTGACAGACGGACGGACGTACAAGTCAGACAGTCTAACGAGGAAATCAGTGACAGCCCAAATGAAAATGGCGTGCTTAACTAGCGGTAAGCAATGAGTGCGAGTGAGCGACGACCGCACACCGTACAGCACCGCAACTAACAGAGTAACACAACCTTGATAAAGAAAGTTAATTCAAGGATAACAATAAGCATGCTTTAGGGAGCACAGTAAATATCAGCAACTAAAAGGAACAGGCAGTGCAGGCAGAAAGAAGCAGCAACAAACAGCTCATGAATATAAATTGCTGTTGCTGCTGATTCCTTGTACTTGAGCCATAGTCGGAGTAGTGGCAGCCGCAACTTAATACGTAGCAAACGAAGCGAAAAACGACGAATGCAAGGAATTCATATATTGTTACGCGGCATGTAAAACTCAGCGGGTGGTTGGCAATTATAAGGAGTAACAGCAACAACAACAACAACAACAACAAGCCAGGTATGACGATGAACGCAATCTTCTACGTGTATGAGCAGCAGCACGCGACGAAGTAAGTGGTCGTTCGTTGTAGCCGCTTCCAGTCTAATTCCTGCGGCTGGCCTACTTGGAGTTCTACTTGTTCTACTTCGTAAAGATTTTGCTTGGCTGCGCATTGTATGTCCTTCTCGTCCTTATTTTCATATATTCGAGACTACGCTTTGCGGTTTATTAACATGAAGTTTATCCCTATGGGATCATATATCAAAATTCAGTTCAGGAAAGTACTGCGCAGCCTATGAAGTTTATGTATTTTTTTTTTTGGTTTAAACTCTGCGCTTTAAAGATTTTTATAGTTTGACTGTTGTTTCTTTCTAAGGCATATTCAACTTTTAAACGCTCACAGCCAACGCATTAGCAATTTAGCAGCAGAAAGTGTTAAACAAATATGTAGCAACTATTTTTGTCGCTTGAAATGACTAGCTTATACGCAGCGCTATTTTCGTGCATTTGCTTCGTCCTTTGCATTTTAAAATCATTTGTTTTAATTTAAAAGCAAATAAAATATTTGAAATGTTTCATTTAAATTTTGTACAGCATGTGGCTTGACTAATTTTAATACCCTATACGCATATTTGCTAATTTTTGTTAGATTTGACTTAGTCAATTTATTTTAATACTACGAATTATCTGAAGAGAGAAGACCGACATATCTACAACTTGTCAATGAAGCATCGGGAATTAATTTCATTTATAATATATCTCCATTTCCGGGTTAGTAATTAGGCAGATATTTTTTTTCTTCAGGTTGGTAACCCTGTCCTTAATAATGATGCGTGATCTGTCAACCAACACATAGCAGCTGCTTAAGTCAGTCGATTTCAGTAGTGCTTGTTGGTTATTTGTAATGAGTGAAAATATTGCTCAACGTAGTTTGTGTTAAAATTTTGAATTGTGAATGCAATTTCGTTTGCCGATACATTTAAAATATGGCAAAAGGCTTTTGGTGAACCTTTTTGCCCTATGGCTATAAAAGAGAACATTTCAGTCGAGTGTTTTCGAATACTAGATACACTGTACCCACTTCAACGTTAATCTTTTACATAAACTATATTCCGATGTGTATTCATGAATGGTATTTTATTAAGATTGAGGTATGTTTAGTTAGGTTGCACTGGCCGATGTGAGTCATTCGACTCCGTCGGTTATGCAATGTATGACCTATTTTGATATCATAAAATCTCTGCTTTCTTCTAATGGATTCCAACACTTGTAAGCCAGTTCGAGGAATGTTGATATAGACCGAACATCTATAGTGAAAATCACTGTCGGTATCCTATCCAAGAATAGTATACCGAGTAAAGCGAGACTTATTTCGTTGTGAGCCTATATCCTTCCTTTAGCACTGCTACAAAACTAAGCTAATTCCAAGACTTATGGCGTGCTTTTCTGTCCGCGGTCCTACCAAAATAGAAAAATATTTGCTTTTCTGACGCCATTATATTATCCGGCAATGGTTGTCATATAATTCTTCTTCGCCTCTCTATCGTTATATATTTTAGTGGCGTTCTTTTTGTAGGAAGGATGGAAGGAGGGTTGCCTTATTATGATCTGGTATGGATTGTATCTATATATTCCTTAACAAAGTTGAAATCGTGATGTAATATCTATGCCGGAAAGAATTGAAGTATCTTCGAAGATATTTACTTCAAGAATCGGCCTATGTAGCTAATTATTTTTCAATGAGATCGAGGAAGTAAGTGGAGAAGGACTTTTAGTGCGTACATCAGAATTTTGCATATCTCTTCATCAGATGCATACTTCATTGATCCAGATTATCCTGACTATGGATGTACTTAGCTCCGCATCTTCACCCAATAGTTATTTTAGAGAGAAATAACAATTATTATTTTTTGTTTGCGGAATTCTATATTTTTTTGCTCTGCTTTCTTGTGACGTAACATCAAACAAATAGAGAGTACATTGCCTTGAGGGATCTGTAAACTCTTTTTCAATCGAGTTAATTCCTTTTCCAGCATTGCATTTCTCAAATGAACACGACTAATGTGGCGACATTCGATTAACAGTCCAATGAGAATAGCAACATAGTTATCCTTTGTTGATAATGCAGTTAGGAGGATAACGCAGACAGAACTGTGGTATTTCCGCAATATTTAGTGACATAAATGACACACATAGGCGTGGCGAATATAAAATGGCGAATATATAATAGAGCTAGGCAAGAGCTAATTGATATAACCTTCTGCAACACTCTTATGACAAAATTAGTTCACAATTGGAGGGTATCAGAGCAACCGTCTATATCTATCTTATACTATATATAATAGGGGCATCAAACCTCAAGAAACGTATTAGTAATTCTAGAGCAACTTAGAAGACTTAAATAATTACAAGAAAGCTAACTCACCATTAAACCTAAAAATAATGGTTGATGGCTATAAAAATAAGTTAAAACTGTTTACGAAAATTGTTGGCTTAGATAGACTTAGGAAAGTAGTCCGTAAGCTGTTTTATAAATCCCAGCGCACTGAGGACTGGCTGAAGTATGCAAATAGTCGTCTAAATTGCTTCAGGGCTATGTCGGAAAAAGAAAGATATAGCGTTCATGAACGATGAGGAGGAGAAGACATGTTTACTACTTCAAACTCACTTTCTTAATTGTATGCCTTTACTGCAAGTACATACATCAGCCTACATGCATCAATGTAATCCGGGAGAGAATACTGGAAACTGGCCAGTAACACTTTCATGGAGTATATGTTCAGATTCAAACCTTGCAAAATATTTCCAGCATTACTACAAAAAAACCTAGACCTTTCATTAGGTCCAAAGGTCCAATGCTGAACATCTTTAGAAGTAGACTGGCACTCGGCTATGTACCGATGTGCTGGAGGAAGGAAAAGGTATCGTGGATTTTGAGGGCACCCTAAATATCTAAGGTCATTAGGCCTAACCTAACATCCATGTTAAAGTCTTTATAGAAATTGGCAGATAAGCACATCAGGACTAAATATATAATCGATGAACCACTTTAGAAAGAGACTGATACTGTCCTATACCAACTAAATGCCTCAAATCAAAGTGCCAAAGAGACAGCCATTTGCGCTTTTATGAACATTGAAGGAGCCTTTGACAATACATCTCATTCAATATCATCTATCCTGTGGAGACGTGTAGTAGGTAAAATATTAGGAGCAAACAGCTGCTGGTTTACAGTTAGCTCCCTAACAGTTGATGGAACTAGCTTAGAATTGCTAAGGAAATTCACCAGTTTCAGGTAAAAATATGTGCACCAGATGTGCCTAATTCAAACCAAAAAAGGTGTACAAGAACCAAAACATTGGCATATTATGCGGTAGCCAGGCGGCTTTTAAAGAATTAGGTTCACCTGTATTCCAATCTTAGTAGATCCTGGCCAGAAACTTCATTCGTAGATCCAGAGCTATTCTGCGAACTCAAACAAGGTACACTGGTAGCCAGGGAAAGAAAGAGAATAAAGTTAGAGAATTTTTACCGGGAGAAATGTGATGGTTTGGAACAAAGTATAAAATTGCTAGGACTGTGCAATAGGAAAAATCAGACATTTTTGTAACTGACTCAAAAAAAAAAACTATAAAGAATGGTTTCAGGTCTCCTGGCTCGAGACAACACTTATGCAAAATTGGAATCGAGTGTTACAGCACTTGCAGATGATGTCTAGAACATGTTAAAATCGCGGAAAAAACTTTGGGGGACTATCCAGCTTTGACCCTAACCAGGTACAGCTATCTAGGCAATTCCAAAAAGTCTTTAAAATTAGAGCTGTCTTCTGCCTTATTTTTTTTAAATGATTTTATATAATTTTTAGAGTCTGTAATAGCTCCTCCGTAATAGCTTTAAGGACTGCCTATAAAAATATGCAGCGTATCATAAAGTCGATTATAGCTATCTCAGTTATTATTATTTGCGGCTACATCTTTGCAATGTTAATGTTGTTGCTTTACTTTTTCGTTGTACTTTTGTGGCTTTATGGAATTTAGTTGTTAAAATGTTAAAACAATAAAATTATTCAAGATTTGCTAGAAATTTAAGCTATTTGTTGACCACAAATGAAAGTTGAATAACTTAATTTTAAGATAAATTTATTTATACAAAAATTATTGACCAAATAAATACCTTAAACTAAAAATTAAGCAATGTAGAATAATTCTTAAACAAGCAAACTGCGTCAAAAATAATTTCTAGTAAAAATAGCTAAGGTTTGGAATAGCCTTTCTACATGAAACTAAGCCACTAGTGGCGATTCTTTAGGCTATATAGGCTATAAATTTTACTTTTTTTACCATCATTCATGATTCGCCTATTTAATTGCTTTCTGCTTTATATAGAAAAAATATTTTTCAATTAATTTATGAACAGTTTTACTTTGCTTTTAAAGAGCTGTCAATAGGTAATAATTTCATTTAACATGTTCATTCGTGCACATTACCAGCTGTCATTAACAGAAAACCGAATATTTTTTTAATTTTTTTTAAATAAAACAAAATAAACTTAAAAGAAAAAAAAGAAAAATAAAAATAAAAATAAAAATGTAACAAAACCTGTTTAGCAAATATTGAGCCAAACGTAAATAATTGCACACTTAAAGCCACTTAAAGACTATAGAAGAACTACTGTTGCGAATTTCGCATAATTTAGATTTCCAAACATGTTCGATACATTCATTCTCTCAGCCATCCATTCATGTATTTCATTTCAATCATGCCATTGCACTATCTTCATTCGTTTGCTTTGAATTGTATTCGATTGGATTGAATTGTACAAAAATCCTTAATATGGCGAGCGCGCTTCGATGCTTCGGTGGGTCTAAGGCAATTTTGCCGTCCTCAGCTATTAGGCATTTATTTTATTTTCTTGGCACGCTTGGCAAATTGAAATCGCTTGGCTTATATTTATGGTCGAGCACAAGTGAAATTGTAGCCAAAGTTGTCGTATAATAAAATATATAGTAAGGCAAAGCAGAGGGGAAGTGTATCTAGAAAAACACTATGGCGGTAGCCGAGGTGGCAGCCATGTTCGTTCATACTTAACAGTAAATCCCAATAAACAGACTATAAATAAGATTTAATGTCGTTTGCAGTGCGAACAAGTTTTTTGGTTTTTTTTTTTTATTTATTTTTTATTATTTTTATTTTTATTTTGATTTTATTTTATTTCATTTTGTATACATTTCACAGCCAGCCACAGGATATTAACACTCAAAAGTGCTTTATTGAATTGCAAAATAAAACGAGTTATTTGGGTAAAAAGAAAAATATTTTAAATCAATAAATAATGAAATAAAAGCTAATAATTGCAGTTGCAGACATATTTTAAATGAGCACATTTGAGTTAAATGTATTTCGAGCAGATTTTTATTTATATTCAAAAATTTTTAGTTATGAATTGCACAACTAATATGCAACAACTTTTGACTAGTATAAGCTTGCTTCGCAGTCTCATCAACCGGTCCGAGGACACTTCCCAGTAGAACTCTCGCTCAAAACGAACATGGGTACAGCGCTCTAACTTGGCATATTTTCTATTAAACAAAAATTTAAATTAAGCGAAAAATGCTAGACCAATCTGACCATGCTCACTGGTACCGCCCATATATGTATATCATTGTTTAAGAACGCACATATCTCAGAGCTTATTAAAGCTAAAGCTTGATGTTTAGAGTCCTGTATATGTATGTATGTATTCTTAAAATGTATTCTGTATCGCCCAATGATCACCTCAAATCATTAAAAGCGATTACACATGCATCCAAAAAAATGTATGTTCTGAGCTCGAGGTCAGACCATGACTATTTCATGTTATGTGGAGCGTGCTATTCTGAACGAACAGTGCTTTGTTTTGCATCATCTGGATGCGATTTCGGTGTGTTTTGACACTCCAGTTCCAGATGGAAGCAACGTCTGTTTACCAGCCAGTAGAGCTGCCTTATACTAAGATAACAAAGGGTGACCAAGTTTTGAGTTTGCCGCGCGAACGTCCACCTTTTGTTCAGCTTCAGCCCAAGGTATCTGATCTCATTTGTCAATGTGAGGACGGTATTTTTCAGCCAGACATTGGGAGGACTTCTTCTGCGTACTGTGAAGCACATGTTAATGCACTTCGCCGGACTTAGATTGATGTTTCACTTTCGGTCTCAGGTCTCAAGCGTGTGTAACTATTCCTGCACCCTGACGGCCGCATCGTACTCGCATTCTGAATTCTACAGAATCACATTTGCATACGATGCCAGCAGCACTTTTTTCGGTGCCATTATATCTACGTAAGACTCAGAGAGAACGGCTGTAAAAAACGTGTAGAGAAGCGGACCTATCACGCTTCCTTGGATAAGATCTAACCATCAAAAAAAAAAAAGGTGCTGGAAATAGCGCCTTGATTTTAGCCAGTAGTCCAACATGCCACACTCTATCGAAGGCTTCCTGCACATCAGCAAATATCTCATTGCAGTAATCCTTGTTGTCGAACGTCTTCAAGACATGGTGCAACACTCTGCGGATTTGCTCTATTATGTCATGAACAGATCTAAAGCGGAATTGGTGGTCAGGTAGTGTAGTTTGTTAGCCTACCAGCTCGATAAATCGCGACGCAAAAGTCGTTCCCATAATTTCGACAAAGAAGGTAGAAGACTTATTTGTTGATACGAGTTTAAATGATCCTCAGTCTTGCCAGGCTTGTGGATCATCGTAATTCTGGCTATCTTCCATGTGGTGGGATATTACATCCTCAGCATTACGTTAAAGATTAACCTGGTGGTCTAAAGGCAAGTCTCAGGAATCGACTACGCTAAGCAATGACTCAAGGAACAAAACAGTGCAAAGTAAATGACGTTCTACCTAGTTTCCTGATGGATTGGTGAGTGGGGGAGTCGGTAGCTATCATCAAACATCCCAAGTACCGTTAGTTTTGCACCATATCTGAAGTTTCGTCTGGACGTCTGTGCAATACACTAAATAACCTCTTAAAATATTTACGGAATTCCTACTCCATATTTTTGTAAAAAGTTAATATTATTTTTTCTACGCGATCGAATAAATCCGCGAGTACCGCTTACAAGTATTTGCCTCTCCTGGCTAATAGCTCCGCGTTCGGTTAGCTCCGCGTGTGCCGCATTCAAGTATTAGCCTCTTCTGGCTTATAGCATTAACATGCTACACTGTTAATGCGTAATTTTTATAAATAAATTGAAATTAAATAATCAATATTATCTATTTCTTGAGATTCCACAACATCACAGAGGTCATCCCCTACAAATTTCTGTAACGAATCAGTCCCATTCGGCGAGCTATACCCCAGGTATAAAATAACTTCGTTACAAGCTTCATATTGCTTGACAGCCGAGTCGCCAACTAATAAAAAAACAGAAGTTACTGCTATCCCACTCTTACCAGCGGCCGATACAAATATATGGAGTCTGGCTCTTTTACATAATGTCGGGGTGGGAAGTAAACCGCTTAAATTTAACTTGAATGGTACCAGTATCTAAAATTTTAGTCCGCTTTTTACAATTGTAGCAGGTCTGCCGTGGGCTCTATTTACTGCATGGGTAGCTGTGACTAGTTCCTAATTGTTAAATTTCTTAGTGCTTTTCAATATGTTCTAGGGAGCTATTTTCGTTCGAATATTATGGAAAGAAAAAGATTTGGCTGCGATTTTTTCATTTGTATATCACATAATCTGTAAGATGCAACACGATTGTTTATTTCATTTGGGAGGGTGTTAAAAAGTAGTGGCTTCAAAGGACACTAGTTCTGTAATTCATCAGCAAAAGACAAACCTATTTCTGAATCTGAACAACATCTTGTACTGCTTGGAAGGTTAATGGCTGTGCGTCTAAGAGGTAGCTCTTTAGTAGGACGAGTGACTCTCCAAAGATTAAATCCATGGTGTTTATAGATTTTTGGATATTTAAATAAAACAGCTGTGTTAATCTACGCTGAATATTGTGTAGACAGGCACTCTATAATCTTTAATCAGCTGGATGTCTTCAGTATACAGTTCAAGCTTTGGTGAAATGACAAGCTAGTGCGTCTGTATGGCAGCATATATTGCAGAATCAGTTGCTTTTTGTGTACTATTAATATTAGACAGGTAGTGTGTAGGGCTGCTAGCACATTGAAAGTTGAATTTACCAGCAATAAGAAATTTAAGTTCAAGCATTCATTAAATAATAATTACTTGAGTAGATAAGATGCATAAGAAATCTGTATTTCATCAAGAAGTTGACAAATTAATAGATCCAATAGATCCTTACTGAAGTTGTAGCACTTTTTTTAAATCAATGACAAATTAAAATGCCTTCTGTACCCATTTGCAGAGAGTTTGGTGTCTTGAAAACTTTTATTTGATCTTGAGGAATTTTAATTTCAGTAAGGACTGGACAATATCTCTACGAAATGTCCTATTAGGAACTAGTATATACAACTACGAAATGCATACTCATAAAGCATATTTAAACCTTAATATCTTTCTGATATTGACAGAACTTTGTCCAAGCGGGATTGCGCATATGAATCATCTTCACATCTGCAAATTTGGCCTATAATCTCAGATGATATTAATATTTTTCCCATGCATAATATTTTGCAAGATAGTCCGTTCAGTTTGGCTCCTAGCGAGAACCAAGCGTTTTCAGTACCAACTCTTTTATTGACACCTTTGGATTCAATAATAGCAGATAATTTGAACATATACAACTAATTTTTTGTGACTAGGTAGTCGATCGATATTTGTACTGTCTTGATACGATTTTATTTATAGATTTAATTGGACAGACATCCAGACTGGATTTAAAGTATATTCCTCAAAAGAGTTATTGAACATAATTAATTTAATGCAAAAAATCGATTGCAGTGCAATATAAATAATAATCGATTTTATTTTGAAATTATAGACCTACACATATCAATATCCAAACACACATCACATCACATAAATTTCCGCGAGCCTCTCTAAAATGCAGCATTCTCGTATTTTTCTGCGTTGCCTTTGACAAACAATTGCAATTTCAATAAAATTAAATTTTGTGAAATAATAAATTTATCACACGTCGCAATTGCTAATCACTTAAATAAAATGTTTCTGTTGAAATGAATAAATGAATATTTATTACAAATTGAAAAATAGATAGACATAGTCGGCTGAAAGGCAATTGGACGTACGGACAGACAGACAGACAGACAGACAGATGGACAACCATTGTCTGTGGTTATAAATAAGCGCAGTCAGACTATGTGATATACAAAATCTATTACATAGAGACGTAGGCATATGTAATAGGCGAATTACGCACAAACACATTAATTCACAATCAGATCTGGAAATGCGCAATGCTATATAGTATCGTATAACATAATATGTAGGTATGTGCAGATGTATATTTAATATTGGCTTTGAAACTAACTGCCGAAACGAGAATCCAAATGGAAAATTAGTTTTGAGCTGTGCAAATGGTCGGCATTGCATTTGCTAAATCGTATTATTTTGGCTAACTGACACTTCTGTCTGATAAATAATGATTTGTTGGCTCTGACAACGCGGTTGATAAAATATGTTTGTCTATTTTTATATTTTTGGAAATTTGAAACAATGCATATATATGTGAGTGCTATGTGGATATGTATCTGAAGTGTGAAAATTTTCACAAAGTCAAAAAATCTTAGAAAATTCAATGAAATCGAATATATTTAGACTTTAATAACTCATGTAGATGTGACTTCTAGAAGTGTTCTAGAAGAGCTCCAGCATACAATAAAATACAGAACGGCTTACATTGCTGTTGTATGATTGTGCTGATGTGTGCTGGCAGAGTATTTAAAACGACTTTCTTAAGCAATTTGGTCTTCTCCAATTTGGTTTCAAAATAATCTCCAAAGCTACTCAAACTGTTTCATAAATGGAATTATTATCTTTTGTGTCTTAATAAATTTTTGCCGAATAATGCAAATGCTTTGGAAAAAAATTCAAGAAAAAATTCTAAACAACATCTTTACGCATACTATATCATGCACACTACATACCCCCTCCACTTGACTTTTACTTTACGCTTTGTTACAATTCAATTCAAGCAGCAGCTTTTCCGTTTTTGAGCTATAAACACAAAAATTAATTTCATCATATTTTTCACTTTCATCATACGTACGAGTAGAAATATCCTTGCTGTCTTTCCTTCCTGTAAAATCACAAATCCATACAGCCAATGCAGCTAAAGTGGAGTCCTTCTTCTTACGCTGCTGCTGCTGCTGCTGCTGCTGGTGTTGGTGATGTTGATGATGCTACTGAAGCTGAAGCTGATGCTGATGCTGATGGCTCAACGCTTCGTTGGCTTTTGTTTGTGCGAATATAATATGCTGTTAATGTTTTCCTTATTTGACGATGACAACAGGGAGCAAGCAACCGAAGGAGCTATGCGACAACAAAGGACGCAGCAGTTCTTATACTCGTATATAGTATCTGTCTGTGTGAAAGGGATTGTAATGTGTTTAAAAAAGGATTCAAGACGCATTCAAGTTGAATTGTTTTCATTTGTTCGTGTGTATTGTTTGCTTATGTAGTTGGCAACACTGGCTTAGTCTGCGCTTAAGCAATAATTAGTAAAGGATATCAAAGCAAATGACTTTATCTACACACACACACACACACACAGTTACAAAGCCGAATAATGGCGCTCGTTTAGCTGTTAGTGTATTGCTTTGCCATATCTTTGCTGTTGTTGCTGTTGTCATTGTTGGTTACTATTGAAATATTTTGCAAGGATATTTTGCTCATTCTTATACAGTTTCTTTAGATTTTGTTGTTTGGCTTTGTTTAAATTTCATTGCACACTCGCACACACATGCACAGCAACTTATTAAATATTAAGCTTATATGTGTGCTTGTATGTCGATTTTTGTCCTTGCTAAATTTCAGCCATGCATGTCTGTCCTTATTTTTTGCTTTCAGCTTCGTTTACTGCTTTCATTTTTGTTGCTAATCGTTTGAGTTTAAGTTTATATTGCATCATTATTTAAACACAATCAAATTGCCGGAGAGTGTCTTGTATAATAATTTTCGAAAATCTTTCGACATTGTATCCATTCTACCATAAATCGAGTGAAACTTGTTGATGATACTCTTCCGGCTTAGTGCTTCTTAAGCCTTTTAATTATTTTGCTGTTAATTGCATAAATATGAAATGTTGCTGTTGAAATGTTTGCAAGTCTACAAAGTTTTACTAATTATATGAAATGTTTTAGCATATTTTATACTATTTATTCTATGTATAAATCCTGCAAATAATTAAATAATAGTTTTGCATAAAACAATATTAATACGAAACAGCTTTTAAATATGTAGTTAGTGCACGAAAGCAACTCAAATAGATTCTTGATTGTTTGAAGTTTTCGCTATAGAAACGTAGTACGGCGCTTGGAAATAGTGCTCAAGAAAAAAGAGACTAATACTACTTGAGCTGTGGTGCCAACTGGAATGATGCTTCTGTATGAGATTTAATAGTTCTGACAGTCATATCTGCCCTTAATAAGCCACTCCAGCGACTTGTACGCGCGATTGCCAGTCATTATTAATACTAAATTGGCAGACATCTCTATATACTCTATATACAAACGCATGCTCAGTCGTCCTTTATTAAGTACTTCATTAAATAAGCTTGAGTTCTCCACATATACTCCATGTATACAAGATAAGCGAAAGAACCTCGAACTATATTGGCACGATCTGAGGATCTGAAAATTGTCAACTCTAATAATTCCAAACAACCTTTTAAGAGTTTTTGTTTCAAGTAGCAAGTAGTTCCATTCAAGCATTTATGAGACAATCGTGGTTCTAGTTATTTCTGTTTCCGGGTGTAGTTGAAGTTTTCAGTCATCAGACAAGATACCAAGTACTTGATATTGTCCAATGATGTCAATGTCATCGGTGGGCGTTGGCGCCAGTTGTTTTGAATGCCAAGTACGGAGAGATCTCTCCATATTAGGTAATTTCAACGCTTTCCCGGTCGTCCACTATTTCAGCATCATCCCATTCAATTTGAGCCCTCATGTACTATGCGTGCTGGAGCTCTTTTGTCCATTCGAATGAGGTGAACAGCCCAGTGCAGCCGCTGGACTATGTCAACCTCATCGAATAGCTCGTTCAGCTCGCGGCTCGCCAATAGGACCAAAAATCCTGCGAAGAATCTTCCTCTCAAAGACTTCCAACACTGTTTCATCTGACTCAATCACTCTTCACGCCTCTGCGCCATACAGGTGCACTGGGAGTATAGATCTTGAATTTTGTCATATTTGCTTGCTCAGCCCAAAATAACATCTATTTGCAAATTTGATTCTTCACCTGATCTTCAGGCTGGCGTTCTTGTTGCTGGTTATCTTGGATCCAAGATAGACGAAGTATTCTACAACATTGATGTTGAAATACTCCATCGGCATTGACCGTCTAAGATGCGATGACGACGTGCTTGAAGACGCCAAATACTTCGTCTGATCCTCATTCACCGCTAGACCCATGAGCCGAGACTGTTTTTCAATCTCCGAGAACGCCTTGCTGTCTTGCCGTTCCTCCGAGCCAATGATATTGATGACATTGGCGTAAGCGAGCAGCATCACTTCCTTTTGGAAGATCGAGCCCCACATACGCTGTAGTAGGATGTATTCCATCAGAAGATTGAAAAAAGTAAGCGACAGCGCACCACCCCTCCTGAAACCTCTCTTGGTAACAAAGGGTTCGGAGAGGTTTATCTCACCCTGACAACGCTTATTGTGTGAGATAGCATCATCATGCAAAGACGAACGATCATTGCCGGGATACCTAGTGCAGACAGGGCGTTGAAAAACTACGATCGTATCGGCGTGATGAGAGAGACTTTATAATCGACAAATAGGTGGTGTGTGTGTCTATCTTAAACACACGGATCTCTTCCATGATTGTTCGTATTGTGAATATTTTGTCACTGGTCGACCATTTTGGCCTGAAGCCTCACAGATATTGTGCAACTGTAACAAGATTTCCATTTTTGCAAAAAGTTACTCCGGGCTTAAAACCTTCAGTTAGACGCTTGACTTTTTGATAAAATTGACGAGCTTCATTTTTGTCACATAACCTTAGAACAACCCTAAACTACCGACTTGCTTGCTCCTGTTTTTTGCGTCTGAAAAGGCGTTTCTCCACTCTCCTTTTGTCTCGATATCGCTCTCTAACAGCTCGCGATGCTCCAGACTGCAGAGGTAGCTAAGGGGAAGCATTCGTCCTTGCAGTAGCATTGCGACACTCCTCGTCGTACTAAGAATTCTTCACAGGTTTTGTATAACCAGAGGACTCCATCCATATTTCTTACTGTTATATGAAACTCATTTGTTAAATTAATGTGTTGCGAATTTTTTCCTAATTTTTTATTATTCTTTAAAGACTTAATTGAATAAATATAAACCAGCTACTTTCGCTAAATAAAATTTATATTTAATTAAATTAAATAAATTTTAACATTTCAGTTCTTCTATTATAAACAAAAAAGCAACGACAAGTATTTAAAGATTCAAAGAATAACACGAACAAAAAAAAAATAAAATTCAATAAGCTATATACTCTGAATCACGCCCGATAAACGCAAACATTCTAGCATGCATAAATATTTTTTACATTTTTCCATAAAATTCAAAGCCAACAAAGTGCAGGCGTCTGGCATACTCAAAGAGCGATAAAATAGCGACAAACCGACAGACAGACAGACAGACAGATAAATGGAGTCAGACGGGGTAGACAATACCCGCACATTCGTTACTTAATCCTGCGGCGACATGCGTTGCACTGCAGGACACACTTCTTTTGAAAATGAAGGTTCTATAAGTTTAGAGTATTATAAGCCGCTGCGCATTCCCTTCATTCGTTCGTTCGTTCGTTCATTCATTGTAACGAATCTATTAAGTGGAAATTTATTTAAGCAAAAAGTTAAGCCATAAAATTTTCGTTTGTATTTGCTGTGTATGGCTGCTGTGCGAGCGTCTACCAAAAAATAACAAAATTTCGAACCAGCAGCAGCCACCGAACCAACCAGTCGTCGAAATGAGTGCCAGTCAGCATTTCCATAGTCGGAAATTGGAATTGGATATGTGTATATATATATATATATAGCAAGTTGTCAAGTGTAGCTGATACTTTTATTGCACGGCTTATACGGCAATAGCAACACTTTCCGGGATTTTATTTAATGAACATCGCGCAACGTAGTTGAGCGAGTCAAAATTTGCACAGGCTTTGCGTTTCGTTAAGGTTATTTAATTTTTTATTTGTTTTTTTTTGTTTTTTTTTATAGAATATAGACAACGCCTGCTATTTATATAGAAACATTCATATGCGTGCAGTGTTGAGACTTGTGTATATATTTATTGAGTTCTTGTATCTTTTTTTCATTCACTTGTTTGGCGAGACAACTTTTAGCAATGAATTTTTTTAAGCTTGCAAATTTTGTACTTGACTGTTTTTACTTATTTATGAATGTTTAATATTATTGAAAAGTGGGCTTGTTTAGGCTTAGCACAGATTTGATTTTGATGTTGGATCTATTTAATAAAGACTTTTGTTATGCTTTATTTTTTTTTTCAAGCTGCCAGAGCTGGAAAGCTTTGTGCAGCGTAACAAAAAAAGATGACTTACTAATAAATGAGACACATTGTCGAGCCAACATTGTATGCAAACAATCCTAGTACGGGCAACGCTAGAGGTGGAGCAGCGATCTTGATTAGATCAACACTGGTGCATTTTCCGTTGAGACCCGTGGTTACTGAGAAGATTCAGATGACATCTGCTGCCATTAATACTGCACTTGAAGTGATTAATTTTGGAGCGCTTTACTGTCTTTCAAGATTTCCTTGGACAACAAAAAAGTTTTGCGACATTAGTTGCAACACATTGGTTGTGGGGAGCAGGCAGAAAGAACTAAAGAGGCAATACATTACCGGATCTAATCATTAATACGCAAATTAATACTCTAGTCACAGGAGGTGCAACCCATATGGTAGAAGAGGTGCTCCAAGTTGCTTGGACTTTGCCGTAAAGCGAGACATTTTAGGCATCTGGTCATTGAGCTTAGCTCCGATCATTTGCCACTCATCAGCACGCTAGATGCCGCTGCGATGGATTATCCTGTAGTGATGCGTCTGATAACCAAGCACACCAATTTGCAGATGTTTTAGTGGCTGCTGGAACAATCGTTACACCTTAATATGGAAATAAGATCAGGGAAGGATATAGAGGATGCCATAGACATATTTTTTGTCAAAATAAAGATTGCAGCATCAATAGCTACGCATTAACCGCCGAAGCGATTAGTTGCAGCCAGTATTCCACTTACAAATGAGATTTGTCAACTAATCTCCGGCACCCGCTGGACAAGGCAGCTTGGAAGAATGCCCAGAGCATAGTTTAATAATACATAGTGACGTCACTTCGTGCATGTGCACTGAAAGCAGTGGATAGAAGCACAGTTTGAGTGATTTCAGTGTTGATGAATTGAGTGAAAAGTTGCTTATATTTTGAGAGTGGCACCACTATTTATTATTACACTATGGCACTGAGTATTCTTCAATGTGCGTTGTGTGATTACAAAGCGGCCTGCTAAACAGACTCAGAACAGGCTGAAGTGTTTGCGCAACATTTATCTGAATGCTTAAAGCTTTGTGACCTAGCCAGCCACCCAGCAGGAGTTACTCGAGACTCAGGAAACACTACAACAAGCGCTTCATTAATTTTTAATGCTATTGTGAGGTTACAACACTTTCCTGCACAGTGGAAGTTTGGATTAATTTCCATGATTAACAAAGCTGGTAAACCACAAAAGAGATCCTGCGAACCATAGGCCAATTAGTCTCCTCCCTTCGATCTCGTTGGCTTTTGAGAGACTAGTTGCTGTCCGGATTATTACAATTTTGAAGACGAAGTGTATAATTCTTGTACATCACTTTGGGTTTCGAGCTGGATATAGCACTATTAAGCAACTGCATCGTATAATAGACTAAATATTGCAAGGATTTTAAAATAAGCAGTATTGCAATGCACTATTTTAAGACATTAGAGAAGCGTTTGATAGAGCGTAGCACTTAGGACAACTGGTCAACATCAAGAACACATTGCCTGAACCCTACTTTGCTCTACTACGGTTGTACCTCTTAGGTAGGCATTTTGCGAAGCAATTAAACTCAGCAATATCTGTGAGGTACGACGTGCATGCTGGTGTACCACAAGGAAGCGTACTTGGACTGCTGCTGTATTCGTCAGCCAAACATAAATTGGGGCAGTGATACAGGCGTGCGATAGATATTTCGGTGTACCTTGCTAAATAAAATATAGAAAAAAAGAACTTTGTCAGACTCATATCTTGCATAATTTTTTTAATGAAAAAGAATTGCATACTCTTAGGCGCATAATTAGAAAAGTGTGTCTGACAAAAATAATGAAAAGAAAAGTGTAATCCATTGATTTCAATTAAATTACAGAGTTTATTAAATACAATTTTTTAAATGTAATAAATTTAAATAGTAAGTCTAAGATATGCCAATGACAATGTGAACCACGTTGCTACTAATACACTTTGCTAAGTTTCCAACATTTCCAACAAACCGCACAGGCGCTCTATTGTGTACCAATTCATTAAAATCATACACAGACATTTCATCATTTCAAGTGTCAGCTAACATATTACACATATTTCACACTTAATTTCGTTGAGTCATGAATTGTCCGAGGCCGTAAGCCTGTATGTCCCAACTCAAAACATACATTATTAATTATAATTTTTCCAAACTGTTGCGTAACACATTAATCAAATTAGAAAGACATAAATTGTGCAATATATAGGCATACGCAAGTCTATGAAACTACGTATTAATGAATTTACGCAAAGACACCTGCGTACACGAGCAGCCAAACAATGTACAAGCGATCTGTGTGTATATATATATATATATACTAGATATATGGGCAAACATATAAACAGCGCTTCGACTGCTAATTTAAATGTATAACCTAAGCCAAGTGAAACAAAAACTGCAAACAGCACAAGAGGACCGACCATGTCAATTTAAAAAAAAAAAAAAATAAAAAAAAATAAAGGTAATTTCGGTGTTGAGTTGATTATGTCCATTAAGTCATCAACACCGAAAGGATGCACCCTGCCACTAACAACAACGGCAGCCAGCCAGCCAGCCGACAGCAAATCCAATGTTCAAATACATGCTTACAACAACAAGAACAAATATGGCATACACGCATAGGATATGCAGCTTCAAAAGGCTGCGCAACATATCCGCTCGCAATTTAGTTATCCTGGCGCGTTATCATGGTTACGTATAAAGTGATATAGCAGCAAGCATATGCTGAAGCACTATACAGCACCAGGACTCGACAGGACATTGAGCGTGAATTAATTTTTAATGAGGTTGAGTCGCATTTATACTGGCATGAGTTGGTGGCCTGGCCTGGCCTGGTCTGGTCTGGTCTCTTGTTGGTATGTATTTAGTACATATATCCTTTTTTGTATGCGGCTTAATGACAGTCTGTGCAGAGTGCGTATTTCAGTATTTCAGTAGGTGAGTTTATGTTTTCCTACTATTATTTTTTTTTTTTTGTAAGTTAAATGAGTGCATGTCTGTAATAGTGTGTTGCTGCATGTGTGTGTGTGTGTGTGTGTGTGTGTGTGCGGAAGTAGGTCATTTCGACATAAAAAGTAAAAATAAAAAAAAATTGTTTGCTTTAAATTGCATTTCAAGCGATATGCAGCCACAAGTGTTTTGATATGCAGCCGCAGCTGCTGTGTCATTTTTCTATTACATGTGTATGTATATGAGTTGCATGTGTGTGTGTGTCGGTGTGCCCTGCGTGTGTCCTTGCACGTCCTTTTATGTATATATACGTATATATATGTGGTTGCATCGCATCGCTGCTTAGCCGCAACCGAGTGACATAATTAAAACGGCCTACACGCTGAAATAATTAACTTTTTTTCTAACAAGCCAAGCGTCAACCAAAAAGTCAGTTTAATCCTTACAAGTGTTCGTTGCTTTCTTGTATAAATTCTTTGCCTATCTTTAAATATGTATAACACGGGCATGTTGTTGCAGTGTGTCATAGTAAATATTTGCAGTCTTTATACGTTACAGAAAATTATGTTGTCTATGCTTTATAGTAGATGAATAAAAATATTTCAAATCCCAACCACATTGATACAATGCTTCTCAGCGAAACATGGCTACTTGGAAACTCGATTCTGAAACTTTATATATATTGCTTATATGCTGTTAATTACCCAACTGCAGCTCATGGAAAATGTGGTGCTGTCCTTCTTAATAAGAACAACATCCCGCACTTTTCCACTCCTCCAAGATCGCGCGGAATGCCGAATCCTACCGGGCCATCAGTCTCCTAACCTTGCTATCGAAAGCATAGGAAAGACTAGTCGCTGCCAGAATTGTAAGCATCACTGAGTCTCAGAACCTCATCCTGGATTACCAGTTTGGAATTCGAGCTGATTACAGCATAATTGAACACCTTCACTGAGCTGTTAACCCCATACTGGAGGCTTTTGAGCAAAGAATGTACAGCAACTCTGTGTTTGTTGACATCACTCAAGCTTTCAATTGAATGTGACATCCCAGAGTGCTGCTTGTTTCCTAACATACATATTAAATGTTTTCCTAGCTCCTAACTCGTAAAATTCTGGAGATGTCCTTTTTCAATGCAAAAACAACGAAGTCTCTATGTATTACCATTTTCGAGATCCTTTTGTTCATACGGACGGACAGACGGATAGACGAAAATGCCTATATCGACTCCTCTAACGCTCCTGACCAGACGGTGGACCTAAGCAGTACATGCAGCTAAATGACTAAAGACCATTTGTCCTACTTCATTTCGGCTAAAGACGATGGAAAACTATTGTGTATTTAAACATGGAACCCAACCAAGATGTCTACACGAAAGAAAAAACAATGGAAGCAGTTCTACATTCTCTAATAGTAACGATTGAGGAAGTACTGTATCACAGAATATGATAGAACTTGTGTTGGGAGTACTACTAGGCATATCAGGTCCTTCTATTAATTCTGCAATAGTTGAAAAAATAAGCTGATAAGCTGCAGAAGTATCCAAGCAGAGTGTAGATGATGAAAAAGATACTTGGAGGCATGACTCATGAAAGAGAGCTGCCATTTATGATATGGAATATATTAGTGAGCTATGGCAGGATAGCTGTGTATATGTTTGTCGATTCGACGTATTGAAAAAAATACTTTGATAGGCCATAGAAGACGAAAAATGTATTAATGTGGACCTCATTGTCATCAAGTTTTGAAGCAGCATAATATTGACTGATCTGAGGCTCATCTATTAACTGTCCAACTAATCCAGCAGGAGCAATAGCCTAACTTATGCACAACTCGTAAGAACGAATCAACAACCACAGATGTTCCATAATTTTGCTCATTACCCAAACTCAGGAAGATATAGTTGGAGTACATCAGTTGCATTGTATAAACATCGTCAGTAAACGTAACAATCATTAGGTCCTGCGGGTCATTCATAGGAATAGAATAGCATCTAAGCATATTAGTGCTGAACTGCTAATATGTCGACCGTATAGCTCTGCACTAGTAAAACATCTGAGGCGGCATACTCTTCAAAAGACCTGACTTATATCAAGAAAAACCATCACAACGTATTTCTTAGCATGATATCCATCAAAAATTAAGTTAAGCACCCTATTCAACTGTTCCGGCATTCTGTGGGACTTACTCACTTACTTAAATGACCGTCAACCATCTTCCGGTCATGGCCGCATTTAGGAAGGCTCGTCAGCCTCCATAGTCCTGTGCGCGCTGACGCCAGTCGTTTTGAATGCCAAGTACGGAGAGATCTCTCCATACCTAGTCATTCCAACGCGTGCCCGGCCATCTTCTATTTCGGCGTCATCCAATCAAGTTTTGTGCTCCCATATAAACCATGCCTGCTGGAGCTCGTTCATCCATTCGAAGAAGGTGCCCAGCGCAGTGCAGCCGCTGGAATTTTATGCGTTGGACTATGTCAACCTCATCGAATAGCTCGTACAGCTCGTGGTTCATACGGGACCTAAACTTGTCCCCGACTCTTATAGGCCCAAAGATCCTGCAAAGAATCTTCCTCTCGAAGACATATGACTCAATTACGGTCCATTCCTCTGCGCCTTACATCAGGACCGGGAGTATCAGCGTCTTATAGATCTTGATTTTTATCTTTCGAGAGAGGGTTTTTCTTCTCATTTGCTTGCTCAGTCCAAAAAATCATCTGTTTGCAAGCGTGATTCTTCGCCTGATCTCCAAGCTGACGTCGTTGTTGCTGGTTATCTTGGATCCAAGATAGACGAAGTTTTCTACAACACTGACATTGAAATTCGCTATCGTCACTGACCGTTCAAGAGGCGACACCAAGTACTTCGTGTTGTCCTCATTCACCGCTAAACCCATGAGCCGTGACTGTTTTTCAATCTCTGAGAACGCCTTGCTGACTCACCATTCCTGCATGCCGATGATATCGATGTCATCGGCGTTAGCGAGCAGCAACATTTCCTTTTGGAAGATCGAGCCCGACATACTCTGTAAGTACGGGCACTGGCGTAGAATGTATTCCATCAGAAGATTGATAGAATACATCCAACGGTTCTTACGGAAACCAATTCGAAAGTGTGGCATCCTTTCCTTACGTTCTCAATCACATGTAGTCGGATTAGAAAGCGAAGAGCTTTGTTACTGTGGACAGCAGCCTGTTTGATTTGAATTGCTTTTTCTAGCCTTGTCAATCACATCCTTGCCTTTTGCCATTGTTTCCTAGTCTCAGCAATGTATTGAAGATAAATTCCAGGAAAAGCATCAGTTTTGACGGCAGAGCCTTCAGCGCGATATTGTCAAGCCGATTTTTGCTTGGCACTTTGCTGGTCTTGAGCTCATTTATGAAGAGGACGACTGGCAGACATAACAGATCACAGCTTTCGGGCGTAATCTGAACAAGCTGCCTGAGCTGTAGCGTACCTTCAGATACTACGCACATTCCTTAGTAGATTTAGCTCAAGAACCATCATCCCTCCCTCGCATCTGAGAAGCGATTATAATCTTTCTAATTCCGCAGCACCAGCAACTTTCTGATACTAATGGCGAATCTGGTGCAATAAAAGCAGCTGGTGCAAATAATTAAAGAAGATTGCGTGTGCATCTTTGATGTGGAGAAGGTCGAGGCTTACATCGAGGGTTCCCAGCAGTTCCTAGCGAAATGTAACCATATTAGCACCTTGTAGGTGGCGGGAGTGCTATTAGTCAACCTTCCGGCAAAGTCCTAGTCGAATGCAAAAAGAACGAAGTCTATATCTGTTACCGTTTCCGAGCTCCTTTTGTTCATACGGACGACCAGACGGACTGAAGAACATGGCAAGATCGACTACTCTATCCCTCCTGTTCATACTAAGGGTAGCTTTGGGGAGTCTTCGATCATTTTTCTATCTGTTACATACATTTGCACAAAACCAATAGGCTCTTCGGTACAGGTTCTTAAAAATTTTTTTAATTTGTTATACCGCAAAGCCCTTGCTAGTAAACTCTCCAATTGTCTGGAGAACTCATCGAACAACTCTCACAAAAACAATTGTTTAATTTTTCATTTAATTCTCAGAAATGAATCCAATCCATATATGAACATAATTAAACGAGTATGGCTTTCAATTTTCCATATGAATAAATATGTTTCAATTTGTGTTTTTTTTTTCTTAATATTTAAAAGCAAATTTATATGGAAATTGTAAAAGAACTATTTGCGTGCAGAGCTGCCAACTTAATGCAAAATGTAATGCATTGAGATTGACACTGACAGCAACTATTGACAGGCGAATTGAAGCGCATAAAGGAAAATGTCAAAATGAGCCAATGTGAGACAGAGATGAGAAAGTGTGTGAGAGAGAGAGAGTGCATAAGAGAAATGGCAACGGAAAAAGCGCTTGCAGCAATTAAGTGATTAATTTGCAATGCGTTCAATGTACATAAATCAGAGGACATTATTATTATTATTATTATTGTTATTATGTACATACGATAAATAAGTATATGCATGAATAAAAGCGTGGAAGCGTGAGAAGTGGGTGGGGGCGGTCACGCAAGGCAAACGGAAGAGCTGCCAATACGTATTTTATGACGATTGCAGAACGGCTTTTCTTTATGTACATGTGTCCACTTTAATGTTGTTGTACAGTGGCAAAGGGAGAGAGAGTGTGATAGTGTATGAGGAAGCAACACATAAATACGAATGAGTTTATGTAAATGCAATAAATTTGCTTTTTATTTCGAAAAATTAAGCGACCACATTCAAACATAAATATATCTGTAGAAGGAAGGATGTCAATTGGGTAGTCAATATGAGCAATCAGAAAAAAAAGAGAATAAAAAAAAAGAATCGCGAGGACATGCGTTTATGCGAAATAAGTTTGTATTTATGCTGAAAATAAATTAATTGTAATTTTATTGTTTTATCGCTTACAGATTGATGTTCTTCTTTGTTGAAAACTTTCATTTTGAAAGATGTTTCTAATTTATTTTTAACTGTTTTATATAGAACAAGTAACCGCCTAACAAGCACAAAACAAAAAGATAGGAAATTAATAATCTTACACTTCTCATTGCTCGAATAAGTGATTTTATGTATTGAAAGAAAAGGGAGGACGGAAGCATCATCAAAAATTGTATGTCTGAATACATAAACCTCTTATTCAAAAACACAGAGACAGAAAATCTTCTTATAATCTTACAATCTGTGCTGGTACATGCACAAATGTTTCCAATTTGATTAGCTGTGTGGGTGCAAAATGAACTTTTTGTTTAAATGCCTACAGTGCCATCCATGTATAAGAGGCTCAGAAAAGGACAAAACCAAACTTTAGTTTGACAATGTCAACATGTAAAGTTCTTACTGCGACAAAGTTGACAGATGACCACTTCATGAAGCAATGAATACAAATCTATATGCCAGAGCATGCCGCATGCAACTACAAACAGATAAAGTTACAGTGTGCAAAAAAAGTAAGCTTACAGCAGCCAATGCATTCAGTAAAAAAGGACAGTCACCCAAATTAGTAAGTAAGCAAAAATCGGATTTACGCAGTCCGCAATGAGTTGCTGCAACAATGCAAACAGTGCGCAGTGTTACTCAGTTTTCTCTGTTCGTCTCTCCAAAGGATTGTATATATTCGAATGTGAAAGTTAAATATGCGACACATAAATAATGTCGCTAAAGGCAAACGACCGACCGATACGCAAGATGCGCAGACTACTTACTTACAGTCTGCATACATTTCGGGCATTTAAATACATTTATAATGCAAATTTTCTGTTATCCTGTCGCTGAGAGCTCTTTGTAACTTTGCTTATAAGCTGATTGCCGCTGCATATATTCGTATCGTGTGTAAGTAGCTTTACTATATATGCGTGCAACTCAAATTAATGGATTTTTAATTGTCTCGCTACCTCGCTTACAATTACCCTTCTTCAGTATTTGTCAGTATATGCGAGAGTATCCTTGTTAAAATTTGCAACAAAAATAAGGAAAAAAAAGTATTAAAACGAGGAACGTTGTATATTCGAATGCCAAAGTGCTTAATACGCAAAGAATTGTCATGTACACAAAAGTAAGCGCACTCACAAGGACATTCAATATGTACGAGTATATGAGTATAGTTGTTCATGTTGTAGGCACGCTGATCTATAGCTTATATGTGTGATTCCATATTAGTTGCCATATGTACTACCATCAAGTTAATATTGAGGAGAGCTAAATGTAAATTGATATGGCTTACAAAAGAATTTATTTAAAAAATGGTAAAACAAGAAGATTCTTTGATATCAAGCACTGTTTGAAGCCCAACAAACTCTGCATTTTAAAATTTCGAAGAGTTTAGATATTCCAGAAGTTTTCCTCTTAATTTTCCAATGAAGCAGACTCATGATAACTACTCGCACTTTTAAATACGAAAGCCTCGGGATCTCAGAGACGATTCTTTACTTTGCCAATGCCAACCTTCGACTGCGTTTAGTGAAGTCCTCACGTCATGGTGTTAAAGATTGGGCAGGTCTGCCATTTCTTTTTGACCAGTTATGTTGATCGTAGTGGCCAAGGGTTACTCCGCTACCTGTTCGAGAAGATGGTTCCATTGATATTAACTTTGGATGAACAGCCAGGTAATATTGGCCTCATTTCAGTTCCATTGATTTATTCATTTACTTCAGTTGGAGGCAATTTCGGATTGCGCAATGACTTCTGATGTTAGCTATTGAGCGCAGTTTCGACTGCAGTTTAAGAAGATCAACTTTCCTCCTTAATACTCCTATGGGAAGCACTGATTTTTGGCATTAATCGACCCAGAAGATCGTCTTCTTGAACAATGTCATCCAGTCTGTCAGCAAGATTGGTTCCGGTAGTGTTCGGAAATATTTTATTTATTTTATTAAGATTCAACGATTATAAAATTATGTTGGATGATGAGGTCCAACGTGTCATAGCTCCAGTAAATCGACAAAGTCCGAGGCAACCTGGTATCGGAAAGGCTTTGTAAGCATACAAACCGATTATTAACTGAAAGCATGGGACGCATTAGGCTCTGTGCTTGGGCAAGAGGAACATAGAAATAGGTGAAAGATGTAAGTTGTCAGTGTAAGGAGAATAGAATGGTGGTAGGATAGAAAAGGTGGTAGGATGATAACTTTTTAGGGAAGACGACATCTTAAGCGTCCGGGGTTGCCAATTTGCTAACGTTTATGTAAGATATAGCCACCTTTCGAGCTTGATACGAAACTCGTCTCATTTGATTCTCAGTCTGGTCTAATTCTACTTCAAGTATGGTATGTTGTTCTTTAGCTATCCGTACCATGGGCATATATTCTCTCGGCTCTTACTTTAATTCTAATAAAATATCCTACACGGATACAGAGCCAACATTTTTGTAACGTTTTGTGCCTCATATAGCAAGGAATTGCCCATGCGTACTCGTTTGTAGAGCACTTCACAGTCATGTTATTTAATTGAGTTATCGTAAAAGGAAACTGCATGGCACAAACGCACAGTGAATCCTTTCGATTTTATTTTTTGTTTTTTATTTTTATTTTTTAAGAATTTACATATTTATACAATATATGAAAAAGGAAAATTAACTACTTGAGTTGGTAATTTATTTAAAGTAGAATACGCATTGGCAAATTGAGAGTAAAAAGTGCGAGTGAAAGTGTGCGTGTGCGTGTGTCGGTTTTAATTAAACCGTAAGGACGTAATAAAGACAGTCACGTGCAGAACTAACAAGGAGTGAAGAAGTGAAATGCATGAAGTTGAAATTTTTTTTAATATCTGTGGGAGAATGTTCAACATTTTTCCTGCATTATTTTGAGAAGTCCTACTGGGTTGTATTAAGCGTTGTACTGCTACAAGGCGAAACACTTCTCAATAATCAAATTAAAATATAATTTTTTACGATGTCAGCGTCATAAATATGAAATATGAAAAATTGTAAAAGGACTCATGCGGAGTATTCTACGTGAAATGTTTAAGTATTGGCGTGAAAAGGCGCATTTGAAGCATTGCGGAAGTGATTTCTTATTTCCGTTAAGCGGCAATACGAGCTGCAAATAAAGTTATACGGATTTGGTATATGTCTCTTATTCACTCTAAACATCTCTTTCTCTTTCGCTTGCACTCATTGCTTATACTAATAAAAACTATATAAATCATTTATGCGTTGCTTAAAATTGAATATAGATTCGTCAGCAATAAATCGTATATAGTATGCATGAAATGTACGCTAAACTGAGACAAATACTATGTGTGAGAGAGCGAGTGCGATATATATATTTGCTGCTGCTGCTGCTGCTGCGGCACATTTGCGCTTGTTAGCTTACGAAATTGCATTTTTTTGGCATACTCAAATTCATATTTTATTAGTTGTACGCGATGCGAAAAAAAGAAAACCAAAATCGGAGCAGACAAGAAAAATGGAATTTATGATGCGATTTTTCTATTATTTTTAGCACATGTAGTCAAAGCTGCAGTCAAAGTGTTAAAGAAAAATACTTTTGCATGCGATAAGCAGAACTCATACTGGCTGGAAATAAAAAGATTTTCTTAAATGCCTCAAAAGAGTTTTAAACGGCCAGATTAGAGCTGTGAAACTTTATATGAATAATGAAATTAAGAGAACAAAAGCCAACAAAATGGCGAATTGTTATCTAACTAACACATTAAATGTTATAATAAATGGCAACTAAACACTGAATATATAAAACTGCAGAAGAGAGAGTCGTATGAAAAGTATTCAGTGGTAAAAAGGAGCACAGAAATTTGTTTAAAAACTTATCATTCCACATAATAATGTGCAAACGAACCATAAGCTGCAGCTCAAATGTATGGAGTTATCTGTTAACTGATAATAAAAATATCGAACTGTCCCAACCTGCATACATCTCTATCATTTATTTAATACTTTTATACAACTTTATAAAACACTCTCGCACACACCAAAAAGCTTAGCCACATGCAAGCACAACGGAAAGCTAAAAAGCATAAAATAGAAGTTCAAGCGCAGCATACTTTTAGGCGCTCGTTTAGCTCGTTTGACAGCAACAAGCAAATGGCTGACGCTGAATTCCCGACTCAAACAACACCCTTCCTTGCCACTCTAAAGCAAGCAGTATTACCACAAATGCACAATTGTGTCTGTTGCACAGAGTCTGTCTCATGAGCATTTGGCAACCACAAAGGATAACAGCCGCCGCAGCAACACAAGTCTTTGTCGAGTTTTGCCGGCTGGTTGCCACACTACTGAGTGACTGACTGACTGACTGACTGACTAACTGGCTGACTGAATGCACATATTGTATGAGTATATATGATAATTTCAACGCTTGCTCGTTCGCTCGCTCATCGCGTTGTGCATTTCTTAATTTTGCATAAAACAATGCCAACAAGCCAAGGCAAGGCAAGGCGGCAGTCAAAGAGAGCAGCAGAAGAGACCATGGCGAACAGCATGTCGAAGCGGAAATCAAATTTATGCTCTGACATTCGCTGTCAAAATGTGAAAATTGAGTGTGGCCATATATTTTCCTTATACGTTTGTAGTTTTCCTATTTTCTCTCGGTTGGCCAAATTGAAAATAAGACATTTTCATTTTACATAAATCGTTCATACATTCGTCTTATTGCCAATTTTCGGTTTTGGCAATCAGATTTGTGGTCTGTTAGAAGAAAAAAAAAAAAAAAACTGAAGAGAAATATTTGTTTTAGTTTGTAAATTTTTGTTGCACATTGCATGTTTAAATGGAACGGTAAATGCTTTTCATTTTAATAACTTTCTTAAGGCAACCAAAGTTCATAAATGTCAATCATTGACATTCGAGCGATTCATGTGATATGCGCAAACATAGCAGTCACTTATCGCTGTGACAGACAGATTTTAAACGATTTTAGTTTTGCTATACATTGTTATCATTGTTAATTGATTGTACATAGAAACAATATATATATATATATGTTGGGAAACTCCAGACATGATTCATCATTATGAAGATATAAATTTGTTTTGTATTTCACCAAATCATGTTTTAATATAATATTTGTATAGATAAGTCTTTATTATTATAGGCAATCATAAAGTATTGATATAGTTAAAGGTTAGTAGAAATTATTAGCTATTTTATATATGTTAAAAACTAGTTATTTCAGCTCGTAAAGAGTTTCCAGGAAACTCGGTTGTTCGCACATTCTGGGTGACGGTCGACGGATGCAAGTCTTCCGTTAAAAATATAGAAGCTGGCATTCCCCAAGAAAGCGTCCAAGCGTCCCACCTTCTACACCATCAACACTGCGGACATACCTATGCACATAGCAATCACTAGAGTAGATGAGAGAAATGGGCTAATCGCGATACCTTGGTGTAATCTTGGATAGAAGAGTAACCTTCGACAGACATGTCACGTTGCTGCAGAAACCATTTAAGACAAAGGCTCCTTGGTACATGAGAACCAGGGATATAGAACGCGATCTTAAGGTGCCTAAAATGGGAGATAGAATCCAGGAGGTTGCTAAAAAATACAATTAAAACAACCTAGCTAGGTGACTAGAGCTGCTAGCTCGCAAACAGATGAAAGCTTAATCGCCACCACCCTCAAGATTCCCAAAAATATTGCCACTAAATGTACCCCTCCTAAACTCTTTATATAACCCATATTACTGTTGCTGTAAATAATCGTTTAATAATAGTTTAGGACCTGGAGAAGAAACATTAAATGTCAAGTCGATATAGACCAGTCCGTCTGTCTGGCTGTCCGTATGAAAATCGAGAACTTGGAGACTATAAAAGATAGAGCATTCATACGTATCACCTAGAATTCGGAATAATTTATATAATATCCACAAAAAAAAACTCATCATTTGAACCTGCTGCATAGTAAAGTTGTGGATGGTGTGATGGTGTAGGGATCATTTTTTACTATCGCACCTCCAAATTATAATGTATTGTCTTGGAATGGTGAATTCAAAAGAGGCCTTTCCATTTTTTCATAACCTTTTTGAAGCTCTGTCGTGAATTTATTAACTTGATAATGTGGTATATGCATTCCGGGTTGCTAAATTAATTATCGAATGACAAAATGTTGATAAATAAACCACGCCGAACCACTTACCGGATTTGAATATCATCAAAAATCTTAGGTGATAGTTGCAGGTGTTCACACAGTGCCATATATCCGAGAAGAATCAAAATTTAGTTAACAAAACTATTTTCAATGCAATATAAAAGAAGTGTCAGATATATATGACCGTCTGAACAGGGCTTAGCTTACTAAATTTAATTGAATTTAAAGAAAAAAATTAGTGTCCTTCATCCACTGCTCTCAAGCCAAGAGGTGTTCTCTTCAAGCGGCTTGGAGTCTATATATTTTTACTATTATTGTGCTTCATCTCGATCAAAACTTCTTAGACTACACACGCATTTATGTACGAAACTAAATTAAAACAAATCAATATTTCACGCGAATTTAGATACTCTCTAATAATAGCCTTCAACAAGAGTAAATACGCATTGTTTGTGTTCATGGAGATACATAATTCAATTAAGAACTAGAAACGTGCCATGCAAACATTTTCTGCTGTGCTAAAGCAAGTCATTGGGCCAAGGCATTCGTTCGTTGCTCGTATATTAAAAATGACATCATGAGAATTTATTATTATTATTATTTGTATTTGCCAATACTACCTACTAGTACTACTATCTAATCATTAATATTGCTGCTTGTGTGCGCTCCAAGGAAGTTAACTTTTAAAAGCATTGAACACTTGAAGCACACTTCACAGTAAGCATTTAGCGATTGCGCGTATTAGAACTAAGTGGCAGCAAAGTCGTCTTAGCATAAAAAAAAAAAAATGTACATAAATAATTTTGGATTTATGCTCACATTGAGCTGTGCAGCATTGGTGCTACTACAACGCAGTCATGTGGCACAAGCTGCGCCGCTTAAAAGTGAAATATTAGCTGCAGGCATTTATGATCCCGAAGAGAGTGCGGGCATGTTTGAAGGTGATATGGTATTGAATGAAATACAACAAAGAAGCATAAAAAGTCCAATACAGGGACGTAATGGTTTAATCGATGAAACGCGACGTTGGCCGGATAATACAGTTGTCTATAAAATATCACAGGACTTTGGTATGTACAATTTATTTGCATTTAGCTTGAAAAAACAATTGAAATACGCATCACTTTTCTTACAGACGATGCGCATAAAGCAGCCATACTCGAGGGCATTGCCACGCTGCAGAAGTATACTTGCGTACAATTTCGTGAAGCCAATGCCGATGATAAGCATTATGTAGCCATAGGTGCCAAGCCAGGTGGCTGCTATACCGCAGTTGGCTATCAAGCAAAAGTACAGGAAATGAATCTGGCAATCTATCCCATCGGCGAGGGTTGCTTCCGTCCTGGTACTATACTACATGAATTTATGCATGCGCTTGGCTTCTATCATCAGCAAAGCTCATCGATACGTGATGATTATATTAAAGTGCTCTATGACAATATTGTGTCCGGCAAGGAATTCAATTTCCAAAAATATGGCGCCAATGTAGTAACCGACTTTGATGTGGGTTACGATTATGATAGCTGTCTGCACTATCGTCCTGGCGCATTCTCCAACAATGGCGAGGATACAATTGTACCGCTCAATGCCGCCGCACAGATTGGACAGCGTGTCGGTCTGAGCGCAAAGGATGTCGATAAAATCAATATTATGTACAAGTGTCCTAGACTTGTTTAAACGTGTTGCGTTTGCACTTTGTACTTTTTATTGATAAGTTGTGATATTCGTATTTATAAATTAGGCCTCTTAACTTATTTGATATACACAAAAGTGATCTAAAAATAAACTACTTTAACTCGTATTCTAACAAATCATTCAATGCGTAGTTGCTCGTCTAAGTCCATGTCTTAAATTATTTATTATGGTTATTAAGTTTGATAAGCTTTTTTTTTTTTGCCATAAGAAACGATGCTTCTTGTTCAAATAGACTTGTTAATTGCGAATCGAGTGTCGTTGCTTTAATTGCCTTCGAAATTTTTGTTTGGTTTTGCGATAAGTCGAACATTTTGGCAATAAATTGTGCAATGTTTTTTTTTTTTAAATTAATTTTGCGAATGACAGGAAGTTAATTTATTATTTTATTTAAGCAAAAAAAAAATACCCGAATTGGCGCCTGACAATGTTTGTGAATTGTCACAATTTAGAGTTCGAATTTTAGATATTTTGTCATATGATATATAGTCATGTGCTACAATTTGATGCGTGCATACACTTGAACAAGTTTGATTGATTTATATATAAAGTGTCATAAGTATGTGCCTTCGTATAGGAGTGGGCTTGACTCATTGCACGAAATAAATATATAAAATATTGAAATCGATAACGATTTTCAAGTTGATATTAATTGATATACAAAACACTAAAAGTGGGCGGTGGTTTGGTATGTGTCTATTACTAAAAGTGGTAGAAAACAAAACTATTGGAAAAAAAAAAAAAAATTTTGGGTAAAAAAAAAAAATCTATTATTTTAAAATAGGGATTTATTCTTGAAACAATATACATAAGTATTCAGTTAAAGCCAATGCTTTAAAATTTTAAAGAATATTTGGTCCTCAATATAATGTTCAAGTTTCTTTGCATAAGTAAGACAGGTTCCCTAGTTACAAGGGGATTAAAGTTAAATAAATTTTATTTATTTGCAAAAAAATGTATTTTAGATCAAAATCTCTGATATTAAAAGTTTAAATTGATTCTAAACAAATTTAAAGAAGTGGATTTCCTCATCTTTAAAATGATTCAATAGCCAAAGTGGAAAAGCTTTTCTTTACGAAGTTACAAGACATTGTAGCAGGCGCGGTGCGCGGAATTATGTGAATTTTTTTTTAGCCAATGTTCATTAGAGCACATAAAGGAGCTAGCAGTTCTAGATTTGTCAATAGGCCGTATAGGCAGGGAGCCTCGTCCGCTGAGTCTGTCACTTTTTCATGTGGCTAGAGGAGGTATATACATTCTGTTGACGAAAGAGAAAGGAAGAGGAAAGCCACTCAAGAGAGTGAATATCATTCGTTGGTCGGCTAGAACAGATGCCTGTTTAAGTCTAAGAGATTCCAGGGATGAAGTAATTGTAGTTTTAAAAATGATTGAAAATTGCACAACAGAGAAACCCATTCCGCGAAAAGAGGCAAAGGCACTTAAAACTGCGTTCATTGTCGTATTTTGAAATGCTATTTTGGAAAGGTTGAATAAAGTGTCTGTTCAGATTCACTCCTGCTCATCTGTAGATGTATTGACGGTATCTGATCTCTATGGATCTCTAATATTTCGAAGAAAAAGCAATTGAGATGAGCGCACTTAAGCATTATAAAGGTAAAATAAAGAGGCAACCTAAAAGGCGGATGAAAACATCGCATGAAGAACCTGAAATACCATCCGGCTCCAGAGATTATTTCAGAGTGAACACCTTTCTGGTCATCCTTGATAGATCCTTGATCCTTGATGAAATACAAAACAAGCATAATCTTAAACTTTTAATACAAATTTTGATTTTTAACAAAGAGTTACAGAAAAAGCCCAGTCTGAGTGCGCTGTGAAGCCTGTATTAAACTCAATACTCAGTCTTTCAACGTTTTTTAAGAATCAATTTCTGTCCAGTGTTCAACCTAACCGCATCGCACTTTCCACTCCGGCTTCAAATTATTCTGGGAAAAGGAGTTTTTTCTGTTTAAAACGCTTGAAAAATTTACATTGTCTCAAGAAAAAATGAATTCTTTAGCACTTCTCTGCATAAAGTGTTGTTATAGCTTACTGAGAATATTAAAAACAAAAAAAGAGTTGACTCTATTTCATTGATCGGCGATATATACATATATATATATAGATTTTGACACATCCTTTTGTGGATTTATAAAATTCGATCATATGGGTGATATTTCTGTTTGAACCATGCGAGGATAAATTTGAATTGTGACAGCTTTTTCCAAAATATGGTAAAGCATCAGCCATGTTATTTGTGTCACTGTCACACAACATATCAATTTTCACACCCAACTTTGCAGGCTTATCGTTTCATGTGTATGTTAAAGCTACATCCACCTCTAAACGCCAAATATTGTTCGTGAATTATCAAATATAGACCGGAAGCGTAGATTGCACGACTTAATTGTATAAATAGATGCCATCTTTTCTGAATGTGTGCAAATTTGTCGGCAATTAAAGGTAGACATATTACTTTATCATCACAATTAAGGCATGACATCAAAAACTTGAACATGTATTGCAACATTGTAGTTAGGTACTTTGAGCCAACGTATGAAGCAATAAAAAGTGCTTTGGAAAATTAATGAGTGAAGTCTTTCATGACAGCTGTCAAAGTCAATACACCAAATAAGGTTAAACATTTCTTGGAAACTTGTTGCATTCTCTTCAGATTCACTGTGGCAGCTAATTCTTCTTCTTCTTCTTCTTCTATAATTTTATATGCTTAAAGACATCACGCAGCTCAACAATGTTTCTGGGTTGGTGCAAGATTTTGATGTAAAATATTTTGTCCGTACGACGAGATGTAAACTTCTTTTAAACTTCTTCTTCTTTTCTTTGAAAACGATATCATCTTCCACTGAATAACTTCCTCATTGCTATCTACATTCTTCACAGCCTCTCTAATTTCATAAACGTTAAACTACTTCCATATAGTCTACGCATCTGAACGCCCGCACTCTTCAACAGCTCAGGGATGAGACCCTGTACAACAGTATTAAACAAGTAAGAAAATCACAGTCGGGCGTAACCGACTGTAAGAGGCCCTGTACCAGTGCAGGTCGCCTAACAAACACATTAAATGTTTCCCGAGCATATGACCAAACACATGACCACTTCTCACTGCTCGACTAAGTGCCTTTTAAAACATTTTTTTTATGTATGAAACGAAAAGGGGGGTCGCTCAAATTCAATTGCTTATAAAATCGTCATTTATTATCCGATTTTGATGAACTTTTCGGATTTTGGCTAAAAAGGACGATATCTCTATACTGGCATAACTTGAAATATTATTCTAGAAGAGTGTTGTGACAACAAGCCTCTTTGTATGAAAATATATTTTTCTTAAATTCGGTTTAACCGAAAGTATAGAATTATATTTAAGCTAGTGGAAATGTATGCTACAACCAATAAGAGTCGAGGCAGACGACCATAAAAATTCCTGACGATTGGGGCACGTAGAACCCACACGTAATTGAACAATTGTCGATGCACCCATTACGAGTGACTGTTTGGTGTGGATTTTGGTCGAAAGGCATCATTGGAACATTTTTCTTTGAAAATGAAGAAGGTGAGACGGTTACAGTCGGGCCATATTAAGTGAATTTTTGTTCACAACAATTGAAGATGAGGAACTTGGTGACATTTGGTTTCAACAGGATGGCGCTCCGTGCCACACAGCCAATGTTACAATCGATCTTTTGCGCACGGTTTTTGAAGAACGAATTATCAGTCGAAATTCTGATGTCGTTTGGCCACCAAGTCCAAGCTGTGATTTGACAACGTTGGACTATTATTTGTGGGGAGTCGTCAAAGAGACAATTGAAGCTTTGAAAAACAACAACAATCGCGATAGGGCTGCACACAGTCGAAAATGTATTCAAAAATTGTACCGCCCTTATTGGGTACTGCATGGCATCGCTTTTAACCGGATTTAGCTTTTAAATAAAAAAAAAAAACAATTTGAAAAAATCTTTTGTTTCATTTAATAGCATTTAAAAAAAAAAAAAATTATTTGGCGGACCCGATATATATAACAATTAATTACGGATTACTATACCGATCATCGGTGCACCATGAAGAAGTTATTGAGTATAATCCAAAGTATTTCTCACATTATATAAAGTCTCTAAATTCTTTTTATGACAGCAACTATTTGTAGCAGAAGCATGAGACAAGATACATGTGAAGAAATATGAACCTTATAGAAGTACTGCGGGTATGCTTGGTATTGAACAATCACCAATTGATCGTCACACATTCAATATTACTGACCACTGAACTTTTTAAGTCTTCTGTGACGAAAATTTACATTAGATTGAAGAGATAAAGTTCGAGTTAAAGACATTGTTTCTGGGGCTAGGCGTTGTGACTTATACGTTTCTAGCAAGAAATTTTTAAGACGCTAAAAGAATTCTACAAGACTGATGGATGAAAGATAACAAGAAATTTTAGAAGACATCCGATTCGCAACAAATTCAGTAGGAAATATATTTGAGTTATGCCACATAACTTCGCGCAGACTAGTGATGTAGTGATGAAAAGCACAATTTTCTTTCTTGTTGCTACACTGTTGATGGATGGATCTACCAACTAAGGCGATCTTCCCAACTGAAGTTGAAAAAACAAAACAAGAAATCAACAAACTATGCCAAAATCCATTCGAGAGTTCTAAATGCCCTTCCCGTGAAAGACATTATGTTTCTTGTGCTTATTTACAACGTTGCCCCTTGCGTGTCGTCTATTTTACAATACAATGAAAAGGAGTTGTGGTCACAATAGGCACCGGAATATATGATTGACTCATACAGGCTTATAAGTTTATTGAAATTTTTCTTCGGAGTATTTGAGAAAATATTTCTACGTAGATTGTTGTTGGTAAATGGCGCCAATTTATTTAAAGGAAATATCATGACATACTTGAACCAATTCACAGCATAATCCAAAAAAATATTAAACGCTTTTAATAAAAAAAAATTACAACAGACATTCGACAGAATTTGGCAGCTTATATAAATTTGTCCTCAACTCTTAAGTTCTTAACAAGATCACAATTCTTCGAGCCTGTATGGTTTCTAAGTGGCAGTAGCAGTTTGATGTGTTTGCTCTTGTTGTCATATGTCAGTATCTTCTTCTTGCACCTGCTTCAGCAATATTATAGAGAAAAATCGTTTGACAGTCTTTTTGCGACAAAGTTGTTCAGCAAAAATTGAGGTATTCAAAGTCTTCAAGTCTGCTCTTATTATTATAGGTTAATAATGGGCAACTTAAGATGCATACTTAAATTAAAAAAAAAAAAGACTAAACACTTAATAAATTGATATTGTTTTCTAAATAATTTTCAAGAAATTCAATGAATTGAAAAAAAAAAATGTTCGATAGCTAAATACAAAAATCAAATTCTAGTCATTTACCTTTTTCTAATCTTTAAAGACAACAACTTGTATACGTCACAATCATATATGTTTTATTGATAAGTAAAATCGTGCGAAGGTAATAGCTTCTCAATTGATATTGTAGAATATCGCGTATACAAAAATTAATTAGCATTTGTGAAGCACATATATAGAATTTCCTATGATAAGCAAAATGAGTAATATAGAGAGATCCATGTATATTAATAAATTATTTTCATGCTACTCACTAAAAATCAAAGTAATTCCAAATGAGTTGGTTTTTTTTTGCTTAACAGATAAGCAATGAATCAAACTACACGCGTAAATTTATTAATTGACAAGCTAAATTGAAGTTTGATGAAACTAATACAAAAAAAATTGTCTTTTGAACCTTGTACAGAATGAAAAATTTGTTAAATAACATTTTGTAATTTCATATTAAGGAACTAATTATTAGGTGACGCATAACAATGCACAATTGATGACTCGTTAAATACTTTGATAGGACACTTCATTTTAGTGGCTATGAGTGTTCGAATTATGAGTATATATAATTTTTAATATGCTTTTAACTATTCAGCAGTTGATAGCTGACCCACTTCATGGAACGCCAGCAGATAAGAAATGCATTGAAAGCACTTTTGAAGTGCAAAAAAAAAAAAAAAAAAAATATTAAATAAAATGAATTGCTGTGCTACATAGTCATAGCTTAGCAGAGTCAATGCCAAAGAACATTCAATTAATATTAAGTATAGAAAATAGTTTGTTAAATCTATTGGGCTTATTTGTAAAGTGTTGAGGTTTAATGTTTGCAGTTATTACATATTTGTTCTTGAATAACTTGAAGTATACGGATATTAAAAAATTTTACGAAGAATGCAACTAGTAGTAGTGGAGTGGTGAATTAGTAGCTAAGCATTAGTTATTAACTATCATTAGTTAACCAGTATTTAAGCAATAGCTGACCAGTCTATTGGACTCATTGTCCTCTAAACAGATTCTAGATGTGACTTCACTTTATACGCCTATAGCAATGTCCATTTAAAAGCAATGAAATCCTTTTTAATGTGTTTTTCTTCAATGATGGAAAACTTGAATGTTTGTGTATAGTTTATAGTGTATTAAGTTTTCCATTAGCTTTGCAAAGTAGAGTATAAAAACTTTGCGTAAACCATTTTGAAATATTTATTTTGAAGTGCATACGTTTAAGCTTTTGGAATTAATATTATTTAAGAATTTCGATCAACCCTATAAGTATACAGTGAAGGTTAAAAAAAATTTTATATATTACAATCCACAAAAAATTTTATTATCTGTATCTAAAGATGGACTTTTAATAAAAGTTTGCAGCAGATAAATAGTTAAGTAAAATTTTTGAGCACATAAAACGTGAAAAGAATTTCATATTTGGTGTAAACGATGGATAGGATGGATATATGTAATATAATATAAATCTATTAAAATACTCAAAGTCAAGTAAAAAGGAAGTAATTGCTAAAGAGTGTACAGAAACACGACTGCAATGAAATCAATGCACATTATGAAGCAAGAACTAAATGAGAATTATAATACTGTGACATGAATTGCTATTGTAGCGCACAGAGCGGGAGAACGTATGAATGGTAGCTACGCAACTTAAAATCAATATAGATAAAAATAATTATAAGATTCGAAATTAAATATGATAAGAGCTACCAAATACCCATCCATGACGTAAAAGTCATCATACAACATATATAGACAGAAAACCATATTATCCTTCTTTTGCGCTCCGTAAAAACGTTTGTCCAAAGTTTTCCAATGGGTTGATGATTTAATTCTTCAGATCCCATTAACATATATTTCAAATATAATCGCTGAACCAAAGATATGTCGAATTTTTTCTAACGGTTATAAGGTGTGTGACGTTTAAAATAATTGTATCACAAGTTACTCCTTATGAAATCAGCAATCAAGCACTGTAAGATCTGTCAAAATCGAATTAGCTATTTCGAAAATTATTTGAAAAAAAAGTCGGAATTCAGAGACCTAACCAGATAAGACATACATCCACAAGTGGTCAAGTCGGTGGACCCACAAAAGTTGAATTCCATTGACACCCCATTAGCGGTTAAGTCCATTGACCGCACAAGAGATGAAGCGCATTGACCCCACAATGCGTGAAGTTCACTGACCGCCCCCGGGGAAGAAGTCCTTTGACTCCACAGGTTCAAATCCATTAAGCCCCCAAGATATCAGGTCCATTGACCACCAAGGGGTCAAGTTCCAAGAGGTTAAGTTCCCAGTGGTCAGGTCTATTGATGCCACAAGTGTTCAAGTCCAATGGCCACTCAAGAGGTCAAGTCCATTGACATTCCCAGACTTGACAAAATTCTCCAAGGTCCATTGACTCCCAAAGGGTCAAGTCCCAATTGGTCAACTCATTTGACCCCCAAGGGGTCAAGTCGTTTGACCCCCGAGCGGTGAAGTTCATTAACCCTATAGGATCAAGTCAATTGACCCCACAGGATCAAGTCGCCCCATCTAGGGATTTACCTATCTAGAGAATACTCCAAATGACTTGTCGCCATTGTGGGTTAATGGACTTTAGCCCTTAGGGTGTTAAACGATTTGACCCTTTGGACTTGATCGACATCTAGGGATTCCCCCAACTAGAAATTCCTCCTTGTCCCAATGGGAGGACAACGAATTTGAACCCTTAGGGGATCAATGGACTTGAAACCTGATTCAATGGACTTGAGCCCTTAGTGAGTCAAAGGACTTGACCCCTCCATAGATTCATGGGTTTGTCCTTAAGGCATTCAATGGATTTGACCCCATATCATCATCATATAGATGAAAGCAACATTTTTTTGGTTTTATATCAACTAAAAATATCAAAATTTGGAATATTTTATTTAAATTCGAATGAAATATTTAATATAGGTCTATATCTTACCACTAGAAAGAAGGAGTAGCCCAAATAAATATTTGTTGCCCTTTCTGCGTATTTGCAAGAAGAATTTTTTTTTTTATGAGTTTGAAGAAGACCGGATGCAAGAAGAAGTTTCCCCAAATAAGCTTTGCCTTCTATTTCGCTGACCTCTATTATCCAAATATCAGCCCTTCAGATGTAGCTATGTATATGTATGTAGACGCCGGTTTATGGTGCAATTACACAAGTTAGTATCAATGTCAACGGCGACTATAGAGTCAGGTACCAGTCGATATGAAACCGTGAGACCGGGTTATATAGTGATAATGCTTGGAGGCTACTGCAGAATCATTCAGAATCATTCAATTGCAAAATGTACTCATTTCATTTCATATTATATCTCTGTGTACAATATTGTCAAATCATTCCAAGCTCTCATAAACAAGCAACTTAGATTAGCTAATCTTAACCAAATACTTTATCTACGATTGTTAACCGCAAATAAACATTGAAAATCCCAATTGTAAATACTTTTTCACACAATTATGAGTACCAATCGCGCTGACCAACAGAATATTATCGCTGCTAAATAAATTAGCCGCCATCAGTAATAAATACGTTTGCTGTACTTCAGGCTTTATCATGTGCGATAAATTAACGATTAATTGAAACTATTAGAGTATTTTTTATTAAGCACACTCGAATATTTTAAGAAATTCGAACAGTCATCATTTTGTAGCGAATACGTGCACAAGTCTACGCTAAGTTGAGAATGAAGGTCCTTGCTTTTGTATTAATGGCACTTGTGGCCAGTTGTGCTGCATTGCCACGCCTACGCAAGCAAGTGGCACGCGTTGAAACCGATCCCGAATTAACCGCTGGTTACTATCAGGGAGATATGCTGCTCGGTGGTTTAACAGAACGTAATGGTCTACGCAATGAGAGCTACAGATGGCCACGTAATGTTGTCTACTATCACATTAGCAGCTATATTGGTGAGTGACATAATGCTACTTTTTTACTTTCTCAAAAAAAAAAATGTACCATTTTTATTACTCCACACAGATGAGGAACATCGCAATCACATACTACGTGGTCTGCGCATCATTGAAGAAGCTTCATGCATACGTTTCACAGAGGCTACAACTGATCAGAAGTACTTCATTAATGTCACAACAACAGATTCCGGTTGCTTTTCCTATGTTGGTCATCTGAATAGAATACAGCAGCTCAACTTGCAGAATTATCCTGTCGACTCGGGTTGCTTCCGTCTTGGCACAATTGTGCATGAATTTCTGCACGCACTCGGCTTCTATCATCAGCAGAGCGCAGCAAATCGCGATGACTATGTGAAGATCGTCGAGGAGAATATACAGCCGAACACCATAAGCAACTTCAACAAATACACCGTGGAAGATGTTGATGACTTTAACACGGAATATGATTATGGCAGCGTTATGCACTACGGTCCGTATGCATTTTCTGCTAATGGTGAGATGACAATTGTGCCGCTGGATGAGGACGCCGTAAATTTAATTGGTCAACGTCTTAAAATGAGTGACACAGATATAAAGAAGCTCAATTTGATGTATCGCTGTCCGAAGCAGGTTTAAGTGTAGAAAATATCTACAAAAAAAAAAAATAATTAATTATTTCTATTGAATAAAGAAATTTTTAAATGTTTTTTTTAAGCTTGTGATAGTCCATAGAATATTTTTAAAAGTCACCAGTTCGAAAATGACAATGAAACCCTTGATTTTATATAATGAAGAGAAGGGCATGGTTTTAATATGCATGGTATGTACATATATGCATCTCGAATATCCACACCCTTAATAGATATGGTGCAAATATCTACCTGGTTGATGTTCTCAAAAGATACAAGACTGACATTTCTGCAATCCAGAAAATTCGATGGGCAGGACAGGACTGCATTAAAAAAATATCCTGTGTCATCTAAGCTGCATCAAGCGTAAATATTTCCATATCAGCAACAGAAAGATGACGATGCTACAGATGAATTCTACAAGCTCTTGGAATACCCTTGGCTGTCAAAATCGTGCTTAGAGATTTCAACGCCAAAATTGGGAAGTTAGGATTCTTGTCGGTTTTGCGTCAGGTCGGAACATGATATTTAGCTGGACCAGATTTATCTCAATATTCATCGCTCGGAGCATTCATGTATGTCTGACTCAGAATGTTGCGAATGTTGTCTGCTGTGATTGCAGCTTCAGCTTAGAGCGTAGATTAACTGTGACAAGATAGTGTTCCGAGTCGAAATTGAGACTACGTAATATTCGCATATAATATCATCATAGAATATCGTATGCAAGGCTGTCTTCATCTTCACTTGTTCTAACGCCAGCAAACCAAGTTCAAATAATGGGGATTCAAATAATGTAGTTGTGTGTCACACTAAGCCTCTCGGTTGGAGACTTGTGTAGTTACAGCGGCCCTAAGAGCACATGCCAGGGCTGGGAGGTCATTTCTCCTGAGTCGTGTGTAGGGTTAGAGATCTTGCGAGTGAATTTGGGTGAGATTTAAGTTTGCTTGAAACGATCTATTTCATTTTTCACTGTTGGGATGTTAAGCTCATTGTAAGTATTGCGAATATACCAGGGTGTACCGGTGAGAGTTCTAAGTATTTTTGATTGAGCTGTTTCTATTATATCCACGCTACTGGAACTCGCATTGCCCCATAATTGTGAGCCGTACGTCGAAATAGGCTTCTTTACGGAGTTGTAAAGAAGTAATTTGTAGTCCAAGCATAAGGGGAACCACGGATTTATAAGCCAGTATAGGGAGTTGGCTTTTAGCTTTACTTATGTTTTCTTGGCTTCAATATGTTTTGCGATAAGCGAGCCGTCTTTCGAGATGAATGCCGAGATGCACGACGTCATTGGCCTGTGGGATCACAATGTTGTTTAGAGTCAGCGATGGGCAAGTACCTCTGTTTGAAGTGAGCTAGCCACTCCTCAAGAAGAATCAGATGGTCTGCTAGTAGTCTAGTTGCTCTTATTCGGCATCGAGATCTACTTAAGATTGCTGTGTAATCAGCTAATGTGTATATTGTGAGTCTGTGATCCGTTGGTATGTCTGATGTGTATAGATCATATAATATAGGATCGAGACCGCTGCCTTGGGTACTCTAGCTTTGATTTTAGACTACTGTGTTATGTAGTCATTGTGTCGTACTGTAAATGCTCTATTGCTGAGATAGGATTCAAGAATTTGTGTGTATGTTTATTTTGTACCTAAGTCCGTCGATTAAATGCTCAAGCCACATCGAGCAAGATTGCGGAACAGTATTCGCGGAGCTCGAATGCTGTTCTAAACTCGGTTTATCTGTTCGATAGTGCCATGGTTTTCATGAAACCCAAATTTGTGAGTGGGAATAACATTCTGGATGTGTGAGTTTATTTGTATACAAATAAACTCAAACATCTTATAAGAACTAACTTTTCAAACAGTTTGGATAGACAGGATAGTAGGCTTATGGGTCTATATGACGCTGCCCGAGTTTTATACTTTCTGGGTTTCGGGATCATGACTATGACCAATTTCTTCTTGGGATTGAGCTGGTCTTTTAGCACTTTTTGAACTACGTTGGTATTGAGAGTTGTTCGTAGTCGAAAGAGAGTGAAGAACAAAAGCATTTGTTGACGTATTTGACTGAGCAACAGTTCTTAAATGGGTTGCAAAAACTTCTGCTTTTTCTATGTCCGTGCGTGTCCACTTTCCAGTGTGGTCTCTAATGCGTGTAGAGACTATAGCCGATGGTTTAATAATATTTATTAAATGTGTATAAATATTTGTTATGAGGCTTATAAGAAATTAAAAATGAAAAAAAAAAGGGAAAGAAAATTTTATAAGCTCTTATCTGTCTTGACAAGGTGTTCACAGTTTTGTTCTATTAATTTTAATTGCTCATGTTTAATCAAAGTATAAATTCCTGAAGTATTGGAATGGGTATTATCGTTGCAAACTTTAATTTAATCTTTAAATCAAATTATCACTTCGGTTTACAGTTTGAAAGCCATCATTGCTTTATATGTTACAGTTTTAAGAGCACTTTCTGATAAGTAAAATCGTGTAAATACATATTTGCTATATATGTGCCGTCTTTATATTTATATGCACTTGTAAAAAGTTGTTATTTTGACATTAATAACATGCTTCGTTAGTAGCTAATCGTCTTAATTCAGCGAGAAATGTATTTATAACTTTTTTTCATAAGTACCCTCTACATAAATAGATAAGCTACACAAATAAAAATTTAGTTCTAATGTAAGGGTTTCACTTATATTTACCTTATCAGTAAGTATTGATAAAACTTTATCTGATAAAAGTGCTATTGTGTCGTTCAAACTGTTAACCAATTCAGCTTTTATCTTTAAGTTGGCGTTTAAATCAACTCGCATAAATTTAATTGAATTATTTACATGATATTAAAATTATTTCGTTTATGCTACCTACAACTGCTGCAATGCCTGTGCTAGGTGAATGCTAAAAGTACACGGAATATGGGAAACTACAAAGCGCGCCAAATTCGATATGGATTCTATATACAACATTTTGTTAATTAAAAGTTAATAGGAACACAGGTAATTCATCGCTTTAATGAAACATATCAGACTTAGTACTTACGATTCCTAAGAATTTGTATTTATGCCTTGTTAAAGTTTTAAGACAATTCTAAAAACCCTAAAACAATTTATTATACAATTCTTTCTTCAATATTTTTTAAATTTTTATAATGTTGCCCTCGTATTATTATTTTTAGCTGCAGTACCAAGTCAAGTCAAATGTCGACTGAGATTAACGCTTTGACGAAAAAGAGCTGTTAGGCTCTAATTGCTTTTGACGAGCGAAAATGTTGCTCGCTGCGCGCATAATTTGCGAAATATTAAAATGAATTTATCATCGTTAGTAGTAAGACGAAATATTCATATGCCGCAGGGAAGTGATTTCATTAAATTTTGAAGCTTAATATGCACAAATTCGTGGGCTGTCACTATTTACTTAAGATAACTCAATATTAAAGCTTTTACGCTGTGCATCAAAACATTTGGAGAAAAATTGGCTTAGAAAAGATTTATCATTATCGGAAGTTTGCTCATTGAAAGAATATTAAGTAAAGCAAATGAAGTTCCAGCAACTATTTTGGTACGCCATTGTTCTTAGATTAGCAACATAAAGTTCAGCTAGATCTAGAGGAGCGCTGGGGAACTTTAAAATTGTTGACACTGTATGGATAAAGCCACAGTTTCTACTGTCTATTGTTGGTCTCTAGAGTGTTGTCTAGAGAGTTGGTTCCATGTTTCGTTAATTGGATTCTCGGACGATATTCATGACTTTTTGATGTATGAACTCATATAAACTCATAACATGCAGAGCCTGGAAGCCCTGGAGACCCACTCAAGAAAATACTGAGTGGAACTGGTTTTAAGTGGTTTTCACAAAGCGGCTATAAACCTGAGCTAGCCAGAGAGAGGACATTCAAACACAGAGTTTAAACTGTTGCCGTGTCCGGCAATCCCAATGCACCAAAGAGAGTGCAAATAACACCCATAAATATGGAGGAACCGAAAAGTAGCAGCAGTCACAATCACAGTGGTAATACTGCGCAAAGAAGGGCCTAGCTATGCTGTTCTAGCAAAAGGCATTAAAGTAGCAGTTCTTCCAAGATCTAACCCGGAAATTATAGTCTCTCGAGAGAGAAACTGGATAAGGAGAAGAAATTAGTCCGTTATGAGGCAAGGCTAGTAAGAGCAGCTGGAACACAAATCGATACACTAGAGGTCGGGTCTAATACTGATCGATTGTGATGACGACGGCTCACGGTTGGGTGCGACAAGCAGTCGATGCAAATAATTCAATTCGATCTCCACGTGCGAGCTGGACTCGATGGATAATCTGAATATAGCATCTCTATATGTTGCTACGCACCTGTTGGACGAAGAGGTTGTCTTCTCTCCGCTATAGCAACATGAGCGCAAGCACGATGATAACTTAGGTCAACCTTCAACATGCGAAAGCAGCATCTGGCCTTATTCAAGAACCCTTGATCTGAAAAAGCAGTTTAAGAGAACTTGACACTCAATACATGACGGTAATTTGAAATGTCAGAACAGAAAAACCAAAAATCTATATTTTACTGATAAAGGGCCTTAAAAATACTTGGCTTTCAGAAGTTTTACAAAAGATTTGGTCGCTATCCAGATAAAACTGTATATGTGCGGATGCTTCTGCAAAGTGGTTATTGCGACTGGATATCTTACAGGCGGAATTGATGCAACACTGCAAAACATGGAACATAGCTTTTCTAATTGTATGTGATGTTAATGCACATAACCTCCTGCGGAGAAATACAAATAATAGAGGTAAGTACTTATTGGAGTTTCCCCCAAAAAAAGGAATTTCATTTATTGAAAGTAGAAAATACTCCTACATTTGCAACTAGAGCTAGACAAGAGGTGATTGACATCACCTTCTGCAATACTCTTATATCAAATTTAGTTGAAAATTTGAGGCGCTTTAGAAGAATCATTTCCGACATAGCAGGGGTCGTAAACTTCAATAAACTTATTAGAAATCCTAGACGTACGAACTTGCAAAGTCGACTTAAGAGTAAGTTAGACGACTTAAAGATTCACCATTAAAATTGCAAATATTGGTTAATGGCTACAATAAAGAAATCATTAAATGGAGATGAGATGGGCCATGGTTTCATTCTAACCTCACAAGTCCCCTATGATATGTCGACGAAATATATTCAGCTATTGAAAGGTTAGACTTCTTAATAGGTCTAATACCGAAAATGTTTACAAATAGTCTGCCAGCCAGCTATATAACAATGTGCTGGAGAAAACCAAATAAAGCATTTATTCCGAAGGCATATAAGAAGAACCCCTTTTACTTCAAATCATTCAGCCCAATAAACCTTACCTCAACATAACCACATCAGGACTAAGTACTTGATGCATTAAGCACTACACAGAACGGACTTTCCACTGAAACAGCCCTATACCAACTATTTACTTCAGTTCAAAACACCATAAAAGCCAAAGAGACAGCCATTGGAAGGTGCTTTTAATAACACATCTCAAACAGAAGTTTCAAGAATACTCACAAAGAGAAAAGTATATCCTTCTCTTACTAGATGGCTATTGCAACTACTAGACTCAAAAATAGTCGAAAGTACTTTATAAAGAAATCACCGTTAAAACCACTAAAGTATGTCCATTGGGAGCGTATTACCTCCAATACTGTGGAGCCTTGTAGTAGATGAATTATCTGACTTCCAAACAGAAAATGGCATCAAATTCCAATGCTACGCTGACGATATAGTTATTATCTGTAAAGGGAAATAGGAAGACACACTGTGTGTTCTAATTAAAATGGGCAGCAATATCACAAGAACATGATGCAGGACTAAGTATCAACTCAGCTGCAATTACAATTGCTCATTTGTTTGGGAAATATAAACCAGTATGGCTGAATCGCATGTTGCTAGAATTTTCCAAAGAGGTAAAATACCTGAGAGTATTCTTTGACTAAAGTACCATATGGAAGATCCACGTATATGGCAATGTTATATGCCAATGATGACTTGGACAAGATGTTATAATAATGGTAGTGAGATGGCCAGCCAGTTCTACTATACACTAGTGACAACGTAAGTAAAAAGAACAACTTTATCGGAAGATTTAAGGTGCTATTAAGGGAGCTATGATGTCGAAACCAGAACACTGAAGACTTAAAAGACACATGTAATATTGGAACCGAGAGTGATAGCACTTGCAGATTTTGTCCAGAAGGGATTGTCCAGCTTCGACCCTAACCTGGCACAAGGTCCTCGTGGCCTTTTCAATGCAGCATTACTGGATGAAGTGTTGTATGTAGATACTAATTTCAGGTCTCAATAGACTTGCAAAGGTCACAGTGCCAACTAGCAAATAATAATAATGGGAGAATGTGCGCGAGAAACCTTTTGAAATTCATTATGCTGCATATGAACTCTCAAAGAACAATAAGCGCAGACATGTATATTATTGCATGAGCAAGTTGTATCAGATAAAGCGGCAGCCAGAAATAAACACCGAAATAATTCTTATCATAATTGGGTTTAAAATTAAAAATCGAACAAATTATAAACTTCCAAAACTCTTATCGCAACGCAGTTCAGAAACAAACTTCCGAGTTTCATATTGCGGCAAGTCATGCTGATAAAATTTTCCAAAATACATATTTAAGAGGCATTGACAGCAACCAAAAAAATAAACAAGAAGAGTACAACTTAATTTAATACTTGATGTCTGCGCGTTGCTATAAAAGTTGCAAGCAAACATTAAAATCGCACCAGAAAGAAAATGCATGCAAAGTGTTTAAATATGAACGCCCAGTTGCTGTTGCTACTATTAGTTATTGGCTGCGCATTAATAGCAGCACTACCCACCGATTTACAAGAATTCGATACCACATACCATGAAGGTGACATGTTACTCAACGAGCAGCAACAGCTGACGCTATTTGGTGAAAACTTTAAACCTACAATCAAATCGCGAAATGTGCTACTCGCTGAGGACTATCGTTGGCCGCATGGCATACTCTATTACAGAATCAGTGCACAGTTTTGTAAGTATTTCAAATTTTTATTTGCAACTCAAACTCTTCATTATTTGTATTCACAAAATAAAAGCCGCCAGCGATACGCAACGCATTAAGCAAGCCATGTCATTGATTTCAGCGCGTAGCTGTCTACGTTTCAAGCTTGCACCTGCAGCGGCTACTGCCTTTGTGGACATTATACGTTCAACTGCAAATGAAGGCTGTTACTCATATGTCGGCAATCAGCGCCGTGTGCAACAATTGCATCTGGCCAGCGGCTGTATGCGGCTGGGCACCATACAGCATGAGCTACTACATGCCTTGGGCTTCTATCATCAGCATAGCGCACCAAATCGGGATGAATTTGTTGTAATACGTTATGAGAATGTCCGGCATGAGAATGCGCGCAATTTCCAGAAATATGCAACACAAGTTGTTAGCGATTTTGGTGTGAGCTATGACTATGACAGCGTTATGCATTATGGCGCCTATGCATTCTCAAAAAATGATCAACCGACAATTGTACCACGTCGTGTTAATGCGCGCATTGGACAGCGTGAAATTGGACTAAGTAATGGAGATTTTCTTAAATTGAATCGTATGTATCAGTGTCGTGTTTAAGCGAGTTTTAAGCAGCTTTAATTTGTAGAGGGATGTCTTTGAGAGGAGACTATTTTTAAGCATATAAGTTGGAATGCAATAGACATAAATTAAAATCATATTATTTATATATATTAAATCGGCTTTAATAAAAGTCAAAATTTTTAGCAATCTTCTGATCAATAAGTCGAAACAAATCGGGTTTGCTATGACGGAAGTAGTGACTAAGTAGCTCGCCATAAATAAATATACATAAAATTGTTCGAACTGCATCCCTGCTCGGGCGCCGAAATGCAAATACCATTTCTGCTTAAGATATAAAAGTATTACAAGAATTAAAACCACTTTGACAGGATTAGTATCCACGCAATTACTGACGAAATTGAATAAATTAATGGTATAAGTTTCCAACTCCAGGTCCTCCCCAAAGACCGCTATAAACCGGTATTCCGCCAAAGCCTATAATAAACTCAACTCAATCATAGCCCAGCACAAAGAATTAAATGTCACAGCTTACGCCGACAAGTATACAATTATTTAACAGTTAATCAAAAACACATTCGGCCTCAACATTAATAAACTCTTTAGCAATTTTAAGGTATGGGGTAAGTACGTAGGTTTCACTCTTTCCATTGCCAAGTACAAGTACGGACTGATCCAAGTTAATGTTACGTACATCATACAGCATCACCTCCTCAGACACAGTACTCTCACCCTACTTTTGCCGAACTATTCTTTATTTTCTTTGTAGGAATCGCCTCACTGATTGCAAATACTCAATCAGCAAGCCTAAACACTTCACAACACTTCAGCAATAGCCAATCAATAGAGACATATTTTAGGTTCCAATTATGAATCTAAATCATTCCATCTCAAATATCAAAATCAGCCCCTTCGTTTAGGAGGTGCTCAGTGACTATTATGTCAAGGGGACATAATTCCCCAAGAGGTCAAGTCCATCAAACCCCCAATGGGTCATGTCCAATATACCAACAACACCGCCCCCCCCCTCACCAAGGAGGCAAATCCATTAACCACAAAGGGGTCAGGTCTATTAACCACCCAAGGGGTCAAATTCATAGACCCCATAGGAGTAAAGTCGTTTGATCCCCAAAGGGTCAAATTTATAGACCCCCTAGGAGCCCTACGAGGTCAAGTAAGTTGATCACTCAAGGGGTCAAGTTCATTAAGCCCCAGGGGGTCAAGTAAGTTGATCACTCAAGGGGTCAAGTTCATTAAGCACCAGGGGGTCAGTCCTTCAACTAGGGAGATCCCCGTGTGAAGAGGATAATAACCTTGTCCAGAAGTCGATGACGTTAGCCAGAGGTCGATAATCTTGGTCAAAGAACATAATAATAAGGAATCAAGTCCATTGACCCCCACAGGGTTAATTCCATTAAGTCCCAGCGGGTCATGTTCTCCGTCTTGAAAGTTCCCCGTCTGGATATGTAAGTAACTATGGCCAAAAGTCGATGAAATTAGCCAGAGGTCGTTAGTCTCGGTCAAAGGATATAATTTAGTCCGGTGACCTTGGCCGTCAAATTTTTTCCGAAGGTACAAGAGCCTATCGGTTTTGTGCAAATGTATGTAACAGGTAGAAACAATGAACGGAGACTCCCCAAAGTTACACCCATTAAGATTAGGAGTGATAGAGGAGTCGATCCGTCCGTATGAACGAAAGGTTCTCGGAAACGATTAAAGATAGAGACTTCGTGTTTTTTGCATTTGAGTAGGAATTCTCCAAAATTAAAAATTTTTTTTTTTTTTTTAATTTTTGCCCTTCCCCCCTTCTCCATAAAATCCCCATCAAGGGTAAAAATTTCTTCGGCACAAAACTATTAGATACGGAAAATAAATGACGATTTTATAAGCAATTGAATTTAGACGACCTATGATGCTTTCGTCCTCTCTTTTCTTTTCATATAAAATAATGTGTTATAAGACACTTATTCGTACAGTGAGAAGTGGGAGGAGCAAAATACTTTTCGTCAGTACTATATGTCTTATTAATTTCCTACCTTTTTTGGACTTTCGTCTGTGTATTCCTTCATCTGGGGAGAATCCACTGTCCTGGGATTCCTTCGTCCGGGAATTGCCTCGTCGGGGGATCTAGGTATTCCCCCATCTGAGGATTCTCTTGTCTAGAGACTCCTCCGTCTGGGGACTGCCCCGACTGGAGATTCCTCCGTCTGTGGATTCATTCATCCGTCTGTGTATTGCTTCCCTGTAGAGTTTTCCGTCTATGTTTTTTTATGAGGTGTATCCTAGAGTTGCTCACCACTAAAATTTTTTTCTTTGTACACATCTGTGCATAAATATTTTCAGAATATCAATAAAAAAGTTTATGAATAGCTTTTGTACAATTTTTCGGCCATAAAACCAAACTAAATTGAAAAACAAGAAAGCAAATTAACCAACTAATGCAGCGAATGCCATTCCACGGCAATTTCATGCCTCACTCTATTAAATTGTGAAGCGTGAAATAAAATAGAGAATTCTTACAAGAACTCAAAATCCAATTGACAGCTTTAAAATGTGCTTTAAATATTTAATATTAGAAATTGTGCTGCTCAGCTTAGAAGTTATTTCAGCCACAAATAATAACAGTTTAAGCAAGATACAAAACAACATTTTAATGGATGACATGTTTCTCAATGAGGATCAATTGAAGGCAATGTATAGCAAAAGTAAAATTCAACCACGTTCCGGTGTGCTCTCCAAACAATATCGTTGGCCGCGTGCCATTGTACCCTACACCATAGATGCCAGATTCTGTAAGTGTGCTGTGTTGCAAAAGAATTATGTAAAATCTTTCTAATCGTATGCAAGTATATAGCGCCCAGTGAAGTTGCCGTAATTGATGCGGCCATGACTGATATTGAAACGAGTAGTTGTGTACGTTTTAAACCTTTCATAAAACCAACACGCGTCTTCTCCAATCATTTACGCATAGAGAAACGACCCTCGTGTGCTTCGTGGGTTGGCAAACAGACGCGTGAGCAGTTGCTGACGCTAAGTCGAGGTTGTGTCGTCAAGGGCTCAGTGCTGCATGAACTGATGCATGCCTTGGGCTTCTATCATCAGCAGGGTGCACCCGATCGTGATAACTATGTAAAAATCATGTATAATAATATAGCAATGCATAATCGTAGGCAATTCGATAAGTATGCATCGAATTTCATAGATGATTTCGGTGTGCCCTACGACTATGACAGCATCATGCATTACAGCGCATCGGCATACTCAACAAATGGTAATAGAACGATTGTGCCGCTTGCAGCTGGTGTGCACATTGGACAGCGTAAAGGCTTATCACAGGGCGACTACTTGAAGATCAACCGTATGTATGAGTGTGAGGATTTTTTGTGAAGTCGTAGAGATTTAAATTAAATAAATTATTTTTCAATGTTTGCAATTTATTTTAATAATCTATAAGTCGTTTCATTTATGCCTGACGTGCTGCGTATGCTCGCTGCGTTTGTGTGGTCCAATCGATGTAGGCAGAAACACGTGTATAGATCGAAGGATAGTTAGCCAAGCCACAGGGTATATAGCCCCAGGATACAATACCAATCAATTCAACATAATTGCCAAACTCTTGTACCAATGGGCCACCAGAGTCACCATTGCATGCAGAAATGCCACTCTGCAGCGAATCCGAGCAGACATTCGACTCAGCCAATGGCGCATCAGCGGGCAGTATTGACTTGCACTGGTGCCATTCAACCACCTGCGTCTCAACTGTTTGTAAAGTGCTAGCACCGCTGAATTGGAATGGCTTTGGTTGACCCCAACCGTACAGATGTGTCTCACCTTCAGGAATAGCTTCGCGTTGTGGCAACTTGACAAGCTGTACCCATTCGTTCAATTCAAATGGCTCCGAGACATGCAACAGTGCAATATCATAGGGTCCAACACCGCCGGTGTAGCCTTCATGCACCTTACCGTAGTCTACAGTGCGCTGTTGTGTACGCTCATCGAAATTGGTGCGTATATGCAGACCACCAACAATGCTCATACCCTCCGGTTTCGATATGCAATGTGCTGCAGTCATCACCCATTGCTCTGAAATGAGCGAACCACCACAGATGTGCGAATGCTTCTTCGGATTGGTACCCAGTGAGACAATGTACGGTGCTACATGTGCCTCGGCATCTTCACCCTTGATGATGTAACCCGTTGCAAAACTGGGTATGAAACGCTGTACCGTGTCCTGTATTACACCTGCATTGGCGCAGGCTGTCAACAGGCACAGCGCAAAGCTGATCAGCACGATTTTCATTTTAATTTCTTGTTATACGTAGTCCAACAATTGAACTATATTAAATGCAACGCTGCAGCTGGTTTTTATAGAAAAAGCGCTGCAAGCCATATGCATATATAAAGCCGTTTGTCATATTTGATTAACTATCAATTAATGCTTAATTTATTGCTGAGTTTGTTATAAATTCTATCAATTTATTATTGGACAGTTAGACTATTATAAATTAATAATTTTTTTTTTGCGGATTAGCGAAATGAAAGTTCATTTTTGTCCAATAGACTTGATAACTATTTGATTGGAATCGAGTTTGTTGCGATTTAGTAAACAAAAAGAATTCAAATCATAAAATCTTTTTCCTGTGTATGAAAAAATTTATAATCAAAATAGATAATGAATAATAATTTTGTTTAAACTTTTTATTTAATACCAAACCTAAACTAAAAGAAATTTGCCAGCTAGCTTCTTCAAGTATTGTTCAATTTTGATACTGTTTCCCATATTGGGAAAGTTGTTTTTATTCAATTACCTACTTTCGAAAATTTATTTTATTTAATTTTTGGAATTCCTTGATTTGAAAATGCACAAAATCATGAAATAAAATTCGATAAGCATTGAATCTCAGTGTTCTCTGTCCTATCTTTAAGAAAGGAGGCCCCGCTGTACAGGTATTCCTTCTTTCAGATATTAGATTCTGTTATGCTGAAGGCATATACAGATTCACTGATAGGACAATGTCAGCATGGATTCAGACACAAAAAGGACGACTAATGACCAAATATTTACATAACAACAAATCCTATGAGTTCAAGAAATATACACACCACCTATAAAGCAGCTATCGACACGAGGATATGACTGTCGGCAAAAGTCGTTCATGACGCTATCACACACACAAAGCGTTATCAGGGTAGGGAAGAACCTATCCGCACACATTGATACCAGGAGAGGTTTCAGTGAGAATGGAGAATTTCATCTTTAGTGTTGTAGAAAACTACGTCTATTTTGGATCTGAAATGACCAGCAAGCAAATTAGAATCAAAGCCCTTTCTCGGAAAACGAAAATTAAAATCTACTGTCGTTGAGTCATGTTAAACGACGTTGGAGAGGATGACTCTTCGCAGGATGTTTGCTCCTATTAGAGTCGGTGAAGAGTTTACGTTTCGTATAAACCGCGAGCTGTATGAGCTATTCGAATGGACGAACGAGCTCCAACTTGAGTCGTTTACATAGTTGGCCCAAACTAGATTGGTAGACGAAGTAATAATGGACTAACGCACACAAATTGGAATTATCAGGTATATGTGTTAACTTGGTGCTCAATGGTGGTCAATTTATTCTTATTCAAGTGCACGTGCGAACCATTCAATCTCAGCCGACAAGACAACATCCTCGAGGATGGCATCAATGACGGTGGTCAACCTGCACGAACGTGGACGCTTCTGTTTCAGTGGGTTGTGTGCCTTACCTGTTCTACGTTCGTCGATTAAGAATCAAGCAATCAAAGCACTAAGGACACGACAGAAGGTCCAAGTGTCAGCACTGATAATGGTAAGTCTTCTACATTAATAATTCTGTATTTGGCAAACGCTGGTCGAGATGGAAAGATTTGTGGAGGAACATGATGATCAATGGAATGTCATTGCAGCTTATTTTAAAAATAGCACAGTACAGCAAGTAGAAGAGCGCTTGTTTGAGGTGCTTCGTCATGGAGCTTATAAACGTCCTTGGACTACGGAAGAAGATGAAAAACTAGCGCAGAAGTGTAGAAGAACCGAAGTGGTTGTTTATTGCACGTTACATGAACTGCCGTCTTGGCAAACAGTGGCGCGAATGTTGGCACAATCAACTTAATCCGAACAATAAGAAGACCAAATGGACGAAGGATGAGGATAACATCATTGTGCAAGCGTATAAGTTACTTGGCAACCATAGGACGAAAATTGCTAAGCTTTTGTCCGGTCGCACTAATAACGCAATTAAAAACCATTTTAAGGAAGGTGTATTGCACCTAATAGAACAGAAGTCAAAATCGACACAGCGCATGCCTTTAAAGTACCAAATGTCTAATGTCAAAGGTGAAAAGCCTAAAATACAAAGTCCGAGTCAACGGTGGTCACACTTCCTCAACACAACAAAAATTTTTCACTTATATAACCAATGACCTGTTTGGTAACACTATCAATGGAGCGGTTGATGTATTTCCACTGCTCTCATATATATTCTGAGAAGACGAAGAGGTTTCCCAGAGCATTCGCTTGAGTGTGTCTGAGAAGCCTTCGGTGGTCTGTTGTGTATGCAGCTTGCCAACGTCTAGCTTTCGTTGCATCTTAACTTGATTTATTGATTAATATTTTATGTTAAGCAAGCTAAATACTTAAGATATTAAATATATTTATTTATTGGCGTTCAAAAACTGACTGAAATCGTTTAAAACATATTTAAAATTAAATATTTAAAGCATCTACAACAATATTTAAACTCAATGAAATAATATGCAAATAAAATTGTCAAAGTTGAACTAGCTCAGTGTATAAGCGGAAGTGTTATTGCATTCGCACAAATAAACTTTTACATACACACAGCAACAGCAACAGAAATAGAAACAGAAACAGAAACCTTGAAAGCGGCGCTTAATTACACTTAGTTGAAAATCAAGGCGAGTAAGTAACAAATTAAATGAGTAAAATGAAGAAGACTCCTCAGTTGCTGCCTTGCACACTTCGTTTGCTGCAAGACTCCTTGCCTGAACCAAGCAAAAGTTCGTGCTACAGCCAGACAGGAAAAATTAAAAATTATTAAGTAAAGAGCATCGAAACAAAGCCAAAGGAAACGACAACTGCTAACTGAGGATGGATGCCAGGAACTGGAAGCACAGCCAAAGGAAATGTAAGCGCAACACTAAAAATTGAATATTTAGAGAATGTAATTAAAAATTAGCGAGCGTACATGAATAAAGGAAGGCACTGCTCGCACAGTGGGTGTGCTGTGCTGCTCAGATATACATAAATGTGTGTGTGTGTGTTTATATGGAGATGATGAACCGTGGCATGGTTAACTGAACTGAACTGAACTAACTGTATGGGAAATATTTTTGCCATAAATTTGCGGTACCTTGGCATTGCTGGCAACTAAAATCGCAGCTGGAGCGGAAGTCATAAACGTTAAATTTATGCAAGCTAAGCAATGGCGAACTTTATTAGCTAAGAGTAGTGGAGTAAAGGATATAAAATGGTGGCGTGGTGAATTGGTAAGCAATGCGAATGTTTGTGCATAGCAATTGTATGAATAAAGCAAAAAGAATTTAATACAAATTTTCGAAAATAAGTTGAAGCTAAAACTACTTTAAACCGCTATAGAAGATTTGCGTATCTTTTACCACGAAAAGCGCTTCTTCTGATCAGTCTAATTTTATGACATTCCATTTTCATGCGCTGACAAACACAAAAATGCGCTCTTCAGACTCACAAGGATATGCTGCTGCATGCAGTAGAGATTGAACAACTATGAACTGCTTAAGTACGAGGGATGTTTCATTAGTAGAGCAATAACTAAAAAATAAATATTGCTTAATAGTAAATAAATAAATAAATAAATAAACAAATAAATAATGAAGAAAGAACATGACATATTCAGAAAGTAAGAGTGCCAGATATCATCGAACAGCCTATCATATCACTCAGCACGAACAGCCAACATAATTTTTACTTTTTGGTCACGAGTTCTTCTTCAATGAAGAAAAGAGTGACTGAGGTTCATTGAATCTTTGTAGAATTCAACGGCGCTCTATTTAAATCGTGTCAGAGTTAATTTGGTCGCTTTAAAAGTTGCAATTTTAAACTCGAAGATAAGGAATGGCCGAGTCAAGCCAAAATGTTTGAAGTCGAAAACCAAAGCCAATTGTCTCAGGAATGGTTAGAATCATTGCTAGTCAGCAAGCGTTTAAAAGCCATGGAAAGCTGGTTGCCATATGGGTTACAGCCGAGCAATGCCAAAAGGCGGTTTTTCGCTTGTGAACAGCGTCTTGAATGCCAATAAAGGAAGGATTTTTTGTATCGCATTGAGGCTGGTGATACGTCGACCCCAAGCGCAAACAGTCATGGGTTTAGCCTGGCCAGCCTTCAACATCCTTCGCAAAGTCGAATATTCATGACATAAAGCTTATTCTCTGTATTTGCGGCATGCTTTACTATGAGCTGCTCAAGCCGAGGGAATGATAGTCGAATTAACTCATACGTTTAAGCCGCACACTAAAGCAAAAACAGCTGGAATACAAAGCAAGGCACAACACCGCTGGACAACATGTTGTAGAACCGGTCCAAACTAACTTGGAAACGCTAAAATGGGGAGTCTAAGCGCACCCGGCGCATTCTGAAGATAACGCTCCTTCTGACTACTACTAGTTCCGGTTGATAACATGTTGCCTATCTCAGCAGAAGTTCACTTCAAATGAACAATGCAAAAAAGCGTGAATGATTGGATAACCTTAAAAAAACGAGTCGTAATCGCAATCCAGTGAGAATTCTCTTGAAGTCAGAGAACAGGAAAAAATCGCTAGGGCCCATATCTAGAGAAAACGGTGGATGCGGAAAAATTTCGAAGCCCAATTCATGCAATTTTGCCACCGATTTCATTGATTTGTGACACAATGCATTATCTTAATGAAACAGCGTTTTCTTCTGCTTCAAATGAGGCCATTTTTCCCCGATGTCGCCCATGAATATTATACCCTGCGCATCCCAAAATACTGATGCCATAATCTTGCCAGCCGACTGCTGCATCTTTCCACGCTTTGGAGTTGGCTCATCACGTGCAGTCTATTTGGCTGACTGTCGATTAGACTTCGGTGTGAAATGATCATTCATTTCGCCGCAAAAGTTCCGGTTTATTACGATAGAGCAGCTCCAGACACAGCTCACAATCATAAATTCGTTGTTGTTTTTGGTCGTTTGTGACCACGCGCTTCACCCATTTTGTACACAATTTTCGCATACCCAAACATTCATTCATGAAATGCCTAACATGTTCCTGTGATATCTTTAGTGTCTCAGCTATATCGATCAACTTCAGTTTACGGTTATCCAAAATTATTTTGTGGACTTTTATTTTTATGTTTTCGTCGGTAACAGCCTCTTCGGGGCATCCAATGCGTGCATCGTCCTCGGTGCTCAACTCACCTCGTTTATTAACAGTTGAAGTTCTCTCTCAGAAAAACCAAATACCTAAGACTTCTATTAGACTGCAGGCTCTGTTTCATGAAGCAAATCGAAGCCATCGAGCCAAATTGCAGAACCAGGAGGAAGAAGATGCACTGGCTACCCAGCAGTCAAAGGAACCACTTTTTTCGCTACAATAGAACTATATACATATATATATAAAATTTTGGTGGAAATACGGTGAGGAACAAGACTCGCTTTGATTTGTGTGTAACTTTATACTTCACCGGAGCTTTGCATATATTGAAGACCAAATTAATTTCTTTACAAACCGATATCGTCAACTAATCATCTGAATCGCTTGAGAATACCCTTGGACCAATCCGAACGAAGGCACTTATGAGAAAACAAACGCAGAGTTTATTATCCAAAGTTAGGGAAGATGAGTTCTATTGTTTCTTACTATCTCAAGCGAGAGCAGATATAGGGCAAGCACAGATCAACGGTCCTCTCCCCTCTGATCGATAGCATTTACCTAGCTGCAAGCGATGGCTATAACATCAACGCAGTGCTTAAGTGACTGTGACTGGCTGATCTTCGTTCTCAGCTGCACCAATATATTATGTGTTGACAAAAGTCATGGTTTATCGATGAAAACACGGATAATAATCATGTGGTTGCATGACGAAACGGTGCTCCAATTGGTTATGCTTTGGTAGCATGAAGTTGGGTTTATAAGAGGGAACAATGATGTCGTAACGGTGTTCACAACGAATTGCCTATGTTGTTCATGAAGTTTTGGATTGATAACGGAGTTTGCAGTTCGATTATGGATTGTAATCTTGAACAGTCAATCGATGCATTGATGGAAGGCATAACGATGATTTATTTCGATGTTTGATGATGATGAAGTAATATCAAGACTAGTGCTAATATTTCTTCATCAGGCCTACTTTGTACAAATTGGAGCTATATGTGCTGTTTGAGTCGTGAGAAATTGTATTCTGGCGTCAAAATCTTACGAGTCATCTTGTTAATTTATTAACTTGTTTACGAAAGCTGATTCTGATGGCTTATGCAGTACACGCGGAATTCACACAGACTGGTCACACAGACTCCTCATATTATTGGACTGGGTATATACGTATGATTCATTTTCGGGATAAATCTATACAGCTAAAGCTGTTCACAGCAGTCCAAATGATTGCTGATAGTTCTTGGCACTGCTCTGTCGCTTTTCATTGACGTTGTTCTTGCCCAAATAATTATTATATTCCAACTATATGTGGGCAGGTGCATAATCGTGTCCCAAAAGCCACGATTCATTCACGCAAAAGACGCATAACATTGCTTATTGGTCACTCTGGCAAGGACTTATGATGCACCAGCAAAACCCTAACCTCTTTTCTTTCATATTTCATCTTCCATTGGTATGACTGGGCTTTGGTTTCAATGTCATGTTTTGTCAACTGTTTTGAGCCTTTTTAGCATCTCTACATCGTCGATGACGACATTCAATAGCTTCTGATTGCAAAGGATATCTAGCTTACGCTGAGACATATTTCTTTGAACTGACTGCTTGCCGTGTCAGTGTGTATTTTAGTGTGCGCGGTGCCTGCTGATACGAAAGTTTCGTTCTAATGATCGACTGGGTTTATGCGCAGGACTCATTTGAGGAGATAAATCTTTACAACTGAAATTGTCCACACCAATCCCAATGATTGCTAATAGTTCTTGGATCTGCTCTGTTGCTTTAATTGAGTGTTTAATCTCAAAAAGACTGGGAAGTGTAGTTTGTTATCAGCTGTTGCAGGGGTCTAGTATTACACCTACAACTACTAGGTTATTCTTGGTGATTTCAATGCATATCATGGATTTAGCGCTGAGAGTTGAATTACTTTCCTATTGTGCCCATCTTAAGATAGCGAAACATTGTAGCTATCAATAAGTTTCAATATTTCACCACGTAAGCAATATCGTTGTGAAGCAAAGAAGTGTAAGATGGCTGAAACACTTTGGTACGTGAGGTTCGTTGTACCTGAATATCGCAATAGGAGTTCAATGGCCATTTGGAGCAGACTTCAATAATGTACCAAGTGATAAGAAATTTATCCATCGCAAAGTAGGTGTATGACTAACCCAAGAGGATTCATGACCATTCCAAGAGGACTCCACGAACATTTCGAGGGGATCATCTACACCTATCCATGACCGTTTGAACGAAGTTCTGAACTTTTGAAGCGCATGCATGATGCATGATCATTCCCAAGTTTCCATGACTATACCAAGAGACGTTCATGTCTTTTTGAGCGAGCGGTTCAAGGAAAGAGTATTTCGCAAAGGGCGCTCCAAGAGCACATACTAAGACGGATCTATGAATATTTCAAAACATTCCAAGTATTGTCCATGAACAACCCAATAGCACATTAAGTCTTTCAAATAGTTTTTATTGAATAAATGTATCCATAGGGAGATGCTACGCATGCAGTCAAAAATGCTGAAACCACTCGCCGCCCGTACCCAACAATGATTTCCCAACAGCTCAAAATCATGCGCGAGCTGTTCGTACAGCTAAGCAGGATAGATATTATCCTCCTTAATGAGACACCATTATGGGACTCAAAGTCGATTAAAATCTTTGAATTTTCCTGCTATACAACAAATCATTCTCCTCCCAACCGCGGGTGCAGCAAGTGATGCTTAATAAGAAACGATTTAAAACACCTCCCAAGCATGCCGGTTTGCTATCCTCCAAACCAATTGGCTAAGGCTATTCTTGTGTTTCTCAAAAAATAGAATTGTCTCATTCATCACTATTGAAGGATAGGCAGAAGAATTGTCAATGATTTGAGCTGTGCTCTTTCACTGCATACCACGTCGATCCGTCCGACTTAGTGTATCTATGAACGCATTTTTTTCGGTTTAACTTTCAATTTGTGGTTTAACTGAAAAAACAACGCCTAATCTATTAATTTCATAGTCTTTATAAAGGACTATTTTACATCCAAGCAATTTGAATGATTTTCTTTAATTTTCAAATTTTCAAATAAACTCAAATTTTAAAAACATCCCTCGCATGTGTATGTATTTGATTGCAGCCATTTTGCTGTTGCTTTTTGTGTCGTAGGTGGGCGCCTGTATACATACAAACACACATGTATTTGTCTCCGCTTCTTAGTGTATGCGCGCAGTTTTGTTTGTATTGGCCTCAGGGGTAAAGTTTTTAGGATAATAACTTCCTGCGTCTTTACGAGCAGCAACAGAGGCAACAGCAAGCCAAAGAAATGTGAATATTTCAGTATTTTTGTATAACTGCCAAAAAGCAAAGAGGCGTACCTCACTCCAACTCTCATCTGCACGCACACACACACAGTTACACCACAGATACACTACTACAACACTTTAGCATACTTAAAGCCACAAAAAAAAAAAAAAAAAAAACGACGAAAAGAAATTCAGCGAACTTAAAGTAAAGAAAGTGTTCTTGCTCTACGTTGACGGATATTAGGGATGCGCATATCTGTAGGCGCATAATCTCAGACGTAATTACACCAAAAGATAGTTTCACTGCAGCTACGTAATTGTGTACGTGTGTGTGTGTGTGTGTGTTGGCATATTCGTGCTTGCTTGTGTATAAACTTATGCAATGCAAATGATGTAGTAAAACAGGATATATTTAAGCGCAAGCACTACTGCAAGAACGCCTTATAGCAGTGAATGCAGTGAAAACTTGAAAAAGAAAGTTGCAAGTTATACGTGTAAGTCTTGCAATTATTTTTTCGTTCATTGTTTGTAAGAGTGAAACATTTTCTTATTAAACTTTGCTTAAGTTAATGAAAATTGTATAATAAATATAAAATTGTTTTTTAAATATTTTAACTAATTTAAGTTAATATGTGAGAAAATGTTACCAATTTAAATGCAACAAATATAAATAAAACTCTCATCTTTTGCCTAAGCCTGCACCACATTTAGGCTCGAAGGACGACTGCATATTCTACAAGTATTTTGCTAAATTCGAATAACATGCTGTTTGCTTACACTCACTCCCCGTCTTAACACTGTACAAACAAGCAATTGCATACGAAAAGTTTTTGCACAAAGTTTTTGTACGGTTTTTGCAGCTAAAAACTTTCGTGTTAAACGATTAAAAGCGCATTTAAAATTAATTAAGTATACGCCGCGTTGACGGCGTAGCTTAAATTATGCGAAACGAAGCAAAACGAAATGCACGAAATGCAAAGTTTACATTTACAGTGCAACGCAAGTGAATTAAATGCAAAGGCATAATTTTAATTTGATTTCAACTTGAAACGTACACAGCGCCGACCGACCGACCGACCTACAAGACTGCTTGCTTGCTATATGCAGTATATGTATGACCGACCTACTCTATGCAATATGACTGAAGACGTTGCACAGCACACGCGGCGGCGCCTGTCAGCGATTAACTTCATTATAAACGAACGAACGAACGAACGAACGACAAATGCTGGGGGAAATAACTTTACCAAAAATTGTATTTTCGTTGCACGAATCTGCACGTAATTAAAATTTTGCGCAGCATGGAATTTTAACATTTCAATTTTGTGTGTTTTGTGGTGGTTTTGTTTATGCTCGGCGTTCGCACTTCAATCTTCTGCTTGGCTCTTCTTCTTTTTAGCTGCTTGCTAAATTTGATTTAATGCAGCAAATGCTGTTTGCAATCAAATGCAACTTTTGCGTTAAATGAAGCAAAAGTCAAAGTTAAGCAGACAGCTCAAAAGTCATTGCATACTTTTGGGTGAACGTAGGAAACGGAAGCAACCACAGCAGTCGCAATGGCAGCGGAAACGGATGCAGCTACATGCGGCATGGCGTCTATAAAAAATATATATTCGAGAGCAAAGAAGAAAAATTAAACCAAAAACTAAAGTTTTAAAACAAAAATATATATTTTTTTTATATGTATTTGTGAAAAACTTTAGCCGCCACAATATCGCTAATGATAATTGCAAAGTCAGCAAAAGTTTAGCGCCATTTTGTCTATATGTAGAAAGAGTGCAGTAGAGTGTTGCTTATAAGTAAACAAGTAGAAAATCTACTGTCCAGCCTGTCCGACTGTTAAGTACACTGTAGCGTTGGACTGATGAACCAACCAACATAATTTGCATCAGTTGCAGCTGGCAGCGACTCAAAGTCGCAAATATTCTCACAAAGATCGTTGACGCCACAAAATACAAAAGATATACTGACGTCGAATGATTCATCCTATAAGGCATGTGCTTTAGCATTCGGAACAGAAGCAGACAATAGGCATAACAGCGTCATGCTAACAAAAGAGTGTTGACCATGTACAAAGAATTATGCCAAAGCGTTCTTCTTCTGCTAATAAACATCGTCCTTTGACCGATGAACTGAGAGTCAAGCTTAACGATAAAAGTCAAAATCAACGCACTTCTAGAAAACGCAGCCGTTCCAGTTACATCGCTTGAAAATATTGAACAAGAAGATACAATTTGCCACTAGTAATCTCGCCGAAAAATTGAAATGGTTGAAGGGCGAGTTTACAATAAATAAAGTTTAAAAAGCACAAAAAAAGGATCCTACAATTGAACAACAACAGATTCTAAAATTTTATAATTTAAAGAAGTAGTCTGTTAAATTTTAAAATATTTAAATATTGGATTTCACCATAACATTTTGGTTTGTCAATCATCCACAACACGATCAACAGGATTCGGCAGATAGAACAAAAAATCGCTTATAATAATGAAATATTGCAGCTTCTTTATGAAGTGACTGATATAGTCAACATCTATAATACATAATTTCTTAGTATGTTGGAATTCTCTTGCTGATTTTACTAGTCGCATATGCCCACCATCAAGCTTTGGGCTATTATTAAAACATTGACTGGTATTCCAACAATTTCCTTGAAGACTTTGAATAAAATACATATTTCTTAATTCTTCTAATGATAAAGCTGTAGCATTAGCGGCACATTGGTCCAACAATTGATAGAACAATCAAAGCTTTTCACAAGAATATATTAACAGAATAAAAGTAACCCTTGCGGCAAATTATTGGTCACTTGACATAGCAGCCCCAGCCAGTTTCTTGGAAACCACCATAAAAGACATACATTGATTCGTCAAGATATATAATTCAATACTGGACAAACGGCGTTGACCCTCACGTTTAGTCTACTGCAACCACTGTTCCTATTCGCCAATCTAATAAGCTGGCACTTGATAATGAAAACTTCAGAGCCTTACGACTTCTCCCTTAGCAAACTCTCCGAAATGTGTTAGCCCGCCAATCAATAGAATCAATTTTATTTAACATAATTAAGTTTTGTTTAATCGAAAACAAAAGACGATGGAAATCAATCACTTCATGTCGGACGCAACTTCATCGGGAAATCGCTTCTCTGTGCTGGAAACTGATAAAGCATTTGAACGTGTGGGAGTAGATGCCGTTCTTCATCAGTTTTAACTTTGACGGATCTGTCCGAAGTGCTTTAATAATAGCAAGTCAGACTTATACTTTCTCCATAATGGCAACGCACAACGTTCCTCTCTATCTACAGTACTTTTTATAAAAGTTTTTGAGAAAAGTATATATTGCTTCTTATCTACAGGAGGTACTGCACAGCCTAAAACAGTAACCTTACATTCAACGATACTACTTGGCATTATATATGACTCAATATTTAATTGTACACCGTACACAACTGACAGGAAAACTATCCAGGAACTATAAGATTCCTCAGTTTATTTTTAATCCTCGCCAAATTAGAATAGAGTACAGAAGCCATTCTTAAGAAAATTCAGATACCTTACTTCCATCTGTACGTCGCAGCATACAAGCTGGTGCCTTCCAAACCTCACTCATTAAGTGTATTCTGGTGGCGGGTGGACTAACGTCAATCAAATACAGTGCATAAGAGACCGCTTGCTTGCTTTTGAAAAAAAAATCATTTAATACCCAATTAATAGCTTCTCAAAAGCTGTACGACTGCTTTTAATGTTATAAGAGTTTATGCAATAATTTTGACCATCCTCCGCAGTGTTTCGATCTATAAGCAGCATAACTTAATATTTTTGGCGACGGCTAGAAACTCTAATTATGAAACTCTTCCAAGACGTCTCATTTAAGTATGATGTCACCAACTGGCTATATATTGACGCCTCAAACAACCAGAAGGCCTTTGGGTACGAAAGTATGGGAATAGCGTAGATAAAGGAGTGGTACAGGCGGTTTAAAAATGGCTGCACATCGGTTGACAGTGATCCTCGTTCTGGCCTACCTACGCTGACAATTAAACCGGAAACGTATGCGACTTGCGATAGAAGGTGATCCTCGATTGACTGTTCGTGAACTAGAAGATGATCTCCGAATACCAAAAACTACTGTTTGGGAAATTTTGAACAAGATTTTTCGAACAGAAAGACCTGCGCTCTAAAATCTAGCTCAGGACAACTTGGAAATGGTCAATGATGCTAAAAAAATCTCCTTAAGAAGGTTATTACTGGTGATGGTCATGAAAGAAAACAGCAATCTTCACAGTGGAAGCGTCCAGACAAGTTACAACCGAAAAAAGCACATCAAAGTCGGAGCCATGTCAAGTGAATGCTGCTTATTTTTTTCGATTATGAAGGTGAAGGTGAAGGAACTACGAATTTTTCACCAAAAAGTTAGATGATCAACAAAGAAGAAGAAAACGACTGTTTCTGGTCAATCGGCGACTGGTTTCTTCACCACGATAAACTGCCAGCGCTCACATCATAATATATGCAGCAATTTTTAGCGAAGCACATAAATTTACAGCTTCGCCATCCTTCCTACAGTTCCGAAATAGCTCCCTTCGATTTTTGAATGCGATTCTCAAAGGAAGACGGTTTGACGACACTAATACGATTCAGAGTAATGCGACGCGCGAGCTAAAGACCATTTTAAAATTTGCGTTCGAGGACTGCTTTAAGATGTGGAAGCACCGCTGGAAGCGTGTTGTGCAATCGCCATATATAGATGAATGGAGCAGTTTTCAGCATAAATTCAAAAGATGTAACCAGAACCAATCCTGCCCAACTTTGTGTCTGTGGCTTTGCAGTTTTCATCGATCATATTTTGTATAGCTGTTCAAATTTGGCTAGGACTTGAACATTCTATTTAAGGAACTCCATTACCTTCGAGCTTCTTTCATTTCCAAGCACATAAATAAACTATTTCTTGGCCCACTATGCATCAGTGAATTTGTGGTTGTCTTATCACAAATGTGGCTAGTAATAAATTTTGTGCGTCATCCATTGGTATTAAAGAGTCAGTAGACATGTTCTAAGAGAAAAAAAAAAGAGCGCAGCGTGGGACATAGCATACTTCCTTGGGGTACCCCAGCTCGCATAACTTTAGCACTCGACTCTACTCCATACAAGACAATAGATGCTATCAAAAAGCCATTCGTTTCGTAAGTTCCAGCTCACTGCTGAGAATATACAGAACCATAATATTTTGTGCAATTTCCACCTACTTGTTGCGAGTCTTCTGCCTTGGTTACATCAAGGAGCAGTAGCCAGCACGCAAGACCTGCTATGCATATCAATCGCAGCTTATTATCAACGAAGACAGCGTAACTGATATAAAGCACCTTGCACACAAGCTTGCTCTGGACGCTATCGCTAAGAATATAGAGAACATCTGACAACATATCTACCAAAAGTAAAAGTACTAAAGAAGCCGCTTTGAGATATTTCCAAGCTTTTGGTATTGCATGGCGATGGCGGTGGTCAGAGCTGAAAAGCCATCATCTCTGCTACAGGCGCTCTCGTTGACAGATCTGAGTGTTGAGAATCACCAGCATATGGGACTCTCTTTTTTGAACGAAATACTGCATCCAAGCCAAGAAAGAAGCTTAACATAATTTGAGTCACTACAATGTGCACTTTGGAAGAAAGTTTGCTTATTGTCTTTAAAAATAAAAATTTTAATCTTTCATACTGTAGAATATTATTTTTATAAGCTAAAATAATTCGATGTTCCATAAAACGATTTAGATTTGATAAAAATTAATCAGATTCTGCAATAGAGTACACAACTATCTCCAACATACCCATCATACTTATACTTTTCCTGCCTATATACGACATCACTTTCGCCTGTTTCTTTCGCAATTTCTCTCAACATAATACAATCGCTCATTTTCTATACTATTAGCCAACTTTGGTCTCTAGTTACACGACTTTAACTTAAATCCCCTACATACAAACCAACCAACCAACCAACCAACCACTCCCTGCACTTGTGCCGCTAATGAAGTGCCAATGTGCAATGCGACGTGGCGCTTTTAATTATCAATGAGCAGCAAACCAAATGTCGAAGTTCTTTACAACTCGAGCTGTTATTCCGCAAATTATGCAGTCATTCAACTTTTCCAACAAAAACACACACACACTCGATCTCGCTAGCTATATCTTTCTATAGCTTTCTACATATATTCATATGTGTGCATTTCTCTTACAGTCGCGTACTATTTGTTGCGTATGCGTGAACGATTTTATGTGAAAAGTTTCATGTTTTTCTTGTTCCCGCGCTATTTTAATGGCTCAATTTTCTACAAAGTGCGAACTAAAGGAAATTGAAAATGGCGTCTGAGAAAAGGCTGGAGCAGCAGCGTAGGCAACAGTTACAGCTTCTTGCATTGAGATTTATTGCATAGTTTTGTACTCTCAGCGTTGTCTGGCTTAATGCATTTGGAACATTAGACATTAGAAAAAATGATGCGCTCTAATTTCATTACAAAAATATTTATTTAAGCATAAAGTTTTATTAGCTTTTAAAGTAATTTGAGTTAATTTAAGTTGATATGCAAGTAGCTAAGTAGGAAGATGATTAGAAGTCCTTTAAAATTATGCTAAGCTTAGACATTAATTATTCATTAGTGGCGTTAAGCACATCCTTTATTAGTATTGCGAAGCGATTCTCTGCATAAACTATGCAACTTCCATTTAGTGATATTCGAAAAATCCATTTTCGTTGCAGGTTCTTTAGCAGTGGGGATTTGAGTCTTTTGAATGTCGTAGTCCTTTATGAATTTAGAGATGATGGCTGACTAAAACGTTGACTTCTTTTTTTCCCCATTTAAGATGCAATGTTATCCCGACAAAGTCGAATAGATTAAATTATTAGCATAAGCCCTATTAGTTGGTTAAAAATATAAAATAATATTTAAGGCTACTACTTACATATTTCTTAATTCAAGACAAACATTTGTTAATTTTTTGGCCAAGAATTAATTCTATTCCACTCATATACAACCATTCAATTTAAGCATTCACTCAAGCAACTCAAAAAGCACAATTCGTGTTCGCTATAAAGCTGTGCGATTTATTTCAGACAAGCCACAAACAACTCCATTAAACAAGCGCTTTTTGAGCTGCAAATAGGATGCGGCGAGAAAAACTGAAGAGTAAATTCGTAAAGTCAAAAAAAAAAAAAAAAAAAACGCATGAAAAGTGACAACGGCCGGCAGCATGCAGCAAGGACATGTGTCATGCAAGAAGTACAAGCCAAACAACGAACGATATATAAAAATGAGAAAGTGAGAGGCGCTGGCACATATTGATAAACAACGCTTGTGGTCAGTTGAACATGCCGCGCTATTACACAGATACACACATATATCTACTAAGCGGCAACATATGGTATCCTGGCCTGGTAAGGATATAAAGAGTGGACAATTTACACGCACGCTTTAAGCATAGCACAAAAGCAAAAGAAATGCTGAGCCGACATAGCAAGAAAAACATTACACACACAGACACACAAATACAGAGACAACAAGCGCGCAAAAGAGCAGTAAATGAGAATTTATCCACTTGGTCAAAGGACGTAGCTGGACATGCACACATACAGTTGTACGAGTATATAAAGATCTGCAGTAAACTTTTAATCGGATGTTGTCGTTCAGTGCAACAGAATGCGCGGCCAACCAAGCGACCACCAACCCAACTAGGCTAGTATATGTGTGTACTTCTCTTCTAGCTTAGAGTGCAATATCCTGTGGCGCGCGATAACATCGCAGGCACACACAGACAGCCAGCCAGATGAACAGACAGAGATGCCAAGCTGTTGTTTATGCATAGCTTTGTCGAGTAGAACTAAAACGTACTTCAAAGCAGCACAGACAGTGCGAAGAGATACATGCGAGTGTGGTTTGATAGCTAATCGGTGTAGGTAGGTGTTTTCTATATAATTAAAACATTAGTAGGGTATATTCAAACCAGTGACTCTTCGACTAATATAGGCCATTCGAATAGTTTAATATCAATGTCAATATTATTCAGCGATGATTATTCGACACAAAACATTTCTATCTACCAGCCATGCAGCTACCATGCAGCTATCTGCTATCCAGCAGCCATGCAGCTAGCTGCTATCCAGCAGCCATGCAGCTATCTGCTATCCAGCAGCCATGCAGCTAGCTGCTATCCAGCAGCCATGCAGCTATCTGCTATCCAGCAGCCATGCAGCTAGCTGCTATCCAGCAGCCATGCAGCTAGCTGCTATCCAACAGCCATGTAGCTAGCTGCTATCCAGCAGCCATGTAGCTAGCTGTTATCCAGCAGCCATGCAGTTAGCTGCTATCCAGCAGCCATGTAGCTAGCTGTTATCCAGCAGCCATGCAGCTAACTGCTATCCAGCAGCCATGCAGTTAGCTGCTATCCAGCAGCCATGTAGCTAGCTGTTATCCAGCAGCCATGCAGTTAGCTGCTATCCAGCAGCCATGTAGGTAGCTGCTAGCCAGCAGTGCGTGTTGCTGTCTGCCAGAACTGCATTGAGTCAGATAAAACGGTGTTGGAACTGTTGGAATACGATGATTAGAGTCTGCGACGAATTTAGGTCCCGTATGAGCCGTGAGTTGTAGGATCTATTCGATGACATAGTCCAGCGCATAAAATTCCAGCGGATGAAAGAGCTCCAGCACGCATGGTTTACATGATTGGCCCAACTTTATTGTAGGACGAAGAAATAGAGGACGGCCGGGCACTCGCTGGATTGACCAGGTGTGAACAAATCTCAGCATACTTGGCAATGAAAACAAATGGCGGCAGCTCGCACAAGACTGCAGCAATTTGTGTGTCTTATTGATTGCGGTCATGACCGAGCAAAGCTTGAAAGCCATCTAAGTAGGTTAGTAAGTGTAGAGGCCTGGATGGATGTACTGATTCTCATTGGTAAGTTCCACACAATTCTCCGAGCTCTTCTCGCGAACAACGTTACGCTCAAAAGTCTAAAGCGGTGCAGTTTTTTGGATCTGAAATATGGCTAGGTACAGAGCGAATCAAAGGAAACTAACAACTAATATGGCGCATATTGTTGCCAACTCTCACAACTCACAAAACTACTTTCGTTGTTATAATATAGTGAAAGGATATGCGTGGCAGCAGGATCAGCACAGACAATAGTGCTTTGACAGTTGGAGCATGGCATACATACATACGTACGTTCACACTGAAGCATACATGCGTAAAGATATGTAGTTCCAGATACTGCAACGACAAAGACTTTAATAGTGAGTGCAGGACGACAACAACGACATCAAGGATAACTACGTAGAAGAAGTCATGGCAGTAGGGCTATAACGACAACAAAAAAAAAAAAAAACCAAAATAAAAAATCAGCTGTCAGCTTGTGTTTGCCTGAGTGTTTATCCTTCTCGGCTTCTCGGCGCGTTGGAGTGTTTTGGTGCACAATTTTAGCCTTCAGTTGACCAACACGCAACGAATTGTAACTGTTTGTCCGTCCGACTGTCCGACTGTCCACTCATCCGACCAATGCACGCCACTATTGTGACAGGAAATTAAGATGAATGTGCTATGGCGTGTATGAAGCATTTGTTTTAGTTGTTGTCATACGCCATTTTCTGCTTTTGATGGCGGATTTTTAAATATTCATCGCAAACAATCCTCGTTAAAGCGTTTTACTGCGAAGAGTTTTAACTGTTGCAATTATTAAAACAAATTGTACAGATTAAGAGATTAAATATGCAAATACAAATAAAGTTTTTGCTGAATATTTGATGAGTTTAAATGGAATTTATGCATGCTTACTACGCATATATTTATAAATAGATATTGTAGTATCTTAGTGTAGAGTTAGCAAGCTTCAGCAGTTGTTCCCCAATGTATATCAAGCAGTCGCCAAAATAAAATCACAGACAAAAGCTGCAGCTTCTCGGCAGACAAATACGAACGAAGTCTGCATATAAAACCAAATGAGCAAAACTTTTGCTCCATAAGCGAACGACAAAAAGCATAAAGTGCTAAGAAGCGCATTTGGAAAACTAAAGTAATTAGGAAGTGATGTCGGTCATTAGCGTTGCACCACAGACAAAGCGAGACAATACAAAGCACTGAACTAATTCACTGTCGCCCATTTTCATGTCTGCATAAGAACCGCAGTCGAAAAAAAAAACGAAAAAAAGAAGAAATTATTTTGTATAATATCCAAAAACTTTCGCACTTTCCGAATAGCAAAACTCAAATAAAATTCCGCAAAAAACTAGCACCCGCTGCAGCAATTTAAACTAGAAAATTTTAATAAAACAAAAAACCAAAAAAAAAAAAAATATTAAATCTTGAAGGGTATATAGAAATAAAAATTTAAGGCTCTCGGAAAGTGTGGCATACTTGCTTCATTATTGCCTTGAATTGAAAAAGTATAAAAAGCAGCAAATCGCATGTGGCGTTGTTTTGAGTAGTCTCGATTAATGCGCCTGCAGCATGCGAGAAGTGAATGTCCTGGTGTCTATGAAAATAAAACTAACAGTGGACATAGTATGCTCAAATTGCGTTTTTTTTTTTTTTTTTTTTGGTATTTTCGGTTTAATATTTGTGCAAGTGGCTTTCCGTTTGTCGAAAAAACAAATGCAGCAGGAAAAAACTTATATTTCCTCTTAAAGTGTACGAGAAAAATTAACAAGTTATTGCAGTGGAAACGAAGTATTTATGCACTTTAATTTATCGAAAGATAATTTTGGTTTAAGGTCGTAGAAAAGATTCAAATATAGGTCGAATGAAGTAAATTCCGAGCAGATAACCTTAAATTTTTGAATTGCATGTAAAACCTCCACGGAGAACGGCCACTTAATAATTAAGATGTGCTTGATGAGCCAAGTCAAAAGAACTGTTTTAGATATTTCAAGTCGTGGGATACTGATGTGATTATGCCTGTGCTAGAGGCAGTACTTTGATAGAGAACAGCGCAATAAACTTTCTCAGAAGTAGGGTGAAACCTTTCCGGAGTGGAATAGGGATTTCCTCAATAACAGAAAGATTTTTCAAAAAACATCGTCTGAACCATTCCGTAAGATCAGATAAAGCAAAAACAAGTAAGGAAATTTCAGTCGGGCGTAACCGACTGTAAGAGGCCCTGTACTAGTTCAGGTCGCCTAACAAACACATTAAATGTTTGCCGAGCATATGACCAAACACATGACCACTTCTCACTGCGCGAATATGAATGAAAAGAAAAGGGGGGTCGTTCAAATTCAATTGCTTATAAAATCGTCATTTATTATCCGATTTTGATGAACTTTTTAGATTTTTGCTTAGAGGGACGACATCTTTATACTGGTATACAATTTTTTTTGTGCCGAAGAAATATTTTTCCTTGGTGGTGATTTTAAGGGGAAGGGTGGGTGCAAAACTTTAAAATAAACTTGTGAAATTCCGAAGCAGAATTTTATTTCCGCGCTACGTTTATAAGCGCTAAATAAACATCCACCATTTGTCACCGCAGCAGATTGGCGATACGACATTCAGCGGAACAATAAATGACAGGAATATAGGGAAAGTTTAATATATATGAGAAGGTATAAACTGCTATTGGCAAAGTCAAGTTGTACAAGACATTTGGCCAGCAAGGCATCTCAAAGCTATTGCTGCAGTAACTTGGATTCATAGCGGCGGACTGACCTACGAACGTGTCTGCCATTTGTCAACTAATTGTCTCAATCGTTTGAAAGGCAACTTAATATTGTAGCTAAAAGCTCTGAATTCATTATTGTTCTATCAATTCCAGAATATGGAGCGTCCCATCATAGTTTAAATACGATCACGAGTTCAACTGGACTACGTAGGTAAGGATATCGATAGTTAATGACAACGAACGTTCAGGCGAAATCTTCAGTGAACAAACAAAACAGCAAAAAAACCGTGAATTCATCAAAAATGACCCATGGATTCGGAATTGGGAATCGGAATTGGCATTGTCCAAAGACTCAATCCATCGCATTTTGGTCGATCATTTGGGCTTCAGGAAAGTCTGTGAACGATTTGTTCCGCATCAATTGAAAGACGAGGAAAAGGCGCTTCGGTTTCAACATTCGAAACACATCATTAAAGATGCCAAAAATAATCAAAACTTTCTTTTCAACATTGTTACTGGCGACGAGACATGGTGTTTTCAATACGACCCTGCAACCAAGCGTCAATTTGCGTTGATTTGTTTCTACGACTCGAAGGGCATTATTCACCAAGAGTTCGTTTCACCAGGCCAAACAATTAATGGACTATTTTATCTTGATGTTATGAGGCGTTTGCTCCATCGTATTCGTTCAGAATATCGCGAAGAAAGAAGTTGGCATTTGTTACACGATAATGCGCCATCTCATCGATCGACACTTGTGACCGATATTTTGACCATCAACACTCGCCGTATTCGCTTGATATTGCATCATGTAACTTTTTTTTTTGGCAAGCTGAATGGACGGTGTTATGCTGATGTGGAGGCCATCCAAAAGGCGTACACCGACGTCGTGAAGGTCATTCCAGCCAACGAGCAAAAACATTCATTTGAAATGTTATTGGATCGAGCTAATAAATGTATTCAGTTGGAGGGAGATTACTTAATAAAAAGTTCGGAACATTTTGAGACACACCTTGTATTATTACCATTCATGAAGCTATTGAACGCTCTGTTCTAAACTCAGTAGCTTCTGTCTGAACTCCTAACCTCAGTAATGTGGAAATATGGAAATATTTGCAAAGAGATCAGAATATCTCTATGAGGACTGCCACTTGTAGCTTTCGAATGACTCATGAAGTCCACCTGCATGAGAAAGTGTTGATAATTCAGTTGGCAAATTTTAAGTGCCTCGTGGACGTCTGTTACCTTTGGGATGCAACGAAAATTACTCCTTTTCCTCATTATTTAAATAGTAATTAATGAACGTACCAAACCCTCTCAAAGGGCTTCGAAAGACACATAAATTTCTCAGCAGTCGGATGAATGAATGTCCTCAGTATTTAGCAGTGTATGAATAGTCAAACCAGGCTTCAGAGCAGCTGCAAATCATTCAATGACTTCGAAAGAGACCGAATAGATGTAGTGGAAGCTAAGCATCTTAGACTCACCGTCGTGTTCGGCAACATCTTTCAAGTTTCTGAGGTATAAAGAGCATTTGGCTTGTAGTAACCATGTACCATCTCAATGTTTTCTTCACCAAACTTCTGGAAAGCGTTTTCCTCCGTTAATTTCTCGCAACTTTTTTGTAGTTCATGAGATGTTGAGAGCCAGCCAGCAAACAACGTCATTCCAAAATTGCGACAGGAGTCGCTTTGGATTCACTGAATACAATGTATTCTTTCCTTGCTTCATTTCACCGCCAAGGGCAGCCAATGGCTCACAAGACAGCTATTTTTCTGCGTGTCAGTGTTCAAATATTTTATATAAATTGAATTGACTATCAGGCTGCTTTCTTGCATTAAGTTGTATGTATGTTCTTATGTAGAATTGGAATTCCACACTCCATGATTGATCAACCAATATAGCTATTTATTGATCATAGCCAAGCACATTTCAGACCAATGTAACCAGCGTCTTGCTCAGTTCGCGAATAAAGCTGAATAGATCGTCACTTGTGATGTCATGTTCCAATGCGACAGGTGTATAGGGATATCGTGGACGAACGCCTATCACTACTACAAAGTACTTAGCGGATAGAGTATGATACTGGCAGAGTTTGATAATAAATATGCGCTTATTAGAATCATTACTGCATAGAAAAATCTTCAGAACTATTTTTTTTATTCTTCTCAAACTATTATGTTAAAATAATAATTTTACCTTTCACATATTTGTTTTCATATTATTTCAAAGTATTGTCATTCCAAAAAAATTTACCATGAGTATTGTATTTACTTTACGCCACTGGGTATAGGGTACACAGTAAAAACATTGGAAACAAAAACTATAAAATCCTTTTGGATAAATGTGTATATGCAGCTTTGCTGGTATTGTGTCTTCTCCAAATACTACATCACCATCATCATCATCATCAACAGCGGCAATGGTCAGCAAAGAAGCAGTGTAACAGCATCAGCCGGAATGGCAGCTTACACGCCACTTGATCGTCAACCAAGCACATTTAAAACCATTCACACACACACACACACACACACACAGACAAATCGAAAAGATACTCTGAACGTTTTAGAGTATACCAAGCCATACTAAGCTACTTTACCGCACAGCTGGTGTTTCCGCTGGCCGCCAGCAGCATAGCCATGTTCATAAAAGAAAAAAAAAAACCGAATACCAAAAAAAAAACATGTATAACAAAAATTTTGTGGCAGCGAAAGAGTCTTTTTGCGATTTGTACTTGACCAAAAAGCTGCAACGCTGCACTGCATCCGGCAACTGTAGCGCTTCGGCTGGCAGTTCGCTTAATTTATGGCTTACTACTGACAAGTTTCATGCCGAAACATACTACTAAATGCGTGGCTTGAACAATTTGTAGTTACTAGTTCTTTTTATGCATTTACTATTGAAGACATTCACATTTTTCGTACATTGCAGCAAGAGAGAGATAAAGTATCTTGAATGCGTGTACTATTTGTGTTTTTAAGAACTTCGTAGTACTTATTCTAGAGTTCATTGTTTGGTAACGATTTGCACAAAATAAAACAAAGTATATAAAATGAAAATATTTTGGTTGGACTTCTATAGATACATTTAATTAAATTAGTTTTATTAAAATTAATCTATGGATATATTCCCGCAACTGCTGTTTCTGATTGACTTTATTGATTAGCTCCTCAATTGTTTGTCACTATTCAATAAATAAATTATACACAAATATGAAATTAAGAGCATTTTTTTTTTAATATTTCTCTTTTTTAACTAATTGTTACTCATTTTGCTTGAGCAATAGTTAAAAACTCACCACCTGTAAGAAGATTAGATAATATTAGGTGCCTATCTTATCTTAATGTGACAATGTGTGAACTAAACGAAAATAAGAAATGTTGTAGTCGACTATAATCGACTTCGAGATGCACTGTACACCAATTCAAACTTAAATTGCTATGAGGAATATATTTCAAACTAGATCCGTATGGAATATTTTATTATAATTGGTATAAGATACAAGAAATATGCCCTCTGTAGCTCAATTAAATTACAAGAAAAGAATTTACTTACAAACATCACCGAGTTGTGTGGGAATAACCCATCTAATGGTGCGTTGTTGACATTTATGAACATCTATTTTAATAGAATTTAAATAAGATACAATTATGCTCTCTTATCTCTATGTGTACACTATATAATAATTCAATAAACCCAACAATTTCACAAGTAGCGCACAAAAGATTAAACACTCTATCCATGCAGTCGACAACTGAAAAAAGTAACGCAGTCTATTCGAAACACTCAAAGCGAAAACATTGACGCGCCCTCAATGGAACATTCAAGAAGATAACACCGCACAAAAAAAAGCAAAAAGCAAACACAACTAACCCAAAAAATTAATACTAACTAATCAAACAAAAACACTTTCACACACTGATATAATAAAATGCTTTTTTATCGGCGACAAAATGATGTTGAATATCAAACAAATATTGCTCTATATCGGACTGGTGCTCTGCGTACTGTTGCAGGTCTGTCGCAGTAAGGCGCCACAATATTGTCCAACTTTCTGCAGCTGTGATCTATATAATGAACGAAATAGAGCTGAATGCAGGTTGGTTGAAAGTGTAACTAAATTTTTTATATATATTTAATACTAAGAGTTTTTGTTATTCACAGCGCCAAACGACTGATAAGCGCAAACATCGAAATACCAAAAGCGGTGGAAATAATAGACTTAAGCTATAATGATATCACCAATGTTGACAGCGAATGCTTACAGGTAAATATATATCGTATAAATGTTATGGATAGCAAAGGGTATTTGTTTTCTGAAAATATAATGAAATAAATTGAGTTTGAGGTAAAAATTATTTCTGTTTATGGCTTCTTATAAAGTTTTGATTTTTTTTATGAGGCATATCTGGTTGATGCAGTTTCAAGCTTTCGAGTGTCTTAGCCTCTAGTTCAATAACTACCTATTATATATTGTCTTCCAAAAATAGAGCATTTATTTAACATAATGACAAACAGTTCGGAAGTGCTCCGATCTCGAATCCTAATTCTATAATATTATTTTATTGTTGAATTGAAGCATCAGCCAGTAACTGATTTAATTGCAGACCCTTTTGGCTAGAATCTATAATTATCTCTTGTATTTAAATGTTCTACGAAAAAATGAAAAATGAAATTTTTCGACACCACTAATTTAATATTCTATCTAATTTCTGCCCGAGCCCTTTACAATACCAATTTGATATGAAATCAAATGCACGAAACTTGCCGACAGAGTCAGTCTTTTAGCTTTCTCTGCATCTGGCTAGAACCGGACATTGCTAGAGTAAGTGTATGCATAGTTGTCCCGATCTTTTCTAGACAAATTTTACACTTAATTTCTGTATAGAAACGCATTTACTTGAGCTGATATCTCAGTCGAAGATGACCTATAAGATAGCTCGTTAGCAGTCTTATGTCTCCTTAGTTGCGACGCATAGTTGTTAGCCTTTCGGCTCACTATACAAACTTACGTTTAAGTGGACAATCGGGTAGCTCGATGTGCTCGCATAATAAGAGCTTAAGAGAACCTCATTGAATTGTTCTGCAGCCAGTTGATGATAGAATCTTGAAGACCACAGATTGAGGTCAAAAACAGAAATACACTTGCAATTTTAATTAATTATATCAAGTTAGGTTTACAATAGATAGTTTAAAAGCTACTCACCTCGTTTATTGTTGACGTTGCTGTAGCAGATTGTGTTATGAGAATTGACATCACACCAAACATTGAACATTCTCGCTGCCACATGCTATTCTTCGTTTCGATTATTTGATGAAGATCTTGACCGAACGTGGCTATTTCATCACCAACACTGCCGAACATAAAATTGTCCGTGACATCAAAGAGTAACTATGCTATATGGCTTTGGACTTCGAACAGGAAATGGCTACCGCGGCATACAGCTCGTCGTTGGAAAAATCGTATGAATTTCCCAATGGACAGGTCATCACCATTAGCAATGAGCCAATTCCGTTGCCCAGAAGCATTGTTCCAGCCATTGTTCTTGTGTAAGGAAGCCTGCGGCATTCCTGAGACTACATACAACTCGATCATGAAATGCGATGTCGATATCCATAAGGATCTGTATTTCAAAACTGTTATGTCCGGTGGTACCACAATATACCCAGGTATTGCCGATCGTATTGCCCATCCGCGTAAATACTCTGTATGAATAGGTGACTCCATTCTGGCTTCTCTCTCAACCTTCCAACAGATGTGGAACTCCAAGCATTTTGTGAATTATTGGCTGAAGTTACTTCTGCTGCTGCTACAAAGTGGAGAAAGAAGGATGATAGAATGGCTGGTAGCTGTAGTAGTAGTACTAAGAAAAGAATCATTAGCAGAGGAGGATGAGCAAAGACATATGGGAGATTGGAGAGAGACGGCGTGGCTACAGAGAAAAAAAAACAACAACAATTAAATTAAATTCAGTAACCAACAATAATCTTTTATAACAACAACAACTTGATGGCAGAGTCGTCGTCCCGCTTCTTGAATGCACAAACGCCTAGTAGAGAGGAGTGAAGAGGACGAAACTTTTCTGGCAAAATATTTATATATTCTATAAATTTATAGCGGGACAGCCAGATTTTTAAATTGTAATAACATAAACTATTTGCATGCTAATCTTCGGCTTCAAAGTGTCTACTCCAAAGGTAATAATGGTTGGCGCCTCTGACTGCACTGGATCAGACTGATTCTATTCCGACGTAGGTAGAACTATGTACCAGTTGAATTTCATATTTTGCTTGATATTGGTAAATTATTTGAGGATTTTCATTGACGCTCATCAATTGTCATGAGTAGGTCAAGCTGCTAACCTTGAATAGAGCATTGTGTTATTCTTCAATGCGTTGTTTATGATTACAGCCGCACTAATAAAAATTATGGACTCCTCCATTTTCCATAATTTCTTTTTGGAAAAAATCGACTATAATAAATTAGTGGAACTGTTAGTGTGAAATAGTATTGGAAGTTGGTCAGAGTTTTGGTCAAGTTTTGAAACTTATCGGTCAGCTCTATGAGAAAAAACCATGTTTTGTTATTATCCTCTTAGAATTCATGCTTCGTTTAGCTCCAAAGATCTTTTCACAAATCTTTCAACATATTAGAGGACAAAGGTCAATCGTGAATCACACTGAGTTGTCACTTCGAGTTGTTTAAAATCCACAACCACTAGATACGCAGTTTTAAGATTATTTGGAGATTGTTAAGTAGTCTCACTTACCATTGAGCTCTTGCGGATGTTTCATCATCGATTAATTATTAATCAAAAAATTTTTCAGCCCAGCTCAATTTGATATACCAGCAAATGAACAATTGCTAGAACAAAAGTGTTGCACTTGAAAAGAAGAAAGTTCGCTACATTCAAATGTGCATGACTTCGATATATCCTTTACGCCCTTGAATTAGAATTTTGTATGAGACTTTTATTCCATTCCGGATCCATAAATTAGTTTCAATAAGTATGACTGAAGATTCAAAAAAAATTCAAGATTCTATCTTATAGAGTATCCAAAATCTTAATGTTCATAGCCAGACAAACGGGCATGTCTCCTTTAGTGGTCCGATTTGCAGCATAATAAAATATTGTTTTTTAGGGTTGGCTCAAAATACACCAAAATTTGTCGTTTTTAACTAAGTAGAAAGCAACAACGAATTTGTTTTTTTCATATATAAGCGCAGAAAGGTGTTACAGATGTCATCTACTGTCCGATGAGGACTTAAATGGAATATCTTATAAGAATTAATGCTGGGTATATCAAATCTTGTGATATCAACAACAATAAATAAATGCCAACGCCTATTAGCAAAGAATGTTACTACGTTCATTAAATATAAGTGATCTGAAGAAGAAATGAAAGAATTTAATTATCCAGAATTAAAGTCTCTATCTCATCTATCTCTGGAAGATCTTAAGTTTCATACAGACAGCCAACAGACGGACATCGACACCACTTTTGATACTGATCAAGAATATGTATGCTTCATAGAATCGGTTCTTTCTGCATGTTACTTATATTTAATATAACTCTATGGAAACATGATATAACAAGCAAGAAAACTTTAACTTCAAACTAGAATTATATAGATACGGTGTAGCATTCACTTCTCTGCCTTATACGCTCTTTTTGAATCAACACACGATAATTATTGTTGTATCTTCATATAAAAACTTTTTGACTATCCAAACCTTAAACTTCTGTCGCTCGATATACATTGTGCTCGTGGAGTAGTTTTTATTTCTCAACAATAGGCAGAAGGACAGACTGACATGTTTAGGTCGACACAATTCGTATAAGTAACTAAGAATGTGTATTCTTTCAGACAATCCTAAAATTTTATTTTTTCATTAGTCATGAAAGATATAAATAAACAAAATAAAAAAATTATGCCTAACTAAAGTGATATCGCTCTAAAAACAACACCCTTTGCTATGCTACGCCCTATATAGATAAGTTATTTATTATAAATGACTAATGATAACTTTTATTTATTTTTTTTTTGTTCGACAGAATTATATACACCTCATCAATCTCACGCTGGCGCATAATGCCATATACAGCATACATCTCGATGCATTTAGCGCATTGCATACGCTACAAATGCTCGATCTCTCCTACAATCGGCTGGAGTACATCGATGAGCATTTACTCGAGTCAAATCGACAATTAAACTATTTAAGTCTTGAGGGTAATAAATTCATGACGCTTGCCAATCGACCACTTTTGCGCAGCACAACGTTGCGTATACTCAATCTACGCAATGCGCAGCTCAGTCAGGTGGATGCTGAGCTGTTCAGTGCATTGCCACAGCTGCGTGAATTGAATCTGGCACAGAATCTGCTTATAACAATGAACAGTGTTGTCTTCAATGCACCCAGACAATTGGAGCAAATCGATTTGAATGAGAATCCGCTGAATTGCGATCGTGCGCTGTCACAAATGTTGAGCATGTTGCGTAAACGTGGCATTGAGCTGAGCATGAGCGATTGTTATGTGCCCGAGGAGAAGCCACCAAAGAACGACACCGATGTATTGCCAATGTTTGAACGCATGGAGCTGCAAGATGTGAAAATGGAGAAAATAGTGCAAGAAGATACACCCGTCAATGTTTTAGATGTTTGGCGTAGTCTGCCCGATAGCGCTGAATCTGAAGAACACGATGTATCTCAAACAGCTACCGATAGCACTGTCTGCGATGGTGAACGTGAAAAGCTTTGTCAACGCTATCGCAACTGTTTGGAACGTGTCAGTCACATGCTCTTCGAGAAGGATGAAGGTGCACGTGAATTTCTCGAGAAGTCACATAGCTATACAGAGGATGATGTTAAGTTGGCCTTTATCATAGGCGCTGCGACAGGCATTTGTCTAGTTATCTTCATTATAACCTGTGCGTTATGCATTAAAAGTTGTTGCGAATTAAAGCGTAAACAGGCAGAAGTACGCGAAGAAGAACGCTTGGCAGCAGCAGAGGCACAGGTGGAGGAGGAAGAGGAGGCACCCATACCAGTTTTAAGTCTTGGCCCGGTAACGTCTGTACCATTACCACCACCTGTGCCTGGTCGTACACGTCAACCCAGACGTTCAAATCCAAACCGTGCACGCAGTCAACAGTCACAGCATGCACGCGGTGCACTTGTGCGTCAACCTTATGGTCCACAGGATAGCTTTATATCGCGTCTATTTGGACGTCCTGCGCGTCATCAGTATTATCGTACTATCAATCAGAATACTGCAACACTTATACGTCGCCTCAGTCGCAGCAATTTATTCAACAATCGCTTCATGGAGCGTGAACCGAGCAGTCCAACACCTTCAGCGCCCACAGCGCGCTTTTATGATGATGCAGTAGTTGCAAGCGTTGAACTGAATCCTAATGGGCCACAAGTAGCTGCAAGTCCACGACGCCCAGAGACACCGCCACCGAATTATGTCGACGTGGTTATTGATAATTGTGATAGAAGGTAATGGCGTAAGGGATCAAAAAAAAAAAAAAATCGTATATTAATTAAATATTTTGAAATAAATTTATGCCAAGAAGTAAATGCATGTTTGGTAAAAATAGAAGTAATTCTAAAAGTAATTAGACTTTTTCTTTGCGGCTCTAAAACAATGTAAATAGTTGAAGACATAACTGGTTAAGAGCCTTTAAGCGGAGTGATGCCGATCCCTCACCACTCTTAAAGAGGTGAGTGCTTTCGCAGAGGTAGCAGTACTCTAAGAAAGCAGTACTAGATACAAAGCAAAGGGTAAGTGTGAAGAAGTTTTATGCTTCGGTTTCGCCAAAGTTAATGTTTTAAGTTGTTGTCTAGTTCCATACTGAACATACTTGACTGATGTACAGCATGCTTGAGCAACGTACCACTTGCTTGAGCATCTTTCAAAATGTTTGAACTACATGTAACATGCTTGAGCGATGTTTGAGCATCATGCTTAAGCAATGTTCAAAATGATTAAAAGTAAAGCTTGGTCAACATACGACATGCTTGAGCAACGATCAACATGCTTGAACGAGTTCCAATACTTGAGCAATGTCCAACTAACTCAACGTCGAAGATGAACGAGAAGCGTCCAATATATCTGAGCAACGAGCAATATGTAATGTGTAAAATATTTTTCTATCGCCCAAAATGCTTGATCTCAGTTTGAAATGCTTGAGCGACGTACTACATGCTTGAGCTATGAGTTTGACTTAAGTAGAAAATGTTTGACTAACGTTCAAGCATGCTTGATCAACGTGCAACAAACTTTAGAAACGTGGAACATGCTTGAGGGACGTGCTAAGTGTTTGAGAAACATTAAACTCAAGCGATAAGCATGATCAATATGCTTGATCGACTTGCAGTATGCTTAAGCAATGTATAACATACTTGATCGACACACAAAAAGGCTTGAATGACGTCAAACTTGCTCGACCATATTCAACATGATTTCACGTCCACCCAATTTCAATAGGCATTTGATGAGCAACGACCACGATGCTAGATTGAGTTGCAATAAGCTTCAGGAATGTGTAACATGTTTGAGCAACGTGCACCACTCAAAAGCATAAAATAAAAACATGAAAGAACGGCTCTTTTCTATTAGTTTCTGCTGCTGCCAGTACAACCATTCTGTAGGACTCGTCCAATTCGCACGACTCTCTTGCAAATATAAAAGAGAAAAAGATATACGATAAGCACATATCAAAGCCTCATCACTGATCGATAGCTTATACCTAGCTGGAAGCGACGGCTACAACCTCGTCGGGGTATGTGCCGAACAGAGTGCTTCTGTAACTGACTGATCTTTGTTATCAGTTGCATCAATATGTTCCTTCGCTTTGGTGGTTTCTAAGAATAAAAATAAGTGAAGAGATGTAAAAATGTTGCAGCTTCGGTCCACCCGATAGAAGCGTTTGATGAAATCGAGATTGTTGCAACAGTAGAACTGTAGAACACTTATTTGTTCATTGTAAAGCTTCGAAGCACACGAGCTTGTTATGTAAAGAGTACAAAGAGGAATAATGGTGTCCCGGTAATAGTTACCTTATGGGTTCATGGGGTGATAAGGAAACAATGTTCAATATGATGATAACATGAAGTATTTTGGATGATCTAACGATGTTCATAAAGTGAAACCTTTGCCGTTCATGAAGTTTTGGAAGTGTAATGAAGTTTTGGAGATCGGTAATGGATTGCAATCTTAATGATGCAATTAACGAAGGAGACATAACGACGATTCATTTAATGTCTGAACATATAAACCATATTAATTTTTAAATGATTTCTTTATTTTTTAATTCAAATCGTTTTACAAATTTATCTTTCAATTTGATCTCTGGCATTCATACATTATATTCAACTTAGCCACATCGGATGGACTGAGGCCACGACGTTGTCCGATCTCGACTTTGGTTTCCCGAAGCGGCACAATAGTCTTCTCACCATTCTTTGAAAATGCCGTAGATGGATAATGCATCACACTACCGTAATCATATCCAATACCAAAATTGGTTACTTTGTCGTTCCCAAATTTATCGAAATTAAATTTCATGGTCTCAATAATATTCTCTTCAACAATGCGCACATAATCATCTCGATCAGACGAACTTTGCTGATGAAAAAAACCGAGCGTATGTAGTAGTTCATGTTGTATGGTACCGTGTATGAAGCAACCCGTGCCCACAGGATGGACCTGCAGGTTTAGAATCTGCTTATAGTGGTCATAGCCAACATGTGCGAAGCAACCACTGCTGTTGCTAAGGATATGCAGTACATGTTCATCTGACTCAAGAGCTGGATGAAAACGTATGCAGGAAACTTGCTCAATAGTATGCATTGCATGCATAATAGCAGAAATGTGTGCTGAATCTGCAATAAATTAAAGGTTTTATATATATGATAAATTAATAGTTGTCTAATTTAATTACCAAATGCTTCAAGATCAATTGTATAAGGCACAGTGGCATTGGGCCAACGACTGGCTTTCGATATAAGTCCATTTCTGTATAAATTGGGTTCCAATATCATATCACCTTCAAAGTAGCCAGCTGTAAGCTCAGGATCTTGTTCCTGTACCAACTGCATTGGTGCAGCAAGGCAACTTTGGAATGGAATGATTAGCACGAGAGCTTTTAGTAATGTATTCATTTTTATTGACAAGCAAACTAATTCACAATATTGAAAAGGTAGCAGAAGATTGTTAATATTTGCTTCGCCGTGCTTAACTTTTATAGTCAAAGACTGGGGAAGTTTTAAGCCATAAAATGTATAATTTATTAGTTTAGAATTTGAACGACGAAACAATATTTTAGAAATGTACGAGTTCGGATAAAAAAGAACAAAATGAAAATGACGTTTTGTGGCTTGAGAACAAATTTTAGTAATAAGTTTTAAGTTTTATTTCTGTTTAAGAATAATAAAGTGACTCAGTACAAGTTAATTGAAAGAAGTTTATGTTCTTAAACTATTTTTAGGAGTGAAGTGTTTTAGGAAAACACATTTATTAACGCCATGTGTTTGCGAACATCAAACATATTAAAATTTTAAAAACTCTATGGTGCCTCCTTTAATACGTTACATACTTGTACACAAAGTGATAATACCACTCCAGACTTTATATGAATGATATAAATATAAATTCAAAAAGTTAGTATATAATTTTTGTTGGTATAAGACCAAAAAGCTCTAAAAACATCCAAACTTAGCCATTTACTAAATGCTACAACCACAAACGACTATCAAATTGTATTCCGATATTTTTTTGGGAAGTAGTTAATTCCAATATAAAATTTTATAGCTTTACTAATCGCCGCAAGCCGCGCCATTATTTATTATACACTTGAATGTATTAACCGATAAACTGGAGCAAACACGCTATGCGAAATTCTTTGATTATCAGCTGAATTCAGTTAACTTTTTAATTGAAATGAATGCGCTACTAAAATCGCTTTTGCTAATCGTGCTGCTCCAAGGTTACCTGGCTGCACCAGTGTCGCTGCTACAGGAAGAAGATCCTGAGCTTGCAGCTGGCTACTATGAAGGTGATATGGAATTAGAACTCGATCTTAACAGAAATGGACGCATATCAGAAGCTAGACATTGGCCCAATGCCACAGTGCCTTATAAAATTGATCTGGAAGCATTTGGTAATTAAATTAAATATTTATAAATTTATTATTTGTGAGAATTCTTTTTTTTTTTAATAATTGCAGATCAAGCACACGTGGACTATATAGTGTTCGGCATGAAACATATTGAAGCAGTCTCCTGCATACGTTTTCATCCAGCAAGTGAGTCAGATGAACATGTGCTGACAATATATGGCGCCAGTACTGGTTGCCATTCAAAGGTTGGCTATGTGGATGCTGAGCAGACTCTAAACCTGCAGGTCTATGCTTTGGACACGGGCTGCTTCCGTCTCGGTACTATACAACATGAACTATTGCATACACTCGGCTTTCATCATCAGCAAAGTTCATCTGATCGAGATGATTATGTACGCATTGCTGAAGAGAACATCTCCGAAGGCAAGGAACATAATTTCAGAAAATATACCGATGAAGAGGTTACCAATTTTGATATTGAATACGATTATGGCAGTGTGCTACACTATTCGGCTCTGGCTTTCTCAAAGAATGGTGAGAAGACAATTGTGCCACTGCGTGGTGATGATATCGAGATCGGACAACGACGTGCGCTCAGTGCAGCCGATGTGGCAAAGTTGAATATAATGTATAAGTGTCAGCGACCGATTTGAGTGATCTAAGTTGGGAAGGGATTTTCAAAATATTTTAGAAATTAATGAAAGATTTTTGAATGTTAAGCCGTCTACCAAATTTCTCTTATTTTTACGACTGAAAAGTCTGCAGTCCGCAGACTGTTAAGTTCTCGTCACAAAAATCTTTTTAGATTATAAAATCTATTATTTCTTAAACTGGTGATGCCACTCTTCGTCATATTTGAAAGCTTCAGCTCTAACGAGCAACGAATTTTATAAGCACTGTAACGCTTCATTGGGCTTCAAAGTCTACCTGAGACGACTTATTGATCGAAATTTTTTGGCAGTATCAAAGCGCTAAAGGGATAACGCAACCAGTTTTTCGAAAAGGCTTACATCAATGCAGCTATTTTGTATTGTATACAGAATGCTATCAACTTTCGATTTATCCCTCCTTGAGCCATCCCATTTCGAAAGCTTATGGGAGGCTGCGGTAATGGCCATTTAATGCGAGCTCTTGTTAATGTTCGATGAAGATACGAATTATTGTCAACCGAGATAAAAGCAGATATGAACTGACAGTCTGGACTGAACGACTGTAAGTTCTCTTTCAATCTTTCAATCTTAATGAATTCCTGAGCCAACCTATATTCATGAAGACATTTTACATTTACAGCATTGGGTGCGCATTGATACAATTAAAGCGCACTTCTGGCGAAGATGGCATACAGAGGTAAATGATGAAAGACGCAGCGGGAACTTAAGCTGGAGAGATGGTACTAAATCACGGAGACAAGCTGAGTATTGGTGCAGTGGTCGTGACCAAGATGTTAGAGTAGCTGATATAAGGACTATGAAATGACCAACAACAAGACGTCTCATCGTTAAGATTGCTCTACTTTCGGCATGTTGAAGCTACTTGTTTCAAGTACCCAGCGATGCTCACAATTGATTTCATTCCACTATCATAGACACAAACACCCAATAAGATTTTTAAGATATATACCAAAAGTAAATAAAATTGAGTGCACGGCTTTTTATTCAATAATCTCTCTTTGATTTATTAAATATTTTAAAAATCTCCCAATTTACCCCTCAAATCGGTCGCTGACACTTATACATTATATTCAACTTGGCCACATCGGCTGCACTGAGCGCACGTCGTTGTCCGATCTCGATATCATCACCACGCAGTGGCACAATTGTCTTCTCGCCATTCTTTGAGAAAGCCAGAGCCGAATAGTGTAGCACACTGCCATAATCGTATTCAATATCAAAATTGGTAACCTCTTCATCGGTATATTTTCTGAAATTATGTTCCTTGCCTTCGGAGATGTTCTCTTCAGCAATGCGTACATAATCATCTCGATCAGCTGAACTTTGCTGATGATGAAAGCCGAGTGTATGCAATAGCTCATGTTGTATAGTACCGAGACGGAAGCAGCCCGTGTCCAAAGCATAGACCTGCAGGTTTAGAGTCTGCTCAGCATCCACATAGCCAACCTTTGAATGGCAACCAGTACTGGCGCCATATATTGTCAGCACATGTTCATCTGACTCACTTGCTGGATGAAAACGTATGCAGGAGACTGCTTCAATATGTTTCATGCCGAACACTATATAGTCCACGTGTGCTTGATCTGCAATTATTAAAAAAAAAAAGAATTCTCACAAATAATAAATTTATAAATATTTAATTTAATTACCAAATGCTTCCAGATCAATTTTATAAGGCACTGTGGCATTGGGCCAATGTCTAGCTTCTGATATGCGTCCATTTCTGTTAAGATCGAGTTCTAATTCCATATCACCTTCATAGTAGCCAGCTGCAAGCTCAGGATCTTCTTCCTGTAGCAGCGACACTGGTGCAGCCAGGTAACCTTGGAGCAGCACGATTAGCAAAAGCGATTTTAGTAGCGCATTCATTTCAATTAAAAAGTTAACTGAATTCAGCTGATAATCAAAGAATTTCGCATAGCGTGTTTGCTCCAGTTTATCGGTTAATACATTCAAGTGTATAATAAATAATGGCGCGGCTTGCGGCGATTAGTAAAGCTATAAAATTTTATATTGGAATTAACTACTTCCCAAAAAAATATCGGAATACAATTTGATAGTCGTTTGTGGTTGTAGCATTTAGTAAATGGCTAAGTTTGGATGTTTTTAGAGCTTTTTGGTCTTATACCAACAAAAATTATATACTCCCTTTTTGAATTTATATTTATATCATTCATATAAAGTCTGGAGTGGTATTATCACTTTGTGTACAAGTATGTAACGTATTAAAGGAGGCACCATAGAGTTTTTAAAATTTTAATATGTTTGATGTTCGCAAACACATGGCGTTAATAAATGTGTTTCCCTAAAACACTTCACTCCTAAAAATAGTTTAAGAACATAAACTTCTTTCAATTAACTTGTACTGAGTCACTTTATTATTCTTAAACAGAAATAAAACTTAAAACTTATTACTAAAATTTGTTCTCAAGCCACAAAACGTCATTTTCATTTTGTTCTTTTTTATCCGAACTCGTACATTTCTAAAATATTGTTTCGTCGTTCAAATTCTAAACTAATAAATTATACATTTTATGGCTTAAAACTTCCCCAGTCTTTGACTATAAAAGTTAAGCACGGCGAAGCAAATATTAACAATCTTCTGCTACCTTTTCAATATTGTGAATTAGTTTGCTTGTCAATAAAAATGAATACATTACTAAAAGCTCTCGTGCTAATCATTCCATTCCAAAGTTGCCTTGCTGCACCAATGCAGTTGGTACAGGAACAAGATCCTGAGCTTACAGCTGGCTACTTTGAAGGTGATATGATATTGGAACCCAATTTATACAGAAATGGACTTATATCGAAAGCCAGTCGTTGGCCCAATGCCACTGTGCCTTATACAATTGATCTTGAAGCATTTGGTAATTAAATTAGACAACTATTAATTTATCATATATATAAAACCTTTAATTTATTGCAGATTCAGCACACATTTCTGCTATTATGCATGCAATGCATACTATTGAGCAAGTTTCCTGCATACGTTTTCATCCAGCTCTTGAGTCAGATGAACATGTACTGCATATCCTTAGCAACAGCAGTGGTTGCTTCGCACATGTTGGCTATGACCACTATAAGCAGATTCTAAACCTGCAGGTCCATCCTGTGGGCACAGGTTGCTTCATACACGGTACCATACAACATGAACTACTACATACGCTCGGTTTTTTTCATCAGCAAAGTTCGTCTGATCGAGATGATTATGTGCGCATTGTTGAAGAGAATATTATTGAGACCATGAAATTTAATTTCGATAAATTTGGGAACGATAAAGTAACCAATTTTGGTATTGAATACGATTACGGCAGTGTGATGCATTATCCGTCTACGGCATTTTCAAAGAATGGTGAGAAGACTATTGTGCCGCTCCGGGAAACCAAAGTCGAGATCGGACAACGTCGTGGCCTCAGTCCATCCGATGTGGCTAAGTTGAATATAATGTACGAATGTTAATGGCCGATTTGAAAGATAAGTTGAAAAATGTTTGTAAAAGGATTTGAATCAGAAAATAAAGAAATATTTTGAATATAAATGTGGTTTATATGATCTAAAGACAGGTGGAGCGGTGCCAGATATTTGACGCATTTATCAAATTGCCACAACATTTTTTGATAACTCCAAAAAAAAAAAAGAAACAGAATTTTACATCATCCCTATTTGATATTGTCCTAGTGCATGTCGCTCAATCAAGTTGCATGTTGGGCAAGCATATTTCAAGTCGATAATTCATGTTGCACTTGCTCAAACACATTGTATTCAAGCATTTTGGATGCCTATCAAACATGTTTTACATTGCCGAAGCATAATGCAAGTCGATCGTGTGGGATGTTGAATCTTTCTCATGCATGCTTCAAATTATTTAAAATGTTGTTCATTGCTTAAGCATGTGGTACGTCACTCTAGCATGTAGATCAAACAAGCTGAACGTCCCTCCTGCAATTTGCACGTCATTAAAATTTATTGGGCGACATTTAAGCATGTTTTATTTCATGCAAGTGTTTATGTTGCTCTTTTAGGTTCCGCTTTGCCAAAATATGTTTCACATCCCATAAGCGCATTAGGACTCTTTTGTGTTAAATATCACTCAAGCATGTTAAGCGTTACTCAAGCTGTTATACAACACAGAATCATTTTAATTATTGATCAACCATTCCATATGTTGGTCAAGTATAGCGCTCAAGCACATCAATGAAGCACTCGTATCTCAAGCATGTGGCATACTGTAAGACTTAAGAACTATTGGTCGACCTATTGATTTAAGAGTTGTATGCTGCCTTAGGCGCCAGTGGCCTGTTGGTATTCCTGCTATTATACTTTGTTCCAACCAAGCTTTTAATCTTTGGCTACTTGGCATATTTATTTCTGTTCGGAACAACTCCAATGTACCCCAAAATAGTCTGACTATACAATAGAATAGAAATTACGCAATTGAGATGGCCTCAATCTAGATTAAACTGTTACGCTTCCTCTTGGCTTTTTCTTCTATAACTGACAACAAATGGATATACATCCTCTCTTCAACAAAATTTCAGGAGGTATTGAAATACATTATTCGAATGATGGCTTTTGCAGATGAATTGACAGCTGATGTACCACAGTGAAGTGTTCTGAGCCCTCTTTTGTACTGTCTGTACACTGACGACATGCCGCAGGCAGACGCTAGCCCGGCCGAGACCTCAATGTCTGCGTCACATACAGATTTTCCTGACGCTGAAACATCGGCATAAACAGCGTCAAGTCAGCCAATGTTTATTTCACCCTGCGACGCAAAACGCTGCCTCCAGTGCTTATCGAGGGGATACCGGTCAAACAGGTTTACTCAGCCAAATACCTAGGCGTTGTACTGGATCGCAGGCTTACCTTCGCTAAGCAAGCTGTACTATGGTGGTCTGACATTATTGGCTAAACCAGAACAGCAAACTGTAATTTGCAAATAAAATGGCTATAGACAACCAATATTAGCACCGATTTGGAGGTATGGGTGCCAAATCTGGGGGCTAACCTACGAAAGCCAGATCAGGCGCGTACAGCTGGCGCAAACCCGGGCCATAAGACTTATCACAAGATGTGAGTGGTATATCCGCAACAGCAGTGCTCCATAGAGAGTTGAAATTGGCTAAGGTTTTCGACCAACTAAACCACCATTCTAGCAGGTACTAGGGCTGCTACTAGGAATATGTCTAACCATGAAAAAACGATAATTTATGAGAAAACATCGCTTTATTGTTTTCAAAATTTTCACCATTAAGATCGATGCACTTTTGCATTCGCCCGAACCATTTTGTGAAGCAGTTTTTCCCAGCTTCTTCGGGAGTTGAAAACCGCTGTCCGAGCAGTTTATTTCTAATGTGACGGAACAGGAAGAAGTCATTTGGTGCCACGTCAGGGCTGTACGCCGGATGACCTATCAATTCGATGTTTTGAGTGTCCTAAAACTCATTTGTTACAGCCGAAGTGTGAGAGCTCGCATTATTGTGATGAAGTATGATTCGTCATCGTCAGTGGTTTTTCTTCAGTTCATCTAACACTTCAGGCAAACAAATGGTTGTAGACCATTCAGAATTCATCGTCCTTCTTTCCACAAGCGTCACGCTCGCAACATGTACGGATTTTGAGAGGAAACATGCAATCATTTGATGTGCTGCGTGAGCGAGTAACTTTTCTTGGATTTGGCTCGTCTTGAAAGATCCAGACGGTCGACTGCTGTTTTGTTTCAGGCTCATACGCATATATCGCATATATATGTATAAGTTTCGTCACCTGTAGACGGCTTTTGACGCACCTCGCATGAATTTCTTCAGCATTTGCTTGCACCAATCGACACGAGCCTTCTTTTGAACGATTTTCCTTTCTGATGACCAAATGTTCATGTAATATTGTATGTAATGCCCAGGGATGCCTCAATCCATGGAATGTCACATGATGATCCTGCTTTATCAGTTCACACACAGCATCGATATTTTTTTGCCATAACGACCGATTTTGGTCGACCTTCACGAAATTCGTCTATGAGCGAACTGCGGCCATGATTGAATTCGTTTTACCAGTTTTTCACAGTGGCCAAGCTTCGAGTACTACATACGTTTAGGATAACTTTAAAAGGGATAAAATATTTTCTACTTAATTTATTAAGAATTAAATCATTTCATAAAAATTTAATCTTTTCATTGGGAAGTGTATATTGAAGCTGATTTGTTCTATAAAGGCTCAACGATTTTTTCCAACTAAAATAATTCATTTATAAAAATAGTCAATGATGCAGTTCTATCGTTTAACACATACTGAGTCATATTATTATTTTTATGCAGAACTAAAAATAAAAAGTATAACTAAACTTTTTACACGAACGACAGACATCATTTTTGCAATCAGTGAACTTCTAAAATATGGTTTCGTCGTTAAGATTCTTCTGTAATAAATTGTACATATAATGGCTTAGAACTGCACCAGTCTTTGACTATAAAAGTAAGACACGGTGAAGCAAATGTTAACCGTCTACAACTAACTTTTCAATATTGTGAATTAGTTTAAAAGAATCGCTCCAACTTCAGCAATGAAATTCATTTGTGCAACTATTTTAATGTTGATGAATGCCCATAGCTGGCCAAAACCCACGACAAAAAAGGAGTTCTATTCGCATTTAGCAAGTCTTGGACGGAACGTAGTTGCCGATGAAAACCGAAAGTGGCCCAATGCAACTGTACACTACAGCTTTAGCGAGGAATTAAGTAAGTTAAATATATAATTTTGAAACACTTTTTATATATATTTAAATATATATAAATTTTAAGGTAATTTAGCAAAACAAAAAGTACGAGAGGCAATGGACTATATAGAGCAGGAATCATGTGTGAAATTTGTGAAAGTTCAATCAGACGATTACAGAAATTAAGTAAGTAAGTAGATAATAAAAAAAAAGGTTGTTTCGCCGTAATCGGTTATACAAAAGGCGTGCAGTTAGTAAATTTGCAAGAAACTGGTTGCATACATTTTGTACCAACTGTGCATGAACTACTTTTGGGCTTTGCACATCAACAGAGTTCAGCAAATCGCGATGACTATGTGGATATAGTTTATGAAAATATAATTAAAGATCAGTTACATAACTTCGAAAGAGTGGATAATGTAAACTATACAGATTTCGGTTTGAAATACGATTTTGAAAGCATTATGCATTACATACCAGATGCGTTTGCAATATCGGATAACTTGACAACCATAAATGCAAAGAACGAAACCATGAACAAGTATATGGGTAAGGCAACGAAAATGAGTAAAACTGATATAATTAAATTAAGAAAAATGTATAATTGTGCGAACTAATTGTAAAGTTTATAAAAAAAATAAAAAATAAAAATATTTTAAATGTATTATTTTCTTAAAACTTTTCACATAGCTAAGTCAAACAGCATATGTAGCAGAATAATAACTCATAAATGTGCTGCAATTTTGAGCCAGATTCATGCCGCTTTATATGCGACACCACAATATCTTAGTGTCAACCAATTGCAATAAAAACTTTTGACAAAACTATCAAAGTTTTCAACAACGAGCAGCAGCAACTCGTAGCTTGTGAAATTACCACAAAAACCAATTCTTTCTTTCGTGAAAAAAAAAAATAAAATAAAAATAAAATAAGAATTCAAGTAGCGAAAGTTTTTACTTTTACGCTCAAATAAAATCCTGCTTACAAAATACAACAAGCAACGGAAGTTAAGAGGAATGGAGAAAAATTTCTATTGCAAAATATTTCCAAGAAATCGCACAACAAACCAAGCAAACAAAAAACTAAAATAAAATAAAAATATAAAGAAAATGAAAAAATCAACTAAGAAAATCATAGTCGAGGTGTTCGACTATAAAATGCGCTGAAAAAAATGTTGTGTATGGCATATATTCAAGTAGACAGATCCTTTAATTTTTTTTTTTTTTGGCAAGTTTATAGCTTAGAAAAGGAAAGAAGGTGATACTAACGACAGTTCAACTGATGCTTCAGACTATAGACTGAATATTCAGTATGCAGAGCTGACTGGCCCGACAACTTGACCTCAGGTTAAAAACGAAATAAAGTGGAAACTATGCTATGCGGACACCCCTCTTGTGCCAACAATTTAATTTATCTCTCTGGACGGAGTAACTTCTAAATCATCTCTCAGGCATATATCGATTTGGCTGTCTGATGATGAAAACCCTAATAAGAAAAGACAATTTATGAATACAGACTGTTAAAAAATATAGTACCAGTTGCTCCAATGCCGTTCATCTCCAGACCAGGAAGACCCCAATCGAGGGTCATGCCAGTCAAAGAATAGATTTTACTAGTTTCGTTATTTTATGTGGTGCTAAGGTTAAGTCACATACCATGACAGTGGATAAAGGTTTAAGTCTGTATGATCCATAAATGAGTAAAGAGCCCGTTGGCAGTGGATTCATACAGATCCGCAAGCTTACTTCTTGCAGTAACCAAGCTATTCGAAAGTGTTTGTTGACAAAGATGCTGGCGAAACTATAACAGATTGCAGACCACCTTTCCATTTTGGATTCCGGAAAGCTCTAGAGTAATTAACTTCATTCTGGAAGGCCAAGGAGTACTTGGTGGCGACCTACATAGCTATAATGCAGGACATTGACAGAGTGTAGCACGATGGGCGAGAATAGTTTTTGGAAAAATTTCGATCAATGTTTATTGGGTATAGGCTATATGCATGCATTTGAACAAATTCTCAAAGCACTTCTGAAACTCCAAAGGTGGTAACTCTCAATGAGCATTTTTAAACCTTTAATAACCTCTCCTGGTACCGAAAAATCGTAACCTCGCAATTTATTTTTGATTGTCACTAACAAAAAGTCAGTTCGATGTTTGGAGTATCCAAAAAAGCTGTTGTTTGAGACGAAGTGTGTGTGAGAACTAGCATTGTAGTGATGAAGGACAATCCGGGTTTGGCGATTGTTTTCCCCAATTCTTTAGAAATTTCTTGCATACAAATGTTTATATACCATTCAGTGTTCACCGTGTTTAGTTGCTCAAGCGGAATATTTGTTGATTTTTCCAGAGAAAAATTCGATCATTCGCGGACCATATACGGTGCGTTGGGATACTCCCGCGAAAATGTACTTCTTTGTCGGTTTTGCTCCATCAACAACAACATTGAATGCCCTTCCAGTTAAAAAATAAATTATGAGCTCGATCCGGTAAGGGTTTAGAAGGCTCTCAGAAGACCACATTGCCACACCCTGTCAAAACTGTGCAGTTTATCCATGAACACAGCCACAGAATATTTGTTATGTTCCATTCAAAGATGAAGTTAACAACAGGCTGAAGCTGTACCGCAGTGCCATGAGTTTTACGAAAACCAAACTGCAGCTTTGCATTTTGCATAGAATTCGCATCAAAATTATTTTTTACATCATCTTATCTGGCTATTTCGCCCGTATGCGTCAATATCGGTACATGGGTACATCGGTACATCTCGAACATAGGGAATAGAGAATTCTACAGCTTTGAAAACAATACCAAGTAATATAAATGGTAGTGCTCTGTTAGGCTCTGGTTATATCTTAGTTTTCAACTTCAACAACCTGCTATCTTAGCATTTGCAGCGTAAAATAATTTGACGGCATGGACGTCTGCTAAGGAAACTTCAGACTTGCTTGAACCATCCTTCTCCTAAAATCTAATGTCAGATCAAATGGTACAAATCTGCTCTCAAAACTATCGGCAGACACCTCTACCTTTTCTTGTCTGGAATAACACCAGCCGCCTGCATGAAACTTTCTGGTTAGCCAGTTTCTTAAAACGATTCGTAAGCTTCCAGAAATATTTGGACGACTTAGCAAGGGCACCACGTACGTACACACGCTTAAGCACTGGGCCCGCAAGTAGAACATCAAATTGATTTCGGCCAAGTGCATAAACGTGTGCTTCACACTTCGCAGAAAAAGTTCTCCCAATGCCTGGTTGAACAACACCGTCGCAGGTAATTGAGTTCAGATACCTTGGCCGAACGCTGGAAAAGAGGTTGACTTTCGCGCGGTAAACTCAAAACTTGGTCACCCGTTGTCGTCTCAGTATGAGGCAGCACTATTGGCTGGTAAACAGACAAAAAACTGGCCCTGCACTGCACGATAGCTGTCTACACTTGCCTTTGCGCCCATCTGGCAGTTCGGAGTGCAGTTTTTGGGTATTTGTGCCAAAACACACCGAAATCACATCCAGATGGTGTAAAACAAAGTTCTGCGGATGATTAGCGATTGCCTATGGTTCGTTTGGAACAGCACGCTCCACAGAGATTTCCGCGTGGAGACAATAAAGGAGTAAATTGGCCGCCACACCAGTCGCAATAGTGCAAAATATTAGCAAAGTATCGTAGCCGTGAAGATTCTCGTTTTTCCTAAGAAGTCCACGTGCCAAGAAATTCAATCGCCAAAAGTCAAAGAAAGTTTTTTGACGGTTTCCTGCCTTGACAATCCACATCGAAACTTGAAAGAAATCTTTGCACGAAAATCTTCGCAAGTCTAAACATGATCTAGACCAGAAACATAAAAGGCATCCCTCGTATATCACGGAACTGCTGTTTGTTATTATTGACGACAGATATTTAAATTTTTTTTTAACAATCCACAGAACTTCTATAAACACACATTGTGAGCATTGTCAAATTTTAACAAACAAAATCTCACTTTTCATTTATATTTGTGTGTAGGGTATAGACTTGAAAGTAAAAAAAAAAATGTCGCCAAACGAAATTTTGTTGGAAAAATTTATATATTTTTTTTACACTGTTTTACACCAGTTTCCCTTTTTTTCTTGCATTTTTATTTCAAATATGAAAAAAAATAAAGAAAACGTATTCTGGAACATACACTTTTTTTGTTCAAGCGCGCGTATAACAAAACTTCGAAAGAGAACTGTGGCAAAGGATTTGCCTTGTATTTAGCGAACAAAACTCTTAAAGCATGCCTTCAAACAGAGTAGACACAAGCAAAGTACAAGCTACAAAAGAAATAGGGATAAAATAACACCAAAACTAAATCCAAAATTAATGAAAAACTTTTTGCATAATCCTCTGCTGCCATTTGATTTTTTTTTTCCAAGTTTTATATAATATATTCTGGTGACGCTTTAACGAAGCGAAAATCTATGAAAAAGTAAAATCTTGCACAGACATTTTGGTAAACATGAAAAATCAGCGACATAATGGCATGCAATGGTGGCCAGTAGATGTTGGCTTATAATACTTCCTTTTTTAAATTTTAAAGCAAATAACTGTGATAAAAGTATATTTTTTCTTTGCAAATTATTTCAACATTTTTTACATTTGTGCAGATAAATTATTGTTTATTCCGCGCGAAGAAAGTGTTTTCAAAATACTTAGCTACTTTTCAACTAGAACTTGTTTTCAGTGTAGTTCTGTAGGATGTCAGAGACATGCAAATTATCACGCGGTTTCCTCAAAATGACACGACCACGCTTAACCTTTTCGATAATAGCGCGTTTCGCTCCTTCACCACGCATGGAGAATATACCTGAAAAATATGCGATACAATTATAATTGATTAGTGTTAAAATATATATATATGGATTAAACTTTTAAATAAATATATCATAAATTATATATTGGCATACCTACACGATTTAATTAATTTTAGACAAGTTTGTGCAAAAAATTATAAGCCAGATGGTACTACTTAAAATGGATCCGCATTGTATAACAATACCTTCGCCTTCTTAGCGAAGACCCTAGTGACAACACTATTGTAATTGCAAAACCTGTTCCCAATCCACCACTAATTTATATTCGCGTAGAAAGTGTAGCAACTATGGTGGCTATCACACTGCTAAATGCAGAGGAGGTCCCAAACAGCAACAACTCACTCAACAAAGCATTGTTATTGAACCTTTTAGTGACTCAGCCTCTATATCGAGCACATCATATGCTAACGTCGAAAAAGAAACACACAGTCAAATCATGACACTCTGAAAAGTTCCACGACTACACACCTTATGAAGCTGCTGGGACTCCTAAATATGGCATAGAAATGTTGCTCAATAATCTATCGCAATGTGTGAAATTGATGCAGAACACCCGACAGGAACTGGTGAAACCCCAAAATACTTCACAGAGTGCCATAAATGCAAATGTAGTACTGTGGAGCGCCAATGGAGTCACTTAACCAAAACTAAATGAGTTCCTAGCTCAGGTTTTCCATAACAGCAGACTGTTTTAAAAATTTCTCCTTTTCTCTCAGCTGGTGACTTTAATGCCAAACGGCCACAATTGGACTCGAGATTGGCTCACTCCAAGGGAATGCAATTACATTACACCCTCTCCAATCCAAGTTATAATTTGTGTTATGCCTCTCCTATTCGGAAATTACTCCAAATATTTCTCCATTGTCTATAGCAGATATGCAAAAAGAGGACACGTGTTGGTCAACTACATCACCTCCTCTCTATCACGGGAACAATTTGCCTGTACGCATTGATTTTGCCACGTAGACGAACCACTCTGATCACCAGCCGCTGTTAACAACTGTAGACGCAACCCTTGTTGCGTCCCAACTGCAGAGCAACTTATCAAACGCAATACAAATATTGATGTCTTCCAGAGAAGCCATACGAACTGCATCCATTTGGATTTGTATGTTGAATCTGGTGAAGACATTGGCTATGCTTTGGAGTAATTTTGCCACAAGATTTATACCGCGCCGGAGGAAGCTCGCATCTTGACTGCATACAGATCTACATGCCCGCCTTGTGGAGCTAATACCCTTATCTCATCGCACATAATACAGATCTTCATGGCAAAGTGCTTGTAAAATTCTTATAGAAGCGCTCCAGGATCAACGCTGCAAGTTTTTTTACCGTATAATCGAAAGCATGGACAACAATGCGAAGCCCGCTGCTCACTCCGCAAGGACACTAGAAGTATTAAAAGGCAACCAATCCGCCAAGATCCCATTATGGACGCTAACGGTAGATGGTGTCGATCTGACGGAGCACAAGCAAACACTTTCGCTTAACACCTAGCCATACGCTTTAAGCCATTCTCTCTGGAGGCACCTGAAAAAGTTTATCAGTCTCCTCTACAAATGGACTTACACATCAAACGATTCACCTAGCCTGAAAGGAACTAAGCTCCTGGCTACGATGCTATTTGCAAACCCCCCTAAAGATTTTACTCGACCAGGCACTACTTTTTATAGTATTCATCTTTAACACTATAACAAGGAGGCAGCACTTCCCCTCAGAGTGGTAGTTTGCTATCATATCCATGATTCAAAAGCCTGCCAAGCTTGATTTTGAACATAATTCATATCGGCCGATCAGTCTCCTGCGTTCCATATCGAATGTTTGGGAAAGACTGATTTTCACTCGGATTGCAGAGCATACGATTCCAATGAATGCTGTCTTCATTGACGTCCAACAAGCTTTCGATCGGAAGTGGCATACCGGTCTTCTGGCTAATATTAAAGCAGTTATATCGGCTCCACGCTAGCTTGTTTTTGCGTTCCTTTATAATGGGACGCTATATCGCCTACAAATTTCGAACTAGTGCGTAAGTCACACATTCTGTCTAAGCTGAAGTTCCACAGGGTATAGAGTAGGCCCCAATACACTGGCCTACTCTATACTTTTTTTTTAAATGCTATATTCCAGTCCCTGACACAGAGGCTCCGAACCGATTTCTTATTGCGTTGTTTACTGATGGCATTAGTGTGTTCTATTCTATTCATATTAATAATATTAAACTCAAGCAAATATGCATACCCTCCTTATCGAGATGAGTAACCACATGTATATCCTCGGGTACATTAGTCGTACGCCAAATTTTTTTGATTTCTTCGTTAATCTAAAAAGTATAAAAGTATAATTTTTATTAAATTCTAAATCACTTTCAAAATAATTACCTGAATACTCAAAGCAGTATCATTGTAGAACAATACTTCCTTCTTATCACGAGGACGCGTCAAAACCAATATTTCATTCTTGTAACGCTTCAATATCTTGCTGCAATGTGGCAACGATTCTTCGACTTCGTCGAGAAATATGCCACCCAAAGCTTTTAAATCATGACGCTTTAGCAAACGCATCAGACACTTGCCATCCTTCAGATTGTAAGGCGGCTTGAAGTTAAATTTTTCGGTACCGGGCACAATCTCGATTTTGTCATTATTCAGTAGAGCATCGGTAAGCAGCCACTGCAAGAATTATTAATTAATGCAAAAATAATTTAAATATATTTAATTTAAATAAATACTTGTTTCATATTTTCGCTTATGTTCTGCAAAGAAGTCTCCTCGAGTATTTCATTCAGCGAAAGTGGAAAATTATCGCCGCGTTTATGACGGAAGCGCATGTGTATGACAATGCGTGACAAGACGCCGAATTTATGCTTAACCGATGGATCCTTCAAAAGTGGAATTTCACTGAATAATGAAGTATTATGTTTAGTAAGGTCATATATATGCAGTTAAGCTACGCACCGCGTATAAGGATTAGTGCGCATTTCAAAATATGCACTCGACTCCTTGTGTGACGTTGAGAATAATGAATTTGGTGCAGCAGCATCTGGAATGTGCAACTTCGTAACACTATTTGGAAGATAAAAGGAAATAAATTAATTAATGGTGCAGAGGAATGCGGCACGGTGCCAACATGCAAAATATAATATTATTTTAAATTTATTAAATCACTTTTATTGCATTATACACTGTAAACATTTGCAGTACATGTGTTCTAGCACAATTTGCTGCGCCTGTTTTTGAACACCCTGCCGCGCTTTTAAACAAATCTGGCGCATTTTGTTTACCTCGGATATTGCGCCGCGCGCGATTTGAAGCTTGAGAGCTGATTCATTAGAGCTGGATCCATTTTAAGTAAAATATTTTATAATTAATCTCTGCCAATTAAATGCGTAAACTTTTTTTTTTTTTTTTAATAAATGCCGCAGGCACACAAACAAGACATACAACACAATACAAAATAGTTACAGAGTTAACAAAACTTTGGCATATGTTTCTACCGCATTTTACAACACTACAAAAATCTCCTTGTACAGATAGTAAAAATCACATACGTACAGTGTTTGTCAATAGTGTTTTATAACACACAGCAATGTGTGCGAGTGAGGCAGTGCATAGTAGCATTCAATTGGGAATGAATAATATATTCAATGCATTGCTATTTATGAATTTCCAATTAGAAAATAATCCATTATTATAAATAAATATAAAATATAAAAAATATCAAACCAACAATTTTCAATAAGTGCATATGAATATATAGAAGTTAAATATATAAAAGATTTAATTTTTAAAGTATTCTGTCTGTCTGTCCGAATATTTGTTTCGGCTAATCTCCGAAACGGCTTAAGTGGTGCTTCACCCTCCATTTAATCGATAAACTAAACTTATCAGATCTTTGAATCCACTTGAGGTACAGAGATGATATTTGGTATGCATATCTGTGACGTAGAGAACATTACCATATTTATTCTTCTCATTTTAAAGAGTCTATGTAAATAAAATTTTTTTACTTCATCCAACTTGCTATACAACCTTATACCTTGGATTGCTTCATTAGACAAAACGTTATGCCCTTCCTTCTACATTTAATCCAATCATTTCATGCCAGTAGAATGCTTCATAAAAACCTTTAAACCGTTTAAAAGCGGTGTGAAGGGGGATTCATCATGAGGGGAGAATTAACAAACGGTGGTATCTCCAGAAGGGGGTATCTTAGAATAACAGATGAGTGAATCCCTAGAAAGGGGAATCCCTAGAAAGGGGAAATACCAGACGGAGGGAATCCCCATACTGAGTAATCCCTAAACAGAGGAATCCCAAGACTGAGGATTCCCCAGACGGAGGAAGAGCGTATCCCCAGGTGGGACAATCAACGGACGAAGGAATCCCTAGAGAGAAGAATAACCAGACGTCGGTATCCACAGACAGTGAAGTTCCAGAAGGTGGAATATCCAGATAGATTAATTACCACACGGTAGATTCCCTAGACAAAGGAATGCCAGACGGAGTAATTCCCAGTTGGAGGAATACCTACACGAGGGAACAACCAGACGTAGGAATTCCAAGCCATTGGAATTTCCAGCTAAAGGAATCACCACACGGAAGACGGAGGAATCCCTAGATAGAGAAGGCCTAGGCTTAATGGTCTTAACCCTGAGGGGGCAATGGATTTGAAGTTAATGGACTTGATCCCTTTGGGTTTGGGGGTTCAATGGATGTGAGCTCTTGGTTAGTTAATGGACTTGATTCCTTCGGGTGGTCAATACGCTTGAATCCTCAAGAGGTGTAATCCATTGAAACCCCAAGAGGGGGGAGGTCAATCGACTTAACCCATTGGGTGTATCAATGGTCTTCACCCTTTGCGGGGTATCATTGAACTTCGTATTAAATGGTCCCCTTGGTTTTCAATGGACTTAACCCCTTGGGGTGTCAACGTACATGAAAACTTGGAGATGCAAAGGACTTGACCCATTGAGGGTCAGAGGACTTCACCCGTTGTGGGGTCAATAGACTTGAACCCTTGTGGGCTCAATGGAATTCAACTCTTTGTGGGACAAATGGACTTCACGGCTTGGGGAGGTCAATAGACTTGACCCCTTGTGGGCTCAATGGAATTCAACTCTTGGTAGGATCAATGGACTTGACGGCTTGGGGAGGTCAATAGACTTGACCCTTTGTGGGCTCAATGGAATTCAACTCTTGGTGGGATCAATGGACTTGACCGCTTGGGGAGGTCAATAGACTTGACCCATTTGTTGGTCAACGAACGTGATCCATTTAGAGGTCAAAGGCCTTTTTGTGGAATTATGATCTGGTTATGTTACTTAATAACTCCTAAACGACGGGACTGATTTTGGTGGAACTTTTGTGCGTGTTTAAGAGGGTCCCTGGTTGGTTTATTTTCATAATTCGAACCTGTAGGTGGCGCTGTGATCGGGTTTGAAAATTTTAAAAATTTTCTACAAAACTGAAGTTAAGAGTCTGCACTGTAACAAACAGACTTCGTCTCTTGGTTCTGGCATCACTTCTCTATCGGCGGCATTGTATGCTTCATCACCCATAAGTTGGATAGAGAAGTGACTCCTACATATTAGCAGTGATTGCTGTGCATCTGCAACTAGATTTTTATTTTGTTTTTGCAGAAAGTAGCTCCGTGCTTAAAATCGTCTGCAGAAGATTAAGAACATTAAGTTGAAATTTCTATATCTTCTTTCAAGTTTTTGTCTTCATTTGATAACATCTTGTAGCCTCTTTCTGGCTAAGCCCTAATTCGCACCTGAAGTTCCTGCCTGTTACTTTTATTAATAAAGCAATTAGCATGAATTTGCTGCTGACAACCCGAACAACTTGCTTAAAATATCATTTTCACAGGATTCCATTTGCATTTTCCATTCCATGGCGCTTACAAAAGTGAAAATAAGATTTTAATTTAGTTACTTGCAGCAGAAATGTAATACAAACTTCGAAAAAGAAGCAAAGAAAAAAGGAACTTCTTTTGATTTGTTTTGTCATGCAGACAGCTGAAATTATGACACTGATGAGTTTAGTTTTTAATTATTTGGATTTGTAATTGAAACTTGCACAGCGACTCGACTCGACTCAATTTAGTTATGAAAGGACGAAGGAAAAAAACTTCGAAACACTTCATAAAAAATTGAATATAATTTGTGCTTGAAGTAAACGATTTTTATCGTAAAAGTTGTCAGCGACAGAAGTATGGTAAACAGTAGAAAATTGTCATCACCATCAAGAACATCATGACGCTAAAGATCAAAGGAAGAACAGTGTCCATCTGTCCGTCCGTCCCTCCGTCCGACAGTCAGTCAACAACATAATCCGCAAACAGGCATTTACACGAGCCATCAAAGCAATTTAGTGGGCGGTAATTTGGAAGCAGTTGTTGGCTAGTAGCAGGTGCTGACAGCAGCTGTTGTCGGTTTGGCAACCATGTTTCATGATGTCCTGTCGAGTCCTGCGCTGCGCTGTGCTGTACTGTGTTCTCTGTCCAATACAAACACTTCAGGCCGCAGTCACTGATAAGCATCAATGTCTATACAAAAGCGTTGAACATGGAAAATAAAAGTAAAAAAAAAATGAATCGCTAAAGTGAACCCAAAACAAAACGAAGCAACTTGCCAACGTAAAATTGTCCCCAGGGCGCATTTGGCACTTGTGCTGCTTGCTCGTTCTGATAAACTTGTGCACGGGCATTTGTTTCTATCTAATTCAGCAATCCGGCCCACACACACACACACACAGCTATACACAGTGCCGTGCATCAGTTGGCAATACTAGACCGACCGGTTGTTGTTTTGCACGAGGTCCGAGCATGAGTTGCAAATTTGTTTTGGGTGATTTTCTTCGCTTCAAATTGAAAAAGGTAAACTGGCAATAAGAGAATTTATGTTAAATTAAAAATTAAGTGTCGCCGGGGAGTCACTCCGTTTAACAGTGTTGGCCGGAATTCAATTGAGCAGCGACGTTGAGCATCTGTTAAGCTATAAAGGCACACTTTAGCTACTTCAGTTGTCACTGTCAGTGATTATGATGGCATGGATTTTGTTTAAATAATTGAATAGGTTTTACACTCTATTTTTTATGTTTATATAGCAATGCATATTAAAATTGACAGCAGAAACTGTTAGGGATGTTCATTTGCCATATGTTTCTAATAAAAATTTCGAATCGCGGTAAGTCCTTTCTTTTTTTTTTTTTTGCGCATACTTATTTCATTAAGTTTTATTATTGAAGTAAAATATTACGTCGTGATATTGCGATTATGTGCTATTCAAAGCCAGCCACATAGACTACTTGTTCCTAGTGAAGCTTATCATTACGGTTAAGCAGCTTATATAGTTCTGTAGGGGTTTAAATTGTTTGCTTTGGCCGCCTCGTTCAAAAAAGCATCTGAAGATATTTTAAAATATTTTAATTGCGCTGTGGACAATGCTGGGCAGCTGCAGATGAGATGTTCTTTAGATAATGTAACTCCTTTATGCCTTTATTTTTATTAAGTCGACATCTCTTTCATGGAATAATAGTGGACAAGTAGAGAATGAAAGTGCGTGAGGTGGCTGCGGTTGTAGGCATATTTGGACATAAAAAAGCAATCTGCGTGATGAATATCGCGATTACTCACCTTCAATAATAAGCGCAACCGACTCTTCACTTGAAAGAAGTCTTTGACAATGTTCTGCCGTAATCTGAACGAGTTTTTGCAGCGTTTCGTTAGCTTAGACGGATCCATATCACTACACCAGAGACCAAAGAACAATAAATGCAGTTGATTTCTCTGGATGAAGGTCAATTAGGTCATCATCAGGTGTCATTCACAGCAATTGCCTTGAAAAGGGTAAAACGTTCATTGGCGAATATTTTTCAAAGGTGTTGGAAAGATTCGATTCCATAAATTGGTCAATTCAAATCTAAAGAATTGACTGGGCGGTAAGTGATTTGAATTGAATGAAGAAACGCCCAATTTGGACAGTCTTGGGAAAACCTTTTATTTTCCACTCAAAAGCCATAAAGTACAATTCTCTGGAAATTGTTCGTGGGACGTGAGAGTGAGCGAGAGAGAGAGAGAGAGAGAGCAACTGATAAATACATTTTATCTAACTTTATTTGCTGCTGAAATATGCCGACTCAAGTGAATTCACGGAATGAGAACATCCTTACCTGGAAACTTCCCTTTTAAGGATCGTCGCGTGAATCACATTGTCCATGAGTTTTCTCAACACCAAAAGCGATTTGGTTTGTTCAAATTTCGAAGCACGCTAACTATCGGCTCATCCTTCAGTTATGAATTGTACGATGACAAGTTAGGCAGATCCAATGAGTTGGACAATTGATTGCTTCGTATTGGTTTGTTTCACAGTTGATAGACTGGAAGGAAATCATTTGATCAACGATTTTAAATTGATTTGTAAACTTCAAGTGATCCACATCTGGTTCTTTTAACAGTGACACAATCATTCAGACTGATTGGTTCAATGCATCTCGATCGTCTTCACGTTAACGTGTCAATTCTCGTTTGAAAGCATGGTTCACTTCACGACATGGCGTTGGCATTCCTAACTTGACTTACCACCGCACATGAGCTAACACATATGTATCTTCGATCAAAAAACAAAAAAAAAGCTAGGTAATGTGTCTCCTCATTCATCTCGAGTTCGGAGTTCGTTAAACTAATACAAATTCGATGTAAAATATCTTCAGACATGTCATACTTGTACTTGTTCCACAGTTCACGTGGATGCGAGGGAAAGCATGCGAATCTAACTTGTAGATGTAGACCCAATTGCTTCCGCGATTGTCATGTCATCGTTTTCATACAAATTCAGCTGTTGACATGCTTCATGAAATGTTGGACACAAAACACAATGACAGTTCGAAAACATGCAAATGATCTCAGTCCATGAACATTCAACAGCAACAAACGCATGTAGAAACATTCATCATTCTTCGTATAAACTGTGTAAATGCGAACAGGAACTGAGGAATCGCATCGCCTTGCTTCCTACATTGAAATTTCTTCGATGAAGCGTTCCAAGTGTAATAACGGGACAACTCAAATTGAGCAAAGTTCGTGCAAACGGATTGCTTTGGCAAATCGTTAAGAAACTGATTAATGGTGATGTTCGAGGTATTTCAGCACTTCAGCAATAAACTCGTTCAGCATTCACCAAATGCAAAGCCAAATGTGAGTGGGATGACTTTAAGAAGAAAATATACGCTAATTTACCTCATTGCAGCTCACATATGGACCAACTTGATAGTGCGTGATTAAAGAGTTGGACTTGGGATCTTGAAACCTTAGAAAACACCAAATCGCTGGTTGTCGTGAGACATTTGCAGATGTATTTGAAGAACTTCGGTGAATTGCAACACTTCTTGTTGGAATGCATCTCCAATGTTTTAAAAAGAAGCGTTCAATACTGAAGAATCCAAGTTTATGCGTACACAACATCCTTGCTTTCACTTTCGCTGTAATAGTTCTGCCATTATAATCGGGTGATGGACGCCGATACGGTGATGATGGCGCACTCACCGTCTACCATGCACGGTGATTGATGGCGCCACACGATCCGTGAATCATGTTCATGGATGGGGTTCAAGATCAGAAATGTCAACCTGTATGATATTATCTATTTGGTCTGGTATAATTATACATTCTGACCTCTGAGTTGTATTCATTTGGGGTTACTGACCATTGTGAGAATAGAATTATTCCCAATTCTTCACAGTAATGGCTCCGCAGCTCATCATAGTGGCTTTCTTTACTATATGTTCTACGTGCATCTTCTATAAGGTATGTTGATCAAAGTTTACTCCCACGCATTTGATCTCCTTGAACATTCTATCAACAAGCCAATCACCCACATTGGTTTGAGTGATTGTTTTTGTTGTTATATCGACAGACATATTTTATCCCGGATGTGATTGATCCATGAAATACATAGTGAATGACTATCACTTGGCATACTTGTAACTTGACAGATCTAGTCAGTTGACTAATGGCCTGATCTGCCTTATAGCAAAGCAGAGCAAAGCAACACACATACTAACGCATATTCCGCATATATAGAAGTAACTTTGTTCGTTAGCGTAACTCTTGCATTGGTCATGTATTTGTGACTTTTAGAATTTAATCAAACAAAGAATAGAAATAGGCATAATCCAAACAGTTTATGGAATGCAATTAACTAGAAGCACATTTGAGTACACAAATAGGCATTTGCCGAGTAACAAAACTAAACAAAAAGAACAACATCGAACTAATTTTCCAAACAACTTTCCGAAGTTAACAGAAATAACAGAGCAACAACTACAAAGAATGCAGGCCAATTTGCAGCTAAACTAAAAAACAAACAAAAAAAACAATTTGTAATGAGAAAACGCATTGAAAATCAGTGGAAAATCCTGTGTAAAAAAAAGAAAGAAAAGCACAACAATACTCAATCAATTTAGCAAACAAATTATGCCAACAGCGGCGCCGACTGATGTGTGGTTTGATTCTACGAGTAAAGCTGCCAACTATTTTTTTTGCTAAATTTCACAAGGCAATTGTGCGTGAGCATGGCAAATGTATGCAACAGCATTTTTACAAGGCATAGTCCTTGCATGTATACATAATTTGCATGTATGAAAACTAACTAAGGCAGCGCAGCAACCCAGTAGAAACTTGTAGAAGTATATAGTCGAAGAGGTTGGTAGTAGCTGAGAAGCTGTATAGAATATTATTATAGAAAAATTTGGCATTTCCAAAGCCTCATCTGAAAAGTAGCTAAACAACTCATAAGCAAATCGAAACTTCATATTGTTTCTATGCTACCAAATAATGCTTTTCGAAATACTTCCAGCATGCTCACAACTCCAACTGGGTCTGAGTCAGTGTGTCTGTGTGTTTATGTGTGTATTTCTTTTTATATATATGTATATGATTATACCGCCAACAGCATTTATGAATTTCAAATGGAGCCAAACGAGGCAACAGCGCACAAAAGTATGCAACATATATGCACGCAGAGAACAAGCACCCAAACGAGCTGCATTTAAAAACTGATTTCGAAAATGTTCTCCTAGCCTGCAATTTTATTGAATTCTGTTAACTTTTACAACCTTTTACGCATAAAAATGTGTTCAACAAAGCTTTCGACGGAGTGAATGAGTGAGCAACCGAGGGTAACATAAGTGAAGTGAGTAGTGCAAAGTGCACTCGACTTCAGGTAATTGCATTTTAACCACAAAAGCCAAATCAGTAAACTCTCAATCAGACACACACAAGCAACAAAATATTGGAGGGAGCTACTAAAAGGTCGTTGAGTTGGTTTATAAAAATGTACAGGAAGTTGGTGATGAGTTTCAATTCATTTAATATTTATTTTAATACACGAAGGCTACCGTGTAATTGTTTCTGTGAGATATGTTCAGCAAACTAAACTGCTTCATCGAAAAATATTTAGCAGTTATGAAGCATATTTACTTTAACAAAGTTTAACCAGCGGGGGAATTCTTAAGAATCCCCAGATGGAGGAATCATCCCTCTGTTCGGTGATGCTCCCGTCTGTGGCATCTTTGGCGGACTCGCCAGAAACTTGCATCCTCAGACAGAGGAATCCCCAGATGGGGATCCACAGTCGATCAAATCAGCTTTTGAGAATCGTCGAGGAGCGCATAAAAAAAAAATGCCGGCCAAGGTCACTTACCTCTGGACAATGTCACTGGACTAAATTATCTTCTTTGACCTCTGACTAAAGACGTCGGACTTGACCCCCTAGGGCTTAATGGACTGGATCGTGATGGGGTCAATGGACTTGACCGCTTGTGGGGGTCAGTGGACTTGATTGCTTAGGAGTTAATGGACTTGACCCCTTATTATTATCTCATTTGACCTATATATATCTCCTTTGACCTATAAACCGCAAGGTTATTGACCTCTCCTAACGAGGAACTCCCGAGACGGAGGACTTGACCCTGTGGGGGTCAGTGGACTTGATTGCTTGGGAGTTAATGGACTTGACCCCTTATTATTATCTCATTTGACCTATATATATCTCCTTTGACCTATAGACTGCAAGGTTATTGACCGCTCCAGACGAGGAACTCCCGAGACGGAGGACTTGACCCTGTGAGGGTCAGTGGACTTGATCTCTTGGGTGGGTCAATGGACCTGAACCCTTTGGCGGTCAATGGACTTGAACCCTTTGGTGGTCAATAGATTTGACCATTTGGTTTTGACCCCTTTAGGAATTATGTCCAGTCTGGTTATGTAACTCAACTGTTTCAGAGGGTCCCTGGATGGCTTTGATTAATTGAAACCAGATAACCAGATAAGAAGCTAAGTTTTTGAGTTTTTGTGTCTTACTGGAGCAATAAGAACATCTATTGAGCGTAAGGAATTCACACGTTGTGACTTTCTAGAATAGAAGAAGCGTTTCTTAACAGAATCCACAAGTAACTCGCTAGTCAAGGGTTGTCCACAAAGAGTGGTGGTCTGATATACTCTATGAAGCCTTGACTTTGGCACAAGATGTCAGTGTTATGCAGAGACATAGTCAATCATAAAGAACAAAAGAATCAAAACTAATCAAGACTAGTGCATAGAGGTATGTCCCTCCGTGAAATCAGTATTATAGAATGTTCAAGGAAACATAAGATTGGAGAAGTGACTGTGCATCTGTCACCAAACTTCCGTTTTCGTCTTTGCAGAAGTAACTTCCTACTTAAGGCCTGATTCATATAATATTTTGATCGAATTTTCAAGATCTATTTCTATTGTATAACCAATCAACAATATCTATCTTTCGTCATTCTTCTCTCCGTTCTCTCATTATATCACTCTTTAATAGCTCGCATTAAAAAAACTGCGAAACTGCTATTCTTACATAATTCTTCAAACTTTTATTAGCCTACATTTTATAGGCTATATTCTATGTTGAAATTTATGCCAGGTCAAGTGGCTTATTAACAATTAATAGTTGTTGTTCTTGTTGTTTTTGTTGTTAATTTAGCCGCAAATTGAGTTCGTGTTCAGGTTTCAAATATGATTGCATCCTCTAATACTGCCTGCTGCCTACTGCTGCTGCTACTTCTATAGCTGCATGTTGCATGTTGCATGTTGAAAGGACAAAGTAATTACACGGCTTAGTTGCAAATGTGCAACTCGACGAAACCGAGTGCAGTTCGAGTGATATATGCGTGCGTCTGAGCGTATGTATATCTCTTCATCTATATAGAGAGATGTGTGTGTGTGTGTGTGTTTGAGATACAATAATTTCCGGTTTACAGCAAACACTCGCAAATGACTATTGGCCAGCAAGGGGCATACATCAATGTGCAACGTCATAAGTGCTCGTGGTATCAATGATGCGTAGGCAGTGTGTAGTGATAGAATTAATAGGCCAATGCGGTATTTCGAACAAAAGACTGTACTGGCCAATGGAATTGCATAGCCTTTTGAAGTGCACTTTATAGCTTTAGTTATGTTCATAAAAGCATATAGTTTCAGCATTGAAAAAAAAAAAAAACGGTTTAGTGATCGAGAACAATTTCTTGTATGGGTTCGTTCCCTAAGCTGTGAAACATAGATCTCCCAAAGTATATATTGCGATTATTGATGAACATTTAAAGTCGAAGTAGATAGTAGAAGCAGAGAATAATAAGCTCTTTAAAGGAATGCCAGTGTATTTGAAGTTGTAAACTCACGAGAAGAACACGGCAGTCACATAAAGAAACAACTGATACTGAGATAGCAGTGACGTTTGCTAATGAGCTGCAGGACTTGTTCATGCCTTTTGAGCTCTCAGATACTCAACTAGTCTCACCAATCACACCTGATGAGCTGCGTTTGCAGACTGTACCGTACATACACCGAGCACCGACAGAATTTAGGGCGGAGTTATAAGGCCTCTCCTTGAAAAGGCAGTGATTTTCCTGCCACTGCTTTTTAACACCTTTTTATGATTACTATGATTCCGAAATCTTAGCCATTAGCCGATCAGGTACACAAGGGGAATAATATGTAACACTCAGGTGTACGTGCCGTAATTGTGTGAACTGACGGTAGTGCCAACTCTCTTAAATAAAAGTCCTTCCTCAGACATAAAACAGGTTGCGTTGGGCTAGTGACCCGGCCTTAAAAATTATACTCACTCAAGAAACGGAAACAGGCCTCGGATACAACAACAATCGTTCAACGATGACGACAATTTGCGTTAAACAACTGACTCAAATAGAAACATTAAATGTGTGCTCTCTTTCTGACGCATGTATGCAGAGAGATGGAGTGCTACCAGATTAAAATTATCTGACTTTCTGAAACCACATAGCTGAGGTTAGGCAAATCATGCACGCTGGCAGGTCACTTATAATAGCCAAAAACTTGACTTTAATGTAGAGATCGGCGATAACAATACCAACGAGAGGTTCATGGATCGACACCAACTTGGAAGCAAATCCAAATCCAGCAATTCCCAAACCCCAACAGAAGCATTTAGGCTGATCCGCGTCCTGGGGACGAAATAACCCTGGCGTTAAGCAAGATAAAAAAAACAAAGCTGCTCAGATCAGATGGTTTACCGGCCGAACTGCTTAAGTACAGCGCAAACACCATCTCAAGCGCCCTACACACCATTATTTGTGCGGCATGGATATCTGCGACCATTCAAGATGACTGAAAGAAGGAGGTGATCGTCACTATTCCCAAAAAGGGGGAACTAAGTCAGTGCAAAAATTGGCGTGGTATAACGCTTTTTAACTCCGTCCAAAAAGAAATGGCACTCATCATCTTAGCCAAAATCTCACCAACTTTAAACACCCAATTATGGCGAGAACAGAATGGGTTCCGACCAAATCGGTCTTGTATAGACCGTATTAATACATAACGCATCATTGTGGAACAATCGGTTGAGTGGAGGTCCCCGTTATACCTTCTTTTAGTGGACTTCGAGCGAGCGTTTGACACCATCAATAGAGACGCGATGTAGAGGTCACTGAGCAGCTGTGGAAGCCCTGACAAAGTAATTGATCTCATAAAAGCTTTTTACGAGGACGCAGCTCTCACCGTGCGGTTTAAAAGCAACAACAGCACCATTTTTTCGTTATAAACAGAGGTGTCCCACCAGGTTGTGAACTCTCACTACTCCTTTTCATAGTAATCCTCGACTGGGTCCTAAACCGCACAAACACGGAGGTGCCAGAAGGCCTATAGTGGAGATTTAATCAGAAGCTAAGCGATTTAGACCTTGCGAGAAGAGAAAAGAACAACATTGCAAAGATGGCCTTGCAGTGGAACTTACAAACATGGATACGCACTGTCCATTCTGAAATCGTGTCCAGCGCAACGTGGAGAGAACTAAGAGCACTAGCAGCTGATAGGAATCGTTGGAGGGCAATTGTTTTCGACCTTTGCTCCAACTAGGAGTACTACTTTAAGTTATAAAAATTTAAGTATTAAGGAATAAAAAATAAAATAAAAAAAGATGTCTTCTTCAAACAGTGCACTGCTACCTTGTCAGCATCAGTGATCGATAATACATTATTCGGCATATACGCTGATGGCACTGCGTTCATTGCCAGTTCCTCCAATGTCCGTCAGGCATCTAAGCACACTCAGGACTTCATGAATCGCAGGAACTGTTCACGGCTATGAATAGTTCAAAATCTCAGCACTATACATTTGCGCTGACGAGAGACTCTAGTACAATTGTCTCGCTACATAGTCATTCGTCAGGTGGATAAAGCCCGCAATCTGTGTATGCACTTAGACAAGAGACTCAACTGGGCATAAGACCATTGTCAAAACGGTTGCAAATGCTCACCATAAACTACTGAAACTGAACATTAATAACGATTCATGAGTTTACTTAGCAATAGCAACACAATAATGATTTGTGAGACTATAGTTCTTCCGGCTTCCTCGATATATGGTTTTTGTATAGAGAACTGCATCTAAGGACAATGTCTATCTTATGCAGAAGATGCTTAGCTTGGCATTAAGTACGCGAATACTCTTTGTCTGTGAGGAGAGCATCACGCGGCACGTCACGACATGTTAACAAGCTAGCATCGGCTTTGGGTATAAATATTTATAGGAGATGGCTGAAGTAACTTCACCCCAATGATCTTTGAGAACACGGATGTCATTTCGGATTGCGAACATTTACATGAAACAAATTGCAATCAATATGAGAATATTTTCCATAAATTTAATATAAATTGTCACCTAGACTGGTTTATATTTTATTTTATTAAATTTTTTATTTTATTTTATTATATTTTTTTTTTAAGTTTAAGCAACCCTCGAGCCAACCCTCGAAACAACAACTGCAATAATTTTAAACTGTTCCAAAAAAAAAAAAAAAAAAACAGTCCAACAACAGGAACAATACTGCGTGCAATACTAAATCTATTATCCTGTCAAATTGACAAAACCAATTTTTATGGGCCGCATGCGGAGTGACGGCGTATGTGCGCGCTTGTCAAATGCAGCCAATGTACGTGCCATGTCCTGTTTGTGTCCTGCTGCGGTACAATTCAAAATTCGTTGCCCATATACGAGTATGTGGGACGAGCTGCGGCAATCAGTTATGACCCTTTATGGCTTGAAACGTGCGCACTTTGTCAACAATATTTGAACGCTTCTCAGTTTTTCGAAAACGAAGCGAAGCGAAACGAAACTCTGGATTTGTGCTATTTTTGTTGCTGCAGCTCCTGTTGCTCACGTTGCTGTTGTCGCTCTAGTTTCTGTTGCAGCTATTGTTGCCACATTTTCTTTTTTTTTTTCTTTTTATTTTCAATAAATCTGCACAAATTGGCAACACTCACAGCATTAAAAAAATATTTTATAAAATAATACACAGACGCAGCGCATATGTTGACTGCTCGTGCAGTTATCCTGTGTAAGTTTCTTTTTATTTTTTTAAACAATTTTGTTGTACTTTTTGGTTGTCTCCTTGGTGTCCTGTTTCGCTTGGCTTGTTTATTTATGCTTGTAACGTAAATAAATCGCAGCGAAAACAGCGCAAACAAACATTTAAGCAAGCTGACCAGCACACGAATGCAGGCAGGCAGGCAGGCAGGCAGCAAGGCGAAATCAGAAAGTATGACCAATTCCTGTACAGTCTCAGTTGGCAGGATGTTTGCTTCTTTTTTTTTTTTTTTTCTTATTTTGCTTTTTTCACTTTTCTTTTTTTTCGACATTGTGTGGTACAACGTGGCGTGTGATTGTTGCAGCTAGTACGGAAGAGTAAAAAGATACTATGTATACCCAGTAGTTTCGCATACATATGCGTGTGTCCTTAGCCACAGGATGTAGGTTAATAAATCAACAACGATGACTATGACAAGCAGCAGTGGGAGCATTGGTGACGGCAGTAGCCAGTGCAACAACTGTTGATTGGTAGAAATTATTGTACTATTTTGTATATTTTTCGTGATTTTCTTTTTTTTTTCATTTTTGCTGAATTATTATAGAAATCTCGGGAGATTTCCGTGCAATGACTTTAATTAGACAAGGAAATCATGCGCTGAGTAGCCAAGTTATCACAAATGATGCGAAACAAGCGGCAGAACAGAGTAAGTTCAGGCTTTGATTATCTGAATTGTAGTCAGTCACAAGTTCCAAAGGAGCGCTTAAAATAGTGTTCGTCAGTCATATTGCACGGAGTATAGTGCGGAGGCACTAACTCTGTACAGTTTTAGTCCATCTTAAACTTGTAAAATACATCATAAGGCCTTGTAAGCTTTTATAAGCTGCACACAAATCAAATCCAAGTCGTTTGCTGTTTGTATTGCCTGGCAATGCCCTTAATACTACACGCACTAATCACAGTCAGGCACGCACAGCAGCAGAAGCATCAGCAGGACACTGAGCAAAGTGTTAAGCCAACGGTGCCAAATTTAACCGCAAATCCTGGCGTTGACATTTAAGCTGCATTTCAGACAACGACGACGACTTCGACGACGAGGAGCGCTATAGACGGATTAAAGCGCATGAAGCTGCAAGTTTGCACAGTCAAACACAAGGCAAAAGGTCAACGCAGATTTGCTGTCTCATGATGCGCATCCTTTCCAGAATGTGTTTGCTCTGCACACTCAGCACCCACCTTGAAACTTTCGCTATGCGTCTCAGCTGAAAGTCATTTTTCATTTTGATGAAAATATTGATTTTGGCCCAATCGCTTGCCGTTTTTTTGCGGCTTCACACGCATAGTGCTCAATCCTTGGCGGTCCGGTTCATGAATGAATGCCAGCAGGTAGTCAAACATTTGCCGATTACGTCTGCGCTGCTGTGAAGCAGAAGATTTATGAGTTGTCTTCGTTTGTGAAATATCGTATGGGCAAATAAATAATTTTTCCTCTTTCTATTTTTTTTTTTTTTTCGGTTTTATGTCTGAGTTTACTGTGTGTGTTGCACATGATTTGATTGCCGTCGATGTTGTCCTTGTTGTCCTGCCGTTGTTACTACTGGTGATTTGCTTGATTTGCTGCCCACACATTGTTTGCCATCTGAGGCAAGTTAGATGCCTAAGCAAATCAGTGGCAAAATGTTCGCTGATCGACGATTGAGTTGATTTAAGTTGCGTGTGTAAGTCGTCCTTGATGGAAAGTTTCTGGAAATGAAGAACTGTGCGAAATGTTTTGTGTGCACAATTTGGTGTTCGTTCAGAGAGTTTGTGCAATTTTAAGGCTTGCTTGAAATTTGTACACATAAACTATTTGTTGGCAGGAAAAGGCAAGCGAAAACGAGAGCTGTTATCTATTTCAAAAAACATCTTGTTGCAGAATAAGTAGTAAGAAAAGTAATATGCTGTGCTAAATTTTCTAAATTTGATTGGCGATAGGCAAAAAAATAGACTTCTGGAACGTTGAAATAGACAGATTGCAACCTTGTATGGTAAGGATTCTTTGATTATAGGTGACTCAGCATCCATTTCTTAATCAATCTGTTTTTTAATCAGGCTCTATATCGGAAATAGGAACATCGTCTTTGGTCAACAGATAAGTTCGGTACAATGTAGTAGATCGAGGTCAATTTATATTGATTTTCTCTTTCACCAAAATAATCATTCATGCTTCTTTGATCTTAACCGAAAAAGAGTTGATGAAATACCATAATATCTGCAGCATAATAGAAAGTGGCCAGACCAAGTATCCAAAAAAAGGGATTCAGAAGGAAGAGGAAAGAATGCTGTAGTTGATTGTGTTTTTATGGTGAATGTATTCTAATCAGTATCCGTGTGGGTTATTTGATTGGGATTAATATGAGAAACAATTTTCATTTCTATTGACGGATCTGAAGAAAAAAAACCTGTTTCTCAAACAATTAACTTATGAATGCCAACAAATGATGCCCCTTCCACTCAGCCTTGGATTGTGGTATGGTATGTGGTATGGAATGTGGAGAAAACTTCTTTGACTTCAATGACTTGCGAGCAGAAGAGCTAAGAATAAGGGCTGCGTACCAGCTTTCCTCGGTTCACCCGCCCCTTTTGGTTATTTTGAACTCTGTCCCGAACACAAGAAATCTAAGGGACGATTATAGCCACTGGATGTTAACATGGTTAGATTTCGCCGGGAGCATCGTCACAATCACAACGTATTGAAGATGCATACGAGATCTTTCTTAATAAGCTACTCACTGCTGCTCCAATTGCTATATCTGGAAGCCCAATGGAAGTACCAATGCTGTAAAACACAATTAATCAACTATCGAAGCTTAACTGCTGGAGAAGAGGTGACTTAGGCTGCAGTACTGCTGCACCCTAGATACTATTGTCGACAGGATTTACCGTATAGTCACCAATTGGCTCAGAAAGCTTTTAGCGCTGCTGAAGCAAAGGCACCCTGAGCGCTTCCTGCAAAACGTCATCTCAGATACGAGCACAAAACTCTACTTATGGACTCTGGCTAAAAGGTGCAGAGGGCATGTCTCTCCAATATTTCCGATCAAGAGGGCTAATGATTGCTAGGCTAAGTCACCTAAGCAATGTGCGGAAGCATTCGCTAAGAATTGAGCGACTTACTTGTAGCCATTTGACAAATGCTCATAAATCAAAAAATTTATTGATCAGACGACTGCCCAAGATATTTCGGTGTATATAAAGATCTGAAGACCAAGAAGGCTCCAGGCGAGAATGGGCTTCATAATATCACGCTTATAGCTTATGTCTTACTTTCCAGACACAGATCAGCAAATTAGTAAAACCTCTCAGCGAAGAGAACTGAACTGGCACTTTATAAGCTAAAACAAGCTGTCTTGTAGAGAAAATGAATATGAATCGGGTTACCAATGGTCTTGAGTTCCTCCAACTATATTCATCAAAAGATAAGAATTTTTGATCTTGATTGTGCCTATACAGTCTATACTGCACCGTCAAATGAGAGCTGAAGTTCAACAGCTTGCACCGTGGCTTTACTCGCCTTATACCGTTCAGCATCCTCTCACTCTCTAAAACAATAAAGTCATTTCATACAGCTCAAAGTGTCTCGTCGAGGAAGCATATGACCTTCAGGGCTACCTTCATGTATTGACAGGTCGGTATGGACGTTAGTGTTTGAAAATGAATGCAAGCAAGACAACGCGAATCGATGTTCAACGCAAGGTAACTCCAGCACTGCACATAGAAGCTGAATATCTGCAGCAGCGTTCACTGGGAAAAATAGGCGTTACCCTAGACAAAAAGATCACCTTCAGCTGACCGCCAACCTAAGAAAATGTCCCCTGAGGATACTACAAGTCAGATGTATTTTCAGAAGTAGGAAGAAAGTCCATTCCCCTAATTTGGCTCTAATTTTGTCGAATCACTGCAGCGAGAAATTGTAAACGTATTTAGATGCTGCAGAATCGAGTCCTTAGACAGTATGCCTACTGTACAAGCATGTCCTGGAACTAACTATGTGGAAGGTTGTATGTCGTATGATGATATGATGTAAGTAGGATAGCACAGCTTAGGATACTAAGTTCTGTTGAGTTCTTTTTGAAAGTATTTATGAGGCGTCGAATAGCGGTACTCACTTTGACTCACTGAAACACCTAAAGCAAAGTTTAAAGCCTTCATTCACAAGAAACTGCCTGACGAATAAACGTGAATGCATCATCTTAAAAGCTGCAGCACTACCGAGAATCTCTGTTATTGACTATAAGTTCTAAACTTAATAAACTTTCTTAGCGCAATAAAACAAAATCAATGTCGCTCTTTTCTTTGCTATTGTAATACATTTTATATAATCATATAAACATGCAGAAAAAAAGAAAAAAAAAACCAACCAACAAACACACATCAACCTCCTCCACTTAGAAAAAGCATCGTATCAAATCTAGAAATGCCACCATCAATTCTTCTATGCTTTTCAGTACATTTTTGGGCTACACTTTATAGTCGAATGTTGTACGTGACACTGACATGGATTTCAAAAAGTTGTTTGTTGAGTGTTGCAAGGATGTGTGTAGGATTTTTGTACCCGCGGCTGTCCTTAGAGGCACTTCATGCGCACTCACTCACTCACTCACTCACTCACTCACTCACTCACTCACTCACACTCCGCCTCTCACCTATTCCGTTCACGTTGAAAAGTGTTCGCGCCCAATTGGAAAATCTGCTGCACGTCGTTCGACACACGCGTCGCTTCGTCTCTGCTGTGCACTTTGTCAATTCGTAAATCTTTTTATGCGTTGCTATCTGCTACAACCCCAACCCAATACAGTAGGTCCTTAAGCAATGTTTGCCGCTGCCTGCCCATTGCGCTGTACGTACATCATGTCATCAAAGCAAAGTGAAACAACTTTTGTGACAAACTAACTTGAAGAATGCGCTTGTGTGAGCGCGCGCCTTCGTATTCGGCACGTTTCCGTTTCCGCCGCAAAACCCCGACCGCTTCGAACCTGCTCGCATTGCTTTCACAAATTCATTTGACAATTGTGCGAGTTAACTTTGATGAATTCAATTATTCGAGCAAGACATGTTTTTTTTTTACAAGTTTCTATATATACATACATACGAGTATATATCCTCAAATATCCTTACGTTTGAACTCGTACATATATTATGTATATATGTATGTCCCATACGATCGCACGTGTTTGTCTTTGTTCGATAAGTTTATTGTCGTGCTTAGCTGGAATTGAATTTCCCACAAACGTTTTTCATCCGAGTTCTTCTTCTTTTTCCTGTTTCTGGCTTAATAAGAAAAGTGGATTTATTTCTCTGAAATCGAAAGTTGACTTCTACTTCATTTATTTATTTATTTTTTTTTTTTTTGGGCATAGTTGTTTGCCTTTTTTTTTTTTTTTTGTTTCATTCTTTTTTGTTTTCTTTTGCTGACATTAAAGGATTTACCAATTGGAATTCGCATAAAAGCTCAAAACGAAAAGTGAAAGTACAAACATATTTCTTTGGCAACTTTGTGGCGCTTTTGCGCGCTTATATTAAGTGATTGATTAAACCATGTCGCGGCCTGTGAACGAATGTTATTAATTTTAAAATGGCTTACCAATTGCTGCACAGCAAATTGCAATTAAAATATCCTTTTTTAAAATCTAGTTTAAAGGCTGAGACAGAAAAAAAATCGAATGTGATATTTAAAAATATTAATGCAGGCTTTTATTTCATTTTAGTGGATAAAAACTTTTCTTTAGACGCCGGACTCAGTGTTGCCTTTGATGCCTGGAATTCTCAGTTTGCTGGAGCAAACAGTCTTCACGGAAGAGCCTATACTCATGTTCAGGATGGTCGAAGCTGATCTACTCCACCGATCCTAAACTATCCGACAGTCATTGCTTTTTATATCTAACCTGTAGGAAAACAACAAAGAACCCATTTGTTGTGCTTGACTTTGAGACACCCTGTATCCTGTTTAAGACTTAAATTTCTATATGTGATATAGAATTGCTTACAGAATCCGTGTGAAATATTTTAATGGGTTTAGTAAAAGATACACCAAATTAATCATTTGAAGCTAAACTAAATCGATGTATTTCCTAAAAAAATCACAGAGTGGAGGACAGGTTTGTATAGTGTTTATACCTTCTAGTGTTCTGCTGTAGTCCCATATGCAATATTATTTGAATTTAAGTTAAATACACCAAGTTGGGCCTTTTTAGCTAAAATAAAAAAATTGTTCACTCAAAAACTCAGAAAGGAGGTGGAGCCTTTTATGCGTATTACTACTTAGAGAAGCGTTGGCATCTTCATTACGTACTACCTATCTGAAGAGGCAAAAGGAGACATTATATATCTAAACTTAAAGGTTCTATCTGTTATAGTATTCCTTTTTCATAGCCAGATTTACGAACATATCTATATTAACTTGACTTTTTGTAGGGGGCCACCTCCTTCAGTGTTCAGATTTGAAAACATCTCAATTTATCAGTCGTTTCATCATCTAAAATTCTTCTCTCCTATGGCACTCAGAATATCTTTAATTTTTTTCTTGCGGAACTTGTCTACGTATGATGTTCTACACAAATTATATTGGGGAGTGTACGACTGCTTCAGCTAAGAAGTTCTTCCATTATTCAATCTTAATTTGCGGTCATTTCAGAGAAATGTTTCATTAATAACCAATCACATTTTTAAAGAACTTAGCAAGGATGTGCTTTTGTTCGGTGTGTTGGTGGCTGAATGTAGTCTAATTATTAAAGTTTTAACCAGTTGATTTGGATTTCGGACTTCGGAGTTTCGGCCAACACGAACTCTCGAAACCAATATTTCACGGTGTAATCTCAAGGAGCATAAGCCTTATAAAATTTATTCAATTTTTTTTTTGTTTCCTTCGCCGTTTTGTCTTTCAAAAAAAATAATATTTTAGGAAAGAACAAAAATCGTTTCTATCCATACTCAACATGATGTCAAACGTATTCTGGCAGTCAAGAAGGTTTCTTTTGGGTATCGCCCCCTTCGATTTCAACCGAACTCATGATGTCATCTTCTCCTGGTCCCATTAATTTATTGTTGCGGAAGTTGGTGGAGGCCGAGCGGTTAACATTCATTGTAATAAAATTTTTTTCAAATTAACGCATCACCCGCTCCAACGCGTTGCACCATTGTTGAAGTTACGTATACGGCCGATGACGCAGGGGTCGGAAATGCGGCGTAAGTGTTGGCTTAGTCGGTGCTGCTGTTGGTGGGGTTGTTTTTGCCGCTGTAGTGCCAATTGTTGCTGTTGCAGTGGTCGATTGGAGTGTAAGTAGTATGTCGTGCATGAAAAAAATCACTCATTATCTATTTCAGCGCCAAGACAATTTATTTTCGGAGCAGAAAATGAAGTAAACAAACGCTTTCTCTCCTTCTTTCGTACGTTTTACGTTTGTACAATGTATTGACACAAACGTTCTACGGCTAAGCTAGGCCGTATTGTGTCCCGATTGAGGCGATCCGACCGAGGGTTTGGGGTGTCAGTGCACGATCTGACCAGGGCTGATCGTAACAACTTATACCGAATATCATTATTGTTCCTGGATAGAAAGATATGACGAACTTTGTTTATCGCTTATATGTTAAATGTAGCCTAAGTTACTCCTTACAACATCAGCAATCAGGCAGTAAAAGTCCTGTCGAAGGAGGAGTGCGACCATTTATACTATGTTTTTTTTTAAATTCCGATGAATCTATTATAAGATATTCTGACAAAGCCAATACCGAGAGTTCTCAAATAATGAGAAAGAAGACGTCCAAAAATTCTTGAAAATAATCTGAAACAGCATAAGAACAATCAAAGTTAGCCATTACCAAAGCGTCATCAGCATACGAAGCAAGCAGCATGTCCGCAAAGAAAAAAGGGTAGGGCTTAGTAAACTACCTTGGGATACTCCAGCGCATATTGGTTGCATTTTCGATAAGGTTCCTATTATCACTACCTGAAAACAGTGTCCCAGTAAAAACTATTTAAAAATCTTTAACAAGGGACTCTCAAGCTAAACACTGTCAAAGCCTGACATTAGTTATTGGTAGTCTAGACATAGAAATTCCTGCATACCTGCATGTATGGAAAATGTTTTGGAGAACCTGTAGCCAATATCTGCAGAATTGAGTCAAAAAATGTGTTGCGCTTACGAAATGACACGACTAGCTACACAAAGGCGGTGCTTAGCATTCCAATCTCCAGCATTAAGATACTTAAGTCCAAGTTCATCGAAGATTTCTTGAAAATCGGTAGAATTCTTTAATATGATAAAAAGTTTGAAACAAATATTTCACACAAGTATTACAAAAAATACTTTATTTACCTTTCGAAACCATAAAACTCTTTTGGAACAACTTAGAAGACTGAAAGAATTTTGGAAAAGTTTTGATTAATATATCACGACACACAATGTCGATCGGCAGATTATAACAAACACGAAAATGGCTTAAGCAAGCATACGAGAAGTCTGCTTCATTACCAAGGTAGGTTAGAAGTTAAGGAGGCCATAACAAATAAGAATATCAATATCAGCTGCAGGAAATTTGAGCACCGGCTAAACATATCTTTAAGAACTTTTCTGTAGTTTGATAAACATGCATAAAATCTTCGCACTTAGACGGTGATTCAATTAGAGAATCATTCCTTAAGGCAGTAATTGTAATAATTAGTCAGTCGGTGATGCACTTTTTGAATCACTGTAGATAATATAAATAAATCTCGAACTTAAATGCAACGAATTTGTTTGATAGTTAACCCTTTCAATAACTTTTCTGGCACAGTCCTTTTCCGTCCTTGTTGGCATTGTGGAATTTGTACAAATTAAATTACAAATGTAACAATCCGCAGTGAACATGATGAAGAACAATATCAACTCCAACGACAATTATAATAAACATAATAACAAGCGTATTAATGCCACCAATCACAACACCAACAACAACAACAGCAACAACAACAACAAAAATAATAATAATACCAATTTCGATTCATACAATTAAATTAATTTTTAAAATGAAAATCAATTTCAATGCATACAAAATTTAAATCAACGAAATCTGTATTCCGATTGCAAAATTTCTGTGCGATAAATGTTTATGCGAGGTTTGTTCCTTTTCAATGTTTTCCCATAGCCTAAGAAGATATATTAAGATTGTGCAAATGTATTCAAGTTTACTGGTTTCCAAAAGATCTACGTTGTGCTTCACCATTTTCATTTGGCGATGCTATGAAGAGCTACGTGATGATAATCCTTTGGTAATCGATAGTATTCTCCAGTACTGTCCAGAGCATGATCCCATTGCTACTTGGGAGGGAACTTTACGCAGTATTTAATAAAAAAATATATTCACAAATATATTTAAATGCAATCGGATTGCTCTTTGCATTCGTTTCAAATTAAAAATAAATAAATTAATATTAAATTAGCTTTTCTATAACCAACCTCGCACATATATATTTTATATAAGCTGTAGTGGTTTATATTGTACAAGGCAATATATGTGGACATACTGTTGCCACGCCCACTGATGCCACCGCAGCAAAATGCATTATTTTATAAATAAATTAAATTGGCGTCCAAATGTGGTGTAGAAGTTGGCTTCATTTCGTACAATCGATAACATTAAAGTTGCTAAGAGAAAGAACTTCCGGAACGTGCGCGCGTGCTAAGGAAACAGCTTAGACAAGACAGTCAAACAATTAAACAACATTTCATAATTTACAAGGAGCTAATTGACATTTTACTTGTTGCAATTCAGAGGCCAGCAGAGTTGTTAGTAGCCAAAATAAATTCCCAGTTTGCCGAATTAATGACAAGTAACAGGATAATGATTTGGGCACGTACACTAGAAACAAGCAGAATCGTTTTTAAATAAGCACAAAGGATGCATGCCACTGTATAGTACAACATAATAGGCTAAACATGCCCTGTAAATAGTTCAGAAATAACTACAATAATTTGAAAATTTATTTGTTTGTAATATTTATTATACGAAATGAGAAAGCAATGGTAATCGTCTGCCTGTTGCCGCCATATTATTAGCCTTTTGGGAGCCATGCTGTTCGTTTGTCTGCCTATTTTGATAATATGCGACATGATTTTCATATTTTAAACAATATTTAGATTTGATTTAGATTTGTACACAAAGGAATTCAACTGTGAAATGCTGCAGAAATGTGCGGAAATGAAACAAAATGTATAAAATGGCAAAATGGCTGACAGGATGTGCTTTAATGTTGCAGAAAATTATGTTGTGATAAAATTTTACATTTGGCAATTTATTTCATTTTATGTTTGTTTAATTTGGGCTGCGATTTGAATTAAAGCTGCTTGCTAAAGCGACAACTGGCGTCAAAATTATGAAACAAATTGCCTTAAAGCTTTTACTGCTTTTGGGAATAATTTGCACATATAAACTTTCACTTAAAGCTTTTAAAGACTTAAAGCTTAACTAAAGTTTAGCTTTTGGTTTACTACCAAGCTTGCACAATTGAATACACCACATCTACCAAACCATAACACCATACTCCAACCCATCATGGCAATCCAAACAGCAGCTGTCATTTAGCGTTTTTCGGTACACCACACCATAGAACCCACATAAAATATCTTAAGTAGTGTGGTCACCTATTCAGTACGCATGCACTTAATTTCAGCTGCAAAATATTTACGCTCAGCACACTCACACACTCACACACACAAACACACGCATTCGTTGCTTTTTTTTTTGTATTAGTTTGTGTGCGCGCAGAAACCACCCTTAATCCTTAAATTTATTATTTTATGAGAGTTTCCCCGACTTAGAGGCAAACTGCAAAACATGTGGCGCTGTCATATGATTGAGTGAAGTTCTCATATTGTAGCGCAAATCTAATAAACTCCCTCACTGCCTACATTTGTGTACTTCTTCTCCATTTGATGACGTTCATTGAGATTTATTTTGAGAAAGCTTTTATGTGGCTTCAGCCTTTTCATTAGAATTTTGGAGAGTTCTGCTGAAGTTTCAAAATGTTTATAAATAGATGCTGCAGTTGTTATTGTTGAAGGATAAAATGCTCCATTATATTAGTGATAGGAAGCATAAATTAATATTATTTATAGAGTCCAAAAACGTTTAGAAATGACCGCCATACTCTCCGAATCTGAACATAAGAGGTGATTAGCGAGAAAGGTAGACAGTATTAAAAAGCGATTCAGCAAGGCTGTGCTAAAATTTTGTTGCATGACATAAAAAGTTTGTGAGATTTCCTAGTCGAAAGAATGAATGAGGTAATTTAGCAGAGGAAAGGGACGGCTCAACGCATTATAAAAGTTGCTGATCACGTATAGAAGTCAATTTGAACAATTCCCAATGCTGAACAATTTCGATGAATTTTTCGTTCAGACGATATATAATGAAGAGCATCCCAAAATTCACACAAGAAGTGCTTCTGTTAGAGTACGCACATTTTTATTCATCAAGAAAAATTGGAAATATTTTCCAATTTGGACTTCTTCAACAACAAAGTACACTTTGCAACCGTCAGTGCTGCTCCCTCCTACACTAATCAAGGATTTCCAACTTTAACGGCGATAGATACGCTATTGCTGGTATAGTGGACAATGTATATCGTAGGGTATCTAATAGGTCAAAAAGCTGTTGGTGAAGCATAAAAACAAGGAAACTGAGCAATTTCTGCAAAAAAATTACAGCTGATACTAGCACAAACTACTCTCTCTGTCGCTGGCGAAGCGCTATAAAAGACTAGCATGAAGAATTTTGCTAAAAATTTGGAGGCTCGATTCCAGCCCTTCGATACGACTTCTGCGGAAACAAAAATGGAAGTAAAGTTGAAGCTTAACAGCCCAGGGTAGCTTGAACTCCCAGTTGTTTCCCTTACAGCCAAGGAAATCCAGTCGCATATAAAAAGTTATCAGATCAGAAAGATCACAGGCAAAGATAGGCTGGATAAGTTTCGGCTTAAAGTCATTTCAGCCAAAGCAGTACTTTTTCTGGTTCTAATGTTTTATGCGGTGCTGAGGCTAGATTATATAGCAAGGCAGTGGAAAAAGGCTCAAATATGTATGATTCATAAATCAGGAAACTGTAAGAACTTGTAGCCACATCCACATCCATTTATTTTCAATCTTCGTATAAATAAAATGCATCTGAATATCTAAGTTTAGTGTTGTTTGCTCGTGCATTCCGATTTTTAATATAACAACTTGCCATGCTGACTCAAAATTTATTCTAAACATACACTTTATGGTATAAGGCTACGTCTCCTACTTCGTATTGCATATATTTGCAACACAGCATGCACTCGTCTACTACTCGCCTACACTTAATGTCTCAATGCAGGATAAACGTCAACTTGTGCAAGCCTTAAAATGCTGCGTAGGCGAAAATATACAAAGTTGCGCTTAAGCGGAATAGCAGCAGGCAAGAACGTTGCTAATTAAGCAAACACGCTGCACTTTGACTTGTGCAGTTTACATACGGGTTTACTAATCTACATATTAAAGGAACTAATTATGCCTAAGCTATATCAGAAGAAAAATTTGTTAATAAAACTTATTATGAATTTCATTAAAATCTCAAAGAGAATTTCTTTAAAAAGTGTATCTTGCACTGAAAGGTGTGCCAAATTTCAGGCAAGTAGTAGTATTTGAAGAAAATATAGTATTTAAAGCTTTGGTCAGCGTCAAAAGTCGACTCAATATTGGCTGAACATATGGGAGATATGACATTAACATATATACCAAATTTTATCGCTATACCTACAATCGATGCAAATAGAACAAACCTGACATGATTCCTTTTCTGGTCGAACTATACTTTGTCTGTAAATTTCAGCTCAGGTTGGATGGTTTGGCTTACTATGAGGAACATATATAGATACACTAAAAACTTCACAAGCTAGGATGCCAAAGACGGATAAATCAATCCCCAGACGGAGGAATCCCTAGACGGATGAATACCAAGACGAGGGATTCCCCAGACGGTGGATTCCTAACACAGATGAATACCCAGATAGGGAAAACTCCAGTTGGTGGAATACCCTAGACAGAGAAATCCTCGAACAGAAATTCACACACTGGGGATTCGCCAGACAGAGAAATTCCAAGACAGAAATTACTTTTGAGAATCATCAAGCAAAGCGTAGAGGCTAATGAATTTTCGATGACATGTTGATATAACCGAGTTAATAATTATATCAACATTTGAGAATCGCCGAGGAGAAATAAAATAACTTTAGCCAAGGCTACCGACCTCTGGCTAAAGTTATCAACGTCTGGCCATGGTAATTGACCTCTGAACCCCCTAAGCTTTTAAAACTTCACCCCTGGGGGACAATGGACTTGGCCATATGGGGGTCAATGGACCTTATTCTCTGGGAGTCAATGAACTTGAACGTTTAAGAGTCAATGGACTTGAACTCTTGTTGGGTCAATGAATTTGAACCATTTAAAGGGTCAATAGACTTGATCCCTTTGGGGTCATTTGTGGGTCAATGGACTTGAATACTTGTCCTATCTGTTTATGTCACAACTACTACTAAACGACGGCACTGATATTAAAGGAAATTTGTGTGTGTTTGAGAGGGTCCCTGGAAGGTTTAGATCTATAATTGGAACCGGTACGTAGCGCTGCAATCTGGTTCTAGATTTTTTTTTAAATATTTTGAGAACCATTTTTTAATTTCTTTAACAAAATTTATGTCACAGAAATTATTTAATGTAGAGGCTAGAAATTCGATAAACATTGGTAGACTAACAGCACACCATGTCCTTACGACAATTTAACGTAGATGGATGCGATTTAAATGACATCGGGCTTATTGAGATAAAAACCAAAGTTCTATAGCAGTATATGAATGATACACTAGGTATTGGGCCTTCTTGGTTCTTTGATTTATGGGAATGAACAACATAGCGGAGAAGCAGTTAGATGAAAGTTGCTTACAAATTTTTTCAATGGGAGCAAGTATTGTTCGGCTATAATTCTTAGATATTTCCAAAATTAATGCCATAGGCATTAACTAACTAATACGATGAATGCTAACACCAGGAATCATAGAAACAGGAATCGTAGAAACATAACATAGAAAATTTTTAGTCTCAGCGGTGCTTTATTTATAAAAAAAAGAAGGAAGTAAAGATGGGGCGTAGCAGCGCAGGCCGGGTACGTTAGTTTTATATAAATTAAGTTGTATGCAGCAGCATTCATGCTGCGGTTGCATATCGAGGCTCTCTTCATCGGAGTCATCTTTCCTACACACCTATTTCTGCTGCTATCAGAAGCAATCAGCATGTGAGACACATTCTCATCCTCGAAAAATACTGAATTCAAGCATGATTAGTCGAGACAGTTGAGACAAATCGTTGAGCATTACATGCCTACTTTGCGGCAGCTGCACTTTCCTGTACACGCCTTTGCACCACGACTAGCGGTGCATCTTAAAGGACAGTTGCTTCAAACAGCCGAGCTTTCGAGTATCAACAATAACAACCCAAGAATTGATAACACTTCCAGATAAATTCTGTATTTCTTATGGTGCGTTGCACCAAATCCGATTTTCGTTCTTTGTTTGATTCAAGCAAAACGGGATTCGTTCTTTTTGGGGCTTACAATTGATCCAAGAAGCACATTAAAGATTTCTTGTATGTTATTTTCAACATCCTTTGCGACTTTTATTTTCAGCCTTTTAAACAGGGCTTTATAAGTTGAGACAAAGGTTTCGACATCTTTAAAAATTTGTGACAAATTTGTGAATTGTCATTGGTCTTAAGTTTCCTCGATGTAATTTTCCAGTTAGGTAGGTAGTACAACTGACAATTCAGTTTTAAATTCTTTTTTCAGAAACTTCATGGTGTAAAAAAATGGTGCGTTCAAATTTTGAACAACTTCAAAGGCTTTGTACTAACTGTTTAAAAGGCTGAACACAAAGTATGAGGACGACATCATTGTCAAATTTTTAGAATTTTTTGTAGCACCTCTTGATCTAGCGAACATTCAGCAGCAGCCAGAAGGCAACTTTTAAACACAATTTTTGACACTTACTATATGGATTCTTAACTGTTTAGTGCCTTCTTGCATTTTCTGTTCACAAAACCCTATGCTGCTTTCTCCACACATCACTTCTTCAAATCAAAAGTCATAAGCCTATGCCGACGGCTCTTTTCCGTCATCTTTCTGCTCTTTCGTATATATTTTTCTTTGCATCTTTCGTGTACCCCAACTGATGTAAGAAATTTAAGTTAAAGTTGCTTCTTGTACATCTTTGCTATACTTCATTTTAACAATCATTCCATCTAACGTTGTTTCACTGTAGTTAATGCCTCAACATTTAAAGGTTTGTCACAAATAAAAAAACTCAGGATCATTCACACACACACACACACACACACACCTTAAGAAAAAAAATATAACAGATCACTATGTTTTAACACTTTCGGAACTTTTACGAATACTAAACATTCCAAATTTTGTTATCAAAGCATACAGATGTACTTAGAAGGACATTTAAAGTAAAGAAAATACTCTACTTTTTTTATCGAACTTTGTTTTGAAGTTTCCAAATGGAAGGGCAAACAATATTGTACACAAAAATGGCTATGTTCTGAGTTTTTGTTAGTGCAATGACACAAACTTTGATATTATGTTTAACCTTCGAAGTGAAGGAAGTGAAGCAGTGGATTCTTGCACTTAATTAAGAGCTTTAAATGATTTAAGGTTTTACTTAATTCTTAGTAAATATTATTTTAGTTTTGAAGTCAAATTTCAGCTTAAAAAATATTTACTTAAAATTGCAATTCAACTACATTTCGAAAATTTCTACAAATCCGTTACAAGAAAAATCACTCTACACAAAATCACAGACAGCCAATGTCAATCAAACGAAAAAGCTTCGAAGCGCCTCAAAAGCACACAAACAAAAAATCGATTTGTGGCAACCGGTTCGCTCTCGCTCGCACTTAAAATGTAGCGAAAATTCTGTGCTTTTTCATAGGACTTCATTTGCTGTATTACCTAAAACGCGAATGAACATCGACCGTGGAAGTTGACTGCAAAAATTTTCGCTGCGTTAAAAAGGTGAATAATTAAATAGAAGCAGAAAAAGGAAAATAAAAGAAAATTATTACTTAAGTGTGTGTGAAAAAAAGGAGGAAAAAACCTACAAATCAAAGCAATAATACAATGAATTATTAAATGTTAAAACTTCGAAAGGCTTACAAATAAGTGTTAAGTGTTAAAAGTTGATTAAATAACGAAGGAAAAAACACAAACCTTTCAGTGCGTGCCTCTGAGTGTGTGTATGTGTGTGTGTGTGAGTGTGTATTGTAATAGGCATTTCGTGTCAAAGAATGAACGAATTTCTTTTTTTTTTATGTATCAGAATTTTTCTACACTGCCCACTTTTATAGCACAGACAAACTAGACGCGTGGGCAGTCCCGATTGCAGTAAGACAGTGAATATATTTTGCCAATAAGATTGTTAAAGAAATGAAATGAAAACAATTGTGAAAGTGAAAACTGACACAATAGCCCCGACATATATATATATATATAGTATTGATTTTTCCAGTTAATTTTGCAGCGACGCAATAGCAAAAACACAAAATTAAAACTGATAAAAACAAGTAATTAGTAACTATTAACATTTGCTAAAAGGCAACAAGAAAATTTAAAGAAAATGTCGTAATACATGCAAAACATTAAGCAAAGAAAAAGTGTCAACACACACACACACACGCGCGCGTGTAGAAAATTCGGTCCATTAGAATAGTAGAGGAAAAACGACAAAGCAGCGTATAAGTCAAAAGAACAAAGGCACTTAGCAAAGCACGAACGATGGCAAAGAAAATTCGAAATTCTACAAGCTAAGAAAATCTCTATCCTGAATTTTGTTTCAATAACGTCTTCGCGAAAAAAAAAATGAGAGCAATATAAAAAAGAAAGAAAAAAAAAAAACAACAACCTACTCACAAACTTTTGAGTCAACCCAAGCCATACAGCTAACTATTACTACTAAGCAAAAGTACACATAGATACACTAATACATAGACATAAGACAAGCGCTCTCACGTTTACAGAGGCATACAGACACACACACACACACAGTTATATAGTTAAAAAACAGCCGAAAAACTTTTGATCAAGCATAAATTTACACACACACACAGACATTACGCATACGTAGTGTGTGCTCATTAGGCCACACGCTCTTTTATGATTTTATACTCTTTTTACTTGCGCTCTCTTCTGTTTTTTTCATTTATTTAATTTTTTTTTTTCTTCTTAAACATCTGAAATCAACATCCTTGCCTGGCCACCATTGTCGTCTGCCAATTGTATTGATTGCTCTCATCATTATTGTCCTCGTGGTCCTCATTAGTTAGATGATTTTTTTGTGCTTCTAATATAAAGCAACAAAAAAAATGTACATTTAATAATTATTATTACTAATAAATAGCAGCGTCATTTTGTCAAGATTTAAAAAAAAAAAAATAAATATTTAAAAAAAAAAAACTCACTCAAACCACATCAAAACACGCACATTCACAGTTATCTCAAAACGGCAGCGCGCTACACTTCCACTCCGTATCCGGTTGTCATCGTTTCATCGTCGTCGTCGTCGTCTTCGTAATCGTCCTCATCGTTGCCGTATCCGTAGCTGTAGCTGTAAACGTGCGCGCCTGTATTTGTTATCTATGTCGCGTAACTCAGTCAGTGTCACGCAACGATAAAGGCAAACACAAAAAGGATAATCAAACGAAATACACAAATATATATCTAAACCAAATATATATATATATATAAAGCAAAGGATAAGCGGGAGGCACCACTAGCAGCAAGTTACGAAAAATACGCATACCAGAACGTCCTTGTCGTGCTTGTGAACGTTGTCAAAATACGTACAGCAGTTACGCTGCTTTGCATTGACGTGCGCAGCTGATTCGTTAATATTTTTATTCAAAATATTGTTTAAATAAAAGGTGAGTTGTTTTTGCTTTTGAAATATAATAAACAATTTATTTTAATTACAAGTTTAAAATCTAAAATTGATTTAGAAAATGTGATAAGCTTTTGTACCAACATTCGATTGCGCCTGAAGATATGCAATGTTTTTTTTTTTAATTTGATTAAACAATGCAAATAACTTTAGCAAACATTTGAACTATTAAATCGTTTAAAAATACAAATAACGAAACAATATTTAAACAGTTAACTTTATCTGTTGGAGAATTGTTTGCCATTTGATAATATAGAACATTCTAGAGCGCAATTCTTGGTAAAACAAACTTAAAGTATGCGGAACTGGAGGCTATTTGAACAATTGGTTGCCTGAGAAATTGTCTTTACTGCTGTCTACCTTCCCTAAGCAAAGAATTTTTAAATTCTTTAACAAACATTTCCAAAAGTTTCTCGTTAGAAAAAATTTTAAAGCAAAGCGGTCAAGGTAAACTAAACTTAAAGTTCCACAGTTTTACAAATGCTTTTTTTTTTTTTCGAGCAGCATCTTAACACTTTATCTACTATCTAGCAATGCAACAGACAGGAGTAATTTGAATAGAGCGGTAAAACAACTGAAAACCAAGCTTAACGAATTGTTAAATTTTTGCCATTGAGAAGCATTAAATAGAGCTAAACCTCCAAAAATAAAACAAACACAAACTGTGAAAGGCAACGAGTTATATTGAATGTCGAGTTAGGTATAAAGTCCCTATTAAAGTCAACATAGCTGCACCACTGAATAATGCCATCAAGTTGTTGAACCAATTATGCTCGCATTATAATGGAAACAGTATTGTTCCGCTGTGTTTTTGAACATTGAAGAGGTTTTAGATAGAGTTCGGACCAGGAGACTGTTATACAAACTTAAAAAGGCACTTCCAACAGCAGCTATGCAGCATAAATTGTATAACCGTGTCTAACTATGTTGACGATACTTCCATTTCCACATCTGTAAGAAATACAAGTTATGCAAAATTGTGTCGTCTTGTTGTGTCAATTTTCAACTTTTTTTATCAACGGATGAGCTACTTGTATATAGGCTTCATTTCTTTCTCCATTCAAGAGAAAAACAAGGTGACTTGATTAATTTTCAGCACATTTCGAATTCGAGCAAAGAGACAGGTGGAGTGCCGCTAGTAGATGGGGAACATGCAACTACCCAGCTAATCAAACAAGACTGTATCATATTTTTTTTTTGTAGAGTGTGGGCATGCGTCATGGAACATTTCAGATTTCGCTATATATCCACCGTCAAGCACTCGGAATCCATACGATGTTAATTTTTGTCGTCCATATTTTCAAGGAAGATGTATAACTCTTTCGATGATAAGTGCTTTGCATAAATCATACGAATCGAAATATCATAATGCCGAATTAGGTTTATCGATTTACGGTAAACTGCCGGACGAATGGTACAAGCTAGCCAAGAGGGCCATCGATAATAATGTGCATTGGCTGATAAAGATAACGCGTCTATTGTACTCATTCTAAAGTTTAATCGACAATATTTTCCTGGCGCTATTTTAAGCCATTTTTACTTAGAAAATAACGCAGTTTAAGCACCTTTGTGCTGCGTCTACATTGCGACGAAGCCTTATGGTCATCTTTTGGCTAAGAATATTTGTATTATTAAACACAAAACGGCATTTTCATGTTGCCGTTATCGAAGTATCAACGTATTCTGTTGTCTGAGTATTTGGACTTGGACTGCCTATATCGGCTTCATGCATGAGATAAAACAGAATCTGTGCTATCACCAGGAGGGCATGGAATATGATTTATACAAATGTGACGGAAATTAGTGTCGCTTGAAACATTGCTTGATGAATTGTCGAACATCTTTAAAATCAATTGTTATTCCCGATTGATAAAATTTTCTCACACCATTTTTTCTCACAAATTTGTTTTGCATTTTTCTGCGAATTTCGATAGAGCAGCGCCTTATAAAACCACCAGCTGTTATACATTTTTTGAGAACGTAAATAGTAGTTTGACAATTAAATTGAAAGTATAGATACTAGAGAGCCCGCCATGCACTGCTTCGCCACTTCTTTGTTTGGATACTCTATGAATATAGTTGTTGACATCAAGCGACTTTATTTTTGTTCTTATATAAGCTGCTTTGATCCGCCTAAGTAATGGCTAAATTAAATTTATTTTTAATGCATATGCTTGAGCAAATGATTTGTTGTCTTGTTACACGTTCCGTCCAAGCTGTTCCAAGTTTTTGTAATTGGATTATTTGAAATTTAACATTAATAACATGCTGCCTGTCTGCCTGAAATACACTCAAAAGGCGTATAAACCGTATCAAGCTTAAGCTCAGCTAAGACAATGGTTGTCATTTACTGATAATGAAATCGTACCTGCCTTCTGCGTCTGAGTGTTCCCATTTTTTGAGCGTAATGGCACAATAGAAGCCAAGCAGGATGCTTTAACTTTATTTTCGCAGCTCAACGACACATTGCGTAATCATTGGCGAGCTTATCAGCTTGGCTGATATCAGGGTTCTGTTGCACAACTAACAATAAGTTCTGAAGGCAACTTTAACCGTTGGTTTGTTACCATCCTTAATCTGCTACAAGTGTCGTTCGAACTCGCTTTTGATACCAAGAAGTACGCCGAATTCCAGGCCAGAAAGAAGAGAAAAAGCAAGAGGCTGTACCCAAGAAGACTGCTGAGCCTGAATTAGACGCTGCTGAAGAGGCACTTGTACTGAAACTTTGTCATAGAAACCCTTCGTTCTACTGCCGTTGTGGAACTTTAACTTTGATGTTTTTATGCTAGATAATCAGAAGCATGAAGAATCCGTTCCAATTGCAAAATTTTGGGAAAAGTGTTATGACAAAAAAATAATCCATGTGGTTTGATGAGCACAAGTATAGCGCGAAACTGAACAACGTTTTAAATTTTATCAATGTAATGTTCCAGCGCAAGTAGTCCTTCGCGTCGGTAACAGTAATATTTCTGGAATTCGGGTGTGGCGCAGCCAGGAGCTATGTTTCCCATTGTTGCATTGTTCACTGATTTTACTGGACTGATACCGATAAGTGTGAACGCAAGTTCAACGAGATAAAAATTTTCAATATAGTGCAGACAAACGGACATAGTTAGTGCAACTAGAAGTACGTATACACTTTGGGTCTTCAATATTTACATCGGTGTGCAAGATTTTTTTCTATAAACTTAATGAACTAATAAATGGAATGGATAAATGGAAAAGTGGAGTGTCTAAATTTGAATATTAAGTATCGCTACCTGGGTCATAGGCTTCCGTTGGGGTTTGAAGAGATATAATAAAAGGTTGTTGTGCTTTCCAGTTTAATGTCGATATTTATTTCAAGTAAATTTCGGTTTTTTGCTACTTGGGTACATAAAATTCAAGTCTAGACAAACTTGTTCGTCTATTCATGTCCGTCAGTCTGTCTGTCTGTCTGTCTGTCTGACTGTCTGTCTGACTGTCCGCATGAACAACAAGAACTGTGAAACTTTGTATAAAAGATAGAGCCTTCATGTTTAAATATCTAGATTCTTCCTATCGTTCTTCAGATAATTTGTATTCAAAGATCAGATTATTCAAACATTCTCTTCCTTGTACCTTTTTTTTTTTTTTTTTTAAATATTAATAGATCTGGTTAATATTTCGAATAATGCCAAATTTAGTACACTTTACGTTTATCCTTATAAAATATTTATAATATATCACTATAAGGGGTAACCCACTTGCAAATCTGTTCCATCTTTCGGAGTTTCTGTATGAATAAAATTTGGTTATGTTTTTTGATTCAGCTAGAATTGGAAACCTTAAAAGATTGTGCGTTGAATTTGAATATTTAATTTATCATATTTGGTATTAAGATAAGTTTTATTTAATCTAGAAGCCAACGCCTCTATTTTGTAAGAAGTTCTGAGTTTTTAAATTAAAGAATTTTTGTTTCTCTGCTTATTTTAACTAAAACTTTTAAATTATGTTACATTTTATTTACATTCTAAACAAATATTTCATGTAGAAGAGAGAGCCTCCTTAGAAATATGTGCGCCTGCCTAAGTTTTCGTAAGAAAAAAAATTTTGATGTGCTTTTATTTAGCTTGAAATGAAAAAATTTTATGTATTTTATAATAATCCCAATAAAGTATTCCATGATGACCGAAATAGTTTCGTAGATGGGGTCACAGGGGTGTTAGCTAAGCCATTTTTCCAAACAGAGGTTAAGTACTACTTAAATCTGTTTAAGTATAACTGATTGGATGGGTTTTGACTATGATACGCCAGTTCTGGATACTGCATTTAACTATTAAAAGCGATTATAAACAAAGTACAGATCTGTCAACAAAAAAGCATAGCAATTTTTTTTTTTTTTTATTTCTTTATGTAAAACTGCTAAGCCTGCACATTTATCATTTTGACAGAATTCCTTTGATAATAATCTCAAATTTATTCGAAACAATTTTATATGCCGCAAATAAAATGCAAGTAACTAGCTTTGCTGAATACATTACGAAACAATATGCGGCTGAAGCCATTAAACCAAATGTGCATAGAAAACAATTCGAGTAAAAATAGAAAGAAAAAAAAAAAACAAGTAAGGAAATTTCAGTCGGGCGTAACCGACTTGTACCTTCGGTACAGGGCTTAAAAAAAAAGTAATTGTTCTTTTAGTACATATTACAAATATTTAAAATGGATTTCCATATATCTCAGGTATTATACAACGATACGCAGTTATAGAAGAAATTATTTTATTTAATATAACATTTTCTGCATTTTGTACCAGCGTAATAAAAATTAAATCGAGTATATATAAATTAGACACAATTGAGCTTAAACAGCAATTAATCAATACGCTTTATAGACTCACTTAAGTAGATACGTATCAACTCTTAATATACTTGAAGTATTCACATATAAACGGAATAATTATACACTTCAGACAGCTACACTAAATACTCGACTGCGCAAATTCACATTAAATACTTGAACAGTAAGACTTGCGTCCTTAAGTGTATGGCGTATATACTCGTATATCATTTTTATTGGCACAAATTATTTTCGGTAAATATTTGTAGCTAATCAAAGGCAGCGACGGCAAGGCACGTCAAGTCGAGCGACTTAAATGAAGTAGTGCCAGTGTAAATAGCGTATAATCGAGCGCATACACTCCTCTGATCTCTGCTCTGACGCAACTCCTACTTGTTAATGCGCGCCTGCGGCACAAATACTCGTAAAAGCGAAATTTGACACAGTGAATGAGTTTCATCTTTCATTGATGGCATTCGAGTATAAAATTTTAGTAGTTCTTTGCGGTTAGCAGCACTCTGCAACATGGCGTGGCTTATGCACATGTGTGAGTGGTACACATACACTGTCACTTGCCTTGCGAATCAATAGCAGCAGGCGAACGAAAGATATTGCCATCTCGGTTGCACATGAAAGGGAAAAGCATAATGATGTGGAAAATTAGTTTTTCTTTTGCCATTTTCTTTCTTTCTTTCTTTCTTTCTTTGCGATGTCTTTTAAGCATTCTTCTTACTACGTGCAGTTTCTTTTGTTCGCTAACAAAATTTTATACGCTTCCTAATTTAGTTGGGTTAGAGTATTAGCAATTTGTTTGATAGTTTGTAACGCATTGTATATAAATTAAAGTATACAAATTTAGATTAGAAAAAAAATGGAAAAAAAATAGAGAAAATAAAGCATGGGTTTGAATAGGTAGAGGTATTAGCAAAATGTAAGGAAAAAAAAGTAAGAAACAAGTAGAACATTATTGGAGCCAAAGGCAAGACATAAGGAAAAAGGAAAGAAAAAAAGGAAACATTGAGACCGAAAAAAAAGCATTGCTCCCCTTGCTTTGTATCGGTAGAGTTTGTAATGCAAAGTATTGAGAGAGAAAAAGGGATAGAAAAAAATAAGAGAAAAATAGTAGAAGCAATTAGAGTTATTGTTGGCGTTCTTTTTTCATATATGTATAATCTGTATGCGATAACGTAGGTCAACCTATTTTTCTACCATCCTTTTACGTCTATATTATTAGAATATCTTTATTAAATGATTAATAATACAAAAGAAATGTTGCTGCTGACTGCGAAAATCAATTAAAACTGAAAACGATTGCATACAACGCATTAGATGGTATTTAAAAATATGATGCATAGATGCACCACCAACAAAGAAGTAGAAGTAGTTTTACGTTCTTATCAAAATATAACACAATCTAAACATGAGAACGTCCGGACAGTATTTTGCTTCTTTTTTGTTGCCTCTGAATACTGCTTTTGCCTAGTTCATCTATATAAACGACGACATTTTAAAGTAAATAACAAACTTTAGTATCAAACATGGTGGTGGGCGCTAGAGAATAATCATCAAAGATGATTCTGTCTGCAGAAATTCCATTGAAGATCAGACTCGCTTCAGAATTATCAACGAAGAAGAACGGTCACTACAGAAATTTTATGAAATTGTGCAGTCTGAAAAAATTCCATTGAAGATGATGTTCGCTTCAGTGTTATCATGGAATTAGAACGATCCAATGAATCGGCCCGCATAAAATTCATAGAAGATACGATCAAAGAAGGTATCATCAAATAAGATTGGTTTAAGATTCTGTCCATATTCCATTCCATATTCAATTCCATTGAAGGTGAGGCTCGCTCCAGTGACATCATCGAAAAAGAATGATCCAATGATTCTGACCATGCAAATTCCATTGAAGATGAAGGTCGCTAGAGAATTATCAACAAAGATGAAGGGTAAAATGTTAATAGAAGGTGACGCTCGCTTAAGAATTATAATTGACGAAGGTCCAATGGTTCATTCCGAATAAATTCCATTGAAGGTGACGTTCGCTTCAGTGTTATAATGGAATAAAAACGATCTAATGAATCGGTTCACACAAAATTCGCAGATGGTGGCAATTGCTTTAGAATTATGAACGAAGAAGAACTATCCAATGATTCTGTTCACAAAAATTTCATTGATAATTACTCCCGCTCGAGTATCATCATTGAAAAACAACGCTCCAATGCTTCGGCCAACTCAAATGCCATCGCTTCAGTGTTATCATCGAAAAATAATGGTTCAATGAATCTGTTCATACAAATTCCATTGAAGATGGTGGTCGCTCGAGAATAATCATCAAAGATGAACGGTCCAAAGGTTCTGTCCACACAATGTTATCATGATTGAAGACTGACCCAATTAATCTGTCAGCATAAATTCTATTGAAGGGGACTCTTGTTTCAGCATTAACATCGAACAAAAACGATCCAATGAATCTGTCCAAACTAAACTGTCAGTCATTGTTCTTAAAGAAGTACCTTATAAACAAATTGAGTGTTCGGACGAAATGTAATGCGTCATGACAAAAATCTCCGATCTGAGAACAATTTTTAAGGTTATGAAGTCTATATATTATGCAGAATAGATCAAGCTCTGGTCGAAGGTGTACTCATATCCTCATATTCATCATATAATAGTGTAGTCCCATTAGTACGATTTAAATGATTCACTCTGTTTATAAAACTGTGGTTCTGATACGGCTTCAATTTGCTTCAATTTGCTTCAATTTGCTTCAATTTGCTTTAGATATGCTTATATAAATCCATAAAATATTATTACATATTCATTCAGAACCCTATAGCGTATAGCACCCCTTTAAATCCATTCACCAGTTAGTGGTCCAACTATTTCATTTCTCAAACCATAATTTAAAAATTTTATATGGTGTATGTAAATTTTTATTAATACCAAACCCAAACCAATTTCAAGCATTTGTGTAGAACAGTCTTCTACAGCTTTATGTTCCAAATATATGCCCAACATCTTTATGGTGGTCTTAACTTTTTGTAATACAAAACCGAAACAAATATCCATTATTTTTTTTAGAACAGACTTTTATGTTACACAAAACTTGAAATAAAGATCCAACTTCCTTCTGCTGTTTTTTTTTTTTTTTTTAATACAAAATCCACACAAATTTCAAACATTTGTGCAGAATCGACTTTAATAGCTTAAGTTCCACTTACAACTATGGTTCAGATATAGCTTCATTTTCTTTTTGGTGATTTTATGTTTATATAATACAAAACTGATACAAATATCAAACATTGGACATATATATCTTTGATCCAAATAGAGATTGAAGTTCCTGCAAAGTGAAAATATAAATTTACAATTTAATATGAATATAAAACATCATAAGAATATATGTCTAGATAAGAACCAATATTCAATATTTTGCCAAATCTGAACTAAATCGCAAAAACAGTATTTTCAACATTAGTACAGCTCAGTTGCCTATAGTATATAGCGCCATACAATCCAATGGTATGCAATAGGCAACTAATATATGCAACTAGAACCTTCAAGTTAGTAATAGAAAGTTAGACAATAAGCTGTACTAATTTTCATTTACAAACATAATTTTGGCAAGGTTAAACCCTAACATGTGCAGCGTATCAAAGCTGCGGTTCTAACGTTTGTAATTTTTTTTCTATTTTTTCTCTTGTTTTTTTTTTTATCTACGAAGCTTGAGCAGCATATTACATTAAACACATTTGCCCTAACCTTTTTTATGCTTTTCGTTTTTTTTTTTACGTTTATTTCCTTGTTTTTCACCTTTTTTTCTTGCTGATTTTTGCTTTCTCTAGGTTATGTGCGCAAAACATGGCACCTAGCAGAAGAGAGCAGAAATCAGAGCGAGAGTTTGAGTGTGAAGGAGAGTGTGTGTGTGTATGTGTGTGCGAGAGTGCTATTGAGTGTATTTGTGAGCGGAAGTAGCAAAGCAAAGCTGCACACTGAGCGCCTTTTAATAAAATAAAATAAAATCAAAAACCGCTTAAAAGTTTAACCGTTTCCGCTAGTCATTCAGTTTGCTCAGCATTTTTTGCTTGCCCGCTCTTCTGCCACTTTCGATTTATATATGTTTTTTTTTTATATTTTATTCAATAAATGCTAAGAAAAAGCAAGTCAGCCTAAAAAGGTTTGGTAATATTAAAAATTAGTAATTCAAAACGCAATGATTGAGCAGTTTATTTTAAATAAATTTGTATAGCATAATTTTAGGCATATAAACTATTTATTTTAAGCATTTTCATATTTTTAACTGAATTATTTATATATTTAAAGCATTTTAAATTATATTTAAAGCAACAATATTTATTCATAATATTAATTCGTTATAACTTATCACAACTGTCTAACTGTCTGTCCATCATAATTTTTCTACGCAGCAAATGCCATTAAGTCCACGTAATTTATTTTGGCACATTATTTCCTGTGACTTTTGCTGCTTTTATTTTTATTTTTTTATTTTTCATTCTTTCTCTTTATTTCTATTAAGCAAAAGTGATGTCTGCTTCAGCTGTCAGTCGCAGTCATACTGATTGCCTTTGTCAGTGCATATCAAATCATTGCTAAGTGCTCTGCTAAATTATTTCAAAAAATATACAAAGCTACATATTTTTATGTTAGACCTTTGTTCAACATGCTTTGAGTCTACTCTATTCTATAATTAATACTTGTCATCAGTTTTGTACGTATTTATGAGCTTGTTAGTATCTACACCTACACCTACCCACCCAATCCAATCCATATTAATTATCTTATCACAATTACTCGTACTTGTTTGTATGTAGACACGTTTGAATTGCTGCTATTTATCTTAATTAAACAAAATGTTTGTACTCTATTTTTGGATACGTGATTTACCCTAACAAGTGCGTCAAAGTTTGTTTTGCTTTGATAGCTCATAGACGTAAATACTTGTAAGCTTGTAGTAAATTTTTTTATTACTGTTTGTCGTAGATTAACTGCTGAGCCTAACTACTGACCTAACCAATATGTAAATATGGAAATGTACGTCAGTTAATAATAAAATTATAGGCGTTAAAGTATTTGTAAACATTTATTTTAAGCATTAATTGTAAGTCGACTGCTCAAATGGTTTAACTAGAAATTAAAGTGTATTATACCTATTTCTTTGTGAGCGTCTATCAAGCAAAGAACGGCATCACAAGTGCTCCAAAAGACGGTGTTCTATTGGTCTGGGGAGTAGCTTCACATTATGGAACATGCGAACTCCAATTTCTGTCCTCTTAAATGAATGCTGTAGCTTATAAATAAGTGCTAAAAAGCGCTTTCTCGGAGATAAATGTGCACCAATACAAGTTATCCGACAGCATTTCTACTTACTGCAATGGCCTCCATATTCAGCACACCTCAATATTCTAGAAAATGCTAGGCGATAGCGTACGAGGAAATTTTATGAATCTGGAACAATTTGACACTGAGAAAAGTGCATTTAAATCAGCTTGGTCTGAAATTTCTCTGAACTACATTAAAGATTTTTTTTGACTTCCTACGCAATTGCCTTCATTAGGTAATTTAAAAATGGCAAATGATACACTATATACTAAGACTATATAATATTATTATATATAATGAATTTAATCAGTGTCTTGATTTTGCTTTATATAACTTTAATGTTCAAGTGATCGAAGAAATATACACATTTTTTGTGAAAGTTGAAGCCGACTGAGCTGACTGAGCTGTTTGATGAATGGTACTTTAAAGACAAAATGATAAAGAAGCGATAAAATTTAAAAAAAAAAATTCTTAATATGAAAATAATAAAGTTTTTCATGTTCCTACTTAAGTGAGCGGCAGTGTAAGCTGGAAGAATGCATTTTGGTCTTAGATTTTGAACATGACAGAACAATTTAAATGTCTGTCCATAATTAATATATATTATTAATATATACTATTATGGTTAACGTTCGACAATTTATGATGAATGAAGAAAACACTTATGTGGAATCCCATACACTCACATAGTGAATCATTTGAACCTCGAATGTCATACAAAATCATTTATTGAAAACTCACAAAAGTTGTAACACTTGTGTTGCAACGGATGTGTTGATAAATGTTTCCCTTTCTCATTCCTTTTTCCTTAACCTACGCTGTTCGTCTATTGAGAATTAATTGCCTGAGCACGCGACACGAAGCGGTTCTGATTTATTGATCTCTTTCCGTATGTTTCGAAACGCAAAAAAACATGCACTATTTCGGTATAGTTTATATCTCATTCCACAATTTATATTTTATGGCTTCAGTAGACTAAAAGCTGCTTCCATGTTGGTCTGCATGTTTAAATTTGGATTAAAAATTAAGTCACAGTACGATGGATAAACGATATTTTTTGTGATAGGTGTTTTAGGACCAACATATTCATCCTTTTTCGAGCAAACATTCAATACATCTGCAGATGAATGCTTCTTCAAAGAATATTGCCAAATAATATATAAGATAGAAAACGAACAGCAGTCACAAATATGAATTTCATGTTGCTATTCAACGTAACAAAATTTATGCCAAATAGAGAACTTAAAAAGGACTGTGAGAACGTTGTACAGTGCTACGTGCTACGTCACTAAACAAATGTTTAAAATATGTTCCTACAAGTCATCATTGTGCATTTGAAATTTTATTTATTGACTGTAATGCTGGCACCATACAGTCTACATTTGCGAATTTTTGAATTATTGAACGAAAACTAAGGCAGACAGACGGAACGCCATGTATTTTAAGTAGATTACCCAAAAAAGTATGCTACATATAAAGTTTTGAAGTCAGTGTTGCAACAACACATACAGTTACAATTTTATACACACACACACACACACACACACAGCTAAATAAATTTGTATGCTCGCAAAAGTGCTTGGAATCATTGTTGCTTTTGTTGTTTTTTAGTGCCTAAGGCACACTCCAACAATTTTCTGTGCGTGTTTGTAATTGGATTTACACGTATGTCGGTGTATGTCAAGTCACCAATACAACATGCTTTCTCGGAGACCATTTGTCTAGGGCGAAACAAAAAGCAAAAACAACAAATTTTGAACACAGCCAACAAATTTACAAGTAAAACATGGGCGTCACATAAAGCAAATGTATGTGTATGCGGTGGTGGTGGTGGTGGTGGGAGGCATTCGATGTTTTAGGGACAAAGCCAAATAGCACAAAGGACAAAAAAGAAGCAAATACAGAAATGAACAACAGAACGCATTCAGGCTAAAATGATAGCAAATAATTTGAGTGTTTTTTTTTTTTTCACTTTGTCGAACACGAGGACACACAGCATAGCACAGGTGTAGAGCGTGTGTATAGGATGTGTGTGGAATAGCACTCAAAGCTAGTGGTTAGTTAAAAAAAAAATTTATATATATATATGTATATGACTTACTTGTGCATACAATACATATTTATATACCAACTACTTAGTTGCTATTTAACTTTAGTCGCTGCTGCTGTTGTTTGCCAACTGACACAGATTTCGTGCGCCTGAAAGTAGGCAACACATGAATGCCAAGTGGATCGGACAGCAGCTGATATAACTAGTGTAGCGATATATATCTTATGTATATATATTGTCTGTACATGCGCTGATAAATTTTTGTTATTTTACTCTTTATACTTTTTTTTTTTCTCTCTCTTTTGATGTGTTCTATTGTGACTCGTTTTGCACCCGTGGGATGTGGCATTTGAATGAATAATATAATTAATTGGGGATTTAATGTGCGCAAAAAGGAAAAAACAAAAATAAAAATAAGAGAAAACTTTTGCTATATAAAACAGCTGCGTAGTAGCAATTAAATTATATTTAAATAGATTTTATGTATGGCTTGCGTGTACTAAGCTCTACGTATTTTCTTTGCGAAATTGAGGCTTTATGCACAGTAGAGCAAATTCGTGACAAATTTAATAAAGAAAATATTTTTCTAGACTATTTTTTCTCTACTTTTTTTGTCTTTAAATTAGAAAGTTGCCTCACAGCCAGTCCAAAAATCATCATTGAACAGAACGAGTGATATATAGGCTGCCCGAAAGAAACCTGAGACGTTACACGCTTACTTTGTCACGTTTTTCCAGGTATTCCATAAGTTTTTCTTTCAATGCGCCTTAATGGAACTTATCAGACTTGCCGCTAAAAGGCTTATCATTAAAATATTCTCAGCGCATAAGTATTTAATTACCACAACAAACAACTACTCTTAGTAACTCGAAACATTTTATATATCTTGCACTTAAAGCGTCTCAAGTTAAAAACTGTGTACCTTTAAGTATGCTTGAGGATTATTATTTCAAAGCACGCACTACGCACATTTATTTTATATTCCAAATATATTATATATACAAAGGTTTGCCAGGTTTTGCTACTTTAATAAATTTCCAAAACAAATTCAAATTTGTTTGTGCAATTATTTATTTAAGAAATTGCCCACGCATATAAAATATTGTAAAGCGACCTTTTCTTTCTAACAATTTGCAAAACATTTTGAATAATTTCATTAAAACCGCTCGACAACATCAAAGGTTATGCTTTTTTGTGCACAAATTTTTGGCTTTTGTTGTTTCACTATTTATAACTGGTTGAGGTTTGCACTGAGCACTTTGTGGGTAGCCCTTCAAGCTTTTGTTTTTGACGTTCGTTTGAAATGTGGGCGCCACAGCGTTTTACACTTGAGAGTTTTGGATACCACGCTGTGTCTGTATAATCAGCCGACTGGCTTACGCTGACTACATTAGGCGTACAGTGATATCAAAACATTTAATGAAATTGTATACTTAAAAATTTTTGTCTGTTTGTTTATGCACGCATCACGCAAAAGCTACTCATTGGATTCAAATTAGAATCAATGAAAGATAAGAAGTTTTGTTGTGAGCAACTATTAAAGTTTATTTCATTAAAATCGATCTGCAGAGTTGAGAGTTATTAATGTTAAAAACAAACTAAATTTCTAAGCTTAAAAATTGCTAAACACTAATGCTATTCAAACTGTGAGAGCGATATGTGCTACTCAAACTGTACGCAGTTCAGGTGCCTCTATATATGTATATAAAAATTTTTTCGATGCCTCACCTACACAAAACGAAACCAAAGAGAGAGCGTTACAGCCCATGCCAGGTCCACTAGTAAAGAATAAATTTTAAGTCATATTTTTCTAGTTATATTGAAATATTATAAGTAAAGCTTAGTGTAACTGCGCTTCTTCTGTGTATTTCATAAATTTTAGTGACAGCCCACCGACAAATTTTGTCAGTTCTATTAATCCAGTACATGAAGAAAGCTAATTACTTTTGAAACATATTTCAATGTATCTCTTAAATATTGCCCATTTATACTAAATGGAAGCTGGTAGCTTCCATTTATCTTCCAACTTCAAACTGTCTTCAAAATATCTTCCATTAATAAAACATATATCTTTCATCTAACTTTCATCTTACTGAAGTTGGCCAAACCGACTCAAAAAGAAACTGGCATAGCAGTACAAATAACGAAAAGGTGAAAGTTCTTGAGGTGTGAAAGGATAAATGATGTTGATATATTAAAAATCAAGATGAAGACGCAATATCTTTAAGACGCTGATATTCGTATACAGTTCCCTTTCATTGATCTATATATATCTGTAAGATACAGCATAAATACTGGTTGCTGCCATCAGGCGTTCTCAGCGATAAAAAAAAGTCACTAGTCATGGAATTTAGTGGTAAATGTGGACAAAGCGAAGTACTTGGTATTTTCTCGCACGCCGTCAACACGCTTTGAACGGTTTTTAGTGAAGCAGAACTTCAACTTTAGTATTGTAGCAAAACTTGTTCTACTTGGGCTTAAAAATAACCAACAACAGCCATGTAAGTCTGTAGATGAGGCGAAGAATCACGCTTGCTAATAGATAATACTTTGGAAATTAGAAGTAAGGCCATCTCTGGAATGATGAAAATCTCGGTCCTGCTTTTTGACGCAGAACTATGGACTTTGAGTGTCTTTGAGAGAAAGCATATTTGTAAGATTTATAGACTGATAAGAATTAAGTTTAGTTCTCTTTCCGTATGAACAACGAACTGTATAAGCTATTCTCTGAGGTTAAGCAAAATACAACAACTGCTGTAGTTAGGCAGATTATTTTATTCGGATGGTTTAATGCCTTAAAATAAGCAGGTTTGGAGAGTTGAACTGTTTACTTGTCATGTAAATCAACTAACGTGTTTGAGGCAACCTTGAAAAAAAGTACGAGAGAGCAACAGTACTCTTACTTACTAGATATGTCTCATATATACCAATTTTTATTTCCTCACACCACTTCGTGTCTTTCTGTAATGGCTTACATAAGCAGATGATGCCAATTATGACCTTAAAACTTTACCCGAATTCCACAACAGTTTCTCTGCTCATAAGTAAATGGAATTTAATATTGATTTGCCTTTTCTCTTTCCTCTTCGCACACCCTATTTCACTACCTTTCTGCCTAAACAAATTATTTTTCTTGCTTAAGATTTTCTTTCAAAGAAATATGTACATAAAATAGCAACTTACTCTCATTTTCTATTCACTTACTTTCAACTTAATCACTGTCTTCAGCTTTCAATTTTCCTTTTTTGCTTTTCTTTTCTATGTAATACTGTTCGATACAATTTTTCTCATTAAACTAACAAGAAAGTACATAATTTATTTTGCAAGTTTTTCCAATCTTTTATATGTCTTTTGATGTGCATAAATTTTCTATACACGAATTTGTCGATATTAAGGCACTGAGTGAATGCCTTTGGGGTTGAATATCAGAAAATTGTATAAAGTTTAGATATAACAAGAAGTGCACAAGTAAAGAAAAGCTGTATATAAAAGAAGAAAAACTGTCATTAAAATATATAAGCTGGCAGTTTTGTATGTGCATATTTTTCTTTACTTAAGATTTTCTTGGCAGCACAATTTAAATTTGGTTTTTATAAGCCATAAACTTAAAAAAAGTTCTTCCAAAAACTAAGAAATAGTGCAAATAGCGATTAAAAAATTTTTATTTGACAAGTCAATAGAATTTTGAGCAAACTGCAACATTAAAATAGTTTTTGACAGTCAATAAAAGTCGTTAAATGCTTGCGTTGTGTATTGCGCTTTATAACGAGCAGTGCCAAGAGAGTATGAAAGAGTTACACAGCATGCACAGCTATTAGTTGGTTAAGTATAAGTATGAGTGAAGATTTTAAAAGCACTTTACGCCTTATTTATGCAACCGATTTTTTTTTTTATAAAATAAAGTTTGTATGCTGCCGCAAGCGCATATGTTTTGCATGAACAACATAAATAATGCAAAAGGTTTTGTCTAAGCCTATTTGTATATAAAGTGAAAAAAAACTTGTATGCCACCTCAACTTGCTGCCAATTTTAATGAGTTGGTTTTTTTTATAATGCGACAAGAAAACTTTATCATTATGCCACGACATCATTAAATTTAATAACAATAATAGTAAAGCAGCCTCATTTAGACATTATGGCAAGTAAACTCGTTGAAATTTTGTCACGATGTACATTTTAAATAAATATAAATTATATAATTGCACTAGACTCCTCGTGGAATATTCTAACAAGCCACAAAATGCCAAGTTGTAAGTTTTTAATTTTATGCCAGGCTGACTTAAAATAAAAATAAAAATATGGAACGCACTACAAAATGTGTTTGGAATGGAGTCAAGCGATGCACAAGTAAATAATGTCGCCTGCCAACTGCTTTGTATATGTATCTAAAGGCACGAGTTGGCAAGCCTTAGCCCTTCTTACTTCTTGCCATTTCGACAAAGTTGACTGCATTTAAAATATTTATTTGCTACTTTTTAGCTGCTTTCGAGATGCTTTTAGAAAGTGTTTTGCTGCTGAGCTCATTTCGTGTGGTTGACTTGTTTGCAGAGTTTGAGTAATCGCATCATCGTTCGATTTTGCGTCTTGTGAGTTGTCGCCAATGCGGCGTGAATGTGTACCAACTATAATATTCTACTCTGTAGTTTTTTCTTATATCTTATAGCTTCAGCAATTTATGGCTTTGGCTTTAGTTGCAGCAATGCAATTTATTTAGTTCTTTGTGCTACTAACAGCTTAATTATAAACAACTTTTATGTACGCATTTATATTCCAATAAACTATAACAACTTCTGGAAAGTATAATTAAAATGTAGAATATAGTATATAAGATGCTGAGTGATTTCAAAGGCAGAGGTAGCGACTTATGTATGTGTTTGATCAACAGATTAATGTTGAAATGATTAAAATCATACGAGCTGTATCAAAAAGTGTAAATTAAACTTAAGAGAACTAAACTTTATATTGCTAAACTTTAAAATTGTATTCAGAAAAGCATAAGATAACATGTGACAAGATTTATCATTAAGTTACGAGCGACGAAACTAGTCAGCGAAAGTAAAGAGTTGATGTTGATGATGAAGATGCCTGATTGGACGCTTAAAATATTGTCATATCAGCATATATTGATAGAAGTATTTTAATTAATCCAATATATGACTTTTCGGCAATAAAAGGTAGCTTGAAGCAATACTGTAGCATGCTGCTGCACATTCGGGAGGCATCATCTGCATAACTTGAACTGCTTATGAAGTAAAAAGGCACAACAAAGCAGCCAAAGAGCCGTCATTAATGCACATCAATGTTGTTTGGTGCAGCCCGAATGTTAACCAGAGATGTGAGTCTCACTTAAACTTCTTCAAGACTCATGCTTTGGACTAACATTGCAGTTGTAAGATCTTTCACCAGACCACCTAAGGCTTAAGAAGATAAACCAACAACATGCATTAATTTTGCACCACGAAGGCGTTAAGATGCACCTTCACAAAAGCACTGGAAACAATATTAAAATTAGACCGTTTGGAAATTTACACGCGCCCGCTTGCTCAGAAGTCACTAAGCGACGGATCGGAAAACCTACAAACAGAGCTCTATTGGTATAAAGTACAGCATCGACTACATGAAACCAGAAGAGTGGTATAAAGAACTGAATACACGAATTCTAATATGCAAGCAAAATGGCGCAGTGGCATACCTGGACGCGTGCCCGTGCCCGTGTAAACCATACGTGCTGGAGCTCTTTCAGCCATTTGAATGAGGTGACCATCCCAGTACAGCCGCTGGATTTTTTTTGCGCTAAACTATGTCGACCTCATCCAATAGCTCGTACAGCTCGCGGTTCATACAGGTCGCTGACTCTAATAGGCACAACACTCCTGCAGAGCATCTTTCATTTAAAGACTTCCAACGCTGTTTCATCTGACTTTTACACGGTCCATGCCTCTGCGCCATAAAGTAGGACCAAAAGTGTAAGCGTCTTGTAGTTCTCTGCTTTATCTTTCGAGAGAGGGCTTAACTTCTAATTTGCTTGCACAGCCCCTAATAGCATCTTTTTGTTAATGTAATTCTCCGCGTGATCTCCAGGCTGGCGTTGTTGTTGCTAGTTATTTCGGATCCAAAGTAGTTGATGTAGACCGTTCTCCATCGTGACTGCCCTCATTCACCGCTAGACCCATTCGCCGAGACTTTTTTTTCAATCTCAGCAGCATCAAATCCTTTTGGAAGATCGAGCCCAACTACTCTATATGTACGGGCATTGGCTTAGGATATATTCCATCAGCAGATTAAAAAAATAGCACGACTACCTGAAACCTCAATAGGTGTCACATGGCTCGTTGTTGTTCTATCTTATCCTGACAACGCTTTCTGTATGTAATAGCGTCATCTTGCAAAGACGAACGATCTTTGCCGGGATACCTAGTGCAGACAGGGCGCCGTCGTTCTTAAACTAACGGGTCCTTTCCAAGATTTGGCGTAATGGGAAGTCTTGAATAACTCAGCCGGAAACCCATCAGTATCTACCACTTTGATATTTTTCAGCTTTTTAATAACAGAATCGACATTTTATAGTCCGGTGGCCCTAAATTGTGTTATCAATAACTGGTGGTTTCGGTCTCATTTCTCATCCTTAACCAGATTTCTATTTTCATCCGTACAGAAAGATACTACGGGTCTAAACCTTCTGTCGTAAGCTTGAAATTTTGATAAAATTTTCAAGCTTCATTTCTGTCACATAACATCTCAACATCCTCAAGTTACAGCCTTTCTTGCTCCGTTTTCATGTGTCTGAAAAGACGTTTCGCGTTGCTTCCGACTGCAGAGTTCGCTGATAGGAAGCGTTCTTCTCTGCAGTAGCATTGCGACACTCTTCGTCGTACCAAGAATTCTTCACAGGTTTTGTATAACCAATGACTATCCATGGAGCGGGTGATATGTTTCCAATGCTTACATATATCTTGAGAAGACGATGAGATTTTATGGAGCAGTCGGGAGAGTGGTTTGATTACAGCTTGCCGACGTCTAGCTTTCGTTGCGTGTTTGGACGTATCGCGTGCACAACGCTGAGCCATAGTGCGTACCTTTGCTGCGACAAGATAGTGGCTCGAGTCGATGTTGGGACCACGAAACGTTCGCACGTTCAACACACTCGTTGCGTGCCTTGTGGATGTTGAGGTGTTGAAATCTGGTGCTTCTAAGTACCATGTTCCGACATGCAGCGAAATCGATTAGCCTCTTTCTATTGTTGGAGGTAGTGTCATGAAGGTTAAATTTTCGGACGGTTGGGCCAAAGATTCGTTCTTTTCCAATTTTGGCATTGAAATCGCCAAGCATAGACTTGTTGCATATCGCGACAGGAATAAATCTGAAGACGAGGTAACGTAGTTTCCTACTCACCACGAAACCGCATTCATAGCAGCTATAGTAGATGTCACAGGACGCTTTTTTAAAGCAGCCCTATTCTATCCATCGCATTTCCTGTATTGCAGTGTTGTCAGCCTTGTATCTTTCGAGAACATTAACTAGCTGAATATTTGCACTATCCATATTAAGGGTGTGGATATTTCAAGTACATATCTGTAAATTATTATACCTAAATCGTTTGTGGGGTCGTTGTAATATTATTCCATCTGAGGCTTCCTTTTTGTTTGCATTGCAATTTAATTTTTTTATTGTGGCTGGTCCTAATCCCAGCGCACCAACCCCTAATCAAGATACATGATTTTCGCTTACTCACAGATAACTCACCTCCTCTCAGGTGTTCAGCGGCTACCTAGGAGATATGTGTTCTAGCTTAAGTTGTGAGCTGCTTGGATCATTTGCAATAAGAATCATTGTTGGTCACTTCCAAGTAAATGGTAGTCCACAACTTTTCACACAATGTCAACTTCGGGAAACGACTCCCATCTCGTCTCAATTATATATATATAAATGATATATAGTATAATAATCATTGATAATATATTTCGAAAAATTATCAGTATAAACCATTTCATATTGCATTAATATAGTGCAGACTATTTTATAATATTTACAACATCAAAAAAAAAAAATCACGACACATAAATCTTATCAGCAGTGATAGCAGTTCAAATAAACTATCGAAAGTTAGGAAGTTCGTCATTAAGTAATCTTTAAATATGATTTTTAATCAACAGACAGTAACAGATAGTTTTCTTGAGAATTAAAGCTTTATAAATTATATAAACCGATAAGAAATTAAAACTTTATATGAACCTTTTAAACCTTATTTATTGCATTACAGCAAATGCAATATACACGTATAAATGCTACAAGTATGAAGAAAGCTCAATTAAAAATAATAGTTCCATTCAGAGACCCAAACAAGACAGACAATAGCGCTGCAATATGTGGTGGAAACTATTATATTTAATTAGCTACTTGTGTGTATTTATTTTAAATAATTGCCATGCAGCACAATTAAATGTTGAAAGTGATTTTAGGTAAATAAAATATTTTCGAAACTGCTTTTGTATATAACTTAGCAAGATTTTATCATAAAGCTTAACAGAAAATCTGCCAGTTTCATGTGCCGCAACTGGAAAACATGGAGTACAATTAATACATCTACCTGATGCAGGCCTACAGCCCTTTCTAGTTGCATGTGAGGCCAACATACAGGGTGGCAAGTGGACTGTTATACAGCGACGCATGAATGGAAGTGTAAATTTTTACAGACCCTGGGCGGCCTACAAAAATGGTTTTGGCAATTTAGAAGGCGAATTTTTTATCGGTTTGGATAAATTGCATCTGTTGACAGTTTATCAACCACAAGAGTTGCTCGTTTACATGGAAGACTTTGAAGGTGTGGTGAAGTATGCACAGTACACAATTTTTGAAATTGGCAGCGAAAGCGATTTATATAGAATGAAACAATTGGGCTCATACGCTGGCAATGCTGGTGACTCGCTGCAATTTCATAAAAATATGAGTTTCTCTACTTATGATCGAGATAATGATCGGACGCCATTAAATTGTGCTAGCACTCTGGCGGGTGCTTGGTGGTATGACAATTGTGGACATTGGTGTGTATAAAATTTAGGATTTTCTTTGGATCATAATGGATAAATAATGAATATATATTTCCTTTTTAGTAATTTAAATGGCTTGTATAAAAATGGCAAATTTAATGCACCCAATGGCCTGGGTACATCTTGGTGGCTATTTCATTCAACACATTTTTACTCTTTAAAATTCGTACAAATGATGATACGCCCACAGAGTGGTTATTGAAGAAATAAAATATAGTTTATCAAACTAAAATAGATGTTGTTGTGTGTTAAATTTTTAAGGCAGCAGTATTTGCTCCGATGGTTGGGAATTCTAAAGATGTGCATGCAAGGCTTTAATTGCAGTTTGGCATTCTTTGTTCTGGCGAAGTGTCCATCCGCCGTCTTTCAAATTGATGTTTTCTGTTTACTTAGCGTTGCAGTAAAGATTGGTGCCATCTACATCTAGGTCTAATGTCGAAATGCATTGCGTTGACCGGTAACGCCCTACTAGAATCTACTTTGGCATCTACAAGGAAATCCCGCCCTAGAAGCTTCAGATCGTCCAACACACAGCCCTCGGCTTGGATTACTTGCGGCTAATTGTCATGCTTGACGCTGCTGCTATTTGTTATCTCTAGGCAATGACACCTTTCAACCGGAATACTGAGATGAAAATGTATACCGACATTGTGCTTAAATCTGGCCAGTATATTGACGATGCATTGCAAGTCTCTTCTGAGAAGATCTATGCAGCCTTCGCCGAAGTCCAGAGATTTAGTTCACTCCCTGATAAGCGAAAGGCTGGACAATTTATCCTGTCTCGTTTGCTGCGCAACCTTCTCCAGAAACAATGTAGGCTTCGAAGGACTTTTATGGGGACGCAACACCCAGTGGCATGCTGGCACCGAGTAGCCAACCATCTCAAATATAAGCTAAACCATGGGCATCGAATCAGATGACAACTTCTGCCTATGGAAGGCCACATGAATTTTTAGACGAGACCCCATTCGACTTGCTTCCATCAAAAACCCGCCCGGCAACTTGTGCTGCTCTGAGCAAGAGTAAGCAGGTGGCTTAGTAGGGTTGAGGTTGCACTATTTTCCGAGGTTGTGGAAGCTATCAGACATCACAATGATTCCCAAACCTTGTAAACTAAGTCTCCTGCCTTAAATTTCGTAGGTTTGGGAAGACCGGTCATTGCTAGGCCTGCGATCATTGTGGAGTTCCGGAGCCTGATTCCGGACCAACAGTTTGGCTGAGCAACTCCACAAAGTCACCGAACACATATTGCGAGCAGCTAATCGATCGAGTTTGGCACCCCTGCAAAAGTACAAGGAGAATATGCCATCGCCGTACTTCACTTTGATACGGTCCTACTTGAAAAACCATTCCTCCAGGGTCAAAGTCAGGGCAAATCAGTCTTCTTCTCACCCAGCAACCGCATGAGTGCCACAAGGAAGCTTTCTTGGTCCTTTTCTATTAAGTTTATGTGCAGCAGACATATCTGTTCTTAATACTAGCACGATTGAAGCTTCAGACACATCCCTGCTTCTCGTCTCATATGTAGACGATGTATGCGATATCCGATATCGTGCAGACGTACGTAGATGCTTTTGCTGATTGGGCAAATAGGGGGAACGTGAAGCTCAACGAGACAGCAAACCTCACCTGTGAATATGCATGGAATGCTTAGCTAAGGTTATCTATCTGAGCTTTAATCTGGATAGTAGGCTCACTTTTAATGTCCACATTCAAGCCAAACTGGCGACTTGCCGGAGCATGATGCGCAGCATGAACTGACTCCTGTGCAGCAGAAGTAAACTCTCCTTGCAGAATAAATGCAACGTAATTGAAAAGATAATAACTTCAATCTGGCGTTTTGGTATGCAAGTCTGCGGCACTACTTCAATACTGCTTGCCAATGACAACCTTTTAATGACATCATTTATGCAACCTTTATTGAATTAAACTTGTTGAACTATTTGAACTAAGGCTACTTCCCTACTATGCAATATCCTTTTAATCAAATCCTAATCCTTTTCTGTGCTAATTCTTTTAAAACTTTATTCGAAATTTAATCATTTAAAAAAAAACCGATTATATAACAGAAAAAATGTGTATGTCCTTACAATTTATTAAGCCTACTAATTCCGTTTTTAATTTAAACTTCTTAACATACTTTAGTCAATCATTTACAGAAAATGCCTAAAAGCATTCTCGTGTATAAACAAGCTACAAGATACATAAAATTAGCGACCCCTAATATTTTTACGCATAAATACATTAATTTGTATTTTAAATTTCATGCTTAATATGTCCTTAGAGCAGTGTTCATACGTATTTAAATTTTGCGCATATTTAAACGTGTTGCTTGTTGCAAGCTGCTTCCTCAACTCAACTCAATTCACTTGCTTTGCACAGCTTTTACTCGGCGAGTTTTTGCGCTATCGGCGTTATAATCTTGTGACTTTGACGTCATTTGACACTTGAATGCGATAAGGCAACAACAACAACAACGACAACAACTACCAAGTGAAAGCCACAGCAACCACAAGTATTAATATCCGTAGGAGAAGGACAACCAACCAAGCAACAACGTCAAAAGCAAACGCCATGAAAACACTTTAAATAGCTTAGCAGCACCGACCTGCGAACCAGCCAGAGGCGCTTTATGTGCTTACTGCGTCGTGTATTGGTACAAGTTTTAATTGTTTTTTTATACCCTACGCTGGAGGGCTAATGTATACTAAATTTGTGTATATTTATGCTGCAATTAGAAAGAGGCATAAAATAAATAAAAATATGCTTGACTTGTCTTTAGTTTGTGTTAAGAGTATCTTTTGAAAAATAATTAGTATTTAAGCTTTTTGTCTGCTTGATAAATTGTAACAAAAATTTGATCTGCAATGCTACCGAAATATACATATTGTAGCGCATGTCGTTCGAGCAGCTTAACGTCAAGCGCTAAACTGTTGTGTGTTGACTACCAACAAGTTTGAACTATGCAGCATATTTCGTAGTCGTATATGCATGTTTACTTCATTATTTTTATTTTCTTTTTTTTTTCCGTGTACTTGTCTTCCAGCACCGTGTTTTCTCACTTGATTGTATTATTTATGCCAGCTTAAGTTCTTTCAATATAGATTTTCCCTATTTTTTCTCCATTTTTTTTTTTTTTCAAGTAAATTCAACAATGCGAGTATCTAAATAAATAATTTCCGCTTAATGCAAAAGCAAACAATGGCGACTTTGCGTATTTGAATGCGCGTTCACAGCACCGGAAGTAAAATAGTTTATATATATTGTACGTGGGTGCTAAATGCGTATCTATATACTTCTATTTATATAATTGAATACGTATCTATAGGTGTGTGTGTATGTGTGCACGTATTTTTAAAGAGCTCTTCGACATTTAAGCTTGTCCTTTTTTTGTATTTTGTGACGTCATAATAGTATGGTGGAATAAGCATTATTTGACGCTTGTTATATAATTTTTACTCAATAATTCAGTATAAGATTTTCCGTATTTCTTTTAAGGTTTCGTAAATTTTATTGAACAGCAGTGAAAAAGTTGGGAGAATAAACTGAGCAACGAAAAAGGAAGAGAGCTACAAGTATCCTCTTTTAATATAACAATATGAGTAGCTCTAAACAAAGAAACACAATTGTGAACAGGCTTGAATACAAGGAAGGTGAACGCAATTGTTCGAACGCTTTCATTTGCATTCATACAACACACTACTCATGCACACAAGGTGTTCTAAGTCACTCCATGTACATTTAAACAAAAGCATTAAACGATGATTTATGCTCTTTAAAATGTAGAGCCAGATAATAGACGTACTAGTGGAACTAAGTTAAACAATGTTAAATATCTTTCTCCCAAATTAATGCAACAACATCTTCAATGGATACATTCCCCAATAATTTAAGATTAGCAACAAATTCATATACTTAAACCAAACTCAGTTAAAACCACCATAAATAGAGCAAAATCATAAAATAATGTCAAATAAAAATTGTATTTATTGCGCGACATTATAGCGAAGCTATCTGTAGCATAGGGAGGCATCGGGTAGTTCTGTTGTTGCTTTCTAACTTTATTATCATTAATTCGATGTCAACACAGCACGATGTAGCATATAGAATTTCAGAAGTAAGGCATGATTCTCTTTCTCGCTTTCTCACTCTCCTCAATTCATATATTTCGAAGGTCCTTGAAAAATGTTTTCAATTCGTTTCTGGTGGCTACCTACAAAAAGCCATTGACTACTTTGATGATGACACGTTAATAAAAAATAAATATTGACCCATTATTTGCTAATATACTCCAATTAGGAGACTATTGTGATGCATAATTTTCTATACCCAAATGTAATGGTCTACACCTTTACAGAAGAGCATATAAATCAGTTCTTAGATCTGCCATATAGAAAATATATATAAAGAAATAATAAAATCTAAGAAACATCTTAAGCTACAGTCGTCGTCCATACAAGACACAATAGAGCAAAGGCACAAAGTACAAAATGAAGTGTCACCCACTGCTAATAAAAAAATTAAATTACAATCACCTGATCCTTTTAATAGACCTCTATTGTCATTTTTAAACACTCTATGCTGAAAACACATACTCCAGACATAGTCTACCAAAAATATTCTGTCAACTTAAAGATTCTCTCAAGCATCAGTGTACAAAAACTATCTTGTACACCGATGGGTCCAAGTCGAATTCCAAGGTCAGCTACACTATTACAACTTCAAACGATATAATCACATATCAGGTTTTCCCTCATATATTTATATCGCCGAAATGTTGGCCATACAAAATAGAAAACATCATTCACCTTTATGTTTTTAGTGTCCGTATGAAGCCTTAACGTGAGCATTAAGGACAAATCAAGTTTAATAACCTTAATTCGAAATATTGATGACCTCCTATTGGTCTTGGAAGTTTTACTCATAAAAAGGTCAAAGCGCATTCGGAAGTAAAATTTTCGGCTCTTTCTGAATCCGTTGTCAAAAAATATTAAATATTCGAAATTAAAGTTTTTGATCTTGGTTCGACCTTGATGCTGGCGTGATGGTGTTACACACACATCGGACAGAACATGTCTACCTTAATTTCAATTTGTGAACCTATGTAATTATTAAATATCGTATTGACATCTATTTCTTGCTCACCTTAATTTGTCTGAAGCTTGATTGATTTCTATATATTTTGAACGAGCTTAGGCCAATGTTTCTGAATGCGAAATATCGCCTGTAGCTTGTTGCAAGGGTAGCAACAGGTTCACCTAAGTATTTCCATATATCAAACGATATACAGTTTATAGTATATGCTGAAATCGCGTCTTTACACTTGAGAATAATTGAATATGCGAAACTAAATTCTGAGCACATCCCACTAACTCTTGACTTTAGTTTTATGCAATGCTCAAGCTGCTATAATCGTTCGCGAGCATCGACTAATAAATTAGGACAGTTGACGAAATTGATGACCCTATTCAACTGTTCCTAAGAAATATATACGAAGCTGCTGATCTAGCCACTCTTCGACAGCGATCTCCTCATACTAATGTTACTCATTAACAACTTTTAACACCTGAGATTATAGAGCTTCACTGCTATTGGTTAAATATAATTATGTGAGAGGGGTTTTATGGTTGTAGGCAAATTATATACTCTTTATTGACGTAACACAAAAATAGAAGACCGAAACATAATTATTAGGCTTAGTCCATATCTTGGGAATAACAAATGACCAATCAATTAAATTTTTTACAAATGTATCGCAGCCTATCTGTGTGTTCCTAGTTTTGTTTCATACTCGAAGCTATTCAAAAGAATATTTCTTGATAGATTATTATCTATATTACATGAACGAAGTATTATTTCTGATTACCAGTTGGATTTCATACTGCAGATATCCCAAAGCTAACGAGCAATCATATATTTTTTGCTACGTACGCTGTTATTATGACAAATTTTAGTTAACCCATTAACAGCTTAAAGTCTACGCACTGCTCGTTCACGCTCAAAAGATGTATATGTCGCTCTCAATAATAGAAGTGTCTCCCAGACTAACTACGTCAAATAAAGCTGCGTAGCTGAAGGAACAATGACCGCCTTCATTGTTGCTCTTGCTATCATCACAATCAGATGGCGCTTCAAAAGGCTCCATATACTCCACTTTCTTTATATGTTCCGTATGTATGTTCCAAATTAATTAATTATACATATTTCTCTCACTTTACCTCAATTGAAGTACATATTAGTTTATGTGTCTAACGTCGACCCACAGACACACCAAATCTGTGAACCATACAACATAAACGGCACAAAAATATATTAAAATATGATGAGGTTATTGTATACTAATAGCTGGGATTTATGTTTTAAAAATGTATATAAATCAGAAATAAATTCATTGACCTTATCTATGATAATACATGTTGGACCTGTGCAGTATATTGCTTTAACATCGATTAATATTAATGTTCAACAATTCTGAAGAATAGAAATGTCAAGCATGTTAATCAAACGATTGCACCTCACCGTATCTAAAGCTGCTTCACCTTCTAGAGTAACCATGCCAACTGATTTTTTCTGATTCAGATTAACTTTTACAATGTTAGACAAATTATGTATAGGAAGAATGCAGTAAAGGGAATCTTTAAATCCATATTGTTTAGTCGATAAGAGATTGTGGTCCTCTATGGATAATTTTCGGGAGTCAGGTGGGTTTGTTGGTCTTTGAATTGGAATAATTTTAGCGATTTAACATGCTAAGAGCAGGTTTTTGATGCAAATATTGTGCTTTGATCAATGCCGGAGATTAATGCCTTTTCGGGTTATGTTATACTTATTTCCTAATCTAACAAGTCATGTAGTGACGTTTGCACTAATGTGGATGTGTCGGTATCAGAATTGAGTGCCAGGATCTTCACCTGATTAAAATAGAAATTTGATAAGGACCTTTTTTTTTTTATTTTTTAATAATTTCAGTAAGCTTCCAGAACGGGTTTGAGTTTTTTTTTTTCTAAGTGAGCATCCACATACAATCTATACTGAGTATTTTTCCATTAAAACTCTGTGCAATTTTCCTACTGCGACAGCATTTCAGTGCTGCTAATAATTGTCATTGCATTCGTTTGTACATTGTCATTGTATCTACTCGTATAAAAATTTTTACAATACACAGAACATGTATATTTTATTGAGTTGAATGACTGACAGGCCAAAGAAGTAGAAGAACTCATTCGTGCGAATGATAAATGAACATTGGCTGACAAAGTGAGTAGAGAATAAATAATGCATTGTTGTCTACGTACTAACATTTCGAAAGCAGACAAATAAATATTAAATTGTTGCAGACAGATTAATATACTCGTAAAAGCATAGAAGAAAAGGAAGGAAAAAACAGGCCAATTATTTCTGCAACAAAATATAATTTTTTCTTAGAAATGAAATGAGAAAATGAGATGTGACTGCAGTTATGGCATGAAAACTAAGTATTATGAAGAACTGAAATAGTTGACTGCTGTGACAGATGTCAAATATCTGGAGATAAGTCAGCAAACTGCATAGCTTAGAAATAGCTAGAATACAAGGAAAAAAATTAAAATAGTAAAATTAAAGCATAAAAGCAAAGGTTTGTTTTAATGAAGCTAGTGTACCTATACACAAATATATATTTTAATATAATTTGCACAAAATATGTTAATACGAATTTAGTCACAATTTTTGCAACGCCTTAAACTAGACATCGGATTGCCCATAATATACATTTAATTGTGATAAGCGTGACATTGCGAGTCTGTCACACTATCCGTTCTACGCTTTATAGTTTGGAAATTAGTTTATAGACTTTCTGCAAGCAGTAGCAACAGATTATATTCTTTGATTATTTTTATATAAAATTCATTAAAAATTTATTTCAAATAAATTTTTACTTCAATTGCCTTCGACAAGCAAGAAAAACATATTTCAAAGTCCCTGCTCGGGCGTCAATGTCATTTTCATAGGAGTTTTTTAGGAAATCTGTCAATTCAAAACCTAAATATTAAAATAAGTACTAACTAACGCTAAAACCGACACAATTTTTCTCATACCAGCGCTCAAATGTACATTGCTGGGTAGACAAGATTGGGGAGGACACGAAACACCGCACAAAGAGGTGACGAAGTTAGTAGCACTACATATATTCTGTCGCAGGCTTAATACTTTAGATATATGTTTATGTTTGTTTCTTTACAGTGTCGCTTTTTCGTTTCATATATATTGTACATACTTTTGATTACCATCAAGTCAAGTACATATGGACATTTCCGTCTGTCTGGCTATCCGTATGCTGAACCACAACTTGAAGACTATAAAAGATGTAGCTTACAAGTTTGAATATATAAATTTTTCTACTTTTTCTTCAGATTACTTGTATACAATATAGGTGCAAACTGTTCTTCTTAAGTCGGGAATGGTACTAATTATATGAAATTTTGGTAGAAGTTTCCTTTTTTAATTGAGCCGAAAATCCTTAAAGTACTCAATTTTACATAATTATTATAAAATATTCTATTTAGGTTCAGATCACATCACTAGAAGGGTTAGTAGTCCCACAAATCTGTCTCATCTTTCTAGGGTTTTGTATGAAAATAATTTTGTACTTGTTTCAAATGCCAAATTTAGTGAAATTTATGTTAATCTTAAAAAAATATTTCTTATATAATTCCAAATCGGACCATTAAACGGCTATGGTTCATACAAAAACTCAAGTCGTTAGAGACATGTCTATCTTACTGGTGTCCCTATGAACTTAAATAACTTAAAAGACTGTAAAAGATAGAGCCTTGAAAGTTAGAAATTTAAGTTATCGCATTCTTTCTTCAGATTACTTGTATTCAATGGAATGGTACATTACCATACAAATCTACACCTCCTTATGGGTTTTTGTGTGTAAAAATTGAATTGATAGAATTATTTCTGCTGAAATCAATAATTTCTTGTAGCTTATATTAATTCCTAAAAAATATTCTATTTTGGTATAGATTGGACCGTTCAAAATGGTAGTACGCATACAAATTTGTCCCACCTTTATTAATTTTTGTATGAAAAAATGTTTTATCCTGTTGTTAATTCAGCTGCAAACGCCAATTTTGGTGGATTTTGCGTCAAACTTAATAATATATTCTATAAAGGCCCAAAGGACCACTAATAGGGATTTCATTATAACAAAATCTCAAGTCTTTAGAGACATGTCCGTCTGTCGTGTTCGTGTTCGTGTGAACATCAAGAACTTGAAGACTATAAAGGATAGAGACTTATAGTTGGCATATTTAGTGTCTCATACTCTCATAATCAGATAAGTAGTATACAATGATCCTTCCAAAGCCTCTTTAAGGGTTAGTATTCATAAAAATCTGTCTTAGTTTCTGAGTTTTTGTATGGAAAAAATTCTGTTTTTCCAATTATTTCAGCTAAAAATAACAAATTTGATGTGTCATACTTCAATTCTAATAAAGTGTTACAAATATTTCCATATTGAACTACTAGGAGGAAGTGCCCCCATAGAAATATGCTACCGTGCCTGAGACTATATAAGAAAAACAATTTATTGTGCTTTAGTTTAGCTTCAAACGAAAATTTTGTTGCATCTTAAACTAATTCCAATAAAATATACTAAAGACATGCATCTGCCTTACCAATTTACAGAGTATCTCGCAGTCGACCACACTCTTTCATACACATATTCTTGCTTGTCATTGCTGCATTCAATGTAAGCGTGCGGTGAACCGCAGAAAATAAAACAATGTATAAACTTTTTGCTAACCGAGGGACTGCCAAGGAGAAGAAATAGCGAAAAAATAATAGATTGCCAGCTTTTCACACTTTTTGTCTTAAAACAAAGTTTATATGTCACAGGAGGGGTGGTTGCAAGGCTCTACATAAGTTACTACAAATATAAATACTTCGCTGTCTGTGGTTGCTGTTATACAGTAAAATAATTTTCGTAGTCGTCTTTTAGGCGCTTGTGCTACGCATTTCTAGTGTTTCAAGGATACGCAAAAACAAAGTAAAAAATAAATAAAAAAGAAAATATAAGCTAACGACTTTCTAGGATTTCCCTAACAATTATTTTTGTATATTTTTAAATGGAAAGTGAAAATGTACAACGCAAGTAAATGGGACAAGGCACAACAGACAAAGTCGCCAATAAAATGGCGACAGCTATTAATGCTTAGCATGTACGTCTGTCTGACGCCGTATGCCATTTGCATAAATAACTTTCTTGAGTGGGATTTGCTTCGAGCACGATAGAATAAATTTAATAACACTTAATGGAATAAAATTGAAACTTTTTTTTTTTTTTTTTCTTAATCTTTTTTGCAGAACACAAAATGCCTCCAAATGCGAATACGGCGGATGAGCCGCAACCAGTTGAGCTGCCACCGCCTGAACTGGAGGCAGCCAATCAAAAGGCTGCCGAAGAAGAAACGACACATCATTCGGTGTTTCGTGAATCTGAACAACAACATCAGCAACAATTGGCCGAAAGTCAAAGAATTGCAGCGGAAACAACAACAATAGCAGCAAAGACAACAACAGAAATTGAGGGTAAGTAGGAAATACTTAAAAGAAAATAATTATATAAGCCAAAAAATTACTTCGCCATTTTACAAAATAACTGTAATCTATATACTTAGAAGCCACCACCACCGCTACGCCAATCATTAAGAAAATCGAACATACTGGCGAAAAGATTACTGAGGCAATTGCCGATCGTACTGGTATGCCTGTTTGGGGTGTTGTCGCAATCATTATACTTGTATTCCTCGTCGTCTTTGGTATTATCTTCTTCTGCGTACGTCGATTTCTGAAGAAACGAAGAACCAAAGATGGTAAGGGTAAGAAGGGTGTTGATATGAAATCGGTACAATTATTAGGATCGGCGTACAAAGAAAAAGTAAGTATCAAGAACGCTATCAAATCTTAGTAGTTATTGGGTTCTGGTATGTCATAGGTTCAGCCTGATATGGAGGAACTCACTGAAAATGCCGAAGAGGGTGACGAAGAGGATAAACAAAGCGAACAAAAGCTAGGCAGACTTAATTTTAAGGTAATTCATTGTTATTGCATTAAGTGTTAAACAAAAAAAAAAAACAAAGTAAAAAGTGAAATTGTGGTCGAATCTTAAATATGTTACAAATAATACTACAAAAATCCTTTAAAGACTCTATATATATGTATATTCTTATATGTACAAACAATAGTCCAAGTGCTACAAGTATCCAACAACAACAAATTATGACACGCACCAACAACAATTAATAACAATTATTATTAATTTAAAATGTTTGGACACTATAATGCAAAACAGTCAAGCGTACAAGTCTTCTTCTTCTTTTTGGTGTACAATTTTTTTATACTCCTTCTTTTTCTATTCTCTCTATATACTATGTACTATAAAACTATGTATTTATGATTATTAACTGCTATACTAAATATTTCAAATTTCTATTGCACACTTATTTCCAATTGACATTTCTTAAAAACAAGTCGAAACATTCAAAGTAAAATTCAGTTTCATAAATTTGCATTCAACATTTCAAAAATAGCACTTTCTAATGTGAGATTCATGTTCATAAAACAGAGGACCATTGAAATTAATTCATACATTTTTTAAGTAGAGAGAATATTTTTGAGTTTTCTAATCTTAAATTTGGTATTAAAGAAAATATGTAGATATCTTTGGATGCAAAAAAAACAACAAAAAAAAAAGAATGAATTAACTTTAGAACCAATTTTATGAAAATCAATGAATGTTCAAAGCTAGCTCATTGAAACTCTTTAACTTTTAACTCAGTGAACTCAGACTAAGTAGGGGTTAGCTCATTGAAGAAGCACAAATAGATGCATATTTTGTTCGCAATTGATTGACGGCAGATTCCTTGCATGCAATGACTTTAACGCCAAGCAATGGCTGTGGGCTGGACTCAAGGGCAGTTAAAAAACTAAATTAACAGATTTTCTGGCAGAATACTGGCAACCATATATCCATACCACGCAAACAACCAGCCATGACACATATACTTTGGTTCATTTATGAGTACATTCCTCACTGAAAGTTAAATATGTAAGACCTTATAGACATAACTTCGAATCAAATACTTCGTATAATAACAATTGATTCACCTTCATGGTGAAATTACTCGGCCCCGGCTCAAACATAAAGGGTTCAGAGTCATCTGCATAATGAAATGTTTTTCTACATCCGAAAAAAAACTCCGCAAAAGATGTATATTTCGTCTGAATCTATTTATCAGAAAAGTATTCAAAGCAGCACTTAAATCCCATTGTGACAGTGGAATGTACTCACTGACAATAAAGTAGAAAAAGGCATTTTCGGAGTGTAGAGTTCTGCTTCTGAACTTAGAGAAGCTCTACAGGAACAGCATTTGATTTTTTTTCGACAAAATGCTTTAAAATATGAACACAAACAAAAGTTCAGCTTTTTCGTTATGCAAGAAAGCTCTATACATCAAGCGACAGTTTTAACATTGACCTCCATTGCGAAATGCTAGAGGAATGCTTGGTGACGCTCTGCAGCCTTGTAGATCGCTTCAGTCATTACTGCCTATCACACATACAAGTGTGGTCGCTTCTATTCAGGTATCAGTAGAATCTACGCCACAACAATATCTGCAACGCCACATTAAAAGTTCTGCCCATAAACGACCTCCATTTGCTGCTAACACTATTCAATTCTGTACTAAAAATACAACCTGAAGAGGACCGCTAAACTTGAAAGTGAGCCTAAGTCATATATGGTATGATATGTCTTCTTTCATCGCTTTCGAAGATTTGGAAGAGACTTTTTGTCTTTGTTTTTAGAGGCCAATGCCCAGGTCACCAGTTTGAATTTCATTCAGAACATGTTAGCAACTCCACATATTTTACTTTTAATAGAGAGTATCTGCCGCCTATCTGCTGTCAAATATAAAAGATAAACTAGCCGTTCCTTTTTACTTAATGCTGCGCTTCTATCTGGCTATTCTCCTTTATAGCTTATATGTGCAGGAGTTCCTCTCTAAGCTCTTCGCAGCTGATCTTCCAAAACCTGGAGAATCAAATGTCAAAAATGATCGTTGTCACGTTTGCCGATGACTTGATGTACTGACCAGGTCACAATGCTATTGAGATTCCGCCAACGGTCTTCAGAATTATCGTGAGGTCTGGGTAAGGAGATGGTATGTCCAGATTAAAAGCCCCACACGCAGGCAGCAATGTATGTTTTATAAGAAGTGTCTCATTTCAAGTATAGCTTAATGCCATAAGTTTGCAACAGTTCACTAAACCTAAGTATATGGGTCTAGTTCCGTATAAATATATTTTCTTCAGATATCATATTTTGGCTACGGTGCAAACCTGAAGAACACGAATGTGCAAGCTTTAAATGCTCCTTAATTGCAGAAGGAGGCTTTCCATCTATATGCAAATAATAGCACCAATTTAGAGATACATTATACAACCTTATAAAGATGGAAATCATGCAAAACAAGACGCTACGGAAGATCTTTGGGTTTGAAAAAATGTACAGGGACCTAAAAGTTCCTTTCGTTGAAGATCGGATCTGCTTTGTTTCCAATTAAATACAATGAGCGCCTGTTAAGTCATGTCAATTGTCTGGCTCGACACCTGGCACACGCTGCTCCTTTAAATCAACTTAAACGGCGCCATTTTGGTCAGCTCAGATTCGCTTTATGCAAACTTAAAACTACGGCTCCTCTCCCAGAAGGCTAATAACCCCGGTTGAACCCAAACATGGATCTAGGGTCAGCAACTGTTTTTGAAGCCATAGCGGAGTTATTTGATCAACAACTTGTTGTCCTCCCAGACCACACCGATTTTTTCTTATATCCCAGATTATAGTTCTGGTGAGGTTTAAGAGAGCAGTAAGTCGTCGACACATGCTCTCTCATAATCTACTAGATCAGGCAGACTATAGACGTGTTAACCAAAACCATGGGTTCAACCTAAAGAAGGCAACAGAAGAGGATTCCCATAAAGTGAAAGTGTAATACGTGGTGTACAACTGATGCTGAGAAAGCAACGGCATTTGCGGATGAGCTGTATGACTGGTTTACATCCTTTGAACTCATAAGACTCATAAGAATGAAGCCTATCACGTATGATGAATTCCGTTTGAAGATGAGCTAATTAAAGCTCACTTAAGCCTCTTTGCTTCCAAGTAATTAACGCCTTCAAGGTAAAGGCAGTATTGTTTCTTTTTAACACCTTGGCTTGCATCCACCATTTCCCCTCGTAGTGGAAATGTTGTATGATTACAATGACTCCGAAACCTGGCCAGTCGGATAATTTTGACGCGTCATATCGACCAAGAGGCTTGCTGCCTATATTCTCCAAATTAATTAAAAGAATTTTTCTGATGGTTGTAAGTGCCTTACCTAACCAAATTTTCAACAAGTGTTAAAACACATCTTGCAAGAAGGCTAATTTGTCTTCTCCCAACTGCTCAATGCAACTTTATTGTTGAAGTTCAGATAGAGCAAGCAATCATTCGCCGCGTTAGAGCGGATGTAGAAAAATTTCAGCGCTGAGGAGAAACTCCTGTACAATTGTCTCGCAGCATAACTCAGATATTCCTTAGGTGGTCATAGACCGCTACATGAGTATGGTTTTGGACAGAAAACTCCCCTGACGCAAGCACAATGTCTAAATTGCTGCAACTACATAAAAAGCTGTAACTGAATTAGCTCTTAGGGTCCAAGAGTCAACTTAGACTTAGCAAGAAAGTATTGACTTATAAGTACTATCGTATTCTCTTATGAAGAACTTCTTCTGAGACCAATGTCTATCTCATTCAAAAAATGCAGAACTTTGCTCTATATCATATCGTACGCGTATCAAATAAAAAATATCTAAGATATTCTGCCATATTCTACTCTAAGTAACGAATGATGATCCAGAAACTTCTGCTAATAAAAATCCAATGTTTTGACTCTTGTGCACATTTAAATCAGTGAATTGCTTCTAATCTGATATTTTGTCCCATGTTGGGCGCCATTTTTTTTAAAACTTTCTTTAAGTAACTTATATATACTTAATTTTTTTCAACTTTCACAAGAAAATTAAACTAATGGTCAAAGTTAGCAGCTAGCTTAATCGTAAGTTTATATTATTAGTATGAGGGTGGTTTGAAAAGTCAGTGAGTTTTTGAATAAAAACTATTAATTAGCAAATAAACTTTTTAATACTCAACACAGTCAAATTTTAGCTGTTACACAGTTAGTCAAGTTTTTTTTTAAAATTTTTGTATTACTTCTAAATAATAGGTTCTCGACTTTATTTTTCATTTTCTCGCTAACAGTCAATAAAAAACATTTAGTACACAACTACTTCATATAAAAATTTAAACTTTTGACAAAACCAAAGTTGTTGCACCACCTCCACAACCACCACAACCAGCACCAACAAATCGACCACAATCATAACATTTAAACATATAAAACTTTTTTATAACAAAAAACAATGAAAACTCGATACTAATAATGCTTTTCTTCTATCATTCTTGCCTACTCATAACTTCGGATGAACACAACTGGAACAAAATATTTTGTTAAATTTCTTACTTTATTTTATGAAACTCTTATTTTTACCATATATGTATATATATCTAGCTCGAGTACGATTTCAATTCGAACAGTCTTGCCGTAACCGTTATACAAGCCGAAGAATTGCCAGCACTTGATATGGGCGGAACTTCAGATCCCTATGTCAAGGTTTATCTGCTGCCCGATAAGAAAAAGAAATTCGAAACAAAAGTACATCGTAAAACGCTCAGTCCAGTCTTCAATGAGACATTTACATTTAAAGTGCGTAGCAATTTTAAGTGGCTGAAAATTATGTTTGTTTAATGGTTTATTATAAATTTTTTTTATATAGAGTTTACCCTATGCCGATGCCATGAATAAGACGCTCGTTTTTGCCATATTTGACTTTGATCGCTTCTCCAAGCACGATCAAATCGGCGAAGTTAAGGTACCGCTCTGCACTATTGATTTGGCGCAAACTATTGAAGAATGGCGTGATCTGATTAGCGTTGAAGGCGAAGGTGGTCAGGTATGTTTCCGTATTATATTAAATTTTAAGCGTATACTATTTTATTTACACAAGGTCTATGCGAAATTTGTTTGGTTTTTCTATTTATTTATTTTTAAGATACAAAACAAATTATTACAAATATTTATAATTTATCTTTATGCGTATACATACAAAATATATATATACAATATTTAAAAATAAACGTGCCTATAAGTGTTTCTTACGGAATTATGAGTTTTTTTTTTTTTTTTTTGTTTTAAAATGTTTTTTAATTTTTTCTAAAAATAAATTTAAAAAAAAAAAAAAAAAACAAAAACAAAAAGAAGCGAAAAAAATTAAAAGAAAAAAAATAACTACGGTTAAACCGTTGTTTTTTATAGACTTCACATGTATTTAAAAAATTAATAGCATAAAAGAAGATGCAAAAAAACCATATAGCTAATGGCGCCCAATCTGGTGCATCACGTTGGGCGCCAATTACATATTTCAAACGTGATACATAATGGTATTTGAGTTCATGCTTAAACTTTTTTCAATTAAACTTATTATAAATAATTGGCGACCAATGTTATGCCTCACATTATGCCCTACGTTGGGCGCCAATTATTTAAAACGTGTTGTTAAATGATATTTTAGTTCACATTTGACTTTTTTCAAGTCAACTTAGGTATATTAAGTTGACTTGAAGCCAACGTTATGTCTCACGTTATACCACACGATATGTCCCACGTTGGGCACCAATTATTTAATAAGCATTATATAATGCTACTTTTCTACATTACATTACCACTTAATATACCAAAGTGGAGCCCAACGAGATGCCCACCATTATGTTTCACGTTATGCCTTATAGTATGCCCCACGTTGAGCGCCAATTATTTATTATACATTGTTTAATTGAATTTTGATGCATAATTGAATTTTTTCAAGTAAATATAATATACCAAATTGGAGTCCAAATTTTTGACTGACGCTATACCCCCCGTTATGCCCCACGTTGGGCGCAAATTGTTGAAAACGCATTGTGTAATGATACATGATTGATTTGTTTAAAGTAAATCTAATATACTAAACAACGTCATTTCTAACGATATATCCCACGTTATGCCTCGCATTGGGCGCCAATTATTTAAAACGTATTATTAAATGCTATTTATATGAATTATTGACTTTTATCAAATAAACTTTAGAAACCAATTGTGTGCACAACGTTTTGTCACACATTATGCCTCACGTTATGCACCACGTTGGGCGCCAATTATTTAAAACGCGTTGTGTAATGATGTTTTAGTACATGTTTAATTTATTTCCAAGTAAACTTAATATACCATACGGGCGCTCAATGCTACACTCCATATTATGCCCCACGTTGGGCGCCAACTACTTAAAACACATTATGTCATGCTATTTAGCTACATATTTGACTTTTTATTCTTTTTTTTAATATACCAAAACGGTGCACAACGTTTTGTTGTACATAAAGCCCCATGTTGGGCGCCATTTATTCAAAAAGACGTTATATAACGCTTTTTTACTATATTTAAATAATTGTTTTTCTACATATTATCAAATAAAACTAGACAGACAAGCTGAACCTACAATTTCCGTTCACTTTTTGTCCTAACACCCTACTTAAAAATTATGTGAAGTTTATAAATAAATAAAAACCTAAACCTATAAAAGTGTGAATTTGTTGGCCTTATGTAACCTATTCTACTAATACTATTACACTGTAATATCAATTGTGTTTTGTGTGTACTTGTATTTTATATACTTTAAAGACCAAAAAAATACAAAATCAACAACTGAAAATTTTTATATTTATAACTCCCAAAAAAAAATTATGTATTAAAAAAATTTGTATTTAATATACAAACTAAAACTCAAAAAAAAAAACAGCTATTACAGTTCAAATTTATCAAAAAACTCAGAACTCTGCTCAGAAAGTTTACTTAAAATAAAAACAAAAACTATAATAAAAACCAAACAAGTTCAAAAACCCTTAACCAAACTTTAAATCATGCAAATAAAAAAAACAAACAAACAATACCAGTAACCAGTACAGAAACAATTACAGCAACAATAACCAACCAACCAACCAACAAATAACATAAAAACAAAAAGAACAAAAGATAATGTAAAGAATTTTCTCCCCAAGAAACCCCCCAAAGTGCAAAACTTTTATTCAACTAACTTTTCTTAAAACACAACAAAAAAAACTGAAATATATAAAAAACACCCAGTTCAAAATGCAAATAAAATTTTTTTAGACTGATACAAAATATTTAAACGAAAAGCAGATTAAGTACAATTAACAACAAATTATAAACAAAAAGCTAAACAACAACTTTTATAAACTTGTTTTTCCAATTAATTTGTTTATAATTATTTTTCCCACTCTAAACTCTTAAACTTACACAACATTGTTTTTGTTTATGAAATGTTTATACAATATATAGAAAATATTTCAAACTACAAAACACCAACAAAAACTTTTACAAAAAAAATTTAAAAAAAAAACTCTGAAATATTTCTTTTCCAATTCCCTCCCACAACAAATAACAAAAAAAAAAAAAAAAAAAAAAAACAAACAAAAAAACTTCTTCTTTCGAAACTGTTTCGAAACTAATCTTGATTTCTTGAACTTTTGTAGAAGGTAAATACTATGAAAAAAAAAAATTCTATAAAAAAAAAAAAATTATACACACTTTGCATATTTCAAACTTTTAACTACTATCTCTTTCTACCTAACTATAACTCAAACTCTCTCTATATCTATCTATCTCTCTCTCTCGCTCTACTGTATACTACATACCTCTTAGTTAAAGTTTTATTTCGTCTAACTCACACACCAGTACACACTCCACCGCAGACAGTTTATATTAAAACTCTTTACTAACAAATCTTTGAATGAATTTTGTTATGTCTGCATTTTTTCTCGCATCATTAATATTGTAGTTGAATTTTTTGTATTTACAAATGACTTTCGAATCACTTTTTTACTATTTACAACTTATATAAAAAAAAAAACTATTTAATTTATTTAAGAAATATATATCCGAAAATATTTAATCACTTTTGCAAATGTTAATGCAATAATCACACTACAATATTATTTTGTTGAGAAAGTATGTAGAAATTTTAAAGAATAATAACACACAGACACATCAGTATGGTTGTGCAGAATTTTGAAAAGTAGAAATTAATATATATTGTATTAGGAATTATTATATAATTATAATCAAGCAAGTGCCTAATAACTTATGAATAAAAAGCATCAGGCTTAAAAATATGTTTAGTTAATAACATATAATTAGCTATTGGCTAGGTCAGGTTCGAAAAGAATACAATTTATCCGCGCTAAAATATGATTACATACATTCGCAACGAAGCTACTACCCCACATTGGGCGCCAAATATATCTATAATAGAAAAAAAATTATGTCGTTTACAACGTGGAAAAAAAATATTTTTTGCAATCTACAAATCCATATTTTCAAGAAGGAGTTTTATTTTCCATATCAGACTAGGCACCACGTTGGGCGCCATTCGATTAAAAATTTTTAATCATGATAAAATAAATGAACGAACCTTGAATTAACCGCACACATATCGATGTAAAAATTATTACTTAACAATTTCCACTTCAGCTTAAGCCCCTCGTTGGGCGGCAATTAATTAATATACATTGAGGTGTTCGTACTACAATATCTTAGTTTATTTTCAAAGAAATTAACAAAACAGTGTATTATCCTCATCGATGCCCCACGTTGAGCGCCAATTTTTTTGTGCCACGTTGGGTACCAATTAATTAATAAATATCGAGTTGTTAATTGAAAAACATTCTAGTTCATGTTATGTTATTAAATTAACAGAGCTTGAATTAAGCTCGTCGATATTACATTAGCTTCGATTTTCCTATGCAGCTTAAGCCCCTCATTGGGCGCCAATTGTTTTATACCTAATATGATTGCATACTTTTGCACGCACTAACTACAATGCATTTTATCATGAAGAAACTTTAATTTACAATTCAGCTTAAGCTCCACGTCCACAATAAGTAGTTCTGCTATGAATCTACAGCATAATAAGTACATCAGCCTTCGTTGCTGATTCGTTAGAAATGGACTTCGTGTGCCCAAGCTTTAAACACAGAGGCTATCCAATCAACAACCCATATTTTTCATTGTTCATATGACCTAAACAAGTAGTAGTCGGAATGAGCGATGTCTAGATAATACGGCGGGTTGGGTAGGACATCCCATTTCAGCTTTCAAGGTCTTTCAAGGTCTAAGCCGGTTTGCAACATGTACCGAAGCGTTGTCATGCTGTAAAATCCATTTGCCGTGCCTTTCTTCGTTTTTTGTATAAGTCTGATAGCGTTTCTCTGTAATCGTTTTATTAGAACTAACCAGCTCGTAGTTGTCTCACCAAATACAGAGCATAAGTTCCACGCCGTGCATATTCGGCTTTGCGAAGGATGTTAATGGCTAGCCGGGAAAAAACCGTAACTTTTTGTACTTGGAGTTGTCATTTGCATCGCCAGTAACAATTCGATGGAAAATACTCTTTTTTTGGCTTTCGTGAAACTGTTAACAAGCGAAAAATCGTCTTTTGACTTCGCGCGTCTTCAACTTTGCTTATTGTTTGTGAACTAATCCATCTTCCTCGGTAACTCTTGCACTTAATTAATATCTAATAATATAGTTTATCTTAAAACCATAAGGACTTTTCCCGATCCTGTAACTTAATAACTTTAATATAGCTTTACCATCCGAATAAACTTGGCTAATTTGGCAGTTGACTCTTCTAATCATGACTTCGATTCTAGTCTATTTTAAGTCTACGCTGACCAAGTCCGCATAACCAGTTTCTTGAATACTTTTAACCAGATTGCACACTCGTGTTTTATCATGTCGCGACCAAGACAATACTGTTTAGCATACAAAACTTTCTGGTCCCTATCAGCCCAGATTGCACATTGACTTTTGACGCCATTACCACATTCACGGTCCGCACTTGCCACTATGTATTTGACTCTAATATGATGTAATATACATGGTCCAACTGCCTTTTAATCCCATTGTCCATTGCCTCAATTGACCAACAACAAACTACATCACCCACACGATTGTGAATTTCCAACAATAAATTATCTTAACCCGGCACTTTTTCCATTCATTCATTCTTTTCCCTTACTCAATATTTTTGCCACCACTGTACCCAATTACCAAGCGCCGATGCTGTAAAATATTGACAGTCGACGCTGCTGTTAAATATTAACAGCTGCTGCCTTTAACATTTATATATATTACAGTGGCAGAAATCTCAGATACTTTAGTTGTTTATTCTGTTAGAAGAATATGATCTACTCGCATTAAGTTTGAATTAATTTGTTTGTATTAATTTTTCCAGCGCTTTGTAGGGAAACAGTATTATTAACTACCAAATTAGAACTGTATATCAAAGGAGTTTGCTGTAATTATGAATGGCAGAGATCAGTGAATGGTTTCTAAATTAACATAGCTCATTGCTTCCCTTATAAATGTGAACACTGCTGAATTAAGAAGATGAGTCTCTGTTCTACTTCAGATTTATTTTCATCCGAAGCATTATTGTTTTCAGTGTAGCAGTTAGCTTCTGCTTAAAAAAGCTGTTTCCGAGTCTTAATATCTAACAACCATGCTGATGCGTATAAAACCATTAAAAACATTTTCCTTTATACACACTCTACCATAACTTAACAACAACACTATAAACACACTACACAAAAACAACTTATAAACGAAAACTGACCAAACATAACAACCTAAGCTCTTTACATTTTTTGCACATTGAACTTTGTTTAAAAACAGTAATAAAAAACAACTTTTATAAATAATCAAACTTTACAAAAATAATACTAAAACCAATGTAGTACATTGCACCCAAGTTTTGCATTTCTCTCAGTTCCGCAGTTCAGCAAAAGAAGCTACAATTAAGAATTAATAGAACGAAATCCCGCTTTTGAATTTGCGAAAACTACTAAATTAAATTTGTATAATAAATGCACTGACTTAAAGCTAAAAGATAAAACAAAACATTGGTCAAAAAAAAAAAAAAAAATTATTTCTATACATACACTTGTACATGCATACAGCAATACACAAAACACGCACACAGTGAAACCCTGCTAATAATGTACACATATTCACTCTTTTCACAAAAAAAAAAAAGAAAAAAACTATATTTTAAAACTTTAGTAAAAAATGCTTTGGAATGTTAAAAAAAAAATCAAATTATATACTGCATTTTTATATTAAGATATACCACTAATTTAATTATTACTTATATAAAAAAATATATATTACATTATTTAATCAATAACCTATATTTAGTTAGACACTGCAAAAACTATTTATTATCTACAACATAAAAAAAAAAATTATTGCATGTTTTGCTTTGAACTTTTTTAAAAACTAAAAACTTTTTTTATAAATATTTACGAAAAATATATACACAAAGTTTTCCTAACTGAAGCATCATATATATCTATATATATTCTTTGAAAAGAAAAATCTGCAAAGAAAGGTATTGAAAATTATTTTGAGTGTTATTTACAAGGTAGTACAGTCAAAATTTGTATGTAGATGGCCTAATTTCTACATTACTTAATAAATGGTTATACACCACGTTGGGCGCCATTTAATTAATTACCTAAATTATTGGCAGAGTCAAGGACTAATAATATTTTTATGGATATATGATTATGCGCCATTTCGAACGCCAATAATCTGTCAATTAATTTAATTGCCCAAATCCTGTATAAATAAAACGTATCTAAATTAATAAACAACCAGATCTGTGGCTTGGTGACTGCAATAAAACCTTAATAAAATGTATATCCCCCTTTTCTGGAACTATGTTCTAAGAATTTTATGGAACTTAGCTGACATATTAACATTAGTTAAAAAAAATTTACTATTATACACCATGTTAGGCGCCAAATAATTCGTATCCATTTACAAGAAGAGGGTTTTAGTTCGCCTTCAAAAAGCCTGAATTAATCTGAAAAAATATATCACCTTGCTCTTGTTATTAACATCGATAATATTTACATCTATTACATCTTTAGAATATCAAAAAATATATACATTGTGCCCCACGTTGGGCGCCAATTGATAATTGGGTTCGTATAAGTGTTAGTTTATTTTACCAAACCTATTATAATCATGAATCTAAGTCTTCGTAAGTACATATCTATGGAAATGGTTGCTGACTTGTGTCAAAGTTAGCCGGGGTCAAACTTAAACAGCTGTTTTGATGATCCAATGAGCTGTTAGTTACAGTTGTGATTGGTCAGTTTTCAATGATATCTTCAACGATTTCGTTTACGCCTCACATTGGGATGCATTAAATTTGTGTTAGAGCATTAAAAGTATTTAACAATGCCTGAGTAATCGATGCAGAAAAAGATCACCTCACAATCGTTGCTCGAACCATCTACAAACGATATTTTAATGTAGAAGGTCTTTATTTTGCTTCAGAAAAGGATAGAAACGAGTCTCACGTTGGGCGCCAACTAATTCTTACATATTGACAAGTATTTTAAATTGAGAAAAAAAACTATTTAACAAAGTCTATTGGAACGCCCTATTATAAACAAAATAATAGTGCAATTAAAACTAATATGAATACAATTACAATATGCCCCACGTTGGGCGCCAATTAATAATGAGCTGTTTGTATTATAATATTTTAGTTCATGTTGAAACTGTTTAATAATGCTGTGAAACTAAACTGAAACTGCAAGATAATGATCCACGTTGGGCGCCAATTAATAAATAAATTAATAAATCGTCCCATTTTTGACACATAACTACTACACTTAATTTTATTAAAAAGATATATTTATGGCCCAAACCTACATCATTCTAGAACTAAACTTATGCTTATTAATAAATCATCTCATTGATGGCCCAAATCTACTACACTCAGAAAACTAAACTTTTTATACGTTATGTCCAACGTTGGGCGCCAATTAATAAATCGTCCCATTTATGGCCACTAACTACTATACTTAATTTGATTAAAAAGATCTATTTATGGCCCAAAATCTACTACATACGATTTTATTATGAATAATGCTTAAATTTCACTTCAAAAAACTAAACTTAATGTACAACAGCACCCCACGTTGGGCGCCAATTTATAGATCCCACCTTTCATGGCCGAAATCTATTACACTTAATTTTTTTTTTTCTGAAGAATGTGTAATTTCCACTTCAGATAACTAAACTTATTATACATTTATGCCCCACGTTGGGCGCCAATTAGTTAATCGCCCAATTTATTACCCAAACCTATAAAAGTCAATTTTTTTTATGAAGATACAATTTTCTCTTAAAAAAAAATTAACTTAATATACAATTATGCCCCACGTTGGGCGCCAATTAATAAATCGCCACATTTATGACCCAAATCTACTACACTCAAATTGTTTAAAGAACATTGTATAATTTTCTCTCGAGAAAAGTAAATTTTATATAAGATTATGCCCCATGTTGGGCGCCATTTAGTAAATCACCTCATTTATGGCCCAAATCCACTACACTCAAATTTGATTATGAGAAATATGTGATTTTCACTTCAAATATAAACTTAATATACAATATTATACCCCACGTTGGGCGCCAATTAATACATTTATTTGATTCTTCAAGCAAACATCTCTACATACATTCAAACCAATTTCATTCAAAATTTTCAATGCCTACTTTGCAGATTTTCTTACACCTAAACACACACACACACAGCAAATTCATAAACATAAAAACTTTATATATATATATATATATATAATAAATATAAAATCAAACCATATTTAATTGAACATACGTTTATTATTTATTTATAAAATTATTTCTTTTCATTTACTCAATTCAACAAAATCTACTTACTAAAAATTGAAACAAAAAATTTTAATAATCTCTTCATTTTTCTCTCTAATTACTATTTTTTTAATGTATCGCTAAAAAAAATAAAATCTCAAATCGACAAACCAAAAAATCCACATAAATTCGAAAATTATACATAAATCATAAATTAAAAAAATTTACCAAATTCTTCGATGCCAATTAATGAAATCAATCAAACGAATCTTAACACGTAAGTACCAGAAAATCTTTAAATCTATAAGAACTCATATTATCGAATTCTATATTATGTTTTCGTTGTTGTCATCTGTTGTCTATGTTTCGTTTGTGTTTTCTTGTAATTGGTTCCTTAAATAATATAAAATTCTAAATGATGAGTATACATATATGCATATCTATCATAAACGATATATAATGATTGGTTAAAAACTGATGTCTTCGGATATAAGCTAATTTCAATATTTCGATATGATTATACTAAACTTTTGTAATTGCTTTTTTTGAAACGATAATTATTTTATATACTTAATACAAATATTTGCTTTATTCAGATTTTTCAGTTTGCATAAATCTTTGTTATACTGTAATGTTAAAGCAGAGCTTCGATATAGAAAAAAAAAAATAAATAAATACCAGAAAAACGATATTTTTTGTTTTTTAATAATTTTATTTAAATGTATAATTATTTAAAAAATAAAATATTTATGATTTTCTTTAATATAAAATTTATTTTTATCAAACATTCACAAAAAACATTAACATTAGTTCTATTAAAAGTATGTTTATATGAAACAAACACAACTTTGCGGTAAGTGACTTGTACTCTAACTTTCTATATAAAAATCCTCTCTCTCTCTCTCTCTCTCTCTCAGCTCTAAGACTAATTTTTCGATTAACACATTAATAGATTTACTAGAATTCGTAATTTTTGACTATGATTATGTACACAGATTGGTAAAAAAAAAAAAAAAAAAAAAATTAAAAGAGAAAACCCTTAGGCTGAGTGCGAAGAATGGTGTTGTTTGGCTCAATTTTGTATTTTATAGATTGGAGAAATCTGGAGATAGACCGACTAACAGACTATCAGATGGGCAAAAAACCCAAACCTACTACAATCAATTTTATGCCCCAAATTGGGCGCCAATTGATAAATCGCTCAATTTATAGCCTAAACGCACTTCATTCAATTTTATGAATAAAGTGTAACATCCATTTGAGAAAAGGGGAAACTTAGCATACAACTATGCCCCACGTTGGGCGCCAATCAATTAGTCGACTAATTATTCTACCAAACTTACTACAATCAAAATTTTAATGAAAAAATTTGTAACTTCCGAATATAAAATAATGTTCCACGTTGGGCGCCAATTATTGCCCAAAGCATCCACATTCAGTTTTTTTACTTTACAAAATGAAATACGACTATACCACACACATTGGGCGCCAACCAAAGTATCGCCCAAAAAGTTGTCCAAGTTTACTACAATCAATTTATCTATGAAGAAGGTGTAATTTTCAGTTAAGAATAATTTAACATAATACACGTTGGACGCCAAATAATCAATCGTATAATTTATCGACTAAATCTACTCTAATTAATTTTTTTATGAAGAAGGTGTTATTTCCAATTTAGAAAACTGAACTTATTGTATGATTGTGCCCCACGTTTGGCGCCAATTGATTAATCGCATTATGGCTCACCCAAAGCTACTACAAATCAAGAAGACGTAACTTTTAAACTTAATACACGATTATGCCCCAAGTTGGGCGCCAATGAAATAAACGCTCAATTTATCGCCAAAATCTAAAACATTTAACTTTTTTATAAAAAAGGTTTGAACATCAGAGAGAGATAAACTTAGTAAATATTTATGGAACACGTTGTGCGCCTATTAATTATTCACTCAATTAATCCCCCAAACATAGCACAATACATTTTTTTTATGAGAAACAAGTGAGCCACACGTTGGGCGCTAATTTCATTTTTTTTTTTTTTTTTTTTTTTGTATGAAGACGGTTTAGCTTCCACGTCAGAAAACTAGAAGTAATATAGAAGTATGTCCCACGTTGGGCGTCATTTTATTAAACATCAAATTTATCGTCCGAACCTACAACACTCAATTGTTTCATGAAAAAGGTATAAACGTCCAATTTATCATCAAAACCTACCACAATTAATTTTTGTATTAGAAGGTATTAGAAGGTCGCCTAAGAAACACATTAAATGTTTCCCTAGCTTATGACCAAGCACTGCAAAACAAAAATGTAGGAAATTAATAAGAAAAAATGATACTGATAAAAAGTATTTTTCACTCCACGGATAAGTGCCTTATAAAACATTTTTTTTATATATGAAAAGAAAAGGGAGGACGGAAGTATCATAGCTCGTTCAAATTCAATTGCATATAAAATCGTCATTAATTATCCGATTTTGATGAAGTTTTGAGATTTTGGCAAAGAGAAATATTATCTCTATACTGGGATACTTAATTTGTTTGTGCCGAAGAAATTTTACCCCTAAATGGGATTTTTTGGGGAAAAATTTTAAAATATGTGTTTGTGGGTTTTGAAATGTTCGTTAAAAATGTATTTTACTACATATTTCGAACTTTTCACTACTAGAAAAAAAATTACAAAGTTAGTCCCCCCCGCCCCCCGTCGAAGACAGCGGCTCACCCCTCCCCCCTTCACCGAAAGCTGGATACGCCCTTGACCAGCTATATTTTTTATATAAAGGAGAGGCACAGAAATATGTACAAACAGCAAATCTTTCTACAAACAAAGACAAAATTGTGCAATACAAACTTTTCACACCATAAATTCTTCGAACTCACACACATAAAAATGCGCTACGAGTACAGCCGATCTGTGTTATATAAATAAACTAAATTAAGCAAAAAAAAAATATTTCAAACTCACCTTAGATTTGTACAATAATTTGATTGTGAAATAAATGCTACATAATCATTGGCAGATCAAATTTCCAAAAGAAAATCAAAAATTTTTACAAAACTGAAACCAACGAAAAAAACATATTTGTAAAATAATTTTTGACCAAAAACTCTACTAACTATATATAAATACTACTACTATAACTACTATATTTTTTGGAATGCTCGAAATTAGCGCTTGTTTTCTTATACAAGAAAAATTTAGATTTCATTACTACTTACCTTACTACTACTGCTACTACTTTCTCTACTTAGCTGGCATTTTCTTTATATGAACTTTTATTAAGAACTTAACTTAAGAAATTCGGACAATAAATACCAAAAAAAAAAAAAAACAACAAAAAAAAAGTAACACATAAAGAAATCTTATTTATAAATGTTTAGTTGAAATGTACAGTAAACTATATATCTATATAAATATTAAATTTCTTTTATTATTTATTATTTTTAATTTTAATTTTCTTGTAATAACTTCTTTCATACAGTACAGTAATATGAGAAGAAGAAAAACCTTAAAGTATATATGAAATTTTTTTTGCATTTTGTGCAGTTGATTTTGAGCTGGGTGCATAAATTTATAAAAACTAATTTATGGAAAAAAGACTTGTGTATTCTAACTTATGTCTAAATAGTTATAACAACTACAACAACAACAACAACAACAACAAAGAACAATGAAGTACACTCAAAGAAATACAATTCTTTATTTTAGTTCACCTTAGCATTTTTCTTTTAAATTTTCTATTCTTTTCGAATTTTATTTGTTTTAAAATAAAATATTTCTTTTTTTTTGTTTTTTTTTTTGTTTAATATTTTGAATAAATACAATCGAAGCTCTAAGACGTGCAGTAAATGTGTTAAATGTATTTGTGTGGCGTTCTATAAACTATATAAACTTACACTCTTATATAATTACAATACAATATAATATATGTAGTTATATCTACTACAATAATTAATATACATGAAACATAACTACAGATGTTTATTATGTAATCGATTGCGAAGGCGTATTTACATACTCGTATTATTTAATATACTTACATACGTACATATTATTGTATACCTCTATATGTATACGTAAATTGATGTGTGATACTTTTATGTAAAGATATTTGTTTTGTGTTTCTTATTCAATGTGTAAACTTCTGACTTAATTGTTTTACCGTATTTATTTATTGTTTATTAAGTATTGATATTACTCGTATTTAGGTCATGAGTTGGTTCAATGATTTGAATGTGTGATTTGATTGAATGGAAGTTGAAACAAAAGCAGCAAACAAGAATAAGAGTATTGTCTTTTGCATAGTGTTTGAGATTGATCGATTAATACTGAATTTGTAAGGCATACATATGTATGTATATAAATATATGTAGTACATATATTGAGTCCCATGTTGGGCGCCAATTCAAGTATTGCCAAATTTATCGTGTTATCAAGGGCGTAATCCATTTCCACTTTAAAAAAAATTAACTTATTATCATTTTATTACAAAGATTTATGTTAAAACCTATCACAAAAACTGAACTTAATACACTATTGTGCCCCACGTTGGGCGCCAATTAATTAAATGCTTAATTTATCGTACATAATAACTACTAATAGTTTATGCGCACATTGGGTGGCAAATAATTAACTACCAATTTTATCGCCTTAACCTATTACTAATCGTAATTAAGAAGAATACGATAAATTTTTATACGCTTTATATAGTAAGCTTACAGTTGAATAAAATAACCTTTGTTCCTTTAAATATAGGGTATAAAAAAACAATTCCGAAATTTTTAAGCGTCGAACCATGTCACGCGTAAAGAACTGAAAAATCATCATAAAGCTTGAAGTTATATGAGACACAACTTTAACATAGACTATTTCAGTTAGGTCTATCTAGCATAGAGATTCCATGATAAACAGACCAAAGAAGCTTATGAAAGGTATTAACGTTTGCATACACATGCTAACTTTCTCCAGTGCGCTGTCGAGCACAGAAAAGAACTATTATTTCCATAGTTTGTGTATTCATAGATTTTTTTTTTTTCAATGTTTTTAACTGCTACTAGTAAAAATAAACAAAATCTTTCATCATTGGAGCAGAAACCATCATAACAACAACAATATATGAATCAGTGATGTGAAGATCCAGTTCATCAAAATTGTCAGCATTGAAAAGCTTCTCATGTGAGAAATCGAAACTCCCAACATTCAAATCATCGGCATATAATCATGGATTTATCATGCATTTACAACCACATTTTTCTGCTACTTTAGAAAGCATAGCCACTGATTCTAGTTGTTTTACATTAAGTTCAAATGGTTAAGAAACTACATAACATTGCTATAGATGTATATGTTTGTCTGCGTTTAGTGTCGCTTATTCGTTTCATCGATTTTTAAATCACAACGTTGTTAAACTAGTTGTAAAAAGTTAAAAGCTTCAAGCTTTAACAACACTATTTAGGTAATTTTTTTTTCTACTCCGTATTGTCTAATGAAGTTATTAATTCTTTTAGGCTTACCAGATTCTACTATATATCAGAAAAATCCTTATCCGAACATTTCTTTCCAAACAATAAACAGATTCTCTTAAACTCAGGCGAATGCATTAAAAATAGTGTTGCTCCGTAGGTAATGGGTTTCTGGTGAGCAGGTGAAAAGGGCCTATAAAGTAAGACGTGACGATAAAATCGCATGAAAAAATTTCTTGAATTTATGCATCATTTAAGCAAATCGTCTGAAATATTAAGCAAGAATCACTTGTTCTGGAAGTACTTTCATTGAAGGCAGGTCTGCAAAAAAAAAAACTCAATTACGTAGTCTCATTCGTTAGACTTATAAAGAACTCTTTCAAGTATTAAATGAAATTACCAAATATGAAATTGATTTTCAACTTAGCAGTCGATGGAGGGTAGATGAAAATATGCTATAATATACAGTGATATGTTTAGACGATAATTTTTTATTATTTAGCTATGACTTCTTCCGGCTTAGTCTCGCAAATACAATCAGCTCATAATTGCTTATTTTAATGTCTTAAGAGCATGTTTATTCTGTAGATCGCTCTGCGGTACTGAGGTACTAATTTCTCATATCACTGATCTACACCTGCATAAAAATTGTAGTCCCTTTTTCGCAATGAGTACAGGTTATAAAGAATCACGTATAAGTACATAAAACTAATATTTTAAATCTTGTGGAAGAAAGCATTAAATAATTCATTAAGATCCCAATCGGGCAACTTAAAGAGGTGGACACCATACAATAAGTTAAGTCGATATAGAAAAGTCCGTCTGTCTCCCTATGTACATCAATATTTGAAGACTATAAAATATAGATCATTTAAGTTTCTTCTATCTCGACTTGCCAAATTTGGTGTATCTTTGTTTTAATGAAACATTTTATATATGTAAGACCATATCGGATCTCTAAATGATCTATCAACCATTGCACTGTGGTTGCGCCCATAAGCTAAAATTCAAAAAATCCATCTAAAAATATTTAGTCAAAATGTAAACAAATTGTCTCAAAATTGTCAAACATTTCTTAATAAATTCTTCTTGTGAAATTAATTTGATTGATTTATTATATGTTGTGTATTTTTGATTGATTATACTTTTTTTTTGTGTATTTTGTGAACGTCATTTTCATGTTTATATAGACTTTTAGTTATGTTGCCCCCCGATTCCCCCTTTATGAGTGTTATCAGTGTATTTGTCAATGTTTTAAGGTAATAAAAATGTTAAGTGTAGCTGCATATATTATTTGTTTTGTGAATATTCATGAATAAACTCAAGCTGTCTTACTGTTTTCAAGGTCAAATTTGCGACGCAATCTGCTGCTCTTCCTTTGGTTTTGTGATGTGACTTTTGTGTTCGTCATTTGTGTTTGTAGACAATTTTGCATATTATTATTTTTTTTTTTTTATATTTTTATGTTATCTTTTTCTATAGGCGTATATCTTTGATCTTTGGTGCACAGAAAAGGGCACGAATGCAGAAAAAACTCGTTGTGTGATTAGTTTGGTAGAAGAAAGCATTAAAAACAAGGGCTACGAAGTTGAGATGAGGAAACTTAAGAATTGTATTGTTGAGCCTACTTGTTCTCCTCAACAAGGGGTTTCAAGTGCTGAACGTGGACGACCCAAAATTGATTTTGCTGAGTCCTCAAAAAGGAGGAAACGTCGTCGGATAGCGCTGCTAAAAAAACATGATAAGTCTGCAGCTTCTGTTTTGCGCTCATCCGATTCTCCTCCGATAGCTGAAATATATGCAGAAGTCGAGCTGCAGAGTCTACTAGACAACACTAGGAACGGAAAACAGATTAACATTAATTGGAAAATGGGGTTTTGATGGCAGTATTGGGCACAGTGAATACAAACAAAAGTTTTCAAGCTGTAATGACGATGATAGATGTCTATTTGTAACATCGTACGTCCCAATTCAGCTTATAACTGAAAGTGACACCAAATAATATGGAAAAATCCTACACGCTATTATACGCCAGTTAGACTTAAGTTTAAAATGGGAAACCGCCACACTATCCGTTGAAGAAGAACTGTATGTACTTTAAAAATAAAATAAAGAATTTAATGCCAACCGAATTTCGAATTCCCAATAAAAAATTATTCATAAATCGTAGCCTGCAACTTACTATGGTAGATGGTAAAGAGTGCAACGCGTTAAGCAATACGGTGCAACTCCCACCGAAATGAATAATTTAGAAAAATGTCTTATAAAAAAAGTTGATAAAAAGTATTTTGAATTCGGCTTATCACCACTTCATTCCTACATACGCTTTTTTGAGTACTTTTTGCACATTTCATACAAGTTGGAAATAGAAATGTGGCAAGCAAGATCAACAGAACAAAAGCTTAAAATACTGCAAAGAAAAGAACGAGTCCAAGCGAAATTTCGCTATAAAATGGGAATAATTGTTGATAAGCCAAGAGACGGAGGCAGGAAATTTTTTAGTAACCCGAGTTTGACATCTGATATTACAGGCATTGATGAAACAGTGATAACCCGATGCATCAGGATATTTCATTAATGCTAAAAAATTCGAAAGCTTCGATACTGCTAAGCAGTTGATAAAAATATATTCATGGTACTATCTTGTACTATCTGTCGATTGGAGAACTCTCAGAGGAAGCTGCAACAAAGAAATAAAGAAGTGCCGGCTGCAACATACTCGAAAGATGTCTCGCATATTGACAAATACAGATTTCAATCAATACACTTCTTTTGCGTTCAGACCCTTTTATAACAGGTCAAAGAAATATTTATGGCCGCGGCTCCGTACAAGTCCAACCACTGTGCATTGGTGGTGTTTTGTAAGAAAAACATTTTATTACGGTTTTTTTTTAACTTGAAATAACAACTTTTGGTGTATCGATAATATATCCATCCCGGATCCAGTAGGAATTTATGCCAAATATAATTTTAAGGTTCATTGATGTTACAGGGTATCTTAAATTCTATCACACTTAACTGTAGGTTTTTTTCTTGTTTTAAATTGCTACGTGGTTCGCACCTATCTCTAATATATATTTGACTCTCAGAAATGACTGACATCGCGTTCGAAGAGGGACTACCTTTTTTTTAATTTCTTCAAAACACTTTATGCATTGTTGTATAGTTCTTTCATTGATACATAAGATGTCCAATGGACCAGCAGTTTGGCATGAACTAGCAGCGGATCATTATAACTGTTGAAGAAGAAAGAAATTCATTCCTCGATGGTAGCCAAATCGAAGTCATTATAGAAGTTAAATAAACGATCTCAATACCAGTGATTAGGCGCTTAACTTAACTTTAGTTTGGAGTAACTGGCACAGGTTACAATCATACTTTGCCAAATTTGGATACCACATCTCTAATTTTGAGAGACTATTTACTGGCAGAATATGCCAAATAATTAGCCTTATTGGCTTAGAGTATTGCTTCAAGGTAGACTTACAGAGAAATTCAGAACTTTCTCTCTGACATGCAAGTATACTTGAAGTCCTTCTGTTGCCTCGCATTCGCACATTAAAATTAAGAGAGCACCCTAAAGAAGTGACACTATATATCAAATTTTATAATCTATAAAAGTGTCAAAAAAAGGTGTCACATTATGTCACGAATAGCACTTAAATTAGGGCCACGGGAATGGATTCATATATGAAAAGAGTTCACATCAGTTAAATTAACTTTTGGATAAGATTTAATGTTTCCCAGTTCTTCTTTTTTATGGTTAGCTTTTGATTTCAATCAATGCGTGTTAAACTCTTGGATTCCATTCCAATTCTGTTAGTGTGTAACTGTACTTTCTCAATATCTCATCTATTTACATATAAAAAAACAGTAGATTGAACATTTATATCTGTGGGTTTGTGCGCGCATCACGTAAGTGTCACTTGTTTGACACAAAATCAAACTGAGTGAAAGTTAAGCAGCTTTATTATGTGCAACACTTAGCATTTATTTCAACAAAATCGAACAGCATAGTCAAAAGATATTAAAATTTAATTATAAATTAAATTTCTAAGCTTAAAAGTTGCAAGAGAACAACGCTATTCAAATGGTTAACTAGTGCTTTTCAAACCTATGGCATATGTGCTAATCAAACTGCTGGCAATTTAATTTCCTCAAATATCAAATATTTATCAATATAAAAAAAATTGCGTATGAGTTGCAGCCCTAAATTTAAAATGAACTTGTAACAGTGCGACACAGAGATAGTTTTATTGCGTAACTTAAGTTTCTTTAAGCTTTCTCAGTTGAAAAAAAAAAAACTATTTCGCAAATTTCACTTTCCGCTGTTTACTATTTTTTTCTAGGCAGCATTACTAGTTATATTAATATAGTCTATATGAATTCTATAGCCTATGATTTAATAATAATGAATAATTTAAATAAAATCGGTCAAGTGCTTTAGGCACAATTTATAGTAGTGTATGAATGTTTAAATGTTTGGATGTATTGAATGATTGCCCAATTCTGTTGCTATTTTACAAAAAAAAAAAAAAAAAAAAAAAAATCGCGTCGTACACTTAAACTAAACACTAGTTACAAATAATTTAATAAAAATTAATAAAAAAAAACTAAGGGAAACTTACAACGCTCCCCTATTAAACTTATTTATGTATTTGTTTATTGCGAAAAAAAAAGAAATATATATACATATATATAATAAATGATGTGTTCAATGTTGTATTATTGCTGAAAAATAAATAATTATATATAATATAATATTATTAATAATAAACTAATTAATTTGTTTACAAATTTTTTCTTGCAATTTTTTACTCTTTTTATTAAAAAAAAAAAAACTAATAGGAAAAGCTTGGCGACATCTGCTTTTCACTGCGTTACGTACCAACTGCTGGCAAATTGACCGTTGTTATACTCGAGGCTAAGAATCTGAAGAAAATGGACGTCGGTGGATTGTCTGGTAAAAAAGCTAGAAGCCAATGCGATGCAAAAATCTGCTTAATACATGAAAAACAAATACTAGCCAATGAAATTCTATATAAACTTTATATATATAGAATTTTCGAATTAAATAAAAATGGCGTGTATTATGGATTTTTGCATCGTTTGGTGTTTGATATGCTCGTCTGTGTATGTAATTTTTAAATGATTTTAAATGAAAAAAAAAAAAAAATATTTTTTATTTTCTACACATATACATACTTTAAAATATTTAATTACTATTTTTTTTTTTTATTAAAACAAAATGCTTGGCAAAAGAAAGCATTAAAAAAAAAAAACGAAGTATTTTATGAATATAAAAAAAAATTATTTTTCTTGCATTTTACTCTAAGAACAACAATTTAAGCTACTCTATTTAGCATAAACTTTTCTTACAAATACTTACAATAATTAAACATCAAAGCGCGCTCTAATCATTCAGAAAAAATAAATAGTATATATATATATATACGTTATATTATTTTCAACTGGCAACGCTGTTCATGGCAGTGTACAACACTGTTCAGAAATAAAAAAAAAAACAGTGCAACAGAATCATATTTTTTTTTTTTATATATTTTAAATAAAATCAATGTAAAAATGTTGTTCAATAAACATTTATTAATAATTAATGCCTGTCTTGAATGCATATAATTTTTATTTTTTTCTTGTAATATATGAATTGCTATTTAATGCTTTTCTGCACGTGTAATTTTTTCTAGTTTTTCTCTTAACTAAACTTCATAAAATATATTTTACAACACTAAATCAGCGTTGCCATTGAAAATAGCCCAAGAATCTTCTAGGCTTTTACAAACAAACAAACAAATAATATTTTAAAGTATTTTCAAAAAAAAAAAAATTAAATTATAAATTATATAAAATATTTCAACTATTAACTCTCTATCTGTCTCTATCTATGACTCTATTTATGATTTCTATAATTTGCTTTTCAATTTCTCAAAAAGTATAATTTTTCTTTTCGAAAAAAAAAAACAAAAAAAAAAAATTAAAAGAAATAAACAAAATCGTTTATACTTGTCAACAAACTATATCCGAATTATACTCTATTCTGTTTTTTTGTGCAATTGAGCAAATTATTTGATATCTTTACACGTTTTTTCTTTGTCTATTTTATAGATCCATATGTGAAAATTGCAATCATGCAAAATGGCAAACGTTTGAAAAAGAAGAAGACAAGTATCAAAAAATGCACCCTCAACCCTTACTATAATGAGTCGTTCTCATTTGAAGTACCATTTGAACAAATACAAGTATGCGAGAATGTATTATACTATCCTATAAAACTACTACTACTCTACTACTACTACCACTACTACTACTATAACTACTACTACTACTACTATATATACTACTCCAAATACAATAACTACTACTACTACTACTAAAGAAAGCTGTCCCTAGTAACAAAACTTAAACCAAATCCACTCTCTCTCTCTCTCTCTCTCAAAACTGATAAAACTTAACACAAAAAAAAATATTTTTAGTCTCTTAAAGTCCTTAAAAATTTTTATTTTTTATAATTTTTTTTTATTGAAAAACCGAACAGTTTTGCCACTCAATTTCAAGTTACTAAACTTTAAAAACCAAATTAGACAACTGTTTAGTACTTTCTGTTCTGCTACCCGAAATCCAAAAAAAAAAAAAGAACTAAAAACCTTCTATCAAAATATCAAAATACCTACTAATCAATGTGTTCGATGTTGTGTTTCAAAAAAAAAAAAAAAAATTATAATTATAATTATAATTAAGTATAAATTATAAACATAAAAAAGCTTATTTTTTGTTTGTTTAATTCTAACATTTTCGAACAGTCGTACGCCGCCCCCCAAATATTTTATTGTTGTATATAACAAAATCCTTCCAAAGCGTCGACAAATTATACTGCAAATTATTATCAATTTGAGTTAAATAAGTAGTTAAACTAAACTAAATGTTTATGCTTTTGATTTGGTTTGCCTCAATGTGCTTTTAAATTAGTTTGTTGTATCAAATATTTTAACGTTTTTTTTTTTGTTTTTTTTCATTTTTCTTATGTTCCTTATTAAAATATTAACAGTGTAGGGTATACAGTTGTCTACAATGCAGACACAATTTTAAAAGTAGGCATGTATAAAACAAAAACAAAAAAAAAAAAGTATACGTTTGTAGTTTGACACACTACACTGAGAAAAATTATATAAACAATTCTCAAAAAAAAATATATATATATTTAGAAAATGCAACGCTGCGCCGCGTCAGCACGCAACTTACAACACTGCATACACTGCAAAAAAATATATAAAAATAAACAATGTCCACTCTAAGTAACAAGTACGCCAGACTCGTTCTTACAATTTTGAGTCTACACCACTCAAAAATGAATTGACGAGTATTCAATTCAATTCGAATTCAATTCAAATTCAAATTCAAACAAAATAAAACAAAATCTTTCTCACTCAAAAAATCTCTTAACTCTTTCATAATACAAACTCTGCGTAGTAATATTCAAAAAAAAAAAATAATAATAATAATAATATATACATATATTATTATGCATATATATTACGATATTAACGGCGTCAATAATGCACCAAACTCTTGGGTACATTATTTTGACACTGTCTTCTGATTTGATACTAAAAAAAAAAAATAAGAAACAACTTCAACAACTCAACAACAACTACTACTACTACAACAACAGTAAAAAACAACACTAAATCAAAACCCACCCACAAGTGCAAGAAAGCAGAGAGAAGTATATATGCTGTATCACAATTTTGTATCTAAGTATAACCAAAACCAAAAACCAAAAAAAAAATTGTATCTCCAAAAGCTAATTCAAAATACATAGTTCAACAACTACCAGGCTTACAGTTTTAGGTTTCTCTCTACGCCATACACATGTCACACCAAACCAAACCAAATTACAAGTTATAGGACTATAAAAAAAAAAAAAAAAGATCTAAACAAGTATTTAAAATGGGATTGAATATTATACATTTTCGTTTACACGTATTTAATGAACATTTTTCTTTCGCTTAACGTAAAGTAATCTGTTCATTCGCTAAGGTTTTTTGAGAGCTAAAAAAAAAATCTAAAAAAAAAAAAAAAACAATCACAAATCGCTCATCAAGACTACATGCTACTCTACATACATTGCATAACATAATAACAAACACTCACAGGCTTATTTTGCTTAGCATTATACTAAAAAAAAAAATAATTAATTTTATTTTCTATTTTTAAAACGCTTTACACAATTTAGTTTTAGCTTTTTTCTTATAATGAACTGTGCACTCAAGAATACAACTTCAACACTTTTTCACCTTTTCACCACAATAAAACATTTCGCACTGAATATACTTTTTCACCACATAACCGCTTAGCGTGTTTAGTTTTCAAAAAAAAAAAAAAAAAAAAACAATAAAAATATGCAAAATAAAATGTGCTTTTGTAACGCTTAAAATTATTTAAACTTTGCTTATAAATGAAAGCTTCTTAGAGTTTAATAAAAGCTTTGATTAAACTTAAAAAAAAAAAATATTTAACGTATACCCTTGAACTGACACTTCACAGTTTAAATAGTTAGCATATATATATATATATATATATAGGTTTTCTATAAGTAATAAAAGATTCATTATTCTGTGAGTTTTATACACTGAAAGCTTTGCTTACTTAAAAGCTATAAAATGTGCTCATGCTTGTTTCTGTTTGTTTAGAAAAAAAACTAGCAAAGTTCGTTAAGCGCTGTTCAGACAATGAGACATTTCGAGCACTGCCAAAAAATGAGTTGTAAATTAGTGCACTGTAAAAAACTGAAATAAGTATTGAAAATTTTTATTACAAAAGATTGTAGCATATGATTTTTACCTATCTACAATAATTTCTTAACTTCGATGCGTTAGCTTTCAATGAGCGCCCTTTCCGATACCCATGTTCCCACCCTGTACCGATGTACAAGCAACCAGTTGATATGAACACCACTTTAAGAAATCTGCAACACTCAGTATTGGTTTTTGTCTTACTGCTGTATGAGTCAAGCTTTGAGCGCTAGTTTCACTTACATATAATGTAGACCTCCAGAAGTGATATTGCATTTCCAGCATCTTTAAAATTTGTTGAGAAATAATGTAGACCTTTTCTTGGTTGCATTAAATACTCAGTCACCTTCAGCATCGCTAATTAACAAGAGATTTTGCATCTCTAGCATCTCTAAAAATAGTTGCTGGATTATCAGAAACAATGTAGACCTCTTCTAACTTGCATGAGAAACTCAATAGCCTACAGCATCTCTAAAACTTCAGCTTCAGCTATTGTTCTCTAAACTTCAAGTCCGTGGAGATACAGATGCCCCCCGTCCAATATTCCAGTCGAGCTTTGAGCTATCAGTATTGATGCGGCAAGGTGACCCATTGTAAACTAGTAGTGATTTTTTTCCTTTTTATTCTATTGTCTTCATAAAATCTATTCCCAAGGGGGCAACTTTTAAAGTGCATTAATTTTCAAAATTTCTATGTAACTATTATCCAGTTTATAAGGGTGAACAGACAGTCTCCTTAGGTGACCATCACTTATGCGAATAATTTCAACAGTAATTAAGGGAACAGTGAGCTCATCGTATATGACTTTGTTGTTCATAAAGTAGTGCTCAAAAGCCTAGCCAAGATGGATCTCCTCATTTGTCTCACTAGCTATGCTCCAAAAGCTGTGAAACATATATCTAAATGAATTTCCATATGGTCTTGTACAACAACAACATATTTCTTAAAGCCTACGCGGGACTGTCTTCCTAGTAGCCAAAGCATTTTTTTTAATTTGGTTTACTTAAGCTTCGGTGACCACCAACTGAACCTCCATTCGAATTTGGGCATTAACAGAAGGACTATTCCTCCTCATTAGAGCAAATGTCATATGTGACGATCTTTCACTATGTTCCAACTAGTGCGTCATAATCTGAAGATATCAAAATAATCGAGGAAGTCGCAAAAAAATTAATGTCGTCACCATAAATGACTATTACTAGAGATGCTTCCACTGAAACCGGCAATCAGCTGTATAGGTATGAAGCCCATGACACTGCTATTTGGGAAGCTTGTAACTTCAGCGAATTCATCTCCGTGCCGAATGTAAAACTTTCTCGACTCCATAATTTTGTCAATATTATTCTTAAAAGGCTTCGTCATATTCTAGTTTTCCCGGCATTGGCATATTTCCACTAAGTCGAGATCTATCAAAAATTGTTTTTAAGGGAAGCTGAATGCAGCTGATTGGCAGCGCTTTAATGGCTTTCTTTTGTATTTTTTTTTTCAGCATTTAAATCTTCTCCTGTATCTGGTAATATAGTACTTCCGAGATGGGAAGATTAACTGGGCAACGAGAAACCGCAAAGTCTTCTATTGGTCGCTTGGAGAGCACATATTCAAAGTAATAAAGTCCTTTATAAGGTGCTCGGCAAAGAATTTTGTTTTGTACTTGCCTGAACAGGCTCCAGTCGCGTTCTTAACTGAAATAATGTTTTGTTTTCTTAACCTACTAAAAATACCTTTAAATTCTTTCATTATCCGGTTAAAAGCTATCTTGCCTCTAGGACAACGACTAAGGTGACATACGCTTCCCGGGGCACCACAGTTAAAGATTGTACCTTGGAAAGAGGTAGAATCTTCACTGCCAATTTAATTAGAAGTGGCATGATTACCAGAACATCCATCCTTAGTTTCCGCAGATATCACAGCACCAAAATGAGGTGCCGCTCACTAACTGCTCAAGCTTAGAAACTCTTTATACGGTCGATCACCATACACCTTTTCCTTAGAGCAGTATTGACCTTACCACTTCTGTGTACAGTTAGTGAATAATGTATGTACAGAAGCACCATCCACTCCCTACGAGTGGCCCTTTCATTATTGTTAGATGTAGCATTACAATTGTCATGGCCTATTCCAACCACATCCGAGGTGTGATCTATTATGGCACGCAACGAAGATTTCAGCCATTCCTATTGGAAATCATTTCCAACCGCACGATTTCTATATGTTTGGCAACATATAATAATTGGAGAGACCCAAATCTGGAGTGCTTTCATTGTAGGGCATTGCCACCATTGTTTCTCCAAATGAGCCTGCTTCGGCTTGAATACAGTGGTTAATCGTTCCAACTTGTCTTTTTAAAATATGTTCACTGATTATTCCATATGTATCCCTCTGGCTTCTTCGGAGCACTGAAGTCATTGCGAAGATGTTTAATGATGAATATTCCACGTTATTTTCAAAAATAAAGGCACCATAACCTCCACTGCCTTCCTTAACTTAAGCACTTAAGTCCACTTCTATCCACTGTTTTGACAAAGAACTGCTTCGAAATGTTCTTTCATTCGTACACGTTTTAGATCGGTTGTTGGGTCACAGCACTCAACTTGAGGATAGTTTCTTTATACCCACTGATGCCATATTTTTTTTATTATTATTTTTTTTTTTTTGAGAACGGTTAAGTCATATGCTACACCATAATATTTTTAAATAATATACTTCTTTATATGAAGAAATAAACATTTATTTAATTGCTTCTTTTTAAAAATTTTTGTAAAACTTCTTGGAGTTAGTTCAAAAAATAAATGCACAACTCATTTTGCGCAGTGTATAATAATTATTAAAATAAATTTAAGTCAAAAAGTCTTGAAAAATAGATGTTCTCAAGTTTTCCAACGCTTCTACTAATTGTAGCGAACAGCTGACTTTCAATACTAAACTTATATACCTTCTAGAGCAGAATTTTATATTTGTTCAAATTTAGACCAATTTAAGGTCTAACTTTTATATATTTTATACCATGCCTTCTACAGTTCTAGGCGCTTAAAACATAAAAAAAAAAAAACTTCTTTCGACTTGCTACAAACTGCTTTAAAAAAAATTCAGTTAAACTCCATAAAAACTTTTTCAACTTAAAAAAAAAAAACTCTACTAATAGTTCCCCCAAACCCTAGTTAAATACAGGCACAAGAAATATTTAAATAGCAAAAATTGCACAAATATAAAAACAAAAAACAAAAAAAATTGTAAATAGCATTTTTGAAAAACATTTCCCGAAATGCAGCACAGTATGCCTGCTTAAGTTCCTCCATCAAATGTGTTTGTGTACTTAGTTAAAACAGTGCAACTGTACCTGTTCCCATACCATATCTTGTATGTCTTGTATGTAGTGCCTAGCAGCATTTGTAGAAACTTTCAAAAATTTAAAAACAAAAAAAATAAAACCTTTATTCCGCTGTGCAGTAACCACACAACTCAAAATGACAAAAAAGTTCTTCTTCTCGAACAGCCAGTAAAAAAAAAAAAAAACAATTGAAAAAAAAAGTGTTGCAAAATTTTTGTAGAATTTTCTATAAAACTTACTAATACACAATTATTTCCTTTTTTTTTCTACGTAAAATATTTTAACACTTCCCTACATAGAAAATCTGTCTTGTTGTTACCGTTGTGGACTACGATCGTATTGGTACCTCTGAACCGATTGGACGCTGTATACTGGGCTGTATGGGTACTGGTACTGAGTTACGTCACTGGTCTGATATGTTGGCCTCGCCACGTCGACCCATTGCACAATGGCATACACTCAAAGATCCTGAGGAGACCGATGAAATACTTAAGAATATGAAGTAAAGTGTTTAAAAACCGGAATCGCTTGATTGATGGATCTGTTGAGGAGCAAGTGAATGTAGCAATGAAGATGTAGCGGGCAGTAGTGGCATAAAAGAGTGAACAAGTGTAAGTATATGTATATAAAAAATTATTATATATATATATTTATTTTGTATATATTTATTTTTTTTTACAGTTAGCTCTTCAACATATCGATCAATTAATTGAAAATATATAGTAAAACAACCAAAGATCTCTGCAAGTAAACCGTCATTATTAACAAAAACAAAAACAAAAAAATAAAAATAACATGGAAGAATTCCACATCATACATACAAAAATATGCGTTGGATTATTAAAATTTACATAGCCAACTACGACTTGACAACTCTAAATTACAGTGTGCGAAATGTTCTCAAACTAACGAATTTTTTGCAAAGAATGTTGCAAAGAAAAATGAAGAAAACAAATAGCAGAACAGAAAAGCAGAAGCAGCAACAACAACCAATCAATCAAAGTGAAATACGCAGCAAGAAAATATAATATGGTAGATTATTATAAGTTATAAAAAACGCAAAAAAAAAAAAAAAAGAAAACAAAACAAAAACAGTAAACTATTAAATATTTAACAAAAGAAAACACTAAAAAAAAAATTATAATAAAAAACTAAATATTCAAGTTAGTTAAAATATATATATATAAATAATTAATTTGAAACTCTGTCTTATCAGTTAAAAATAATTTTTAATAAACATATTTATTATGTGTGAAAAAATTTGCATAAATACGTTGACAACAAATTTCGCTAAGAAGAGCTGATTTGTGACTACACGTGCATCCTTTCATTCCATTCCGTTAGTTCCATGTTTTCTTGTCAGAATATTTGAAAATTTTTATATTTTCCAACATTATTTACAACAAAATTAACTTTACATTGCCTATTTCTTGTTTCATTCCATTCTATTCACTGTTTATCTCTATTAAATTCAATAAAAATTTTATATATTTTACCAAAAGTTGCTGATTTGTGACTAAATGTAAAACCGTTTCATTCCATTCCATTGAATAGTTTGGCAGTTTGCTCAGTTTGTCTAATAAATTCAATCAAAATTTTTTATATTTTGACAAAAGTTGCTAATTTGTGACTGAACGTACATTCGTTTCATTCCATTCCGCCAAATATACTTTATTCACGGTGGAATTCTTCTTCATTTTAATCTTCTCTAAATATTAGTCGCTTCAAGACGCCATGTTTTATCACTTATCATGTGTTTCATTCCATTTTGTTTGCGATCAATATTTTTTGTTGTTAAATACAATAAAAAATAAACATATTTCGCCAAGAAATATGCATTTCTGCAACATTTCATACCATTCCGTTTTCTAGATGAGTTAACTAATGAAGAGACAATTTTTTAACATTTTTTATTAAATGCAATAAATTTCTAAGTATTTTATTGTACATTCATACGGAATTACAAAGTGTTCCATTCCATTCTGTACGTTTAGTTATATATAAAATTTTTTTTTTTGTTTTTTTGTTTTTTTTTTTGTTTTAAACTTAACACTTACAATTTATTTAACTTACGTGTTTCATTCCACTTTGTCACTTTTATTTATTTTTTTGATCTACATATACTTTTTAAGAGTTGTCAACTAATACTTGTTAAAATTAAAAAAAAAATATTATGCAAAAGTTTTTTAAACACGTTAAGTTTAATTATTTTAATTAGTAAAAAAAATAAATCAATAATAAAAATAATTGCAAACAAAAAAAAATATACAACTCTGTTACACACTTTAGTGCATAATTCAATGAAAAAAAAAACTAATACTTAAAAAAAAAACTGAAATGCAAACTGTTATGTAAATTATTTATTATGAATACTTATTGAATTCTTGTAATTGTGTAAGTAAATTAAAAAAAAAATCAATACAAAAAATAAAAATAATAAAAAAAAAACAAATATATATACATAAAAGCTGCATTACGGCAAACATATTTATTATATACTTATATAAATATATTATGTATAACTACATAGACTAATGGTATACACTTAAAAAAAAAAATTATATAAAAAATAAATAAAATATATAATAGCAAAAAAAAAAGCAAATACTGAAAGTGAAACTTTGAACACGTGATTTCAATGGAATATATCAACAGTTTAAACTTGAACAAAAACTATTTAAATTTTCTTTATTCAAATATAAATAAATATAATTGTATAGTTTTTATATTAGTAACTAAATTATAATTTTTATTTAATTTTTGTATAGACAAATATTATTTTATTTATTTTTTTCGAACTAGAAAAAGCAAATATTTTGCAACTTTAATAAAGGTTTCTGATTTGTATGTGGCTATTTAATAATATTTAATTAATTATTTCTTAAAACTATTAAAATATAATTTTATAATTTTTATTTAATTTAAACTTAGTACTTAAACATATACTAACTATTAAAAACTAAAAAAAAAAAACAATTTAAACTGTATTATGGCAAATGTTTAAAGGAGTATAAAGAACAATAATAGGTATTACTACTTATATTATATATATACAAAATATATAAAAATAAAGTATATATGAAACATATAAAAAAAATTTTTAAATAGCAAAAAAATAAAATAAATGCAACACAAAAAAAAAAAACTGAATACTATTTAAGCTTCAAAGATATGAAAAAAAATAAAAACTTTAAATAAAAACTATAAACAAAAACAATAATTTATATTTTAATTTTTTTCCAAGTCGTAAATATGCAAAAAAAAAAAAATAAATAAATAAAAACAAAATATTTAGTAAAAAAAGGAACAACTATATAAATTAGATGTTTTTCGTGCTGTATAAATATTGTATTTCAATACGTGACACGTTCTATACATATATATATATATATATACAAACTTATATACAATACAAACAAAAGAAACACACACACACACAAATGCAACTAAATGAATAAATATTTGAATTTATGTAAAATAATTTATAAAGATTAAAATTTAATTAGTGACAAAAGATTAGCTTAAAAAAAATAAAAACAAATAACACTTCAGGCAAAAAAAAATATATATATATATAAAAAATAAAATAAATATGTAACAACAATTTGTTCAAATTTTCATAATACAAAAAAAATTGTGTATTTGTTTCTTTTCAAATACTTATTACAAAACTATGTAGGCAACTCTAACATAATGAGTTGACAAACCCTAAAAACAAATTTAACTGAAGCATAAATGTAAAATATGAAAATTCTTTCAATAAAACATTAAAAAAAAAACAAATAAAAAATTAATAAAACAAAAATATTAAATATATACTTCTTGCATATTAAACAGCAAACAAAAACAAAACAAAAAATATATACATAAATAAATGATGTTGACTATTAATTTGAGAAAAAAAAATATATAAAAATAAATATTATATATATTAAAAAAAAAAAAAACATTTTGAATTCCATTTATTTCACATACAAATTTCCATTTTTAGTTCTTAGTTTCAGTTTGACGATAAAATTGAGTACCTTTTTTTTCATATACACAAATACATATTTATATATATATAAAAAAAAAATTTAATAAAACAATATATATACATAAATACTAAAAAAACAAAATACGCTGAAATGGTTTTCTTTACATAAACTTCTATATTGAAACTATATATTACAACTAAAAACAAAAAAAATTTAAACGAACTGACCAACCAAAAATATTAGTGAAACCAAAATAAAAAATAAATAAAAAATAATACTAATAGTTTCAAAGCAGTAAAGGATTCTTTTTTTTATTATTATTATTACTATTATTTTTTTTTTTTTTAATTTTTAAAATTTCTTTTAAGACATAAAGTGTTAAAATTTTAAACATTTTAAATATTGAAAAAAAAATTTTAATATCTTGACAACTCTAGCAGATAGTTTTTCTATTTAATTAAATGATTTAAAACATAAATTTTAGCTGGAGCTACAACAATTTTAGCAGAAATTTTAATAAATAAACAAAAAAAAAGTAGTTTATTATGATGGCAACTCTAGCAGATAGTTTTTCTATTTACTTAGCGTATGTATGCGCCTTAAAATATTAAAAAATTTTAAGCAATTTAACGTTTAAATAAAATATGTCAACGTTAAAGACGTGCATTACTTGAAACGAAGTACTTGGCAACTCTATTATTGAGAGTATTATCGACACTATATTAAATAATTGCATTGATGTGTTTTGCCGAAAATGTTTTTTGGAGATATTTCTCCAATAGAAAAATATACAGAGTCTCCCAATTTTTCAATGTTTTTTTACATAGTATAACAGTTGATATATAGTATAACAGTTATCGTGCAAACATTTTTCACATAGTTGTTTAGCAATAGGTACTAGCACAATAGATTCGATAATTTCTAGAGCCAAGTATAGAAACTGTCTCCAACTTGACACAGTTTTTGAGCTTATTTCAGCAATATATTGGTGACCCCGAAAGTGGAGTTGTTGCTTTTTCAGTCCATTTGGATAGAGCTATGTAATGGTGTATGCTTCTAAGAAGTTTGTTTTGCATCGGCAGTAAAATGGTGTAACCTAAACTGACTCTCTGGAGTAGTTTCACCTTTTTCACCGCTTCGTCTCAGCATGGTGAACCCGCAACTACTTCTTTGAAGAAGTTTGACTTTTTTCAGTCGCTTTAAACCAACATGGTATACGCGAAACTGCTTTTTTGAAGAGTTCCACCATTCTCAATCACCCGAAACTGACTCGTTGGAGTAGTTACATCTCTCTCAGTCACTTTAAACCAGCATGGTGAACGTGAAACTGACTCTATCGAGTAGTTTCACTTCTCTTAGTTACTTTCACTCAGCGTGGTGAACCTAAAAATGCCTCCTGGGAGAAGTTTCACCTTTTTCAGTTACTTTAAACTGCTTCTTTGGAGTAGTTCTACTTTTCTAAGCCGCTATGACCCATGGTGAATCCAAAACTGCCTTTTTGGAGTAGTTCTACCTTTGTCAGTCGCTTGAAATAAGCATGGTAAATCCGAAACTGTCTCTTTGGAGAAGTTCCACCTTTCTTAGTCGCTTTGACTCAACATGGTAAATCCGAGACTTTTTGGAATAGTTCTACCTTTCTAAGCCGCTTTAAACCAGCATGGTGAACCTGAAACTGGCTCTTTGGAGCAGTTCCACTTCTCTAAGTCGCTTTGATTCAGCATGTTGAATCTGAAACAGGTCATTTGGAATAGTTCTACTCTCTCAGTTGGTTTCACTTAACATGTTGAATCCGAAACTGACTCTTTGGAGTAGTTCCACCTTTTTCAGTCGCTTTGACTCAGCAAAACTGCCAAAACTGCCTCTTTGGAGTAGTTGAACCTTTCTTAGTCATTTTGACTCAGCATGGTGAATCCGAAACTGACTCTTTGGAGTAGTTCAACCATTCCAAGCCATTTGAACCAGCATGGTGAACCTGAAACTGGCTCTCTAGAGTAGTTCCACTTCTCTCAGTCGTAGTTCCATGAAGTAGTTCCATCTCAGTTGCTTTCCTCAGCATGGTGAAACTTAAAATGCCTCTTTGGAGAAGTTTGACCTTTTTCAGTCACTTTAAAACAGCGTGGTAGATCCAAAACTGTTTTTTGGAGTAATTCAACCTTTCTTAGTCGCCTTTAATCAACCCGAAACAGGCTCTTTGGAGTAGTTTTACCTTTCTCAATCGCTTGGCATAAGCAAAAGCAAAATGAACACAAAGCTGGCTCATGAGAGTAAGTTAACCTTTAACAATCGCTTTGAATAAGCATGGTGAACCTGTACCTGCCTTCTTGGAGTAGTTCGACCATTATCAGTCGCTCTCCAGTTGGTTATTTGGAGTAGTTTTATCTCTCTCAACCGCTTTAAATCAGCAAGGTGAACCCAAACTAGTTCTTGGCAGTAGTTCCATCTTTCTCATATAATGGTGAACACAAACAGCCTCTTCTTCAAATACTTTAAGCTTTCTGAGTCGCTGTCAATTTGTTTGACTACCTTTCTCAGTCCGTTTTGGAGTAGTTTCACCATTGGCTCGTCGGTATAATGAAAATTTTTTCCAATTTTTATGTAGAAGCAGCTCCCAGCAAAGCACAGCTAAACCAGCTAACTTAAGTTTAGGTCGTGGTGAACACTATTTTACCTCAGACATATTTGAACCACTGTTTCGTATAAATAAAGCATTATCTAGCTGTGGCGAAAATATCTTCTTAACTAAAACTGTACATGAAAGAGGGAAGACATCACCATGCGCTACACACTATGCATTGGTTTAGACGATTAACTGTTGTGTGTTCTTGCTCTACAATCTGACTTTAACTACACAAAGGAGAACACAAAAATTTCTAGCAATTTTTTGGTTCCTTATTATAACAGTTCAGTTCAACTGCTCATGTTCAGCAGTTATCTACTATTTTTTCTTTAGAACAGGTGAGTCTAATAGGCTTATAAATAGGTAAGTTTTATTACCTCTGTTTCTTGTAAGACATCACTTTAATATATGTTCCATGATAAGGTGAAAGAAAAATTTGAAAAAATTAAATTTTTACAATTTCATTCTACCTTTTTATTCTACCCAATCGTACAACGGTATAATAACACAAAATGAGTAGCCACAAGGTACCAACTGTTAAGAAACTTTGTGTGTGAAAGAGTTAGCAAGACTGATTGTTCAGTGAGCATGAAAGAGTAACATTTCTAGAAATTTTTAGCTACGAACTTGGTTAACCGTTTTACGAATTCAAAGAAATTTAGGATTTTGGATTAGCCCTGACAAATAGTTGTCTGCATTTCTAAAAATTATTTTCTCAGCAGAAATACTTAAACAAAAAATATTTTAGCCCAAAAAATTTTTAAAATTATATTTTATTTATGTAGCCCTACTCTTTTCATTTTAAACGATAAATTTTGTGAAAAAAGCAAATGTATACAAAAGACAATGAAGTAAATTTCAAGCAGAAAATTTAGAATAAAATAAAGAATAACCCACACAGAGTTACACATACAGCATGGTTGCCTATACAGATTAAGAACCCAACTTATTGACGACATTAATAATGGGAAAATTGATGTTGTTTATACGTAAAATATACCTAAAATGATATAATGATGATGGAAATATTTTATACATATACAGAAAAATCGATATACAATATACGAACTAATCATTTATACATAATCATCAGCACCGCATAGTATGAAGAAATAAATAAATTAAAAAAGTTATACATAATCACACACTCACAGAACTAGAGCGAAATACTAACTATATATATATATATATATATATATATATAGTATATGAACATATTGCACTGTGTTTCAAAAATGAGAGTTGCATAGAAAATTCGAAAAGGATATCATAAGCATCAAAAGGATATTAAACATAAACAGCATAAATACATACAAATGTCTATGTTAAAAGAAAAAAAACTGTGTTTCAAAAAGCATATAAACAAAATATATATAAAAAAAAATATGCTAATTTTGCAACGAGTTAGCAGCGCCAATTTAAGTGAAGTTAAACGAACGAAAAAGAAGATATAACACAACAAATTAAACATTCATTTTACGCATTTATTTATTTCATACATGCTAAATTTTAATTTAATTTAATTATTTTCTTAGCCTAAAACTATATATAATATATATAACAAAAAAAAAAAAAACAAAAAAAAATTATAATAGTTTTGTTGTTTAATGCGTAACTGTTTGTAACTGTTTTTTGAATTTTAAATATTTAAAAATTCCAAAATTAAAATCAGAAACAAATAAAACCAAAAGATGTATTTAATGCAAAACTTTATATTTTAGAAACTATTATATTAAAAAAAAAACAAAAAAAAAAATAAACTAAAATGTTGCGAAATATATAAACTATATTATATATATATGTATGAAAATGCGTAAATTATTAATTGATTATTCAGATTTAATGTAATTGTATTAAAATTTTTATTTTATAAACGAAAAAAAAACAAACAAACGTGCAAAAATATAAAAACAAGCATGAAATGAATTTAAGTATAGTCTTTATATATAAATATATATATTTAAATATATATATATACTATATATATAAATACAACAACAACAACAACAACCAGAACGATAACAACATTAACAACAACAAAATGAACATCTGTAGTTAAATAAATAAATAAACGAAATGATATGAAATGATGTGAAATGATGTGAAAAAACAACCAGACGAAATAAAACAAAAATTTATATAAGTTAAAATAAAGGAATGTTTGAAACTATTAAATTTGAGCTGTTTATTTTTTATTTTAAATATAGCGAAGCTATGTTTATAACAGTTATAACACTTTTCTTATCTCGCTCTATTTTAAACTTAGATTCTACCTTTTCATTCTACTTAATTATTTTAAGCTATATGGGAGCAACATCGTCTAAACTGTGACAAGACAGCTCAATGTACTGGAAAGAGATAGACTATTAGCGTCTTATAGACTTTAATCTGATTGGTGATACAGACTGGGAGCAGATAGACCAAATTGGCCGCATTTTATGCTAAGGCTATAAAAATTGCAAAAAAAAAAATTTTTAAATTATATAGATTCCCCAGATTTTCTAGTCCCCTATGGGCCGGATTATGTCCTATGTAGTACCCATAACTAATACAAACAGATTTATATACTCGAAAAAAATGTATTATTATTATTATAAGAAAGTATTGGAGAACAATTGCAAATAATGTCCAATGTGTTAGCCATAGCGACTAAGACCTTACGCTAAATAAAGAAGGATATAAAGATTACGTGTATCAAATTTTAATTATAAAATTAAATTGAAAGATATTTTATGCATAAAATTGTCAATGTTTCTTTAATACCAAAGTACAGAACTTTTCTCTATCAGTATAAAACCGTACTGCAATGCATCTACTACTAAAGATCTTCGCTGCGATAGCACTTCTTCAATGCTGTACTTCAACGCCCTTATCAAACTCAGTTATGGAACCAGAATTAAATGAAACCATAGAAACAAATACAGAACAGACCATAGATCCCGAACATGGAGACTACTTTGAGGGTGATATAGAATTAGATGATGAAACCAAAAAATTATTATTCAATGGATCAACGTTTTGGTATGTTTTCTATAAAAAAAAAATTATTCATTTAGAACTTAATTTTCTCATGCATTATTCTCTAAAGGCATTCGGTCTAAATAATTCCATAACAATTTCACCCATTTTTGCATCGCTAAAAGAATATTGGACAGCGTATGGAAATGAGTAAAATCGATGTAAAGAAGCTGAATACTATGTACGATTGTAAAGAATATATTCATTGAATTATATTCGAATTATATATTTCATCTAAATAAAAAATATAAAAGAAAATGTTTTAAAATGACAAAGTTTCTCGGAAACTTTTCTGTAACTTAATTTATGTTGAAAAATTAAATATATCTGACATAAGTGGTTATACCAGATGTGTGACGTCCTGTAGTAAGAAATGAGAAGGTGAAAGTGAACACGAGAATACCATTTGTCAAACCATGGCTAAAACTATTTGCTAATTCATTTAATAGCAAATATAATTCATAAGCCATAAAAAATTGCAAATGTTACAGCAAATTTCTTTAATACCAAAAGCACAGAACTTTTCTTAATCAGTATAAAACCGTACTCAAATGCATCTCTTACTAAAGATCTTTAAAACGATCGCACTTCTTCAATGCTGTACTTCAGCGCCCCTATCAAACTCAGTTATGGAACCAGAAATAAATGAAACCATAGCAGCAAATGCAGTAGAGGAGCCAGATCCCGAATTGGGAGGATACTTTGAAGGTGACATGATACTGAATGATGAAAGCATAGTACCCAGAAATGGTATAATAAGCCCATCCAAGCATTGGCCAAATGGCATTGTATATTATATTGTGGATGAAAATTTCGGTATGTATTCTAAAAAAAAAAAAAAAATTCTTTTAGAACTTATTTTTTCTTAATTCTGCAGAACAACCATTCTCTGATTATATACACGGTGCTATGCGTCACATTGAAACAATCTCCTGCATACGCTTCTATCCGGCTGTACCCGGTGAGACTACGAATTATATACATATAGCTCCAAGTCAGTTTGGCTGTTCGGCAGATGTTGGCTATCAGGAAAAAATTCAAGCCGTAAACTTGAGAGTTAAAAAACTGGACGTTGGATGTTTTCGCAATGGAAGCATTCAGCATGAATTACTGCACGCACTTGGGTTTCATCATCAGCATAGTGCTACCAATCGAGATGACTTCATTAAAATTTTCGAGGAGAATATAAGACCGGAAAAGATCAGAGATTTCAAGAAATACAATGCCAACCATTTGACCAGCTTTGGCTTCACATACGATTATGGCAGTGTCATGCATTATCCGGCAACGGCATTCGGAATAAATAAATCCATAACAATGTTACCCATTTATGCATCGGTCAGAGATATTGGACAGCGTATGGGAATGAGTGAAATCGATGTGAAAAAGCTGAATATTATGTACGATTGTAAAAAACATTTTTATTGAATTATTTTCGGGGTAGTTAACCGCCCGTCCAAGCTCCTTCGCGTCAGAAATTTATAAGTGTTAATTATTTTCTGGGCAGAATAAAACACAATTGAATTTGAGCAAAATTTCATATTTTTATTCCACTGTATTGACTTAATTCTACAAAAGGTACCTAAGTCTACTTATTTACAATATATTATTCATAGCCGCTCTCTCTCCCTTCTCTCCAGATCTCGCTACTACCATATTATTTAGCTATCTACCTTATGTTGCCGGTCTAAGCTTTTAATCTTTACCGCTTCAATCGTGTCCGACGCAGCATTCGAGATTTATGCGCTTAAATCGTGATAGCTGTCGTGGCTTAAGCCCAGTAGGCTATGCATGTTTTGGACCGTGAGGGCCGTCGTGATATATCCGCCAGTCAGCAGCGCAGTATGGTCTTTTGTTTTTAGTGCAAGTCATGGTACTTATCGAACGCATGTCGGCTCGCTCGTTCGGGAAACAATTCTAGATCATACACCAATCTTCTAGAAATTGAAACAAATAAAATATTTCTGAAACTATTAGTCGATGAGAAATAAAGCCACCTCGAAGCTTCTCTTGACATAGACACAAGGCAATCCCTTAAAGTACATGCCAGGAGATGCAAAGACAATCAAGACAAATGCTAAGTCTGACAACAGATCCGTCCTATATACTGAAGCCACACAAAATTAAGAGCTAAGGTTGCTGACTGAGAGTGGTAGGCCCGAGGCTTCACATTTCAAAAAGAACTGTGTTCCCTAGCTAAATGCATTTAGTAAAATATCTATAGGAACTATCAAAATTATGATTTTGTGATTCATTCAGAAAGCCAAACTCCGTCAAGTCCAAGCAGCAATAGTCACATTAGGAGAGCTCGCTAACACTATACAATTTCTTTGCTATCTATCTCAGGACCTACCAGTATTCTAGGCAATGATCATCATGACAAGGCCAATGATTGCTATAATGATCCTTATAAAAATTAATTAATAATAATAATAATGATGCTCCTTACTGGGATCAATGAAACTTTCTCGTCCGTGAAATTCCGTTTGAGAAAATCCATCTGGAAATCAAAAAGAGGGATTCTCCTTACAGGGACTCCTAATATTGACGCCGAGTCAAATCCATGATGTTCCAGGGGGTAAACTTCCTTCAGTCCCAGGGGTTTAAGACAATTGAGCCTCATGGTGGCGAAGTTGACCGAAGATCTGAGACGATCTGTATATGGGCTACCACTTCTAGTTGTCCGATTCGGACCTAAATGGAATATATTATAAGAATTATCATAGGGTTTTCAGCGGGTTCATCAAATTGAAGTGATCTCAACCCTCTCTTCCTCTTAATCCAACGCGACCTCTACCAAAACAGAAAAGGGCAATGCATGATTTTTTAATTATGTACGGTTAACATTCAATTTACATCAAACATTTTGCATGCACGAGTTAGATAATCGAGGTATATCAACAATAGCTATGTAAATTTTTTATAGCGAACCCATTTTGTACACCTCATTACCATATTACACGCTTAACCCTGCCATAAGACTCAAATAAATGTGGATAGATTAGTATAGTTTGGGTTTAGTATAGTTTTGTGCTAAAATGCTGTCGCTACTAAAAATCCTCGTGCCGTTCTCATTGATACTTCAGGGCTTAATAACAGCTGCGGAAATATTAGAAGAGCTAAATCCTTCTGATCTCGAAAGGGACATTCTCTTAGCAAATGAAAAAGATCCAGAATTTACAGACGGTTTTTTTGAGGGCGATATAAAGCTTGGTGGTAATCAAACTAAATCGAAATTAACAGCAACACTCTGGCCCAGAGGCATTGTATACTATCTTCTTGCCAAAGAATTCGGTAAGATTATTTTTTTTTTTTACATAAATATATGCACAGAGAAGTTTATGTGTAAAATATTGAAATATGAAAATGAGATAGGCAAACTTGTTTTGTCTCTCTCGCACACAATACATATTGTCCATCCGTCCCTAAACGAATTAGCGATAGAAAACTCGATTAACCTAAGGATATATTTAGCTGTATGAGCAAATTTGGATTTCTGTAGGTAGCTGGTCAAGCAAATGATCTCAAAAAAAAAAATTATTTGTTTCGTAAGCGGCAAACTGAGTTGCCTAGTTCCAATAGATTTCCACTGCTAGCACCTCTTATTGAACAAGATATCGCAGATGTTCCGACAATAATAATGTATCACGTTGCAAATTAAACCTTAACTACCTCAATTTTACAGATCAACAGCATTCCGACCATATACATAAGGCTATGCGACACATAGAAGCTGTGTCTTGCGTACGTTTCTATCCAGCTGCACCCACTACAAAGGATTATGTCGACATAACCGTTTCAAAAAGCGGCTGTTCTTCAAATTTTGGCTATATGAAGCAAAAGCAGACGTTGAATTTGCGTTTGGATAAAATAGGTGAAGGTTGCTTCCGCATGGGTACCATACAACACGAACTGCTGCATACGCTCGGCATTTATCATCAGCATACTGTAGAGAATCGAGATCATTATGTGCGCATTATAAAGGAAAATGTAAAAGATGGCCAGGTGCAACATTTCGCCGTACATAGGAATCACAAGGCACAATCGGGTGTCAACTATGATTACGGCAGCGTAATGCATTTTCCGGCAAAGGCATTTGCAAAGGATAAAACGCAATCAATTGTGCCACTTTATACAGCGGCTAGCGAACTGGGTCAACGCCTTGGCATGAGTGTCAACGATGCCAAAAAATTGAAATTGTTGTACGGCTGTCCTATTTAAACATGAATTATTAAATATTCAATAAACCATTTCAACAATTGCATTTGTTTCAAACAAATTGTTTTTCTATTTTCATTTCACACACACACACCGTGCACGGTATTCAAAATTCATTTTTACTTATAAGTAGAGAGTAGGACTTAGGACACAGCCTTGTGGTACACCAGCGCATATTGGTCTTCTTGTCGATTTGGTGCCGTTTACAACAACACACAAGGATCGAGCATCCAGAAAGCTGCTAACTATCTGTGAGAGCTACGGTGTTAGTAAATTCTTTAACTTATACCGGAGGTCAGAGTGCCACACCCTGTCGGAGGCTTGCTGGATATCCATGAACAGCGCTGTAACATATTCTTTTTGTTCCATGGCTTCCAGTGCGAAGTTGACAACACGGTAGAGCTGTACCGGCGTTCCGTGACGTTTCTGAAAGCCAAGCTGCCATATTGGTATCGCCTGTTAAACACTATCTATCTGCATGATCCGGTCCAGAATAATCCTCTCAAACATTTTGGTTAGAGCAGGGAGAAGCATAAGTTAGCTGCTTTTACTGCTTGGGGATAATTGTGAACTGCGTAGACTTCCAGATTTTTGGCGAGTACCCCAATCTTAAGCTGCTATTAAAGATCAACATTATATACAGCATGGCTTTTAGTAGCTAACAGCATCACCCGTCAATTTTTTAGCCTTCAGATTCATATTTGCAGTGCAACTTATTGCAGCGTGACCGATTGCGTAGGTAGTGCCATTTGATAAGGTGCAACAGCTGTACTCTAAACATAACTCTGCATATGGCCCGATGTCAAGCTTAATGGCTAAAATCTCTCCTCTAGATTGCTAGAGGATCTCGCTAGATCTCGGCTTTCTGTTGATTGGTATGACACTATCCTCCTTTTGGACCCTTTAATGGGCTTCTCGCAGTAGCTTGTCTCTTGAAGCAACTCATTAAGTTCCAAAGCTAGTAATTGGGGTCTGCGTTAGGGCTCGCGTTGTCCAGCATAGCATCTATTTGGTGGGGTATACTTTTGTCGAGAACCTTTTGGAGTCATACGCGAATGCTTCCTTTTCTGGCGTACTCTTTTCTTACCCTTCTTTTCAGGCAACGGAGTGCGGCAGCAATGGGAGGCAACTGTGCTCTGTGGTGTTGGTTGGAAATTAATGGGGTTTTCGAGGTAGCTTTTGCTGCGGTTTATTTTATATTGCTCGTGAGAAGAGAAACTGCGTCTTGAACATCCTCGGTACCATGTATTTCCGTGTTGAGGTTTATTCTGTTGTCAAGTTCCGCTCTAAAGAAAGCAGCCGTTCTCTGCGGGACTTTATATTGGGGAGAGTGGTGGAGTGTGGCGTTGAAGTCGCCGCCGGCTATGAATCTAGAGCTTAGGGAGTAATCAGGTTTACAAAGCCATATTTTGTCCATGGCTCATTCGGAGGCAGGTATATTAAGGCGATTGTGATTGTCGTCTTGTTAGCCAAACCTAGCGCGTTCCAATTTCGTTTTATATAGTTTATATAGACTTGACTATTTCATGGTGATCATGAATATTTATAATTTTTAGGATCTTCTTCATCTCCCTCTGCCTATAATACACATTTGAAAAATGTTAATATACCCATTGACGCTATGGTTACAGGCCATAAAAATTGCTAGAAATATTGGATAATTTTACTACCGACAACCGAAAACAACCCTCGACATTTTATTTCTCCAAGGGCCGGGCTGGAATTTCTTCAGCACAGCTGATTGAACATTAATTTTGACATTTGCCAAGTAAAAAAGAGTTCACCAAATCAAAAAGCTAAGAGAAGGTGAAAGTGAACACGAGAATACCAATTGTGTACTTCACCACATCATGGTGACATAATGTATAGAAAATTTATATTATTGTATTTAAATATATATTCACAAGGAAACTTGGTGCTCAACTTTAGCCACTTCAAAATAATTAATCCTTAGATAAGGTTGAGGAATGATACAGAAGAATATATCGATTAAGTGTATCAAATTTGAATTATACTAATACATTGAAAGAAATTTTATTCGCAAAATTGCAAATGTAACGGTAAACTCAAATAAAATTAAAAGCACAGAACTTTTATAAATCAGTATAAAATGCATTTATTACTACAAATCTTCGCAATGATAGCACTTTTCCAGTGCTGTACATCAGCACCCCTATCAAACTCAGTTATAAATCCAGAACTAAATGAAATTATGGCAGAAAATACTGAAGAAGAACCAGATCCGGAATACGCCGGAAATTACTTTCAGGGAGACATGATGTTGGATGATGAAGACATAGTAGCCAGAAATGGTGTAGTACGCCCATCCAGGCGTTGGGCAAATGGCATTGTATATTATACAATGAATCAAAGTTTTGGTAAGTATTCTTAAAAATAGAAAATTATTCATTTGGAACTTTATTTTATTTTTTAATTCTGCAGAACAACCATTCTCTGATTATATACATAATGCTATGCGTCACATTGAATCAGTCTCCTGCATACGCTTCTATCCGGCTGTACTCAGTGAGACTACGAATTATGTATATATAACTCCAAGTGGACAAGGCTGTTCGTCCGGTGTTGGCTATAAGGGAAAAAAACAAATCTTAAAACTAAGAGTTGTTAAACTGAACGTTGGATGTTTTCGCAATGGAACCATTCAGCATGAACTATTGCATGCACTTGGGTTTCATCATCAGCAAAGCGCTCACAATCGAGATGAATTTGTAAAAATTTTCACGGAGAATATTCAACCGCCAAAGCTGAAAGATTTCAAGAAATACAATTCCAACCAATTGACCAGCTTTGGCTTCACATACGATTATGGCAGTGTCATGCATTATTCTTCAAGGGCATTCGGAATAAATAAATCCATAACAATTCAACCTATTTATGCAGAGGCCAAAGATATTGGACAGCGTATCGGAATGAGTGAACTCGATGTGAAAAAGCTGAATATTATGTACGACTGTAAAAAAACTATTGTTTGATTTATATACGAATTATATATTTTATCTAAATAAAAATATAAAAGAAAATGTTTTAAAATGACAAAGTTTCTCGGGAACCTTTTCTGTAACTTAATTTATGTTTAAAAATTAAATATATGTGATATATGTGGTTATACCAGACGTGTGTGACGTCTTGTAGTAAGAAATGAGAAGGTGAAAGTCAGCACGAGAATACCATTTGTCAAACCATGGCTAAAACTATTTGCTAATTCATTTAATAGCAAATATAATTCATGAGCCATAAAAAATTGCAAATGTTACAGCAAATTTCTTTAATACCAAAAGTACAGAACTTTTTTCTATCAGTATAAAACCATACTGCAATGCATCTACTACTAAAGATCTTCACGGCGATAGCACTTCTTCAATGGTGTACTGCAGCGCTCTTATCAAACTCAGTTATGGAACCAGAAATAATTGAAACCATAGCAGCAAATGAAGTAGAGGAGCCAGATCCCGAATATGGAGAATACTTTGAGGGTGATATAGAATTGGATGATGAAAGCAAGAATGGTGTAATACGCCCATCCAGGCGTTGGCCAAATGGCATTGTATATTATACAATGAATCAAAGTTTTGGTACGCATTCTTAAAAAAAGAAAATTATTCATTTGGGACTTATTTTTTTTTTTTTTTTATTCTGCAGAACAACCATTCTCTGATTATATACACGGTGCTATGCGTCAGATTGAATCAGTCTCCTGCATACGCTTCTATCCGGCTGTACTCGGTGAGACTACGAAATATATACATGTATTTCCAAGTGAGACAGGCTGTTCGGCCGGTATTGGCTATCAAGGAAGAATACAAAATTTACAATTAAAAGTTGTTAAACTGGACTTTGGATGTTTTCGCAATGGAACCATTCAGCATGAACTACTGCATGCACTTGGGTTTTATCATCAGCAAAGCGCTACCGATCGGGATGACTTCGTATCAATTTTCATGGAGAATGTTAAATCGAAACATACGCACAATTTCAACAAACAGAAAGCCAACATTGTGACCAGCTTTGGCTTCACATACGATTACAACAGTGTCATGCATTATGCTTCAACGGCATTCGGTATAAATAACTCCATAACAATTTCACCCATTTATGCATCGGTCCAAGATATTGGACAGCGTAGGGGAATGAGTGAAATCGATGTGAAAAAGCTGAATATTATGTACGATTGTAAAACACTTATTTTTTGAATAATATTCGAAATATATACTTTATAAGCCGACTAACACTCATCGCGAGCAGACGGCAGTTGCTAATTAGTGCGTCGTGTTTTATTCTTTTTCTTTCTTTCTCTTTACCGTACGCCAAACAAGGTTTGCATAGCCTTAGATATCATGGCCGCGGCGCCACCCAACCTGGGTAACAACCTGTTCTCCCTCTTATCTAATAAACCTCCCAAGAAAAGACGTCGTCCATTAACTAAATTACCATCTGAGTTTTCCGATCTTCCGGTCATCAACGCGCAAAACCCAACCCATACATATGTAACTGTGACCGCAAAAAATAGTGAGAAAACTCTCTCCTCATATTAGTGTTTTGCTGTTCACCGTGCATTACAACTTATTGATAAAAATATTCTATACATCTCATACTTAAGAGATGGAAATCTTTTGATGTTGGTTTACTCCGAAGCTGTCGCTAATGAATTCATAAAAACAAATGAAAAAAAATTCTTTAAAAAAAATCTGTTAGCGTCCTTCTCTAACAAAGCACCCACTACAACAGACACATCTAAGAAAGTATAAAAGAAACCCATAACACAACCACAATAGAAACTAATCCTCGAAAAGGTAGAGACACCGAATTCGTCTGAGATTTTTATTTTTATCCTACCGCACCAAGCTCATCTATATCCAATTTATCTACTTCCGTTAACACTTTACAAAACACTAATTTTTTACTTAACAACAATAATTTAAATGAATATTAATTTACTAATCCTTCACCAAATAACATAACATCTAATTTTTCAATATCTGACAATGAAATAGCCGACGAGGTTATGTCATATAATCTTGTAACAACTGACAATTCAAAACGTATTTCTGTGCTTAAAACTCCAATTGCTATACTCAATATGTCTTTATCACTCGTGCAATGGAACTTAAATGGTTACATAAACAATTGCGAAGAACTTACAATCTTAATAAAAAAATATAGTCCCGATGTTATAAGCCTTCAAGAAACCCAAAAAACTCCAAAACATTATATTGGTTACTGCTCTAATCTACCTTCAAACGGCACTGGAAAACAAGAAGTTGACATTCTTGTAAAGAGCCACATACCCCACTCACACCTTGAAACTATTAACAATTCGAATAGTTCGCATTGCGCTATTCAACTTAACTCCAATAAGAAGATTTCCATTATTAATTCATACATTCCTCCAGACCAAGCATTCTCCTTGAATGAATTTGGTCTTTTATTAATTCATACGGTTGTCCTATGGTGTTCTTAGGAGATTTTAATGCTTTGGGGGTCTAGTTCCACTAACGCAAGAGATAGAATCATAACTGAGGTAATGGCTTAGTCCAATCTAATGTAGCTAAATGACGGCTCTGCCACACATTTTTCGACCCACAAAACCTTCACGCATGTAGACCTCACACTACTTTCCCCATCAATATACCCATTCTGCAGATGGTCGGTATCTGACGATTTATACGGCTCTGGCCATTTTCCAATTACCACGCATATTCTGCATCAGCCCAACCGTGCAAAACCGTATTTCTCCCCCAAAATTTTAAATAAATTTGGCTTATTGAGCAGCAGCTAAACTTGCAACGGAGTCACCTCAATCACAATAATACCTTCTAATCAAAAAAATATTATAAAAGAAATAACACACATTCTACATTCTCGACAATCCGTAAATTGGCAAGCTTTTCAACATAGAAACAAACAATTCAATCCACATCATCTAAGCCGTAGTATCCGGATAGCTGCTCCAGGAAAAAATGGACCGTACAATATCTATTGAATGGAGACTCTCGTCCAAACTGTCACCTGTGTGGCCAAGAACTTTCTACAATTCACATATTGGACATATGTCCTCGCTTACAGAATATCAGAGGAGCCCTCTTTGCAAATTCCATTCCCTCGTCATTCCTTATTTCTCCTTCAAAATCCAATGTAGAAAAGATATTCTCCTTCCTGAAGAATTTCCACCTTACAGATTTAATATAAATTAATTTAAGCAATTATTTAATTAAAATAACATTTTAGTTCCTTATACTCGAAGGCCCCGTAGCTAGTACTCCTTATCTATTATTAGTTACATTATTATTACTTTGTAATGTATTATAACTAATTTTCTTAAATAAATAAATATATTTTATCGAAATAAAAATATAAAAGAAAATGTTTTAAAATGACAAAGTTTCTCGGGAACCTTTTCTGTAACTTAATTTATGTTTAATAATTAAATATATCTGACATAAGTGTTTATACCAGACGTGTGACAGTCCTGTAGTAAGAAATGAGAAGTTGAAAGTGAACACGAGAATACTATTTGTCAAACCATGGCTAAAATTATTTGCTAATTCATTTAATAGCAAATATAATTCATGAGCCATAAAAAATTGCAAATGTTACAGCAAATTTCTTTAATACCAAAAGCACAGAACTTTTCTTAATCAGTATAAAACCGTACTGCAATGCATCTACTACTAAAGATCTTCGCTGTGATAGCACTTCTTCAATGCTGTACTTCATTGCCCTTATCAAACTCAGTTGTGGAACCAGAAATAAATGAAACCATAGCAGCAAATGAAGTAGAGGAGCCAGATTCCGAATATGGAGTATACTTTGAAGGTGATATGATACTGGAAAATGAAGGCAAAAATGGTATAATAAGCCCATCCAGTCGTTGGCCAAATGGCATTGTATATTATACAATGAATCAAAGTTTTGGTATGTATTATTTAAAAAAAAATTATTCATTTGGGACTTATTTTTTTTTTTTTTTAATTCTGCAGAACAACCATTCTCTGATTATATACATAATGCTATGCGACACATTGAATCAATCTCCTGCATTCGCTTCTATCCGGCTGTACTCGGTGAGACTACGAAATATTTACTTGTAACTCAAGGTGAAGCAGGCTGTTTCGCATTTGTTGGCTATCAAAGAAGAATACAAAAAGTTAACTTAAACGCTCATAAACTGGACGAAGGATGTTTTGTCAATGGAGTCATTCAGCATGAACTACTGCATACACTTGGGTTTCATCATCAGCAAAGCGCTTCCAATCGGGATGACTTCGTATCAATTTTCATGGGGAATATTATACCGAAAAATAGGAAAGATTTCATCAAACAGAAAGCCAACATTGTGACCAACTTTGGCTTCACATACGATTACAACAGTGTCATGCATTATTCTCCAATAGCATTCGGAATAAATAAATCCATAACAATTTCACCCATTTATGCATCGGTCAAAGATATTGGATTCCGAAAAGAAATGAGTGAAATCGATGTGAAAAAGCTGAATATTATGTACGATTGTAAAAAACCTTTTTTTTGAATTATTTTCGGGGTAGTTAACCGCCCGTCCAAGCTCGTTCGCATCAGAAATTTATAAGTGTTAATTATTTTCTGGGCAGAATAAAACACAATTGAATTTGAGCAAAATTTCATATTTTTATTCCACTGTATTGACTTAATTCTACAAAAGGTACCTAAGTCTACTTATTTACAATATATTATTCATAGCCGCTCTCTCTCCCTTCTCTCCAGATCTCGCTACTACCATATTATTTAGCTATCTACCTTATGTTGCCGGTCTAAGCTTTTAATCTTTACCGCTTCAATCGTGTCCGACGCAGCATTCGAGATTTATGCGCTTAAATCGTGATAGCTGTCGTGGTTTACCTCCAGAAGGCTATGCGTGTTTTCAAAATTATGATATTGTGATTCAATCAGAAAGTCAAACTCCGTCAAGTCCAAGCAGCAATAGTCACATTAGGAGAGCTCGCTAACACTATACAATTTCTTTGCTATCTATCTCAGGACCTACCAGTATTCTAGGCAATGATCATCATGACAAGGCCAATAATTGCTATAATGATCCTTATAAAAATTAATTAATAATAATAATAATGATGCTCCTTACTGGGATCAATGAAACTTTCTCGTCCGTGAAATTCCGTTTGAGAAAATCCATCTGGAAATCAAAAAGAGGGATTCTCCTTACAGGGACTCCTAATATTGACGCCGAGTCAAATCCATGATGTTCCAGGGGGTAAACTTCCTTCAGTCCCAGGGGTTTAAGACAATTGAGCCTCATGGTGGCGAAGTTGACCGAAGATCTGAGACGATCTGTATATGGGCTACCACTTCTAGTTGTCCGATTCGGACCTAAATGGAATATATTATAAGAATTATCATAAGGTTTTCAGCGGGTTCATCAAATTGAAGTGATCTCAACCCTCTCTTCCTCTTAATCCAACGCGACCTCTACCAAAACAGAAAAGGGCAATGCATGATTTTTTAATTATGTACGGTTAACATTCAATTTACATCAAACATTTTGCATGCACGAGTTAGATAATCGAGGTATATCAACAATAGCTATGTAAAATTTTTATAGCGAACCCATTTTGTACACCTCATTACCATATTACACGCTTAACACTGCCATAAGACTCAAATAAATGTGGATGGATTAGTATAGTTTGGGTTTAGTATAGTTTTGTGCTAAAATGCTGTCGCTACTAAAAATCCTCGTGCCGTTCTCATTGATACTTCAGGGCTTAATAACAGCTGCGGAAATATTAGAAGAGCTAAATCCTTCTGATCTCGAAAGGGACATTCTCTTAGCAAATGAAAAAGATCCAGAATTTACAGACGGTTTTTTTGAGGGCGATATAAAGCTTGGTGGTAATCAAACTAAATCGAAATTAACAGCAACACTCTGGCCCAGAGGCATTGTATACTATCTTCTTGCCAAAGAATTCGGTAAGATTAGTTTTTTTTTTTACATAAATATATGCACAGAGAAGTTTATGTGTAAAATATTGAAATATGAAAATGAGATAGGCAAACTTGTTTTGTCTCTCTCGCACACAATACATATTGTCCATCCGTCCCTAAACGAATTAGCGATAGAAAACTCGATTAACCTAAGGATATATTTAGCTGTATGAGCAAATTTGGATTTCTGTAGGTAGCTGGTCAAGCAAATGATCTCAAAAAAAAACAAGTAAGAAAATACAGTCAGGCGTAACCGACTGTAAGAGGCCCTGTACCAGTTCAGGTCTCCTAACAAACACATTAAACGTTTCCCGAGCATATGACCAAACACATGACCACTTCTCACTGCTCGAATATGAATGAAAAGGAAAGGGGGGTCATTCAACTTCAATTGGTTATAAAATCGTTATTTATTATCCGATTTTGATGAACTTTTTGGATTTTGACTAAGAGGGACGTTAACTTTATACTGGCATACTCAATTTTTCTTGTGCCGAAGAAATATTTCTCCTTGGGGGTGATTTTATGGGGAAGGGGGGGGAGGGGCAAAATTTCAAAATAAACTTGTGAAATTCCGGAGCAGTCCTAGACGAATGCAAAAAACACGAAGTCTCTATCTATTACCGTTTCCGAGATCCTTTCGTTCATACGGACGGACGGACGGACGGACGGACAGACGGACAGACGGACAGACGGACATGGCTATATCGACTCCTCTATCACTCCTGACCATAATGGGGGTAACTTTGGGGGGTCTCCGACCATTATTTCTACCTGTTACATACATTTGCACAAACCCAATAGGCTCTTGTACCTTCGGTACAGGGCCTAAAAAATAATTTGTTTCGTAAGCGGCAAACTGAGTTGCCTAGTTCCAATAGATTTCCACTGCTAGCACCTCTTATTGAACAAGATATCGCAGATGTTCCGACAATAATAATGTATCACGTTGCAAATTAAACCTTAACTACCTCAATTTTACAGATCAACAGCATTCCGACCATATACATAAGGCTATGCGACACATAGAAGCTGTGTCTTGCGTACGTTTCTATCCAGCTGCACCCACTACAAAGGATTATGTCGACATAACCGTTTCAAAAAGCGGCTGTTCTTCAAATTTTGGCTATATGAAGCAAAAGCAGACGTTGAATTTGCGTTTGGATAAAATAGGTGAAGGTTGCTTCCGCATGGGTACCATACAACACGAACTGCTGCATACGCTCGGCATTTATCATCAGCATACTGTAGAGAATCGAGATCATTATGTGCGCATTATAAAGGAAAATGTAAAAGATGGCCAGGTGCAGCATTTCGCCGTACATAGGAATCACAAGGCACAATCGGGTGTCAACTATGATTACGGCAGCGTAATGCATTTTCCGGCAAAGGCATTTGCAAAGGATAAAACGCAATCAATTGTGCCACTTTATACAGCGGCTAGCGAACTGGGTCAACGCCTTGGCATGAGTGTCAACGATGCCAAAAAATTGAAATTGTTGTACGGCTGTCCTATTTAAACATGAATTATTAAAGATTCAATAAAACATTTCAACAATTGCATTTGTTTCAAACAAATTGTTTTTCTATTTTCATTTCACACACACACACCGTGCACGGTATTCAAAATTCATTTTTACTTATAAGTAGAGAGTAGGACTTAGGACACAGCCTTGTGGTACACCAGCGCATATTGGTCTTCTTGTCGATTTGGTGCCGTTTACAACAACACACAAGGATCGAGCATCCAGAAAGCTGCTAACTATCTGTGAGAGCTACGGTGTTAGTAAATTCTTTAACTTATACCGGAGGTCAGAGTGCCACACCCTGTCGGAGGCTTGCTGGATATCCATGAACAGCGCTGTAACATATTCTTTTTGTTCCATGGCTTCCAGGGCGAAGTTGACAACACGGTGGAGCTGTACCGGGGTTCCGTGACGTTTCTGAAAGCCAAGCTGCCATATTGGTATCGCCTGTGAAACATCATCTATCTGCATGATCCGGTCCAGAATAATCCTCTCAAACATTTTGGTCAGAGCAGGGAGAAGCAGGCTTCCACATTTTTGGCAAGTATCACCCGGCGACTTTTTAGCCCTCAGATTCATAATTTGCAGTGCAACTTCTTGCAGCGTGACCGATTGCGTAGCTAGTGCCATTTGATAAGGTGCAACAGCTGTGCTCTGAACATAACTCTGCATATTGTCCGAAGTCAAGCTTTATGGCTGAAATCTCTCCTCTAGATTGCTAGCGAAGATCTCGGCTTGCTGTTGACTGGTATGACAACATTCTCCTTTTGGATCCTTTGGGATTGGGATTACCGTTAAATAAAAAAGAGTCCAACACTATCGGCATGAGCTGAGTCATGTACGAATAGATCGTTGTGTCTCCGGTGGCTAGAACTTGACAAGTGCTACTGTCTTATGCTTCTTAGAGTCGCTTGTGTGTATTTCTTGCATTTTTGCAATACCGGCACAGATGATAACTGTCGAACCACGTTTTCGGCTGCCACTAGGATAAAGGGCATGATATATAACATATTCTGGCAAGTATACTTTATCTTGAGTGCTACAGTGTGTCCGTTTTCTCGAGATATATGTGAGCAGTGGAAACATATTACCCGCTCCATGGATAGGGCTGCCAAGGATGTCATTGGTTATACAAAACCTGTGAAGAATTCTTGGTACGACGAGGAGTGTCGCAATGCTACTGCAGAGAAGAACGCATCCTATCAGCGAACTCTGTAGTCGTGAGCAAAGCGATATCGCGAAAAACGGAGAGAGGAGAAACGCTTTTTCAGACGCAAGAAAAAGGAGCAAGAAGGGCGGGAGTTTGAGGATGTTGAGATGTTACGTGACAGAAATGAAGCGCGAAGCTCTATCAAAAGGTCAAGCGTCTGACTGAAGGTTTTAAGCCCGGATTAACTTTCTATAAGGATGACAATGGATATCTGGTAACGGATGAACAGGAATCACTGAGATTATAGAGGAGTCATTTCTCCAACCTACTCGCAGGCGATGAAGCGCACAATTTCGCTGATAGAGAAATGACACCGGAATCACCAGTTAATGATGGCACTATTGTAAAGCCATCGGACTATGACGAGGTCGATTCAGTTATTAAAAAGCTGAAAAACAACAAAGCGGCAGGCTCTGATGGGCTGCCAGCTGAGTTATTTAAGACCGGCGGCGAAGAGTTGGTTAGGAATATGCACCAACTTTTATGCAAGATATAATCCGATGAACGCATAACCAATTACTAGAATCTCAGTGTTCTCTATCCTATCTTTAAGTAAGGAGACCCCGCTGTTTGCTCCAACTACCGCGAAATAAGTCTTCTTTCAATTGGATAATAGGCTGAAGCCATATACGGATTCACTGATAGGACTATATCAGTGTGGCTTCAGACGAAAAAGGTCGACCAGTGACCAAATATTCACATTACGCCAAATCTTGGAAAACACCCATGTGTTCAACAAAGTCACGCACCACCTATTTGTCGACTATAAAACCGCATTTGACACGCCGATACGATCGAAGTTTTTCGACGTCCTGTCTTCACTATGTATCCCGGCAAAGATTGTCCGTCTTTGCATGGCGACGCTATCTAACACACAAAGCGTTGTCAGGGTGGGGAAAAACCTCTCCGACCCCTTTGATACCAAGAGAGATTTCAGGCAGGGCGATTCTCTGTCGTGCGATTTTTTCAAACTCCTGATGGAATACATCCTACGGCAGTGCCCGTACATATAGAGTATGTCGGGCTCGATCTTCCAAAAGGAAGTAATGCTGCTCGTTACGCCGATGACATCGATATCATCGGTTCGCAGGTACGACGAGTCAGCAAGGCATTCTCGGATATTGAAAAACAATATCGGCTCATGGGTCTAGCGGTGAATGAGGACAAGACGAAGTACTTGGTGTCTTCTCGCATTCCTTCATCGCGTCTTGGACAGTCAGTGACGCTGGAGAATTTCAACTTCAGTGTTGTAGAAAACTTCGTCTATCTTGGAACAGAGATAACCAGCAACAACAACGTCAGCCTGGAGATCAGGCGAAGAATCACGCATGCAAACCGATGCTTTTATGGGCTGAGCAAGCAAATAAGAAGTAAAGCCCTCTCTCGACAAACGAAAATAAAGATCTATAAGACGCTAATACTCCCGGTCCTACTGTATGGCGCAGAGGCATGGACAGTGATTGAGTCGGACGAGACAGCGTTGGAAGTCTTCGAGAGGAAGATTCTTCGCAGGATCTTTGATCCTATTAGAGTCGGCGACGAGTTTAGGTCCCGTATGAACCGCGAGCTGTACGAGCTATTCGATGAGGTTAACATAGTCCAGCGCATAAGATTCCAGCAGCTGCACTGGGCTGGGCACCTCATTCGAATGGATGAAAGAGCTCTAGCACGCATGGTTTACATAGGGGGCCCAAACTTGATTGGTGGACGCCGACATAGAGAACGACCGGGCACTCGATGGAATGACCAGGTATGGAGAGATCTTTCCGTACTTGGCATTCAAAACGACTGGCGCCAGCGCGCACAAGATTATGGGGGCTGGCGCGCCTTCCTAGACGCGACCATGACCGGCAGACAGTTGATGGCCACATAAGTAAGTATTATAACTAATTTTCTTAAATAAATAAATATATATTATATGAAAAAAATTTTCAAAGAAAATGTTTTAAAATGACAAAGTTTCTCGGGAACCTTTTCTGTAACTAAATTTATGTTTAATAATTAAATATATCTGACATAAGTGTTTATACCAGACGTGTGACAGTCCTGTAGTAAGAAATGAGAAGTTGAAAGTGAACACGAGAATACTATTTGTCAAACCATGGCTAAAATTATTTGCTAATTCATTTAATAGCAAATATAATTCATGAGCCATAAAAAATTGCAAATGTTACAGCAAATTTCTTTAATACCAAAAGCACAGAACTTTTCTTAATCAGTATAAAACCGTACTGCAATGCATCTACTACTAAAGATCTTCGCTGCGATAGCACTTCTTCAATGCTGTACTTCAGCGCCCTTATCAAACTCAGTTATGGAACCAGAAATAAATGAAACCATAGCAGCAAATGAAGTAGAGGAGCCAGATCCCGAATATGGAGAATACTTTGAGGGTGATATAGAATTGGATGATGAAAGCAAAAATGGTGAAATACGCCCATCCAGTCATTGGCCAAATGGCATTGTATATTATACAATGAATCAAAGTTTTGGTATGTATTCTTAAAAAAAGAAAATTATTTATTTGGAACTTTATTTTATTTTTTAATTCTGCAGAACAACCATTCTCTGATTATATACACGGTGCTATGCGTCACATTGAATCAGTCTCCTGCATACGCTTCTATCCGGCTGTACTCGGTGAGACTACGAAATACGTACATGTATTTCCAAGTGAGAAAGGCTGTTCGGCCAGTATTGGCTATCAAAGAAAAATACAAAATTTACAATTAGAAGTTAAGAAACTGGACGTTGGATGTTTTCGCAATGGAACTATTCAGCATGAACTACTGCATACACTTGGGTTTTATCATCAGCAAAGCGCTTCCAATCGGGATGACTTCGTATCAATTTTCATGGGGAATATTATACCGAAAAATAGGAAAAATTTCATCAAACAGAAAGCCAACATTGTGACCAGCTTTGGCTTCACATACGATTACAACAGTGTTATGCATTATTCTTCAACGGCATTCGCAATAAATAACTCCATAACAATTTCACCCATTTATGCATCGGTCAAGGATATTGAACAGCGTATAGGATTAAGTGAAATCGATGTGAAAAAGCTGAATATTATGTACGATTGTAAAAAACCTTTTTATTGAATTATGTTCGGGGTAGTTAACCGCCCGTCCAAGATCCTTCGCTTCTCAAATTTGTAAGTGTTAATTATTTTCTGTGCAGAATAAAACACAATTAAATTTGAGCAAAATTTCATTTTCAGTTGGGATCTTTGAACTTCACCTTGTTCCAACTGCCCAACCGCAGTTTGCTACCCCTTTCTAATGGTTACTAGCCTTTGCTGGGGTTAATACCCCTTGCTGGAGTCAATGATAATTACTGTGGCCAATCATCCTTACTGGGATCAATGAAACTTTCTCCTTTTGGGGAATTCTGTTTAAGAAAATCCATCTGGAAATCAAAAAGGGGGATTTTCCTTACAAGGACTCCTAATTTGAGTCGAGTCAAATCCATTAAGTCCCAGGGGGTAAACTCCAGGGCTTAAGACAATCGAGCCTCATGGTGGCGAAGTTAACCGGTGATCTGAAACAGATCTGTACAGGGGCTACCACTTCTAGTGGTCCGATTTGGACCTAAATGGAATATATTATAAGAATTATCATAGGGTTATCAGCGGGTTCATTTAATTGAAGTGATCTCAACCCTCTCTTCCTCCTAATCCAACTCGACCTCTACCAAAACAGAAAAGGGCAATGCATGATTTTTTAATTATGTACGGGTAACATTCAATTTACATCAAACATTTTGCATGCACGAGTTAGTTAATCGAGGTATATCAACAATAGCTATGTAAAATTTTTATAGCGAACCCATTTTGTACACCTCATTACCATATTACACGCTTAACACTGCCATAAGACTCAAATAAATGTGGATGGATTAGTATAGTTTGGGTTTAGTATAGTTTTGTGCTAAAATGCTGTCGCTACTAAAAATCCTCGTGCCGTTCTCATTGATACTTCAGGGCTTAATAACAGCTGCGGAAATATTAGAAGAGCTAAATCCTTCTGATCTCGAAACGGACATTCTCTTAGCAAATGAAAAAGATCCAGAATTTACAGACGGTTTTTTTGAGGGCGATATAAAGCTTGGTGGTAATCAAACTAAATCGAAATTAACAGCAACACTCTGGCCCAGAGGCATTGTATACTATCTTCTTGCCAAAGAATTCGGTAAGATTAGTTTTTTTTTTTACATAAATATATGCACAGAGAAGTTTATGTGTAAAATATTGAAATATGAAAATGAGATAGGCAAACTTGTTTTGTCTCTCTCGCATACAATACATATTGTCCATCCGTCCCTAAACGAATTAGCGATAGAAAACTCGATTAACCTAAGGATATATTTAGCTGGATGACCAAATTTGGAAATCTGGCTACAGATGAATGACTCAGACTCTCAGACTCAAATTTGGACATCTATAAATAATGGAGGACTCTTCTGAAAAGCCACCAGACATTGACGAAATCGACTCAATAATTAAAAAACAGTAGGTATTTAGTAAAGTATGTGACAACTAGCACTGTCTGAACTTGGTATTCCAGCAAAGATGGTACGTCTTTCCTTGTGAGATGGTAGCGCATAATTAACCCGGTGTTAGGCTAGAAAAGGGTTTTAAAGATCCAAAGAAGTCTCAACAAAGCAGTCGCAGACATTGAATTAAATGTCAGCGCCGGCTACTAGTAGCTACTCAAGCAAAAGATCTCAAAAAAAAAAATTATTTGTTTCGTAAGCGGCAAACTAACTTGCCTAGTTCCAATAGATTTCCACTGCTAGCACCTCTTATTGAACAAGATATCGCAGATGTTCCGACAATAATAATGTATCACATTGCAAATTAAACCTTAACTACCTCAATTTTACAGATCAACAGCATTCCGACCATATACATAAGGCTATGCGTCACATTGAAGCTGTGTCTTGCGTACGTTTCTATCCAGCTGCACCCACTACAAAGGATTATGTCGACATAACCGTTTCAAAAAGCGGCTGTTCTTCAAATTTTGGCTATATGAAGCAAAAGCAGACGTTGAATTTGCGTTTGGATAAAATAGGTGAAGGTTGCTTCCGCATGGGTACCATACAACACGAACTGCTGCATACGCTCGGCATTTATCATCAGCATACTGTAGAGAATCGAGATCATTATGTGCGCATTATAAAGGAAAATGTAAAAGATGGCCAGGTGCAGCATTTCGCCCTACATAAGAATCACAAGGCACAATCGGGTGTCAACTATGATTACGGCAGCGTAATGCATTTTCCGGCAAAGGCATTTGCAAAGGATAAAACGCAATCAATTGTGCCACTTTATACAGCGGCTAGCGAACTGGGTCAACGCCTTGGCATGAGTGTCAACGATGCCAAAAAATTGAAATTGTTGTACGGCTGTCCTATTTAAACATGAATTATTAAAGATTCAATAAAACATTTCAACAATTGCATTTGTTTCAAACAAATTGTTTTTCTATTTTCATTTCACACACACACTGTGCACGGTATTCAAAATTCATTTCTACTCAATTTTTTTTTTTGTTTTTTTTTTCGTTACTTAACCTGGTGGCCATTGCATCTGGCGTCCGCCAATGAAATGCAAATGCAAATGATACACAGACTGCGCGCCATGTTGTCCATTATTAATGACCACGCGGTAGCCTTTCTCAAGACCCAAATCCTTGGCCACCTTGCTGCCGACAAGCATTAAATGTCCCAGCAAAGCTTCGTCCTCGTTGCCAGCAAGTGAAAGCTGTGCAATTGGCTTGCGTGGTATGACCAGAAAATGTGTAGGCGCTTGTTTGTTAACATCATGAAAAGCAACGCACTGCAAGTAGTTAGAAAAAAAAAAAGATATTTACATTTAGTAGATAACACCGAAGAAAGTGCAAAGTACGCACTGACCTTGTCGTCTTCGTAGATGAATTCGCATGGTATTTCCTTGCGTAAAATCTTGCCGAAAATAGTATCTTCCGATGCTGCGGCACTTTGTGCCTTTTCTACTTCGCTTGCCATAGCGTTTGTTGTAGAAAGTGTGCGCAAACTGTAAATTTAAACAAACAATTTATCAATTTAATACGTACTAAATTTCTTCACTCCTCTTCTTACCAATTGTTGCGAACCAATTGCCGGCCGCTGCGTGCAATTGCTAGAAACATTTGACAGCTGAATGACGTTTTTTGTCAATCACTGTGGTTGATATTTTTTGAGGCAGTCACATTGTAAGTTACATATTTTATATTAAGATCCGCTTACACGTCTAAGTGGTTAACTGTTTTAATTTGGAATTAATTCTTGCAATTTGATATGGAACTACCAAATTAGGCTATCATAATTCGTATCAAACGCAAGAAGTAATTAGTGCATCTAAAATCAAGGTCCACTGCTCAGCAAATTGCCGTTTTGGTAGTGCGAGGTTTTCCGAAAATTCGGTCCAGAAAAGAAAAAAGCGACATATTATAGTTGAAGATTGGTCCGATGTAAGCCCTATAGCTGAGCTGTTAATAAGCAAAAGTATAAGAATTCTCAATTTCATACATTTTTTAGCCCCAAGAAAGAAATGAGAGAGGAAAGAAGTGTGACACAGCGTTTCAAAAGGAAAATTTGATACAAATTTTTGGCCATGTAGCCAATGGCATTGGAAAACTGATATTTCTTGAATTAATTAATAGCCCAAACAGATTACATACCTGTTTCGATGGCCAATTTCATGCAAATTTTGGTGCTACAAGACAAGTTTTGGTTCCTTTCAGACAATGAACCCAAACATACTGACCAAAATGTAATACTTTGTTGCTATTGAGCATTTGTGAAACTCAGAAAGACAGTTTTTCTTACAACAGAATGTTTAGAATGTAAAAATCAAGCAATGATACAAAGAAACTTGTGGGTTCCATACCAAGACGTCTTACAGTGGTACTTGTGTGAAAATGTTATTCTATTACGGCAAAAGCAAAAAATAAAAAATAATTATAACGAAAATAGAATTATTATTTTTCAAAATATTCTCCTTGTAAAAGAACAACAAAGTATCTAGTGTAAGCAAGTTAAAATTAATTAAAACACTCAAGCTAGAACTCAAGATAGAAACAGATACAGAGAGAATTAAGTGACACCATAAAAATCGATGGAAGCCCATCTCTAACTATCCATTGATGAGAATATTAATTCTATTTTTATTGCAGTTGTCTAGCAAATAAAAAATTTTTAAATAATTTTAAAGTTAAATTTAAATTCAAAAATAACGTCTTGCAATTCAAATAAACAAATAGCCATTCAGTTTGTTAACTGAAAAACGTCAGCTGTTATGATTGCTGCCATAAGAGAAGAAGCAGCATTACTGCACTTGTCGCATGCTAATTGTCAAACGTTAAGAAGCAGAGCTTGTGAAATCACGTAAGAGGAAGAAGGTTCGAACAAAAATTTTGCCAGTGTGTGTTGAGTGCATTTATCAAATCAATCCTAAACAAAATAAATTGTTGATTACTGGTGATGTCAGAGCTGCGCTCCAAAGTTATTACTCTTTACAAACATGTAAGTATAATTTCTCAAGCAACATAAAAAATAAAAAGAAAAAAAAAACAGCATGCGGCAAACATTTTTTATTACGCGTTACGTTATTTCATTTTTTTCGCTCTCTTTCGTGCAGTTGCAGTACCTCGGCCGCGAGTATCCCGGCCTAAATGGTCCTCAAAAATTTCGTCAACAAATACGCGATGCATTCGCAAAGCATAAGGATGAGACTGATCCAAAGAAGATATTGGCTTTGTTAGCGCAGGGACGCTACTTAGCCAAAGAGGTGAGTAAACGCCAATGCGCCGTCGCCGCCCGGTGAAAGGCGGAAGCAAAAGATTTGATGTGCATTATTTCCTTAAAATTAATTCTATTTTTATTTTATTTGAACACAGGTGGAGGCGCTTTACTCGCTCAAGAAATACAGAACGATCAAACAACGCTACAATGACTAAGAATGCCATGCATAATGCGTTTGTTTAACCATTCGACTTGATCAAATAAAAAAAAAAAACAAATAGTATATAAAAATGTTATATTCTGAACTCAAATTTTGTTATAACTAATTACTAATATAATTTTCGAAATACAATGCGACGATGCATCACTCAAAGAGTTAATTGATGCGCGAAATTGAATAAACAGAAAAAAAACAACTGAAAACCCAAAAAATAAAACCAAGTCAATGACTACTACAAGGTATTTCTCTTCTTTCATTTATTATGTGACCTTGAATATTGAACCAGCAAGCATAGAGTCTCTCAGTTATTGTTAATATCTAGCGTGGGCTCGCTTTATTGCGCGCATTTCAGTTAATGTTTCATCATTTTTTTTGTATTTTTCTGATAGCAAAGTGACTTGACGTGCAGTCAAAACAAAAATATTTTCATAATAAAACGCAAAACTCATTGGCACGGGATTTCTTGGCTGTGGCTATCACTTGACGCTGTCTAAATGCGTATTAATTAAAATATTATTTAAAGGCGCCAGCAAGAGCGCAAAACGCATACATCATGTGGAACGTCAGAGCTTGCTGTGCATATCTATATATATATATATATATATATAGCCATACATATGTAGATGTTGTGTTCGAGCGATTTCGAGAGCGCCGCGATCTTGCCGCTCTGCATCGAAGCAGCCGTTGGCAAGTGTTGCCAAGCAGAAACCATTTCAAAAATATAAACAATAAATCGTACAATAACTCTTTATTATCACATTAATGCAAGAAACCTTGAAGTAAATGTTTTTTCCGTAATGCCTTATTGAAGTGTTAAAATTTGTTGTACAAGTTTATTATTATGCATTGAGTCTAGTACGGCATCAAACTAGCACTATAGACTACATGTAAACAGTTTAAGATGTATTTCACTTAAAAATCTATCGGAAAGTGAGCAGAAGAACAGCAACGAGGTCTATACTTCACCAAAAGTGTTTAGGAAAACATATCCGTCTTAACAACTTTCCTTTTATAGCTCTCAAGTGTACTAGTTGATTGGAACATTTGTGTAGAAAATTGACTTAGAATTCGAATACACCAAACATCGTCATCCTGGCTTCATTTGCTATGCATACAGCATGAACAGCATTGCTGTCGACCAGTGACCAAATATTCACATTACGCCAAATCTTGGAAAAGACCCGTGAGTTTAACAAAGACACACTCCACCTATTTGTCGACTATAAAGCCGCATTTGACACGCCAATACGGTCGAAGTTTTTCGACGCCCTGTCTGCACTAGGTATCCCGGCAAAGATTGATCATCTTTGCATGGCGACGCTATCTACCGCACAAAGCGTTGTCAGGGTGGGGAAAAACCTCTCTGACCCCTTTGATACCAAGAGAGGTTTCAGGCAGGGCGATGCTCTGTAGTGCGATTTTTTCAATCTCCTGATGGACTATTCCAAATTGAAGTGATGCAGCTCTCTTACGTCAAAGTCATCGATATCATCGGTACGTCGGAACGGCAAGTCAGCAAGGCGTTCTCGGAGATAGAAAAACAGTCTCTTCTCATGGGTCCAGCGGTGAATGAGGGCAAGCTGAAGTACTTGTTGTCTTCTCGCACTCCGTCATCGCGTCTTGGACGGTCAGTGATGATGTAGAATCGAATTAGAATCGAAATAACCAGCAATATCGTCAGCCTGGAGATCAGGCGAAGAATCGCGCTTGCAAGCAGATGCCATTTTGGGCTGAGCAAGAAAATAAGAGGTAAAGCCCTCTCTCGAAAGACAAAAATCAAGATCTATAAGACGCTGATACTCCCAATGCTACTGTATGTCGCAGAGGCATAGACCGCGATTGAGTCAGACGAAACGACGTTAGAAATATTTGAGAAAAAGATTCTTGGTTTACATGTGGGCCAAATTTTAATTGGAAGACGACGTAATAGAGAACGACCGGGCAGGCGTTGGAATGACCAGGTATGGAGAGATCTCAGCATACTTGTGCTATAAACCCCTAATTTGATATGTTAAGCGGCGATAGGCAAACATTTCTATTGTTACATGCTTTAATTATATGATTCAATATAATTGTTCACTTTGTTGCCCCTCCACTAAAATTAAACGAAATTTTTGATCCTAAACCCGTTATACGTGAATCTGCCGGCGAAGCACTGCGTGCTTATTGTAACATCACCGATATGCTTAAATATGGTTGCTTGCCACATTATTCAATAATCTTATACGCTGCTTCACTCAAAATGACTCAATATCTAATATAAAAAATTTTAATAAATATTCCGCATACCATTACTTTCCTTCTAATTAAAACTGCTCCAGAAACTAAATTATTATGGGTACCTTGTGGGTATTCATGTTTAGAATAGCCAAAGCTATTCCAAACATGGTTTTAATGTTCTCTGTTAACATAAACCCTATATATATAAAGAAGTACCTAAAAACTACACATTTTGCGGCATTAAAAAATAATATATTCAAATGCTATAAATGTTACCAAGAGCTCAATATAAACTAAGTTAATTTTAGTTTTATAAACTAACCTTTAATAAATAATTAAAATACATTTTTCACATTAATAATTTTTGTTTAGCGTATAAATTTTTTTTGGAACTTCAATTTGTTACATTTGCATTATGTCATGGTAATGTTAATAATTGCTTACATACAAATATTTACACTAATAGGCTATAATAAAATCAAACATTGCAGACAAACCATATTCATTAAGACCAACTTAAGAGCTAATAACAAAACTCTAATTAAGATTAATTAATATTCTATAATCACAAACATGGAAAGCGTCATGCACAGCATAATTAATTACTAAACTAACTGCTACAACAATTTTATGGGTTGTACGTTCAACCAAATTCGAAACCAAGCACATCATCGAGTCCATAGTCAAACAGCCGGAAATCATCCTCATATATTTCATATAGGCGACGTATGGCGCCAATTGGCAACGGATCGAAATAAGTGCGCAGATTGGCACGCGTGCTGGACGGTTTATGACCCGTAGGGAATGTCAAATTATTGGCGCCGGCCAGATAGAGCGCAAGCGCGGAATCATCAAGTAAAGTTTCATATTTACCTAAAATTAAAAGAAAAAATAAATTTAATAATTTAAAAAAAAAAAATTGCTAAGCGCTTACTTACCCACAACATTGTACTTCATCACACATGGATTACACAGTTTCGCTATAGGCTCCCAGTGCTCATTGTACGATGTCTGATTCGTCAGACTTACTTCTGGCGTCAGCAGATACTGCACAAATTCACCGAAATTCACATCATCGCCATGTTCAAGCGAATAATTTGTTGCGCCCGGCCTTAGTTCACGTATTATCTGTCGACCGACACGCGACTGAAAATACCGTGCACTGGGCGAGTCACCTTCAAGCTTGTTGCGATATGCCGATAGCAGACGTTCGAACGGATGTCGAACAAGTATGAAACGTGTATAATCCGTCAAGACTTGTGCGCGTTCTTCATCGGTGAGTGAGTAGAATTTAGTGAACATGCCGACGGAGTGCGCCAGCGAGCCGGGTATTTGTAGCGGATCGGTACCATTCAGCCACTGGCCCGTGAGTAGCATTAGTACACGTTTCCAATTGGTGCAGGCGACCTGTCAGCGGGGCATAAAGAGGAAAATTAGTTTAGTTTAATAGTTGCCACATTTTATGCATTCATTGTATACAGTAAATAATTCATGGAAATGCGCAATGTTTGGTTTTATAATTTAACCAAATGCTTTTTTATGTCTACAACCTGCTGAAAGTTTGTTTGTGTATGACTCGTTTGTTTCCTGTTAATTGCAATATTAGTTCGGTCCGTGATAAGCGGTAATACGTATAAACATATGTAGTATTCCATAAATGAGGTAACACATGAAGTAATGTCTGGCTGATCAATTCACAGAAATACTAAGATGCACGCTTAGCAGTTGGACAACAAATTTTTACTCGTATAAGTTACACTATACAACAACAAATAATATTCCGTGACGCCATTAAACGCATTTTTATACAAGTTAGAACTGTCAACATCAGTCATGGCGCTCTTATAAAACGAACTCGTGCGGAAAGTTAAGAGAAAGGTGACTCCAAATTCTGCCTAATTTATATCACATTTATATTCCTGCACGAAGACAAACATCCACTTTAGTTCTATTCTTAACTAGATACTTCCTAAAATTTTACTTATGAAAGTTTTATGGATGACCTGAATTTAGACTACCTTCTAGTTCAAATTACTGTTGATCCCAACACGGTAGACCACCCGGAAGTCGTGTTTGAATATGATTAACATCTCCATCTCTCATACTAAATAATATCATTACGTCAGATCTTCGTAGTCCACACAACGCTCCTAAATTCTGGAACATTGTTGGGTACATTTATTTTATATGGAAATTTCTGGTAAGCCTAGATAAGCCATAAGAAATTTTCTTGAAGCAAAAATGAAAAAATATTTATGTCCTCACAGACAATATTAGACTACAAACTGTAGGTGTTAAATGGGAACCAAATATAAGTATGGAGTATTACTTAGAGCCGAAATTTCAATTTGGAGACCATGTAATTGTCAAAAGGGACTCACGATACTATTTAGAAAACAATATGTTTTTGCTAAAAATTTTAATCCACCCTGGTATCAGCTGATCTAGATAGTCAGACAAATTTTGAAAAAATTTCCATTCGTCTGTCAGTTGTGTGTTAGTAGGGATCTAGTTCATTTCCTGCCATAGAATTGTTCGAAAAGTCAGTATGGTGAGATTCTGTGACCCACCGTTCTTTTAAAAGTTTTCATATGTAAATCTTTTTTAAAATATTGGCTTAAAGTTCTATTCGGTGACTTTTTGTGAACCAACGAAACCTCTATGACATCCCAGCTGACTTCTAACTTTATCCAGTAACATAGTAAGAATTATTACATGAGCTGTGAGCTGTATTTTAAAATAGAGTGATTTATGGTGAACATCTATAAAAATCTTTAAGAGAAAGATAAATCCAATGCATAGCTTAATCAATATTGATGAAATATGCACTGCCTATAGTGAAAGTCATATCCAATCACATAGGGGATTGTAAAAACTTTCAAGCGGCTATTGAAACAGATATGCCCATAAAAATGGAACCACCAGGAAAGTACAGAATAACTAGCTCAGCAAGGCAATGTAACGCAAACGGGTTCTCCAGATATGACATGGGGCAAAACTGATTGACCGTCGTCGAAGGAAGCAAACGTCAAACAGAAAATTTGAGCTGTCTGTGCTGCCATTTGCAATATTGAACGTGTTTGTGTTTCGTGTTGATCTTGCTATAATTGCGATAAATTGATCCAGTAAGTGGATTCCGATGAAATATGAATTGGGGCACTACCGATTAAACAAATGGTGCGCAATTTTAAATGTAGGACGCCGGCAATCCACAAGTGTAATAATCTACATTTTTTCAAGAATTAAAAGAAGCACTGATGATATATTTGCTGCAGTCAGCTTAAAAGTGTCATACGAAATGATGAAATGACATGATTCCAGTTTTGCATACGGTTTTGCAACCCGATCGTGCTGAAAATCAGATGACCGGTCTTTCTTTTATTTATTAATCGCAATTTATGAAGCCAAAAGCTTCGGAACTTAGTAACAAAGAAGTGGCAACAACAGCCAAAACTCATGGCATTGAACGTGGTCGTTGTTCTGGATGTTGTATTACCATACATCACATGGTGGTGGGTGCTCTGTGCTCAGCGTCGGATAGTTCCTCAATTTCATCATACATAATTTTAATCAAAAAGAACATTATAGACTCGACCCATATGTATCTAGCAGATGGTGGCGCTGATGACTGCTCAATTCAGTCAAGTGTTCTCCAAAAACGTTATGCAAATAAGTATCCGCCGTTTAAGAAAAAAAGAATCGAAACACCGGTAATTTATGTAGAAATTTTCAGATGTGAAACGTCACGAACATCAGGACATCTGCCATTAAAAAATTCTTGAAATTTTTATTAGCATGATATATTTTTTCTTTCGTAAAACATTGGGCCTAGTAAGCGTCATATGCCAGAACTTTTGATTTAATTCCTCAATTGGAAGAAATCTACAGATAAGGTATATCGATTGCTTGTAGAAGCAAATGGTGAGGCTGCCTTAAGTGAGAGAAATTTTAAGTTGGTTGAAATATTTTAGTACGATATGACTTTGAAGACAAAAAAATGTAAAGGATGGTCGAATATATACGAAGATGCAGAATTGGAAGATTATTGGCGCCATTTGATAAAAATAAAAGGAAAGAATCCTGGGGATCACCTAGCCATCTACAGCTAAACTACATATATAAATAATATTTATGGATAAAAATTTTCTTACTTCTTGCTGGTCTATTTGGAGCATCAATTCACATCATATGAAGATATTAATAACGGTTCTATGCATAGACTCAATTTATCCATATAAGAAGCCCAATTCTTGATAAAAAAAAATCGGTAACTTATTTGTACGCCTAAATTATTTTTATTCTATTTTTTAGGCCCTGTACCGAAGGTACAAGAGCCTATTGGTTTTGTGCAAATGTATGTAACAGATAGAAATAATGGTCGGAGACCCCCCAAAGTTACCCCCATTATGGTCAGGAGTGATAGAGGAGTCGATATAGCCATGTCCGTCTGTCCGTCCGTCCGTCTGTATGAACGAAAGGATCTTGGAAACGGTAATAGATAGAGACTTCGTGTTTTTTGCATTCGACTAGGACTGCTCCGGAATTTCACAAGTTTATTTGAAAATTTTGCCCCTCCCCCCCTTACCCATAAAATCACCCCCAAGAAAAAATATTTCTTCGGCACAAAAATTGAGTATACCAGTATAAAGATGTCGTCCCTCTAAGCAAAAATCTAAAAAGTTCATCAAAATCGGATAATAAATGACGGTTTTATAAGCAATTGAATTTGAACGACCCCCCTTTTCTTTTCATTCATATTCACACAGTGAGAAGTGGTCATGTGTTTGGTCACTGAACTGGTACAGGGCCTCTTACAGTCGGGTACGCCCGACTTGTTTTTTTAGTGGTAATTGTTTTAATTTAATATGTGGCTTCTTCTACATCTTAAAAAAAAAAAATAAATAAAGTTGATCTAGACAGATGTCTGAAATCTATATTTTATACTAATACAATAAACCTAAGGAATTTGTTTATTTGGTTGAACGCGCAAATCTCAGGAACTAGTGGTTTGAATTAAAAAATGTTTTGTTGTTCGCTAACCCATTTATCAAGGTAGGATATACGCAATAACATCACGCTATAGAAGCGGATCATCCATGAAAATTGTACAAAAAACCTTAAAAATTTATTCACCATATAATAGATTAACAAAATTGGTTATATTCTCGCATCCAGGGATGAAAATTGGTATTGGAATCTGATGAATTAATGTTAAGTTAAGTTATTTTTAACTAACTATTGCTAAAATATACCTATTTCCATATTACACTTTCATAAAACTCTAGATTCGAAATGGTTTGCAGGTAACAGAAGACATCTCTAAGACACATCATTCTGAAGCCTTATCCATTAAGTATATGAAAGATCACGAAAAGACAGAATCGGATATAATGAAAGCTGTGATGAAGTATTTCAAGTATTCCAACGCCTACGAATGTTTCACCTCGATCGTACTCTACAGAAGAAGCCTTAGCAGTGTTTATAGATTTAGGATTTATATCTTAGACATATTTAGAGCATCTTCAACTGAAACCTATTACACAAATATTTTACCCGTATCAAAATAGGAATATATCATCCATAAAAATTGAAAGTTCAATAGGATTATAGAGTATTTCGAAGTCCAAAATACTTATTTTTTCTTATTTTATAAACAATTTATGTGAATTTAGTTAAAATTTTATTAAAAATCGTGGTTCCTAAGAACTGCTGTGGCAAGCGCTAATATTGAAGAGCGCTATGTAACTAAACTTTCTACAACTTTGAACTGCTCTATGTAGACAAGTCTTCCATACACACATAAGCCATAATTTCATATAATAGAAAAACGAAATAAACGCAGCAGGGCAGGCCGGCTACGCTAGTATCTACACTATAAGTAAATAGAAAACATCTCTCATTCTCACTTTCACCATTCGAATGATAAGTACATCAATTAAAGTAATAAACAAATGAAAGATGTGCAGCAATTAATAAGATTCAAACTAGCTAACCAGCTTGAAGATGAGCAAATAATTTAAATATAAGTTAGAGCTTCAAACAATTCAAAGTTTTCTGCAAAATAAGAAAAAAAAAAACCTACTTCCAGTGTCTTCAGCTAAATCACGCCAAAAGTTCAAAGTACTAAAACGTAGCGAAGTGTAATGCGTCACGTCACATGTGTCAAAATGTTTTTAAGTTATACGCAAGCGACAGTAAAAATAAACCACAAAATAAAAAGAAAAATAAAATAACGTAATACAACATTGAAACGCTGAAAACTTGAAAAATAAAATATATAAAAGCTAACAAACATTTGGAGAAAAGTTGCACAGCGAAGGCATGAAATATTTCTTTAAGACTTCATAGAAAATGTCGACACATCATCTAAGTAAAAGAAAACCGCCCAAGTATTTCTTAATTGAAATGAAGTTAATTGGAAGCAAAGTGTGATATGGTGTGACGAAAGAACAGATCCATATTGAAAAAATTTTGATTAATTTGGCTTCATTGATAATGTTTAATTATGTTAGCGATAAGAATTCGGTAAGAATGCAGCACATAGCAACTTTAAATACAAACAATGAAGGTCGTCCGGCCATTATGATAAAAAATAAAATAAAAATTATTTGAAAAAACCATCAACATCCAATTTAAATACGATATATAAAGCAAGTTCCTAACTAAAATAATTTATAGTTACTTCCGTTGATAAAATAAATAAAAAACCCACCGAATTAATTTCAATAAAACTCAATTGGATTTTATTTACTGCGCATATGGAGAAGTCGATTATTTTTAACTTGAAACAAATGCCGCACATTGAAAAGTTGAATGTGAATATTTTCGAAATCATTCAAGTTCAGGAAAAGCGTAACTCAAATACTCTATTAAAAAAAATCATTCTTTATCAATTTTCTGCTTGATAACTCAAAAACTAATTGAGTGAAGTTATACTGACGATGAAAGTTGGATATATTTATGCACAATATATAGAATACTATGGTTTCTTAAGACTTTATCGAGGCAAACTATGAAAGTTATAAAAGTTAAAATGCTTACATATGGGTAATCAGGCTCGAACTCTATTTCTTGGTCATTATTTTATCTTTGCAGCTCGAAGTATAGTATCATGAATTCAACAAGAATAAGAACAACAATTTAAGACAATAATTTCTGGGATGCACTACGGGACGCTTTGTTTTCTGTCCAAAAAAGTAGAATTCGACGAAATGGTTTTAAGAACTTAGGATCACTTTAAGAACTAAAATTAAATTCCTCTCAACGATGTCACGAATATGTATATTAATAGCCTTTTCGCTTTTAGCTATCTTCAAATATTACATACAAAATAATATCCATTTTTTTCATACAGAGGGTTAATGAAGAGATCAAACTACTCACAGCCAGCCACGCAGTAACTAATGAGCTATTAGAAATCTTAGTATTCAAACAAGTTTTCGGTCATACTTTTATATAAACCAACTCAATCTCACAAGCTCAGCTCTGAAAAAAAATACACCAAGACAGCGTGGAAAGTAATATAAGCTCAAAGTCGAATAACTGGATTCTTAAAATTGGACCACCACCAAATCATGTCAAATAATATCTGCTGCTTAGATACACCCCTGTGTCTATAATGTAGCTCAATATCAGATCGATGCTTGTGGACTCTGTCCTGCATTCGCTATCATTGGAGAAGGGTATCGGGCTCGATTCGGAAATACGATTACCGACAGAACCAAAAATAAAAAACGTCGCAACAGCACTCATAATGTGCATCAATTATAAACTGGCAAAATATTCTATTATCAACTCCACCCATTAAGGTCTTCAATGGTAACTAAATTTAACGAATCATAACTTTTATGCTAGTTCCGAATATCATATATAATTAAAGAATCGAAGGTTTCAAAGAACGGCCAACTATACTCAAAAAAATTTTTTTACCTAAAACAGGAATTTAAGGTAAAATGTTGCCTAAAAATGAATTTTAAGGAAAAAGTTTCCTAATATTTTAGGTAAAAAAATTTTTAATTTAGGTCATAAAATTAATTTTTTTTTTAGGAAAATTTTTTTTTTTTTGAGTGTGGAAGAAGTTGCGAAGTGCTTGGAATCAAGTAGGTGGAGAATATGTTATGTAATGAAAATAATTTTTAGTGGGCGCAGCAAATCGTGCCGGGTACAGCTAGTAATATATATTACGCGTGACATTCGTTGAACTTAGTATTGTTTGAAATGGATCAATGCTGGAATCCACGGACTTGTTTTTATATCATGTTCCCACATGGAAAAAGGGTATACTAAATTGGTGAAAATGTGTGTAACAGGCAGAAGAAGACCAAACAGACCCCCTTAAGTATACATATTCTTGATCATCTTGATCCGTATTAAAAACGAGATCTTGGAAATTATAAGAGATATAGCTGAATATTTAGATTTTCATATTTACTCTTCAGATCACATCTATGGAGGGTGATGACATTTACCGCGCATACATCCTACTTATTCTAAGATTTGTACAATTTTTGAACAAATATTGATGTGGTTAATTTTGCTAGAATAACCAAATTCGGTCTATCTTACGTAAATCGTTATAAAATATTCTATTTAGGTCCAGATCGGATGACTAAAAGCGGTAGCTGCTATGCAAATCTTTCCCACCTTTCTGAGTTTTTGTACGACAAATTATTTATTGTTGTTTACTTAGTGTAGCTTAACATAATATATCTGGCATGGTTCCTAAAAAACTATTCCAAATAATTCAAGATCGGACTACTAGAACTGGTAGATCTTATACAAATCGTTAGGAACCGAGTAACTCGTAGACATGTCCCCTTGACTGCAGCGTTATTTCTTTCATTCTTTTCATTTTATATATTTGAAGTTTTTCTATCCACCCAACCGAATATAGTTTTATATCAAAGTTTTCTAAGCTTTAAATAATAAATTAAAAATTATACCAATTTAGATTTGTTTTTGTATGGGAGCAGTACCTTCTAGTGGACATATAATTCTTATATTGTGCTGACTCTGGTTATAAGATGTCTACATATCAACAAAGATTGTTGGAATAGGGCACATAAAAACACGCAGACAGACGGACATATCTGCAAAGACTCGCTTTGTCGCGCTTATCATGAATATATATTTACTTCATGGAGCATCTGATACTATTTAAAGGTTTTGCAAACATCGTCTAAATTCTAAGACGAATACAAATATCTTTAGACAGTAGTTGACTTCGATGGATCTTTGGAATATATAACAAAAAAAAAAAATATTACAAACAAATTCATTTAATTGCTATAAATTCTTAAAAAATTAATAAACAAAGTCTATCTATTAGCTTTTCTGTATATACCTTTAAATTTTTATGTACCTACATATAAACAAAAGGTCTCTTTGATTGGTGTAGAATACTGATATAGCATACCCTATACTATTAGTTCCTTCATAATAAAAATAATGTAATTTCAATTATCTCTCGAACGAGAATTTATGGTACTAACAATTTTTTTTGAACTATTTTTATATGTCAATGTATATAAATAAATATATACACACATATTCGGTCTAGAGTTCAATTGAGTCAGCGGCCTACAAAAGTCTATATCTGATAGTACACCTATCTATCATTTGTACAATACAAATTTTGTATACACACTCAAAATATAGAACTGCTTGACTGCCAAATGGTCTAATCTAATCTGTACAACTTGACTTTCTAATAGTTTTTAAAACAATAATTTAATAATGTTAATAATTTTCTATATGTTAGTAAACACCGAAGTAGGCGTGATAGACATATTTGTATGACATACACTCAAACAGGCTCGTCGAAATTGGTTTTGAAGATTCAACATTATCTTTTGGTTTATATGAAAGCTTTTTAAATGTTTATCAGCGTTTAATAAGTCTGATTTATTTAAGTGTTATTTATAATATTTATATATATGTAGCATTTAATTTAATTAATAAAAAAAAATATATATTTTTTGTTTTTAGTTAATCTTTTCATTTGGCTGACAGAGCAAGAGAGAAAACTGCAGTTGGAAATTTCTTTTGAGATATAATCCTCAAAAGAAATTTACACACTTAAAGGCTCTAACTCTTATAGTCTGCAAGTTCTTGATTATCATGCACAGAGTCAAAGAGACTGTAATGTCTATATAGACTTTTATAGAAGGATCGAATTTTGACCATTATGAAATATTTTATTACGATTGACGAAAAATACATCAAATTTGAAATTTAGATAATTTTTTGTTAATTTAATAATATGTCAACATATAAAATATCATAAAGATGTGACAGATATATACATATAAGATGGGATCTGCCTCAACACGTTTTGTCTGTTACATAAATTGGCACAAAATTAATATACTCTCTAATTAGAGCGTATAAAAACGTGCCGGTTTTTTAAAGTGCCTCCAATGCTAATTTTAAATTGCTGTCATTATCTTCTATGATTCGATTTTTATTTGGATTTAAAAGATTTTCGATTCATATCACAGCGCAACGCTTATCAACGCTTCGCACTTTATATATAAGTATATACTTTATATATGTAGGTACTATATGTATTGTCTACACTTACGACTGATACATACATAGATACTCATGATACATACATACTCACATTAAGGTGCTGACCCCAAAGTATTTCCATCCATCTATCTATCTATCTATCTATGCACGAGTATGACGATTGCATTCTGTTGAATGCTATATTTGCTTTAAAACTTTACAAATCAATAATTTAAATGCAAATTGTTGTAAACAAAATGCATTCTCCATAGTAAATAGTAAAAACTAGCAAACAACTAGAACTAAATATGATTTAAGTATTGTAATTATTTAACAATTTGTGGCGGTTTTGTTTTATTGTGTAAGCAAAAACTATTAAATTAATTGCTATTTGTAAACAATAATTTTCAAATAATACAATACAGAAAATTTTCTACATATTTTAAATTGCTTGGAAATTATTCAAGGTCTAAAGTTAGAACATTTCATTTGTTGATTTTGGACTTGGAACAGTGTATATAATAAGTTATATGAAAGCTGTTTGACTTAATTGCTCAAATATATTAAATAATTAAACATTAGAAACGGGGTTATTTAACTGGTTGTGACTGTACATAGTTGGCTTTCTATAGAGTTAATTGTTATAATCACTGATTTATAGATTAACTTAAAAAAAAAATAAACAATTCACTTTGTCTATGAAGTATATATTTATTTAATTGATAACATTTTCTTATATAAACAATTCTAAAATGTTTAAATTTTGGAATTCTAAATACCAAATTTTGGCCACAAGTCTGCCAGAAAGCATTCTAGAAATAAGCAATTCAAAACGAAATGCACAAATTCAGTTTAAATTATAAACAAATATGAAATCAAACAGTTGTATGGACATATGTACATATTTTTAATTTTTATTGGTGAAAACTCTTTCGTCAAACAGAAAACATGACAAATTTCTGAGAAACATACAACTGTCATTTATAGATACGAGCAATGAAAGCGAATCATGTTTAAAAATAAATATTTTACATTCAATATATACATAAGTAGGGAAACAATTAACTCTTTTTGTTATAGGAAACTAACGAACGTTAACACCCAAATCTGAAATACTCTTCAGTTTAGGGAACAATTACTACATGATTTTCTATTATAATTTCTTATTATAATTAGGCCCTGTACCGAAGGTTCAAGAGCCTATTGGATTTGTGAAAATGTATGTAACAGTTACAAATAATGGACGGAGACCCGTCAAAGTTACCCCCATTATGTCAGGAACGAAAGGATCTCGGAATCGGTAATAGATAGAGACTTCGTTCTTTTGCATTCGACTAGGACTTTGCCGGAATTTTGTGACTTTAGTTTAAAATTTTAACCCTCCCCATAAAATAACCTTAAAAATTTCTTCCCACAAAAAAAGTATTTTAAGTATGCCAATATAGAGACAACGTCCCTCTAAGTAAAAATTTCGTCAAAATCGGGTAAAAACGGACTATTTTATAAGCAATTGAATTTTGCTTTTTCGAATTGGTAATAACCCAGAATTTGCAGCGAACCAGAACTGCTGATCGAGGCCTAATCATCACCGGCAAAGGCAAAGATGACAATTACCGATGTCGACCGATTTTCCATTTTGCGAATGGATGTCTGTAACTCATTCACGCCTAAGCCCTTAAACTAATTTGTATGAACTTTGGTATAGCAATTGATGGGAAGTTGGATAAGAACATAGGCTACTTTTTGTCAAAATCGGAGACAGCGATGCCCGATGGGATGACATTTGGTATACATAGTTAAGGGATGAGTCACCGTTCCCTATATAAATGATAAACAGCATATCATCGTACATATTTGAAGTAAAGTGATGAATTTTTGTAAGCATCGTAATGGGATTGTGAGAAGTAACCATAGTAATTTTGGTCCCAAACAGAGATGCCGATATCATCCGCTCCCCCCTCATACAGCTATAATAAATTAGCCATATTTACGCACCCATTTGAGGACGAGTACGGGAGAAGTAAGATCCATTAGACAAGTGTTAAGCTAGTATGTACAATTATAATGAAATAGAGTCTGATCAAGCGGGCATGCTGAGTTGAAATCTGAAGAATTCAATAATGGAGAATATTAAAGTATATACTATAAGGTATCCTCAACACTTTATGGCGGAAAATAATATGTTTGTCATGCAGTAGTATACATTATCTGAACGTTTGCTATCGTACAGCTTTAACCTGTTGATGGCTGAACTATTTCAGTGATGATTTTTGAAGTTTAAAGTTTAAGTCTACTAACCACGGATACTGACTCCAAAAAGCGATTAAAATAGCACGAAACGATTCGGAAACAAACAAATAATACCTTATTTCCAACAAATAAATGTTATTAAAATATAAAGAAAAAAAATCATAGGTCAGGTCATATTAAGTTGACTACCGAATATACGCAAACACGATTTTCGTTGAATAAATTGTTTGGTGCAAGGGTCAAAACTCGAGACACGTGCTATGTTAGTTTAGTAGATACTTTAAATATAGCTTACATACTTGTACAACGAATAACTTGAAGCTGAAGGCAGTAGTCAATGCTATTTCTTTAAGCTAGGTTTCTGGATCGAACTAAGATCTCGCTGTATATAATAAAAATAATAACTCAACACTTTGCAACATTTATTGAAATACAGAAAAACAATTGAAACGACAGAAATAATCAACTAACCACACCTATAGCAAATAGAAAGCTTTTGCAATCAGGATCTACAATCTAAAATACCAATCAAGACACATTTGCACTTACGATTTCTTCTTGATCTTGAGCACTACTTGACGCGGACACACAGTGAAAGCTACAATGGGACCAAACACACTTGGAAAATTGCATCAATGAAAAAGCAGACAGATAGATGGACAGACGGGCATATAAAACTGTAGCGAAGAATCAAAAGAAATGCATATAAACAGGAAAGCGAGCAGCGCATAAGCAAATAAAACCAAATGCACTAAAATAAAAAAACAAGTTTCTACAGACAGAAAAAAAATAAAATAAAATTAAAACGCACGCTTTTGATTATGCTGAGCCAGTAACATAGTAAATTGAAAGATGTTTGGTCTACAGATACACATGATGTTGTCCGATTGACAGATGACTGCCAGAAGCAAACGAATTGAATACAATGACAAGTAGGAATGCGGTGACTTGAAAAGCCAAAGTAATGGACACCAACGAAGTTAATGTGCTGTCAAGCAGCAATTCGAAAATATTCCATTAAAGAAATTGAATATTTTAATATGAGACTTGATACATCTACCAAAAAAAAAATAAAGTAAAATAAAAAGCACAAAGGCAGAACTCAGCTTAAACGAAATCGAAAATACCGAAAGTACATTGAACCTAGCTGTTGGTATCGGGCTTACCTTTGGCACATAGCAGTAGAGCAATTTATGCTCATGATCGACTATCATATGATCCATTTGTAGCTCACTCAAATCCTCGAGCGTTTGTATGTTGTAACCCAGCAGTTCACATTGCTTCTGCATATACTCCTGTCGCTGCATATTGATGGTCTGTGTTAGCTCTAAGCTGCGGTGCGTTATTTTAACATTGTTGTTGTTGCCATCCTCGAAAGCGCCACAAATGAGGTCAACACGCAGCAGCAGACACAGGCTGAAGATTGCAATGAGCGCAAAAGAAATGGACAGCCATTGCTGGCGTTTACGCCGCAGCAGGCATAATTTATGTGCAGCAGCGGCGCGGAGTTCACTGCTGCCGCTAGTCATCTTTGAATATTTGAATATTTAAAAATTCTGCTTTTGCTACAAAATTGCTGGAGTTGCATTAACACTTTGTTAACTTTTAGCATTTGGTATTAACTTTCTTCAACTTCGTATTTTTTTTTTTGCTTTAGAATTTAGACGCTCACGTTTGCCGCTTACGTCCGAAGTATTTAACGCGATGACAAAATTTAAGCGTGGTCGCGTTCTCGATACCCAAATCCGCTAGCAATGTGCGTCCGTTTTCATTGGCCGCGTCGTCGATCGGACGATTTGTTTGCACGTTGTGTAGTGTATAGACGCGCCATAGAAACCGCCACGAAACGTATGCGCGATGTTTGTGCCCGTTGCGTTTCTCAGAGCAGACTAACTCGCCGCTGGAACATTGCATGGAACTGGAGTGCAGATCGTCTTCGTTGTCGATCTCTTCGGCGTCGTTGCTTTGCTTGTTCTTCGTATGACTTCGGCGTCGTCTGAGTCTTTCTTCGTAGCGCTCTCGCTGTGCACGTTTTTGTTCGGCCTGTGCGAGATTTGCTATGGCACGCTTTAGATCGGCTATAGTTGGTTTCGGCTGGTGGAGCTGTTATGGAGAGTGATAAAGAGAGCGAGAGAGAGCAAAGTTAGTAGCAACATAAGCATGTTTATTAAAGAAGTTCTTATTGGAGCAGCAACATTAATTTTATTAAAATAATTCTTGGAAATTTTAGTTTATATATCGCCGTCGTATGTTGGGCGTTTAAATCAGGGCTACCATAAAGAATGGACTTTAAAAGAAACCAAAAAAATGCTGCAGAATTTATTAATATTAAAATTGCTTTAAAGAGGTTCATTTTCGAAAGAACTGAAGCTTTAACATTCTTTCCAATCACCTAAATACTGGTTTAAATGTTGTAAATGGTGAGCTCAACAAATAAGAAAGTTTCATCTACAAAAAGCTTAAAATAGGCCGTGATTTAACATGTGAACTCTACCTAAAAATGGATAGAACTCGATTAGTAATATACAGTGGAGGTGACGAATTTAGTAAATCATGATGTGTTGTTACTCTCCCAAAGTTTAACAAATTTCAGAAGTTCTCTGAAACACACACAACAATCAGTCCCGTCGTTTAGGAGGAATTCAGAGACATAAACAGATGGGACATAATTTCCCATGTGGTCAAGACCATTGACTCTCATTTAACCTCTTAATGTTAAATCCATTGACTCTCCAAGGGTTCAAGTCCATTGACTAACCGAGGGGTCAAGTCCATTGAGTTTCCGAGGGGTCAAGTGCATTAGGCACCCAAAGAAGTCAAGTCCATTGATTTCCCAATGCGTCAAGTATATTGAACCTTCAAGGCGTCAAGGATTTTGACACCGAAGGGATCAAGTCCAATGACCCCATAAGCGGAGAAGTTTTTTAACCCCGAAGAGGTCAAGTCTATTGAAGTTCATTGACCTCCCAAGGAATCAAGTCCATTGACCCCCAAGGAGTCAGATTCATTGACCTTCCAATGGTCAAGTTCATTGACTCCCCAATAAGTCAAGTCCATTGATCTCCAAGCAGTCAACTCCATTAAACCCCAGGGGCTCAAGTCCTCCGTTTGGGGAGTTCCCCATCTGAAGTGGTTCATAAGCTTTTCCAGAGGTCGATAGCCTTCGTCAAAGGAGATAATAGTAAGGGATCAAGTCCATTGACTCCCAACAGGGACAAAACCATTAGAACCCCATAGATTCGAGTGCACCATTTGGAGAAGTCAATAACCTCGGCTAAAGGTAAATGATTTTAACCATAAGTCGTTAGACTTGATCAAAGGAGATAATTTAGTCCGTCGGCATTCGCCGGAGGCAAATGACTTTGTCCGCATATTTTTGAAAAGCTCCGCTCAGCGATTCTCAAAAGTTGATTTCATACGACAGTAGCCGGAGTTCCATTTCCTCCGTCTGGGGAATCCTCCGATTTGAGATTTATCTATCCGGGGATTCCTTCGTCTGGGGACTCCACTGTCTGAGAAATATTTTTTTAGGATTGACGCAATATATACAATTTTTGATGCGGATCAAGAATATATATTTTTTGCGGGATCTGTCTCGCAAAAGGTATGTTATAACCATTTGCACAAACTTAATATACCTTACTCCTATGAGAACTGGGTATGAAAACAAATTCAACTCATCATACCTCATCCAGATTTAATACGTATTTGGAAGATAATGAGGTAATTTATATAAAATATATTTCACCTTTCTATAACCTTCCAAGCTTTTGAGATAGAAATATGAAACTGGGTACATATGATGTATAAGTGGAGAGAAAGAAAAAATACAGAATTTATGTGTTTGGAAGACCATCGGATTATCTACTTTACTCCGCCAAAGCAAATAAATCATCTCGATTTTAAATTATTTTTTCGATTTTTCAACATATACCAAATCAATATCTGACTTTTTTTTTTGAAGATCTTTCGGTTTTTATTTATATATATTTTATTTTTTTTTTATCATTTTTCTCTTCATTGACAAAGAAAACTATTTTAAAAAAATTCTCGTAATACTACAAATTTTTCACACAACCGGTACACATTTTCGGCAGCATTTTTCACATTGGAACAAAATTCAGCATAACAGCCACACATGCAATAGAGCAAACCAAAAAAGAAAACCTATTTAATTTAATTGCAAAAATATGTCAGAAGGCACAGGACCATTGTCAAGACTCTACAATGTCATTGTCGGTACAGTGGATAAAGTTGTACCAAATTCAGCGCGTCCTTTCTGGATGTCGCCAGCAGGTGAATTAAAGACTTAACGAAAACTTGTACCCATAATTAATATTATATATAAATTTAACAGGACCACGCACTGTATTCTTCTGGGGACCACTCTTTAAATGGGTGTGTTTATTTTTGAACTATATGTTAACCGGTCATGTTCTTATAATAATCTATTTTTATTTACAGAATCTTGTCTTAGCTGGACTGGGCGATATTATTACACGTCCAGCTGAAAATATTTCACTGCGTCAGTGTGCAATTATTGCTGCAACTGGTCTGATCTGGACACGCTATTCAATGGTCATTATACCGAAGAACTATAGTCTTGCCAGCGTGAACTTTGTGGTATTCCTTACGCAAGCGTATCTCGCATTTCGTTCATTGAAATGGCAGTATGATAATAAACAACAGCAACAAACATCATTTAATGCAGGACTCAAGCCATATTCCCTAGAATTAAATCAGCAGGAACATCAGACAAGTGATGATGACGAATTAATGTTAACAGTTCTATCCGTGATGCGTTGAAATGAATATTTTAGTAAACGGAAGATTAAATGAAAATGCGTAAACAATTTGATATGTTCCACTCTGAGTAGTGTGCATCTAAAGGCCAGCTGTTAGCTGCTTTTGGTATAATAAAAGACCGCTAATAATATTTAAAATGATTTAATTATATTAAATTGTCAGACAAAGTGTATTGTCTATTAAAGCTCTATATTTTGTGTATTCTTTTTATAAGAACGAAATGCACAAGTGTAAAAATTTCCACCTAATGACAGCTTTTCCCTTGATTTCTGAAGAAATAGTTGCAATTAGATTCAGTGGCAAGTATTAGCGCCACTTAACAGATACACAAGTGATTGATTTATATTTACACAAAACATTTTTTCATATTCACTTGAACTAGATATAGACGCATGTTGCTCTGATTGTACGAGTATACCCAATTTATTTCAATTAGTTCGCTATGTGTTGCAATCGATTCCATAGATTTTGATATTGAACGTTTGAACTTTAAACAAAAATTTAATTGAAGTGAAGACAGCTGCGTTCTACTGAAATGTAAATAATTGGCTTGTAAATATAAAACATATACTTATTGTTAGTGTATCCTCGAGAAGATACTCTGAATAGTGTTTATCTATTAAACTCTATAATTCAAATACATTTAGAGAAACTTCAAAGTGACGATGGAAATATCATATGGAAGCATATTTCTTTTCAATTAGAGCATCCAAAGGACAAAAATCCATCAAGTCTAAAAAACTAATCTAAAGAAGTATGGCGAACTTAATATTCTTTTAAATAATATTTCTTTATGAAGTTTGGAAAGCATTGCGAAAGAATTCTTGGTCAAAGTTGTTCAATTGGGACTCTGACCAATGGACAATCGAAAAACACTTCCGCGAGGCAAAGTGAAAAATATTTTGAAGCGATTGGCTCGTGCTCTCGATTCTCTTATATTCAGTGATAAACGATGGGCTCTGCAGCAAGCTGTTCTTAAGTTCGTCAATGCTGTGGACGTGGATCTCTGAGGAGATCCATCGAGTGGGTATGAAGAAGATGGAAAAGCAGACCATACAGGTTTTCGATAATTTGTTCTTTCCAAGAATGTATGGGACACTCAAGTCGGCTGAAATTGCTTCGCTACTAATTGAAAGAGACATCTCTTGGTAAACAGCTGCAATCTTTTAAAGCTATTAATGATCTGAAGAGCCACATCGATTACTAAAGCACTACACAGACGCTATTCTAAGTTTCTTTGCCATCGTTATCCTATAGGCAATGAGGCATAAACTAAGAGGACTTGGTTAAGTAGGACTGCACAACAATACCAATGCATCAGAGATGAAGTAAATATTGTTCAGAAAGTTCATTCCAATTTCCTAGTTCTGCAAGTGTACTACAAGCTGAGATATTAGTCAGTTACGAAGCTCTTAGTCTTGTACTGTAGAACACCGAAGAATAAGAAATGCTGCCATTAAAGCGCCGACATCATGCGTCAACCACTCCATACCAGCAGACTGGGAGCCGCTCATACGCTCTTATATGGCTCCCGGTCTATATTGACATCTGTTAAAACAGAAAACATGATGATATGAACAGTCTTTAAAACATTCAATGGGAGTTGATTAACAAATCAAAATTATAGAAATGACGAAAGATTTTTTGTAAATACATAGTATCTGTCTAATGAGTATGCAAGCCAGATAAATTGAGGTCTATATCTTCCTGATGTACATACAGTTGTATCATATCTAGCTTAATCAATAATTATATCTATCAATTGACTTACAATGACTGTCAGTGTACTAAGTCCATCGCGTTGCACATATATTGTTGTTGCCTGTCCCTTGGCAATAGCAATCTGCAGTAAAAAAATATATATGTACATAAATAAAAACTAGGTTCATAACATACGCAAATAGCGCAATAATGCCAAAATTTATTGCTCAATAATTGATATACATATATATTTAAACATGCATTGTAAATCATTTAGCAACTTTGTAGCAAGTTCTATGCAGAATTAGCAGAACTGGGTCAGCAGTGCTATATACAACAAGAAAACTTGTTAATTAAGTTGCTAATAAATTCAACCAAAATGTTTGACCAACAAGAACGTAAATTACCTCACCAAGTAACTCCTCCGGCGTAATGTCATAAGGTATATCTGAGAGTAATTCATTTTCACTAAGAATTTCTTTTAGTTTTTTTTCTGTTGCTGCCACAAGCGCTTCGTGCTCCAGTTGCGCCTCATCCAGTTTCCGGCTTTGACGTAGTTTACGGCGTTTCGGTTTGCCAGCAATAGTTTCATTGCGATTACGTGCCTCGCGTAAAGCTTGTTTACGTAGATTTGTTGGCATTGTTTTTAATTTAGCATAATTTAAAGGCATTTCGCTTGATTGTTGTTGTCTGTAAGAGCATTCGGTGTCGCGGCGAGAAGATTGCTCATATTTGTTGCTGCTCATTTTAGCTTGAAAAATCTCTGCTTTGATACTTATTAATATTTAAATTATGGCGATTTAAATGCGTAATATAAATCTCTGTAGAAATAATAATTAAACACTGTGTAAAGCGTAAACAAATATTAAACAATTTTGCGGTCTATTTTGTTGAAATGCAAACAGCTGTTTGTGCTTCTTCTGCTACTGTTGGCATGCACTGTTAATGGCTGGGTAGCACTGTGCGTTTTTAGTATGGTTTGGTTACACGGTTTGTTTTATGTTTAAATTTGAAATTTGTTAAAGGTTAATTTTTAATTTTTTTTAAGAAATGTATGTTCAAAGTAACGGATGTTCAAAGGGAAGGCATGAAATCCTGAAAAGCCAAGAAGACATCAAAAGTACATAATGACGTTCTTTAGTTCCAGTTGCCTTTAATGTCTACGAAATAAAAATTTTTTAAATCAATTTTATCAAAAATTTTCAATATTTTATATTTTCTACATTTTAAATATTTCTTTTTCGCAAACAATATGTTCCAAATTTTAACGTAATCAACGCAAAATAATTATAAAAATACCATAAAAAATTCTGCGCAAGTTTTAATTTACTTAAAATTGAATAATATAAAATATTCGCTTCGCCTACAAACATGCCGAGAGGACCCACGGGCGCGCTGTCAATGCTTTATCATGTTGTCATTGAACGTGTAGACCGCGTAGTGCCTTTGCAGCTGCAACCATTGTGGAAATCACCTGCAGGTCGGACTCATTTGATATTTTCAAAACTTTTTAATATTTTTCATCTACATACTTGCCTTTTAGGTCCACGCACGGTTTTCTTTTGGGCACCGCTAGTCAAGTGGGTAAGCTTTTGTACAGCAATAAATTTGCAAGCAGTATTAAAATTAATTTTCACAGAGCTTAATATTTGCCGGTCTGGGTGACATTATGAATCGACCGGCGCAAAACATTTCACCACGCCAATGCTTTATTATAGCCACAACAGGTTTGATCTGGTCACGTTGGTCGCTGGTCATCAAACCGAAGAACTATAATCTTTTTGCTGTCAATGTTGTCGTCTTTCTGACGCAAGGACTACTGCTCTGTCGCGCCATTCATTGGCGTCACGAAAATCAAGCAAACTTTGCAGATTATGAGGCAGAGCATCCTTATTATCCGCTACCCATTGATGATGAGTGGTAAGCAGTAAGTACAACTTGAAAAGGTGTTATCTGTTATTCTTTAATTTTATATAATTTTATGTTGCTACGTTAGGAACTTTCATGTGTTGTGTTTAAAAGGCGATTTGTGAGTAAATGGTAAGGCAGCTGGGGGAAAAAAATTATTCGAACTTTAAACGATTTTGGAATTATATATTGAAATAAATTTTTCTGCAATGTTTATATATTAATATAGAAATTGTTTTTTCATTGCACAGATATCTATGGTAAATGTCAGACATATATATTAGTGGAAACATATGTAGATCATCGAGAAAGTATTTTAAAAACAAGACATCAAAGCTCCTGTATTTCCGATACAAAATGTTCATACAAATTAATGAAGAGGCATTAAAAAGCGAAATCGAACTGTGTGTGTTTTAAATTGTTAAACGATGTTCTAGCAGAGCTTGGAATAAAGGACGGTTCTTTGCCTTCATAGCATGGCTTAGAAGCCGGAGACATCCAGATAAATGCAATTAAGCCATTTGTCATACCTAATGTGAACACCGCAGAATGCCAAAAACGTGATCCAATTTTAATGTTCCACTAGTGACCAATAATCCAGTTTGGAATAGAAGTACTCAATCATGTTATGAAATCTATCCATTTTTCCGTAAGTTGAACCCCATAGACTTCATAAATAATGGCATACAAAGATGATAGAAAAGAGAGAATAAATGGAGTAGCCCATATATAAAGCTGGCACATTCAAATCTGCTACGCATTTCTGAGTTTTTGGTTGAAACGTATTATTGCTACTAGTTTATGCAGTGCAGTATCTAGATCGGCTCACAAGAAAGGCTTTAGAGTATCGATGCATTTTCGAATCCCGACTGAATTCAAACGCTACAAAATAAAGTACAACGATTGGTATGTTCGCAGCTCCAATTTACATAAGGATCTAAATTTGGTTATCATCCAGGAGCGAACTTTCTTCTCCAGCAGATGTAACTACCGCGTGTTGGAACAAAGTAATCACCTGGCCAGACCCTGCAATACAATATCGTCACTGTAGAAATTTTCTCACCTTATGTTTCGATCTTCGTCGTTACCGATTGAACAACAAATGCATCTGAATATATATTATAGTACATGCTGAAATTCGCCCACTCCACACTTAAGCAATGGATCTTACTTTTTTTTAAATCACATTACCATGTACATCAAATTTCATCTCTGTGCCTAATGTGAATGCGACGCGATGAGAATTCCATACGGAATTAAGCCCATTGCCTCTATGTCACTGACTTTAAGAACTGAGAATGAATGGATGAGTGACGTACTAATGCGGGTGAACGTCTTTAGTCTAGCCAGAAGAACGGTATGCCACGCACGGAAGCTTGTTGAATATCAATGAAGACCCTGTTTTAGTATGAATTGGTCTCGTAGGCGATGAGTATGTGGCTAGTGACTCGATTGAGTCGAGAGAGCTATAAATTTGACAAACTTGTGGCGGATTTGTTGCATTTTGATGCTTCTAGTGTTCTTCCAGAGTGAGAAGCGATGGTCGCATTTGCTGTACATGCTTTCGATCATATGTTCAATACCTGCTGTGTTGATCTTGAAGCGATTCATTAACTAATTTATACACACCCTGTCATGCACATTAATTCCATGGGTGCTCATATATATATCTTGCACAACTGCCTTTTTCTTTTCAAAATAGTACGTTGCTCCCTTGAAAGGGTATACACTTCACAAGGCGGACATGCAGATATGGATGTAGTCAAGCTGCGACCTTCCTCCTTTACGGTATAAATCTTATGGTAAAACGACTCCAAAGAAAGTAAATGCTTTGAGTAGAGTTAAAGTTGTTATGAATAGCAGTTCATCACAACTAGGATCCAGTTGTGCCTTAATACTGATCTTCACAAGGGGTATGCCACGATATATTGCGAAATCTGTGTAATCATGCAAATTATTCGCGCGATAGGGAAATCTAGTAGGACCACCGGTTGCCAGAACGTTAATATTGCAGGAGAAAATGTAGTCGACCATATATTGTTCTCTTTTCTCACATCATCTGGCCCAATCAGAGTGTAGACTGTTGCCGATGCCAATTGGACTTGGTTGGTAGATAACGGGTTTAGTGGGAAGAGCTTGACGTCGCTTCTTACCATTAGTGCTAAACCGTATTAAGAAGATGTAGAAAGCAGGAAATTTATAGGGCAGGAGCAGAATCCTTAGAGATTGGGTGCTCTGACCTTAGTCAAACATGTTCCGCTTAAGAGTACCACATGTATATCGTTTCTTCGCATCCTTTAAAACGCCATTGTTTTTTCAAATAAGTACACGTGTGGCGTTCATTTTGATGGCGTTAAGCAGGACCAATAAATCACACTGCTTAGTGAGCATCTGTGATTGTATATCCACAAAACTTTCTATTAACTTATTTAATGAAGTAAGAGAAGGAATGAGCCCGTCTATGGCTGCACATCTTTAATTGCATCCCACTTCTCTTGATAATTGCAATGCAGTTGCGGCTGAGATTTTAGTTACTGGGAGGTTAAATCGGGGCGACTTTAAGCAATATCTGCTTATGTCGGTCAGACAATCAGTCTGCTTTTGAACTGATGGTTGGATTTGGTTTACCCATGTTTCGTCGATTACACTGCCTATACTGCTGATAATAAGCGCAGCCTTTGTAGTTATCTGAGTGTCCACTAACGCAGTGAACACATATAGCAGCATCTCTAGCCCTAAAACATCCGGTGAATTTCTGATTTGTTCCGCATTTCACACAGACGTACTCCGTGCAGCAGTAACTGACGTTGTGGCTATATTGTTGGCATCGGTGTCCACCAAGGGCTTTTCTACGCTGAATGTTTGTAGGAGGTGTTGTGGACCTTGGGTTTGGTTGCAAAGGAACTCCACACGTGTTTCGAACTTGTGGTACCACAAGGATTGTCACAATGCTTCTGCAGAGCAGAAGAACGAAGACAACAGAATCGTCTTTTCAGACGTCATAAAAAGGATCAAGAAATTTAATGAAGAGCCACCGGATTATAACGAGGTGAGCACGGTTATGAGAACTGGAGATCAGGCGAAGAATCACGCTTACAAACTGATGCTTTTTTGGGCTGAGCAACCAAATTCGAAATAAATCTCTCTCTCCAGAAAATAAAATAAATATTAAGTAGACACTGCTACTTCCGGTCCGTGATTAAGTCAGATGAAACGACGTTTTGAAGTCTTCAATAGAAAGACTCGCCACTAAAAAGAGACCATCATCATCTTCCCGCCTCCAGTTGCGGTAGGCCAATAATTGCGATTGTTAGTCAATCTTTACTTTGAAAAAAATCATACAACTCCATGTTTTTTTCTTGGTCTCAGGGTGATAGCTGGATGTTTCATCAAATCGATTAATAAAATAATTTTCTAGTGTTAATTTCTAAGATTTCTTAAGAATTTCGTATCCTCTTTCTGGGGCAAATTTCAAATTTGTACAAATTTGTTTCATAATGCCATTCTCTGGAGCGAATTGCTGATGAGTATAGGCACAGCGCTCACAGCTTAAAGATTTGCGAGTTGCCTGCGAATAGTAAGCTCACAAGCTAAGCTACTTGTTTTTTGAGCAACAGAGTTCAGAACATTGAGAATATTAGGACAGAGTTTGAGTACTATTGCTTCTTCGTAGTGTGAGAAATACCTTGTGCCGATTGGCAACAATAAATGAGCTTTTTTAGAGATCAATTTTGATTATATATAAATTCTGGGTGGCTCTCCACCAGTTTCCCATATGTCAAAAAATTGAATAGCTTAGCATTTCATAGTTGCTTCCTTGTATCATACGACAAAATAAAAATAAAACATTTTTTTTTTTGTTGCTTCGCTCTTGTGGCTAAACGTGTTTTTATTTATTTTCTTTCTTCATCCTTTATGCATTTTACAATGATTTATTACTATTAATTTAATTTCCATTTATTTTATTGTTTTTCTTTGATTAAATCAAAAATATAACAATTAAATAATTCATTTTGTGACGTGCGATGTTTGTAACAACGTCGGCTTGCAAAACTATTTTCCTTCTGATTTATTTTGTAATTATAAAATAATAATTAGTATAAAATAAAAATCAAAATTAAGCTAAATACGTACTTATGTAAATTGGACATTAAAAAAAATTGTAATATTTGCATTAAAAATTACAACAATGAATTCTATGTCAATAATTTTTAAGCTGCAAATCATGCCAACAAAGTCAGCGCCAAAAAATAGTTACATTGAGCTTTTTTTTACTATTCTAGTTTTTGGCAAATGTTGACTTTGGCAGCGCTAAGGATAATGACAACCAGGCTTCCCATTGGTGCGCATATCCTTGCTTATAGGTTCTTTGCTTGCAGCCAATGCGAAGTTTGTACAAGGCTTACAAAAAAAAACACTCAAAAATACAATCGTTTGTGCAATTGTTGTAGGCAATAACAACAACAACTAATGCAATTTGCACACACACACATATATACTTGAACATTTGGGGCAATTACAATTTAGTTGGCAAACTTTTCTATGTGCCTACACATACAAACACGCAAAGAGCATTAGGCTACAAGCACACTTTAGTGCGCTGCTGTATAACTAGGCGTATGAGTTATACTTATACATTAAACTATTTCCTTCTCTCACTTTCATACTATGCTCTCCTCGCTCATACACGCACGTATACAGCAGTGCTTGTGCACATGTACACGCTATGTGTGCTTGTATGTGTTTTTTGGTTTGTGTTCGTTTGCCAAGTGAATTGCATTTCCGGTGGTTGTAGCAAATGGTGGTGTTTTTTCTGCTTCGTCATCGCCGTCGTTGTCTTGGTCGTTTCCGCTTTGCTCCCATTGGTTGGTCAGGCCAAATGTTCGCGAGCGCAATTTGTTTGCAATTGACAAATGAGAGATTTTTGTAGGCATTCCTATTGCATAGGTTGTCTTCGGCTGTAAAGATAGAAGAAGAAGAAATCGTTTTAAAGGAATTTATTAGTTAAAATAATTAATGTTTATTTTAATTAAATTAATTATATTATGTACTAAAGTTTATACGCCATATATAGATTAATTATTTTTATTATTTCGGGTTTTGTAAAGTGGCAACAAAAAAAAGTGATACATTTTGAATTAAACTTGTTTAACAAGTCTTACAACTAATAATGCATTACCTAAGAGTGTCTAGGAATTTTTATAGCCCTAGAAATATGTCAAATAAGCCTATTTCTAAATCTAATTTACCTGTTAAACGTAACTAGAAAGAGTAATAGACTAAAATGTGCTATAAACAGTGTATAAGTTGATTTATTTGTATGTTTTATATAAGCATTCTAAAAATAAAAATATTTTGCATAATTTATAGACTATAGCTTTTAATAGAGTTGGCCATGCTAATTCAGCTAAAAGAATTGAATATAGAGCCCAAAATGTAAAATGGCAAAAAGAAAAATAGAACCGAAGTTCAGACATACTCCCTTTATAATGGAGTACCACAGGGATGCCATACTTTGGGGAAAACTTCAAACAAATATATAAAATAGCAGAATCCAACATCCTACATATTGCAAATAGACATAACTTTTTCTCTCTTTCTGATCCTTCTAAGTTCACTCAAATATGCAGAAAGATGCAGCGCTACTTTCTTTCTGAAAGCAGATAGCTCGGGCAAGGCTAATCTTGCATTCAGATAGGTCACTATTTCATCTACAGTGACCATACTCGAGGCACTTTATGAAGGCAGCTTAAAGCCGGCAACAGTTAGCAGTTGCATCCGATGTGTTTTATACTATCTCCACTCATTTTATATTGTTCTTAGATGGGATACTGAAACGCACAAACAAGAAGGTGTCAGAAGGTCCACAGTGGAGACTAAATCGAAAGCTCAACGACTTAGACTATGCTTATGATATCTGTTCCATGAGTCTGCGAACAACCTTTCTTGGCAGCTATAGATTATCACATGAAAGTGCAGCGGTAGACTCACAAGGCAGTGGTGAAGGAGGCCGTTCAAGGTAAACATGCGATCGCACTGTCCACTCTCCAATAGGATCCAGGGCAACGTGGAGTGAATTAAGCGCGCTAGCAATTGATAGAAGTCGAAAGTATTAGGAGTGTGAAACAAAGAATCCTTTGCATCATCTTCTAGCAAGCCAAGCGATTTGCATCTTCATTTTAGTATTATCCATAAATATTTTTTTATCTATTCAAATCTATTTAAATAATTGACACGCATTCAATTTTCTATAAAATACCTGGCATACGCAGCTCAAGTAATTCATTTGTATATATCTTCTTTTATTTCGCTTTGATTTATTTAGTTTCGTATAAGTATTTATGCATTGCCAAGGAAATTTGTTTACTTGCACCCTTACAAACTTTTTGTATTTCTTCTCGAAATTCCCGAAAGGCTGCCAAAAATCTTGTGTTTTTTTTTTCTTTCTAAGTTTTCACACGTTTTCACGGTAACTTCCAAAGTCATTGCGTATTGAGTAACAAATATATTTAGCAGGCATTGAACTCAGTGCAATGCGGCTTATGTAATACACTTTTCGATTTCTTGGCAAACACACTTAAATGTGTCGCATTCTTTGCGTGGACTTAGGCCAAAAGTTGTTAAAAAAAAATCGAGAAAAATAATGAATAGAATGTGGGAATTCCCTTGGGAAAGTGGCATATATTTAGCATTTGATATAAACTTTACGATTTGCTTTGAAATATTGCGTTTGAGAATATGTTTGGCAAGTCAATTTAATTAGTTTTAGTCGAATGGTTTTTTATATATCAATAAATTGCTTAATCAACATTGCCATTAATCAACGCCAACAAATAATCTTAGGAAATATTGCTGCAAGAGGTTGCCTAAACTGTCTTTAGACTCAAGATGCATCGAAGAAGCTCAAAGAGACTTTTCCAGCTAGAAATTATATGATGCCGCTCTCGTAACATTCGCTGTAAGGCATACAGCCTTCAAGGCACACAGCCAGGGTCTTATCCTGTACTTAGAATGCTCCAAATACATATCGCTACCTAACTCTACAAAGATGTACAAAACTCCCCCATATATGCTGCGAGGATGAACTCTTCATTGTACGAAAATTAGACAGCGGACTAACTGCCAAACTACTTGCATTCTTGGCAAAGAGGTGAAATATTCAAATCAACATCGAATAATTTAAGACTATATGCTTCTCTTGGAAAAGAATAGTCGGTACATTCGAGAATCGTCCTTGCACATAGACCTCATTTAGGCTACCATTGTAAGCCAGATAGCTTTCTGTTTCAGTAGATTTTTGAAAGAGTTGGAGATCAAGAAGATTGACCAGCTATGACACAGGACGTTATATAAGTAGCTCAGAGGCGACATGAAAAAAAAAGAGTTTATTTACAGAAGCAACGTTAAATAATTAATTCTTTAAATACCACTGTTCGATCCATTACCGAGCTGTGTCAACTCATTGCTATCATAAGATCATATTTATATTATGAAGTTCCGGCTTCCTAGGTTTCGAAAAACTGAAAATTTCATCGCAGGAAGCATAAACAGACAACTTGTGCCAGGTTATCCAGGTTTTAAAAAAAAACATTTTCTATTAATCCAGATGGAGTAAAGTCAAGTGTCAAAGAAATGCATAAAAGTATTAACCTGAGCAAATGTGTTAGCTTCAATCAGACCTTGCGATGGATGACTGCTCGGGCGTCTTGTACCGGATACATCTGATAAGACGAAAGACTCGCATTCAGGAAGCACATATGCTCCTTACCCTCAGGGTAATATAAAACTTCGCTACAAAATCTTAACAAAGTAATTAGTAACATGAAGTCTCTCTCTCTCTCTCTCTCTCTCTGTCTTTCCAACTATTCTAAATTAAACAAGTTAGAAAATTAAAGTCGGGCATAACCGATTGGCTTAGAGGGACGTTATCTCTATACTTGGGGGTGATTTTATAGGGAAGGAGGAGGAGGGCAAAATTTTAAAATAAACTTGTAAAATTCCGGAGCAGTCCTAGTCGAATGCAAAAAACACGAAGTCTCTATCTATTACCGTTTTCGAGATCCTTTCGTTCATACAGACGGACAGACGGACATGACTATATCGACTCCTGTAGCACTCCTGACCATAATGGGGGTAACTTTGGGGGTCTCCGACAATTAGTTCTTCCTGTTACATACATTTGCACAAAACCAATAGGCTCTTGTACCTTCGGGACAGGGCCTAAAAAGTTTTTCTTATTGAACTCTCTTCAAATTAAATTTCAGCTCTGGCCTAGTATTGCAACTTTCCCCCTGGAAGGGTGAATAAGAATTTTGAAATTTTTAATATAAATTGTTTAGAAAATTTTTTCAAATTATTGAATGAAAAATTATTCAACAAATATATTTTCCAACATTTTTGAAATTTTAATCGGTTTAAAAATTTAAAATTTAAATTTTTATTTAATTTTAAAAACTATGTTTTTCTAATATTTTTTTAATTTTTATATTCAAAATTTTAGCTAAATTTATTTTCCAAATTTTAATTTTATTATTTTCTAAAATTTATGTAAATTTAATTGTTTGAAAATTTATGAGTTTTAAAATCATTTTAAAATTTATTTATTTATAATTTTGTAAAATTTATGAACTTTATTAAAAATATTAAATATTTTAAATTAATTTTTTTGTACTATAGTTTATGATTTTAAAGGTTTTGGAATAACAAATTTTTATATTATTTTGTTTACGAGTTTTTGGAATTAAAATTTTTTAGAAAGTATTTCAATTAAATTATTTTTGACGAAGTTTTTGTAATTTGAAGTCAAAATTAGTGTACATAAGATTTTTAAATTGATATTGTTTTAAAATTTTTAAATTTATATTTTTTTTTTTTGAAAATTTACGAATTTAAAATATTTTTAAAGTTTTTCTATAATTTTCCAAAATATATTCAAAATTTGCCGAAAATTTTCCAAAATATTTTCAAAATTTGTCGAAAAATTTTCAAAATATTTTCAAAATTTGCCGAAAAATTTTCCAAAAAAAATTTCTACTTAAAATATTAAAATTTCTTCAAAATATTGGAGTCAAAAATTTTGTTTATGTTAAATTTTTATTGAAATTTTGGAAATCATGATTTTTTTTAAGTCAGAATTTTTGAATTTCAATTTATTTATTGAATCAACAATATTTTAATTAAAATTTGATATGAATTAAGCATATTTTTTTTATATCCTGTTCCCATTGGGAAGAAGGGTGTATTAAGCATGTGCAAATGTATGTGACAGCCAGAACGAAGTGAAACACATCTCATAAAGTTTATATATTCTAGATCAGTACCAAAAGTCGAGTCCATATATGCCTTTTGACTTATTTACATGCTCCTATTCATTCTTCATTTATATTCCATGAACAAACTAACCTCCTAAGCAGTTGTTAAAATATAGTCTTTAGTATTTAGAGCATCTCTTATTGGAGCATACGCGACTGCAGCCTTGGTTAAAATATTTTATAGAAAACAAATGCTTACAAAATCAAACAAAACCAAATAAAACAACTCATAAAAAATCCTTTCTGCAAGAATAAAACTGCATATTTACATAAATTTATGCTGCCAAAATTTAATAAAATAAATTTCATTTGTTCTGCAACTATTCGCTGGGGTTCCACAACGAGTAGTTACAACCAAATACCATGCATATATAATAAAATATATCATTTCCGCACAATTTAAATACGACAAACACACGGACAGGTAAACACGCCCAGCCGCCCACTAGCATATATGAATAAATAATAAAAAAAAAAAAAAAATGCAGCACGATTCATAGGCGTTCTTAAGTGAAAGATATAAAATTAAGTAGACACATCTTTAATGATGATGACGAAGACGAGCAGAACTCGTTGGCATTGATGATGATGATGATGATGATGATTATTTTGGCCACCTTTGATTTTTTCTATAGTGAGAATATTCTTGTTGTTGGCGCTGATGAGGTTGTATAATTTATGATCATGGAGTTTTGCCAATAAGTTTCTGGACTCTTTCCCATTTTAGCGTACGCCAGCTGTCTAGCAATGAGATACAGATTCACAGACACACAGAATAAAACACAACGGCAGACCAACTGTCTGCTGTGAATGAGCAGCTACTGCTGCACCATACGCCCCGGTACATCTTCATAATGACCATAGTTGTTCCAATTGGCGTTGATCGTATGCAGCATGTTGCAGCTACTTGCTATACTTTCTCAGATACTATATACACTTGCCTTGACTTAATGACTTCAACTTGTTAACTGTGGTCGTGTCGCCAAATTGCCAACGCAATGACGTCACAATGTATCTTATTGAACAGCTGCCAATTGTATCAGCCGTGCGTACGAAATATTGAAATATTCATACACATTCCAGACAATTTCCTTTCCTTTTTCCTTTTTGTGGGTGGCCGGCATTGGTCTTTCGGTCGAAAGTGTTAATTGTGTATTTCGTATTTGGTTGTGATTTATGTGTACGTTCCGCAAGGAAGCCGGAAATAGACGCAAATGTGCTTAATTGCTTAAGATAAAGCCCGTGCAATATGTTCAGCAATTGAAAATGTGAAAATGCTTGTCTTTCATAATTAATTGCTTTAGTAGTGTAGGTCTTTGCATGTTTTTTCCTCGATTTTCCGAGACATTCGCCGTACTAGTGTGGCAACATGTTTTACGAGTCCATATGCCTAAATATAAATTATGACAGCAGCTTCGCCTAAAAATGTCTATTATGCAAGCAAGACAAGTACATCGGCGGCTTCATTAGATACGCAAGAAGAAAAAAATAAATTAAAATTAGAGAAAAAACTGTTGAAATAGGAACTCAAGTATACACAATGTGCTGATGTATGGCTCTGTGTGTACTGTGGCAAATCGCTGCGGCGTACATAAAAATATGTTTAGTTCAGCGGATGTGTAAATGAAAATTTTTCTGTTACCTTAATTAAAAAGACGTGAAAGTATTAACTTCGGTAGAACCGAAACTTTGATACTCTTTACCTATATCGAAAAAAAAACAATTGTTTAGTCTTTAAATGCTGCATTGATTCTATAAAGACTTCAATCTGTGTTACTTGTGTTAATTTTCAGTCTGCAAATCCTCAGCGTCGAGGTCGACTACCTCTTAAGGTGAGCTACATACGCCCATAAGAATGTCCCAACTAATTAAGTTCTACCAAGTTTGCACAAATTAGCAAAAAAAACACCAATCAAAAAAGGAAATAGTTGTGATTAAATATTCAGCTCTTGAAGAGGCCTACTTCGATGTAAAGAGTGTTGTCTCGCATAAAACTGACCATTTTAAATAGCAATGGTCGCATCAGGACTATGATTGCCGATGATGTTGCATGTGTAATTTACTCTTATACCATTTACAATTAAGGCGGCACCTCAGAACTTTATCTGATGAGGTCTTCACCGAAACATACAGCGAACAAAGTGTTGCTAAATGGTGGTAGCATTGCTTACTTTCCAAATGTAACAACAACCAAGACATTATGTGAATACCAGGAAAATGTAATTGAAGACAATATATCGATCGTTCGGTGTTGACACAATTTAGCATCTTGGCATTCCGCTTCCGCTTGGTCTCAAAACACTCATGACCACCATTTGTGGCTGGGCTCTGGGTAAGTGTTCTATTTTGCAGGTAGCCAGCGTTAAGTTATCTACTGCGAACTTTCTGTTTCTTTGCGGCAAACAGGCGGTGGCTATAGAGCTTGGATCGTGTTAAGACTCAGCATCAAAAAGGCAAGAACGTGCGAAACAATCGATGCTTGACTTTGAGTTTATCTGAAGAAGAGCTGAATCATCATTAGTTGCCATGGTTTCTCCATTTACCGGTGATCACAATCAAAAGTTCTACTGGTGCCACAAGAAAATAATGATTCCAGTATATTAAACAATAAAGAAAGCTGCAGTCGAGTGGGATCGACTATGAGATATATAAGATACACTGTTTCGAAAAAATTATATGAGGACTACCCCAGCTAGTGGTTCGATCGCGGACCTATATGGAATATTTTTTTAGTAATTATGTAAAATTTGGCACTTCTAGCTAAATAAACAACAACAATAGTAAACAAGTAACAAAATTACAGTCAGGCATAATAGACTGTAAGAAACCCTGTACCAGTACAGGTCGCCTAACAAACACAAATTTTTCCCTAGCTTATGACCAAGCAGTGCAAAACAAAAAGGTAGGAAAATAATATGAAAAAATGATACAAACGAAAAGTATTTTGCTCCTCCCACTTCTCAAAAGAAGGACGAAAGTATCATAGCTCGTTTAAATTTAATTGCTTATAAAATCGTAATTTTTAGGAACTGTACCGAAGGTACAAGAGCCTATTGGTTTTGTGCAAATGTATGTAACAGGAAGAACTAATTGTCGGAGACCCCTCAAAGTTACCCCCATTATGGTCAGGAGTGATAGAGGAGTCGATATAGCCATGTCCGTCCGTCTGTGTGAACGAAAGGATCTCGGAAACGGTAATAGATAGAGACTTCGTGTTTTTTGCATTCGACTAGGACTGCTCCGGAATTTCACAAGTTTATTTTAAAATTTTACGACTCCTCTATCACTCCTGACCATAATGGGGATAACTTTGGGGGCGTCTCCGAACTGTGGTACAAGCCTAACAATCAAAACTCAGAAAAGTTGAACAAACTTTAATAGCTATTTTTTTTTATTGGTTTGATCTGGACCTAAAGTTCGTAAGATGCGTCAAATTTAGTGTTTCTAGCAAAATATAATTTTTTCATAGAAGAACTCAGAATGAGGAGTAGTTTTGCATGGTACGCTTCAACCCCTTCTTAGAAAGGGGGGAGGGGGTTAGTTTGTTGTGTTTATTAGATACAAGCAATTTGAAGAATGTTTAAGAAAATCTCAATAAGCAAATTTGAAGGCTCTACCTACATTTATAGTCTCCAACTTCTAGATTTTTATACAGATAGACGGACATGTCTATATAGACTCGACTTTTGATGACTCTTACATACATTTGCACAATCCTAATATAATCCTAGTTTCCTATGGGAACAGGGTATACAAAAATTTCGATGCCATAAATACTCATAAAACTCAAAAAAGTCGATTTGCTCGTTTAATTTGCCTCCATCAACCTGGGAAGTGCTCGATTTTCCACAAATATGTACAGTTTGCATTATTTCGGAGGACCATTATTGGTCTCGTCATTGTTGGTGGTGTTAAGCCGAGCTATTTTAAGATTGAAAATACCGAACCGTAGGTGTTGCTCGACAATTTTCTTCATGTCAAAGCAATTTCTTCTTAGCAGTGTTGGTGTCTTGGGTAATTTCCAACGAATTAAATAATATAGTATCGAAGTCTTTTGATGGTGTGCAGCTATTGCTATTTGTGATGACCATTATCCGTGCTCAACTTCCATGCAAGGCAAATCATTTTGCTGGGTAAGGTCGGCGGTAACGAAGAGTACGAGGTGTATGCTAAATTCATGTGCAAACACTGATCGCGAGACTGCCACAGCTAAAAGCAAAGATTTGCGAAATGCTGGTGTCTATATGTTTGATTAGTTTAACTTGATTTAACTTGTTAAGTCTGGATGCGTTGACGAAGTACCACCGCTATCTGTGCCCATGTACTATTCTCTATTCTATTCTTAGGCGCAGGAGTTGGGCTTGATTTACTAGTTGGTATCGTTTATGACCTCTATTTGCGATTAAAGTGTTCACGATTTAAAATGGCGGTGAAGCACAGTAATAGATCAATGTTGGCGCCATCGAATCATTGTTTGTGCGTGGATGTAGCATTGGCTTTCTTGTGTTTAGAAGCGTCTTAACGAGAGCACCTATGACAATCAGAGGAACGATATAAATAAATGGCACAGTGTACTTCAGATCATGCTCTATCTTCATGTTGACAGCGTGCTCTGCTTCTATAATATATTCTTTATTATTATAAACTTATAACATTATCCATAATATTGAAACTTTAGAAAAAACGATGTGGATTGTTTGAATTTTTAAAGTACACCATTTGATTTTATGTGACAATTTGGATTTGTACATTATTTTCAATCAAGCAAATCAACTTTTATATAATTTATAGCATTTTATGCTTATGTTTTTTCCCAAAGGACTATTTTTTCTCAAAATGATATCAACTTTAATTATAATTAAATCATTATAAAAACTTTATCACAAAATTAATTCAATCGTTTATTAAGGCATATGTCATAAATTCCATAAGTAAAATATATACAATATAAATAGAAAGTGTTTTCTGTGTCGCCTTAGTATAAATCACAGCCATTTTATATGTCTTAGCGGATTATACGTAATATAGAGCACGCGATTCAGGGACAACAGAGACGAAGTTCGCGCGGCTTTGACGTTTTAAATAGATTATTTTGCTTCTTGGTTAAATTTTTTCGTTTTCGTTTTTGTTTTAATTTAATTTTATTTATCTAGATTGTTGTTTGCTTTGTGAGCAAAAGAAAACAAACACATTTGAAAAAATGCATATATAGTAGACTAAATAGGTATATACGACATAAAACTCTTTTATTTATTTTGTTAGCAGCTGAAATGCTGTTGTTGTTGTCGTTGAAATGTTTCTTTTTTTTTTTTTCTTCAAATTTTAGAGCATTTTCCTATGAGCTTATTTTTCTTTTTTGCCTTTTTGTATATTTTGCTATTTTCGAATACACTTGACGACGACCGATCCTCAAAAGATCGACAAACAAGACGAAAAAAAAAAATGAAAAAAAGAATAAATAGATAAAAACGTCAAAGCGCAAAATGCGCAAAAATGTCTTGCGTCCCTTATATATATATGTACGAACAAACGAGTATACAAGTATATATGTAGCTATTGGCGACAATTTCTAGATATATACGTGTATCTAGTGTGATCTAGTATAGTTATACTATATGCCTAAAAGTGAATTTCGCCTTTTAATACCTAGCGCAGATACATTTGCTAGCTGCAGATACAAATGTATCTGTAGAGCACAGCAATCGAGCAAATGCGATGACGCGCAATTGACGCTGGCAAAGACGCGTTGAAATTTGTGTTCAACGCTGTTGTGGTCGTAGCTGTCTGTCTGACTGTTCGTCGGTCTGTTGTTGTTTTTGTTTTTGTCGCCTTTTGCTATTTTTACAAATATATCTAGAAAATACGTTTTTAATTTTTTTTTTTTTTTTGAATTTCCACTTTTTTCTTTATTTTTGCCTCTGTCGAAATTTATTTGCATTGCCTTGCTCTGGTACCTTAGCCCAGCAATATATCTATAGGCTAACAGATACATTTATTTATGTATCTGAATACATCTATGTATGTGTATATGTATAGACATCCATTAGTTTTATGTACATATTTACGTTCATACATCATGTCATTCGTTGTTGCGTCGTCGTAGTAGTCGTCTAATGCGCCTCAAATGTAATTACTTTTTTTTTTTTTTTAAAGCATTTTTGCTTGAAAAGACTTGTTTCTCAAATATAGAAATTGCGCTAGAAAATAATGAAAACAGGAAAAACGAATAAATGCAATACATAATACAATACTAGACAGCAAGGCAAGCATAAGCATTTTAATAAGATCAATATTAGCTTAATCGGTAGAGAATTAATGATGTTTACTGCTCATAATTTGAGGGACTGCTGTTGGACTTTTAACACCTATAAACAAGAAGAAAGAATATTGTGGCATCATCGTTCAATAGTTAGATGCATGCTTTCTCAACTCTTTGCCCAATGTTTCATAACATTTGTTCAATCCATCCATAATACATATGTATAAAGTGACAATTCGTTTGTTTTATCGACTGAGGACTTTCTTTTCAATGTTTTACCCATGATATCTGGTTCAAATAGAAAGCATCACATTTCATTAGCATTCACAAATTTATTAAGAAAACAAGTAAGGAAATTGGAAATTGGGGAGGGGCAAGTTTTTAAAATAAACTTGTAAAATTCCGGAGCAGTCCTAGTCGAATGCAAAAAACACGAAGTCTCTATCTATTACCGTTTCCGAGATCCTTTCGTTCATACGGACGGACGGATGGACAGACGGACAGACGGACATGTCTATATCGACTCCTCTATCACTCCTCTATATCTCCGACCATTATTTCTACCTGTTACATACATTTGCACAAACCCAAAATTATGTTCCTTTTTGTTCGCTTTGATTATGGTCGTCGATATTTTTGATTTTTAACTTGTATGGAAGCAACCTAATAAGTAGCTTTTAGTAGCCCATATGGTTGGTTAAAATTCTTTTAAATTTATGTTTTTGAAATGTCTGTTATGATGCTATATTTGAGTTTAAAAATATAAAATCCTGTCTGTCCGTCTCCCATTCTTTGGAATATTCGTTTGAAAATTGGTGTTCATAGTTTTTATAAACGAATGAAGCAAAGTAGTCTACTTCATACAAAAGGTGACTCCAACTATGTTCTATCGTTATCCTTAGAGCGTATGTTATTCGTTAGAAAAACACATTTTTTTTTCAAAGTAGCTCGGCAAGTATTTTTTGCGATTGAGTATCTTCCACATCCATCTTTCTGCCATATATATAACAGGCATAAAGAGACGATGCAGACTACATAAAAGACTACATCAAATCGTCCCATTAGCTTGTTGCTAAGTTTTTGTTAAGTATTTGAAAATATATTTTGAAAAGAATGGGTAAATGAGTAACTAGTAGGGGACGGAACCCACTAGTATACAATTAAAAAACTATTCCCTACGCCATATTTTTCAGTAATTAGGTCCTATCTGAGAAACTGCATCTAATAGGTTTAACAACCAAGTGAATTGTCGTTCCTATATCCAATCTATGCTGGTTTTTCAAAAGAAAGTGAGCTGTGTACGGCGCTCTACACTATAATTACAGCTGATATGCCCGTCTCTAATACTTTAAATAACGCAACGTATGCTACACTACATTATAGTGACAAGAGATTATACTTATGATGCTTCACATAACCTTCAATTGGAGTTGGAAAAAATTTGCGATGTTTACAGGGCCGATACTTGTTCAATTCACGTTGCACATCCGTGGTTCACACGATTCCTTTCGGGTGTAAAGGAAGTGGAAGATGAACCACGCTCCGAAAGACCTGTCGTCTAAGAAGCCGATAAAATCAAGAAAGTGATCGAGATAGACCGTCATAATAGCAGCCGTACCATCGCCAGGGAGCGGAATATCAATCATATGATTGTGCAAAGGCCACACGAATTGACACCAAAAATTCTCATGTACCGAATTTCCAACTGCGAATCGGTGCAGAATCGCAACAAAATCGACCCTTTTTTGAAGCGAATGGTGACTAGCGACAACGTAAAGCGCAAAAGGTCGTGGGTGAATGGTGGCAAAGCGGTTCAAACAGTTGCCAAGCCCGGATTGACGGTTTTGCTGTGTATTTGGTGGGATTGGCAGGGAATCATCTACTATTAGCTGCTCCCTTATGGCCAAACGCTCAATTCGGTACTCTACTTTGAACAACAGGCAGCAAACGTCCAGAAGCGTCCATCTTAGACCAACAGCAGGGGAATTGTGTTCCGTCTGGACAACGCCAGACCACACACTTTGATTGTGAAGCGCCAGAAGCTCTGGAAGTTCGGATGGGAGGTCCTTATGCTGTTAATATCGAACGATGTAGCTAGCAAAAAATTGGCCTCAAAAGAGGCATGCGAAAATGGACTGTCCCACTTTTTTGGCAATAAGGGAGGATAGCTTCTATGAGCGGTTGGATAAAGTTGGAATCTCTTTATATAAAGCTTTGAAATAAAGGCAAAATTACGAACGACTTTTTGTTCCAACCAATATCTTCTAAGTCAGTATTTTGATATCAAATGTGAACTCATGAAGGTGAAAAGTGGACTAAAAATTTGGAATTTTTACAAGTGCAAGATTTATGTCTTTAGCTCTTAGTCTCAATGCTATGTTTTATACAGCTATATAGAAGTGGTTATATTACGATGTCTAGCTTGCTTTACTATATAGTCTATAACTTCCATACAAACCTTGATATAGAAAACAATTATTTTTATTCCAGTTTATCTTTATTCGGCACACAATGTGAAATTTTCAACAAAAGCATTATGAATCAGTAATAATTCAGAAAAAAAAAAAATTAAAAGTTAATTCATTCACATTCAAAAATTTGCATATATATTATATATAATTCTTTTTGATTTTATGCATTTGCAACACAATTTATTTATTTTTCTTCGAAAATATTTCACATAAACGAGAAACGTTTTAAAATTGACTTTACTTGAAATATACACAATGTATCTTGTAGATACAAATTTTTTGCTGTTGTTGTTTATTTTTTAACTGATAGATGCGCTGCTGCGTTCAATTTGCATCTGGCTTTTACGGCTTTGTACTGTTGTGTTAAACAAGATCAATTAGAAAATTTGTATTTGTGCTAGTTTTCCGGTTTTCCAATGCGTTTTCTTGAATGAGTTTTGCAATTTAAATGCATGAGCTCACACAACAACTTTCACTGACAAACTAAAATTCGCAACTGACAAATGTCAATCGTATAATTTCACCAATAAATATAAAGAAAAAAAAAATTATATAAGTAAAAATAAAAATTGGCAAAAACTTAAATATTAACTGCTGCCAAGATTAAATCAAATTCTCAACGACGCCGGCGACATCAACAATGAAAATATTTTGTATACTGGCCAATAAATTTTACAAACCCATTTTTTATACACTGCAGACAGAGTGTGAAAGTGTATTTTAAATTTGTAAAGGTGTATGTAACAGATGAACTTGGTAAGGTATACTGGAAAAGCAAAAAAAAATGCATGAAGGCGATATACTATGAAAGGCAATAAATGGGAGGCTGTAGATGATACAGCTTGGTTAGATGAAGATGAAGAAAGTGAAGTTCACACTCCACTTGGCTCATATAACACTAGACTTCGAATATATAACCTAGACTGCACGCAGCGTATTTGAAAGTCGTTTCACAGGCAATAGTCTGCTAAGCGCCAATAAAGTGCGATTGAACTATGGCAAAATAATTTGCCAAATACTATAACATCTTATATATACTATTCAGCCGATCAAACGTCATTAAATCGTTATAAACATAATAATAATAATTAGCCACCTGTGCCGGGAATGCCATAAAGTCTGCAGTGGTGCTGAGCATTCAATCGAAAAATCTTGGCCAAGTTTGTATTTGTTTGTTTGGCTGTCCGTCTGTCTGTTCGTTCATTTCTGAGGAAATACCCCCAGCTAATATGCTGGCCAAAAATTCAACGAGCCAATAATCAACAAACATAAATGCCAACGACAATAGAAGTAGAAGAAGGGAGCTGAGGATGCTGCTGCTGCTTCTGCTACTGCTAAAGATGATGACGCCGATGTTGACAACATTGGCAGCAGTATCCGCCGCACACAAAACTGGGCAACTCGTCAAAAATGTGCGTCAGCAATTAAAATCGAAATCATAATGTGATGCAAGCCAAAAGGCATGACGCCTGCTGATGCTGGCTGATGATGGCCAACAGCCAAGTTAAGACACGCGACAAACATTCCAAACGCATTTTTATGCTAACGCATTGAAAACTTTGCGCAAAAAGGATGTCTTGCCAACTGGGCGCATGCAGCACTTGCATTAAGACAAAAACAATATATTTATTTATTTATTTGTGCCTTCTTCTAGTTCCGCTCTTGGCAACGCCACACCGCAGTTTGCTTCCAGCATGCGTGCCGCATTTTGTTGGCCGGCATTTGCTGTAAAGTGTGCCAAGAAATTGTTTGGTTATAGCAAGAAAGAAACAAAAAAAACAAAAAAATTGCTGCAGCATAAATATATATTGTTGAGGCTTATTCTTTGTCTCTAAAAATGCGAAAATTGTTAAGTGTTGGCAGCAGCATTGCGTCTTATTCTTGTTCTTCTTGTTTCTTAGGCAGTAGAAAGTGCCAAGCAAACGGAAGTATAAAATGGCGCCAAGACAAGCAAAGCGTCAGGGTAAAATGTTTGAAAAATGCTGCAGTAGACTTGTAGGCGCTGTAAATTGCAGACATAAAATATATTTTATATAAAAATATATTTTATATGCATATGCAACTGTATTTTGTTTGAAAAAATGCGGTAAGCATTGCTTTATGTGCTTAAATATTTTCCCTTAGGGTGTATATATAATATTATATCACACATCTTGGACCCAAGAAATACATGACTCGATTTACGACTCCATTTACTCAGTGCCCATGCCACGTATGGAACACATAATTCGGTACATACAACCGTAGATATAAAGAATTTTTACCAAAGACTTTCCCATCAGACAATATATAAATCTACCTAACAGTCCCACTTCTAAGCATGGACTGACTTGTATGATGCAGTCAGCCACTCAGACGTAAAAGCATGCAAGCAGCTCCAATATTAGAACTAATAACAGCCGCTGATCATCTGAATATACATATGTCAACAATTTGAAGTCAACAAGAAGTCAAAAAATTTTGTAAACTTTAGATAGCCTAGGTGAAGATCTAATTCTAATCTTGTCGTTCTTGCTGACTGTTAATCGAACATAAAAAACGACAAACGGGAGTCTAAATTGTATCGAATCTGGCTTATGTTGACCTTGAGAACTGCAATGCAGTATTTATTCACATACAACAGACATTTGATTTGGCTTTTGTTTAAAATAAAGCAAAACTTGCAAGCACCCTACTATGGTCTCCTAAGAGAATATCTGGCGGAGCGAAAGTTCAAGGTTAAGGTCAGAGACACTTACTCGGCCTCCCGTCAAATGAAGGCTGGAGTACTGTAAGGCAGTGTGCCCACTGCTCTACTCCTATACAAACAGCGGATCTACCTTGTCATAACGATGAATAAATGTAGGCCTTCAGCAAAGCTCTATAACTCTAAATGCCGAAATGTGGCTGCAATTGGACTTCAAGAGTATATAAACTCATTGGCAGCCTGGAGCCAAAGATGAAGTTTAAAGGTCAATCCCTTGAAAACTACTAATCCTTGCTTCACCCTAAAAACACTGGTCGATCATACACCACCTATACAATTGACATGAGTCACTATGGACCAACCCTCACAGACAAAACATCGTGGCATAACACTGAATAGGCGACTTACTTTTGACCCACATTTGTATGCCACTAACAAAAAATGTGGGTATAAGTTCACCGCATAGCATTATTTGCAGGCAGTCACACCTGAGTGCAGCAAAGTTCTACATTCCGATGTCTTCGCATTTATACTAATATTGCACTGGGAGTGCCAGCACTCCATCGCATCAAGCTGCTCCTGCAGTAGTGCTGATAGTTCACTGCCTGCAGCAGTCAACGCCAAGAAGGTTGTACCATCACCGTAAGAGACCACAAGTATAACCGAGTGATTCATCATCGGCATATCCGGTTTATACATTATATAAAATTGGCCCAAGAATGCTGTTCTATGCAACCCCAGACCTAATATCGCAAATAGATCGTACCTCTAGAAAAGATAGCTCTCATACTTTACTGGAAGTTGAAGATTAAAAACACTTGATTGTTTCTTGTAGCAAGCAGCCACAAGTCTGGTGAATAAGTGTTTCGTAATAGAGCCTTCTTCATATCAAAATGGACTTCAAAGCACACAAATTGTTAAATAATTTTATGGCAAAATATTTATTTGATAGTCAAGCGGCCACAAAATAAGAATTCTTTGTCCCATGGATGATAAATTTTAAAGAGATCTATACACCAGTGGCACTAGTACCATAAATTTATTGAAAAGAGATTGATAGTTTGAAGACTTGGATGATGTGTAGTCTTCTACTCTTACATAGAAGAACCTGGCGAAAAGGTAGCTCATAGTACTTAGTGGGTAGCTTCTTCTTCAGTTTGTACAATAATCCACGACTCGATCAAATGCCTGTTTCACGTCCAAAAACTCGTCTAAGCTGTACTTTTTGCACTAAAAGCCTTGTAATATACAATTGGATCAACCGGTAATATTGTTCAGGGTAACATACCTGCGTCTAAATCCTAATAGGTAATCTGGAACCAGCTCCTTCATTTTTCTTTATAGTATAAAAGAAAATACTAGGAACGGACTGATCGTGCGAAATGAGGCAAAGTGTGGTTCAGGTTTGCCAGGCTTGCAGATAAGCACATTTTCGGCGCACTTTTACCATTGGATAATTCGAGCTAAGAAATTCAATTGTTTTTGCATGCTCTAAAGTTGAGCAAGTGTTGAATGGAGAAAACAGGCCAGGTTTTATACTTTTAATCTGGCCCATAGAACTCATATGTCCTCAATGGATGATTTACAATTATGAGCTCTTATCGGTATATGCTAAAATATGTTCTGTTACTAAAATTTGTTTCAGACACCAATAACACAGCAATGTGGTTTGCTTGTACGAATTGATCGATCTCTGGCCGCTTCCATTGGGATGATGGGTCTTTGGATTCGACGTGATACACCTTTGCAACCAGTTTTGACACTTTTGCGCTAATAAGGATCATTGTCCTCGTCATTCAACAGCTTCTGAACGACGGTTATTTTGTAAAATTCGAAACAATCTTCGCTGCCCACTTCTTATGCCAAAAGCAGTCGATTTGCTTGTCTTGAGTCAACCTATATGGAGACATCCTCAGTAACTTCTTTAATAGTGACTCGACTATACGCTATAACAATTTACTTCATTGCTTCAACGTTTTTATCTGGAAGAGCTAGGTTCTGTGCAGAGCTTGTACGACTTATAAATAATTTTTTTGGCTCAAAGTAGACTTGCCAAATGCCACTGTCAACATTTTAAGCGTGTTGGAGCCAATTGCTTAATTTGAATGCGTTTGAATGTATTTTTAAAGGACATTTGTGACTCTGAATGTGGTACCTCAAACAAAGGCTTTTTAATGCTTTCTAGTGGAGAAAACGTTGAACTCGCAATTTATTTTTGATTGTTGAAAAAAGTAGTCATTGAGTGCCAAATCAAGGCTGTTAGATGGGTCATCAATTCAATCGATGTTTTTTATTGAGTGTCCAAAAGCCTTATTGCTGTGTGAGAGTTTTCAGCGATTGGTTTTCTCAATACTCTGAAAATTTCTGGCAATCAAATCTTTGCTAACCATTCAGGATTCATACCAAACAGGCGATCATTTGCTTTGAAGAATTGCGTTCGCGAAGTGTCGAATGCATTCTATCAGGCTAATACGCATATATACATAATTCGTCTCCTGTTACAATGTCATAAATGTGTTTGGAGTCACCGTGGCTGTATTTTTTCCATACATCTTGGCACCAGCTTACACGTACTTCTTTTTAGGCCATAGTCAAATTATGCGGCATTCAACGGAAACAAATCTTTTTGAATGGTTTGGCATAAATGGAGAACAACTCGGAATTTAAGAAGTGATCTATGTACCTCAAATCTTTAATATCTCCCAACTAATAACTTATTGGTAAAGTTTTGTCTCTTTTAAATGAGACTTTAAAGTATGAACCGTGGTATGTTTGAGACCTCTGTATTGGTTTGGGCACTTAACCTGACCTAAGCTAACTGCAATAATTGTTTTAAGAAAGTTTAACACCTACAGTAATATGTAGATTGAAATAATTTTTGCATAGCTTAAACAAATTTTGAAAGCCTTCTTTGACAAAAAAAAAACTGTTTACAAACTCGACTCAAATGAATAACAAATAAATTATAATACGCCGCAACAATGGAATACAAAAAGAAAGCAGTTGCTGACCATAGTCCAATGAAGAAAAAATAGCAAGAAAATTAAAAAAAGAAAATTGGAAAAATTAAAAGCACAAAGAAAAAAACAACCGCAATGGCTTTCACCCACACTAAGCGCAGCATAATGCATAAGTCAGCTCAAATGCAGAAAAGCAACGAAAAGTAAAGCGCAGCACTTACTAATAACTTTTTGAAGAAAATGAAAAATCGTTTTTGAATTTTTCTAAGTGCAAAAATATGCAAATCGAGTAAATCATTACAAACAACGGCGACGACGACGACGACGACGTCTGATGGCCAAAAAGGCGCAAAACTTTTTAGGCGACAAACGGACAACAATATTTAAAAATGGGCAACAGGAGTGTGGGAGCGTGGGAGTGACTGTCCAAAGCAATAAAATTATCGCCAAAATAAAGAAGAGTGAATAATTTCGTTGTTTGTGTTCTTCAAATGCGAAAAATATTTATGAAGTAAATTATTATGGCAGCTTTTAGCCTTTGTTTTGTTTAAAAGAAAAAATATATTCAACAGCTTTGATTTATTTTTTTAATGATGCTGAGACAAGTCAACAACAAAACAAAGCCCAACAAAGATTTACGCTACCAATTACAATGAAATGCGATTAATTTTAATAGCCAAAAAAAAAAAAAAAAACAAGATGGCGAAATTTATTTAAAAATCGTTGCGCATCAATAAAATTTACACTGGCGGCAGCGACAAATAAATCTTCTGCATTCAAACGAAATGTAGCGACAGAAAGATATCGATAAAGTTTGCGCAAGGATTTCAACCGGAAGTGCGAACACTAGAAACACTGACCAGCAGCAATTCCGCAAAAAAAAAAAATAGAAAATAAAATGGAGTAAAATAATAAAAGAAAAGTCCAGAAAACAAGCAGAACAGAACATATGCAGCAAGTCAAGAGGAAATTGTCAGCATAGTTGCCAATTTCCGTTTAAGAATCGTTGGCAAAAAATGTGCCGAAAAAGAATTATGTCCAAAACACATTGTTTGTGTAAGGACAAAAAATTCCTTTTCAACAATTGCCAAAAGAAAAAAAATTGCGCGAAAATGTTTGTTAAAACGTTTAAGAATTTGCACATCTATTTTGCAGCTATTTTTTTTTTTTTGATTTGCATTTTTTTACGATTTATTTCAAATTAAATACCCTTTATATATGGTTAGAAATGGGGTATTTACAAATTTTCTAAGAGTTTGTTATGACTGCAGTGCCTTTCGAGACTTCATTTTGCTTTCGATTGTATCTCTTATTTAAATTATTATTCTATTAATGTTGAAGATAGATAGATAGATGGATAGATAGATAGATAGATGGATCAATGTTTCATTTCGGAAAAAAAGAAACGCCGAACATCGCGTGAACATCGCAAAAAACAAACACAATAATATAGCCGCTCAGTTGAGATGCCTATAGCCTCAGCCACCTTACAGACTTCGCCGATCGTCCAAGGATTTTATCAACGATTTCTGACGTGACAACCACTTTTAGGTGATCTGAATGTTCGGCATAGTAGATGGGGAAGTAGATGGGACCAAACATGATGTTAAAATCGTTTTCAACACCAAAATTCTACCATGTTAGTCAGCAGAACGAGATTTCAACACCTCAACATCCACAAGGCTACATGGCAGAGACCAGATCAAATTACACGAAACCAAATTGATCATATTTGATTGACAGAAGGCACATGGTGCATGCCGCACGATCCAATACCCAACAAAAGCTAAACATTGGCAGGGTGCAATCATAATAGACAGCCTTCTCAGACACACTCTCCCGACTGCTCTGGGAAAACTCTCCATCTTCTCAAGATATATGTGAGAATTAGGAACATATTAGAACATATGTTCTAATATGTTCCTAATTCTTGGTATGACGGGAAATGAAGCATGCGGATAATATTGATATCATCGGTACACATCGCGAGTTAGGAAGGCGTTGTTGGAGATAGAAAAACAGTCACAGCTCATGTCAAGTACTTGTTGTCTTCTCACGCTGTCATCGCGTTTTGGACGGTGACGATGGTGTATTTCAACTTTGACTATCATGGATCTGAAATGAACAGCAACAACAACGTCAGCCTGGAGATAAGGCGAAGAATCAAGTTTGCAAAGTGTTGCTTTTTTGGGCTGAGCAAGCAAATTAAAAGTGAAGTTCTCTCTCGAAAGACGAAAATAATATTCTACAAGACGCTGATACTCCCGGTCGTACTGTATTTTTCGGAGGCATGGACCGTGATTGAGTCAGATGAAACGGCGTTGGATGTCCTTGAGAGGAAGATTCTTCGCAAGATTTTTGTCCTATTAAAGTCGGCGACGAGTCTCGTATGAACCACGAGCTGTACGAGCTATTCGATGCGGTTGACATAGTTCAGCGGCTACACTGCACTGTTCACGTCATTCGAATGGATAAAGAGCTCCAACACGCATGGTTTACAGGGGGGAGCCAAACTTGATTTGTAGACAATGAAATAGAGGAAGACCGGGAATGCGTTGGAATGATCAGGTAAGTAGAGATCTCTAGTTGCCATTGAAGACAACTGGCTTAAGTAAGTATGATGCGAAAATGGTTAGGAAAATATTATTTGAAGTAGTATACATCGCTGGACATTTTTTTCCATATTTCTTGCAATTTCCGTTTACAGTTCGGAAGAATGACTCGTCTTTTGAGGTTAACCCATTTTTGCATTGTTTATATGAAGTGAACTTCTACGGGTACAAACCATGTGTCATCGACAGGCACAAGTTGTAGGATGAATGTTGATTTTTGACCGGTCAAAACCTAATACCTTTTCCGCTTTGTGTTTTCGTAATGAATACACTTTTCATAGCCAGTCACAATGTAATGCAATATCACTTCGCTTTTTTGGCGTTCGGAGACCTGTTTACAAGCGAAAAATCGCCATTTGATGTGGCGTGGCTTCAACTCGTATGGCACACAGTCTCCCTGCTGTTGAATCAATTCCATATATTTAAGACGTTTGCTGTCTGTCGACTCATAAAGTCCCAATGATTCTGAAAACATCTGAAGTGCATGGTATGTGTTTACAATACTTCGTCTTCAAACTTGTTGGGTTGATCCGACCATTCCTCGTCTTCGAGCTCAAACTTCCAATAAGATTCGATGACGGTCGGCTGCACTTTTCTTCATATTAAAGTAATGAAGAAGATCTACTTATAAAAACATTTTATCTGGACGAAATTCGACTTGTTCTATGCAATATTTAGTATTGCTGTCAACGTTTCAATCAAAGGACACCAGCTCTCAAAGCTCAAGCTCATGCTAACATTTTCATATAAAAACAATATTTTAAGATAAAATTTTTAACTTTTATTTATTTTTAATAGTTTTAAGCCTGCATAAACCTAAATAAGCAATGTTGTAGGGTATTGTGAAATAGTAAATTCACGACTTCGGCATTTTTACTTGTTTTTTTATTTCATTCAACCATTGTCCTGTTCTGTTCTGCCTAATGGTGCGCACATAGTTTGCGCCTGACAATATTTTCTTTGTGCATTTTTCAAATTCTCGAGCAATTAAATTTCGTGTTTTCTGGTACTCCCTACACTGCTGGAGACTGAGTTGGTGAACTGCTGCCAGAATATATACACGAAACAAAAATAAAGTTTACTTAATTTACGTTTCGTGTGCAATTTATCTTTGCCGCGTGAAGATTCTGCTGTCCCATGCTACGCTATGAAAATTTCATGCTAATTAACTAGAGTCACTTGCCTGCCATCCACGGCTGCATGTAGAAGCGCTTTTAAGTGGCTTGTTTTGTAATTGTTAATTGTTTTAATGGTGCACATAAATTTATTGTAGTTTTCTTAAGAGGTTTTGATGAGAATTTAGTAATGAATTTATACAAAATGATAAAACTTTAGTTTTAAAGATATCGCCGCCCTAATGGCGCCATTTCGCTTCAAAGCAAATACATACTGGGCGGCGCTATAGACAGCTGTCTCCAAATATATTTATGTACTTATAATGCCGTTGCAATATTTAATTTATAGGCTCAATGCTGCAGCAAACAGCGACAAACCCACTGCGCCAAAAAATTTGATTTACTTGCACAAACAAACACATTTTTATTTATTTGTAACAAGTCGCAAGCTATGAGAAGCAGCAAGGATGCTGCTGCTATTATAAGGCATTACATTGTGATTTCTGGTTCAGTGCACAGTTACAAAGATTCGCTCCAACAGCTATGCAAATACTACGACTTCTAGCTTAGATTTCTTCGCAAATGCATAGCAAATATCAATAAATAAAATTAAGTTGCAGCTTTAGTTAGAAAGTAGTAGAAGAAGTCGGTCGTCTTGGCTAAAAGAATTTTAAGAAAACTCTAAGTTGTAGATGTTGCATATGGCTATACTACAATAAAATTTGTATATGCAATAGTTTGCTTACCACAATTTTTAATTGCCATTTAAATGAAAATATTTTTTCATCATTTTTAATTTCTTAAGCGCTGAGCAACATTCGTTGTGGCTCATAAAATGTTGTTATTCCTTTTAATTTTTAAGACAATATTATTATATGTATAAGAATTTTATTTAAGCAGAAAAAATAAAAAAAAAGAATTGCCTCGAATTTTGCGCTTAGAAATTTATTGCGTCTGCTGTGCAACTGTGCGTATGAGTGCTTTGCTATTAAAATGGTTTTAGTATTAAGTATAAAATATTGCAATAGATTCTATAGTAGAATAAAGCCTATTAAATGCGCTGAGATTATTATTTGTTCAACAAGTTTTGTAGTTTAATGCTATTTCTAGTAAATATATTGCTTACAGTGGAAGGTTAAAATATGTAAAAAAAAAAATCTTTAACAAAAGTAGACTGCAATATCTTGGACTTAAAATGTTTCTTTATTTGTATTATGTCCAGAGGCAGAAAGAGGCTGTCGAAGTCAACTCCTGGTTGAGTAAAGTCGAGGCCCATTTACAACCTCTGTTGGTCTATGATGGCAAACTCAACTACATGTCAAGCCTTCGAAGAAACTTTTCCCGCTCCAATGGTCACCGTGGTATGAGAATTATGCTTTCGTCAATCCTTAGAAACTAGGACAAAATCTAGTAACACTTGTAATTCGATTCTTCAAACAGTTGCGGATTACTGACCCATTAAAAATTTCAACTATAGCTGTTTGAATAGCAATCAACACAATAACCCGACAGATGAAACATTCTAAAATGAAGCATATGAGACGTAACTTTCTTACTGGTTGTAGCAAGGCCTTTTCATACTGTTTTCGTTTAGAATAATCACCATACCATACCAAAAATTTTTAGACCGACTTTAATGCTAAACTTCTTACATAAGGTACTAGCAGTAAGTTTTATGCAACTCGGGACCTGTTTGCCCCTGGCAACTAGGCCAAAACATTAAAGTGGCATAAATGGGTCAAACACAATAAAACAAATCTAGTGTGGCGCAAGAGTTACCCAATTTAATACCCTAACCTCATCTGCAGCATAGACTATTTATATCATATCCTAAAATCATTTCATCATTATATCATATCATCGTGACGTACAACCTCAACGCTATTAAATCACTGACAAACACTGAAAACATCTTTCTATGTCTCCTCATAAGCCCCACAACGCCAAGTAGAACTGATACATAGGCCACTTTAATTAAAGAATACATTGAGGGAGACGTGACCAGACAGCACCAAACCCACACAAATGCTGTCCACAAATTCAGGCCTATTCACAACAAATGTGATGTTACGGATGTACTCGTAAGTAGCCTACCCGTTATTACTACTTCCCCACATATCTTGCCAACTTAAGAGTACAGACTCACTAAGAAGCATTTTTCACTCAGTGAGACCTAAACACAACACGTCTATATCGAACAACTACTCACCCCACCCCACTCAACTTTAAGATAAGAAACTGAACCCCATAAGGACTTTGCATAGCTTCGAGCAAAACAGCATAACATGCTAAAAGAACAAGATATTATAGATAATATAGAACATCTGTAAGCTGCGCATGCAATAAAAAAAGCAACATATACAACAACGAACATTAGAGTCGTATATAGCAACAGAAGGCCAACAGAGGGACAACTTTAATTTAAGGAACAAGCTAACATTGCCACACTGACACCGACACTGCTACACCAATCGACAACACCTTTATTTAACGTATTTACTCGCTCTACCTTAAGACATGAATGGGGGTATCCATTGCCGCCTCACTCACATCATATGATGGCGAATTTACAACACTGGTGTGCCACCTAATGCCTAACCCATTTTCACGCTGGGACGCAGAATTAAGTCGTCTCAATAAAGATCGTACTTTGATCACTAAATCCCTGTTCCCCTCTTAACTATGTCTTATACCCGTCTCATTGCTTAAAATTACACCAATTTGGATTCTATGATACAGGTATCTAGACGTATTCGCAGAAATATCATCAAAGATGACATGATGGTTACTTACCAGTAGTAGCACCGCATCCATATATACGGATTTGCAGGACATACTAACTAGATAGACCAACCGCAACTGCCAGTTATGTTAACACATACTCCCGGACATTAACAACTACAGCAGCTAGTGGCCTCATGTCATTAAGCACCCACATACCTACAGGAAGACCTCTAACACATTCCCCAATCGCTTAAGGCTCCGGACTCAAAGCGATATTGCACATGGAGGCACTAAGACTCTCTTAGACTTCTGAGACAATTAAAAAATTTGACAACAATGTTTAAGTGTTTAGCTATTAGCCTGACCATTCATTCATCGCAGGATAGCAATAAGCGCCGGACTAAAAAAGTTTCTTTTTTATCTAAAAGAAAACATCTGAAAAGTTTGAAGCCAATCTGTGAACAATTGATGTACCCAAATATTGTTCTAACTTAAACAAATTTCTGGCTCAAATTTTATGAAAGTTCACAGGCATTTTTTCTTATGCGTAGAATTACTCCCGAAACAGTATATTGAGCAATATTTTCTAGTTGGTGCCGGCAAAATTGATTTCGATTCCAAATATTATTCCAGTTTGATTGCGAAATCGATTCTTCAAAGAATTGATTCCCATGCAATTTCCAATTAGAATGGAATTCTTAAAAAACAACAAAAAATTGCTTACCAAACTAACGATTGTGGCTGTTATTATATCTCAAGCACCCAAATATAATTAAGGACATTATGAACTCTCTTAATTAATTTTTTTTTTTTTTTTGGATTCTTTAATAATGTAATAGAGTTGATGCTAATGCTTGGTTTATTATTCAATTAAAGACATTTTTGGTAAGGTGAGGTGATATATTGAGGTGAAATGCATTTAATACATTTTTATAGGAAAAAATTGAAGCTAGAGGCTCCTGAAGATTCCATTTTTAATGAAAACTAATATGACTTTTTAATTAATTATGCATATTTCTGCCACTTTAAAATTATAATATTTAAAAATATTAATATTCTAAAAAAGAAATTTTTTGAAGCTTGTTAAGGATAAGTTATGTCATATAAATAGGGTCGTAAAACCCACATTTGATATAGCATTCGACTAGGACTTCGCTGGAATTTTACGAGTTTATTTAAAAATGTTGCCCCTGCCCCTTTCTCTTAAAATCACCAACAAGGCTAAAAATTTCATCGACACAAAAAAAATTAAGTATGCCAGTATATAAATAGCATCCCTCTAAGCCATAATCTAAAAATTTTTATCTAAATCTGATAATTATTGATGACTTTATAAGCAATTGAATTTGAACGACCTATGCTTATTATGCTGCCGTCCTCCATTTTTCTTTTCATACTATGAGAAGTGGGAGGAGCAAAATACTTCTCGTCAGTACCTTTTAATTTTCAATCTGCTTGGTGCATAAGCTAGGTAAACATTTAATGAGTTTGTTAGGAAAGGATTTAGATCCTTAATAGTTTTAAGCGGTGACCTTTTCAGGTATAGGTCCTCTTACAGTCTGGTTTGTTTTAATGTTTTCTTTTAATATTTCTTTAAATTCGTTTGAACTTACCATCTTCTATGATTTTGATAAAAGTTTCCCGATCGTAGTCGTTGTGCTTTTACATTTGAACTGTTTTTCAGTTCTAGCAAAGAATTCATTGCATTAATTTTTCCATTCGATTATTATTATTAAGTATAATTATTGCATTAAATTTTTTGTTTTATAGTTTTAAGTAATGAAATGTTTATATATCATTTTATAAGATACTATTGCACTACGCACGAATTGTAACTTTGCTAACACTATTTCACGTTTATGTAGATAGATTTCTTTTTTTTTTTTTTGATTTTAGATATTTTGTAGCTACAATACAAGTTCACTAAGCACTAATTTTATTAAATTATTTTATCAATTTGATTAAACAAATATGCATTGAGTATTGTTTATTGACGAATATGTAATTATTTTAATTAATTAATTGTAAATTTTGTTTTTTGATTAATTATTTTTTATAAGCACTTAATTAGAAACTAATTGTGTTGTCCAGTCCGTGTGAATTTTTTTTATGTTAAGAATATTATTTAAAATTATTTTTTTATTTTGCTTAATCCATTTTGAGTTGTTAATACGGCGTGCTGCATGCGTTGAGGTTTCGAACGCGTTTGATGTGTTACCGTGTTGCAATTGCAGTTGATGACAACTGATGCTGCTGGTTTAGCTGAAGTTGAAGTTTTTGTATTTTTTTTTTTTTTTTTCGTTTTTTCGGTTGAATGTTGTACATCATTAGCGGATCGACGCCAAAAAAGATGTTATAAAGCATTGCCAACACGGAGTTGAGTTTTGAAACAATGCTGTCTGTTTGGGTCTTAGCCAGTTGCACGTTTGTTCTTGGCACTGGACTTTGGCGAGCAACACAAGTTGACATAGCGCAGTAAGAGTCAGTGATGTCACAGGATATGCTATACGCACACACACACACACACACATACACAGAAACGAACACTTTTTATTGGCTTTAATTGATTGTTATTGTTTTTGTATGATCGAAACGGACGTGTTTTCTTCTGCTGTTGTTGTTATTTTTAATTAAAGCCGGTTGTTGTTTATAGTAACACGCGCTGTGTATGTTTGTGTCTGTGTGCTTGTCCATCAATGGCTGACTTCCGCATCCGTTTGCAGCAACTTCATTGAGCATTTGGCTGCAGCACTGCTTGATCTTGGCCACTATTTGACTTGGCTAATCAAAGCAATATACTTGATGTTTTTTTTTTTTTTTTGGCTAACACTTTTTGTTGATGACTTTTCAAAAATTGAATTGTTGGCCAAAAAATTTCGTAGCTCTATTTGGCGGGCGGTCCATTTGTCCATCATCCTTTGGCGCGCTGCTGCTGCTGTTGATGCTGCTGCTGCGTCTTGGACCATCACCACCTCGTCAAAAAATTATACGTAAGTCGGAATTGAATGCAATTCCATTGGTGTTTTTTTTTTTTGTTATTTCTTTATCGCACAAAATACGCCGCACACACGAACACGTATAATTTAAACATGGCTGCTGGCCACTTTTCTTGGCTCAATATGCCATGACAGCGATGGCATCCATGGCGGGCAATGCGTTTTGTATTGTATATGGTGAGTGTGTGTGTGTTGCCCCGCTTCACCGTAGCCGCCAACATTACGGGCAACACACACACGTTCCGGTGCCAGCCGTTTGTTGGCTCGCTACGTTGCCGCTACTAGTTTCTTGGCCAACTGACTGACGACTGTTCGATTCGTTTTAGTTTGGTCTGCCAAACAGCCAAACGAGCCAACAAACAGCAACATCAGCGGCAGCAGCAGCGACGCGTCAGAGCAGCAGCAGCACCAGCAGCAGTTGTCCAATGTTATGGCAGTTGCTGTTGTTTTTGTTGTTGTCGGCTTTTATGTCGTCATCATTGTCATCGTCGTCGGCGTCGTTGTTGTTGTTGTTGTTGTTCGTTGTTCATCTTTCGCTCTGGCGTTAGTCCAAGCATCATCTTCAGTACGCTCGCTCTTTCTCTCTCTCTCTCTCTTGCTTCAATGTTTGTTCTATTTCATTGTTGTCTTTTCGTTGTCATTGTCGCTTGTGTGTTGTTGTTGCTGCATTTGTTGTTCGGCTATTGTTGCTTGCACTTCGTGTTATCGTTCGGCTGCATTCGTTTAATCTTTCCATGCGCTACTTTAAGTGGTTATAAAGAGTTTCATAAATTTTCTTATCTAGTTTGGCATGTTTTGAAGTATGAAGGTGATCAGAAATTGCTTTATATTTCTGTCAATAGGCTTCACTCAAATTTTGAGCATTTTCCGGACCTGTATGGAATTGTTTATTAGGGTTCATGTAAGATTTTACGTTTCCAGTTAAGCCAACAACAAAAAGAATACATTATATACAAATACTCAGAAACTACCAGGAAGGAGGGACAGTTTTGGATAGGGGCTACCCCTTTTAGTGATCCAATCTGGGCCTATGTGGAATTCTTTCTTAGGTCAAGGAAAGGCATGATAAATACTTTGCGAACTTTACACCGTCTATTTTTATGATTAAGAAGTGATTTACCGTGTTCCGTCGTGGTCGCGCAATCATTATGAATGCTGAACGTTCAGATCGATAAAAAGAGGTTGTCGCTACAGAAATCATCGATAAAATCCATTAAATAATATTCGAAGATCGGATAATGAAAGTGCGTGAGATGGTTGACGATGTAGGCATCGCAAGTAAGTGGCTACATCACATTTTACATAAAAATTTGGGCATGAAAACGCTATCCGTGTGATTGGTGTCGAACTGCAAACCCATCCAGCGTAATCTCCATTTTTATTAACTTCTGACTGTTTCCTGTTTTGAAAACTAAACAGATGGCAAGAGTTTTGGGTCGAATAAAGAATCCATACCATTCAACAAATTTGGTATTCATGCCTAAACTTACAAAAGAAAAAATAAATGTTTCATAAAAAACCCAGAAGTGTTGCGTGAAAACATGCCTATTTAATGGTTTATTTTGAACCTAAATGAAATATTTTTTTGGGATTAGTGAAAGTTCCACCAAATTTAGCGTTTCTAGTTGAATTAACAACAATAAAATTTTTTTAACATACAAGTCCAGAAAGATGAGTCAAAATATGAAGCACTTAAGGAAGCTACTCCTTCTAGTGGAACTATATGAAATCTTTTTTAGCTAAAATAACAACGACTACTTCATCCAAAGACTCAGAAACGAGGGTAAATTTTTAGGGTTACTACACCTTAGAGAGGGCTGAGCATGTTGGTTAAATAGTCAAATAGTGATAAACTTCTGAAAGCGAGAACCGAAACTTTTTAACAAAATCACTTCCGAGCAATTTGTTTTGTACTCGATAGCCGTACCGGAGCATATAACTTAGTTAAGTTCAACACATTATACTTCAAAATACAAATGCCTACGTATACTTGCCTAGTGCAGAGTATTAAGCAGTTGGTGCCACCAAATCAAATGTTTTCACATGTTGTCTTGCACAGCATAGGCGCGTGTCTAATTGTGCTGGCACATAATTTGTTCTCTCGTTTGAAAATTTTTATTTATGTACAAAAATAGCCGCCAATTCTCTGCTCTTTCTCTCTTGATCGCTATTATTTACTATTTGTGTTAATCTGTTTGTTAGTGTATGTTTACACTGAAAATCTTTTCTGTGCGATCTATAAACCCAGTAAATCAAAATATAATAGTGAACTGGCTTGAAGCACATATTGGTAAAGGGTGAGTCAGAGAGTTTATAATGCTCTAAAAATTTTGCATCGGATTATAATCTTAGAAATGTTTATCAGCTAAAGAGTGAATAATAATTAAGCTGATAACATAGACAAAAAGAGAGCTACGGAGATAATTGTTTCGAGTTCAATTATGATATAGCCATCAGTTCACTGGCTCTTATATTGTTAAGTTTGAAACATATACATAAGCTTCCTTGTAAGAAAAGCATCATCTGGTATATGTTTCCAATAAAAAATGTTTATTACTTTCCTAGCATGGTTTTTTAAGAAGACTCTCCAAACTTAGTGTTCTATGGTTGCAGTATGCTCCTCGTAAGCCACACCCATGACTTGTAGCTCTCCTGTTGGAGAGGTCGTATGTAGTTAAATTAGTTTTGTGTCTTCCAGTTGAACTTATTTCTGTTTCTCGTTTCTTTTGTCGTTTATTTTTTTTTTTTACCCTGCCAAGTTTGTGCATGGTCATACAATAAATATTTCGGCAAGAATAGGGATTCGTCACTGCTACAAAAGATCATTTGCGGTACTTTCTGGCTGTTCCTCAATGTACTTAAGAGCAAATTCAAACGCATTTACTGCTTCTTCATGACTGACTCGCGGAGTTACTCTCGTTTCACTGCCTTCTACATCGTCCTCGATTTGTTCTCGTCAGTGAGTTCTTGTTCGCAATCATCACCCATGTTTCTGTCGACATAATCGAAGCCAGGATTTATGTCATCGGTTTGATTTGTCGAAGACAAAATATTTGCCAATGACCTCTGACAGCATGCCAAGCTTGAGCTTACAAGTATATGACGATTTTGAGTATATATGACTTTGAGGTTAGTAACCTTTTCTCCAGAATTTCTTGAAGTAAAATAAAAGTCAATAATGACGTTTGAATGTCTCGAGTACGCCATGTACCATTGGTTGTCCATTGTTTCAATAGAAGTCACGTTTGATGGAAAAAATTGCAAAGCTCAAACCGAGTGAATAGTAGTTAGCTCTGTCTTAACTTTAACCCTTAAAGTGTGTGTCCCTCCAAATAGGATCGGATCAATGCAAAGTGTAGCGATGGCAGACCAATGTAAACTTTAGCAATTACTCCGGAGTGTCACACCCCATCGGAAGCTTAAGCTTCGTCAAAAAACACAGTGTTGCAGTTCATTTTTTGCTCAAAGGCCTCCAATGCGCGGCTTGCAACTCAGTGAAGCTGTTCAATTGTGCTGGGACCAGCGTGAAATCGAAAATAGTAATCCGGCATGATGTTCCGGAGTTCAGTTATACTTAGAATTCTGGCGGTAATTACTGTTTCCCATAGTTTCGATACAGGTAGGATTCAGAATCATACTTGGCCAGGCATGTACATCATTGTTCCGATTGTTTTTCCACATCCTCGGAATGTTTGCACCTCCACAATAGCATTGAATAACAATTTCAGTAGATGAAGCATGCGTTGTACGAAAGCATGTGCTGGTGTTTTATGGCGGCTGTTTCCTCTATAGAAAAAATTGTGAGAAGATCCATCTGCAGCGTTGATATCAAGATGGCCAATTTGTCCTGTATCGTTGCTTTATCGTGCGGCTTATATATGTCTTTTAGGTTGTCGTAAAGCCCGGCGTTTTGTAGCTTTAATGGTCTTTTAGAGGCAGAAATGCGATGTACTTGCCAGCATATCATCGAAGTAGCTATCACGTTGTAGCTGTGAAGAAGACCAGCGGCTCGGCATCTATTTTTTTTTTTTTTGTTGGTCATCTAATTAATTCTATGTTTGTGTGCCGATCGAAAAACTTCACAGCGTCAGATCTACAGTGATAATTAGAAGAAGGTGATTATTTTTATTTATTTATTTTTCTGTATAGATTGAAGTCGTTGGATAGAAGTTGGAGAATTATTTGCCGTGTATTAAGCGTATCCACCAATTCATGGGGTGTCCATATCAGCGAGCATTGTTTCATATTTTCTAATTTTTAGGGCGATTTCAATTAATGTTAAAATTTTTTTTGCAACATATTCGTAGTTTGAATGATATTATCCACATTCCAGATACTTTCTCTCCATTTAAGACTACAACAAACTCCTAAAATTACCTTTTAAATTCTTATGAAATCATTTTATTTAGGCTAGACTCTTTCGCTACACTTTAGTATGCTGTTTAGCCAAACAAATACTCATTCTAACTAAATAAATTCAACCAAAATTCCTGGCCCAATTGAAAACAACGTGACTTGTATAATAAAACATCCAAAAGAAAAAAAACCTGCAATATTACGAGTACTCGTATAAGAAAGAATCAAGACATTCTAGCTGCTGAATATAAAAATCTTGATGCATATTTGTAAATATAGTCAAAAGTCTGTAATGTTTTTTTCCTCCAAGACTCCACGATTTGGCAATTGTAACAACTCGAAGTGAATTGAGTTGACTTGAAATGTGCTGTCCAAACTGCCTTTACTTGGCTTGGCGTTGTTTATCTTTTAGCCTGGTCCTTTGTCTCGTTGAAGTGGCGCTGTGTGTTGTTTTTGTGAAATTTTTTTCTATTTTTTTTTTTTCCGCGTGGCATATCCTTTCGATTGTTGGTGGCGCAGTTGTTGTCCTTTGGCGCTGTTTAAGCAATAAATAAACATTTAGTTAAACGGAAGCGCACGCAGACAGAGACAATGGCGGCGGCAGGACAACACATGTAGACAAAATCCAATAGCATAAATGGTTATGGGCGGTGTGCTTGGGTTCATATATAAAGCGTTTGTATGTCCAATGCATGTTTAGATTGTTGCAGCACGTGCTGCTGTGGTTGTTATCCCTGATGTGTTGGTCGTTGTTGTTTTTAATACACCTTCCAATTGCATAATCACCGAACAATTAACACACTTCGAACATGTTTAGCGGAAAATTTAGTACATATTCGCGCATGTTTAGCGAAAATTCATTGGAAAAAATTTGAAAATTTCACGCATAAAATATGAAAATAAAAATGCTTATGTGGCTAGCATGCGTTCGCATGGCGCCAGTAATTTCATAACTCAAACAAAGTATGCACTTTCATTATAAAATGTTATCCTTGGCAATTTTTCCGCTTACATGCAGTTTGGTTTCTTTGTTGCCTTGCATATCCTTCCTTGCATATGTAAACCTGTTGACCATTTGCATTCATTAAAATGTTTGCATAAAATTTCCGATTTTACTTTTATGCAATTTCTTTCATTGTTTTTGTGGTTTCTCGTAGAGTCCTCGCAGTGTAGTGCTATAATATTTTCGAAGGGTTACATTTGAATTCTGATTTTATGCGAGCGTTTATGGCTTTTGTTGAAAGCTGGATTATGCTAGATTAACTGTTGCAAATGTTTTCTCTTATCTTTAAGTAAAATATGTCTCTTCCTTAAAGTTTCTCAATAATTATAGACAATGTTGTTCGAGTTTTGAGCTTAAAAGACCGAAGAAGATAACGAAGGATAGTATGTAAATATTTATTTGTTTGTGAAATATATGTGAAAATAATGCAAAATTACAAAAAGAAAAATGTTTCATACTCAAAAAAAGTTTTTTTTTTTTTAAATTTTAGAAACTCAGAAAAAATCAGAAATTTAATTCACGGCATTATCTTCTGCAAAGGAGATTGACTAACTGATTTAGGAAAAGTTCGGAACAAGAAAGCTAGCAGCACCAGTTTTTAAAATTTTTACATACACAAGGTTACATGGCCTATTGATCATGTTGTGATGGACGGAAGGCACGCTTCGAGTGGGATGAACGTGCGTTCCTTACTAGGGCACAACATAGAAACAGACGCACTCCGAGTGAACGCCCAAAATACTCATCGAAAACTAATCGTTGGAAGGCTTCAATCACAACAGACCCACAATTCAACGAGACTCTTCCGATTACTTCGAGAAATCTTTCCTGCCTCTGAAGATATATTTAGCAGGCTGCCAAGGATAGTGGTTATACCAGAACTGGTACGTGTATGACAAAAAGTATCACAATGATATTGCAGAGAAGAACATTGCCTGTCTTAGCTTAACTCTGCAGTCGGGAGCAACATAAGCTGTTAAACAGTGTTATTCAAAGAAAAAGACAGAAAAAACCTCCATTTCAGATTATAGAAAAAGGAGAAAGAAAGCAATGTGTATGAAGTTGTTGAGAGATTATGCGTTAGAAATGAAGCTTGAAATTTATATCAAAAAGTCTACAGCTAGTTAGTAGCCAGCAATGCAGCGAACTACTAGCCAACTATGCAGCTAGCTTGTAGCCAGAAATGCAGCTAGCTGGTAGCCAGCAATGTAGCTAGCTGGTAGCCACTGACGGACTATATCAGTGTGGCTGAAAAACAATCTCGGCTTATGGGTCTAGCGGTGAATGAGAACAAGACGAAAAAATTGGTGTCTTCTCGCACGCCGTCATCGCGTATTGGACGGTCAGTGACAATGGAGAGATTCAACTTCAATGTTGTAGAAAACTTCATCTATCTTGGACCCTAGATAACCAGCAACAACAACGTTAGCCTAGAGATCAGACGAAGAATCATGCTTGCAAACAGATGCTATTTTGAACTAAGCAAATTAAAACTAAAGCACTCTCTCGAATGAAGAAAATCAAGTTGTATAAAATGCTGATACTCCCGGTCCTACTGAATGGCGCAGAAGCATAGACCGTGATAGTCGGTGACGAGCTGTATGAACTATTCGATAAGGTGGACATAGCCCAGCGCATTAAATTTCAGCGGCTGCACCTGGCTGATCACTTCCTTCGATTGGATAAAAGAGCTCCAGCACGCATGATTTACATGGGGCCCAAATTTTATTGGAAGACGCCGAAATAGAGGACGACCGGGCAGGCGTTGGAATAACCAAGTATGGAGAGATCTCTTCGTACTTGACATTAAAACAACTGTCGCCAGCGCGCACAAGATTACAGAAGCTGGTACACCTTCCTGAATGCAACTATGACCGAAGGACGGTTTAAGGACATTTAAGTAACAACAATCTTAACATTTATTCTCCAGAACATTAGTCAGACAGAAACTACAAAATAGTGGTAATTGGGAGATAATAAGAAACTCGTCTTTTAAGTGGTTAGCTCAGCAAATAAAATTTTACTTCCAAAATTCAGATAACATGACTAGTGGAATCTGCCAGTGTAGAGGATAGAATAGGTCAACGGGCAGTTTAAGTTTACTTGGACTATAATAAATTAGATTTCAAGAGTACAACTTAAAAATGTGATGTGCGGTCTATATGGTATGTACTCCTAAATTTGTTGCGGTATACAAAAGCGTAAGATTGGATGAAAACTGATGGACTGGATTCCTTATTTATCCACATCTACACAAATATGCACACACAAAGACGGGTAGATTTACTCGTTTAGCTGAATTTATCAAGAATTCGTTCTATTGGACTCGGTGACGTCTTCTATTGGTTGTTATAAACTTTAAAATATTACAACTAAAAATATTTATATTTTTTTTTTATAAAAACTAGTCGAATTCCAGTTACTCCCCACGTAATTAAACAACAATTAGTTTAAAGTAGATCTTGCTAAAAACCAAAAGCTGTAAATTTTCTGTTTAGCCTACTCAATCCATGCATATCAGCACAACTAACCTAAAAAAGAGCTAAGTCCTTAGAAATCAAACTGCAGCGGCGAAGATAGTGGCAAACCTTTTCCCAAATACAAATTGCAGCAGCAGAAATTTTTGGTTTTTGTGTACTTGGTGCCAAATTGAACGCCCACATCAGAAAACCATTGAATTAGCTAACCTGCTGCTATGAATGTTGCCTCGGATGCTATTATCGAAAAGTTTGCAGGTCATTAAGTTTGAAAGCAAACAGAGACAGACAGACGGACAGACACACATGCTTAAGTTGCAGACAGCGAAAAAAGGATACCCATATCGAAACTGGCAGCGGTGTAAATTATGTCGTAGATAGATTTTTTTCTTACTCGTTAAGCTTAAATAGTGCTAGAACTACTTCAAACTTGGGACAGCGCAATTAAATGCTTAAATTAAAATTGTGAAATAATTATTTCTATGCTGCCAATATGGCACACATGAAGTATTTGCTTTAACTTTAATAACAAACTGATTTATGTGCTTTTGTAGATTTCGCGAAAGCGGAAAAACAAAGACACATTTTATTTTAGATTTTTCGTTTGACTCCTTTTGGTGGTATCCTTAGCAGTATGTATTACAAAAATCATTTGCCATAAAAGAATATGTATGTGTGTACGGCTTTGTATGTGATTTGGCATTTAAATGTATAAAATTGTTTTTAGCATTCGTCCTGGCGACATCTACCACACAGCACACACACGCACACATGTATCCTGTATCTTTGTATCTTGCACAGCGTGCTGCTTTTTAGTGCATACGGTTTTGCATCTTATTCCTTTTGCTGTGCCGTGCTGTGTAGACGAGCGTTTAAATATTTTTATATGCTTCATTGCAATTGACTTGCCATAGTTTTTTTGGGGTATGTAGAGGTCATCTATGCCAGCCGATTTTTTCTGCTTGTTTTGCCTTGGTTTGGCATTGTCATCGCGATAGAGTACTGCTTAGAACAATACTATACGTAAAAGGACTTGCATGCTTTTTTGAGTTTTTACTTGAGTAGCTTAACTGAAGAGTTCACGGCAATATTTTTGTAAACACATTGGCTAAGTGCCTCATATTTTGATTTCCACTCAAATGAAAATATATTGAAATAATAAATTCTAGCAAGGAAAAGTGAGCACTTTCATTAGAGTAGTCATGAGAATATTAACATATTGCGTTAATATTGAATCTAATATAATGTGTGCTGCTGTATAGAATTGCCATAGATTGAATTTATTCAATATCAACTTTAATAATTGAATCTTATTATTGAACCTAATTGGAATCTTCTTTGTAGTTGAATAATTTTTAAACATTTATAATTTAAAAGAAATTTACTTACTTAAATGGCCGTCAACCGTCTTCCCGTCATGGCCGCATAGTCTTCTGAGTGCTGGCGTCATTTGTTTTGAATGCTAAATACTGAGAAAACTCTACATACCTGGTCAATTCAACGCGTGCCCGGGTGTCCTCTATTTCAAGTTTTGGCCCCCATGTAAACCATTTGTGCTGGTGCTCTTTTATCCATTTGAATTGGGTAAGCAGCCTGCACTGGACTATGTCAACCGCATGGAATAGCTCATACTGCTCGTGGTTCATATGGAACCTTAACTCGTCGCCTACTCTAATAGGAACACAAATCATGCGAAGCATCTTCCTCTCAAAAACTTTCGTCTCATTTGCTTGCTCAGCCCAAAATAGTATCTGTTTACAAGCGTGATTCTTCGCCTGATCTCCAGGCTTCCGTTGTTGTTGGTGATTATTTCAGATCCAAGATAGTCGAAGTTTTCTACAACACTGAAATTAAAATTCTCCTTCGTCGCGATGACGGAATGAGAGAAGACACCAAGTTCTTCGTCTTGTCCTCATTCACCGCAAGACCCATGAGCCGAGACTGTTTTTCAATCTCTGAGAACGCCTTGCTGACTTCGCCTTAGATGATCTCAATATCATCCGCGTACGCGAGCACTTCCTTTTTGAAGATCGAGCCCCACAAATTCTGTATGTACGAGTACTGGCATACGATGTATTCCATCAGGAGATTGAAAAAATCGCACGACAGAGCATAGCCCTTCCTGAAACCTCTCTTGGTATCAAAGGGGTCGGAGAGGTTTTTCCCCACTCTGACAACACTTTGTGTGTACGAACAATCTTTGCCGGGATACCTAGTGCAGACAGAGCGTCAAAGAACTTCGATAGTATCGGCGTGTCGAAAGCGGCTTTATAATGAACAAATAGGTGGTGAGTGTCTTTGTTGAACTCACGGGCATTTCCAAGATTTGGCGTATTGTGAATATTTGGTCTGAAGCCACACTGATATAGTCCTATCGGTGAATCCGAATATGGCGTCAGCCTATTACACAATACGCGCGTCAGAGTCTTATATCCAATAGAAAGGAGACTTATTCCAGCGGTGTCTCCTTTCTTAAAGATGGGACAGAGAGCACTGAGTTTTCAGTCACTGGGTATGGGTTCATCAGACCATATCTTGCATAAAAGCTGGTGCATACTCCTAGCCAACTCTTCGCCGCCGGTCTTAAATAACTCAGCTGGCAGGCCATCAGAGCATGCCGCTTTGGTTTTTCTCAGCTTTTTAAGAACTGAATTGACCTCGTTATAGTCCGGTGGCTCTACAATAGTGCCATCATTTCTCTATCGGCGGTATTGTGCAAAAAGTTGCTTACAGAAAGTTACTCCGGGCTTAAAATCTTCGGTTAGACGCTTTCGGCAGACTTTATGATAAAATTTTCGAGCTTCATTTCTGTCACACAACCTCTGAACATCTTCTTGCGTCTGAAAAAGCGTTTCTTCTTTCTCCGTTTCCCTCGATACCGCCCTCTAACAGCTCGCATTGTTCCCGACTGCAGAGTTCGCTAATAGGAAGCGTTCTTCTCTGCAGTAGTATTGCGACACTCCTCGTTGTACCAAGAATTAGTCTCAGGTTTTGTATAACCAATGACCTCCTTGGTAGGATATGTTTCCACTGGTCACATATATATGGATTGAGAAGTTTCCCGGAGCAGTCGGGAGAGTCTGTTTGAAAAGGCTTGGGTTGCTTGTACTGATTGCAGAATTCCGTCGTCCAGCTTTCGTTTACACTGAGCCTAATTTTTTAACTCTGTTGAAGTAAATAAACATCAGCACATTTGCTGCAGACTTCTTATACCATATAACTGGTGTGAAGGCCAACCAACTATGATCAAAAATAATCTTCCAACATTCCATAGTAACGAACTCTATTAACCGTAACTTGGTTAAATCACACCTCTGGTACAAAATCCTGCCCACATGGTCACTCTTGAAGCATGAATTTTTTCAAACTTTTTCATATCCCATCCAAAAATGTTTAACAATTATTTACTTAGAATCTTGAACTACATCACTTGCTACCTTTTGTATTATTTTTGTAAATTTTGATACTTCAACAAATTCATAATTCTTAAACATTTAAAATTCATATCACACACACTTTCTCTTAAAACTTATTTCCTAAGCCTTTACATATATGTATATTCGTTTCCCTAGCGATGCTCTTGTATCTCATCACATTCGAAGACTACCGCATTGCATAAAAATAGCAAAATACAAATGATCGTCTACACCTGTTCTCCAAGTGTCGTTGACATATGCCGCGGCATTTATTGCACTTGACTAGATACAATTCAAAATTTCTCATAAGATACATTCGTATTTATTTGTAGATACACAACAAATGTGCCGTCGTCAAAGTGAAATTTAAACCGAAAAAGACATTTTCAGCACAATTAGATATTTTAGCAGTGAATTCTTCTGCTTCTGCTTCAACGTCAAATTACAAATTAACAAACGAACAGGATTTAGTTGGAAAATACGCAGCGTGATGTGATAAATATCTATTTGGAAAATTTAATTCTGCACCTCTGCGGCAGGTTAATAAATTAAAGTTTCGACAGCAGTGTATCAAGCGATTTGTTTAAACCACGCGCGGACTTTAGACAACTCCCCCACTTGCATTGCATATCAAATGCAAATACGCGCAACTTTCACAATTTACTTCTGCAAATTTGCCCTGATTTTGTTTGTGCAGTTTGTGGCTGAAGCATTAGAAGTCGGCATATAGTCGGCAATTGCATTCAAATATCGTTGTTAGTTAGCCGCTTAGTTTGTGTTTTTCGCCATAAAAACGCATTTTGCATGCAGATTATTTGCTGCAATGCTAAATTTTTGCATGTCGCCGCTGCACAGTGGTGCGAAATGGAAATTAAATTGAATAGAACTTTTTGAAAATAAAAATAATAAAGTACGTCCGCCAAAACGGTCGATTAAACTTATTCCTCACTTCAACTTTCAACACAATCATTCAGCGATCGCCTCAATATTACAGCAGAAGTATTTAAGCAGAAACTCAATACATTCATGGACTTCATCATGTCTTCTGTGACGAACGATGTTGGAAGTAAGCTGTGGATTGGCAGATGGCTATCTCATGCGCATATTCTCCTGTGGATGGTTAAGAAATTGGCATGAAATTGGCTTTGAAATTGTTCATCCCAAACAGACCCAGCGGCGACGAATATGATACATGGGCCGATTGGCGTTTACAACCGGAAGTTCCGAAAACAAAGGCTCCGAACGATAATATTATAAATCAAAAATAAGATCATTCCAGTTGCTTCTAAAAGAGGAAGCCAAAATGGGGCGTAGCAAAACTTACCGTGTTTGGTATTACTTATCTCCTTGCAAAAAAGGATCTTAAAGCACGTTAAATTTTAATATTATGCAATTTTGTGGGTCCACTCTACCCGAACTTGAATGTTTCGTGCACTGACATAACTTAGATGTTTTGCTGCTCAGAGAAACACAATGCCAAGGGAAGGGTGGATCAAAAATGTATGGGTACCAAGCCTACCTTGTAAATGATCCCAGTCTTGTGCACTTCCCATTGAAACCTCTAACCACTGGAAAGGTACAACTTGCGTCAACAGTCAGCCAAACGTATGGTCTACCTATTGCGGGCGACTGGAACTCGCACGAATGGCTTAGGGGAGCAGGGAGGTATTAGCAATAGGAGGACCTACGCGTTACTCTTACGGTAGCAGACGCAGGCCAAGTTGTATCGATTTTGCCCTGACTATTCGCATTCTGGGCATCTATATGAATAAAAGGGCCGTCATTGAGCACAGATCAGTCTCGCCACGCACTGGACAAAACAGCTTGGAATAGAGCGCAGCGTGACGACGTGCACTGGCAAATCACAAAGCTGCTTGGTTCGATAAGAGGTTGGCCAACACTGTCACATTCAAGGACGGGACGCACTCGTTTGGAAGGCTACGCGAACCATCAAAATGAGGTGTATCAGTAAGGCGTCACTGGCACAGAGCAAGCGGACGTATTTGTTGCAGTCCTTATCGATTGCTTCCAGCCGCTTGAGCTTGCTAGGCTGCAGCAAATTAACGAGAATTATGAGAGGCTAACTCAACCGCTCCAAATGGACTTGCCTATCATGCCCTCCGCTCCTAGCGAGATTACAGAAACAATTCGTGGTCAGAGCGCAACGCCATCGTGAGGTTGCAATTCTTCCCTGCTCAGTGGATGTCCGGAATGGGACCCTTCGTCTTACCGGCCGAACAGTTTCCTCCCTTCAATCATGAAGGTGTTTGAGAGACTGATTGTCGCCAAGATTGTTAGGATTATGGATTGTCGGGAAATATTCCTGAGCACCAGTTCGGGTTCCGAGCTGGCTACTGCACTGTAGAACAGCTACATCGGGTTGTCGAGAAAATATTGGTGACATTCGACAGGAAGGAGTATGCAACGCCCTCTATCTGGACAGTAGCGAGGCGTTTGACCGTGTTTGACATACTGGCCTTCTAGTCAAAATTAGTCATAATGTGAATACGATGCAATCGACGAGGTTCAAGAATATGTCTCAACATTCGCGCCTCCTGTGCTTCTCAAGAGGGTGCCGTTCAAACAGGCTAACTCGGCCAAACACCTAGGGGTCGTACTGGAGCGCAGGCTAATCTTCGCTCAGCAAGTAACTGCCACTCTAGCAGTTACAACAATAGACTAGAGCGCCTTTGTGGAATGAGGTAACATAAAAGGGTGGGTTTGACTCCCACTTTTAAAGTCCCATTATTTAATTGTATTTGTATTTGCCAATGTTCCGGTAAACAATGTTCCATAGTGAGTGCACTTAGCGACTGCACGATTGCTTCAATAAACACGTTATGATTCTTCTTGGGTTCTATAAAGACTTTATTGTATAAAACATCTGGGCTCTAGAGCAGTGTTCGGCACCAATACTGTCATATGTTTGCATTGCGTTAGTGTGCGACTTAACAGAATGATAACAGCATCAACAACGGTTGAACAGCAACTGATTCGCGCCATAACACCGCCATAACAGCGCCACGACAGCAACCTAACAGAAAAATATCGTAGAAGCGAAACCACAGAAAAAATACCTATGCGCGGTGCATTGCGAGTGCCGGACACTGCTCTACAGTAACAGAATTGTGAATTTTCGGTTTATTTGATATGGTGCTGACTTTGAGAAAAATATATATTTTTCTCGATAACCAAGTTTAAATTTTCTCATCAAAAATCGATAGAATATTGAAAATTGATTGGATATTTTTTGTTTATCTGTTGTAATCAGACTCTTTCAAATTACTTTGTTCTTTATTCATTACAGACCACTGTGCGACTTATGCCCTCCTGTTAGTCGCTGTTGATATTCACTCAAATGACCAAAAGTTGTCTTTGACTGTCTTTGAGATGGTTGCGGACACATTCCTATTAGGTATGCAGGTCGCGTACTTTATCGGTTTGCTTGCAGTAAAAACCGCATTTTTTTGCTACCAGTTTTTACGCATTGGCCGATATTTCTATTGTCAGTGTTTTGTTTTATAAATAGTAAATAGATATGTAAATATCTTGAAAAAAAAGCGAGATAGAAGATTGCAAATGCATTGCATGTAGTAATAAAAGTTCATTTGTTTGTGTAGACGCACATCACACATCAGCACAGTCAGAATCACGAGTGAAAAGAGAGCGCGTGTCAGCTAAAAGATTGTCAAACGAGAAATCTTTAAACGACAAAGTACTTTATCAAGCAAAGTTTAATGCAAGTGGAATCAGAGGTGCATGGAAAATTCAAACAGAATTAGCTAGAACAGCTCATAGATTGCTATAAGTTTGTTCGTCAAATGTGATAAATATTTTCTTCAATAATTCCCTGTTTACTGTTTATCAAATAAAAATTCTTTTGAATAACTTTGTTGCACTTTGATACAATTATATACTTCATATATGAATTGTTCTTCAACGAGCTCTTAAATGCTTAAAACACAACCCACACATTTTCCGCTTTTCCATCTTACACCTTCTTTAATTTTTTTTTTTTGTGTTATTTTATGAGTTTTATTGGCTTTTATTGGCAACAAGATTTGCATTTTTTTCCGCAATGCCACTTGTGATTTTTTTGTGTGTTACACTCGCCGTTTTTTAGCTTTTGGCTCCATTTGCAGATACAATATTTTGGCTTAATCGTCTAGTATAGTAGTACAACCGAAGGCAAATGGATATTGCTGCAACAGCAGAGACATATAGACAGTCAGACAGACATCACATTGTAGTTAGTCATTTTTTATGGCTTATTCCCTTATATGTATTTACTATAAAACGCCCGCAAGGTCTAACAGGTGGCGGTCGTTGTTCTATTTGATCTTCTATGGACAGTTGGACGCATATGTTGTTCTTATTGGTGTGTTATGATTTTTGCTCGAACGCTTTGGCCACATAATTCACAGCTGATTGCATTTTTATTGCCAAAGTTTGTTTGTCGGTTTGTTGGCAACATTTTATTTTATTGTTTATCCAGCGACAGACAAAACTCATAGAAAAAAAAAGATAAAAACAATAAAATCATTTGCTGTTTGTGGTTGGAGTGTTTGATGTGGAATGTTAATATGCCAAAATTGCTAATTAAGTTTAGTTCAAGTGAAGTTGTTTTGTGGTTTTAAATTTTGCAAAAAAAAATTATATATCTATAGATAGATAGATATATATACTTTGCATGCTAATGTTATATACTTTTTTTGTAGAAGCACAAATGCGACAACATCCTTAAACGATGTCATCAACTTCAACTTGGCATCAACAGTCATTCAAAGCTTTTCGTTTATTCGTTTAGAAAAAAAAAAAGGCGTTAGGCAGTCAAGTAGCTAATTTTCATGCTCCATTTAAAGTCTACAGCGATAAGTACACTACAGCAAAAAAGTATAGCATATTAGTTGCTATATGCATTTAAGCTGAGGCATCATTGTAACGAATCATTGTAAGGTTTCATTTCTCTAATCACGGATAATCAAACTAAGCTTGCTCAACAGTCACAACAGCCACTTGCGACAGATTTATGGATGTGAATAGACCATACGCTATTCAGGTGCATACCCAGATAGTGACCAAATTTTATATAAAATATCACCAGATAGTTAAGCGCGACTTCAAGACAATTTCTACAGATCTGCTGCGACTTACTACCCTTAAAATGCACATTGCAACGATTGACCTACCTGCTGAAACCATCCAAATCTGCTGTCTTGCTAAGCTAAGCGCGTATATAGCCAGCATTGTGTTGGGTGCAACTGCATACAGAACCGGTCTAAGACTATTTCTCTAAATAACTCCCGCTTTAATGCAACGACTGTCCGAAGGAATATCTCGAACTTTGACTCTAAAATGACGACGAAGTCAGACTTAAGCACAATGATTTGCCGATGGGAATTGCGCCTTAAGCTTGTACAGTGATCTTTCATGGCGCAATCAAATAATAGCTGAACGTTCAAAGCGGTACTGCTAAGCATTTCGACGGACTTGTTCTGGAGTAATATAGGTTTACCTGAGACCAAACAAATAGTCCGGAGTGGCATTCTGCAGAACTCGAATTGCCAACATTCCACTTAAAAACAAGTAAGGAAATACAGTAGGGCGTAACCGACTGTAAGAGGCCCTGTACCAGTTCAGGTCGCCTAACAAACATATTAAATGTTTCCCGAGCTTATGACATGACATGACACATGATCACTTCTCACTGCGCGAATATGAATGAAAAGAAAAGGGGGGTCGTTAAAATTCAATGCTTATAAAATCCCATTTATTATACGATTTTGATGAACTTTTTGGATTCTGGCTTAGAGAGACGTTATCTCTATATTGGTACACTCAATTTTTTTTGTGCCGAAGAAATTTTCACCCTAAGGGGTGATTTTATGGGGAAGGGGGGGAAGGGGTAAAATTCTAAAATAAACTTGTGATATTCCGGAGCAATCCTAGTCGAATGCAAAAAACACGAAGTCTCTATCTATTACCGTTTCCGAGATCCTTTCGTTCATACAGACGGACAGACGGACATGGCTATATCGACTCCTCTATCACTCCTGACCATAATGGTGTTAACTTTGGGGGGTCTCCGACCATTATTTCTACCTGTTACCTACATTTGGACCTACAGGGCCTAAAAATTGCTTAAATAACTTCAAAGGTTTGTAGCAAACTTATTGTAATACCAACAATGTTCTCCGATTAATAGGATTCAAATCCATTCGTTTAAGGAGACTTTAACTTGGTGGAATTTAACATTTTACTTTAAAATAATATGTCATCTTAAGTAATTAGTGAGATTGGTAGCAATTCAGATACTCGAACATCACTTAAGTTAGCAAGAACCAGTTCTGCGGTTCGTCAGTAAATACTTCAACTATTTCTGAATGGGTATCTGACCAACTACATACTACCGGATAGTAGTTAGACAGGTACATTTTAGAAGATATTTCGCAGATGACATGCCCTCGAGACTCCACTCCAAATGAATTTCCCAATTAAGGCTGTTCGACCTGAGGAAGTAGCGGACGCAATCAGGAAGCTGTCCACAAACAAGGCCCCAGGATACGACAATATATGTCATAAAACACTAAAATCTCTGCCAATGAGGGCGCTCGTCTACATAACGTTAATATTAACCGCTATGCTGAGGATACAATATTTTCCCAACACATGGAAAATAGCCAGAATTACGATGATCCACAAGCCTGAGAATCATCCAAACTCGTATCGACCAACGGAGACTTCCTAGCTGGTTAGCTTTCAAACAGCCATGCCTGACCATTTCGGTTTTAGATCTGGTCATGACACAATAGAGCAAGTCCACAGAGTGGTGAACCATGGTTTGAAGACGTTCGACGACTTCTTGTACTGCAATGGGATATTTGTCGATATGCAGAGTGTAGCATGCCGGACTCGTGGCTACGATCAAATCGCTACTCCCAGCACATTTTTCCTGATGGTCCGTTCTTACCTGGAGGAACACCGATTCCAGGTAAAAGTACCAGATAAGCTGGCCAACATGTATGATGTAACTTCTGTACTCGTTGTTTACAGCCGATCTTCCTGAGCCATGCGTAGGCACCGGAAAAAGTTCTGCTGGCATCGTATGCAGATGATATTGCGATTCTGTACAGTTCAGAATGCGAGTACGATGCGACCGCCGAGGTGCAGGTGTACGTATATACGAAATGCAACATCAAACTAAATCTGACCAAGTGCATTTTCGTGTGCTCCACGCTACGCAGAAGGTGTCCTCCCAATATCTGGCTGAACAACACCATTCTCACGCAGGCAAATGAGATCAGGTAAATGGGATGACGATGAACAAATCGTTGATATTCGCGCAGCACACTCAAAACTTGGTCACCCGTTGTCGCCTTAGAATGAGGAAGCAGTCGAAAGAAAGGTACATTTTGTTCCCAGGTTGATATAATCTGTCAACTAGTGTATTTACAGCAGCTGTTTGAGTCATTGGACCACAGTAGTGTCTGGCGATACATTGAAAATGTTGCAAAAGGCTTTTGGTGAATCTGCTCTGTGTAAAATGGAGTACTAACGAGTTGTTATAAAGCGTACAAGGATAGTTGAGAGACCGCCGAAGACATGCCCCTTTCTGAACGGCCTTCAGCGAGTGTAGCCGATAAAATGAAGGAAATCGTTGCGTAAAGTAATCATGTGAGCTTGCGAGAGATCGGTCATGTATTGGAGATGTCACACAAGAGCGAACGTACGATTATGCACGAAAAATTTGGTATGTAACGTGTTGCTGCAAAACTGGTTCAGTTAGAGCAGAATATCCTTCAAAATACTTATCGCAGTAGACATGTTTGATCCAGCCAATTTGGATACTTCATGGAACGCATAATTACGGGCGATGAGACATGGGTGTAGGAGTACGATATACTTACGAACCAGCAATCATCCGAATGGCGGCCGAAAGGCGCTCTCAAGTCGAAAAAACACGCCAAAGTCGATCAAAAGTGAAAGTGTTGCTCATGGTTTTCTTCTCTATTCATGATGTGTTGTAATTTGAATACATCGCATGTGGCCAAACGGTCAACAATGAGTATTACCTCGGTGTTATTAGGACTTTGGTACAGGCTATCAGTTGTGAACGTCCGGATTTGTGGTATAACAATTCATGGATTATTCAACATAACAATGCGCCATCTCACAGAGCAATCGTTCTTATCACCGCATTCACCAGATGTGGCCCCTTATGGCTTCTTTCAACTTTTCTGACCTCTCAAGACCAAAAATGCCGGTCGGGGTATACGCTTTGAATTGATTGAAGGCTTCAAGAAAGATTTTACGCGAGAGCTGAAGACTATCCTTGAAAGTGCCTACATAAAGTGCAATGTCTTGATCCTACTGTCATCATCGCCAACACATTATTTGGTGCCGATCGTATATTTAACGACCTCTGCGATGCCAGATAATTGAGAAGCGATTGCTCTGCTTGTAAGCATATTATCGCACAAACAGCGGATGGTACGTTGGTCACGCACAAACAGCTGGAACAATATGTTCAAATATGTTCATAAATGCTCTGTTTATAGCTTAAAATGGATGATATTTTGAAGGCGGTAAAAAGTAAATAAAATTTGGATGATTAAGATGTTTTTCCAAAATTGATATCAACACTAATAAAAGCCTGCACTACGAACGCAATGAATACTATTTCTTTAGATATTAAATTCCTTCAAACAGAAACTTTGGTTAGTTTAAAGTAATATGTATAAATATTGCTCTTTAAAAAGACCTAAAAAAAAGCAGGACAATTGATTTATCGTCCTTACTTCTACCATAGTCGTTTGTGTTGAACAAACAATTTAAGAAATGTCTACTATGATGCTGGGACAAGAGTCTTGACCTTGCGGAATATACTTTCATGTCAAACTTTGTCAAATGTCTGTTGTACATCAAGGAACACCAACAAACTAATATGCTTTGGACTATACTGTGGATCTATTCAGGTGTGGCATGCATTTGCCTGAAACCAAATTTGCTAATTACCTCCAACAATCTACTCTCTAAATTTTTATTCAAATAATTTGGAGACAATTATCAATATCAGCCTGTACAAAATATTTTCCGGCTTACCAGGCTTAGGAATCATAGCAGAAAAATATATAGCATACAAAATATTCGAGTATACCACAAGCCAAAAAATAACACGTGATGCTTTTCAGCTTATAGGCTTTTTTTTGCGCAGTCAAAGTACTTCACAACTCTTTTTTACATTCACAATTTTTTTGCAGCTTTTGGCATACTGCGGCAGTTTGTGGGTGTTTTCTTACTCGAAATCAAATAATGCAGATTTACTTAAAATTCAGTGATGCAGTCAAATTTCGCGAGCTTTGTGATGAACAAAAAAAAAAAACAGCGAACAAAATTTGCATTAAATGACATGTCAGTGGCTTTTGGGTATGCCATTCAGCTAACAAGAGACTGCTTTAATGTGCGAATTAATTGTGCACATAATGAGCCAAAGCCACAATGAGTTGCGCTGCTAATAGTCTTAGTATTATGTTCCGAATTTCTTTTTTATTTCTCCCATTTTTATTACAAACTCTGCTTTAATTTTGCATTCAAAATGCGCTCATTACACGCCGCCCAAGAACAATATTTGTTTAAGGCAGCCAAGATTGTTTTGTATAAAATAAAATTTGTAGCAAAATGTAATAAAAACTGCAGTTGGCGTCAAAACGCGAAAAACAAAAGCGCGCTGACAAAAGAAAAATAAACATTTTATATTAAAAGCGGCGGAAAAAATGAGTAATAAATAGATGTGTCTTCCATATAGTAATATACGAAATATTCATATGAAATTGCAAAGGATTTGGTTTGAGAGTTGATTTTTGGTTTGCTGCGACGGCATGGAATACAGACAGTGCAAACGGATGTACAAATTGCAAGACATAATTCAAATTGTTTGACTTTTTGACAATGAACAGCGAGTCATTTTGAGCATGTTTAAGTATATATATATATATATATATATAAAGTATCTTTGTATCTGCAATGCTTTGAAGCTGTTTAAGTGCTTTTATAACTCAGGCATATGTGCCACACTACGCCTGTCTGCAGCATGTAACTGACGGCGACAGTGTTTAAGCCATATTTTTTAGATTTTATTTATTTTTTTTTTTAAGATTTAATTCAAAATTAAAGCCACTCGAGCGGGTTTATTGCACTACACAGTCACACTCCCACACACACACACACGTCGTATGCGCAATATCCATTAATTAGCTCGAAAAAGTGACAAAAAGTATGCTTAAAAAGCAATTAAATGCGATTAGCTGCATAAGTTCAGGCGTAAATTGTCAAATATTATTTAAAATTTTAGTGCATACGGCTTTACTTTACGGCTGTGTATCCGTGGTTTCTGGCATTAAAACAAAACCACTCGCAAGTGGTGCAACGCCTTCTTCACAGGCAACCGCAACAACAACAGCGACAGTCATTGCCATTTGACTTAATTACTTGGCGCTTCTTCACAGCTTTTGCCACTCTGCCAATTTTCTGTGACGCACAGTGAGACTGTATCGAAAAGAAAGTAACTGGTATCGTAGGAGATTGAATTGGCCATCAAACTTCCGGAAAAATTATTTTTCAAAACACATCTGAAAACGTCTGGCATCCAGAATTCACCATCCTAAGTTGTTCTAGCGAAGCAGTTGTCACATTAAACACATTAACCTCTTTTATATTTTTTAGTGCTACTTTTGTATATATTTGCACCACTGTACATTTGCTATGAATTTATTTGACACTTGCACAAAATGCGGTTTTTCGAAAATTTTACGAAAAATTACTGCAAATAAATTTAGATTTTTCGCTATCAATGCTTAGTAGTTATAGTATATCAGGCTAAGTATTACTCATCATCAGTTTTTATCATTATTCGCAGCATCAACGTTGTCTTGCCTTGCTTTGCTTTGCTTTGTATGCTCGGCTTTGTTCTCCTCTACTTTAGTTTTGGTACTTCTTTCTAATGTGTTCCATGCAATATTTTAACTTTGCGTCGCGTTAAGTTCAATTCACAGCGCCACGCCATATTTCCGTTTCCGGAATTTCTTTCTTTTTGAATATGTAGCACAGCATGCACAACATGACTTTGTCTTCTGTGACGATTTTCGGTGTGGGTAAGTAAATGTACGCGTATGTTCGACATATAAAAAAAAAAGATGCATGTGCAGAGACTTGTGCAAACAAACGCATTTAGTTTGAGTCGTTTAATTTATGAATTCCGCTTATTGTCGAATTTAAGCAAATACATTAAATATGATGTTGGGAGTGTTTCTCTGAGAACGTCATTGAATTCTTATATATTAGTTGAATGTGATATTTTTAAGGTATGTTTGAGGTATTATAGTTGACCTAAATATCTGCCGAAATAGATTAAAGCTTATAAGTGAGATTTGCTCAAGAAAGTTTAACAAAAAGCTATTCAGCGCGATATATACTTGGACTCGTTCGACAAAGGCCAGTTTAATGTATAAAGAGCTACAAAGTGCATAAAACGATCCATACGAAGACAAATTCTAATCAAAGATGACAAAGATGGATTGTACAGATAAAGCCAAGGGGCAGGACTTTACAACATGTCACTCCTCTAGGGTTTTTAATACAAACCAAAACGACGGAATTGTAGTCAAACCACTTCAAAGAAAGGGGATACTGTTTGTTACAATGATTTGCAATTACTTCATCGTGAAACGTGAAGAACAAATCACGTTCTTTCATCCAATAAGCCTGCTGTCAATATTCTTTAAATTAATCGAAACAATACTACTTGGTAGAGGAGTACTGCGTTAGCTGAAAGATTGAAGATTTATCTGTCAACTTTAGGTTAAAGAATGGGCGTCCGGAACAATAATACTGTGTGGTTAATTATATTTTTTGAGGCCAAAAATACCAAAAATACTGCTATTGCTCTACTGCCATCGAATATGAAGAGTTTGAAATTTAGATAGAATTCTCACCTAAATCAAACACATGATGCTTTACTAATCTTTGATTGATTCGAGCTGGACATACGGTTTCCAACTTTATTGAACGCCCTGTATAAGTCAACTTATAAGAACATTGACAATGTTCCGTGATATGCTCGGAACAGTATCATACATAAAGATTCTCAAGCTAAAAATGTGGTGGAATAAGTTTGCGTTACGTTAGAAAGACCTACATTGATCGCCTCCATAACCATCCAAACTGTCTGGCTATCGAGTTGCTTGACAGCAGCGCTTTACTCCGAAGACTTAAAAGCAGATACCTTCTCGATCTCCAGTAAGATAAGACTCATGTTCTCGTTAATAAAATCAGCTCACAGCAGCCAATTGATGTAGTGAAAGTGCCAGGCATTGACACGGACCTGTAGTCCGTCCCTGGTCCCATTCAATAAATGACAGGAAGGCTTTTGGAAAATATCACTCCTAATTGGAAAGGCTCTTTAAGCCCTTCAAAGTAGAAAATGTTACTATTAAAATGTAGGAATGTTTGTAACCCATTGAATGGAGCTTCGGAGAATAAATATTCTTTATCAGCTCGACGACACAAGTTAATTTTTATATATTGAAATATCAACTAAATATTGTCATATTGGCGGATTGTTATGAATAGATATATCATAAAAATAGGGTTACTGATGTTAGCTGCTACCAAAAAAAAAAAAAAGTAATAACTTTTTAGGTTTAAACAATTGGTCCCAAAGTTTTTAATTTACATAATGGAACATAGATTAAATTGATTGTATGATAGTAATAGAGTATAGTCTTGTAGTACTTAGCTAGTACATCTCTACCATGTTTGGAGTCTGTAATTTTAGTTCAATGTGAGTTTAGGTGTGTTCATTAAGCAGATGACTTCGGACTAGAAGGGCTTCTTGCAAGACTCAGCATAACATTGCTAATGCAGTAGCTGCTGCCACACAAAATAATCCCAGCGTTCCGATTCGGCAATTATCTGCTCATATGAAATAGTTTTAGCTACAAAGTTCACATAACAAACAAATCTGACACAGCAGAATTTAAATTTGAGCTTCGTATATAAATAAACTCAATTCTTTGTTCAAATCGTAGTTTCATTTTCAAAAATCTAAAAGTCAACCTTTAAAATGATTTCGATAAACTATACAGACTATACGTATCAAATGCCTGCTGCCATATAAACCATCGGCTCACTTTTAAGTTTTTACATGGAAAACTCGTGCTAAAATAACGAGACATAAAATTGTTCAAGTTTTGATGGGTAGTACATCCAAAGAAAGAGGCACGTTCATAATAACTAACTATCTGAAGAGGTAATAGCAAATATTAAGTTTAGAAACTTAAAGGATCTTTCTTTTATAGTTTCTAAGCTTTTGAGGTTCATTGCCACCTCTTTTAGTAGTTCGATTTGAATCCTGATGGAATATTTTCTTATAATTGACGTAAAGTATACCAAATTCAGCAATTCTATCTCAATTGACAAAACTAACATATTTTTCAAACAGAAACACAGAAAGGTGGAACTGAGTTGTATGTGGGAACCTTTAATCGTTCAATTTGCTCTGAAATTAAATATTTTACAAGAATTTAAGTAAGTTAAACCAAATTCGATGTTTCTAGCCTAATTAATAGCATGAATAACAATTTTTACACCAAAAACTCATACTGTATAACCTTTTTACCCTGTGGGAAATTTGGAAAATTGGCTAATTGGATGTCAGGGTCCCTGCTCGGGCGCCACTGTAACGAGGCACCGGCCGAGGTATGCTCGCCGGATGGCCAGGTGTTCGTCACAGAAATTTTTATAATTTTCAGTGACCACTGGCGGTTTGATATCTCCAGGAGTTAGTGACAACGTCTTGTTTATTTCTGTTTTTAATTATTCAATATTTTTGTTCAAAAACAAATTGTTACTTCTTAGCCTATTTAACAATACTGGGCGCAGCTTATGAAGAAAGTTGTTAGTTAGGATTTCGTTTCTCTTCGCGAGTTTAGTTTCTTTATTTATTTGTCTTAACTTTTCACTCATAGCGGTACTTTTTGTATAGAAAATGCGAAGCTCGAAACAATGTGACCTTAGAGATTTATATAATGCATATAGGCCTGCGAAATTTTAGATTGCGCGAATCCTAAGTCGCTGTAAAATTGAAAAGGATTCACCTTTTTTTTAAATTCAATCAAAAACAAATCACGGTTACAGCTGAGATAATCCTATACGCACTCAAAACTACTTTCTGTTATGGAAAAGTTTTTATTACAGTTAATATCAAAAAAATATATATTAAAACTGGTTTTGAAAAATATATATGACAGTTTTTCATATATGATCATAGTTTCAGCTTTAATATACTATAAAAATTTCATTTCCATATTATTAAATTCTTATCTCTTTGCGATTCGATTAGAAAGAAAAAGGTACGAGCACAAATAAGTTATTTGTTCTTATTTATTTATTTATTTTAGAAATAATTTAATGCTAATCTATTACATCCAATAAACCTTTTTTATCGAATATAGGTAATTGCCGCTTTAGAATATCCTGTAGCTTCTTGTTACTATAAACAACTTTTCGGAAATTTCTGCCACGTTCATTATCGCCAACTAAAGCGGAGAGATCAGCATCGGCATTCTGATCATTGAGCATGACAGGCTGTGCAGCGAGTGCCGAAGTGATTGCTGTGAAATGAAATAATTCACTTTAACTATTGTACGATTCTTTTTTAATTTGGGTAAACTCACCATAAAAACGTCCTTCCTCCAGTTGTACCAAAAATTGACGCAACGATGGTATGTGACCGCTAAAATTTAGTGCGCTCAAAGTTTCACTTAATTTCCGATGATAATGTTGTACGAGCGCATCTTGTTCATTAAAGCGTACATCATTTGTTAGCGAAGTATTAAAGAAATAATGCAGATCCATGGCAGACGAAGTCCAATTAGAAAATTGAAAGTCAATTAGCACCATATCGTCCGTGAAAGTGCACTCCGAAGCATCTTTCGTATCGTGCCGCAACATAACATTATTCACCCAAAAGTCGCCATGTGCCAATGTATTGAAATGATGTTCCAATGGAATATTTACATTTGTGGCATATTTCACAACATAAGGCTTAAGCTGTAGCAATTTTTCCTTGTAGTAACTACCCAATTCTGCACAATCGCCTGCAAATTTAGCTGCTTCTTCGAGCATACTTTCGAAGAATGGTGCAAAACCACTTGTGTGTTGATTAAAAATGCCATGATCGAAATTTGTTAACACATTCGGTTGACGTTCATTAAGTACTGCTGCCGTGGCGTGCATTTTGGGTAGTTTCTTTAGCGAAAGCTTTGCCAGTTCCATATTCATGCCTGCCAAACGATCTGGCATAGCAAAATCCAATACCGCCAAATCTTCCAAAATGATGGCCTCATGTTCGTAGTCCACATGTATGGTATTCGCAAATAATTTGTCATCATCACCGATTTCTTTTAATAGTTCACTAAGTTTTGGCAAAATCTTTTCGTACATTAACATCTCGGTTTGTGTCACCTGATATGGATTGATAATATCCGTGACATATGCATCACCCACAAGTGTTGACTTTACTATATATGACTCCTGTTCAGTTTCGCTTGAACCGTTTGGCCTAAATTCGACTTTGATGCGTGTCATGATGCTCACATAGTTCTCACCTTTTGCTGTAACTGGCTTTAGTAACATATTAATCACTTCTAATTCTTCATCGCATTTATAGTGCCGTAGTACAGTCTGAAGATAGCTCTCGGTAAGCCAATTCGGCGCTGGATGATATTCTATTTCACACATTTCGTGTCAGTTTATGAAATGTTTAACGCAAAGCGTGTGTTCTCTTATTTATAGATGTAGTCGCTACTAAGCTTTTCATTACAAATGAATAGAAATGCGGAATCATTGTCGTATGCATCGCGAAAATAATGCAAATTCATTTTTAAAGAATAGTTCTCACAAATTGTGTTTAGACAAATTGCTGCCTTTAGTGCATTATACAAAGCCGCTCATTGACTTTGAGCGCTTTTAATATGACGACAAATGTTTTTATTGAGCTCGTCGTCGTCTGTCTAGGTTTCGTTTCGTGACTATGACGTGTCTTATATATTCTATATAGCAGAGGCACACGTATGCATATGTAGAAGACACAATAAATCTTAATGATTTCATTTAAAATGTTCGTGCAAAAGTTTGTTTAAATTGGCATAAATATGGAAAGAAATTTTATCTAAGCATAAAGTATGCAAATAATTGTATCAACACAGAAAATATTTGCTTTCGGCATAAACTTATATTGTACAATATTTGTGTACTACTGACTTTGCATGAAAGTATGTGCTATCTTATAATTCAACGTGTAGTAATTCCTTCTAAGCGTTAAATACTTTTTTAGGCCCTGTACCGAAGGTACAAGAGCCTATTGGGTTTGTGCAAATGTATGTAACAGGTAGAAATAATAGTCGGAGACCCCCCAAAGTTACCCCCATTATGGTCAGGAGTGATAGAGGAGTCGATATAGCCATGTCCGTCTGTCCGTCTGTCCGTCTGTCCGTCTGGCCGTCCGTATGAACGAAAGGATCTCGGAAACGGTAATAGATAGAGACTTCGTGTTTTTTGCATTCGACTAGGACTGCTCCGGAATTTCACAAGTTTATTTTGAAATCTTGCCCCTCCCCCCCTTCCCCATAAAATCACCCCCAAGGCTAAAAATTTCCTCGGCACAAAAAAAAGTAACTTTGTAAAGATATCGTCTTTCTAAGCCAAAATCCAAAAAGTTCATCAAAATCGGATAATAAATAACGATTTTATAAGCAATTGAATTTGAGCGACCCCCCTTTTCGTTTCATACATAAAAAAATGTTTTATAAGGCACTTAGTGGTGCAGTGAGAAGTGGTCATGTGTTTGGTCATAAGCTAGGGGAACATTTAGTGTGTTTGTTAGGTGACCTGTGCTGGTACAGGGCCTCTTACAGTCGGTTACGCCCGACTGTGATTTTCTTACTTGTTTTATTTTGTTATATTCTTATCTTTTTATGTGATTTCTCTTGAGATGATTTAATCATTTAATGATAGAAAGCGTTCCAGTCTACATAGTCGACAGAAACGAAATATTATTTTTCTGCTCTATGGTTCAAAATCTGTAATTCAAAATCTTTATGCTCGACGTTGCTTCCATTAGTTATCCCCAGGCAATGATGCTAATCAACCGGAATACGGACATGAACCTCTTCAAAATACGGCTTAACATTATCATGTGTCCTGCGATTGAGCTCTAATCTAGTTGTTCGACAATAAGCTGAAGAAAATGAGCACAAAATCAGATGCAAACTTCTGCCTATAGAATACCATCAAATACGCTCTTGTCAACTGGTGCCACTCAGAGCAAAAGCATGCCGACGCCTTTGCAGCACATACCGAAGAGTTATTTTTGCCTTTCATGTTAGCATCAGACGAGGAGGCAGATGCCTGTCAACACTACTCCAACTTGACCTGCCTGAGGACTCATTTGACCCTAAAGCAATACTATTTATTAATAATGTGGAAGCTAGCAGCCATGGCAATGATTCCCAAGCCAGGCAAACCAGTGATGGTCCCCGGGAACCTACGGACCGATTAGTCTATTGGCTTCAATTTCGAAAGTTTGGCAAAGGCTGATCATTACTTAGCTTGTGATCAATGCGGAGTCTCGGAGCCTAATCCCGAGCCATCAGTTTGGCTTGCGCTCTGGCCATGACACTTTACTGAGTCAACGAATACATATTGCGAGTTTTCGACTGGCAACAATATTGCAATGCTCTGTGGATATCGAGCAGGCATTCGATTCATTCCTCCCCTCACCCAGCAATCACAGAAGTGTCACAAAGAAGTGTTCTTGGTTCTATTCTCTTCAGTTTATATGCAGCAGACATAACTGGTCTTGAAGCTCCAGATGATGTAAACATGATGGCCTTTGCAAAATCACCGCACATGGCTGTCGATATCATGCAGACTTACGTGAACAATCTCACTGACTGAGCCAACAGGTGGAACGTGAATTATATTGTATATAGCAGCATCATACACACTTACACATATCTACAAATAATCTTTTATCCATTCAATGTAGACTTTATCTGAACTTCAAACTGTGAAAACTTTTATCTTAATGAAATATAAATAAAAACTTTAAATGATTCAGCATATCTGCGTTTATTAACAATCTTTTGTACGCGTGTACGAAGAAAGTCCAAAGATAAAGCAGCAGCTGTGTCTATAAATACGAAGCGACACGCTTTTTACGAACATTCCACAAACAATTGCGAAATGGGTGAGATCGACTATCATCCAGCGCCGATTTGGCTTACCGAATCCTATCTAGAGAATGTACTACGTCGCTATAAATCCGATGAAGGACTAGAAGTTATTAAGCTAACAGTGAAACCTGTCACAGCCAAAGGTGAAAATTATGCCAGTATTATGACACGCGTCAATGTGGAGTTTAAAAGTAATAGTTCCAAGGATACTGAACATGAATCATATATCGTGAAGACAACGCATGAAGGTGATGAATTTGTGGCAGCTATTATGAAGCCATATCAGATTGCACAAACCGAGATGTTAATGTACGAAAAGGTTTTGCCAAAACTGAGTGAACTACTGAAAGAGATCGGCGATGATGACAAACTATTTGCGAATACCATACACGTGGACTACGAACAGGAAGCAATTATTTTTGAAGATCTTGCAGTACTAAATTATACCATGGCAGATCGTTTGGCAGGCATGAACATGGAACTGGCAAAGCTTTCACTCAAAAAACTGGCCAAAATGCACGCCACAGCGGCAGTACTTAACGAACGTCAACCGGGTTTGTTGACCAAACTCGATCGAGGCGTTTTCAATCAACATTCACGCGCATACGCGACATTCTTTGAGAGCATGATCGAAGAAGCGGCTAACTTTGCAGGTGATTGTGCTGAATTGGGTAGCTACTACAAAGATAAATTGCTACAACTGAAGAGCCGTGTAATGGAATACGCCTCCAATGTACACATACCGCTGGAACATCACTTCAATACATTGACACACGGTGACTTTTGGGTGAATAATGTTATGTTGCGCAGCAGCACAAAAGATGCCGGGGAAGACGGAATGGTGCTTGTTGACTTTCAATATTGTAATTGGACATCGCCTGCCATGGATCTGCATTATTTTTTTAATACATCGTTAACAAGCGAATTGCGCTTCAATGAACAGGATACGCTTGTACAATATTATCATCAGATATTAAGTGAATCATTGAGGGGTCTAAATTTCAACGCTCATATTCCAACGTTGCATGAATTTGTGGTGCAACTGGAGGAGGGACGTTTTTATGGTGAGTCTAGCCATTTGTTAGAACTTCATGCAAAAGGTTAATAAAATATTATTATATTTCAGCGATAACTTCGGCTCTCGCCTCTCAGCCAATTATGATTAATGATAAAAACGACGATGCTGACATTTCCGCTTTATTAAGCGACAACGAACGTGGTCGAAATTATCGTAAATTAGCTTTTAGTAACAAGAAGTTGCAGGAAGTTCTTAAGCGGCAAATACCTATATTCGATCAGAAAGGTCTATTGGATGTAGTAGATTGATAATGTAATTCGTATATTCGTAAATCTAGTTGTTCAAAATTTTACAATTGAAATAAAAATAATTTTAAAAAATTAAAAGAAAATCAAGTAAATAATCTGTAGGCGTGATATGACGTATTAAATCTATTACAACATTTCGAAGATAACGCTCCGATGTAGGTTTGCTCTGTAGCTTCATTGGCTTCCAAAGAAACATTTGTTTTAATATTCCAAAGTGTAAATCACAGTTGCATATGCTCACTTTTTAATAATTTAATCGTTTTGGATGCTATCTGGTCATTCATACTCGTGCCCGGTTATCCTCTATTTCGGCGTCCTCCAATCAAATTCGGGCCATAAGTACCATACGTTCTGAAGCTCTTGCATCCATTCGTGACCAGTCCAGTGCAGTCGCTGGAATTTTATGCGCTGGGCTTAGTCAACCGCATCGAATAGCTCATACAACTCACGGTTCATACGGGGCCTTGACTCGTAGCCGACTCTAATAGGACAAAAAGCCTGCGGTAAATCTACTCCTCAAAGACTTTCAGCGCCGTTTCGTCTTAATTCAATGACAGTCCATGCCTCTTCACTACACACGGCTTTACTTCTAATTTGCTTGCTCAGCCCAAAAAAGCTTCTATTTACAACCATGTTTCTTGACATGATCGCCTGATCGCCAGGTTGATGGTGTTGTTGCTGGTCATTTTAGATCCAAGATAGTCCAAGTTTTCTACAATAATGTCTTTAAAATTCTCCATCATCACTGACCGTCCAAGTCGCTATGACAGCGTGCGAAAAGGCATAAAGTAGTTCTTCTTGTCCTCAGACACCGGCTAGACCCATGAGCAGAGACTGTTTTTCAATCTCCAAGAACTCCTTGGTCACTCGCCTTTCTTGTGTACCGATGATATCAATACCAATCAACAGTTGCAAATCTAGAGCTGAGGCTACGTAGTTTAGTTTCTTTATTTATTTGTCTTAACTTTTCACTCATAGCGATACTTTTTGTATAGAAAATGTCCCCATATAACTTCTGATCTTCCAATGCGAAGCTCGAAACAATGTGACCTTAGAGATTTATATAATGCATATAGGCCTGCGAAATTTTAGATTGCGCGAATCCTAAGTCGCTGTAAAATTGAAAAGGATTCACCTTTTTTTTAAATTCAATCAAAAACAAATCACGGTTACAGCTGAGATAATCCTATACGCACTCAAAACTACTTTCTGTTATGGAAAAGTTTTTATTACAGTTAATATCAAAAAAATATATATTAAAACTGGTTTTGAAAAATATATATGACAGTTTTTCATATATGATCATAGTTTCAGCTTTAATATACTATAAAAATTTCATTTCCATATTATTAAATTCTTATCTCTTTGCGATTCGATTAGAAAGAAAAAGGTACGAGCACAAATAAGTTATTTGTTCTTATTTATTTATTTATTTTAGAAATAATTTAATGCTAATCTATTACATCCAATAAACCTTTTTTATCGAATATAGGTAATTGCCGCTTTAGAATATCCTGTAGCTTCTTGTTACTATAAACAACTTTTCGGAAATTTCTGCCACGTTCATTATCGCCAACTAAAGCGGAGAGATCAGCATCGGCATTCTGATCATTGAGCATGACAGGCTGTGCAGCGAGTGCCGAAGTGATTGCTGTGAAATGAAATAATTCACTTTAACTATTGTACGATTCTTTGTTAATTTGGGTAAACTCACCATAAAAACGTCCTTCCTCCAGTTGTACCAAAAATTGACGCAACGATGGTATGTGACCGCTAAAATTTAGTGCGCTCAAAGTTTCACTTAATTTCCGATGATAATATTGTACGAGCGCATCTTGTTCATTAAAGCGTACATCATTTGTTAGCGAAGTATTAAAGAAATAATGCAGATCCATGGCAGACGAAGTCCAATTAGAAAATTGAAAGTCAATTAGCACCATATCGTCCGTGAAAGTGCATTCCGAAGCATCTTTCGTATCGTGCCGCAACATAACATTATTCACCCAAAAGTCGCCATGTGCCAATGTATTGAAATGATGTTCCAATGGAATATTTACATTTGTGGCATATTTCACAACATAAGGCTTAAGCTGTAGCAATTTTTCCTTGTAGTAACTACCCAATTCTGCACAATCGCCTGCAAATTTAGCTGCTTCTTCGAGCATACTTTCGAAGAATGGTGCAAAACCGCTTGTGTGTTGATTAAAAATGCCATGATCGAAATTTGTTAACACATTCGGTTGACGTTCATTAAGTACTGCTGCCGTGGCGTGCATTTTGGCTAGTTTCTTTAGCGAAAGCTTTGCCAGTTCCATATTCATGCCTGCCAAACGATCTGGCATAGCAAAATCCAATACCGCCAAATCTTCCAAAATGATGGCCTCATGTTCGTAGTCCACATGTATGGTATTTGCAAATAATTTGTCATCATCACCGATTTCTTTTAATAGTTCACTAAGTTTTGGCAAAATCTTTTCGTACATTAACATCTCGGTTTGTGTCACCTGATATGGATTGATAATATCCGTGACATATGCATCACCCACAAGTGTTGACTTTACTATATATGACTCCTGTTCAGTTTCGCTTGAACCGTTTGGCCTAAATTCGACTTTGATGCGTGTCATGATGCTCACATAGTTCTCACCTTTGGCTGTAACTGGCTTTAGTAACATATTAATCACTTCTAATTCTTCATCGCATTTATAGTGCCGTAGTACAGTCTGAAGATAGCTCTCGGTAAGCCAATTCGGCGCTGGATGATATTCTATTTCACACATTTCGTGTCAGTTTATGAAATGTTTAACGCAAAGCGTGTGTTCTCTTATTTATAGATGTAGTCGCTGCTAAGCTTTTCATTACAAATGAATAGAAATGCGGAATCATTGTCGTATGCAGCGCGAAAATAATGCAAATTCATTTTTAAAGAATAGTTCTCACAAATTGCGTTTAGACAAATTGCTGCCTTTAGTGCATTATACAAAGCCGCTCATTGACTTTGAGCGCTTTTAATATGACGACAAATATTTTTATTGAGCTCGTCGTCGTCTGTCTAGGTTTCGTTTCATGACTATGACGTGTCTTATATCTATATACATAAAAATGAATCTTGTATATATCTATCTATGTATGTATGTATGTATGTATGTTCCTTATAGGAAAAAAAACCATCCAACCGATTGAGCTGAAATTCACAGACGTTCTTCAGTTCATTCAGGAGAGTGTTCGAGTAAAGTTTGGTCAAAATCGAAGGGGGCTATGCCCATCCCCCCATACAAGCGATAAAAAAAATTCAACATATCTTTGCATCCATCTGTGGTATAGGGACGAAATTTATAACACATGTAAATGGGATCGGGAAAAGTAATCGTGTTGTGTTTGGTCAAAATCGGAGGGGGCTATTCAACATATCTTTGAATCCATCTGAGTTACGGCGACGAAATTTGTTACACATGTTTATGGGATCAGGAAAAGTATTCGTATTAAGTTTGGTCAAAATCGGAGGGGGCTAAACCCACCCCAATACAAGCGATACAAAAAATTCAACATATCTCTGCATCTTTTTGAAGTACATGGATAAAATTTGGTAAACATGTTAATGGGATCGGATGAAGTAATCAAGTTAAGACAAGACAATAAAGTTTCATAGTTTAAAAGATAAAAAAAGTTATTTGATTTTTCGGTTTTAAATATAGCTGTAAGAAGTAGAGAACTGCTTGGAGTCGAGTAGGAGGAGAATATATTGTGTGTTGAAAATAATTTTTACTGGGCACAGCAAAGCGTGCCGGGTGCAGCTAGTATTCTATATAGCAGAGGCACACTTATGCATATGTAGAAGACACAATAAATCTTAATGATTTCATTTAAAATGTTCGTGCAAAAGTTTGTTTAAATTGGCATAAATATGGAATGAAATTTTATCTAAGCATAAAGTATGCAAATAATTGTATCAACAAAGAAAATATTTGCTTTCGGCATAAACTTATATTGTACAATATTTGTGTACTACTGACTTTGCATGAAAGTGTGTGCTATCTTATAATTCAACGTGTAGTAATTCCTTCTAAGCGTTAAATACTTTTATTTTGTTATATTCTTATCTTTTTATGTGATTTCTCTTGAGATGATTTAATCATTTAATGATAGAAAGCGTTCCAGTCTACATAGTCGACAGAAACGAAATATTATTTTTCTGCTCTATGGTTCAAAATCTGTAATTCAAAATCTTTATGCTCGACGTTGCTTCCATTAGTTATCCCCAGGCAATGATGCTAATCAACCGGAATACGGACATGAACCTCTTCAAAATACGGCTTAACATTATCATGTGTCCTGCGATTGAGCTCTAATCTAGTTGTTCGACAATAAGCTGAAGAAAATGAGCACAAAATCAGATGCAAACTTCTGCCTATAGAATACCATCAAATACGCTCTTGTCAACTGGTGCCACTCAGAGCAAAAGCATGCCGACGCCTTTGAGGCAGATGCCTGTCAACACTACTCCAACTTGACCTGCCTGAGGACTCATTTGGCCCTAAAGCAATACTATTTATTAGTAATGTGGAAGCTAGCAGCCATGGCAATGATTCCCAAGGCAGGCAAACCAGTGATGGTCCACACTTACACATATCTACAAATAATCTTTTATCCATTCAATGTAGACTTTATCTGAACTTCAAACTGTGAAAACTTTTATCTTTATGAAATATAAATAAAAACTTTAAATGATTCAGCATATCTGCGTTTATTAACAATCTTTTGTACGCGTGTACGAAGAAAGTCCAAAGATTAAGCAGCAGCTGTGTCTATAAATACGAAGCGACACGCTTTTTACGAACATTCCACAAACAATTGCGAAATGGGTGAGATCGACTATCATCCAGCGCCGATTTGGCTTACCGAATCCTATCTAGAGAATGTACTACGTCGCTATAAATCCGATGAAGGACTAGAAGTTATTAAGCTAACAGTGAAACCTGTCACAGCCAAAGGTGAAAATTATGCCAGTATTATGACACGCGTCAATGTGGAGTTTAAAAGTAATAGTTCCAAGGATACTGAACATGAATCATATATCGTGAAGACAACGCATGAAGGTGATGAATTTGTGGCAGCTATTATGAAGCCATATCAGATTGCACAAACCGAGATGTTAATGTACGAAAAGGTTTTGCCAAAACTGAGTGAACTACTGAAAGAGATCGGCGATGATGACAAACTATTTGCGAATACCATACACGTGGACTACGAACAGGAAGCAATTATTTTTGAAGATCTTGCAGTACTAAATTATACCATGGCAGATCGTTTCGCAGGCATGAACATGGAACTGGCAAAGCTTTCACTCAAAAAACTGGCCAAAATGCACGCCACAGCGGCAGTACTTAACGAACGTCAACCGGGTTTGTTGACCAAACTCGATCGAGGCGTTTTCAATCAACATTCACGCGCATACGCGACATTCTTTGAGAGCATGATCGAAGAAGCGGCTAACTTTGCAGGTGATTGTGCTGAATTGGGTAGCTACTACAAAGATAAATTGCTACAACTGAAGAGCCGTGTAATGGAATACGCCTCCAATCTACACATACCGCTGGAACATCACTTCAATACATTGACACACGGTGACTTTTGGGTGAATAATGTTATGTTGCGCAGCAGCACAAAAGATGCCGGGAAAGACGATATGGTGCTTATAGACTTTCAATATTGCAATTGGGCATCGCCCGCCATGGATCTGCATTATTTTTTTAATACATCGTTAACCAGCGAATTGCGCTTCAATGAACAGGATACGCTTGTACAATATTATCATCAGATATTAAGTGAATCATTGAGGGGTCTAAATTTCAACGCTCATATTCCAACGTTGCATGAATTTGTGGTGCAACTGGAGGAGGGACGTTTTTATGGTGAGTCTAGCCATTTGTTAGAACTTCATACAAAAGGTTAATAAAATATTATTATATTTCAGCGGTAACTTCGGCTCTCGCCTCTCAGCCAATTATGATTAATGATAAAAACGACGATGCTGACATTTCCGCTTTATTAAGCGAGAACGAACGTGGTCGAAATTATCGTAAATTAGCTTTTAGTAACAAGAAGTTGCAGGAAGTTCTTAAGCGGCAAATACCTATATTCGATCAGAAAGGTCTATTGGATGTAGTAGATTGATAATGTAATTCGTATATTCGTAAATCTAATTGTTCAAAATTTTACAATTGAAATAAAAATAATTTAAAAAAATTAAAAGAAAATCAAGTAAATAATCTGTAGGCGTGATATGACGTATTAAATCTATTACATCATTTCGAAGATAACGCTCCGATGTAGGTTTGCTCTGTAGCTTCATTGGCTTCCAAAGAAACATTTGTTTTAATATTCCAAAGTGTAAATCACAGTTGCATATGCTCACTTTTTAATAATTTAATCGTTTTGGATGCTAAGTACGGAAAGATCTCTTTATATCTGGTCATTCATACTCGTGCCCGGTTATCCTCTATTTCGGCGTCCTTCAATCAAATTCGGGCCATGAGTACCATACGTTCTAAAGCTCTTGCATCCATTCGTGACCAGTCCAGTGCAGCCGCTGGAATTTTATGCGCTGGGCTATGTCAACCGCATCGAATAGCTCATACAACTCACGGTTCATACGGGGCCTTAACTCGTAGCCGACTCTAATAGGACAAAAGGCCTGCGGTAAATCTACTCCTCAAAGACTTTCAACGCCGTTTCGTCTTAATTCAATGACAGTCCATGCCTCTTCACTACACACGGCTTTACATCTAATTTGCTTGCTCAGCCCAAAAAAGCTTCTATTTACAACCATGTTTCTTGACATGATCGCCTGATCGCCAGGTTGATGGTGTTGTTGCTGGTCATTTTAGATCCAAGATAGTCCAAGTTTTCTACAATAATGTCTTTAAAATTCTCCATCATCACTGACCGTCCAAGTCGCTATGACAGCGTGCGAAAAGGCATAAAGTAGTTCTTCTTGTCCTCAGACACCGGCTAGACCCATGAGCAGAGACTGTTTTTCAATCTCCAAGAACTCCTTGGTCACTCGCCTTTCTTGTGTACCGATGATATCAATACCAATCAACAGTTGCAAATATAGAGCTGAGGCTACGTAGTTTCCTATTTACCACACAACCTTATCAAAATTCGTGCTTACTCTTATGGCAGTATATGTCACAGGACGCTTTTTCTTACAACAGTCCGGTCGTTTTCATAGTATTTCCTGGATTGTAGTGCTGTCAGCCTGCATCTTTCGAAGGCATCAACTAGCTGGATATTTCGTACATTTCATGTGCCTGTGTATTTGGTTTCATCGGTCGTCAACATACCCCGATGTTTAATCTCAGGCTTCCTTTATGTCTTTATTGGTACTTTATGTTTTTGTGGTGACGGATCCCGAGCCCAGCGCAACAACCCCTTATTAAGGGAGATGTTTGCTGCCCTGTTCAGAAGCTATGCAACAGATACTTCTCCCAATGGACGTTTGTGATCTGCTTGGGCCATTCCTCACTAATGTGAATCTCTGCAAACGTCCTCATCTATCAATAGGAGTGTTTAAATATTCAAATATGAGTTATATTGTTCAATTACTTATTATTCATTCGGATATCCTGACAAGCGGACAGAGGGATATGTATATATTGATTCGTCTTTGGATGCTGACCAAGAATATATATACTTTATGATAAATTCCATAGTACGCGGCCATCTCTTTAAGAGATCTACAGTACTTAGCAGTCGTTTTTATGTTGCTGCTGAATGAGTTAAGCATTTGGAGAACTTCTTGGCTAGTTAACCGCAAAGCTCATTGTAAAAGTGACGCCCAGTGTAGATAGGCTGCCTAGAGTAACACATGCGCATAAAGGTTATATTGGAGAGACATTTTTAGTTACGAAATTGAAAAAAAGGAGCGCAATATATGCGCTAGAAGTGACCCAAATGCGTAACTATTAGGAACCGAAAGCAGTAAATTGATGAATATGGAGATAGAATGGATTTTTGTTATTTTATTGATCCGTTCTCCATCGGGTACACCTTGTATAGCCTTATAATTAAGCTACCACCTATCTATTTCGTTACTTACCTACTCACATCATTATGATTTATGAATGTTTACTCGTGAATTATATATGGCAGCATGTCATTCACAATTACAAATATCTACAAATAATCGTTTATCCATTACAATGAGAAATTCTCTGTAGACCTTTATCTGTAATAGCTTTTATCTAAATGAGTTATAAACAAAAACTTTTTATGATTCAGCATTTCTGCGTTTATAAACAATCATTTCTAAGCGTGTACGAAAAAAGTTTAAAGATAAAGCAGCAGCTGTGTCTATAAATACGAAGCGATACGCTTTTTGCGAACATTCCACAAACAATTGCGAAATGGGTGAGATCGAGTTTCATCCTGCGCCAATTTGGCTTACCGAATCCTATCTAGAGAATGTACTACGTCGCTATAAATCCGACCAAGGACTAAAAGTTATTAAGCTAACAGTGAAACCTGTCACAGCCAAAGGTGAAAATTATGCCAGTATTATGACACGCGTCAATGTTGAGTTTATACGAAATAGTTCCAAGGATACTGAACATGAATCATATATAGTGAAGACAACACATGAGGCTGATCCATTTGTGGCAGCTATTATGAAGCCATATCAGGTTGCACAAACCGAGATGTTAATGTACGAAAAGGTTTTGCCAAAACTGAGTGAACTACTGACAGAGATCGGTGATGATGACAAATTATTTGCGAATACCATACACGTGGACTACGAACATGAAGCAATTATTTTTGAAGATCTTGCAGTATTAAATTATACCATGGCAGATCGTTTGGCAGGCATGAATATGGAACTGGCAAAGCTTACGCTAAAGAAACTGGCTAAAATGCACGCCACGGCCGCAGTACTTAATGAACGTCAACCGGGTTTGTTGACCAAACTTGATCGAGGAATTTTCAATCAACATTCACGCGCATACGCACCTTTCTTTGAAAACATGGTCGTTCAAGCGGCTAACTTTGCTGGCGATTGTGCAGAATTGGGTAGCTACTACAAAGATAAATTGCTTAAGCTTAAAAGCCGTGTAATGGAATACGCCTCCAATGTACACATACCGCTGGAACATCACTTCAATACATTGACACACGGTGACTTTTGGGTGAATAATGTTATGTTGCGCAGCAGCACAAAAGATGCCGGGGAAGACGATATGGTGCTTATAGACTTTCAATATTGCAATTGGGCATCGCCCGCCATGGATCTGTATTATTTCTTCAATACATCTTTAACCAGCGAATTGCGCTTCAATGAACAGGATACGCTTGTACAGTATTATCATCAGATATTAAGTGAATCATTGAGAGGACTAAATTTTAGCGGTCACATTCCAACGTTGCATGAATTTATGGTACAACTGGAGGAGGGCCGTTTTTATGGTGAGCCAAACCATTCGATTGAGTTTCATAGAATATGTTTGTAATATTTTATTATATTTCAGCAATTCCTTCGGCACTTGCCTGTCAGCCAATTATGATTAACGATAAAAATGCCGATGCTGACTTTTCTGCTTTAATTAGCGAGGACGAACGTGGGCGAAATTTCCGAAAAGTTGTTTATAGTAACAAGAAGCTACAGGAACTTCTAAAGAGGCAAATACCTATATTCGACCATAAAGGTCTATTGGATGTTGTAGATTGATAATATTTTAATTAAGTTCCTTTTACAATTTTTTTCTAAACAATTTAATTTAATTAAACTAATGTAATTATTATATGTTAATCTGTTTAACTAGCCAAAACTTGTTCAATATTTACAAATTAAATGATAATATTTTATAAAATTTAAAAGTTAAACAGAGCTTGATTTTTTTAATGCAAATTCAAAGTACATTGATTCTTTCAACGCAACAAAAAATAGCGGCTCTCGCCATTTAAAAATAATCCCTGCTCAGGCGTCATTGTAAATTTCGGTAGGTACTTAACTTGACGGCACATTCTGAATATTATTACATGCTTACCATAATGCAATCATTTACAGACACTGAAGTAGAAATTTTTACATCATTTGCATCAAATAAAAGGCGTAAAAATTTCCAATGGAATACATTTGCACTTGAAAGTATATTCACAGAAATAGTTAATAATCGAATATTAAGCCAAAACCATATAAGATCGAATATAGTTTCAAAGGCACCAAAATGAAAGTTTTTACTTAACTTTGCATCAAATACTCGATCGCCAATGATTGACTTTATAGGACCAACCATAAAACAGACATTTAAAGACAGAACTTTTTTATAGAACAATTTAGATCAAATTTTTATTGGTTATTGCTAATAATTTCTGTTCACAGAGAAACACAGTTTTCCAAAACACAAAAGTTGAAAGGCTTCGTCATTAATCCTCAAAGCGTTGTACTAGTGTAAAATTCTCCGATGAAGTCAAATTTCTGGATTAACGTAAACAAAAGACTTAACTTAAACCCTCACCTACAATAATAGCTAGCTGAGGCTACTAGAGCGCTATGGGGCTGTAAACGACTTTTTGACCGGACTTGGAGTATCTTTCCAAACATGATCTTCACAATAGGACGATCTCCCTTATATGGTGACCCAAAATTCTGCAAACTTACACCATCAGACTTAAGCTTTGCGAACATGTCTTACTGCCGCAATGGAACTGATTCTTGGCCTACCCTCGCTGCATATATTCAGACAAACCTAAGAGGCATTTAATTTACTGAGCCTTTAAAAAAGCTATGGTGTCAAACTCGCGATTCTAGTCCACTCTACTATCTTAAAACACATTCCTAGCAGCGAGCTCTACAACACAACAGATTGTATAACTATGAAATGTTGTTTCGGCAGATTAAATCTCTTCTCAAGTCGCACGGTCTGGGAGGACGGTATTTTATCACCTAACAGAAACGGATAAAGGTGCCAACATCTTCAGAACCAAAACCATGATTTTTATTGAAATGGATATCTGGCTTACAATGTTTAAATCTGAAATCCATGCGAGATCCATCTGAGACGTCTGCGCCCGATACTTACTGGACAGTAGCAAAAAAGGTCCCTATACAACTATATTCTTCTATAGCAGTACCATTATCGAATCACTTACTTACTGAAAACTCTGAACCAGTTTGGTAACACAATAATTTGCTATCCTTCAATAACTCTCGATATGCCCTAAGATCACAATTTCTGGAGTTTCAAACCATATAGGTATTGAAGATTGAAAAAATAGCAGACGTACTGTCCAGAAAAGCTGCTTTCCAGTACTTCAGTACTGGACTTCATCTAGATAAGCAACTTCTGCAAATAAATCAAATAGAAATACACTTCACAGTTAAGAAGACCTAAGTATGCTTATGAGCTAAGACTTCTATAGGCCATCATCGACTGAGATATCATTTTCGCAGAAACGGAGCGAAAACTTGGTCTACAAGAGGATGAGAGAAGTAAATAGACTCATAACTACTGTCAGGATAGCTTCGACAAGGGTTGTGCTCAGGCTTATCAAAGCCGAAAGCAAGCCGTTACTATTAGGTCTCGACACTACGCCACGCCTTGATTAAGGGTTTCAATCTTGTCCCACTAAAACTATAATTTGTGACTGTTTTTCAATCCTGAAGAAATCCTTGTCAACTCGCCGTTCTTGCGTGCCGACGATATGAATGTCAGCAGAGTATGCGATTAGCATCGCTCCCTTCTGAAAGATAAAGTCCGATATTTCCTATATGAATAGCCATTGACGTAAGATAATTTCCATAGCCAGACTATATCATCAAACGATAATGCCTCACCCTGTTTGAAACCTCGCACGGAGGTCGGGTTCGAAAATTCTCTTTCCTTACGTGACAACGGTTTGTATGTGAGATAGCATCATCAAGCAAAGACAAATAATCTTGGTTGGCTTACCTAGTGTATGGAAAATCTTCTTTCGTAGCGGTTTTAAAATCGATAAGTAGGTGGTTTGGTGATGCCTTTGATAAACTCAGGATTTTTTTTCAGAATTATCGTAGAATGAAAACTTGGTCATTAGAATTGTACTAAGATGTGATTACGTATGAATCTGAAACCTGAGCAGATTTTTACCGTTACTGATTGGCTCTATCTGCATCACTGTAGAGCATCAGTTCCATAAAGATCATAGACGATTTGAAGTAATCATTTCAACATTTCTTGTACATTTTAAAGAAATTATTCTTTTAAATCTCGATTGACGACTTAACTTCGAGTTTCCGTTTAGCATTGTCAATAGTGGTGAGGTCTCAAGGAGCCAAGTTTTTGTCTCAATAGCGCATATAGGCAAGCCAACTAAATTAGTCTAAATGTGAATGTGCTAAGTTGGAGCTATCACCTGTGCTAAGCACAAAGAAAGCTATAATTATCTCGCATTAAGTTTTATAGCATACAATCAAATCCGTAGACGACTCCACAAAGACTGCACTGTCTGCAACTTATGGCACATGGCGCAATCGTGCTGTCTATAAACGTCACGTCGCGCCATTTGAAATGAAATACCTCAAGATAAATTGCATTTCTAGCTCAACTTAGATGCGAAATTAATATACGTGTATTTCTAAGAGATATCATTAAGATTTATTAACCCATGTGTCCACAAAAGTGTGCCTCACTGCCGCTTTATATAAGGCAGATCGTCATGAATTACACTTGTAAAACAGACTTTAAACAGATCTGCAGAAACTGCGATAAGAGTAATCTAAATGAATTTCAATGCTTTAGCATTTCTGCTTTTATGACCAACTGTTTATAAGCCCCTAAGAAGAAAGTTGCAAGATAAAGCAGCAAGTGTAACTATAAATAAGAAGAGACACGCTTTTCATATCATTTGCAGAACGTACGTAGACAAGCGCATACGAAATGAGTGACATCGAGTATCATCCAGCGCCGAATTGGCTTACCGAATCCTATCTAGAGAATGTACTACGTCGCTATAAATCCGATCAAGGATTAAAAGTTATTAATCTAAAAGTAAAACCTGTCACAGCCAAAGGAGAAAATTATGCCAGTATTATGACACGCGTTCATGTAGAGTTTATACGCAATAGTTCCAAGGATACTGAACATGAATCATATATCGTGAAGACCACGCATGAAGGTGATGAATTTGTGTCGGCTATAATGCATCCTTATCAGGTTGCACAAACCGAGATGTTAATGTACGAAAAGGTTTTGCCAAAACTGAGTGAACTACTGAAAGAGATCGGTGATGATGACAAACTCTTTGCGAATACCATACACGTGGACTACGAACATGAAGCAATTATTTTCGAAGATCTGGCAGTTTTAAATTATGCCATGGCAGATCGTTTGGCTGGCATGGACATGGAACTGGCAAAGCTTTCACTCAAAAAACTAGCCAAAATGCACGCCACGGCGGCAGTACTTAATCAACGTCAACATGGTTTGTTGACCAAACTCGATCGCGGCATTTTCAATCAACATTCACGCAATTTTGCACCATTCTTCGAAAGTATGGTACAGGAAGCAGCTAACTTTGCCAGCGATTGTGCTGAATTGGGTAATTACTACAAAAATAAATTGCTACAACTTAAGAGCCGTGTAATGGAATACGCCTCAAATATACACATACCGCTGGAGCATCACTTCAATACACTGACACACGGTGACTATTGGGTGAATAATGTTATGTTGCGCCACAGTTCAAAAGATGATTTGCGAAACTCCGCCTCAGATGATATGGTCATAATTGACTTTCAATTTTGTAATTGGACTTCGCCCGCCATGGATCTGCATTATTTCTTCAATACTTCACTAACAAACGATTTGCGCTTCAATCAACAGGATGCGCTTGTACAGTATTATCATCAGATCTTAAGTGAAACTTTGAGAGGTCTTAATTACAGCAGTCACATACCAACATTGCGCCAATTTTTAGTACAACTGGAGGAGGGACGTTTTTATGGTGAGTTGTTATAAACTCTGAAAATGTATGCAAATACTTATAGCGAATTGTTACATTTCAGCTGTCACATCGTCACTTGCAGCGCAGGCTGTCATGCTCAATGATCAGAATGCCGATGCCGACTTCTCCGCTTTAATGAGCGATAATGAACGCGGCAGGAATTTCCGTAAAGTGGTTTATAGTAACAAGAAGCTACAGGATATTTTGAAAAGGCAATTACCTATATTCGATAAGAAAGGTTTATTGGATGTATAGGATTTATAAAGTGATATTCTTTCTTAATAGTTTACGGAAATATAATATTAAAATACTTAAATATTACAAATACGAGAGACTAACTATTTATAAAAGAATAAACAGAACGACAGTTTGACTTATGAGCAAATTGGATTGTCACAGATAAAAATAATCGCAGGCGCGAAACACAAAAAGTTTATTTGGTCTATATTTGATTTAACATTTACTCAACTCAAGTAGAACATAATTAAAGAGTAAAGAAGACTGTTAGCGCCAAATTTGAATTTGTGGTGTGTAACGTTATTTACCACACCGCGCTAACTTGCTACTCGTCTTGTTCATCTACTCGATAACTAACTCTGAGAGGAGAGAGGAGTTAGTCAGTTATCAAACTACTGCAAACGCGTACGCTACCACTTAGTGCTACAAATATTCGATTTGAATTTTGCGCCAAGTTTATTTCACCCCGTTTTTTTTATATACACTGATGTATTAAATAAAAGCGAGCGCGCTACAATTATTAATTTTAAATACATACGCGTGTTTTATTTATTGTTTTTCGTGCGAGTGCTTTACAGGCACTGACGACCCACCCCCACCTGTCTGCGCCAGCAACAACGATTTTATTTATTGGGTGTTCCAAAGCCTACGAGCGGCACAGCGAACAAAGACGAACATAATCATACTATTTACTTACTTAAATGGCCTTCAACCGTCTTTCGGGCATGATCACATTTAGAAAAGCACGCCAGTTGTTTTGAATGCCAATTACGGAGATAACTCTTTATACCTGATCATTCCAACAGCTGCCTGGTCGTCCTCTATTACGTATCAGAACACTATAATTAGCACATATCACCCATTTCGATTCTTACGGTAAAATAACTGATTATAAGTTGTAATAAATAAATAAGTAATTCAGAACCCCTCATAATTTATTATATTACTAATAATATCAACCAAATAACTTCAAAGCATGACTACTAATTTATTGGCATTTCATCGTTTTGTCTTTGGATTTTTATATATAAGTCCCCTGTAGCTAACTAGTATGGAAAGGAAGAATTGAAGAACCAATGGAGATGTACAGCAATGCATTTGACTGACGATTTTAACGCGGTGATGCCCTTAGAAATAACTGACCAGTTTAACGTTGCACCTTCTGCCAGTCACTCATCCAAGCGCCTTTACTTTTTTGTTTACTGCATTTCCTCTTATTAGGCCCTGTACCGAAGGTAGAAATAATGGTCGGAAAGCCCCCAAACCCACCAACGCCGATTATTCTTCAAACAGTTCGTATTCATTCGGCATCATTCACCAGATGCATTTTTGCGGCTTGTTCTGCCAGCAACCAGCCGGCTAGTGAAACGGGATTGACGCTAATGACTACCCGTGCTGAAGTACAGGGAGTCGAGAGCTCCCGGATAGTAGTCGCGTTAAAGTTTCTTCGTGAAATAAAATCATATTATGTATTATAGACCAGAGCTTTAGTGTCGAGAAGTAGAATTATAATGGTTATTAACTTGAATTTTCTCTCCTTCTGCGGTTCAGAGACCCCGGATATTGCTTTGCTGTACTCCAGTGCTTCGTCTCTGGAATATACCTAAATATGGATGTATACGAGGCTTATTTTAACAAATATTTAGTTATATAGTATGGTCAGATTGTTTGATGAGTTCAATCGCCCTAGATTGTTCGATGAATCTGCAGTCGTTCTTCGTAACGAAACTAAGCATGTCTTTTAGGGCACCCCGTATGTCTACTTGAGAGAGTTGATAATGTATTTCAAAAATATATTAAACAGGTAAATTAACAGGTAAGCAAATAACCTTTCTTTTCGTCGCGCAGTCAAGTAAAAAATATAGTTTTATCATAGAAGTATTTCTGTTTTATAATAGGTTTTCCACTGAGCGTGTCTGCAGTTTAAAATTTAATGGAATATGGCGGAAAACTTTCTTGTAGATTAAAGAATATTCAATATCAGCATGTTTCGAAAAGAATATCATTCAAATTGTGAATTAGATCGAGCTCGACTTATACAATAAAGTCAAGTAAAATTGGAACTCTCGGATCGAGCCATATAAACTAAGCCGTGTATTATTTAAAGGGTTCGATCAAAGATATCCAATTTTGTATGACTCTATTGAATAAGTCATGCTATATCTTACCGGAGAACGATAAATCGCATGACCTTCGCTCTCATTGCTCAGCACCTTCTCTGGAACTGACACGTGCTGGAAACTTTCCAACAACTACACTTATGTAACGGCAGAGATGTAATACCTTGCGCCGTCTGGTTGGAACTACAGTTTGTCGATAGATGGAAGCAGCAGTGAGTGCTGGTCAAAAATCTCAGTTCATGAATGTCAAATGGTTAGTTAAGGCCTCGCTCAACAAGTCCTCTTTATTATATTTTCCAATTTTTTGAGACAATTAAGCGAATGCAATTCGTAGAAGCGCGTGACACTGCCAGTTTAATCGCTTTAAAAGTGTTGATTTTGGTACACGCTTGCAGAAAAAGTTTGAGGATGAAGAAACGGAAGTTTATAAACTCTAATATATATAACTCAGTGAACCTCAATATTCACTGTAAGGAATTCTCTAGCTTAAAACTTATTCTTCACTTGTTGGCATTTATAATAGAACTCTTTTCATTTGGTCATTGGTTTTGGTCGTCCTATATTTGTCGCCAACACATTATTTATGGGCGATCGTAAATTTAACGAACACTGCGATGACAGATAAACGGATATATCACAAAAGCAGGGAATGGTTTTTTGTAGATGCAAAAGCAGCAAGAAAATTTTATTCAAATATGTTTTGAAAGGAAGCATTGCTCTATGAAGACGCGTGCCCAACCCAACATGAACTTGCAAGTTCATTGAGAGTTAATCGAACTATTTAACAATTGTTTATCTAAAACTATAATATAGTGGCAGCTGATGTATACCAAGGGCGTCACTTTGGTTCAATATTATTCAGTTCAGCCGTGCTTATTTAATAAAAATAAAATAATGGAAAAATGTATTGATTTCAATAACAATATCTCAAATATTAATTTTAAGTTCTTAAAATAAAATTTACTATACATTAAAATTAGTCCATTTTCTTATTGGTAATAACTGCGAATATTGTTTTGATAATCCATAAACGCACACGCACTGGAAAAATCTTTAAAATGGCATTCTGCATAAAACCAAATTAGTTAAAAATCATAAACGAATCAACTAAAATCTATATCAAACGCCTACTTACCTGCAACTCATGCCAAAAGTAACCCGATGTATCATCTACCTCAGCATCAAGCATTGCAACTGCTGAACGTGCATAGGTTTCAGCATTCGGTATGAAGATGCCACCACGCATGACAAACGTCGAATAATTATTGATCTTGGTGACAACAAAATCGGGTGCCAGCAGTTGCACCATAATACCAAATGGGCGTGCCTCCTCGGCCAGCGCCAATGTCAAATTGCGTGTGTAAATTTTTGATGCAGCATAGACTGCAGCAAATGGCACCGGTTGCAATTCGGTGCCCGAGGAAACATTGACAATGGCGCCCTTCAACTGTGTGCGACGCATGCGTTCGAAGAAGTAGCGCGAAAGTTGAGTAACAGCGACAACATTTGTATCGATGATCTGCTGTAGCTCCGCATGGCTGTAATTGCACATACGACCCGGTTTCGAGGCAGCTATGCCGACATTGTTGACTACAATAAATTGAAAATGTATTGAATATCTGGATACTTAGCTACATTTACATTTACTTACCCAAAATACCCACTGGTATTTGATTCAATTCGCTTTCAATGTGCTCATAGATTTGTGCGCCTGCTGTGAAGTCAGCTACAATGATTTTGGTTCTGACGTCGTAAAGTTCCTCTAAATTAGAAATGTTTTATATATTTAAAAATAATTCAAATTATATTTCCGCTACCAATTTCCTGCGCCACCGACTTAAGTTTCAGCTCATTTCTTGCAATCAACACCACATTTAAACCTTGACGCGCCAATTCCTTGGCATATGCCTTGCCAATGCCATCACTACTGCCCGTAATTGCTGTACAATTTAAAAACAATTATGACATATTTTCCAGCATCAAATTCTTCAGCCGCACCTGCCCAATCGCCAAAACGCTGTTTCAAACTCTGCGTTGCTCTGTCATCGCCAAAGTATCTACGAATTTTACGCAATAAAATGAAACGCGGCGTACGCAGCGTATCATACAAATAGCAACTGAGTGCATAGCAGCCAACAATGGTCAAAAATGTTGTCAAATTCTCATAAATTGTTCCAAAAAAATAAATATTCTCGTCCATTTTTTATTCCAATATATTTTTAAATTTAATTTGCAACCAGCAGCAGCTGTCGAACGCCCAACACGAACTGTCTGTCAATTGAAATATTTTTATTTAATTCTGCTTTTGTATAAACTTTCATTTTCGTTGTTGTTGTTTGCTGCTAGTCAAATCGGTTGTCGAACTGATAATGCACAGAATTTTAATTTGCAAATTAAACCGAAAAGTGTTTTGATTTATTTCTCATTGATTATTTTGTTTTGTTTTGTTTATTTGTTTGCAGTCGATTTATTTTTATTATAGTACATTGCACATATTTATTTATTTATAAAGCGTACCTCTTTCAAACTCTGATAGATTATGCAATGTCGATAACTTTTGAACCCGGCTCTCAATTGATAAGCGGTTTACTAAAATTGTGCAAGTGTGGTAGGCAGTAGTCATAATATCAGAATCAGAATATGTACATCTGACCAGTGTCAAAAGTAGAGTCAACGCAGCGATAACCGTATTTCGTATCTGTAAAGCAGTGATCTCTCCGTATCTGCGTTGAATTTACTTTAAAGAAATCGTATAATAGCTTATCAACCTGCCTGAAACCTCCCTAGGTATCGAAGCCATCTAAGCAATTAATTAATTTAAAAAAAATTAATAATTTTTCTGCAATTGGCATAAAGTTTTTTTAATAAAAGTTAATATTGTACAAATTGTACATTTTTACAGATATGTAAGGCCTCGATACTTTAAAAGTCTAGCGTCCTGGCTAAATACGGAATAATAAAATCTAAGTGGCCTTGGCCTCCAGTCATTTCTAATGATTTTCGTATTACATATTAATAGAAATAATTCTTTGCACCAATTTTAATTGAGCCTCCATAATCGACAAAATGTCGCATTTTATGGCAAAAATACATATCTATAACCGTAGGTGGTTTGACAATAATTGTCAACAATATTTTTAGGCCCTGTACCGAACTAAACAGCTGCTTCGGGGATTGAAAAGCGCTGTCCGCACAGTTTATTTTTAAGTGAGGGGACAGGAAGAAGTCTGTATTTTGGTGCCAAGTCAGGGCTGTAGCCGAATGACCCATCAATTCGATGTCTTAATCGTCCAAAAACTCATTTGTTACGGCCGAAGTGTGAGAGCTCGCTTTATTGAGAGACCGTTTTGAAAGACCCAGACGGCCGACTGCTGTTTTGTTTAGGGCTCATACGCATATATTCACGTTTCATCACCTGTCACGATTGAGTAGACGGCTTTTGACGCACCTCGCATGAATTTCTTCAGCATTTGGTTGCACCAATCCACACGAGCCTTCTTTTGAGCGATTGTCAAATTATGCGGTATCCAATGTGAACAAACCTTTCTGACGACCAAGTTTTCATGTAATATTGTATGTATGCTAGTCATACTAATGCCCAGTGATTACTCAATCTCACGGTATGTCACATGACGATCCTGCTTTATCAGTTCACACACAACAACGATATTTTCTGGCACAACGACAGATTTTGGACGACTTTCACGAAATTCGTTGGTGAGTGATGGTTGGAGCTTCATCACCATAAGTTGATTTAAGTTGATTGGTGCACTCTTGTCTTGATAATCCACATCGAAAATCGTAATACATATATCATCGCATGAAAATGTTTACGGTTTAATTCCATTTTTTGGTCGAGATGACCTTTTCAGGTGCCTGTAAAGAAAACAAATTTCACTCCTACGTCAAAGTGTTCATAGTAAGACAGGCCTACAAAATGTCAGACTTTACGATGGAGATGTCAGATTATATTTATGTATATAGCAAAGTTACCGTTGCAAAATTCCGTATGCTTTCGAGTTATCGTTGCAACACGCACTCTGGTAATTCACTCCGATCTTACGTCAATAGAATCCAATAAAACAGAACCGTTTTGTTTGGAAGATTACCGTTGCAACACAAGTGTTACAATTTTCGTGAAGACTTTTTATTTTAAAGCGAGGTATTAGTCTAAAATAAGTGAAACGGAATTCAAGATGATGATGATGATGCTTGAGAGACGTAGAGAGGATAAGCATTAGTGCATGAGTTAGAGAGAGAGAGAGAGAGATGCTGTTAATGAATTTTCGTGAAGACTTTTTATTTTAAAGCGAGGTATTAGTCTAAAATAAGTGAAACGGAATTCAAGATGATGATGATGATGCTTGAGAGACGTAGAGAGGATAAGCATTAGTGCATGAGTTAGAGAGAGAGAGAGAGAGATGCTGTTAATGAATTTTCGTGAAGACTTTTTATTTTAAAGCGAGGTATTAGTCTAAAATAAGTGAAACGGAATTCAAGATGATGATGATGATGCTTGAGAGACGTAGAGAGGATAAGCATTAGTGCATGAGTTAGAGAGAGAGAGAGAGAGAGATGCTGTTGATGCTGCTGTTTGGTTTTGTGCACAACATTTCGCTCTTTATATGTCGGCATATGGAAGCGACTTTCATGGTGAGAATATGTGTAGCAGAAGAGTGTAGATTTTTTTTCTTCGTTATTTTGTGCTAACAGCTGATATCTTTGTCATTAAAACGTAACATAGTAAATGAGCTACTTGAACAACAAAAGAAACGAAAGAATGGTTATACAGAATGCAGATTCCTACAATTTTGTTCAGTAGTTTCACTTCAATAGTGTGCTTTAGTCTCTAAAGAAGTTTCTCTCTTAAAATTGCGATAATTGAAGTTCATATAATATCAAATTCACCTTATTCACCAAATATTCGTTACACTGCCAACTAAAGACACCTTAAAAGTCAAATATGAGTTTGCATTGAGTGTTGCATATTTTCAGGCCATTGTCACGAATTCACCTTTCTTTGGGACAAGTTTCGGAGTACGCTGATACCACTTTATAGAGAGCCCGCGGTCATTTGCTGGTCATCCGCTTCCATTTTAATCAGCATGAAAGTATGCAGAGCAATAGAAGAGAGGAAACAATACATTTTTTTGTAGGGCATACAAAAATTAAAATAACATCAAATAACTTTGTCTCTTTGTTCTAGAGCCATTTAATCCTCTTCAATAATTAAAAAACCTTTAAGTTTAAAAAAATTTTATGCATCGGTGTTCACTGGTTACATACGAGTCTTGGTCAGCCCGAATTTGCTTTGGTGGCCCGCTAGCAGCCTCAAACAAAGCGCAAGATAAGAGAAGTGTGGAAATCTTTAGGTCCTCTACGCATAACACCGACCGATTCAACGCCCTATTTCTTTGGAAACCAAGTATACATATTTACATTTGAAGAGATCCTTCCATCCAACATAGATTCTTGCATCCCGGCTAATATTTTAGGGGAAAATTATGTATTTAATATAATCACTTGAGAGTCAAAGAATCATTCACATTACCCGTCCAATTCAAAGTTTACCAAGAGGCAACATTTGACTAGAGGTGCTAGCCATCCATGGGGCTACATACTAGCTAACTCTGTAGAATAACAGATAGTCAAGAAGCTCTCACAGCACTAGATTCTTTAGTGAGCCAAAAAAAAAAGATACAACAGAACACTACGGAATTTTCTTGGCCAAGATGTACATAACTTCAAGCGCACAACCGCTCCACTACGGTAGAAGAGTTTAAATCTTTCTATTTTGGTGGGAGATCTTACAGCTCAGTATGTAATACAGGAAGACAAACCATAAGGATAGTAATGAGCTTTTACTGTCCGGCTTACAGTTGAAAAAGACTCGCTTTGGTGTAAATTTTTCGAAACGTACGTGGGACCAGGCGCCTATCAGAGAGCATGTACAGATACTAAGATGCCACATTACTACTTTATGACGTATTCGACAAACTGCTAAATATTTACCATAGAAATATTACTGGCTTAAAAAAGGTTATTACATAAACACCTTCACTTACTGTTGTAGACTCAAATCATTTAACTGACTACAAAAATCATTATTGCAAAGACAAGTGGCATTTTTTTTGTAAAAATTATCAATAACAATTTCCTTAGTTGCGGTGCTAATGTCTAAGGTCTATCTCCATTTCAAATCTTTGCTGGCTGTTGTTGTCAGTGGCTACTGTTTGGGCAAAGGTGTTAATGACTTGTGAACATTTTGCGTCAAGTACTTTTGTATGTTTAAACTATTAGTAGTAGGGGATAAAAATAAAAACAGATTTAGCTAAATCGCGTCAAGGTTGTATGTAATAAATTGCTTCTGTGCAAACATCAACAATTGCAGTAAATATTTTTAAATGCATTCATTCATTCATTAGGAAATTCAGTTGCAAAATACATTTAGAATGGTTTATTTTTAGTAGAGTTTATAAAATTTATTTGTAGATCGATAGATAGATACATAGATAAATAATGCTTGTGTTGCAATACAATTTAATGGATTTGAAATAGAAATTGAGAGCATAGAATGCAATCACGCTTACTACACGCTTAATACTAAAAATAAGAATAATTTTATTTCAATTAGAATAAATGTCAAAAAGAATGTTTAACCCCATTAGATAGCGTAATCAAAAGATAGTACATATCAACTTAAAGTATTTCTCAAATCAAAGTTTAAATTTAATAAAAAAGAAAAGTTATTTCATAATTTTTAGTTGAAAAGTCAAAAGCCGCTCCAATTCAAATGAAACGCAGCACGCTGCATTAGAGCGTATTGAAAGGGGCGCCGAGATCGCAATAGGGTTAATTAGACACGCTGCCATAAACGATAAACTTTTTTTATAATTAAAAAAAAAAAAAACCTATTACAATATACAAATATTTTCATATTAAAATTCGTGTAGGTCAAAATTGTGTGTTACAGAAAAAATAAGACTAAAGAAAATTGAGTGAAATTTAATATCGACTTAAAAAATTTTAAATTATGTATACATATGTAGGCTGTTTTTACATTATTTATTACATCATGCAGCAAATTCATGAAAATAAAATCAAATTTGTATTGCTTTAACCTTCTGCTTACAACAGTTGCATACAACACAACAAAAAAAAACTTGCATCTTTAACATTTACAAAAGTAAAGTAAATAAGTAAAACAAAATATTAAGTATCTATGGCTGGCACCGAATTTTATATACGCTGCAGATAAATGTATTCAGCAAGAATTTGCTGTGTAAATATTTCTAATTTTTTTTTATATAAACTTTGTGATCGGAAAAAATGCCTAAATGTTATTCGCTTGAAAATCGATTAATTCACCCAAACATATAACTGCATGTTACAAACTGCTCAACAAAATCTAATATACTCTACACACTTTATTTGTAAAGTGCATAAAAAATACAGTTAATTGCAGTGTAAAGCCGCCAAAAAACCAAACAAAGAAAACTAACTTCTTTTAAAACCCAAAAAAATAAAAAAAATAAAAGAAGAAGTAAACCGTAAGCGCAGTCGTAGCAGCCTCCCTGCAACGTCTGTTCCCCTTGGCAATCATTGCCTGGCGCCAAATGTTGCTGATCGAGCCGTCTTTCAATGAATCTACTCTGGTGTCCGCCTCATCGAGTCGACTGCAGTCGCTTAGCGTTCAGTGCGTGTTCAACGCTCGAACGTGACGCGACGCTTCAGAAATCGCTCTTGGTGTAATGTGCTACGAAATATTTTCATATGGAAGAAAATAAATAAAAACTTTTAATGAAAATCTAATTGAATTCAATTGTATAAAGTGTTGGAAAATTAATAAAAAATAAAGAAAAGAGGAAATGCAGAATAATAATAGATAGGAAACAGTGATAAATAAATAAAAGCGTAAAACAAAAAATTTAAATAAGTTTTAAATCAAATACAAAGTTAATTAAAATAATAAATTTAAATTCATTTAAAATTGAATTTCAAAATATTCGAAAGGTTTAAACAATATTAATATCAGGCTATTAAAATAGTGGACCTTCTATGCTCATTCATCCATATATTTGCCATAGGTGCATTCTAAGTTAATATGTTTAATAAAAAGTTTTTAGTTCTAGAGTTTTGGATTTAAATAAAGTCTTTAAAGGACTTTAAATTATTTCAATCTCGAAACGAAGAAGATTATCTATTTTGGTAGCTTCATTCAACTAAGTCATTTTTAATAGAATCTGGATGATGTGTAAAAATAAATAAGTATTTACAAATTAAAAAAATGAACACCCAAATAGTTGATACATTATTTTTTAATGTATAAAAATATAAACAGTAATCGGACCAAACCGAGTCGGTTAACGAACTTCCATCATTTGTGAGAATATACATTGTATACAGAAGTTAATAAATAAATTGACTAATGGTGCATTTCTGATCAATTTGGAACTTTTTGCTGAAGTCGTCGTGATGGTTCGTTATAGACATGTCTGAATGTGGTTTCGTATCTATTACCCTGCAAACGAATAAATGCTGGGTATTTTGTTTTTTTTTTTTTTAACTGTATTAATGTACGAAACGTAGCGAAGGACCATATAAAGCATATACAAGTATTCGTGATCAACACGAAACATTTACAGTGATGAACGCGTGTCTATTGGCGAAAATCAAAAACTTGCTTTCGGTTCCTTTTTAACATTTGCTGCATTCCTACTTACTGGAACACCAATCTAAGTGCAAACGGTGACTTCAGTCAGTTATCCAGTACTAGATTGGGTGCAACAGTGTAGAGTTCTAGGAACAGTTCTAGTATTACCCTGCAGGGGTTTTGTGAATAAAATAGGACGCTCATTGGATTTATGTGCACGTTTCTGAGAAAATGGGGTGTTCGAACCCAATAAAATAGCGGTTTTTTTAATTTTTGTACAGCTAAATCCTGACGTGGTAAAATCTTTGCTGATATCAATTAAAGGCAAAACCATGCCCTTTAAATGCGCCATATTCCAAACTATTCGCATGCTTCCTTAGCGCAGGGGGTGTGTAGATATAAAGAAAAAAATGAATGAGAGCATAAACATTTTAAATTCAGAGAATTTCAATAAAACATCATATTCCTGTAAAAAACTTTGTCGCATTTCATTTGTGTATACAGCGATCCTTCCTGTCCCTGACGTAGAATGTATGGTAGAGTATCTCCTACCAAAATGCTTATTGCATCATTTGCCGATGTTATAAATGTTTTCTACGCTTCCAAGTGCGATTATGGTTCAACAGAAGGACTCCAAGAGTACCTGCAGGTCATTGAAGTCTGCTCAAAAAGGATGGTTCATAAATCTAAACAATGAGATGTGTGCAAATGTATATGTCACTTTGAATAGACAAATTTCTCCGGTAATGCAGCTTTATAGCTATGTGATGCGCCCGATGCGACCCAGACGAAAAACTTGAGGCTCCATTTGGAATCACATAACTACTCTTATGGCTACCAGTCGTACAATTGTTTTGGATTCTCAAAATAAGTAAACTCTCCCTACACAATAAAAGCGCAACCGATAAGCAAATTGTTGCTCCAACATGGAGATATTGAATTAAAATTTAAGGTATCACTGCAAGTTCAAATCGCAAACGAATGCAGATACTAAAGAATAAAAATCTGCGAAATATTACCATATGTGACTGGTAAGTCCGCAATTTCAGCTTGTACATAAATTTGACAACCGTTGAGGAACAAATATCCTTTCAGATGCAATAGTCGCCTGCTGGCCCATGAAAACTGGCTGGCTAGAGCCTTTGTCAGTGAAAATATATTGGTTTCACTTTTTTTACACCCATACGAAAAATTTTATATTAAGTTTGTACAAATGCATGTAACACGAAGAATCATGAGAGGCAAAACCCCATAAATAATATATAATTACATATACTCTTGATGATCACCATAAAATATCATGTCCGTCTGTCTGGCTCCTCTATACTGTGAGTTTTTGTATGTAAAATGTTTATTGATGTTGTTTACTTCATTACAAGCAATAAATTTAATCTACCCTTCGTCCATATTTATAAAATATTCCATTTAGTTCCAGTTGAGACTATATATAAATCTGTCCCAACAATCTGAGTTTTCGTAGGAAATAATTTTTTTTAGTAATTCAGCAAGAAACGTTGAATTTAATGTATTTAGCATCAATCCTTATAAAATATTCTTTTAGTGTCCAAATCGGAAAACTAAAACAGGTGGCCTCCCAACAAAAGTAAAGCCAATATAGACATGTTCGCCTGTCTGGTTATGATGAACAAAAACTTAGAGAATATAAAAAATAAAGCCTTCAAATTTGATTGTTCATTATCCCTTATTCCGTCTTTAGATGAACGTTTTGAACCATCATTTTCGGTGGTGGTGGCCATAAAAGAAGCCTGTTCTATATAATTTCCATATAGGTCCACTAAAAACTTTTCACAAAATGAATGTTGCAAATATTTATGTTTCCTATAGAAAGCCAAACCATCCCCACTTTTCTAATGGATCTCAATTCTCCTGATCCCATCAACACGTACCAAACTTGACTAAACTTCATCCCCGCATCTCATATAGATGCAAAGATATGTCGATTTTTGTTTATCGCTTATATTGGTTGGGGCACGGCCCCCTCATACCTTGATGAAGCTCATGAAATGATTTTTTACCGATCCCATTAATACAAAGAAATGTCGATTAAAAAAAACTCCTTATGACATCAGCAATCTGTCAGTGAAAGGCCTGTCAGAATCAGTCCAGCGGTTTCAAAGATTAGCTGGAACAAACAGCAGACAGGCAAAAATTTAAAAAAAAAAATTTTGTTTATGTACCATGTTTACATCCATATGCATTTATTTCAATGTTACAAAAAGACACCAATTTTATTTGTATAGATATGCGACCAATAGGAGGGATAGCCTCCATGCAAATCTTTAGTTTTGTTATAGAAACATTTTGTTGTTGTTTATTTTAGTTTGAAATAAAAAATCATTCGCAAAGTAAATGACAGGCAATTTTAACGTAAACACCTTCCGACACATTTTTTCAAAGACCGGAAAATGGGTATATTTCCCCTAAAAAAAGATAATTAAAATAAATGCATGATTCAAAAATTGTGAAAAAAATAAGAATATAATTTTTGGTATATAAAATAAAACAAATTAATAAAAAAACTAAATCTTAGAAAAAAAAAAATAGTTTAAATATATTTCAGAAAAGTTTTATGTTATCAAATATAGTTTCTCTATTTCACAGCTGCTCTTCTAACTATCAGCACACTGTGATAAGCCTCATTGAAACAAAAAATATAAGACAGACAAATAAACCTTGTGTTCGTAATACTCATATCAGCTCTACACTAGCCCTTATCAAACTAAATAACATTCAAGAATACATACTCGTCGTACAATAAATCAATATTCAACTACAAAAAACTACAAAATAAAACAAAATGCAGCCGCTTTTGGAATTCAGTATCTACACAGTGCTCCGCATGGCGTTCATATGGCAAATCGTTTCGACGGCGATTTATTTAATCGGACTCGCGGCTATAGCTGCATTCTGCTATGATAATTTCAAGTCACTGCTGTGTATTGTGAAGGCGCTCTTGGAACCGTACTTTCAGCCGCAGTTGCCGCAAACGCTTGTGGATAAGTTTGGCAAATGGGCAGGTAAGCAAGAAATACAAAAGAAGTATTAAGTAATAGAAAATCGATTTTTAATTGGCATCGTTGAAAATCGAAAAAAATATATATATGTATACAAATATATTCGTTACAATGCTTTCACTTGTATTCGACGTCATTGACTAAGCACGCTTGTTTAAAAATTAACATTTTGTATATTTTTTTGGCTGCCGTTTTTGAACTTACATGACCGCAAAATAAATGAAAATAAAGATTAAAAGTAAACTAAATTTGCATATTTGTGCTTCTGTTCAAAGTATTTTTGTAAAAATTAAATCCACAACGCATTTCTGTTTATTTTTTATATTAGAATGTAAAAGTGCATTGAATTTTTATTGAAAAGTTACTTTTTAAAGCGTTTTTACGGCTTTTTAACAAATTTGTGATTTCAAATAAATTCAAAGCTTATTTGACAAAAGGTTGCAGTGTTTAGGAGTGTGGGTGATGCTTTGAACTGAAGTTATATGGTTGAAAATACTCCTATTTCCTAAAAATAATCTTGTTGCATTTAGAAGTTAATATTTTCGGTGCTTGGTGCAAATTGAATTGAACTTCCATTTGTTTTATACCATAAATGAAAACATTTTTATTCAAAGTAATAAAAAAATTCCATGTTACTATAAATATTTCCTATTAATGTTACAAAAATTTCTTCATATTTAATTTATAATTAAAATCTAAGAAAGTTACCGGCATGTCTAAGAATCATATTCCGTTTTGCGCTTACCATTTAGCATATAGTTCAAACAAAAACAACAATGAAATGTGCTCAAAATGTTGTATTTATTTAAGTGATATATTATGATTATTATTATCCCCCTCTCACCGTCGGGGCAAGTGGCGCAGCTGTTTTTGTGAAATTGATGGAAAATATGAATATGTGCTTTCTTAGGTGACCGTCAACCGTGGTTCGGTCAAGACCGCATTTAGGCGCCAGTTGTTTTGAATGCCAAGTCTGAAGCCACACTGATATTGTTCTATTAGAGAATCCGTTTATGGTTTCAGCCTATTACACAATACGCGCGACATAATCTAATATCCGCTGGAAAAAAGACTTATTCTGCCGTAAATGGCGCAAACAGCGGGGTCTCCTTTTTTAAAAATTCCAGTCATTGGGTATACGTTCATCGAACCATATCTAGCATAAAAGTTGGTGCATACTCCTAGCCAACTCTTCGCTTCCGGTCTTAAATAACTCAGCTGGCAGCCCATCAGAGTCTGCCCCTTTGCTATTTTTCAGCTTCTTAATAACCGAATCGACCTCATTATAGTCCGGTGGCTCTACAATTGTGCCATCATTAACTATTGGTTCCGGTGTCATTTCTCTCTATTGGCGGTATTGTGCGCTTTATCGCCTCTAAGTAGTTTAGAAAAAATTACTCCTCCATAATCTCTTTGATTCCTGTGTATCTGTAATCAGTTTTACGTTTTTTTATTTACATAAATTTACTCCTGGTCTGAAACTTTCGGTCAGACTAACCTCACATAACCTAAACAACCTATTCAAACTCATGCTTTTCTTGCTTTTTTTTTTTTTTGCACCTGAAGAGGCGTTTCTGCTCGCTCCGTTTCTCTTGAAATCGCTCTCTAACAGCTCGTATTGCTCCCATCGTTCTTCTCTGTAGTAGCATTGTGACACTCCACATTGTACCAAAGGTTAGTTACAGGTTTTCAATAACCAATGACCTATTCGGCAGTCCTTGGAGCGGGTTATGTGTCTCCAATACTCACCTTTATTAACAGTTAATAATTTGGAGAAAATACTTACCACGAAACCAAGCTCCAATTTGGATGAGGTTGTAACAGCAATAGTAGATATCACAGGTCTTTCTTTTAGAGTATCCCTAACCTATCCATCGTATTTGCTGGATTGCAGTGATATCAGCCTTGTATTTTTCGAGAACATCAACCAGCTGAATATTTATACAAGCCCTATTAAGGGTGCTGACAGTCTAGGTGTTCATCCTTATATCGTGCTTCTTATATTATTTGAGGGCATCGTCATCAAAGTGTTTAATCCGAGGCTTCTTTGTTGTTTTCATTGGGGTGTTTTTTTTTACTGTGGCAGGTCCCAAACCCGACTCAGCAACCCCAATTAAAGAGTCAAAGTTAGTTCACCTCCGATCGGCTGTTTAGCGGTTATCGTAGAGAGCAGATTAGACCATTAGCAAAAGAATCATTTTTTGTCTTTCGCAAGTGAATGACAGTCATCATCTTTTCTCACAATGTGCTCTTCTGCAAACGACCCCATTCAATTAATCCATTGTGTATATCAAACTCTGCCTTTGTATTACTGCAGATTTTCATAAAACCGGTAGCCATGTTCCTAAAAATATTGATATTTATATACGGTGATTCCCAGTTACCAATTGAGTAGAAGATTGAGACTAACAAATCATATGCGAGAGCGAAGGGTCTAAGAAAGAGGTAAAAAGAATACTACACAACCAAAATAGAGGTTTTTAAGCAAGGATTAAGAATTGACTTACCAAAATCGTCTTCCAAGTAAAAAAATTTTGTATGACTGATACACAAGGTGTATTCCTTGATTTCTAGGAGTGGGCGCCTACTTCGACCAGCGGAATCAGCTAACTGAAAATGCATCTAGGACAGACTGTTCCCAATTTTGAAACTGAAACTACCAAATAACCAACTAATACGAATGGTTCAGAGATTCATGTTTGCTGAAATTTTACGCGTCATTGATTCATTGCAATTGACTGATAGGTTCAAAGCTATTTCAAAACGTTCGACCAAGTATACATGCCAACAGGTGTCGTCTATATTAGAACCACCGAAAACTATTAAATTAAGGCAGAAATTTTATTGCAGAACGAAATTAAAAAAACCGATAACAAATAGTTTTGTTTGTAGTAAACTATTTTATGCTTAGTCAGCTTATCACTCACTTCATTCATAAATATCTCGCTACACATTTCACTGCAGATACATTCATTCATTCATAAACTATTGTTTATAACCGGTTCTCTTTTTTATTTTATTTTTTTTTTTTTTTCTTTCTATCTAACTAATCGCATGAATAATTGAAGCGCTGCTTTTGACATAGTTTTTATTTTTACTACTTAGTGCAGCGCTTATGACTTCCCTCAAACTCAACAGAAACAACGACCTTGTTTTAAAGACTATAAAAAAGGGAGAAAAACTATACAATATACAATAATATAAACAATAGTTTATATTATAAAATACTATTTTTTTTTTTTTTGTTCTTTATAATTGTTGCTAAATATTTTGCACAGGCAAATTGTAAAACATATTTGCAGCAGCAATTATTTATTTACTTACACTATGCTGCGTTAAACTGCCGTCGCTGTAAATATTTCCACAGTGCAAATACGCTGGCGAGCAACAAAAGTTTCGCCCATTAACTCGCTTCTGAGCTAAACAAACCGCCGCAAGTCAATAGACTAACAAAAAATTAACAAACAAGTCTTAGAGTATCTTGTAGATACTTGCAAACAAAATGTATCTACAGCCACGAAACCGGACTGCACCAAAGCGTGCTGCGTTGCAACGAGTGAATATAATTGAAATTGCACAAGTTGCATGAGCAGCAAGATTTGTTACTTAAAGCTTAATGAATTTCAGTGAATATATTGTAGATATATATGTTGTAGATACAAGTTCGTTATTTTAAAAAATTTACGAAAATGCATTTTAAGCTTGACGGAGAGCCTAACTAAAAAAACAGAAGCGCTAATGAAGCGTAGTAGTCAAAATAAAATGCCCTCAACACCTTTGACAACCATTAACAACTAAAATAAAAACAACTTAGTAATTAATATTTGAGTTGTTAATTAGGAAGAAATATACATTGCGAATGTTTATACAATTTTTACAAGCTTACAGTTTTATAATGTAATTTTAAATTTTATAAACGAGTGTTACGCTTAAAGTTAGTATTAAATATAGTATAAAATTAATTAAAATAATTATTAATTATATTAATTCATTTACAGTCATTACCGGTGCTACGGATGGCATTGGCAAGGAATATGCCAAGGAACTGGCCAAGCAGGGCTTAAATTTGGTGCTCATCTCACGCACTAAGGAGAAACTGATTACAGTCACAAATGAAATTGGTAAATTTTTATTCAAAAAACATTTATCAAAATACCAGAATTTGATACAATTTTACATTTACATTTGACAGAGAGCGAGTTCAAAGTCAAGACAAAATGGATTGCCGCTGACTTTGCCAAAGGACGTGAGGTCTATGAACAAATTGAGAAGGAACTGGCAGGCATACCTGTTGGTATATTAGGTAAGAAATTATTTACTTGCATTGCATATTTACAAAACTTTGCAGCCAATTTAATTAATATTTTAGTAATTCACATATTTTAGTAATTCACATACCTTTCTATTATTTTAATGAAGTCCGAATAATTTTTCTGATCATACTATTTAGATGTTCAAAGGATTTAATTAAAGCCGTAAATGGTTTTTGATAATTACTTAATAAGGTCTTACTTAATCACTCTTCATTAGTTGATTTAGCCAGTTCCTAGCTGGGTTTAGCTGGTATAACAATTTATTTGGAGCTCTACGGTTTCCAAGTTCAGATCTCGGTGGAGAGTAGACCCTCGAACGTACCAGCCACAATCCGTGATAAGCCGCAGGGTTCTATTCTGAAGCGTGTGTACGCGATCATGCTTCGTTGCTGCAGCCAGTCCCCAAAACTGGATCCCATAGCTCCAGCTGTGCACAAAAATAAACTTATAAATCGCTCTTTTACATCTCAGGGGCTGCTTAGACCTGCTATACAGCATCCAGTTTAGAAGCGCCATCTTGTACCTGCAGTTTGATATTATAGCGCTTATGTGTATTACGCCTTTAATACATTGCCGCCTGGTCAACCTGTTGACTTACATTGTTTAGTACCAAACGATTTTACATTTTCTAGGGTTCAGTATTATATTCCACTTACGAGGTACGCCTGAATACCAGAAGCTGCTTTACAGACGCTTTAAGCCGAGTGATTTGCTTCTAGAGATGAATGGAGCGATTGGTACATCTGCGGTGAAAATGTTATAGAGTAGTGGACCAAGTACACTTCCTTGTGGAACACCAGCTGCCATCGCATGGAAGAGAGAGATTGAAGCTCTGGAATTCGCGGTTTCGCAGAAACGAACTGAATAAGAGATGAAAGGTGGCTGGGATTTGTCACATGATTTTTGCGAGTAGTCCCATGTGCCATATACAATCAAACGCCTGTTGCACGTCAAAAAAGATCCCATTGCAGTATTCTATGAATCTGCTCAACAGCGCCGTGTCCATCACTGAAGCCAATTTGTTGAATTGACAAGATTTCTCCAAGATCCACACGCGTGGCAAGCCGTAATACAATAAGCCTCTCAAGCACCTTGGAGAGAGAAGGTAGAAAGCTGATTGGTCGGTACGACTAAGAATTCTCCTCCGGCTTACCGGGTTTATGGATCATCAGAACACATGCCAGCTTCTAGCTGACCTGGTAGTATTGCATCCTAAGTACTGCGTTGAAAATCTATTCAGGGTGATGTGACATATTCTGTCTTCCTCGGCAGTTGTTTTTTAGCATCGACTATCTCTTCTACTCTTATAGGCGTGATAGGTCCATCTGTAAGAGTGTATCCAGAGCCCTTTTCATTTCCATCACCTTTTCGTCGGATGCTGCGTTGAAAGTCAGAAACCGTTTCTCCAGGTGTAGAGCGAAAGTTTCTGCATTCTCCTCATCTGAACTGTATACTTCGCCTGATGTACATATTTTTTTTCGGCACATGTCTCAACGGCTGTCGCTTGAGGGACTTAGTATCCTTCTACAGAGAGTATCTTGAGTCGATTATGTAATTCATTGCCTCGAGTTTTCTCACAGAATACTCATTGCTCTGGGTCTTAAGCCTCTCTTTTAGTAGACGACTAGTACGTTGCCCCAAAGCTTTATCCTTTGGAAGGTGGGTGTCTGGGTTGACTGTCCTACCTTTCTGAGTTTTGTAAGAAAAAAAATGTTGTTGTTGTTAATAATTCTGTTATAAATGCCGAATTTGGTGCATTTTGCGTAAATCCCAATAAAATATTTCATAAGTGTTCAAATTCAACCACTTAAAGAGGTTGTTCCCTTACCAAAAGTCAAGTTGATACAGAAATGCCTGTCTGACTGACTTTGAACAGCAAAAACTTGGAGACTATAAACGATAAAGCCTTCAAGTTTAAATATTATACGTCTCCTTTTCTCTCTTTATATAGGTTTGTTTAATGAGCCTGCTAACCCATTTTCTAAGAGGTAGTATCTATAAAAACCCTTCACTTCTTTCTGAATTTTTAATCAAAAATAGTTTTCTTTAGTTTCTTGTTATTTTAACTAAAAATAACATATTTGGTGAATCTTACTTAAATTCTAATTAAATACTCCATATAGGTTCATATCGGACCGCTAAAACGGCTAGCTCACATACAAATCTGTTAAGGGTTCAGGGTTTTTGTAAGAAAAAAGCTTTATGTGGCTATGTTTAGCTTGAAACTACATATTTTGTGTAACTTTTACAACTCCAATAAAATATCCTACATGGCTTCAGTTAGCTATACCGTATACAAATTTTAGGTCTGAGATTCAGATTGAAGGTTCAGAGTATCTTGAAGCCGTAAAACTTTCGACTGCAGCATTGTTTCTTGTTTATGTATTGTATTAGTTTGAAAGTACTGGGGTCAAAAATTAGTGTTTGTATTGAATATATTATATAAAAAATCTTTCAGTTGAATGTTAAACAATAGTTTTTTTTTGGCAACAGTAGTCTGTAGAGAGCCGAAACTATATAAATTCGAATTTAGAAGCACTTAACAACTGCAAAACATTTGTCATTGCGTGCAAAAAAAAGACATTGAAATAAAAAAATAGGCCGCGTCTTAAAAAATATTTAATAAAAAATATAATTGCGCGTAATTATGTCGGTTCTTTTTTTTTTCTCTTTTATGAGTCTGCATGCTATACAAACTCAAAACAGTAGCAAACACTTTAAATTTCAAGTACCAACAATCTATAAAACGTATCTTTTTTTATATAATTTTAACTTCCACACTTTGAGCCATTATTTGTGCAATTATTCGAACGCATATGCGACGCTTTAACGCTTCAACAATTTATATTTTGTTAATAACAATAAAATTATAAGCCATACAAAGTTTCAACCTTGCTGTTGTTGTTTGTAGCTTTAATGTTATCTTTAGATACTTTTGTATCTGTATTTCTTCATGGTAATTAACTGCTTAGGTGCCAGCCGGTAATGTATATTTTAAGCTTGATGACATTGTCTGCAACCGAAAAACTTCAAGTATAGACCTTTTTTTTTTTCTTTATAATTACAGTTAATAATGTTGGCAAGATGTATGACTATCCAGATTCGCTTGAGAACATAAGTGAAGATGTACTCTGGGATATAATAAATATTAATATTGCTGCTGCAACGATTATGTCACGCAAAATAATACCACAGATGAAGAGTGCGGGCAAGGGCGCCATTGTTAATATATCATCTGGCAGTGAACTACAACCGATACCGAATATGGCAGTCTATGCGGCAAGCAAGCGTTATATTAAATGTTTCTCACAGGCATTGGAGCAGGAACTGGCCGAGCATAATATCACCGTGCAATGTGTTATGCCGTTGTTTGTGGTCACCAAAATGAATCAGTATTCGAATACTGTAATGCAGGGCGGTTTTCTTATACCGAATGCCAAGACTTATGCACGTTCGGCCGTTTTTACGCTGGGCAAGACAAATATGACGAATGGTTTCTGGACGCATGGCTTGCAGGTTTGTGTAGTTTGCTTAATTTTTAGTGCACGACATTAAAATTTTTTTTTTTTTTGTAGTACTTCTTTATGAAATTGGGTCCCGAACAGCTGCGCATACTCTTCAGTCATCAATTAACACGTCGTCTGCGCACGGAATATCTAACGACGCAGGGTAAACAGACTAAGGTGGCATAGAATTTAACAATATTTATTAAATTTTTGTGTATATATAGCTTAAAAATGGTCAAATCATTAATTGGCAACAAATAAAATAAATAAATAAAATAATTTTTCAATTTAAAACTGAAAGTCATTCGAAGCTGCACAGCAAGTGTTGCATAAGAGTTGCATTCTTTTTTTTGTTTTTCTGGTGTGTTATGCAGTTTTGTCTGCAGTAAAAATTTATACGAAACTGCAAACCGGTTGATCCGACGCAACTTGAACTGACCTACAAACAACTGCCACAGTTGGAAGCCGGCAAACGCTTGATTGCACAATGCGGCAATAAATACGGAAAGAAAAATATTTAAAGCGGTTATAACTTAAAATCGATGTTTTATATGCTGCATTTCCAAATATAGAAATTTTTTTTTTTTGAGATTTTAGCCGTTGAATTTAATATTTTCAGCATTTCATAAGACATAATACAACTTCAAATACCCTGCATTGCAAATAAAACTTCTTCGCCTTTACGATTCGTTTTCACATCCGATTTTGCTCCAAGCACTTAGAATATGTAACGATGACAGACTAGAACATAAAGATCCTTTTATTTGCACTACTAGCCTAGCATGGAAAAACTTGTCTGAACAGATTCATTGTATCTAATAGGATATTCTTCTTAAAAGTAGCGAGCAAAGCGAGTCTTCTATTGCAAGGTGTTGTCTGAATCATTGGATGAGTCGACAGTCAGCAATCTTCTAAAAGCCATGGAGTACATTTTAAAGCAAGGAAACTGGGTGCCATACGAGTTGAAGCCGCGCAACGTCGAAGGGGGATTTTTTGCTTGTGCACAGATTCTGGAATGCCAAAAAAGAAAGGCTGAAATACGAAGAAAGGTACGACAAAATGATTTTGCAGCAAGACAACACTAGGCGACATGAAATCGCTCAAATGGAAAGTTCTACCCCACCCTCCGTATTCTTGAAACATTGATCCTTCCGCCTACTACTTGTTTCGGTCGATGACACATGGTCTATTCCAGCAGAAGTTCACTTCATATATAAGAATTCTAAAAATCGCCACCGGTCAAACTACCCATTTTACGCCCAGCAGCACACACCAAGCGCCATAGACATTTCTGTCTACTACGTGTTACGAGCTTATGAAGTGAGCATAAGGACAGAGTACCAACTCTCATCCGATCATCTCTCCCTAGTGGTCGAATTAGCAAGCTCGCCGCAGTCCCGATGATTGTTTTCAACTGGAAAGAATCTCATTGTTTTTTCCAAGAAATTACGCTGGATTTGAACCTGCTTTTCAACACTGCATTAAGACGTGTGCACTTTTAAAACCATTGAAAAAAGGCTCGACTCGGTATGATTCAGAAGACCGGGAAGATCTGGTTGATCGTGGACTAATACCAACCCAACAGTCTGCTGTCGTCCATGGCGAAGTTATTTGAGAGATGCCTGTTGTCGAAAATACTGGCGTTCAACGAGTTTAACTAAACCATGTTAAACATTAAACTCGTCTTTCAGTTCGTCTTCAGGAAGGCATACAGAACCCCTGAGCAGCAGTAAAGGGTGGAAAAATTTATTCTAAATAGATTCCAGGCAAAGGAACATACACTGGCTGTTTACTTGAACATCTGTCAGGCTTTTAACAAGGTATGGCACAATGGTCTGCTGCTGTAAAATAAAAGGTATCATCAAGGGCGTATCCAGGGGGGTCAGGGGGGTGTGGTCTTGGCCCCCCCTAATTTTTTGAAAGTTCGTTAAAAAATGTATTTTACTACATATTTCGAACTTTTGCCTACTAAAAAAAAAAATTACAAAGTTAGCCCCCTACTTCGAGGACAGCGGCACCCTCCCTTCGCCGAAAGATGGATACGCCCATGGGCATCATCTCACCACAGCTGTTTTTGCTATTGTGCAGTTTCCTGACGAATAGAATCTTTCTTATGGTTCTGGATGGTGCGGAGTCTAACACTTAGGACATGCGTACTAGGAGTACCAACGCAGTGGCGGACTTTCACGTCTTTCTCACTGACTTCACGACCATCCTTGCCAGAGGCAATTACGTGGAGAACGCCACTGACATGCTCCAGCTGTAAGTTTACAAGTTTACAACTGGGCTAAAATGAAAATCTCAGCAAATGTGCAACAGTGATGTACACACTGGGGTCTTCCTCCTGGGACAGACTACACTACACTTATTACAAATATCTAGGAGGGTACCTAGATATGCGCCTCACATTTGGAACATATATTAATGCGGTCGGCAAATACCTATATGCTAGGACTAACAAATTACTGGCTGGCTTCTCAATGGCAAAAACAAATCTGTCGCTTAAGGCATACCTGGTGTTAAGGAATACCACAAACATAAATAGAACACGCTTTCTGCAAGCGAAGATCCGCCGCAAATTCGTACAAAGTAAATATAGAAAAGTAGCTAAAAGTCCCTTAAATCATGGATGTCACAAGCATACCGCAGACTATATAGGGAGACATAATAGTCACCAAGTCATCTAGCCCAGAGTCAAATTTAATAGACGCCTACAAAGTATTCTTTCTAGGGACTTCAATTTAAGGAGTAAGTCCTACTAATATTATAAATGCGAAAGTTTGTATGTGTGGATATATGTATGGATGTATGTATGGATTTTCCTCTCTTACGGCTAAAGCGTTGCGTTATTAATTCAGCGTTATTAATTTTTTTCTTTTATATATGTATATAACTTATTGGTTACAATTGTCTGCACGACCAATAAATAAATGTTTCTATAAGAAAAATTCACATTTGAACCATCAAAACAATACAAAATATTATGAAAACTTAGAAACAAATCCAGAAAACAAACTTGTTTTCATTGTTATTCGTTTTGTAAGGTTTCACTGTACCCAAGTACTAAAACGACCACAGATATTTATATAGAGTTGCTCGTAGAACGATAACAGTTGTAAACTAATATTAGCAGCAATTAAACATAACAACAACAATAATAACAACACAAGATACACGTGAATTGCTTGAGGCCATTAAACTTGAAAACCGGATTTATATACATTAAGAATTTTATGTATGAAATAATTGAATTAATTAGACAAGGTGTCGAAATAAATTAATTAATGTTATTAGTTAAATGCTAAATGATTATTAGTTTATTAAATGGCATGCTATAGTTGACAGAATATGTATTAATTAAATTATGGTATTTGTGAATAGAGGTAATTGATTATAATAAGAATAATAGTACATAACTTTAGATCTGAATTATTTTTCGATGTTGGCTTTAATTTTTAAGATGCTGAAAGCATTTAAAGAGCATTAAAATGAAAGAGTTGATGGATTTATATGGGTACTATTACTTCAGTTGGTGTTGGTATTATTCATTTCTAAAGAGAACTTACAATAACTAAGATTGTTTGACTGTCTCTGTGATATCTCGGCATTCATGCAGACGAGCTATATTGTTTGAATTGTTGATCGAGAATATCTATAATAAATGTACTTAATGGACGCTACTACAGCTCTTTTGGAGAGCACTCAAATATTTGCGTTTGCACAACTTAATACACATATTGTACATAATACAAGCTGCCACATAGCATTCCATTGTATGACGTTACTCATTTTGGTAATTCAATAGTCTTGGACTCTACCTTAGTTCTACATTTGTACACTTACACTTACACACTACCTAAACAAAGAAAACAAATACATTTCCCTCCTATATAATTCTGTATCAAACTGAATCACACAAAAATCAATTAAACGAAACAGTTGTCTTGAAGATATAATGACTAAGTTCAAATTGTATCATCACAATAAATGCAAGTCTCTCTCTACGAATATAAAGAGAAATCTAGAACAGAATGCAATTTCAGTCTTAAAGTAGATCTTGTTGAATAAAGACCTCAAAATGAAATCGATTGCAATAATTTTGGTGCTAATATTATTGGTCAATCTATCTGTCGGCCAAATGGAACGGAGTGATGAAACCGCAGCCAGTAAGTAAACTAAATATAAAAGGATTGTAAGAACACAAGTAATACATTATTATATTTTGTTATGCTTACAGAAGTCTGTCGCAGACGTCCCAATTACGGAAACTGTAAAGGCACTACTTGGTTGTGGTTCTACGATAAGGTTTTCCGCCGCTGTCACCTTTTTCGCTATTCAAATTGTGGTGGAAATGAAAATCGCTTCCATTCGAAAGAATCATGCGAAAGATTTTGCATTTATAATGATCTCTCGGCTGTTTGAAATTTTTACGGAAATTATTTGATACAAGGACAATGATAATGGAATTAAATTATTTATACTCGAACAAATATAAATGTTAATCTGAGCATTCTAAAACGATTATCTTTTTATGCTACTAAAAATATTAAATTAGAAAGGCAAGGCAATTAAAGTTTTACGAAAGTTCTGCATCGGGTGTATAAGAATGGTTACGTCTAGCAGTGTCAATGCAGCATGTAAAGTATTAATGTGAATCTGCCAAGCTTAAAAAAATTCACTAAAAATAATTATGCATCGTTTTCTATTATTTTTTTTATATTAATTCAAAGTCAAAACAAAGCCAGTACTTTGAATTTCAAGTACATCTCATTTCAAGATAAGTTAATACATTTTTTGGTGTTTTTTTTTTTTTATAAAATATTTCCATGTAGCACTTGCGCATGAGCTATTTTACTGCTTCAATAATTTTTATTAATTTTGAATAATAATGAAATAATAAGCAAGTACAATTTTAGCCTTGTTCTCGCTTTATCTCATGGCAATTAATTTGATAAGCGCTTAAAAAACTTTTAATTGTATTGGATATATCTAAGTATTCATGACATTGTCAACGGCTACTGAACACAAAACAATGATATTACTTGGCTATACACAGAGCTTCAAGTTTATGACCTGCAAAACTTTATTTGAAAAACTGCAGTTTATAATTTTTTTTCTTTTTATATATTTACAAACATACTCAAGCGCTCTTGCATAGTAAAACTTACAGTTTTCAGATATTCGAACAAGCTAAATTGAACAAACCGGTTGCGAAGTTCAACAAAAATTTGACCTACAGAATCATATAAGTACTTATGTAGTCCTATAAGTATGGTAAACAGTTTTAGGCAACCATTTCTGCCTGATTACACAAAAATTTCGAATTGTGAAAACATGCAATTTTCGGTTCTTATATGCTGCATAAATAAGCTATGTTCAGCACGACGTGACCAAACAAAATACATGTACATATGTTGTAGTCTATAATAAACTATGTTTATTAAAAATATATTCAAAATCTATATCTATGGTAGACGAAATTTTGTGTCTGTTTGTTTGTGTGCGCTTCACGTAAAAATTGCTCGTTGGATTCAAAATCGATTTACTGAAAAATGAAAAGCCTTCTTGTGAGTAACATTAAGCATTTATTTCATCAAAATCGAGCTGCTGAGTCGAAAGATATTAATGGTTAAATTAAAAATTAAATTTCTAAGCTTAAAAATTGCTAAACTCTATTCAAACTGTGACTTAAGTGCTACTCAAACTGTACGCATTTATTATAATAATTTATATAATTAGATAAAATAAACGTTTTCATTCTGTGCAATGGCTCACGTATACAAAAAGAGGACAAAGTTGGAACCATTATATATATAATATATAGTTTCAAACTATATATAGTTTCAAACTATATATTATATATATAATTCAAATGTCTGTTTGGCTTAGATATAGTTTAAAGCAGACAGAGGCAGATTTTTATTGTTTAAACATTTTATCATCAATTATGTCTTGAAGTATTTTATCACTCTCTTCGAAGTATTTGTAGCATGGGCAGATTATCACAATTGAAATAGGTTGACCTATTAAAAATAAGAATCGTTTTTATTTTTTATTTTTTTTTTGTCAATTATGGGAAAATGTTTATGGTAGAGAACTTAGAGGACCCTTAACTGTTGAATTACTTTAAGTGGCCAAAGGATACTGTTGTCATCTAGCATTTTTTCATAAGATTAAGACTTGACATAAAATTGAATTCGAGTTGGCTCGTTAGTGCGAGTGAGATAAAATATAGTAGATGGGCTGTACACTTTATAATACCAAATGTCAAGACGCCGGAACTATTGTAAATGTTCCAGAAAACAAAAAAATCTGCGATACTAGAATTGAAGCTAGAATTGTTGCATTGTAATCGTGTAAGAAATGGGAATGTTCGAGTAACTGAGCAATGTTAATGGACTGTATTATAAGAGTGGAACTCCGAAACCACTTAAACCGACGCAAAAGACAAAAGCGTTTTGTGCATTTCGAGTTCAGTTCGCTACTGCCAATGGATCACCTTAAATATCAATTGGAATGCTACAGAGATTATTTAGTCTTATGTACACATTAATGATGTTTGAAGTCGAGCAAAATGAACTTCAAACATCGCGTCATTAGTCAAACAGATGTAGGAGTGTGCTCATCAAATAGATGGATCACATGGAACATCTTCACGGTGTGCTTTTTAGTAGCTCAATTCATATGCCACTGAAGTCCTTCTCTCAAAGATGCCGGAAGTCTTGCTGCAAACTTGTTTTTAGTTCTTCCAAACTCAAGCGATGATGTTCAGCTAGTCACATATGTGAGTAGTAGGATGGGATGAGCAGCGTAATAATTCTGCAAATGCCATGATATAATAAAGCGTCGCGAGAGGATGGCGATTTGAGTCTTTGGCCAACCCTTAGTATGTCAATTGAGCCCAAAAATCGCGAAAGCTTTAATAAATAACTCCGAGATATTCTTTCCATATATGTAGCATAGCCACGAAATCGTTGGCGCTAGTAATTCACATGACCTGACTCCTCGTGTAGCGACATCGGTAGAATTTTTGGTTGAAACCACATGGCTATATACCTCCAGATATAACTGCATTGATTTCAGTACACAGGGCAGCAATGTAGATTTTCCAACGATTGGGATAAAAGGAAAGCCAAGAACAAGCATGATGTCGGTCCAGACAAGAACAATTACATCCGTATTATAATTATAATCGCTTGAAACAACTTAGAAAGCAGTAGTGGCCCATAGAGTTGGAGTCTTTGGAGAGTTATTTTGTCTTAACGGTGCCAGGTTGGTTTTGGTAATAATCATACGAATTGTTACTTAATCTTTGATTTTAGTTTTGCTATGTACTGAACATTCATCCCGCCGCTCAAGATAAAAATGTTTGTATTTTTAAGTTTTGTGGAGTCGAGGGTGCTTATATTCTGCACAACCCTCTAATAGCGTATCTTTTTTTAAATTTTAATATAATGAATGAACCATAGAAGCTTTATGAACATCTTTATCGGTATAAATGTACAGTTTATGCAATATAAGCTATTATGTATTTTTAATCAAAGCGTCGAGGCTCAACTCAAAGGGACGATACGTGTGCATCGCGCAACCTCCTTTGACAACATGCTTGCTAATATGGACACCAGCAATGATATCCCTTTCTCATTGTGATGACGCTCTGATTCTGAACAGGCTGCACATCAAGCCACACAAAATTGATCTCACCAAAACATGAGAGAATTTTCATACCGTTTCAGTTGGCCCATCCCAATTATTACCTCTTTCACCTTGACTATAGTAGCCACAACTATAAAGAGTCTACAGAACAACAAAGCACCAGGCCATGATATGTTATCCTCGCGATGTTATTTAAGGCGATGCTAAGAGTTCAATACATCCTTACTTTGTTAAAGTTTGGTTTTTGTGTCGATGATACATAAGCCTGGTAGGCCGGAGAGTGATACTACGTCATATCGACCCGATCAGTTTTCTATCTTGAAGGTTTGGCAGTGGTTGCTCGACTCGTTGTCGTGGAGTCCTGCGAAAAACCAATTCAGTGTCCGATTGGGTCATAGCACTATCTACAATCTACAACCGCAACGAGCTACAAACTATATTCTCCAAGAATTTGACTCGAAGGAGTTTTTTAATGTTGTTAGGCCCTGTACCGAAGGTACAAGAACCAATTGGTTTTGTGCAAATGTATGTAACAGGTAGAAATAATGGTCGGAGACTCCCAAAGTTACCTCCATTATGATTAGGAGTGATAGAGGAGTCGATATAGCCATGTCCGTCTGTCCGTCCGTATGAACGAAAGGAAACGGTAAAAGATAGAGACTTCGTATTTTTTGAATTCGACTGGGACTTTTCGGAAATTTTACAAATTTATTTTACAAATTTTGACCCAACCAATACAACCTGTACTGGTTCAGGGCCTCTTACAGTCGGTTACGCCCGACTGTAATTTCTTACTTACTATTGGTTTTGTGCAAATGTATGTAACAGATAGAAATAATGGTCGGAGACCCCCCAAAGTTACCCCCATTATGGTCAGGAGTGATAGAGGAGTCGATATAGCCATGTCCGTCTGTCCGTCTGTCCGTCTGTCCGTCTGTATGAACGAAAGGATCTCGGAAACGGTAATAGATAGAGACTTCGTGTTTTCTGCATTCGTCTAGGACTGCTCCGGAATTTCACAAGTTTATTTTAAAACCTGAAGGGACGTAATTTCAGTTACATCATGGACTGTACTAACAGACATTCGCCCAGTTCTGTCTGATTTTCGGCAAGGTAGCATTCTGGTCCCAATTGTCGTCTTTCTATTATGTGCATCGACCCAAACAAAATGATGTTGGGCTTTATTTTCTACAGCTCCCACTGAGAGTATGAAACAACAGACGTGATTCATGAATACCTCCAGCTTTTAGAGATTTGCCTAAACCGATAGAACTTAAAAATAAACAAAAATAAGATCGCCAACGTAAGCCTTACCTCTGAGGAGGAATGTTACTTCGTCTGTCAAACTTTGCGAATACATCATAGCCCAATTAAAGAAGGCTTAAATAAAGAAGCTCTTATCTTAGATCAAAAGATCTCCTCCGGTCAGCACAACACATCTTCGTTGGCAAGCTGCTGACGTAAAATAATCAGTCATACTGGAATTTACTCTCTCTCCGGAAGAAACATACAGTCTACACCCAAATCATTGTCCTTATCTCGAAATACGGTAGTCAAATATAGGAAATCACTGAGAAATATCCAACAGAATAGATTGCAAGTCCTGCATAACAAGACATTGCGTCTAAAGACTGATATCTCATAGTATATAAGGAGTTCAGTCCTGCACAGAGATATGAACCTGGCTGTAGTTCAGGTCCTTCCACACTCTGTTGGCACAAAACTGCCGTTTAATAAATGGGGAAAAATATCAAATCTTAAATTTTATTGGATAAAATTGTTAAAATCGGATGCCCCACCCCCCCATATAAAGGGTAAAAAAAATTATTGATATCTTTGCATCCACAAAGATGGAATTTGGTATATGGGTATGTGGGAACAAGTGTGAACAGTTTGGCTTTACTCAGCGCGATAGTATAAACTGAAAATTTTTATGTAAACGAACTGCTCCTTCTAGTGGCCACTTCGACGTGATATTGACTAGTCTATTGCTTCTCCGCAATAACATTCAAAACAAGTAAGGAAATTTCAGTCGGGCGTAACCGACTGTAAGAGGCCCTGTACCAGTTCAAGTCGCCTAACAAACACATTAAATGTTTCCCGAGCTTATGACCAAACACATGACCACTTCTCACTGCGTGAATATGAATGAAAAGAAAAGGGGGGTCGTTCAAATTCAATTGCTTATAAAATCGTCATTTATTATCCGATTTTGATGAACTTTTTAGATTTTTGCTTAGAGGGACGACATCTTTATACTGGTATACTATACTTTTTTTTGTGCCGAAGAAATATTTTTCCTTGGGGGTGATTTTATGGGGAAGGGGGGAGGGATAAAATTTTAAAATAAACTTGTGAAATTCCGGAGCAGTCCTAGTCGAATGCAAAAAACACGAAGTCTCTATCTATTACCGTTTCCGAGATCCTTTCGTTCATACAGACGGACAGACGGACGGACGGACAGACGGACAGACGGACATGGCTATATCGACTCCTCTATCACTCCTGACCATAATGGGGGTAACTTTGGGGGGTCTCCGACCATTATTTCTATCTGTTACATACATTTGCACAAACCCAATAGGCTCTTGTACCTTCGGTACAGGGCCTAACAATATATCTAAAGTTTGGTGAATAGGGTTCATCTTTTCTAACTTGATCAGATATATTTTTATTATAGGGTCGTCGAAGCTTTCTCTAAAGTATTTCAAAGATTTTGGCAAAACTAAAAATCTATTCACACTCTTTGTGATATATTTTTAAAAAAAATAACAATTAATTGTTGGCTGAAAATGTCTCAACACGCGCCAAAAACTATATAAAGCGTTCTCTATTCAAATATCGTATATGGTAAATATTTATTATATTCGACAGTTGATATATGAACTACAAGCTGCAAATTGTGCAACAGCTAGGAAGCATTCCTATGACTTGCACCAGATGCTGCTATAAATAATAATTAAGACAAGAAATTTATTGATATGGATTACAGGCATCGTGAGCAACCAAATTTATACGATATACCCTACATATACGTTTAAAAAACAAATTAAAATTCAATTATTTTTTCTCCATTACCGCTTGATGATGTTTTTTTAGGTTTTATTATTATTATTATTAATATTTTAATTTAGTACGTTACAAATGCAATTATACATAATAGTTCTTAGATTTTATTTAAGATTTGATGTTAACAAAGAAGAAGTGCGAGTTATACCCAAATTTCTACATAATATTATTTTGTATCTTTTCGCTGGCTTTGGTTTTGTTTAACAAAATCTTTTGCACGCGCTTATATTATTATACGACATACGACATAATCATGGTCTACTACAGGCTACAAATTCTATAAAGCGAAACTAAAATTAAATGTCCGAAACCGATAAGAAATTTTTCACAAAATAGTAAATATTATATGAAACCATCTATGTTTATTATTTATGTTAAAAGCAGATGACGCCAAAGGCCTAGTATTGCCTAGTGCTGTGCTGTGCAGTGGAGTGCAGTCGGCGGCCTCCAAATTAACCAAATCGCATTGAAATCTAGCACAACGCTGTAATATAAATAAAGCGAAAATAATTTTAATTTTTAAATGAAAATAAATTCAAATGCTGGCAGATAAAAATCCAAAATTTATTGAACTCACCGCAAATTGTGCGTTGCAGCGCTGTTTCCTGTCATGTTTGCGCCTCAGCAATACAAAAATTTGACGTCATCTGCAAAAGAAATTTAGATAAACATTTTTTTTTTTAAAACATTTGCTTAAATTTAGTTAGTTTATGGCTTTGCAATTCTTCAATATGTAAGTCTATAAAAATGTTTTTTTTTTTCGTAAACTAAATTTTTCTTTGCAAGGCTGTTGAAAGATCGAGTGTATATATCGTGCGCCAAATTTGCTTTTAATAAATTTCAAATATTGATATAAAATTTTGTATTAGCTTTTATTGATTTTTGTAAATTATTTCATTGCCTTGTATGAGTTGTTTTTTTCTGGCATTGCTAATTGCTAGTTGGATACTTGAAATATTACTTTGCACAGCAGCAGCTGAATACATGAAAAATTGGCTACTTTGTTTGCATTTTTGAAAAATTGTTTTCGAAAATGGTTTTTCAAAGTCAAAAATTGTCGATATTATAAACAAATTTGTATTTGCTGCCTTTGGACATGTTGAAATATTGATGTGCAGGAGCCATAATAATAATATTGATTTATTTCAAAATTGTTTTTGTTTTACTTTAATTGTTGTAATTGAAAATATTTGGTACATGTTCATATATAAATACTCAAAAATTATTATCGAGCTTGTGCAGTAAACATTTTGCTGCATAGTTATATGATATATAAAGATATTTTTGCATTGAAATATTATTTGGCGAAATGTCTACAGTTCTATTGCTATGATTTGTTGTACAACTTGTCCGATTGTCATGTGTGTGGGCATGTTGAATGAGTTTTTGAATGCTTGCACAACTCAATTAGCATTCAAAGTTCTGTTCATGTTCAGTTTTATAAAAGAAGATGCAATGAAAAATTTATATTACAGAATTTATCGTTCGTGGTCACTATCAAAACAGAGTGCCAGAAAAATGTAACTCGAGATCAGTTATTTTTTATACCATGAAAAAAAAAATGATACATTAAGTCTGTGCAAATGAATTTTAATAGGCAAGAAGACTACATAAAGTATACAAGACAAGTCCGTCTGTCTGACTTTCCTCATGAACAGTAATAACTTGTAGAATATAAGAGATAGAGCCTTTGAGTTTAGAAATATAGACTGTCCTATGCTCCCTGTAAGAGTTTTTTTTTGCATAAAAATAAACGATCCTCAGAAATGTACCATAATATTCTAAACAAATCTAGCCAAACCTTTATTTACGATCTTTTATTTATCATAATTTTTTCAAGCCTTCTTCGTGAATAATTTAGAATTTTAGAAGACAGAAATTTAGGAGATGTAAAAAATTTCTTTTCGTTGATATTAATCTGTTAGAAATGTTGCATATATTTGAAGCTAGCACAAGAGCAATCCGTTAAAATTTGATATTCTATAAGGAAGTGTGACGATGAGACTTACGTTGATCCTCGTCGCTTTTCATCGCTTTTGATTTCGTTGAGGAAAAGAGAAAATATTTCGAAAAAATTGCATATGAGTGTATCAAGCCAAAATTTATTTTTCACAAAAAATAGAAAATAAAATAGAACATCACAAATGCAGAGCACTTTAAGTGCGTAAATTAGTTAATTAAAAACTGAAGCCAAAGTCTTTAAAAATCAAAGACAAATATTTCGACTTATGACATATGATTTGCACTTCACTGTTTTAGCGTATTCATGCCGTAGGAGACCACCTCCAGGTGTCATTTTCCAATGCCGAGGTTATGTTAAGTGAATTCCCCCTTCGCAAAAGAAGCAAAAACAAGGTATTTATTAAAATTAATACTAAAGGAACTGTCGCACAGTAGGTTCGTCTCAGGCAAAAAGCGTTCCAAAAATCATATATTTTGTTGAAAGCATTGCACAATATGAAGTTTTGTGCCGGATAGAGAATTAATCAAAGATTAAGAATCAAACCCATTTGCTTAATTAAACGACTTTAAAAAATAGTAGTTTTAGGTTCGTCCGTATGGGCAATTTTTAGGAAAAATAATTATCTTTCAGATGGAATTTTAGGAAAACTATTTTCATAACAAGTCATTTACTTGGGATCTAATTTTATTAACAAAAACTATTTTGCAAAGGCTTATATTTGGAGTATTTCATCAACTGTCGTAGAATGCAAATAAAATAGTTTAAATATTCTTTCTGTTTCAAAATTTAAAGACATTTTGTTAATAAATACTTTACGTATTTTAATAAGATTCAGCAGCTGCCTTAACTTGCCTTAACTTGCCTTACCGTATGCCAGATCAATAAAACTGCATCAGCCTTGTAAAAAAAGAGAGTGGAAGGAGAAGAATATAATGGTTACTGAGGCATCGGGTCAAGTAAGGCTGGTAGGATTATACTACAAGACGTCTCAAAGAAAATTTAGCTGAATAAGAGATAGAATAAGTTTCTGAAGGCATTGATCTGGGAAAATGATGCAGATACTAATATGTTCATGGCATATCTTGTTCCCTTACAACTACAAAGTGAACTCTCAGAATATTGGAACAATTATCGGGCTTTGTCAGTCCATTTTGGTCGACATATTTTGGTTGAATATTTGACATATGGAATTTGTAAGATGCAGAAAGTCTTTTAATATTTGTATGATCCAACGAAAACCGAGCAAAACTACGAAAATGGAATATTTTCGCTGCATGCCCGAACTACAAGCAAATGTATAGAGTTTATATTGAAGCTAGCACATTCACTTTCACGAGTTGGAAAAACATGTAAAGAAGACATGCCATTCAAAGATAAAATCCAAGCCAATTTTTTCAAAGAAGCTAGAAGTCTATGAGTAGACTGTCCTAAGGATGGAAGAAACAATGGAGATACGTCTCGAGCTTTTTTTGAGAATGAGGACATAACAGACCGAATTACACGAGTCGATAATAAAACAAGTAAGAAACCGACTGTAAGAGGCCCTGTAGGTCGCCTAACAAACACATTAAATGTTTCCCTAGGTAGGACATTTATAAGAAAAAATGGTACTGATGAAAAGTATTTTGCTCCTCCCACTTTTCACTGTACAAATAATAATATGAAAAGCAAGGGGAGGACGGAAGCATCATAGGTCGTTAAAATTCCGATTTTGATGAACTTTTTTGGATTTTTGTGCCGAAGAAATTTTTAGCCTTGGGGGTGATTTTATGGGGAAGGGGGGGGGGGGATGGGCAAAATTTTAAAATAAACTTGTAAAATTCCGGAGAAGTCCTAGTCGAATGCAAAAAATACGAAGTCTCTATCTATTACCGTTTCTGAGATTCTTTCGTTCATACAGACGGACATGGCTATATCGACTTCTCTATCACTAATGACCATAATGGGTGTAACTTTAGGGAGTCTTCGACCATTTTTTTCTACCTCTTACATACATTTGCACAAAACCAATAGGCTTTTGTACCTTCGGTACAGAGCCTAAAAAATATTGGGTCTTATACTTAATATTTTAAATTGTACAGAAATGACTTCTGATGCAAAAATTAGTTTATATGCCAAAATACTGGTTCAAATGTATCCTGAGAAGAGTCTTACTGCCACAGTACATACAATTTTTGTTCAGGGTACCAATTTAATTGATTAGCAAAGCATACCAATAGGAGAAAATTCGAACAATCTCCAGAAATAATTTTCTAGATCATAACTGTCGATAATATAAAGCCAGAGGCGTTGAAATCCATGTCGAGTAGTTAATTTTAAACAATTTTTTAGGTTAGCAAAATTTTTCAACGGTATATAATACATATTTAGATTTTTCTAACATTTTTGTGTACGCTTGAATATAAACCACTATTTCAACTATAGAAATATATCTAAAGAACCAAGCAAAAACCTTGAATAAACACATGGAATTTATGAATTTCAACATTAAAACTGACATCAACAAAAAACATCACAACCAATAAACTAAATCTCAACATAGCCTGTGCCTAGTTAAAAAAACAAATTCAGCTGCTATATTCTGTTTTTTGCTAACAAGTAAAAAAATGTATATATAGTACACATACTATACGTAGGAAAAATAGCAATAAACATAAATTTTGAAATTAATATACATTTCTAACTCAAAATATTTGTATATAGGTAATTTTAGAAAGAACAAAAAATAAATAAAAATTATATATAACAAATACATTGACAAATCGTGGCGTTAAACTAAGACTTCTAGAAGTTCTCAAAAAAAATAAAGAAACATGTACAGTCATAAAACTCAGCGAAACGTTTGAATGGATGGATAGATCAGTTCAAATACAACGGATATAGATTGAAAAGCAACATCAACACCAACAGCAGCGAAGAGCAGCCAACAACAGCAGTTGACAAATTTCATGCGCAGCAGTTGGAAATATTTCAAAATGATTTTTTAATGTATTCTACATATAGAATATATAGAAATGCATATGCTATATCATCGATGTCACAACGCTAATCGGTTCTTTTTTTTTTTGTCAGTTTTTTTTCTATTTCATTTTTTATGTACCAAATGCTGTGCTGACAAAAATACTTTGGAATATTAACATGTCCGAACGGATTCGTTTCATTTAATTTCGTTGCCAAGAAAACATTTTCGAGCTGCGTCAGATATTATATAGCCACATGGTGTTAATAAAATCTTTCTTATGTTCAGTTTTTTTTTATTTATTTTTTGGGACACTTTTTATATTTTTGATTTGATATGCGAAACTGTCACGCAGCACACTCATAATTATTTTAATGGCTTTAATTTGAAAATTATGATATTAAGTAAAATGTTTTCTGAGGTGGTAGAAAATTTTTATAATAGTTTGAAGAAAAAATTGTAGAAAAATTATGAAAATATGCTCATTAAATGCATGAAAGTGTTTTATTTTAATTGAAATAATTGAAAATAATGTTTTTTGATATTATATTCGGTAAAAAAATGTTAGAAATATAATGGAAATTAATTAAATACTTTAGAAAGGAAAATATTTAGTATATATTCAGATGATATATCGATGCTATAACTGTTAAAAAAATCTGTATTGCATTTATATGCTATGCTATGTTAGTGATATGTAGTCTCCAATTTGCTGTATAAAGATTTAAAACAATTAAATGCTAAAAAGCTTTTAAAATTCGAAATTAATACGTCTTGATCCGCTGTGACATGCTCCATTATTTTTTTATAGAATTGAATTGGGGTGACATATCTGAATCAATGATTTATATGGCAACTAAATACTTAAGTGCACAATCCCAAAAAAATTTAGAGTTTATTTGAACCGTAATTTTTGAAGCTTCCAATCAATAAATTTTTTATGGAGATCTCACACCTGTTTATTTAGTTTATTATATTATTGATGTAAGAAAGATTTATAGCTGTATATAGAACTAGCTAACCTAGCAACGTCACACTCTATTCTCTCGTATTGGAACTTGCCATTGCGCATTTTTCTAGTGTTACATATATTTGCTAAATCTCTTTAGATATAGCCAAACCTATGTGGATATACATGAAATAGTTTTAAAAAAATTCGTCTACTATTTTTTTTTCATTTGGTTCGTTTAAAAAGTTTTACTTAGTCAGTAAAGTCAATGCAATTCTATCGACACTTCCACAGTTTTGAGATATAATACATTTCTAAGCTTTGTTTTTCATACCGGTAACACAATACACAAGAAGACCGACCTAACATGTCGTTCCGACCAATTAATAAAAAAAAAATTAAAAAAAGTTCTAGAATACGATTTCTGCTCCACCTACAGAGCTCTATTTAATGAAAATTTCATGAAAATCAGTTCAACAGTTCTGGAGTAATTTTGTAACATAGACACGTACAGAAGAAAGCTTCGAATTTAAAAGTTTTACATACCAAAACTGAAAAATGTGTACTGTATCTTATATCACTAAAAGAAGTCTCCATACCGAGTATTGGACGATTATTAAAAATAAATATAGCTAATTTGCAGTTCGAAGCTTCAGAAATGTAGAAGTTTTACATACAAAAACTCAAAAATAAGTAATAAATTTTTAATGGCTGCAAACGCTAACCAAATATGGCGAAAATAAGTCTCCATACCGAATATTACAGAATTTTTAAAAAATTTATAGCTTATTTGCAGTTCTATGCTTCAGAAATTAAGAAGTTTTACATACAAAAACTCAACAAGAAGTAATAAATTTTATGTAGCTGCAAACACTAACCAAAAACGACTAAAGGAAGTCTCCATACCAAATATTAGAGGATTATTAAAAACGAAGTTTTACATACAAAAACTCTAAATTGAATAGTGGATTTTACATCACTGCAAATACTAAAAAACTATGCCAATAAGACTCTAAAGCAATAACGAAAAAAAATGTTTGCTTATTTTCAGTTTGAAGCTTGAGAAATAAAGAAATTTTACATACAAAAACTCAAAAATAGGTAATAGATTTTATATAGCTGCAAATACTAAATACATAGTTATGACTTATTGGAAAAAATTTTAGAAATAAAGAAGTTTTACATACAAAAACTCAAAAATAGGTAATAGATTTTATATATAAGCAAATACTAACCAAACATGAATAAAGAAAGTCTTCATACTGAATATTAGAGGTATATTAAAAAAATTTATAGCTAATTTTCAGTTCAATGCTTCAGAAATAAAGAAGTTTTACATACAAAAAGCTCGAAAATGAGTAATAGATTTTATATAGCTTCAAAAACTAAATAATTATGACTAAAAGAAGTCTCCATACCGAGTATAAAACGATTATTGAAGAAATTTTGAATTAATTTGCTTCAGAAATAACGAAGTTTTACATACAAAAACTCAAAAAATAAACAAAAAAAATTATTTAAAGAAATCTTGATACCAAGTATGATTATTTTCAAAAAACTTTTGTGATTTTCAATTTTTAATAATTACAAAAATTAAAACAAAAATTATGGGTCGGTTGCAGTAGATACTGAGAAGTTCTCCTAAGTCTATTATAATAGGAACTATTGTGTCAGTTTTCTCAACAACATAACTGCTGATGATTTTTTTAAAATTAATTAATAAAAATTTATTATGACCATCCGCGGCCTATATTTGACTATCAAAATTTTTAGAAACTATCAACGGTTGCAGTTGTACGAGTTCAATTTCGACTTCATTTGAACTGTGAACGTTCAAGATTCAATGCCGAACAGACGGACATACTAAAAAAAATTTGGAAATAATACATTTTGTACTGGCTGTGATGCCTTGAAATGTATGCGAAAAACTTTTTTGGGCTTGCACCAAAATATTTGTATAGTACAAACTTAAATAAAATATGTATTAGTGGAACCTAAATATTTAAACTTGCTGCCGTTGGCTCATATAGTCTTTGGCAATTGCTGTTGCATACAAACCGACAGACGGACAGATGAATACACAGACGGAAAGATATGTAGAAGGCGTTAGCTGTATCGGTATACATAGCGATTTTTCAGCTCTATCACGCCTACTTCTGACTGTCCAAAATATTAGCACAAACTTTATATATCGATTTAGCTATGTCACTTCTACTTCTGCAACTCTTTTCCACAAACTTAGTATATATAATTGTTCTTTGGATATTGGAGAAGGGAGCAAGCTTCATATTTTCTCTAAGCCTCGTGGCCTGATTACTTTTTATGGATACATTCAAAGTCAGATTCCACAAGGTAAATAAAAATATGCACTTAAAATTTTTAGGGGTGAAGCTTCTCTTTTATTTAACTCACACTTTATGTTCCTTTTTTTTTTTTGTTTTTTCTTGTGAAGTTTCATTTTATCCTAACCTCTTCAAGTTAAGTTTACTATCAAAATATTATTTTAATTTTAAAATTTTTGTTCAAAATTCTTTCTACTTACCTCTCTTAAAAAACTAATATTCGAAATCCATTAAATGCTAAAAGGCTGCTTAAATCCGAAATTAATACGACTAGATCCATTGAAAAATTATCCATTTTTGATGTTATTTTGAATTGATTTTCCTTTGGTATTGAAACTCAACATGTAAGAATTAAACAAACTAACGTCAGATGTTCGACGTTAATGTTTAATTTAAAGAAATTATTTAAAACATGGCTTCGTAGAAAGCCCAGAGCAAACCAAGCAGAAATACCAGAATGAAGAAGGTGGTGAACAGGCTTCTGGCTTCATTCATTTTGATCTAGTTGTTGTTGTTGTTGTTGATGTTGACAATTACTGTTGAAAGTAAAACAAAATAAATTAAAAGTAATTAATTAATATATATATCCGTCTAGCATATACTAAATTTAATTTAAAAAAATTTCGAAATAAATTAATAAACGTACAATTTATTTAAGACTGCAGCCTAAACCGTTCGTAGCAAAAGTCACGAAATAACTAAGAAACGCATCCAAAAAATTTCTCCACAAATTGCCCAGTTCAGCAGAAGAAAACAGTCGACGTCAAAAAAAAAAAAAAACAACATCTATAAGAACTCATTGGAATTGTATATATAGACCGCATATCGCGTATATAAAACGAATTCCATGAGTTTGTGTGTATTCAGCTATATTACATATAAATGATTCGTTCAGTTATTTATACAATATACACACGTCTACTATCTCTTTCTATATATTTTCTATATATTTTTTTGATTCCATATGAATTGGTAAATCATAAATGTTCTTGAATACTCAGCGGAATATGTTGGAACATTTTGGCTGGCACAGGTGCTGAAGATTGACTGCTGTCGAACGACATGTGGCCAATAAAAAAAAAAAATATATATATATATTTCTATTTATGTTTAATTTGTTTAAACATTTTTTATTGAACGCATTTCATATTTTTATAAAGAACAAAAAATATGCCAAAAATTTTATGAATATTGGCAAAAAAAAGTTCTTAGCAATAATGTTGATTAGCTTCGCGTTGCTGTTGAAAAATTGGAATGTTATAGTTGTTGTATATAGTACTATATACCATAAAATATAGGAGAGTATACAATTTAATTTGCCGAAATCTGTATTTCTTTTTGACATTTTACATTTTGGTTTATTTGATTTATGGCTATATATTTGTTTGATGTCAAATTGGGATCATGTGGAATTTCTCAACTAATTTATTGAAAATATTTCAATTAATTGGTTCTAATTTTTTTGCTTCGATAATTATGGTAAATTCTTTTGGTATAGAAAAACTATTCCAGAAATAGCAAAGCAAATAATTAATATAATTTGTTACTTTTATGCCCTATAATAATTGAGCATGAAACAGCCATAAAGAGTTGTAGAAAACTCTTTAAAGTGTAGGTTATTTTGTTTGATTTAAAAAAAAATGAATTAAAATAGTTTAAAATTGTGGAAGTGATAATAAAAATGTATTTAACGGAAAGATATATCGAGCATATTGGTGCTGCAGTTTTTGGATAATTTTTTCAAGCATATTAGCTTTAAAATTATAGGTTTCGGTCCTGGTAAGTCTTCTTCTAGACTCATCTACAATGAGTCTACTCTACAGCTAAGAGTAAAAAAAATTCAGCTCGACAGCATTACTATATCATTCACAAATGGTTTCTAACGTATTAATGTAAGTACCGTAGACCTAAAAATTAATATACATTCGTGATCTGTTTGACGGTGGAAATCAACTAAACATGTTTGCCGAAACGAATTGATCTAGCCATGTACTTTTGATAACATCTGCACTTTTGTGCTATCAAAATTTTTGATATCCTGCTGATACATTCCGTTATTTTTGTTTCAAGATTTTGAAATATTGAAACCGATATGCCACGCCCAATTTTGGGGATTTTTCGTATAAAAATCCACCGTCCCTTGTATGTTTATACATATATAAAAAATTTCTTTAATTAAGTTAATTTCAGTGTGAAACTTGAAATGGTGGCTTCTTAAATAAGGCCGCTTCACATACATATAACGTGTGTGCCCAATTTTTGGAGTACATAGTTGCCAGAAGTAATAAACTCATTTTTAATCTATTAATAAGGAAAAAGATATGTCTCGTTCGAAACAGTACACTAAAGAAAATTTTCTACTTAAAGCAGATTTAAATACGATTTAAAGAAACATAGACTAAAAAAATCTTCCAAAATGCACAGATTTTTAAAGTTTCAGAAAAGCTGTCGAAAGGCATTTCTACAATATTTTATGGCAATATAAACTTTATTTCCGCTTATAACTTAGAAACAACTTTTGCAGTTAATATAGTGTTACTGTAGTTCAACACAAGACTCCAAATATGAAAACAATATATATAATATTTTACAGTGTTTCTCTTCCTATTAAAGGCTGAGTTGTATCACATTCGGCTCCATGGTAATGCCCAAATCTGCTGATATAGAGTTTGAAAATTCAGTTCGGTATTTATTGTAAAAAATACATCAAAGCCTAATAAATTATAATTTTCATAAACTACTTTGTTACAAATTTTTATGCAAACAAAATTGGAGGAAACTCAAGTCCTACTAAGAAGAAATATGTCGTTTGCTGGAACAAAAATTAATCGCTACCTAATTCTCAATTTTGAGTGATTTTCTATGCAAATATCTAATAGAATATTTGTTAAACAGAATATATCAAAATTGTTATCACTAGAAATAGTGCTGCCAACTTAAAATTCAAAGTTCTAAAAAAAAAACAGTCTTCATACAGGCTTGTCCGTCCGGCAGTCTGTTTGAAGAACGACTTTTTCGTGACTATAAAAGCTAGAGTCTTCAAATTTAAATATTTAGATATTTCTATTCTTACATCAAATAAAGTGTATCAAATGAACGGATTAACTCCTTTATAAGCTAGCTCCACATAGCGCCATTTATCGGATTTTTTTCTTTCCATTAGGCTAGAAACGATAACAAATTTATATAAGTCACCAATTCTAATAAAATATTCCATGTGTATCCAGTTCAGAACGATGTCAGCATTAAAATCTATAGCTCGTATCTCTTTGAATTATAGATTTTTATGCACAGCAGGCAGAAAGTATCTCAAACTAAACCGATAATATTCTAAATCGAAGTTTTTGAACTTTTAAAAATCTTTTGTTTTACCATTTTTGCACTATATAATTCCTAAAACTACTTTTTGAAACAATCTTGTTCTCTCTTATGGTTTGTGATCGATCAAAGACCATTGAAGTAGCAAGATGAGTAACGGTCAAATACTTGAATATAAGACAATTACTAAATTTCGTACACAGAATGACCGCGAAAGTATTGTATGTAATATAATTTGAATTTAGTGTAAGTGCTGAAATATTTACAGCGCTTTAAAAAAATATTTTACTGGTGACAACCCGATTATCTGACGCAGAGTTCTGTCTGCAAAAATCTGGTGTATTTGCCTAAGACTTCCAGTGTTGCACTCTAGGTACATACTACAACATCCAGACCAGAGAATATCTTGTCAGACCATTTAATGGTGAAGTTATCATCAATTGTTCCTGTTCCTCATTTCGTTATCTAGCATGGACAATAAGGATGTACACTAGTCAGCTGAATATCTGACCTGGCTTTGCTTAGTACCGTTGAAAGTTCTGTTTAAATGCGAGATCGTTATTACAGCTACATGCTAGTCAAATATTTTGGCACTTATTTGTGCAGTAGGAAGTGGTCATAAGTTTGTTCATAAGCTCGGGAAACATTTAATGTGTTTGTTAGGAGACCTGAACTGGTACAGGGCCTCTTACAGTCGGTTACGCCTGAACGTATTTTCTTACTTGTTTAGTTTGCGTTTGTTTTCCATAGAAGCTTACCTTTGAGTTTAATTTCTTTTGTTCTTTGTAAAATATGGGAAGGTAAAAGGAGAATCAAAATGTCACCACACATTTCATGGTTTTATATTGAAGGAGAAAAAACCCTAACACCGCTTTGCCCATGAACCATTGAACACACAGTATTTTAATTTGGCTTCAATGCAGTATCAAAATGCAGTATCTCACACTAGCTTTCGGAACTTTCTTGACCAACAATACAAAGAAAATTAAAATATTTTTGGTGATAATCAATCTTCAAATATTGCCAGACAACGTGTTGCAGTGTGCTAATATTTATGCATTATAACACAAAGGTTCCGGATACGAATCATGGTTGGTACATGTTTGCCAGATACAACTTTGAAAAAAAATATTTTATCGATCCTACTGTAGCAATTCTGCATCAAACTACTTTTAACCTGTTCGCCTGAAAGTCACCTACGCAGACTATACATTTTAGAACAGTGTTAAATCATTTGAATGGACTTAAATTATTTTAAATAATCTTAAATTTTAAAATATTTTAAATCTACTTTATAGCTGAGAGGCATTAATCGGCTTATAAAATACATAAATAATGCTTACCTGCTCTTAAGCTATCTGCGCGCCTTTATTATGAAAACATTCTACAATACGGCGTAAATGATCCACAAGAAGAACAGTAATATGACCAAGATGCCGAAAGTTGACAAGAGATTCTGACCTTCAGACATTTTTGAAACTGAAAATAAAAATAAAAAAGAAATAAATAAAATAAATTAATGAATTGGAAATTTAAAGAATTAAAAATAAATTAATTAATAATAAAATTAAATATTTATCAAAAGAAAAAAACTAAATAAATTAAATATTGTAATACAATTCTAATAAAAAGAAAATAAATTAAATATTAATAAATGTTATGTTCCGAATTTCACTATCGACAAAACTTAGGAAAACAAAATTATTAAAATGGTTCGATCGATGTAAGTTTAAAATTACTTGGATTGTGTAATAAGATTTTTTGTTCTTATTAATTTGATTCAATTAAATAATCCAACTAAGTTCTTTCTAAAATCTTCACAAAAAAAAAAAAAAAAAGACAGAAAGAGGCTTGCTTAAATAATTATATTTTTTTCACTAAAATTTTTTAAACAATTTCTTGTTTCTTCAAAATATTTAATTGTAAAATGTTTAAATAAATCAATATCAAGAGTCAAAATAACAAAAATCAACACATTTATATAACAAAATAATTTAAAAAAATTAATTAATTATCTTTCAACGCATGTTCATACAAAAAAACATAAACATTTATCAAACGAACAATATTTATATCTATAGCATATATTAGATAATATATATATATATATTTTTTTTTAATTAATATTTTTTTTATATAACAATTTAAAAATTATTTTTTTTTTTTTGTTTATTAATGTGCTGTTGTAGTATTTTTAGGAATTTTTTTAAAGTGATTTTATTTTATTTTTTATTTGATTTTAAATTTTTTAAAACAAACATTTTTTATTGAGCAATTAAAATTGACTTCAAAATAAAATTATTGAATTCTTGAAAAGCGCACAAATTATTTTATTTTTTTTTTTCAAAAACTAATTCCAGCAACGAAGAATCAATTTGGTAAGAAGCCAAATAATATTTTAAATAAGACACAGTTTTTTTATTTTTTATATATTTCAAGTGATTTCTGCACTTTTTTACTTAATAGAAATATTTCATTTTGGAATAAATTGCACCTTTTTAAGAACTTTTTTGCTGTTGCTGCTAGATTTATTATCGAAGCGTGTTGCGCTGCTACTGACTATCGCAAGTCTTTGGTTGTACTGAACTCAAAAAATCGATATATATCGCGCACACTTTACCGTTTCAGCAAAAGTCGGTTGAAGGAACTTGGCTGAGAACAAAACTATATACAGACATACCATACAACTATATATGCTGCTATAGCGAAAGAGCAAACAAGAAAATTGTACGAAAATACTTAAAACCAAACACACGACAAACATTAACGAAAAAATTAATGCGAATGGTATATAAGTTGCACAGGAAAATAGAAAAATATCAACTAATAAATAAATAGCAAGAAGACAAGTGACAACTGAACAAAAACAAAACAAAAAAAAAACAGAAAAAATTAGAAATATTCCATGAGTAAAAGTTTCAACGAAAAACTAAAGATTATGCTTTGGTCCGGCAGTTGAAATGAGATGCCACTAGTCTATAGTGTACCATCCAACATAATATAATACATATATATCTTAAAGATCACTTTGGATATGTATGTATATATTTCAAACAATAAATAAAAAAACAAAAGAAAACCCACATCGAAAATAAATAAAATAAATTTATAACTTTTTTACGTTTGACAGTTGTTTATTACGAAGTATCTTAAGCGCCTAATAGTGCACATATATACAGGGTGTGTAAACAAAGTATCGGAAAGATGAAGATGTTCAAAATTATTCTTATCAATCATAATTTCATCTGCTTTCATTTGAACACTTAAACACCACTCAGACTTCAAAACATTATGCCGACATTCACCATTCCTTCATGCCTTCTTAGAAGATTTTGTCTCACTTAATTGCTGATTTTTTGTAACAGTCTGTCACTACGAAACACATGTTGAATCATATCCAACGTCTGTCTAGCCGATTTTCCAAAACCAATGCAGTATATAATCGCGTAAATCGGCTGCCCAAGAGATCATACAATTTTGAAACTTGCACCAAACCACACGAAAATGTGTCCTAAATCAAGGCTTTCAGGTGTGTCATATATTTTAAAATATTTTTGGCAAAACGATTGATTTGAGATCCAACTTTTTGGTTTCCATTGAATTCATTTGTACCCTACAAAAAAGTTGCCGTATTTCAACTTTGCGCAGGTTCCTTTAACGCCTTAAGCGTCTTTTCTCGGAGTTCCAACTTGAATCATAGGAACAGTAAAAAGTCACACATACAAATGTCAGATGAATACGGATGTCTTGGCGTCACTTTAGTCAAATTGTCGTGAAAAAGATTGGAACTTCTGAATGAAATAAAATAATCTTAGCACAAATCGCAGTTTAGCTTATTTTGTAACCAATACTTCAGTTATCTCCCTGTTGAACATACATTAATTTTCTGCTACATTTTTCTTTTCCATGACCCGAACTTTTTCATTATTCGTAGCCTGTGTTTTGGGCTTTATTATATTCAGTTAGGCTTACTATTAAATTTTCGACTTTTCAACCTCGACTAAAAAATTAATTTGATAACATATCAGTCTAGCTATGTCCGTCTGTCTGTGTATTGTTTGTAAATTTTTCTATTTTTTTATAAATATTTGAAATATCTTGTTGAACTTATTAATTGAGATCCATATTTATATGCCACAACCATTTTGTGGGGTACTCCTCATACAAACCCACCGAAAAACTTCTTTAGTTAAGTCAATATCAATAGCTTATGAATGCCCATTTCACATACATATAATAATAAACGTGTCTCCCTATCTGTATAACTGCTTAAAGGCGTGTCTCTACAATTTTTGGAGTAACATCCCACGCAGCGCTTATGAGTAGTTTTATGAAAAACTTATTTAGTTAGGTCTATATTAGCTTAAAATCCGATATAATACCTTTCTTTGGACGCCCGTTTCGTATACTTATAATAGTAAGCGTGTCTTCCCACTTTTTGGAGTAGTCTCCATACAAACCTACCGCCCACTTATGGTATTTTTTATGAAAAACTTTATTAGTTAAGTCAATATCAGCGTAAAAGTCTATATGATGTCTTCTTATGGACGCCCGATGTTAGACAATGACACATAGCTCAGACTGCTGGAGATTCTTCTTCAATATTTGAAGCACTGTTATTCATACAAGTTATGGATGCCAAAGGAGCTCCTCAAAAAACATTAATAATGTTTTGAAGTGGGAGGACACAGTTTTTTAAATTTTCTTTCGAACGACCATTTTAATCATTTTGGAGTTTTGGAACAAGGGTTTTTAAATAGCTTATAGCTTGTAGAACATTCAGAGCTTTATTCTTCCGCAGAGGTTTGCATGCCCTGAATTCATGGAATAATTTTTGGGTGTATCTCACTCGCGTTTTTGATCATCTTCTTTACCAATCTAATAGAATTTCTTCCAAAATATTTTCTAGTCTTGAACTACGAGCACAAATTTGAGATTATGGATGTCGAGGCAACTCTTTATTAAATTTATATTCATTCTTGACAAACCTGCTGGATGTATCATTTGAATTGGATGGAACTTCTGCCATTCTAATTTTAATTCAATAAAAGTCGGTTATAAATTTGATTTATAAAACCCCATTTTGTTTGACCGATAGTCTTTCTACACACCTTGTATAAATCGCCGAAAATTCTTTTTTAAAAAATAGCGCTATATAATGAGCACACAAAACGCAAATTAAGCAAACATTTTCATATAAAAACGAAATTCGAAGAGGAATTTGTCTTCAATAATACACTGGCGTCTATTTTTTGTTTGTAGCGTCGTCGGCTTTGAAAATAGAATTGCAATTCGCAACTTTGGTATTTAACTTTTAATTTATTGGATAAGAATGTCAACAGTGGGATTTAAATTTGCTTACAGGAAGAACAGTGGCACGGATAGTTTTTTTTGGCATGTGGGATGTATCATAACGAAGGAAAATTAAAAGAATAGAAGACAATATACATACTCATAAGCAACCCGACAAGACGAGTATTAAGAACTAATCGTCTCCGTTAAAACATCCATACCTCCATCTATACAAAAGACTGTTTTTTAGAGACTATATGATTTGGAGACAATATAGACCCATTTTTGCTTTTCTCATTGTTCTGAATTTTTATAGGCTCATGAAGCATCAATCCCCTTCATCAACCCTTAAATACGGCACTGATATACTGCTTAAAATATATTTTCCAACGACGGCATGAAAATATTTTCTAAATAACTGAAAACAGTTTTTTTTTCTTCGTGGACATAATTTTAAAGTATGTAATTTTGAGGAAATCTTTTGGAACTAGTTGTATCTGCTCATATTTATTTAAAAGCGCGCTAATGAAAAATCGTTATCGATTACCTATAATCATTCATTATATTTAAAATAAATGAACTGAAGTGATGCTTGCTCGACTGTAAAAAATGCTTCACCCAGTCGATTTGTGTACATCCCATATTTTTAAATCTGCTCCAAAAGAGTAGAAGCAGGAGCACAAAAAAACACTTAAGGAGACAGAATAGCCACTGTTCGCGTGTAAAATACCCCGAAGAGGGTCCAAATATATCAGAATTAAATTATAATACACTTTGCTTTTTTTCGAGTGAGCCTCGAGCCTTCTAAGCTAAACCTAAACGTGGGCTGTGGGGCTTACCCTAAAATAAGGGATGAGAAATAGATCTAAATAGTACATTTATATGAAACAGCTGTCAATAAAAGTAGTAGATTTGCATGGAGCCTATGCCAAAAAAGACGCATGACACCCAAGTCACCGTACCATTTTTTAATTATTATTATTAACTACACATCATTATTATTTTAACTACACATCAGCTTTCGGGATTAGGACATCATAGTCGCTGTACAGCTTAAACAAAAATTGCCTAAACTCGACAGTCGTGAAATATATTGCCACATCACAGCAATTGCCAATAGAGTGTTTAATCTAGTTAATAAAAAAATCCTTATCAATTTTGAATCCTATCCATAAACGATTTTGGGAAAACGGAACGCCAAAATGGCGAACATTAATAGAACGAGTTGCCTTGTCGAGCGGATCACTGCGGTTTTTGAAGATTATTCGAAGTATTTTAATTCCTTCATAGTTCCAATATAATTTTAACTTGAAGCTGAAGAATTGTCTTCATTGTCGAAAGGTAGTTCTTGTACCGAACGCGTGTTTCCGTTTCTGGTGTTTATTCGCGTTACTAGCCCAAAGCAACCTATGCATTTCAAAAACACCTGGAGGCTAGATTTTAGCCTTTTGACTTCCACCTCTCGAATCCACAGAAAACGCGTCCAAAGAGCACTGCACAGCTAACCTTTCCAGTTACTCCCATCTCACGCAGTTCCAGCCTCAAAGAATTAAAGAACAGAAAGGCCACAGTCTTGATTTTCAATGCAGTATTTGCAAGTTTTCTATGGATGATCCATAGACTCTGTAGACTTATACCAACACATCAGTATGCTAAAGTCTATCGCAAAAAGGTTTAAGATATGCCAACTGACGAGAGTTTTGGCGATCGACGAGATCAGCCAAAGGTTATGATCCTTTTCAGTTTGAGTTTAGGAAATGCCACGAAATCTCTGAGTTTTAAATAATGTAGTTAACTATATTCTGGACGGATTACAGGTGAAGAAGCTATATATTTCTTAACCTGTAATCCATCCAGAATATAATTAACTACACTATTCAAAACTCAGAGGTCAGAGGCCGGTATAAAAAACTATTGACAGAGAATTGCATGATGACATACTCTGAAAATGAAAATGCCTCCGTCTACCTAAGCTGTTCTCTCTGTTGCGCATAACAGTGACCGACACGATTTTCTCAATATTCCACATAGTGTACTAGATCCCACTTCGTATACTCATTCCATTTGAAATATGCACTCAGAGCACACCAACCCGATAGAGCAACCTCAATGCAACAATCGCTCCTGAAATATTGACATGAAAGGGATGATTGTCCTGGGGTTTTGACTTGTTTTGCTAAACAAGCGTCACGCTTTTGGAATCCACATTAATTCAGACGGGAAATCCTCATGTTTCAGAACATATAAACTGGGCTAACTCTTCAGAAGCACAAACAATACTGGTGTTATAGGCTTATGTTAGGTCGGGCAATGAAGTCTGCGACATCCTTACACCAAGGCGCTCCTGTTGTGTAGTAAAAATGAAGAGATCTAGAAGTTGAAGATGCTTTTTGTCCTTCTTTGCTATACTTCATGTCTAAAGATGTTTAACGCGCCATTTTATGTCTGAAATATAACAGAACAAGATACTGTAATACTTTCACGAATAATAAACTTTCCAAACTTCAACAAACCTTTGAGATGAACTAAGAACTAAAATAGAGTAGTGACTTTCTATGATCCTATTTCTAGCCGCGCTCGAAGAGTATGTAGCCAGTTGTCAAGCAATTAATCGTATCGAATAAATGAATCGATTAAACGGTGTAATATATTCGATTTAATCAATATAACCTATCGATTATAACGATTTAAACTTTTTATGGTGCGTTACCAACAAAATATTAAATTTAATATACATTAGTTAGTTAATATGTAGTGTATACTAAATAACAAAAAATTAGCTACACTTGAAAAATTTAAAATCGCATAAAATTGTTATTCTTCATTAAAAAAAAGCATCGTATATAGAAATAATTATTTTTCATATTTTCTCAAGTATTGTTTATCTTAATGCAGAGAAATCTTTTGTTATTTTTGTCCAAAATCATATTGAAAACAACAACTCATGATCGAACAGAACAAACAAAAGAATATTCTTAATGCGCAGCAAGCGGTCAGCTCAGCCAGGCAGGCAGGGTACCATGCGGCATTCTTCAGTTACAAAGAAACGCAATTTTCTTTCAATTTGTACGAAGATTTGCCTGCCTGCCTGCTGCCTGACAACGCCAACGACCCTAAATACATTTGACACTCAAAGACATATGTGTGACTGATGTTGCTGCTTACGAGATGTTTTTTCGTTTCGTTTTTCCAAAGCAAATCTTTTTTAAGCAAATTGATTTAATGACAGATGCCAGCGATTGCTTTCGTCAAGGCATGACCAACCAACCAAATGCATGAATTATTCGTGTCTTCATGAATTTGGTTCGGACAGCTTCCAAAAAAAAAAAGATATTGAGCAACGAATGCTAATTAGTGGGTCATACAAGTGTAGATCTCTATTAAAAGCAGAAAAACATAGCATTTACAAGAAACAGCTTTCCATGTATTTATGTATATTTAGGATAAATTATATGTATTTTTAGGTAGTAAACAATATAGTTACAATTGTAGTTCCATGATGAAAATTAGTTTTAACATTGAGTGAGCTTTATATAAATTTATTAATTCATGTTTACTAAACGTAGTACTTTTCGTGGAATTGTCAGAGTGTGCTCTCCTGCTTTGATTGGCTTTGTTACACATTTATGTTTAATATTTATAATTCTTTTCTTTATTTTCTTCTTTTTTCTTTTTTTGTTTTTGTAATACGAACATGATGCGTTTTTTAGCGCCCACAATTTTTCTATATAATGAATGAATTTCGATTTATTTCTCTTTCATATTTATTCTTTGTAATGCAGAAATTGTGTCAAAGGCATCTAGTCTTCGTTGTCCGAATACCATGACAAACGCTCTTCGTAAAACTTGATCACCATCTGAGGTATTTTAATGTTTGCGGTGGCGGATGGTATCATTTCAGCCTGATCTACGCCTTTAAATTGAATCAAAAACGTCAGGTTTCCGTGATTGTCTGATGCGCCGAGAATTTTCTCGGCCACCAGACCCTTGTCAAATCCATTGACAGCGTTGACATTACTATCGCCTACTGATTCATTGTCGGTTTCGGAACGATGGGAATCGTGGCGTTTGCTAGTGCTGCCTGAAAATATGAAAAAAAAAAATTAGATTTTTAATATATATTTCTATAAATTTACTTATTGGTTAATAATTTTAGTTAATAGATTTTTTTAAGTAGTTGCAATGGCGTACAGTGTATAAATAGCTGATTCATCAATAGATCATTGTATCTGCTTGAGAAGTATGAAATTTGCTTAACAAATTTAAGTTCTTTTTGTAAGGTTGAGTTGTAAACATACGAAACACAACCACTTATAAGACGCAGAACTTTGTTTTGAAGGCGTTTGAAAAATCCGTAACTTCATAATTTTCTTATAGACTGTCCTTTTGTTGCGCAGCTAAATTTTAGATGGCTTGCGCATTGGAAGATCCCCTGGAAATACGGAATACAAGTACCAAGGCACTACTCTGCGGTACCCCAACTAAGACTGGACAAGACACACCCTTCTTCTTTTCTGCTCGCCAAATTGAGAGGCTTAAAACGCTAGGCTAGATGCAAAGGCGTTGGGTTGTTCTTCATCGGACCGGCTTAATGTGTCATTAACGTTCATTATTGGTACGTGCCGAAATAGTGGGATTCTTTATTGAAAAGGAAGCATCACTCACTACTGGTGTTCATTCTTTCCAGCACATGGTCGAATAACCTAGTTCATTGCTTCTGAAGAGATATTTAATGTTTTTCAGACTTGTCCTAAGAGGATGTTGTGCATGCATGTACATTTTATGCAACTGTCTAAGGATAGACTTAAAGTGCCAGATGACGTGCGATGGGATCACTATGTGATGCAGGTGCGGTCCTAAACAGAGGCATTATGAATTTTACGTGAAAATATTTCCAAAGTCAATTTCTTCACCGGATTAAATTTCTTCTGAAAAGCGGAGAAGCTTGTGTTTCGATTTATAAACCTCTTAACTGTTGAAAATGTGACGTGATCTGCGTCCAAGGTAATAAGCGGTAGGTGGTCGGAGTTTAGGTCAGATTAACATGAGTAACGCATCAGTATATGGCAAAGTCCATGCAACTAGACAAGTTGTTTGCACGGCAGGGATATTATGTGGGAGCACCCATGGCCAACACTTTAATACGGAAAGTTTTGAAGAGGTCTTTTACTCGAGTTTCGTAAACTTTGCTAAACCCTCTAACCCTATTGTTCCTTATATTTCTACTAAACAACGTTTTTTTTCATACAAAAAATCAAAAACTAGTGGCCGGTTTGTATGGAGTCTTGCTCTTACAGAGTGAACGAAACGATGAAGAATTGCTAAGCTAACAAAAACCGATGAATCATGCAACTTACAGTCAAAGCCGATGCATCGAGAATACGAGATTACATTTCTTTACATACAACCCCAACCAGTGATGCACAAATTCAATACACAAACATATACTCCTAAAGCAAGTTCAACCATAGTCCGATGATTCATTTACCAAATAAACAACTGCATGACTCACTGCTGTGCACAGAAAATAAAGAAACAGGATAGGAAGCAAAATTTGACGACGAGATAATTATTTCAGTTTATTTGGTACAGTTGTGTACAATGGCCACCCACAGAGACGAAGGCCTTGGTTCCTTCTCGCACGCTATCATCATTTTTTTTTTTTTGACGTTCTGAGAGAATGGAGAATTTTTTCTTCAGTTTTGTAGAAAACTTTGTCCACCTGGGAAAGGAAAGAAACCGCACCATCGCACTAGATACTACTTTGGGCTCAGCAAGCAAATTAGAAGTTGCGCCCTTTTCCAAATGGCGAAAACTTATAAAACACTAATAATCTCGGTCCTGCTCTATTACACAGAAGCATGGAACCTGAAAAAATGGGATGAAAACGCTTTGACAGTTTTCGAGAAACAGATACTTTATAAGGTTTTTGGATCCACTATTCGATGAGGTTAGCATAGTCCTGCGCAGAAAATTCCTGCACTGGACAATAACAAACCTTTAGTACGCATGGGGGGACCCAAACTAAATTGATGGAAGACAAAATAGAAGAGGCTTAAGCACACTTTGGTTTGACCAGATATGGAGAACTCTTTGAGTACTTAGCAAGAACAACAACTAGCGTTAGCGCGCAATAGATTACAGAAGCTGTTGTACCTTTTTTAGTATGGCTAGTGATCGTTGACAAAATTAAATAATGACGGATGACTGACTTAAAATCTAAACAATTTGACAAGATATGAAAACCAAGTTTATGATTCCCAAATGGAGCCTATGTCCTCTTTAGAATCTAAATACCCACAGGTCGTTAGGGTAAAGACGCTTGAGGCTTTACCTCAAATATGCGTTGTAGCCAGAGCAGATTCACAGAGCCTGTTCACATGACTGCTTTGCCGGCTTGTGTGACGGTTGATCTGCTCACAAATAATATCAATTAGTTTTGAATCAATAAAGTATTATCCGATAAATGCTTAGTCTTCAAATTTGAAGCCCTAAATAATCTACAACATCGAAACGTGTATAAAACACTTTATATTACTAATTAAAAACGATTATTGTACTTTGAAAAAAAAAAATTTATATTACTTACTTTCATTTTTTTCATCGGATTTGCGTTTGCCGGATGTACTAGTACGACCTGTTGTTTCCTTGACTTTAGTGCTACTGCCAGGACGAGCAGCTACTTTGCTGGTTGAAGCTGTGGCCTATATTTGAAATAAAAAAAGGTTAATATTTAATGAAACAATTCACAAAAAAAATTGTAATCGTACTATATCACCTATAGAGCCCTAATATATGCATTAAATTGGACGAGCTAAGTGATACACTGAACAAATAAAACATACGAGATCTGTGCGCCTTGTTAGGTCACACTGTTGCTAAACATTATTGCACATCCTTGAGTTTCTCCCTTTGCTTTCTTGCCGAGAATCAAGACAATGTTCCGAAATAGGCCTATAATACGGGCAAATGAAACGAGGGATACAGTCCAAAAATTAATAGCTCATGGAAAAATAGGTATAGCAACTTAGTTATTCTAACAAAGTGAGATTTTGAGCATTAGATCATGGATATTTCATTGTTTTCTGAATTTGAATGTATTATATGGCTCTGTTTGCCAGGTCAATTGTGTGAATTCTACGGAGCCGTCTCTTTATTCTAACTCCACATCACTTGCGCCACCTGAGTAGGTGCCTAGCTAGCACGTTTCGATAATTTTTAAGAAGCTCCATGTACGTCGCTGCTTGCCGGTTAAGTACATTGCCAATTTTGGGAAAATTTAAGTCCCTTTCAATTTTAGCCGTTCTCATGTACGCCAGAGAAGCTGCGAACCCTGATCTTGCCAAGGCGCGATTAAGCAACAATACCATATTCTTACATTCCGTAGCGCCATGTTGGTGGCGTTTTAAAAGTTTGTCATCTATTCAGATATACCCCCAGGTATTGATTTTCGTACCAAAGCAATGTATAGTGCTGTACTTCGATTTGGATGCATTTGACATATTTTACAAGGATCGACGGATATACACCGAAATTGACAATTTTAGCAAAATATTAAATACTAAACTAAATTCTTACAAAAACTCAATACATGGCACTAGTTTGTATAAGGCTTAACAACCCGTAGAGTAATTAATTCAGAGCAATTTGAGATACCATATATCCAGACTAAAACCGCTTATAAACTTCAATATCGGACAGCCAAACGAATATGTCTATTTCGACTTAGCATTTCAATATGTGTTTACTGTATGGCTTTATATACAAATAATAATAGTAAAGGCATAGGGGGTCAGAAAAAGATGATTTTAAAAAAAAGAGGGTGCACTGTACATAAACAAACAATGTTGATGGTGCGTCCTGTACCTGTCTACATAGTTCATGACTTTAGTATCATTCCCTCCACGCTCGTGCCGTAAAGCACAAAAACAATACATTACTTCATATATAAACTTTGGTACAGGTTAAATTTTATATATCAATACTTCTGTAACGTACTGCATATATCTAAACATATGTGTAGCACACTACTGCTTCCGTTTTATCTAAAATATTGTCATAAGGACATACCTCATCCTTGCGTGCTGCTTCATACACGGCAATCAAATCCTGGCAATCTAAATTGGCTTCTGGTTCCCAGGTGTTTTCTGAATCAGGATAGCCCTTCCATTTCAAAAGATATTCAACCTAAAAAACAAAAAACATTTAAAACAAAAAACCAAACAACCGCAAAATTCAATTTGTTTGGCGCAATTTTCAATGACGTCGCTGTTTATTGCACGCCGGCACCGACGCAACGCTACCAACACATACATACCTTGCCCTTACGCACGCGACGATCAACAACGCGTTCCACTGCGTACTCCTCCTCCTCCTCTGAGATATCATCGGAATTGTTTTCGTTCTTACCCATTTTATATTATAATTTTCGCTATAAAAAATAAAAAAAAAAAAAAATTAAATTAACAAAGCCGGCCACACGACCTATACAACATGCACACACACAGATAAAAAATCGTCGTTTTTTTTTCTTTTAACGCGTGTTGTACGGTAAATTGTTAAACTTTAAACTATATGAGCAATTATTGTTAAATATAACAATAAACTATATGTAGAACTACAATTTAATGCACAAGCGTCTACCGCTTAACACTAACCGTGACTTTTAGGAACAACTACTCCGTTCAAGCTTGAAAATATTTAATAAAACCGAAATGCAACGAAAGCAAGCCGAAATGCGCCTTTGCGAAGCGTCTCAGTGATTCGCAATTTTTGTTGGTGCATGAAAAATCAGTTTTGTATAGTTATTTAGTGTTGTAAAATCACGCAATTTGTACAGATTTTTCTGTACAGCTGCGGTATTGCTTAAAATATTTATTTAAAATAATTTTAATACTCTGCATTATGTGAGAATGGTATTATAATTTAATGTAAATTTAAAAAAGTAAAATACTGTTTTGCAGAAAGGTAGCAGCAATTTTTAGTAAACTATTGTTAGAGAAGGATGTGTAGAATTTTTTAAAGAAAGTTTCCTTATGGATTGTGAAAAGAAGTAACACCTTCGAGAAGGACAATGCCGCTAGAACAGGGTGTCGCCATAGCACTGTACACTCTGCGTTAATCGATGGAAGCATTCTGTTTGGCGTCACAACTACCATTGTTTCCAATGGTGTAGTGGATAATATTTTTTGTTATAAGAGAAAGTCATTAGCTTAAACTGCAAAAATATATTAATATTATTAAAGAAATTTATATATCAAAGATAAATCTTACTTGGTAGCACTGGCAAAGTTCTGCGAGTTTCCAGCACTATAATTTTTTTTTGTCATTTTATTACAAAAATGTACTTTAAAATACGACTCTGACTAAATTTTCTGTACAGCTGTATTTTATATACGTGTGAGCAGTTCAGCAAATATATAGTACAATGGCGCCAAAAAGCAATGAAACAAATGAAAAAAATGTTTATCTTTGTTTTCGTATACAAAATATAAAAGACATATGAAAATTCTGTGACGTATTGTCTTAACTTGCAAGTTCGTTACTGTACGACTTCGCCGTTAAATTAGTGCGACCAGCACGCAAATCATTTGCAATTGCTTACTGTTTTCGAATTACATGCTAATGCGTAAACTTCTCAGAAATGTTGAACAATCGCGTAGGGTCCTTATACACCTAACTGCTATTTTCCATATCTATGATCTTCACCAAAGCTAAGGGAACGACAGTTGCCTTTCTCACACTTTCCATCTGATTGGAGCTGTGTTAGCTTCAGGCTTCCTGCTATAGTTGCCGTCTCTAAAATTATGAATCAAATTTGTAATCTATAAGTTTTAAACTAAATTGCCTGGTTCCCTTGCATCCATGGCTTATGTATTAGTTCCCTTGCCAGATGAAGTAGTAGGGCAGCTGCAGCTGCTTTATCGGGATATTGGTTATTATAAAGAAGCCGGTGCCATATCTGCAGTGAACAGTATAAACTTCACCATGTAGTCACCCGTATGGTTTCCCAGAAGGGAGCGCGTCTTAATATTAGTGGCAATCAGCTCCACGTACGAGGTAAAGCTATATACAGACTTTGGCGGTCTAAACCAGATCCAATTCCTCGATCAGCACATCCAAACCTGATCGGCTGGCTTGCCGGTAGAGGTTCTATATGGCGATTCAACGAAAGAAAACGCTCTGTCTTCCTACCTGCCCGTTGGACTAACTGCCTAAATACCGCCTTCTGCTCGTACGTCTGTTCTGAACCAATTGATGCTCCAAATTAGTATGGTTTCGGGATATGGCTCATCCGGGTAGACGCTGTGATCAGGCCAGGCACACTACTTTTGCAAGTTCACTATCTTGTTTTCTGATTTTATAAGAGACCCAGACTACGATTTTGTTGGCTTAAATTGAATCATTTAGTTGGCAAAAGTTACGAAGATGCCGAGGATCCACCCGTTCAGAGCTGTGCGTAGCCGGACACGGCGAGTTAAAACAAGCGAGCGCACATTGCGACTGGTCTATTGTTTATATAACTCAACCTACCGTTTGACCGACTCTCAGCGCGGTTCTATAGAAGCCTTAATCAGGCTTCAGATGAGCGATTTAAATTGTGAACGAACATCTGAGCGCATCTCTTCCCAGTGCTCACCAAAATTGAATGAATTAGAGGAGTGTATGTCTAATTTCAGGTGAACTCATACACACCTTAAGCGTTCCTCAGTCTATCGCTTGCTAAGCTCTAGTGTGGCCAATTGATAACCTCAGCATTTCCAGACAGGAATATTCCTATTAGTCAGGATTTCTCATTTTCTGGTGGCGCCACATATTTGTGAGGACCTGCGATGCAAAGCGACATCTTTCATTGACATTCCTCTTAAAATTTCGTGCATTTGGAAAAGTGGTAAAACTTTTACCGAAACTCACGTCAATTCGAACAAGTTTATGGAAGAATTGTACATCTCGTACCACTATTTGCGACTGGTCGGAAAGACTTGAATGACGACGAACGTTCGAGCCGGCTGAAATCTTCAGTGAACGAAAAAAACATCATGAATTCATCAAAAATGAGCCGAAATCGTCATTGCGGTTCATGGAATCGGAATTGGGATTGTTCAAAGACACAATTCAGCGCATTTTGGTCCATCATTTCGGCTTCAAAAAAGTGTTTCACGATTTGTTCCGCAACAATTAAAATACGAGAAAAAGGCGCTTTGGATTCAACATTAACCATCATTAAATATGCCAAAAAAAAAGATCAAAACTTCCTTTTCAACATTGTTAATGGTGACGAGACATGGTGTTTTCAATACAACGCTGAAACCAAGCGTCAAAGTGCCGAATGGAAGCTGCCCGGTGAGTTAAAACCCAAAAAATCACATTTGGAAAAGTCAAAAGTGAAGACAATGTTGATTTATTTCTACGATTCGAAGGACACCTGACCAAACAATTAATGGGACATTCAAGCTTGGTATTATGAGGCGTTTGCTCCTTTGTATTCGGCCAGAATTTCACAAAGAAAGAAGTTGGCGTTTGTGGCACAATAATGCGCCATCGTATTGATCGACTCTTGTGACTGTCCATCAACCACTCTCCGCATTCATCTTATTTGGTACCATATGACATTTTTTCCGTTCGGCAAGCTGAAATTATCCATGAGAGGACGGTGCTATGCTGACGTGGATGCCAAAGTGCGTGCACCGACGTCGTAAAAGTCAATCCGGTCAACGAGCTAAAACACTCATTTGATATGTTATTGGGTCGAGCTAATAAGTGTATTCAGTCGGAGCGAGATTACTTTGAATAATAAAAAAAACAAGTACTCAAAAATCTAAAATATCCATTTTTAAGAGCATCAGAAATCTCTTTGTTCATACATACGGACAGACAGATATAGCTATATCGCGATTTAATAAAGAATATACATTATGGGATCTGGCATGCCATCTTCCGGATGTTATATACATTAACACAAAATTAATATATTGTTGACACTCCCTGGCGGGTTAATAAAACGAAAATACTAAAGTCAATGGAGATATGAAACTAAATGGGGATTATTCAAACATGATTTTAGTCTTGGAACGGTATATTGCTTCTGCACAATTTTCAAATAGTTTAGTTTTTCTATTTTAAATGCTTAAACGCAATGAAACAATTTTATTCGGTAATAGCTAATATATTTGCTTAGATTTAGCATTATTGCGTGGTACTCTGAAACGCAACAAACTTATGAGACTAATGATAAAAAACATGTTTGTATTACAAATGCTTCATTTCATTTTTCGTAAATTGTTTTCTTTTGTTTATGTTAGTTGCGCTATGAAAATTTGTTGTTGTTTTCTCGTTATTAATAAAGCCATAGAATGAGTTCTTGGAAAAATAGTTACACGTACAATTGCTGGTTGTGGTTTTTGTTACATTTCTGGATTTTTAAGTGTTTGTGTATACTTTGCTTTGCGCATCGCCTTCAAAAGTCGGTATAACGTTGGCGCAGATTCTGACGCTTAGCAACGTGACGCATCTGTATAGTAATAAAAAGGAAGTCATATGTTTAGTTACGTGTAATTTGATTAATATTTATGTTATATAACTACCAAACGTTCCTGACGCCTTTCGCGGTGTTTCTCGTAAACCATAAGCATCGTAGGACATTGTTGCCTTATGAAATCTTGCGTTTCCCAGAATAGGCCCGCACGTTCGGCATAGCGTATAAGAAATTCAACCTTTAAACAAAAAAAGAAAAGTATTAGATTTATATTAAATTATGTTTTTAAGCTATTAAAAACCTGATCGCCCTTGGTCTGCTTGCCCAGCACACATTGTACACCATTTTCAGGTAATAGATTTGCATAGAAATCTTCATCTTCGGACGAATCGGCTAATTGTGGTAAATCCTCGATATTTAATAGACCATCTTTAAGACGTTCACCCGTTTCTTCATTGGGACTAACAAATGTAAGCGGATGCTGCTTTAAGTAGTCTTCCGCTTCGGCTATAGTCTTTTCTAAATCGAATTCCTCCTCCTCTTCCTCCTCCTCTTCTTCACCATTCTCTGCATAATCTTGCTCAGCATCATCATCAATGTCTTCATCACCATCCATATCTATGTCCCCATCCAATGTACCACCAACAGCACCATCTCTATCATCGAGATTTGCTTGCGCTGTTGTTGTTTTCAGCTTTTTCTTCTTTACACGATTGCCGCCATCGTTCTCCTTGGCATCCGGATGAAAGCGTACTCTTTTCGAGCGTCCATCTTGCTCGTCCACTGAATCGCTGGCAGCACTCATGTTTAACAATGCACCGGCGCCGTCAACTTTTGCGCTGTCATCGTGCGTTGCTGTAGTATTTTGTTCATCTTCCTGCTTAATTGTGGCGGTTGTTGCTGTATCAGGCTCCTTTTCTTCAACTTCCCGCTTGATTGTAACTGTTGTTCTTGTTGTAGTATCAGGCGGCTCATTTTCTTCAACTTCCTGCTTGATTATTGTAATTGTTGTGGGTATTGCAGTATTCTCCTTTTCTTCGTCTGGTTCTGTTAGTGTGGTTTCCTTAAGATCCTTGGATATTTGTGTAACTTTTTTATCGAAATTTGTTGAGGCACTCTCAAGCGAGTCGGCGTCGTCTGGATCGACGGGCTCGAGTTTAATGCTGATGATATTGTGTGTGTTTGTTGCTATTGTTGGCGTTTCTGTTGTTGTTGCTGATGTGTTTATTGTTGTTGTTGCCGTCTTCGTCGGTGTCGTTGCAAATTGTGTAAATAATTTTGCACTTGGTGGACTAACTGCATCACCCGCTGCTCCGTCTTCAGTGTCAACAGCGTTGGCGGCATCGCCAACATTGTTACTGTCACTTGCATTTGTGTCAGTCTTTCGTTGTGTTATATTATTAGCTGCATCACTGTCCGCTTTTATTGGTTCCGCCGTCACCAGTTCACTGACACCATCACAGGCAGCGCTTCCGCTGCTGATGCACTTGCTGTCGTCCACAACGCATTTCTGCTGCAAGGATTTATCCAATGAATCATCACTTGACTTTGCATCCATGTACAGCAATTGTGGAGCAGTTTGCTACGTTATTAAATCGAAAATGTCTACGTTTATTGTTTTCTAAAAGCTGAACGCTCTTGCTTTGCAAATTGTTTAAAAACAGTCAGCTGTGCTGAAGGCGAACCAATACATGCGAATTCTAATGAAGTACTTAAGTACTTGATAGCCTACAGCGAAGTAATGTGAAAGCGAATAGACGCGTTTTTTTTGTTTTTTTGGGAAATGTTGGTTTGTATTTTTATATTATTTATTTATTTTAGGAATTCTGAAGAGTTGTCACTATATGTCAAATATAATGCATAACGATTTATGTCGCATATAACAATTTTTTATAAATTTTTGTTAAGTTATCTCTTTTATTAATTTTTGACCATGATGTATTTTAACATTCGAGGCAAATCGAAATAAAATAAACTTTTTATTTCTTATTTCGACCCTTTTACAGGCGTAAGACTTGCCGCTCTACACGTGTAAATAACCTTGAAGACGATCCTCGAAGAAGTTGGATGACCATTTCAACGAAACAGAGTTGCAATGGGATGAAATTGAGTTGTGGGTAAAGGTGCTGTATCTTTCGCGACTTTTATAAGGTTGGGCTCTAGACAAAATTTACCATTTCGTCAATGAAAAATGGCTATCGTGAGGTTCGCAACAAATGCTTAGAAAGAAGGCAATAAAAGCTTCGTGACCCATTAAGCTGATCTCTCTACAATTTTCTTGGATCCACAGGTTATCTTTTAAAATTCAATGCCTACATTCTGTTGAAGCGTGCTCTGTGAGAATAATGGAGAGATGTCGCCGCGGGTCGGAACATGGTAGTTAGTAGTACCAGATTTCAACACCTTAACATCCACAAGGCTACATGGCTGAGTCCTGATCAAATAACACGCATCCAAATTGATTCTGTTCGGAAGGCACGCATCGAGCTTGTTGGACGTGCGAACGTTATGTGGTCCCAACATTGACTCGGACCACTATCTTTTCACAGCCAATGTAGGAACTAGGTTCAGGGTGGAGCACGCCGCACGTTCCAACATGCAACGAAAGCTAGACGTCGGCAAACTGCAATCAGAACAAACCGCCGAAGCCTTCGCAAACACCGAAACCTCTCCGTCTTCTCGAGATATATGTAAGCAGTGGAAACATATCACCCACTCCATGGATAGGGCTGTCAAGCAGGTCATTGGTTATACAAAACCTGTGAAGAATTCTTGGTACGATGAGGAGTGTCGGAATGCTACTGCAGAGAAGAAGGCTTTCTATCAGCAAACTTTGCAGTCGGGAGCAATGCGAGCTGTTCGAGAGCGATTTCGGGAAAAACGGAGAGAGAAGAAACGCATTTTCAGACGCAAGAAAAATGAGCAAGAAAGGCGGGAGTTTGAGGATGTTGAGATGTTACGTGACAGAAATGAAGTTCGAAAATTTTAACAAAAGCTCAAGCGTTTCACCGAATGATTTATACCCGGAGTAATTTTGTGTAAAGTGGAAAGGGGAAATCTGGTTACAGATGCACAGGAATCACTGAGATTATGGAGAAGTCATTTTTCTAACCTACTTACAGGCGATGAAGCGCACAATACCGTCGATAGTGATATAACACCAGAACCACCAGGTTTTGATGACACTATTTTAGAGCCACTGGACTATAAAGAGGACGACCCGTTTATCAAAAAGCTGCGAAATAACAAAGCGGCAGGCTCTAATGGACTGCCAGCTGAGTTATTCAAGACCGGTGGCAAAGTGTTGGTAAGGAATATGCTCCAACTTTTATGCAAAATATGGAATGACTGGAATCTCAGTGTTCTCCGCGCTATCTTTAAGATAGGAGACCCCAATGTTTGCGCTAACTAACGCAGAATAAGTCTTCTTTCCAGCGGATATAAGCTTTTATAGCGCGTTTTGTGTAATAGGCTGAAGCCATATACGGATTCACTGATAGGACGCTTTCAGTTTGGTTTCAGCCACAAAGATCGACCAATGGCCAAATATTCACATGACGACCAGTCTTGGAAAAGATCCGTGAGTTTAACTAAGACACATATCACCTATTTTTCGACTTTAAAGCCGCTTTCTATACGCCGATACGATCGAAGTTTTTCGACGTCGAGTGTGCACACGGTAAACCGGCGAAGATCGTTTGTCTTTGCATGATGACGTCTCCGACCCCTGCGCTGTCGTGCGATTTTTTAAATCTTCTGATGGAATACTTCGTACGGCAGTACCCGTACATACATAATATGTCGTTCTCGATCTCCCAAAAGGAAGTGATGCTGCTCCCATACGCCGATGACATAGATATCATCGGAACGCAGGAACGGCGAATAAGACAGGTGTTCTCAGAGATTAGAAACAGTCTCGGCTCATGGGTCTAGCCGTGAATGAGGACAAGATTAAGTACTTGGTTTCTTCTCGCACTCCGTCATCGCGTCTTGGACGGTCAGTGACGATTGAGAATTTCAACTTCGGTGTTGTTGAAAACATCGTCTATCTTGGATCCGAGATAACCAGCAAAAACAACATCAGCCTGGAGATCAGGCGAAGAATCACGCGTGAAAATATATGCTATTTTGGGCTGAACAAGGAAATTAGAAGTCAAGCCATCTCTCGAAAGAAAAAAAAAACAAGATCTACAAGACGCTGATACTCCCGTTCCTACTGTATGGCGCAGAAGCATAGACCATGAATAAGTCAGATGAAACGGCGACGGTGACGAGTTTAGGTCCCGTATGAACCGAGAGCTGTATGAGCTATTCGATGAGGTTGAGATACTTGTAGTCCAGCGCATTATATTCCAGCGGCTGCACTCATTGGAATGGATGAAAGAGCTTCAGCACGGATAGTTTACATGGGGGCCCAAACTTGATTGCTGGACGACGTAATAGAGGACTACCGGGCACGCGTTGGAACAAATGGGGCGTGCGACAACAGCAGCTTGTGCGCATTCTTAATTGTGGCCATGACCGAAAAACTTCTGAGGGCTATCTAAGTAAGATAATCAGACCAAGAAATGCACGAACTTCCTCTTTGTTATTCGTCTTGTATGGCATCGACTTTGTCTGTTAATCAAGTAATCAAAATACTCGATACTATACTTCATTGGGCCACTGCCAAGCTGTCAGTATGTATACAACCCATCAACCAGGCGACCAAACTACTTTTTAATAACATATGAACTTGGCTGCTGAATACACTTTAAATTTTCAACAAAAATCAAATACAATTTGAAATACTTGTAGATTCCAATTAAATATCTTTATTTATGCTCAAAAATATATGCATATATAAACAAAACAATCTTCTATATTAGTTTCTCATATATGTATTATGTATGTATACCTAATTTTTACTTTTATTTTTTAAACTTTTTGCAAAATTTTTTTAACAATTTGGCAAATGTATATACGCAATTAGTTACTTATTTGGCATTCAATACTTTGGCAATGCGCAAAATGCATTTAGCTCAAATATTTTTGAAATTTTCTTTATACACAATTTGAAGTTTGTACAATTATACGATTTTATATTACAATATATATATAAAAAGTTGTTGATCTGTTTTTTTTTGTGCAAAAAACTGCTAAAATAAAAAGTGGAAATAAAAAAAAAAGCAGAAATACTAAATTGTGCGTTTTAAAAAACTGCAAAAAAGTGCAATAAACATTTTTCTTCTTCTTTATACATTTTTATTTTCAAACAATTGTTTTTTTTTTATTTTAACATTATGTATATTGCTAAATATCTAAGTTGAAATATTTTGTTTATAACTAATTTGATTTTTGTTTGTTTTGTTATTTATATATAGTTAAATTTTAACAATAATTAATTTTGATTTTATTTTTTTTTTATATTAAGTATAAGCACACAAATTGCGCTTTAAACTTAAATAAAAAAAAATTAAACAATTTGTTGCACCCAATTATATGCTAATGTTAGTAGTTTTCTGCTTGCTTAAAATATTAAATAATTAAAGTATATAAAATTAAATGCGTTGTGTGCTACTTGTTTGCAAACGCTTGTAGAAAAAATAAAAACAATTGAAATTAGCATTTTATGTTTTTCTTTGTACATTTCGTTCACTTTGTTAAGTTTATAAACGAAGGAAAAAAAAGAAAAAGTTCAAATTATTATTTTTTTTAACTTCAGTTAGTTTTAAGTTTCCATAGTTATATAAAATAGTTTTTATATCAAAGGCTTGTTACTAACATTTTTTCTGTTTTTCTTTTTTTTTTTTTACTAATTCAATATGGCCCCGCTATTCCACAAGTGTTTAGGTAGTATGATTAGTGTTGGCAATGCTGTGCGCACAAATGTTATAATTCGCAACAGCATTGTCAGACTGTTACTTATATAATCTATATATAACTTATTTACATGTAATAAACAAATAATATTTTAACAAAACCAATTATATATTTCTATTTTTTTATTTAAACTTAAGCACTAAATATATTATGAGAGAGTTCTTCTACTTCTTCATGTTTTGTTAGTTTAAATTGCATGTATCAAAAAGTTGACTACTCATTTTTTGTTTTTTGATTTATTTGCGCAAATATTGCATAAACATTTAAATTGTTTTTATTTGAGGTTATGTGTAATATACAATGTTTTATTTTTATCCTCTTTATAACTAATTTTAAGTTGCAGCTGTATATAATATTTTCTTTATATATTTTTTTATTATATAGTTTATATAACAAATAGTTATTTAAGTGCTAATTGTTGTTGTTTGTTTATATTATATTTGTAGTACCATTAATAAAGTTTTAATTTTTATCTTGTTTTTATTTATTTTTATCTGATATATTCGCGCTTTGAATTTACAATTATTTATAATCACAGTTCCCATATTATATAATTAATATTTAATTAATTTTTAATTAAAAATAATTTCGAAAATATTTGCAGCCAATTTTTTTTGAAATTGAAATTTTGTTTTTTCAAAAACTTAAAAAAAAATACACTTAAAATTTTAATTAATGTTAGTAACATTTTTTAAATCTAAAGAAAAAAATGCTAAAAACTAATAGTTAGAAAAGTAGTTGTGTGTGTGTGTGTGTAAACAACATAAAAATAAAATTTAAAGTTTTACTTCATCAAAAAATTAATTAATTAATTTAAACTATTTGCCTTATTTACGCGCCAGCACTTTGCCGGTCTTTGCATTGACAATAATCATTTTACGTTCGTTCGTTTGTTCCGGTTCTTCATTATTATTATTTCCGGCGTTACTGCTAGTAGATGCCGTATTACCACGTAATATGCGCCTACGCAGGCGATCACTTATATTATCGCTGCAAGGCGGCGCATTTGTTGTCTCCTTCTTGATACTAAGCGCACCATCATTTTTGTAGAGTATAATCTTGTTCGGACTGCGTTTCTTGGCAGCAGCTGTGCTTTCCGCCAATTCAACAGCATCAACATCATCATTAGGCGTATACTGACGCTTAGTAGTAATTTGTTGTTTATTGGTTTCATGTCTGGTGTTTTCATTAATAACTGTCTCCAGATTATTATTATGTTCTGGTACATGTTGTTGTGTCTCTTGCTTAACAATGCCAGCAGCAGTTGTCGAATTATTCGTTGGCTGCTGCTGCTTAACTTGCACATCATCATCATCCTCGTCATCCTCAAGCTCCTCGTCCACACTGATTTCCAAATTATTATAACTTGTATAAAATTCAACCGATTTTAGCTTCTCAGCAGCATTAAAATGTACCTCAGTATGCGCATCAATGTGTGCCTCTTCATCCGCGCTGTAGTCACAATGCGCACAAGTGTAAGCCAGCTTTTGCTTGGAGTTGCATATGTGCTGTTGTACATGTTGCGCATATGCTGCTTGTTCATGTGTCTCATACGGACAGTGCAGACAACGTTCCGGCTGTGGTGGTGTTTCACTGCTGGTGGAACTGGCGCTGCTGCTATTGCTGTTGCTACCATCAGCTGCCAAATCACTGGTCGCCACTGAGGCGCTTGTCGAAGGCAGGGAATTTGTTGTTTGTGCCTCCTCTGCATCTTCGTCGTCTAGTTCTTCATCAACATCATCGTGTACAACTTCACCGGTAGCTAATATTTGTGCTAGCGTTGCCTGTTGCTGCTGTACACCACCCAATTCAAGTTGCTGCTTTAATAAAGAATGATTATTATCAAAATTAGCTGCTGTTGGTGGTGTTGCTGTTCTTCCAGCTGTTATACGTTGTTGCTTCAATTGTACGCCCAGCTCATTGTCAACCACCCAAATAGCCTCAGGCATTTGATCTTTGGTGCATGTAATTTGTAATAGTTTCGGCGCTGGATGTGCTGCATCTTCTTTGCAATTCTTATACAGCTCATTGAATTTTTCTTGATAGTGTGTCATGTGCACGGCACGATGTAGCTGCAATTGTTGCTCCTCTGCTGCATGGAATTCGCAGTATTCACAGATGTATGCAGCAACATTTGATTCGTGGTATTCGTGCGCACGTAGATGTGCCTGCAGTTCGATGCCAATGTCGTGTGTATCATTATGCTTCTGCGCAAAGCGTGCCGGACACTTGGCACAATATGAAATTAGTTTGTATTGATACTCCGGCGGTAGCTCATCAGCAACATGCGGTGTGTTTGCTGATGTGTTTGCTTTTGATGTTGTTTGCTTGAGTGCTGCGCTTAGATCGATTGCAGCGAGTGGTAGCTGTTTTAGGGCATCCTGTAAAAGAAGAATTAAAATAGCATTCAAATGGTATTTTATTTTTTTCTTAAAATATAAAGATTAAGTTTGGCAAAGTAATCATTTTTGGAATGGTACATAAATAGGTTTGAATTTCAGGAGAGCTACCGGCAGCTTAAGCTTCATTGAGTTAAAGCGTCAGAAATGTATGGATGCTAGCGCATGAATTAGTACGGAACGGCGGCAAAAAGACTGCCCGGCTTTTTGGAAAAAAAAAGACGGTATTGATCCCAGTTCTGATGTACATATATATAGCGAAGAAGCCTAATAAAATCTGATGAGAAAGGTTAAGAATTTTTGAATCTTCTTCCGTAAGAACCGCGAGCTGTATGAGCTATTAGATGAAGTCAACGACCAGGCACATCACGAAAAGACTAGGTATGGAAAAATCTCTGCGAACTTGGAATAAACAACTGGCGCCAGGTCTCACAATATTACAGCAGCTTTTCAATTCGAAAATCCGTTGTACGGTCAGATAAGGAGAAAGGTTGTTTAAATATCTCCTCCTAGAGGCTGAGTATTTCATATCTAGGTCCAAATAGCTTCGTGCTGATCCGCCGGAACTCAAAGTAATGCTGGTCGTACAAGCAAATGACACTGTTGTTGTGGCCAGCTCAGCATGCCAAAGTGGGGTGACGAAGCAGTAGTACTGAATCAGATAGGTGAATCGTTACAGTTAAGAAATTTGAAAGAGGAAGGCAAACGATTTAAATATAATCAAGTGTACAGAGCCTATTTGGTGCGCCATGACTTACGATAGGCTTAAAAAAGTTGGCTCTATTAAAAAAAAATATTACTTTTTCCGCTATATCGACCGATTACTTTTCCACACAAACACTCGTCTGCTCAACTCACCTGTTGTGCCTGTGCAGCGGCGGCCAATTGTAGCGCCACCGTAAACTCCATATTCAATCCACTGACACTATTTGCCGTTGCAGCTGTAGACGATGTGGCAGCTGATCCTGCCGTATTGTTGCCCGTATATTGTTGATGTGCATTACGCATGTGACTGCTTAAATGTTGCTTCTTGGCGCATACAAAAGTGCATAGATTACACTCATATTGTGTAGGCTTGTGCAACGATATGTGATAATTCATTTGAGATTTACTTTCCGATATATACGGACAGATAGGACACTTTTGTTGTTTGCTCTTTGTATTGTTGTTGTTGCCATTGTTAATATTATTGTTATTACCCGGCTGCTGCTCTAGCAATTGTGCTAGATTGGTGGCGCTGTTATTATGATTATTATTATTGGACGGTGGTAAACGTGTTATTTCGATTTGATCATTATTTTGTAATTGCAATAATTCCTCCGGGCTTAAACCGCCAATATTTGCAACACCATTTGCTGCATTTGCAGCCACTGCTTTGCAGGCGGCAGCCCAATAAACGGCAGCAGTTTGTATATCCTGTGAAGTAGTTGCAGCATTAACAGCGGCAACTGCGCTAGCGGAGAGTGGTGAATGTAATAGCAACTCATTTTTGTTTTGCATATGTGGTGAATTGTTGTTGGAAGCATTTGAGCCGGCGCTCATAATGGCAGCTTGTTGTTGTTGTAATGCTTTTTGTGTTAGACTATAGCTATTTGTTGTTGTTGTTTCATTGGTTGCACCGCCACCACTGGCAAGTGGACGATAGATTGGCGCTACAGTAGCAGCTGCATTGATATTATTATTATTATTTGTAGCATTACGTTCAAGGGTCTCGATCCGAATATCCCCGGAATGCTTTAAGCGACAATGCCGCTGTTTTTTGTAAAGAGAGAGAGAAGAAAATTATAAAATTAGTATAAATTAAATTAAAGTTTTTCATTTAAACAATTAAGAAGCAATAATTTTGTGTTTACATTTTAAAGCGCGCGGCACACTTAATTTCTTTTTGGCATTTGAAAAAAATAAAAATTTAGGTAAACATGTGCATGACAGTTTTGAGTAACTGCTTCTTCTTTTTGTTTTTTCGGCTAAGCTAATGCAACAACAAACCAAACCGTGTGAAAAAGTATTTTATTTTTGTATGAATTTAGTTTTAATGATTTTTGAAGTATTATATGAAAATATGCATCAAGCAACAATTGCACCAACAAATAAACCAAAATACAATTAAAATATATATATGCCCGACAACCAAAAAACACAATAAACAAAGATAAAAACGATTTTTTAATATTTACCAGCGCAGCAGACTTATGTACTACAAAAATATGTTTTTGTTTGTTTTTAATTTAAAGATGTTCTAAACTTTTAGTGGTACAACAAAACAAACTTTCGAAAGGTACAGAACGGACAGCACGAGAGGCAAATAGGGCAGCCTAGTAACTAATTAAATGTTTTAAATTTTTGGATTCAAAGTTAATACAAATTTACAACGACGACGATTGCACAGTGGGTGAAGAGAGACTCGAAAGGATGAGCAAAAGGTATGTAATGAAATAATAATTCTAAACTTATTATAACTGTTTACATTTTACACAATACTATGAAACTCAGAAATATTTTTTTAAGCTTTAAATTTTAAGTAACAAGATAAGTTCATCTAGCCATATCAGTCTGCGTGTTTGTGTATAAAAGAACTAGTTTCTTAGTTTTTATCTAAATTAGCATCGTGATTATCTGGGGCCAGTATTTGTTCAGGATAACCAACTTGGTGTACACAATTAAGGGTAACTTCCCCACAATTTTGATGTTAAGTATAAAAAGCTTTTTATTATAGTCTATATATTAACTTGTCTACTATGCTTTAAGCCCTCGCACCAAGTTTAATTTTTTTGTCTATTTTGCATGAAAATTCTAATCGTTTTAACAAATTTCTTACATATTTTTGTAATTCTATTTATGGGTTATAATGGAATTTTTGGTCCAACTTGATTGATTTTGTTTTTTAATTAAAATAACCCGATATCTAAGTCAATAAAATATTTGTATGATCAGAAATTCATTGCGATCGACTGAAAAAACCCAATAAGCTATAACAATTTTGAGTATATGTAGTTAAATAAATAAAGCTGCCGACTTTACACCGCTATTTAAAAGTCACCAACCACTGTGCTTACTATCGCTTTTGTGTGAATGCATAGCACACAAAAAGTGCGCAAGTGCCACTCACACATGACAGCAACGGTAAATTAAAATTTGTATTAACATTTAAATCAAGGAGCACTAAAAGGGACAAGCGACGGTTGGTTAAATAAACTCGAAAAAGTTAAAAAAAATTGGCGCACTATAATCGAAAATAAAAATAACAAAACACGCAAGCATTTATGGGTGTGGTTATGTGTTATGAATGCGTTAAAAATACCTGAATCACATGTTTCCAGTTGGAGACCTGATGACAGTGGCCACAACGATATGGCGAAGGTTCGCGACGATCACCATCGTGCACCGCTAATAGATTTGAACTACTTGGACTATTTTGATTATTATGTTGTTGGCTAATATTGTTGACGCGTAAATTGCTAGCGCCATCATTATTCTGTTGTTGAAGTTGCTGTTGAAACGAGGCGTTTGTCGGCGAGGAATTCAACGAGGATAATGGTGAAGACGCCGTGGATTTTGGCGATGCCGACAACGATGAATTTGTGCTTGACGAAGCCGATAAGGATGTCGACGACGATGATGACGACGACGTGGAGTATGAGTTTGCTGCTGCTGCGGCGGCGTTTTTCTTAGTTGGTGATGAAGTTGATGAACTTGTGCTATTTAGATTTATATTAGTATTAGAATACCCAAATGTTAGACCACCATTATTTAAATTATTATTATTATTATGGCTTTTGTTGTTGCTGTTGTTGTTGGCATGTTTATTGCCACTGTCACCGTTGTTGTTATCAATGAAGCAATTAACAACATCAACAGCAGCAACACAAACACCAGCAGTAGTGCTGCTAGAGTTTTTGTTGCTGTTGTTTTGCTGCTGCTTTTCGCTATTGTATGATGTAGCGCAACCAACTAAATGATTATTATTTTTTAAATTAGCTGTTGTGGCATGAACACCACCACCGACACCACCGCCACCACCACTACTGCAATTGGTAGTAGTAGTAGAAGTTGGAAAAGTAGTTACTGTAGTTATAGACGTAGTATTGCTTGTGCTATTCTTGTATGACGCTGTCGTATCGTATCCTGCGCTGTCAGCTTCAGCTGTTAGACCCATAACCAATATGTTGCTGTTATTAGAATTATTACTACGACTAGCTTTAACTGCTGTTGTAGTTGTTTGTGTTGTACCAGCACCAATTCCTGCACCATAAGTGATGCCGCCACGCGGTGATGTTAACAAATCTTGCAACGACATAGCTGCTTTTGCTGTGGGCGACGTCAGAGCAGTGGCACTTGCCTCATTTTGACTCGCTTTCTGCTCACCGTGCTCTAATATGGAGGCGGCGTTTGATTTTATAGGTGATGATGCAGCTGTTGTTGGACACTTGCCCGCTAAAGCCAGCGCCAGACCACTGAGCGCTGTTGCATTAGGTGTTGGCGAATTCTGTGCCTGTTGTATGGCCTGTTGCAGCAGACCGGCAGGCATTATGGAATGCGTTTGATTTGATGTGCTGCCGCCTACGGCATTAGTTGAGCTAACGCTGTTGGGCTGCTGCGAAAGACACATGGCAGAGAATACTTCGTTCATTATTTGCTGCTGGCTGGAATTGACGGAAACTTGTAGCGGTGTAGCCGATGAGAACAATTTTAAACTGCCCGGTGAATCGAAGGTGAATCTGGACAAATGTTCCTCATCGTGCACCTTGATGTGCGCCAGCACAGCATCACGATTTTTATGTCTGTAAAAGAAATGTTTAATTTTGTGAAATATTTAAGATTATTCTCAAAAATTAGGCATACCTAAAGTGACATTTGCGACATTTGTAACAGTTGCGCTTCTCATTGCCCTCATGATGCAATTCGGTAATCAAATCATCGGTAGGTTTGACCAATGGTGGTGGCGAACGTTTTACCGGCGATATAGTGACCGATGGTGTTATCATAGCTGTATGACTTTGTTGCTGCTGCTTTTGTTGTTGCTGTTGATGATGTTGCTGTGCCATTACCATAGTCGCTAATAGTGCATTAGGTGGCAAACGTATAAAACTATGTGTCAACTGATTATCATCCAATGCAGCCATAGCCTTATTTGGCGATATCGGCTCCAAGGTAATGTCCTCACGTAATACGCCAGCATTGCCATTTTTACCGGTGTAATCCTTTAAAAATTCTAATGAAGCCACTTGTGTTGGTGTCATTTCACCGGATTTCATTAATTTTGGATCACCATCCTCTTCGGTCACCTTCATGAGCGTGATGTATTTGTTGTATTTTGTATAATTGCGACGTCCGGTCTCGTCGTTCATAAGCACCTTAGCCGTTTTGTGCGATGGATCACGTATGGTCTTTAGACGTATATGCTTTGTTATGTCCCAACGCCAGTTGGAACGATAGGAGCAGAGCGAACATTCAAATGGTTTCTTATTCAAGTGTCCGACAATGTGCACATGAAAACGTGATGCTGTGGAAGCCCAAAATGAACAGTGTGGACACTTATAGACCTTCTTGAGTGAAGAGTTTGCCGCCTCCTCCTCGGGTGTCATCTTCTTGGTTACCTAAAGTGTGTGAAAGCGTCACATTTCATTTATGTAGTTTTTGTGTGCAAATAATTTGGTGTTATAGGATAATGTTTTAAAGGGTACACAAATACAATTTGAGGAGGGTGCAACACACTAATAAAAGTAGTAGAAACATCTCAACAACTTACCTCACCATAACCGGGTGCTGTTTCGACGCCATAATAGCTGTTCTCATCATTGCTAGTTGCCGTAGCGCTGCTGCTAGTAACAACATCAACTGCATGGCCACCACCACCGATGCCACTGGACTGATTTGCATTTGTTGCTGTGGCCTTCTCTACGCCTTTGTGTACTGCAGCGGTAATCTCCTTGGCCTTAGCACTCCAGATACAAACGCGTTGCTGGTGCACTGCAGCCTGTTGCTCAATAGCAGCAGCGACAGCAGAAGCGCCACCACCCGCGCCAAAACTATTGACGCGCTGTTCACTCTCACCGGAATTGGTGGAATCGTACATTTCATTAGCACAACGTATAGCCTCGGCACATTGTTTCAAATGATTCAGTAAATCCGCAGAGGATTTACAACGATGACGACAATGCTGACAACGTGTTGAACCGGTAACACTGAGATTCAGTGCGGAATGTGATTGTTTGTCATCCTCATCTTCATCGATTTCCAGACGATCTTCGGCATCGTCATGTTCCTCATCATCGTCCAGATCGACATCGACTACAGCTGAGAAATTGCATGTTTTACCGTGAATTATCGATTCGGACAGACACTTGGCTATATAGCCACACTGGCAAATGAGATTCTCGTGTTGTGCGGCGGTTGTAAGCGCCGAGGATTTAAGCTTGTCGAAGAAATTACCCGCACTGGATTTTTTGGCGAGCAAGCTACGTGAATTGTGGCTGGAAATGGTAGTGTTTGTTGTTATCGATGTGCTCGGCGATAGCTGAGGTGCATCGTTTTTATCGAATATCTCTGAGATTTGCTGTTCATTAAAGTACATCGAGGCGATTTCGGTGAGCGAGCTGCGCGTTGTAGAGTGCAGTTCCTTTGATAGATCTAGAACACTGTTGATAAAAAATTAATATTAGTTAAAAAAATAAATAATAAAATTGAATAAACTTTCTGTGATTGCGAAATATAGCCTTTTACTTGAACTGATTAGTTATATAAAAAAAAAAATAAACACGTCTCTGTGTTTGTTCGGGTTCATCTCGGGAATGACCGAACCGATTTTCAAGGGATGAACACAGACAGATAGAAAAGCGTATTATTAAACAGAAGAAAGCCGCTTCATCTGCACTTGGGCCATTTTTGAGACTTCCTCGATGTTCTTTTCGTAAAAAATGCTTTTTAGGTATCTCAGAAGTGTTATTTAAATACAAAGTTAAAAATTAATGGAAAAAAGGAGTGAAAAAGGATGCTTCAGTATTTGATTGACTTATGGCATATGCCAATATTTAGAAACTTTACTTGATAAAAATTAAAATTAATGGAAAAAAGGAGAGAAAAAGGATGCTTCAGTATTTGATTGACTTATGGCATATGCCAATATTTAGAAACTTTACTTGATAACTGCACTGAATAGCTGGCGGGTTACAAATTTCTAACCCATTTTGCTTGGACTGCACCTATTTTTTTGATTTTCGAAATAAATTTTAAAACTAATTGCGAATTATAAGACTAGGTATTTTTTGGATTGAGAATTTAAATGCAACTTTGCATAAAATTGACCAATAGAGACATTGAGTTTGCTGTCACATTTTTAGACTTGATTTTAGTTAATTCTAAATCATATTAGGCCCATGAATTGGACCAAAACTTGACCAAGAAAATGTAAACATTTTAAAAAAGGAATTGATCAAATATTTTGCTCTTATTGCTTTTATTTTCTTTCTTTTTCTATGGACTAACTAACAAACAGCGCGGTTGAAAAGTTGTTCAAATATAAACAGTTTAAGCAGTTTTGAGCTATTTGGAGAACCGTTGGAGGAGTCATATTGTTCAGACGACGACAGAGTTTTAAAAAAATGAAAGTTCTTTACTTACTCCTTGGAGCTCTTTGCTATCGGTATTAGCTGCGGCAATGGGCGTCGACTCTTCGGCGTTGTAGCACCAACATTCGATGATGTATCCGATGATGCACCACCACCCTTCTGCGACAGATCTGTTGGCTCATCGTCTGCATCGTATTTGCTACGTTTGCCATACGCCGCATCACTCAATATAGCAGCCTCATCGTAATCCTCATCCATGTTATTGTTGTACTGATCTTCTAGCTCTGCCGAATCACTGAGAAAATCATCACAGATATCTGTGCCACCGACTTTATTGCGTCGACGTGAGAGAGATATGCCCGCGGCATTGCCCACTGGCGGCACATGATGATTCATCTCATGCACGGTCAAAGATTGTTTAATATCAGCAGTGAAGTCGCAAGCGGCACACTTGAATGGCCCGGTGCCGCCATGATTCTTCATATGACGATCAAGATTCCATTTATATGGAGTACGAAAATCGCAAGTGACACACTTAATCATGGGCATGCTGTGGTATTTGACATGTTTGCTGAAACGCGCCTTGATGTGCGTTACATAGGAGCATTTTTCGCAGCGAAAAAATTTCGTCTTGCAGTGATCCTCCTGTTCGTGCTCGACCAGTTGCACGCGATACAATGTTGTGAAGTCACAAAGACTGCATTTCAGCAGACGATTTTGTGGTTGCTCATCTAAGAGCAGCGTTGCCGAAGGCTGCGGTGTTATCGAAGCGGAGGGTGGTGTTGCTGAGCCACCACTGGGTGATGGTGTAGTCAGCTCAATGGTGCTATGAAAGCCACTTGGTGTGTTCATGTTGTTGTTGTTGGTGCTACTAGCGCTGCTGGACGAGATGTGTGTAGTCACCGCAGCCAAAGCATGCGGCGATAGTTCACGTTCATTGGAGCTGCGTGTTGCCGCCAATTCACGTTCACGATCACGTTGTGCCTGCAGCTGACGTTCGTAGGCAATGGCAAAGAGACTAGCGTTTGTTGCCATTTTTTCCTCTTCCTTTTGACGATTGAATGCCTCAATACTGCGTTGCAGACGCTGCTCCTGCAATTGCAGTTCGCGTTTGACCTTGAATTTAAAAAAAAAAAATATTGCAAATTAGCTTCACCAACTACGCGCACAATACATACCTGCTCCAGTGTGGGCACATCGTGCACTGCACGATTTATATTACCACCAATAACGCCAACGCTTTCCTCCAAACGCCGCTTGCGGACCTCACGACTCATGCCACGTTTGCCGCGCGCCTGCCCATGACCGCTGGGAATGCCGTCTGTGCAGCCGTGCACCATCTTCATGTGACGCACCAGTTTCTGGAAATGACGCGATGCATAGAGGCACAGTTTGCACTTGTTGATGACAATCTTCTCGCCGTGCACGTCACGCAGATGCGTCAGATGATAGCGCGGATTCTGTGTGAAGTAAGCGCAATGACTGCAGCTGTAGTTGCGCTTGATCTTACATTGCGGCAGTCCTTCCTCCTTGGCATCCGGTGAGCTATTGTCCATGGCTTCGGCATAGTCCTGCGTCTGCGCCTGTTGTGGCTGCTGCTGCTGCTGATTGAATAGTTGTTGTTGATAACGTTCCAACTGTTGTTCCAGTACACTGGCGCTGAAACTATGCTGTGCTGCCGCTGCTAGCAAACTATTCGACGCCGGCACATGTGCAACGCCGGCAATGCTACCCAAATTGGCTGCATTTGCTACGGCTGCATTTGTGACGCCGCCGTTGACTGTGTTGCCGCTGCTGCTGCTGACTGAACCAGTTTGGTCCATATAAAGCTGATTTCCACTTACCACGCTGCGTACAATCAGCGTATCGCCGGAACGCTGCACCATCGATGGTAGATCCATGTTTGCCACCGAACTGAGACGTGCTGTCTCCTGCAATTGTTATAGGACTCGCTGCTACTGTAGCTGTACTGTTGCAGCGCGATCGTCTAACTAGCCTGTTTACACTGCAATACAAAAGAAAAGATCCAAAATAGAAAAATTGTTTATAGGTTCGCCCGTTTTTTTTTTTTTTACTGAATTACGATTAAAGCTTTAATTCCGTTACGCGTTGCCTAACCAACTGCTATATGTACGAGATATGCACGGCAGATATTTCCAAACTTTTTGGTTTTTATTTTTTTTTTCTATTTAACTTTTCGCTGGAGCTCTGGAGCTTTTGTACCGCTCTGCTCGTTGTTAAAATCGAACTGAACTGTTGGCTCTTCAATGATCTTTGCTTGTTGGCATACATCCTTCATTGTCTTGTACGAATTTGAAACGCTTTGGCTTCTTGTTTTTCAATGTTTTCAAATATTTTCTTCAGACCACTTTCCCAAAAAATACTCAACACTACTACTATTACACAAGTTTATACAAATGTTCTTCGTTTCTATTGTCAAGTCTTCTATAGAAATAGCCGGCTAAGAATTTATGTTCATACTGTTCCAACTGACTGTCAAACTTTACGGAAGCAGCCGCAGAATTCTTCTCTATAAAGAACTTTTAACTAACGGTTAAAAAATTTAGTTGGGTTGTGTCAACGGTTAAAAAAAAATTTACTGGTATTACCAGTGTTGAAGGCGGCTGAACCCTTTTCAAAATGGACCAAATTTTATTATGCAGTGTGTGCGAACAGGTTTGAAGATTGGATAAATAAAAATTTGCTGGATTTCACGAAAACGGAGAAGCAATTTTATTGTGGAAAAGAAGATGTCAAAATATGAACACAATATATCCTGGTGAGAACTAATTTATTTCACGAATTTTTAAAGTATTAAAAATGAAGCTGCCAAGATTTATGCTGGGTTTAATCCTTTCAGACTTTCATTGGATATCTTTAATGATGCATGAAAATACAAACTGGGCACTGAGAAAGCATGCTGGTATTTGTACCATAAATCCATTGTTTCTTTATAGAAAATAACAGAAGCAGCAATATGTTTAGGTGCATGGAGAACTGGGTAGAGAAGAATTTTTAATGCAATATTTTTTTTTTGTCTCACCGGACTTTTTCTGTTACCCAAAGAACCAATGAAACGACATTGTTTTACCACGATTGTGGAGATATAGATCCCATCGAGAGGAGAGCTGCAAGCCATACATAAAGGCGCATTTTAGATTAGCTTCGAGTATTGGAATAGTGCTGAGGTCAATTACTTTGAAGGGAACCAAATATAAATTAATGAATAAATAAATATTGTCTGGAAGAACATAAAAAGTCCCTTTTTTTTTTTTTGACAAATCTCGTAGATAGGTAGCTTACCGATACTATTACAACTAAATTATTCTCTCTTTTTTTTTTTGGAAAATTAAATTTCCTACAAATGTCCAATTACCATTTTTAAAAAGTTTCTATAAAATAAAAAAAAAGAAAGTATAGTTGGGGAAGATTTTTGTTGCTGGGAGATTGATACATTCTATTCTTCCTATCTAGCGATTTATAAGTTTGTGGTTTAGCTAATAGGTAAATCCCAAAAGTACAAGACCTGAAGGAGGATTTGATTAGCATAAAAAGATGTGTAGATATGGACGTATCCGTCTTTGTGGTTGTCCGTATGAACACCGAACACTGGGAGACTATAACACATACAGCCTATTTCTTCTTTAGATCACTTGTATTCAATTCAGCTGCCAATCTCTTTTGCCTAAGAGAGGGTTGGTATTTTACATACAACCTCATTCTGATTTTTATATTGTTGTTGTTAATTTTGCTGAAAACACAAAAAAAAGGCTACCTTACGTTAATCCTTATAAGTTATACCATTTAGATGCAGATCGGAACACTAAAACGGGAAATCTCCATACAAAACTATCCCTCACTTTTTATAGATGTTGCTCATTTTGCTGAGCACATCAAATATAGACGACCTTACGTTAATCCTTCTAAATTATGCCTTTTAGGTCTAGATCGGATGAATAGAATGCGTAGTCCCCATACAAATCTGTCTTATCTTTCTGCGTTTTAGTATGAAAAAATGTTGTTGTTGTTAATTCAGCTAGAAACGCTGAAGTTGATATATTTTACATCAATTATAATAGAATAATCCATAAAGTTCTAAAACCAACCACTAAATGGGCTAGCCTTGGGCCTAAAGGTCCGTCTGTCGAGCTGTCCGTATGAACATCAAGCATTTGGAGACTATAAAGGATACATCCTTTAAGTTTGAACATTTTGTGTCACCTATTCGCTCTTATGATGAGTAGTAATATAATGAACCTACCAACCTCTTATTAAGGGGTATTACCTAAAAATCTCTGCCCCTAATTCAGCATTTTTTGTATGCAAGAATTGTTGTTGTTCTTCTTATTTTAACTTATAATCTTATGAAATATTCCATTAAGATCTAATTTGGACCAATAGAAGCAGTAGTTCCCGTGCAAATCTGCGATTTTGTAAGAAAAACGTTTTGAAACGACAAATTTTTGTATCTTAATAAAATATGAAGACGTCAGGCTTGTTACTTCTCGAACTATACTCGTTGTTTCCTTAGCACAGTGTTTTGTTTAATTTTTGGTACACAAAATGCATGTCTCATTTCTTATATTCGATCAGATCATCTATATATATAGCCAATGGTGTCTCTAGTTTGCATACAACTCAAAAATTTTAATCTTTCGTAGTTCTTTATTAAAATTTTTAAATTGTATTCAAAAAAATTTTAAAGCTATACTAATTCCGCATGTCCTTTCTTCCTCTCTACTGCACAACGCACATAAAAATCATTTTTAAAAACTTAAATACAAGTTTTAAGCATGTTAATTACAGACACGCGGACTAATTATGCGCACAACAACAATAACAAAATTAAAATAACAAAAGAAAGCTTATAACGTGTTGCCGCCGCGCGGCGCAAGTAAAAAAAAAACTAAATAAATAAAAATGGCGTGAAAAAAAATAAAATTTTTGAGCGACATTCCGGCGGAAAATAAGCGGTGTTAAAAAAAATAAATATAAATTATATAGACGTGTTAGCATTAAACATTTGAAATGAGTAAAATGGGCGCGTTAAGCAACAACAACAACAACAACGTAATAAGCAAAAACAAACAAAGGAAGCACAAGTGCGAACATAATAAATATGCGGGTATACACAAACATATACATAAATATATGTTTGTATGTGTGTGTGTGTGTGTGTGTGAATGTAAGTCGTCTAAGGACTTTAACATGTCGTATGTTGTAGAAGTATATGTGTTGAATGTCAAGTGCGATGTGTAATAGGCTAGGCTTTTCTTGTAATTAAAATGTTTAAAAAAAATGAATACTAAATAATTTAGGGTATTCACGTTTAGATGTTTAGCAGTTTAGTTGGTGAGGAAAATGTGAAAAAATAAGCAAAACTTTAATATAAAACTTCTGCACATCTTAGCTGGCTAAACTAACCAAAAAAAAAGCATCTTTTGCACTCAAACGCTAAACCAAATCCAATTTTTCGCTTAGTGCTGCACGACTTAGTACACATTAGTATGGCATTTTATTCAATAAGAGCAATAAGAGCATACAAGTTTATCCCCTTGATATACTATATAAAGTAAAAGGACTATATTGTGTGTCTTTGTAGTCTGCTCGTCTGTGTGTGCGTAAAATCCGCAAAAATCTACAAAGCATCAAGCTTAAGAGCACTGAGGGGAAAATGCTTTTAGAAGCACTTGTAAGTCGTACACACATACACAAAATAAAAGCGCTTAAAAAGCAAAATTACTGCATTTGACAAAAAACGACACCCAAAGGATTAGTAGCGCATGTAGCACGGCAGGAGCAAGGCAACGCAAATACTTACAATCCAAAACCACTTGAAATGACACAAAATGACCTTACTTCATTAATTTTGGCAAGAAATGCACAAAAAAGTAGGCAACAAAAAAATATAATAAATAAAAAAAAAAAGGATAAAGCATCCTTTTCACATATGTTGGCATATTTAAAGCCTAGTTATTTATTACATAAGCCTATCCCAAAAAAAAAGAAGAAAAAAATTCAACGCAACTCGTTAGCCCAATTAGCGTTTAACTGATATACACGAAAGGATAACAATGGCACATCCTTTATGTCTAAAACTAAACTAAAAAAAAAAACTAACAAAAATTCCAGCACGACGACAAGCTACACGTGAGACTTTGCTTAGTAATTTGCTGTCCGGTCACTAGTTTCCTTTAACCTCTTTACATGTATCACACTGCAACATAAAAAAAAAATAAATAAATAAGGAAAAATGTTTACTGCGGTGTAAACGAAGCTTTAATACTCTAAACTATTATTTATTTTTATAATGTCTGGCCATATTTATTGCCCGTAGCTTGTGTATTATCTTGTCTAAAATATCAATGAGGCAGACTTGATTAATGGTTTGCATAACAAGGCTATAAAAATTTCTAATATTGATTGAGTAGGGTTCACGAAAGGTTGTTTTAGTGGAAGTTAATATATATGCTCTATAGGAGAACTGCTTGGAGGTGGTGGTGTACTTTGGAAAATCTAACCTATCTGCTTTTGAAATAGCTTAAAAAACGAAATAATGTGCGTAATATTATGTGAGAGGCTCATCAACAGCTGTTTAACAGAATAAAATAGCTGCAAAAATGAAAGAAGGCTTGATAGTGTATCAAAATATTTAAATATTTCTTTGCACATGTAGGAGAACGTTGAGGAGAGGCTGATATAAAAAAATTGGTAATAGTTATGTAAAAAACAAAAAAAAGAGCGTCATATTTAGTGAGAGGTTCGCTTAAAGCCCTTCACATAAAAAATGTACTACCAAGCACAACGCATGATGGATAGAAAATCAAAATATTTAAATATTTCTTCAAGCTTCTAGGCGACTTCGAGAGAGATTGATAGAGAAATAGAGAGAGAGGGAGAGAGATGTATAGAAAGTGCATAGGTATTGGTAAGAGTTCTTACCACATCGGCTGCGTGTGTGTCATATATTTGCCTTTATCAATGATTGTTAAACACCTTTCAATATTAGTGACTCGTTATACCAATGTACTAGCGATTCGCTAACTACTAACCGTTAGTCTTAACGATTTAGCTATCTACTGGTCGTTAGCTTTTAGAAATGTTACAGAATTGTTTGCCCCTCGCCTATTTGTAAATGCAAATTTTATCATAGCACAACCAAGGGCATCAAAAGGCCTATAAAGAAGATGGAGTCTATAAAGCATGCCACTGGAATCTGGTGTCGATTGAATGCAGAAAGGTCTAGAGCCTTCACCGACCACCTATACGAAACATTCTCACCCTTTAAAATATGCTCCCAACTCGAGAGAGAGGAAGCTCTTTACTTTCTAGACGTGCTATGCCTACCAATTCCTACAGTTGAGACGGATGACCTGATCTGTCAAATAGGTAAACTAAAAGCATTCAAGGGTACGACAACATTGATCTCCTTGCTAATAAAGCCTTCCCTCCGATGATTCCAGCTGGCCAATTTTCCCACCAAGTACAAATGTGACGAAGTAATCCTCATTCGCAAACCTGAGAAGACTGAAGCAAAAATCGCCTCCTATCGCCCGAAAAGTTTATTGGCGGTACTCTCCAAAGTAGTTGAAAGACTACTGCATATGATCTGACCAATACTGGATGAGGCTGGTTCGAACCCTGATCATCAGTTTGGTTTCATACAATGCCATGTCTCGTCTGAACAATGCAATAGACTAGTCGAGAGGATATTCAAGGAGAAAACGTGTTGTTCGGCAATAAAAGAAGACAGAGCTGGAGTTTTACACGGAAGCGTATTTGGTCCATTCCAACAATGAGCACAGGAACTTCTGTGAAGCGTACTTGAACCCGTCCTTTATATGCTCTATACAGCTGAAATGCCGATCATCGAGGAAGATAAGCTGCTGGCCACAACGCATGCCGACGACACGGCTTTCCTGGCATCCGAAGTCTTCCAACAATTATTCTTCAAGGCAGCTCGACCACCACCAATACTTGGCTTAAAAGGTAGAACATTGTGGTGAACCCCGAATGACGAAATGACTTCCTCGCTGAGAAGAGGAGGCTGTCGCCAAATTTAAAAAGCCATTCCAAGCAGCGCTGCAGCTAAGTGTTTGGGCATGGTGCTGAATAGAAGGGGAACATGGTGTCCTCATCTGCTCACATAAGGGACTTAATTCAATGAAAAGCTGCTTCTACCTACATGGACTCAACAGGCACAATCTATAGGATTTCGAAGGGCCTTACATTTTAAAAATACTCAAAACAAAAATTAGAGCCTCCACTTTCGATCATAAAGAAGTTTTTGATAACATATTCTCTATCTTAGCCATTAATATGTGTATATATTTTTTATATTATAATCTTTAGAGTATGGAGGTTCGATTTGAATCAATTTTTGATATGTTATAAGAAGGTTTTTGAGAAACCATTGAGAAATGGCATTTAACAGAACAGCTATCTAGACCGAAGACATGTATAAAAGTTATATTTAGACTTTGTTATAGATGTATATAGATGTAGAGTTCTGACCACATAATACGAAGCTTATAAAACCCATTGAGTTCAATACCGACAGAGGGCACTGCGAAGCTTGTAAGGAGGCTTATATGTATATAAGAACCAGCTATATGAGTCATTGTTGCCAATTAAGTTTTTATACCATTCATTCTTTGTCTCTCTCGCACACATGAGTCAAGTCATAGAGTCAAAACTTTATCCAAATATTTGAATCGTTCGTGAAAAAATTCTAAAATATGCATCTTGTTTCGGGCTATATCTACTCCATACATAGTTTTTAAATTATCTATATGACTGTATAAACGTAGTAATTTCTATACTTCTTCGCCCTTCTCGAATACACAACAAACTATACGCCAAACCATTAATACCTTACAACACACACTAACATGTAAAGGGTATAAAAAGTGTGCTGTCCAATTTTAAAATGACCCATCAAATAGCAGCAGCAAAAAGGACACGCGTTCGATTGTCGCAAGGAGAGAGAGCGGGAGCAACGCACAGCATGTGGTCAACGACGTTGTTGTCTGGCTTCGTATGACGTCTTTACTGTGCTTTATTTTTATACCAACTCGAATTTTCTTTCTTTTTTTGGTTTACTTGATTTTCTTTTAAAAATTTATTTGCATTTTCTCGCATTGTACGACTACGAGATGTATTTGCTTGAGGAGTCTTTGGTTAAAGTAAGCGAAACCATGGTTGCCTGTCATTTTGCTTATTTCGAACAGTGCGTGGCGCTTGCTATTGTTCTCCATCCATCCGTCTGTCCGTCCGTCTGTCTGTCTGTCTGTCTGTCTATCTATCTATGCTGCAAACTGACTGTGACAATGCCTTTTTCGTTGACAGTTAAAATGACGCAAGAACATTTCATTTTAATATCCTTTTCTTTACTTCTTTTTATTTTCTATTTTGTGTGGCACAATTGTTTCTTTTCTTTATGGTACTATCATATTCCTCTATATTGTGTTGTACACGGTATACATTTCTGAAGTTATTTATTCGCTCCTGGAGTCTATGTAATCTTCTTACTTCATGTCGCTGATGATGATGATGATCATCATCTTCAGTCAAACCAACTTCTTAAAGTATGGCGTTGCATGTTTGAGAAATTTAGGACGTCGTCGTCCTTGTTGACGTCATTGTCTTCAAGTTGACTGCAGCAGTCACCCATAAAAAAGTTCGTTTAATGAATTTTTAAAGTTTTTCTTACTGCTTTCATTTGATGATTTGATGCTTAAGGATTTTTGATTATGTGCTAAGCGTAGACTTTATGGTATCATTTTTGCTTACTGCTTGGAATTTTCCTTTTTTCTGTGTGGTTTTGTTGCATTTGATTGTTGTTGTTGTTGTCTGTTTTATGCATTTAAGCTTGATTTATGGTTTTTTAAGTAGTTTGTAGTCAGTTTAAGTCTAAACCGGAAACTGTACTTCATTTTGATTAGAGATTTTGAAGGGACAGGGAATTTTTAAAATGTCTTCCGCTTTTCACAATAAACGATTTATTTATTAAAGGTTCTTTTGACAAAATGAAGTTTACTAAATGTGTAGGCTAACTTGTCCTGCCCCACGTTGGGCGCCATTTTTATGTACTAGAAAAAAGAAAAAATTAAATAAAATGCGAAAAAAAAAATATTATTAAGGATGTACACTGTTTTTGGTCTTGCTAGAATGAAGCATTGTGTCGGCTTTTAAGTCTATACAATTTTTCACAGTGTACAAAATTTAGTTTTATTTTTGTTGATAGCAAATTTAAAAATGAAGAAAAAATTAAGACAAGAGAAGGTTCTTTATTTTTTTTTTTTGTTGCCACAATCTTCTGCTTGATTTTGGTGCTCATTGCTACTGTAGGATCGTATAAAAGAGGTGATTTAATGTTATGGAGCTAATTCACTCGAAATTTCTACAAATATTTGTAAGTATTCTCTTGAGACTTAGGTTAGAAAAAGTGATCCAAAAGAGGCTCATTGTTCTAACACAGTATCTCCTGCCTAGTACAAAAATTTTGTGGAAGTGAACTATCGCTCAAATCTTCATGCTGACTAGTTTAATGGCTATTCGACTTTTTAGTGAACATGGTCTGTTCTTCACAATGTGCGACAAGTTTAGGGTGTGAAAATAATGGTTTAAAATGTTTCTTCATTCAAAAAGTATCTGAAGAAGCTTCTATCTCCTTCTTTTTTATTCTTTTAATGTTACATTTAAGGCACTTTAGCTTCATAGATTCACAGTAGACAAAATACGGCTGTTAAGGATAATTGCGAAATTTTGTCAATTTTCACCTGTTATAAAGTACAATGTTTCCTGATGGTTTTACTTTAGACCAGTGCTCGAGACAACAGACACGAATCGTTTTTTCTACGGACGTTTTCTTGTATTTGTATATGAGTTGAACCTTTGCCTATGCACAAAAGATAGAACGATGCCGACCACTGCTTTAAACCAAAATAGTTCGTTGTGACTCATAACGGAATTCTCTTTTCATGATTAGCCATATATGTACTTTCAATTGGAGGGAGATTAGGGTATGTACTTAAATTACGTTCTTACTGAACCAGGTTTTCTCTGTTAAATCACTGTTTTTTTCTGTTAATGCAAATAGATAACAGATAATAACAGTAATTAAATTTATTCTGCTAATCAAACAGATAACATATGATAACAGTTATTTAACAGATAATTGTTGTGACTTAACAGCAAACAGTTAATAAACAGAGAATTGGAGTGGCCTAACAACAAATAGTTTATTAACAGAAACTATTGATTTAATAGAAAAAAGTGGTTTAACAGAAAAAAGAAACTTAACAGAGCAGAGCGACTTAACAGAGAACCGTGATTTAGCAGTTTTATGTTACTTTTCGCTGTGATTGAAATAAAAATATTTTGCCTACTTAAGACTAGGCTTTATTTTTTGACTTACAAGGCTTACGTAGTACTCATTTTAATGTACAGCTAACATATATTTTGAAATTTAATTACTTTCAAGATAAAATTTCCCTGGAATACATGTGGTGGTCGAGTATACTTCTCATGCACCATCAAGAAGTAATTTCAGTTTGAAAATGAGAAAAGGTGCCTCCCGTACTAATCGCCTTTAAATCTTAATTAAAATAAAACTATTGGTCGGATCGCCTTGAACTTTTTTTTTAACGATTCAAGATACAATTTCCTTGGAATAAATGTGGGAGTCGAGTATACTTCTCATGGAGCATCAATGAGTTATTTCAGTTTGAGGTCCCCAGTTACATTTTCACTCGTTCCCGAACTAAACACCTTTAAATCTCAATGAAAACAAAAATATTGGTCGGATCGCCTGGTATTCAAGATAAAAATTTCTTGGAATAAATGTGGGAGTCGAGTACACTTCTCATGCACCATCAATAAGTAATTTCAGTTTGAAAATGAAAAAAGGTCCCCAGTGATACAAGATACAATTTCCTTGGAATACTTCTAGGGTTCGATTATGCTTTTCATGGACCGTCAAGGCGTAATTTCAGTTTGAAAATTTTCACTCGTTCCCGTATTTTTCAGCTTGAATTGTTTAAGGAGGAATTTTTGTTTGAAAATGAAAAAGGGACCTTGTCACTTATCGGAGAGTTAAATTATTTTATTCTCAGAAATATTTTGTGAATTATGTTTGAGAAATATTTTGATATCATTCTCACATGTTTCCATATAGAAATAAAAGTTTTGATTTGGAAATCGAATGCAATCCGTTGGAGGAACTGGAAATGCGCAAACGAAATGCTTGTGGTTCGTTTTGGTTTCAAAACGGAAGATTTCGTGAGAAAGGAACAGGACAGTATATTGCCATTTTATATAGTTTTTCACAATCTTTCGGTTTCGAAATGAAAGAAATTGTGAGACCGGAGACAGGTCAATATATGTATTACCATTTTATATAGTGGGTACAGTCTACTGATTTAAAAAATTTAACTGAATTAAGCTCTTCAAAAATTAAACTGTTTCACTTTAAATTTTCAGAGCTTAGCGCTAGATTCTTTTTTTTAATTTATACATGACAGACAACTAATCTAGATGTCAGTTTACTAAACCACAGTAAAATCGACCACAGCCTACTTGTATAAAAAATATATATAACCGGAACCGGCACACAAAAATGTTTGTAATAAAACACCAGCAAAGTGAAATATGTCAATTTCGAATGCCAAAATATTTGCGTGCGGCAGAATTTGCGGCTTTCATTTCGAATGCTCTCAAATTATATTGCAAATATTTTGATGGGGAAAAGCCGAAATGTAGAGCAGCCATATGCACGTTAATTAAAATAATCACGTGCATGCTTATATATGACATGCATTAGCTGTGTAAAGTTTTGCAAATGATTTTAGCTTAAAAGCATTTGCAATAGCCATTAAGCTTACAAAAAAAGCGAAAAAAAAAGAAAAAACTTCAATAAAATATGCGACATTTTTGTGCTTAATTAGCGCCATCATCATCATCATCTTCATCATGATGATGATGATCATTACAATTCGCATTATTATAATCATTTGCAGCACTGACACTTGGCAGCAGCTAGCGTGGCCAGTCAGCCATTTGAGACACTCACACTCTGGCAGGCAGGCAGGCAGGCAACCGTGCATATTCTGCTTGCCTTCCGTACATCCTTCCTTCCGTACTTTCATGTTTCCTGACTGTTTCCTACTGCAAGGCCGTCATTGGTTTCCGGTTTGCCATACACTCTCAACAAACCCAATTCAACTCGACTCAACTCGAGTCGAGCACAACTTGACGCAATGCCTGCCGCAGCATACTCGTACTCTAAAATGCCGACTCTGTCCGTCCGTCTGTCTGTCCATGCTGTACGCCTGCAACTATATACAATATTTGCGTTGAGCTCTTCACAGTATAGCGCACAGCGCATTGAATGCACTTGAGCCTTTTAAACTTTTCATTACATTTTATTTTATTTACAATTTGAAGGTTGGTTGGTCGGTTGGTTGGTTGGTTGGTTGGTTGGTTGGTTAGTTGGTTGCCTGGCTAGCCTGGAAATGGTCCTGTGTGACTGTCAGTTCATGGTGGGGCAGTGCTCCACTGTTGCTGTTGGCGCTACTATGCCTTGGGTTCAAATTAAGAAAAGTGTTACTACAAATTAACAGCAATAACAACAACAAAATCAGTGAAATGTAAATAGCAAAAGGCAAGAAATTTCTACATTCACCCACTTGCAAAATTCATTGCCGTTTTTTAGGCGCATTTGCAAATATTTATTTAACTAATTTGTTGCTTTTTCTATTTAAATTTTACAGGTTTTCATTTCAACTGCATATCCTTGACATATTTAGCTGCTGGTTTATTTAAATAAAATATTTTTTATTTTACATTGCCACATTTTCCTCCTCCTCCTTATCTCATTTATTAGAAGTGTTGAAAAATCTTTTTAAGGTGTTAAGCGCAAATTTGAGGTTACTGATTTTTTAAGCAGCTGCAGTAACTGCAAGCGCAGCAGCTATTTAAGCTTGAATGCAAGTTTTTTTGTGGTATTTATTTATGCAAAACAAAAAACACGCCATTTACCAACACTGTTTGGGGTGAAACTTTTATTGAAATGCATATAAATTGTTTTTGCATTTTATATTTAATTGAAGTGTTGTGGATAGAGCAATGAGATGCTTGAGTTAATGTGTAGGGTGGCCAGTTGATACATGGTTGCCAGATGTGCATATAATATCTAAAAAATTACTGTTTTTTATATTAATAGTTTATGGAAAATTTCTGTTCATACTTTAAATATGCTGAAAAGAGGTCTCAACTGATAAAAAAATTTTAATTTTATTTTATCGACAGTGTTACAAAATTGAAAATGTGGCAACACTGTGACACAGCAAGCTTAAAAATTTGGTTTGTATTGGAAAACAGAGAGAGAGAGAGAGAGAATAGCAATATGACTGGGTCGGAGAGTCTTAGACTGCTTATCATAGGAAATGCAATTAAAGGATGCTTTAAAGGAATAAAATTGTGGATAATGGAGTCCAATAAAAAAGCGAGCTGAACAAAAAATTTGCTTTTTAAGAGAGTAAGGTTCTGTTTTTTTTTGATAACTGTGCATCCTAAGGATGAAAAAGAAAAATTGAAAAATATTCGTTACTACATCTAATGGACCAGGCATTATTTATAACCTAAAACCATATTACAGAAAATTTTAAGGAACAATTTGACACAAATGGAGGAGAACAAAACTGTTATGGCCATAATTTTGCTACATGCTATTCGAAACCTAAGCAAAGTTTGGAAAGTCAATGTCAATGTTAAACTCAGACGAATTGGGATGAAGATGACTTTCTTCCACTATCCGATTTAGCTACTATACACGCTTCATTTAGAACTGAGACAAACATTACTTCATCGTTTGAAGACTACATTGGTGTTGATATTGATGTGCTCACCAGGGACAACTCGTTTGAAGAAGATATGCTCTAGAAAGTCGAGGATCTCAGAATATCTCAGGTATGTATGTATACATACCTGTTTGAATCCCATTGCCTAATAAATGTGTGCTGTACATTACTTCTATATTTACAGGTTCAAAAACCGATGAAGAAGAATTGATTGTCGCTGATACCGTGTTACCTATTTTGAAGCAAATTTCTTCATCAGTTGACGTATGCCGAAATTTTCTGGAGATGAGAAGCAAAGTACCGACTATAGTGCTTGAATCTTAGAAGGTTTTATGGAGGAGGAGAAATTGAAGAGAACGAAAATTAAAAAAAAAAACCATCATTTCTGCATAACGAAATTCCTATATAATGAAGTAGTTTTCTGGCCTCGTGAAGATTCGCTGTAGGGAAGTTTCATCCAAAATATTTTGATTTGTTTTTGAATCATGCTGAAATATCACAGAGAAATTGAAGCTAGAAGCAATAACAGAAATTAATTAAAAACAAAAAAAAAAAGAGGTTCCTAAGAATTGGTCATCCGCTTCTTAAAAAATGTTCTCCCAAAGAATTCTTAGAACTTTTTATATGGCTTATGAAGGTAAGGCTTCATCGATAAACTTACTTCAGCTATTGGTGAAGAAGCACTTTACTTCATCACTGTTAAATGCTGGATCAATGAATTCAATAGTGGACGAATTTAGTGAAGTTCATTCAAAATTGGAATTGGTGTTGCAAGATGGGGCATCTTCGGACATTAATGGCACCGGCAAAAATTGGATATTAGATGAATATGTGACCATCAAGTATGAATTAAGTTTACCAAAAACAAAAAAAACAAAAAAAAAAAAAAGAAAAAAAATTACAGTCGGGCGTAATCGACTGTAAGAGGTCCAGATCAGATATAAATCCTTTCCTAACAAACACAGGTAGGAAACTTTGCTCCTCCCACTTCTTACTGCTTGAATAATTCCCTTATAAAACATTTTTTATGTATGAAAAGAAAAAGAAGGACGGAAGCATCATAGGTTGTTCAATTTATTTCAAAATCGTCATTTATAAACCGATTTTGATGAAGTTTTGAGATATTCTGGGATACCAGTTTGTGCCAAAGAAATTTATAGCCTTGAGGGGGATTTTATAGGAAAGGGGGGAGAGGAAAAATTTTAAAATAAACTCGTAAAATTCCGGCGAAGTCCTAGTCGAATGCAAAAAGAACAAAGTCTATCTATTAGCATTTCCGAGATCCTTTCGTTCATATGGACGGACAGACGGACATAGCTATATCAACTTCTCTATTGCTCTTGACCATAATGGAAGTAACTTTGGGGGGCATGCGTGATCTCATTTGACAACTCATATTAGAGCGTCTTTGAGCATTAAAAACATCAAAATTATGGGTAGTTTCCTTTGCTATTCTGACTTGTTACCGCACATCAAAATTTCATTGTGAGATAAATGCTTCTTGATGCGTGTAGAAGCTGAGAATGCTCTCCCTTAAATAGCTTATTTTCTAGGTGAACACTTCTGAGTGGCAAAGGGGCTCCGAAAATTGGTTTGAAGTCAAGAAGATGTATATTGATCTTTAAGAATAATATTTTGAAATAAAACTGCTAAATCTGAAAATTAAATTGAACGGTTTTTTGTTTTATTTAATCTGGAAACTATAAAATATTTTATCCTACAAAACGCAGCTAAGTCCGAGTTTCTCAATGTTTGGCTTAAGTTTAACGGTCCGTTATTTTACTGTTTAATGAAATTTAATTTTTTCAATATTAATTAGAGCCTAACAAGCGTTAAGCACTAACCAGAGTACTTCTTCTGCCAATATTCCGATATTCACTTTGGTTTATTTGCTTCTCAGATTTTAATAGTTTTAGTTGATTTTAAATTCTTTTTTGCCATTCACACAAAAACATTTAATTTACACAAGTGCAAAAGAGTAAGTTAAAAACAAGCAACACTGCTCCAAACATTTAAAAAATTAATTTGTCATTTAAATTATTTGAGTTCAAATCTATTTAAATTCCTTTTAACTTATATAAATTATTTATAACAAAATTCACGCCCTTATTTTATTCAACACTTACCGTGCTAGTCTTTAAATCGCATGTGAACTGTAAAGTAAAGAAAGAAAGAAAAAAACATAGAAAATAGAGAATTAGTTAATGCAAAATAAAGCACAAAGTTAAAACTTAAATCCAAGCTATTCAAATCAACGAAGCGAAAATGCAGCAGCAAATGAAAGCAAAAGGCAAAACTTTCTTGCCAAAGTATTTCGCACGCAAAAATTCACAAACGAACTTTTACAACACTAAACACATACATATATACAGGCAGTCAGTCAGTCAGTCAGTCAGTAACAGCACGACCATGCGCCCCTCATTGTCACACTGTTGTGTGTTTGTATTGCTTTCACATAAATCTCAACAAATGTCAAAGTTTATTTCGCATTTTTGAAATTAAATAAAGATTTGTCACGTAAAAATCCATTTCGAGAGAAATTTTTCGACAATTTTGGGGCAAAGTAGTGTTGCAAAGTCAAAGTAAAATAAAGACAATAAGCAGAGAAAAATGGAAGAGAAACTTTTATTTTTTTTTTAAATTCTTAAACGCTTAGTGAAAAAGACAATTTCCTAGGAAATAGTCTGTCGAAAAAAAACCAAAAAGAGAGTCGACAAAATTATTTACGAATTTTTATATTTCTGGCTTTTGTCTTTAATTTTTGTTTGGCATTTCCGCTTTCAGTTATTTGGCAATTCTCATGCTTCAATGGGCTTGCACGCTTGGGCACTATTTGAAATATTTGCTTATACTTTGAGTCGATTCAACGCCGCCATTTTATAAAGTTCAAAGTTGGCCGGAAGTTTAGCGTAACTTCCGTTTAGTCCTTTGCTGCTGTTGAAACTTTAATAAGGAAACCGTTTCGTTCAGCAGCAGCAGCAGCAGCAGCAAATGCGGAAGCGGCACCGGCAGCTACTAAAATTAAGTTTATGCCTTGACAAAAAGTGCATAGAAACTTTCTGATTGCATTGGTTGACTGGTTGCTGGTTTGCTGCTTAGTTTAGTCTTTTACTTCTAAGCAGAATTGTTTTCAAGTTACTTTAATGCTTTGCTTGCACTCTTCAAAAGTGCAGTGCGTTGTGGTAAATATTTAATAATAATCTTATTTCCTATGATTAGGTTTGCTTTGCTCTTTGGCTTATTGGCATGTATTTGCATAAGAAATAATTATATAAAATTATTTGCTTGTAGCTACTCGAAGCATATGTTGGCATATGCTGACAAGTTGTTTGGCATGAAAGAAATTTATTATTATTTAAATAAATATTGTTCTTACACTTTGTCATTCTTATGTAAAAAGGGTATATTTTTGATATTTTTAACCATTTTGAATAGGTAAAGGTTTGCATTAAGTTTTGCGTATGTTTAGAGTTCTTGAGGATGATTGTTCCAGTTAAGGGTTAGACTTGAATGAAAGTTGTAGTGAAAAAAAATGTAACGAGTGCCTTAGAAATATGCTACAGATCTATTTGGAATGCGTATATTTTAAAGCATACTTTTTTGAGTCATTAACCAAGCATAAATGTTATGAGAACAAAGAGACAACGGAAGGAATACTTAGCCTATTGATTTGCGCACCCAAACTTAGATGATTCAGAGCTTCTTTGTGGCCCAAACAAAGAACAATTGGTGGAAAAGAATATAAAGGAAGGTTTATCAGGTCTGGTATTGTTTTCCACATTCGTTAAGACTGAAAGTGGAGACAGAAGCTATGACACAGAAAATCAAATGGAAACACTTCAGAACACTACAGAAACTTCATTTGAAAAATCATTGAAGGAGATTTTTGTTTGACTTTGCCGACATAAGCTTTACCATGACAACAGAGAGAGATAGAGAAAGGGGGAGAAGGAAGGGTGTAGAGATAGAGGGCGAAAGGGTGAGAAGTGAGAAGAGGAGATTGAAGAGAGAGAGGACAGAGGGAGCGCTTAGAGAACGAGAAGTAAAGGAAGGACAGAGAAAACAGCGAGAAAAGAGAGAGAAAAGAGAGAGAACAGAGAGAGGAGAGAGAGAGGGTAAAGAGAGAGGACAAAGAGAGAGAGAGGAGAAAGATAGAGAACAGTGAGAGAGAGGGTAAAGAAAGAGGAGAAAGATAGGACGAAACGAAAAAAAGTGCGAGAGTGATTGTAGAAATAGGGGAACAATAAGAATTATGTCTTACTCACATCACACACTTCTATAGTTGACTTAGCTTTGCGTGAATTATTTGTGTGCTAACAGATGAGAAAGATATAGATAAGAAAAAGAGGCAAGAGAGAAATTAGAAGACCAAGAGAGTGGAGAAAAACGGGGAGAATATGAACCATGTCACAAACTCCTACAATTGACTTCGCTTTGCGTGAATTATTTGTGTGCTGACATTTAATTAATAATAAGAAAGATAGAAAGCAAAAACATGATTATCGGATGAATCACGCTGCTACAGTTAGCTTCGCTATAATTTATATATATGAAGCTATCTTTTACAAATAACTTTCCAACAAACAAACATGATGTGCAACCGCTATGATGTGTATAGAACAAGGACTAGCCATTAAGCAACGTTCCCATCCGCTTGATCAATGCTTCAGTTAATATAGAGGCTTTTATTTGATACATTACGATGGCATTGCCATAGTACCGTAACTATCGGTTGGCTATAAAATAATAGATTTTCGCAAAATTATTCTATCCATGTGCAATATGAGCCATGTGTACCACCAAACACATGGCTCATATGCTAAAATGTGAAAACGTGATTTTTATTAAGTCACCACTTTACCTCGATTTAACTCACAATTTCACATTTTACACATTTATCTCAGCTCTCAGTTGCTATTGTCACCATCTTTAACATTTGTTGTTTGAAGCAAAATTTCTTTATCGAGATATAAGTCCAAAAAAAGTGAAACGGAATTCAAGATGATGATGCTTGAGAGACTTGTGTGTCTAAAGCGTAGATAATTAGTGTTTATGCGTGAGCAAGAGAGAGAGAGAGAGAGATGCTGTTGTTGTTGCTGTTTGCATAGAGTGAGCGAATTTTATTTATGATTTACATTTGTTCAACAGTTTCACTTTAAAAGTTTGCTTATATAGGTGAGGCACATACATTTTTTTTTTTTTTTATGTAGATAGTCATATTGACACCAATTACTAGACTCTTGCAATTGCAATGGACATTCCGATCCGATCTACCACGCAAAGTATTGCTGAGTTCCCTATCTGATATATTCGCGAGGGTATGCCACCAAAAATCGAGAGGTTAGACAGGCACGAATAGGCTCAACAGATTTGTTTCATTTAAATTTTGAACACGTACAATTTCGAGTTTTTTGATCTATAGGCACAAACCGGATACATATTATTTTTGAGCTTAATTAGATTAGAATAGATCAGAAATGGGTTAATTTGAATTTCAAGATTTCTGGTAGAATTTAAAGCAATAAAGTATTTTGTCTAACAAGTCTAACAATTTAAACCAATTACGGGTACTATTCTAAATGAAAAAAAATTATAAGTTGCGCTCTTATTTGACTATTTAAATGATTGATTTTCGTTCTATGTGAGATACTATTATAAATTAATCATCAAAGGATACATATTAATTGACAAGAGTTCATTAAATATTTACTATGCTCTATCTGAATAATATGCAAAATTTAAATATATGTTGAACAATAAGCTATATATGTATAAACAAATATACGCTGATACTTTTACCCGTAATTCTAAAAAAAATCCTTGTACGATATTACCAAAATTCAATTTTCGTATAGAGATTGAAATAAACACACTGCGTAGCATGGGCAGCACTAAAAATAAAATAAATATATGTATGTGCCAACGTGTACAGGACAATAGCATATCCAGACATTTATTTATTTTTTTAATAAAAAACTCACAGCTAGACTAAGCAGGATGCTGCCAATAGAACACTGCAGATAAGCATATACACATATAAATAGAGGCCCTAAAAGTATGCAGCATATATGCTTGCAGTATAAAACTATAAAAATGTCTGCATGCAAATTAACAGTCAAAGAACTTTACGACAACAACAACGAACGAACCAACGACAAAGATAATAATGATGCTGCTGCCGCTGCTGCTTTTATTGTTGTCCACGGCGACGACGACGACGACGACAACAATGCGCAGGCAACCCCAAATGTAACTCCCCTCAAAACACAACACACAGCCTTAACCACTTAGTCATATTCACACACACGCGATGCTGCTTTTTCACTTACACTAGTGCACATACATACATATATATGCTTTTGTCTTTTAAACAAATACAAATACAAACATAGCTAGACGCAAATGCATAAAGACAATAACAACAACAAAAAACAAACACCTACAACGGAGTTATGTTAATAATGATGTTATAGCCGCTATTTTTGCTTTTACTTTTTTGCCGCCTTTACTAATGATGATGATAATAATGATGCTGTCATACACAGACACTTTCAACGAAACTTTGGCCACTTCTTTGTTTTGCATTTAAGTGTTTGTATTTTTTTTTTGCTTTGCTGCTTTTATACCACTGTTCTAGACATGCAAACGTTTGCTTATCTTTCTTTTATTTATTTATTTTTTTTTTTTTGTATTTGCTGTTTTTACTTTATGATGATTCACAATAGAAACAATTTCAACATGCGCCATGCACAACTTTACACTCTTGCGGTCCAACAACAACTGAGCACAAAATTTGAGCAGAGCAGAAAAGTAAAAACAGCAGCAGCATCCAATAAAAACAACAACAACAACGACAATAATAACAGCTGAAGAAGTGGCCGCCATGGTAATTTTCTGCTACTGTTGTAAATTTTTGTTATTGTTGTTGTAGCAGGTGATTGGACGCCGCGTTTCTTTAACGCTGTAAATGGCTGCAAATGTTAAAACAAATACTGTTAAGTTTTTACTAGTTGTCAGTTAACAGTTAATGTTATTTAACATTGGTATTTTTTGTTTGCAGCCGATTTAAGAGTTGCTTTTAAATAACTGTAAAGGACTCTTTACTCTTGTTTAATAAAAAAAAAAAAGAGTACGCGCATAATAAGCCATAAATTATTTTCATTAAAGATTTATGGCCTTACAAAAGAGATCATTTGTAGATCTTAAGCAGCAAATTAATGGTGTCTGTTTATTTTTATTTTTATTTTACGAAATTATCGGAATTTGTGCATGTGTCGTAAATTTTTGAGTGTTATAAGTATTTTATGTGGCAACATAAATTTTATATGATAAATTGTTGCATTATATGTATATTGAGGAGAGAAGAAGTTGGTAGTTGTATAAGCAAAGGACTATAATATTGTTTGTGGAAAGTGTTCATCATATTTAAATTTCATTGAGTATGCTGTAAGATTTGATTAAAATTATTAAGTTTTGTAGTTTCATCAAAATAATTCCCAGTCTGCACAGACCTTAAGCTTGAGAAAATAAATTTAAATGCAAAGACTGTCGCTAAGAGACTACATAAGTTCGATAGCAAAACTTATAAAATTCGATTATACTGAAACATGGCATTAAATTTGACGAAATTTCATTTGCTTTTCTAGATTAAAGTTTTCATCTTTAAATTCATAGTTTTTATAGTATAAACCCCCTCTTGCCTTGTTAGCACCCTCCATTTATATTAATACATATTTGAGCATATTTTGTGCATATTGGACATGTGCTGCATAGGTCGTCCTGTTATCATCGTCAACAAGTTTATTTATGGCGGCCGTAAATTTAACGAACTCTGCGATCACAGATAAACTATGATAAGCTGTTGTTAGCACCCTCCATTAATATTCATACATATTTGCGCATATTTTTGTGCATATTGGACATGTGCTGCATAGGTCTCCTGTCTTAGTCGCCAACACGTTTTTTTTTATGGCGATCGTAAATTTAACGAGCTCTGCGATCACAGATAAACTATGTTAAGCTGTTGGTCTGCTTGTATCATTGTACATACAAACATATGGTTTATTTTTAAATATCCTGTGAGCATTTTATAGCAAAAGTAGCGGAAAGATCTTATAGACTACTAAAATTTAATGAGAAACATTGAAAGACTTCTACTAAAATAGATTGTTAAATAATATTTTATGCTATTCTTCATCTACATACATAAAAATTCAAACAATATAGGAACAGATAAACCCTCACATATAAAAAAATACCCGCACAAAAGTTGTTAGCTGCTTTCAACACAATCAAGACAAATGCTACTTAAAAATTTATTTGCAACACGTAAAGCAGCCACGCAGCCAGGCACACACAAACACACACACTCACACGAAAAGTAGTCTAAAAATGGCGCATATATATATAAGCAAGAAAAGGACAATCAACATTTAACACTTTTCAGTTTGAGTTGTGCAAATAGAGGAAAAAAAAAGAAGAAAATGTTGTAGGAGGAAAATGTGAAATGTTGCGGTCACGCATATTTCTATACGTGTAGGAGGAAGAGTATATTTTAGTAGATTTCTCATGAAATTCTGCTACTGATGTTGATGCCCGTGACATTATGCTTTTGACATGCCGCTACAAGTGTGTGTGAGTGGAAGTAAAAGGAAGTTGACAGCACATGGAGGACATGCGTTGCGGCGCGTTAAGGCGTAAAAGGGGTGAATGAGCGCAACTCATCTCAAAAGACCCAGCTACATATCAATGTGTCTACGCACTTGACATTTTATACGTCGAGCGATTGTCCGTTCGTCTGCCCGTCTGTCTGTCTCCCTGTCATACATGAACATGTATGTGGGTGTCTGCGTGTCAAAAAGGATATGCGTTCAACTGGTCTGTTTACGCTTCTGCCTGATAAAACCTTCTGCAAATAAATAAATAAATAAATATTCGAATACCGAAAATGAAAATACGCATGAAATGAATAAAATACGTTGAAAATGATTTAAAAAGAGTTGACATATAACTTGTCCGTACGTAGAGTAAGGATAGTGTGTAAGAATTTCTGCCATGCTGACATTCATATTGCATATTTGCGAAAGCCTTTGGCGTGCCTGTGGTAGTGTTTCTTTTTTTTTTTTTGTTTTTTTACTTTTGTGTCCGCATAGGTCGGTTTTATATATTTATTTATTTATTTTTTTTTTTTCTATATCACTTGCCGTTCAATGGATATGTGTATGGCTTTACTGCTTTACTCTTGTACAGCATTGTTTGTGGCATTTAATTGTTTGTAGATTTCTTGTGTGAGTGTGTGTTGAAGTTGTTATTGTGGTTGGCAGTTTGCGAGGTAATCGTGTGTGTGTGTGTGTGTGTATGACCGTTTACTCTGAACGTCCTACAGTGTTAAAAGCTTGTTAAAAAATACTTGAAATTGTTTGAACTGCGAATGATGCGATAAGCTGTGTCAGTGTTGTTGAAGGGTTTTTAATTGATGGTGAAATGTTTTTTTTTTGGTTAAGCAGATGACATATTTAATTGTTATTACACAATTTAGATGAATCTACCTTTTTAGGCTACAAAGCAAGCCAATAGAAATAGTATGATAAGAAATATTTTTTATATTATGGCACATCATGCCTGAACGCTTAAGGATGGAATTTTCCACATTAAAACCATTAAAAAGCATTCATGACATACTACTCCTTCATATTAAACAGATATAGCACCTGCAACTGTTCTTTCATGTTAAGTTGCAATAACAGTTGCAATTGCTCTGTTATATTAAAGACATAAACCAGTGCTTTAAAGATCGCTTTTTACAGTTTTAGTTAATCTTTACAGTTAAATTTGTTTGCACTGATCCCTATTTATGTTAATTAACATTATTTGCTATTAGTTTTATGTTAATTAGCATTTCTTATTGCAGAGAGTGTCAAGTACAGAAATAAAAAATTTTTTATGTTAAATAACATGGCTTGCTGTCTATCGAACTCTTTGATGATTGTCATTCTTCGCTAATGATAATAATTCTGTTACCGATAAATGTGTGTTGTGTTCTATAGCTGAAGGCAGATGGGTACAAACTTTAAGTAGAAGCTAACCATGTGCTATTTAAATATTGTATATACTGTTAAATAACTATTAATTTCTGTTAAATTACTGCTATATACTCTTAAATCTCTGCTACATCTGGTAAATCGAAGCTATATTCCATTAAATCACTGCTATTTCTGTTAAATCACTGTTATGATCTGTAAATCGTTACTATATTTTGTTAACTCACTGATATTTCTGTAACGGCACTACTATTTCTATTTTACTAATGCTATTTCTGTAAGCAGTTATCTTCTGTGAAATCATCATTGCTATATGTGTTAAATTACTTTTACGTTCTTTTAAATTAATGTTATATTTCTGTTAAATCACTACTAAACACTGTTAAATCACTGGTATATACTGTTAAATCACTGCTATATACTGTTAATGCACTGCTATATACACTTAAATCACTGCTATTTGTTTGAAACATATTTTAAATGTTGCCAAGTGCTAAAGCAAATAAACTGTTACATTCAAAAAATCACTGCTAAATACTATTATTAACAAAAATTTACTAAAAATACCAAAATAACACAACTAAAGCGTAAAACCATTTCAAATTGCTAACTTCAAAGTGCACAAAATAGTTCAGATATATCTTGTAGTCATTCGAATGACATTCACTCTACTCTGCAGTCTGACTCTATTAAATATTAAAGTTATTTGCAGTGTCGACTACTGCAAGAACTGCTGTTGCTGCTGCTGCTGCTGCTTTTACTGCTACCTGTCACGTCTGACTCTGAGGACTACTAAATCTTCTATAAGTATTGCCGCAGCGCCCCAGACACTAACGTTAAAAGAAATTGAGAGCGCCAAAAGCCAGTCAGCCATTGAAACAGTCAACCAGCACGCAAGGCAGCCGGTGAATTCATTGAACAAACTGAGAGATGTAAGCGTCGACTTAAAATCAAAAGTACTTGTCAAAGTCGTCTGCTTAGTGGCGTGGCGGTGATGGTGGTAGCGGTTACTGCCGTTCACCTTTGCGAATTGAATTTCGCTGCATACAAGGACTTCCATTTTATTTTATTTTATTTTATTTAAAAGAAAATAAGGTTTGCCAAGTAAGTACGAATTTATAAAAGCATATATGTAGCACCTTGAGGTGGTTTACTTTGTCACGGATATGTTTTTCTTTGGGATTTTTATGTCATGAACACAAAAAAAAAAAAAAAAAATGTAGCAATGTGTGTGTAGCGTATAATTCTGACTATTGCAACAGTTCAACGTTTTTTAGCTGATATTTTCTTTGCAGTTGCTGCTTTTCCGTTTAACGGAAGTTATAACGGAAATTTTAGATGTTTTTGTTAAAGGTTTTTGCAAAAGTTTTCGAGAAAAAAAACTTTAAATAAGTTTTATGTAGGTGTTCAATTGTGCACATGACTGATAAATGCAATGTATAACTTTTTTACAATAGTATTATACAGTTTTTTGCAGTTTTAGTGTTGAAATTTTGCTATTTAATGCTTTTATGTTATTATTTAGCTAATATAATGTTTCTAACACTTAACCGTTTCATAACCGTTTCAAACGGTATATAACCGTTTCGTACGAAAACAGTCAATTACTCGAAAAAAAAAACACTAATAACTACTTTTTTAATTGCACAATTTCCAAAGCAAGTCAATCTCAGCACTATTATTGGCTTTAAACTTGCGCACACGCAAAATTGCATTTTCCAACACTGTACATGCACTTATATAGCTTCATTACACACAAGCACATATTACCAACACTCGGTTGAACTTAGACAGATCAGACAACGTTGCAAACACTTGAAATATTTCCACATAAGCGCATTTAACCGCAAACCAAGTTTTATAAAAGCAGACAAAAAAGTGCGAGGGACAATGAACGTGCCGTTACGTTGCGTTGCGCCTTAGACCGACAACTTTACTTTTTTGTGGCCAAATTGTGCAGCTTCATTTACCAGCAAACAAAACGCACAAGTGGCAAAGAAAATAAACTCTGTCGTGCAATTTCATAGACAGGAAGTACAGCAGACAACAACATGCACAGCAGCTAACCCTAAACACACACACACACACACAAATACAGGAAACTCAATTTGAAATGCAGCACATACACATATACATGTACTAAGTAGCTAAACATATGTAACCAGTGTTGTATAGCAGTCACTAGTGCATGCAACCGAGTGCCGGAAGTGCTCAACGCTTTTTGTCTACGCCTGGTTGAATGCCTTCATCCGAGACTTATCGTCTGTCTGTCTGTCTGTCTGTCGGTTCGTACAATCTATCTAACTATGTATCTAACCAAGTAGTTAGAAGGATTCTATGCTACCACTGTGGTCGGCAAGTAGGCACGTTTATATTGCATGCATACAGCCAGCTTACAGCAAATTCGTTGCAAATCTTGAAGGTGTTTGATTAGTAAAAAAAAAAATAAAAGGGGCGAAAAAAGTTGTGGAAATCTTTACCTACATAGTATATACTAGTACATATAGAGAAATACGACCTACTGCTGCTTTTGGCTGCTTGCATAAGTACAAATCTCTTTGGTCAATATTTGTACGTTTCAAGTTGCTATTGCATTTCTGTGTTGAAGTTGCTCGAAAGTTCAATTCGTTTTTAATTAATACTCTGAACTTTTCAAATAACTAGAGATTTAATTAGCTTGATAGCAATTTGTAGTACATAATTCGTTGGTAAATTCGATTTAACAGTGGCAGCATATTTGCCATATCAATGGAATTGAAATTGAAAGGATGAAAAGATTAGAAATAAGCTGCTTAAGTATCAGTAAATCGTTTAAAAATTTTTTAAATTGTTATTTAGCTTTTATTTAAATAACTGTTCGATTTAATACTTAACCGTTTCATAACCGTTTCAAACGGTACATAACCGTTTCATAGCCGTTTCACTATTTTGCCTTTAATTACTCAAAAACATTATAATCAAATTTTTAGTTGCATAATTTCCAAAAAAAAAAAAAATACAATTACAGCTGATATGGAAATCAGAAAATGTGTGTCGTATAGAGTTTTCTGAAATCTTATATGTATAAAATATTGCTGACTCATTTTGTCTATTTGATTTTTGTCGATTTTTTTCTGCTAACTTTTACATAATCAGACTTTATCACTTATCCATCAGATTAAATGCATTTTAATGTTTGTCATGCTTAAAACAGACAGACAGACAGACAAGAAGAAGTTTCTCTAGCGCAAATGTTACATACAGCTTAGAACGTGATTGACGACAGACGGTTTGTTCAATGTAAATTTGAGACGATAGTCCAAAAAAAAAGTATCTATAGAAAGTATTTGCCTGTCTCGATTCATCAATATCATTCTCGAGTTTATATAATTTATTTAAAATTTGAAGGAAATGTCATAGCACCATACTCGTTGACTCCATAAAAACAGCATCAAAAGAAACCTTCTCAGAAGCACCCTCATGCAAGCGCAGTTACATAATAGATGTTTCACTACTCCATTTCAAAAGAAAAGCACACACATTCCATCTCCGGCATGTGATGTGTACGTGCCTAGAGGCGACGGAAGTTGAAGCAGCAGCAGCAGTAGCTAAAGATGCGGCGGCATTGTGGCATGCCACAAGAACACTTACACATGTCGCTTGCTTCAAACACTTGTGCAGCATAGAGATTTTGCTTTTTAAATTTTTTATTATTAATTCTTCTTCTTCTTCTTCTTTTTTGTGGAAAACTAGTTTATTCTCTATTCTGAACTATTTCATAGGCGGCAAATAGCGTTTATACACGTTGCACATACGCCGTGTGTTTTATGCATTGCTTTTACAAAAAATTTGCTTGCGGCAATACAAGCAAGAATAATTTTTTTTTTATTTTTTTTTTTTATACTATTTCTGCAGACACAAAGTGGGAGTGAAAACCACTAAAAAAAAAATGGGAAGTACATTTCATTTTCCACATAAAATTTTTGCAGCAGCAGAAAGTTTCTTGTTCGTTGTGCTGTGCTTTCTTTCAGAGTTACTCGGGACAACAAAAATAAAAACAACAACAACGGAAGTGTAATAATTTCTGTAGTACGCTTCAATTTATGTTGTTGGATAATTAAGTTTAGCCATTCTCTAAAAGTTGAAAGTGAAATGTGAGCAGTGTAGAAAAAAAAAATAAAAATAAAAAGCTGAAAAAATTAAATTGCAAATGGCGCGTAATGAAATTTTGTTTACGCTATGCCGTGTTGCTACTGTTAAGTGAAACTTTAGAAATTGTGTAAATTTTTTATAGCTTATAGGTTCTTTTTTTTTTTTTTGTTTTTGTGTAGTATACATCGAGCATAATGCAATCTGACGCTTGCTAAAAGGTTTCGTGTTAAAAATATAAAGTTGAAATAGTTTTAAATTGCATTTAAATAATTAAATGCGTATTTGTTGTTGGATTTGAAAAAAATTCATTTGAAACAATTTATTATTTATAGCAAACAGATTTGAAAAACATACAAAAATTATAACAAGCTAAAAGCTGTATGCGATGCTTGTATCATAGACAGGTTTCCTTTTTTTTAAATTTACATGAAAAGCAAAAAGATTTAAGTTCTATCTCCAATATAGAAATATTACAGAGGTATTAGTCTCAAACACTACGAATGTTTGCTGCAGCGCATGGTTGTAAGCAATTAAACCCTATACAAAGACTTAAATGCATCAACTATTAAAGAAGAAATAACTACGATCAGCCAAAGATACACTCGTAGAGGGAATTCTATCCAAATAAGCTCGCCATTAATCTATTTGACAATAGTTAGTTTATAAGACGCCTTAGGAGATGTCATTCGCTAGATCTACCTAGTCGCACTTAAGATTAAATATGTTATTTTTGGTATAAAAATGCTTATGTAATTGAGAGTTCATAAAGTTGCTTTAGCATAGTCTAAATTAAGCTGACAGGTGCTTCTCGCAAACTTGTAAAACTTTTGCATTTATATTTCAAACTGTTTTTTTTTATTAACAGTGGAATATGATTTCATTCATATGGCTGCCACGGCTAGCCATGCAGTACGACTGTGTGCAGCCTTATCTCGGCTATGGTATCACGAATGTTGTTCTTCAAAGCTTATATTGTCTCTTGTTTGTTGGCGTAACACTTATCTTTGACGGCTCCCCACAAATAATAGTCCAACGGTGTCAAATCGCAGCTCCTTGGTCGACTGATAATTCGATCTTCAAAAACAGTGCGCAAAAGATCGATTGTAACATTGGCTGTGTGGCACGGAGCGCCATCCTGTGGAAACCAAATGTCACCAAGGTCCTCATCTTCAGAGCAGAGACACGACGCAGAAACACGACCAGAATATGCGACCATACATGTATTCATAATTTTCCATTATGACAACGCTCAGTCACTTGTTGCAGAACCGGTTTTAAACTATTTGGAAAACAATGGGTGGGAAGTTCTATCTCAAACTCCTTATAGCCCAGACATGGCCACTTCTGATTACTACTTGTTCTCTCAACGGCATACGCTTCACTTCAGAACACGATATCAAAAATTGGCTCGATTCATTCTTGACTGCCAAGCCGGAGATGTTCTACAAACTGCCAGAAAGATGGGCAAACGTCGTGGCATCCGATGGTCAATATTTTAAACATTGAATGTATAAAGGGTGGCGTAGAAAAAGACAGCGATCCAAGTTATGGATCTTATGGATTATAACAAACATACAGAAATAGGGAGAGACAGAGAGAAAGAGAGTGGAGAAGAAACATTGTTCTTTAGAGACATTTATCTTGTATAACTTCTTGATTTATTATAAAAAATAGAAATGGAAAACAATTTATGATGCCCCTGCTCATCGTTTATCCTTTTCTCGAAGTTAACTTTAGAAGTCATAACATTTGATAGCTTACTGATATAAAAAGAGATAAAAATACCGCAAGATAGTGTAAATTTTTTCTTAGATAGAGAGAAAGAGGGAGAGGAGAAAAAAAGTGAGAGTTTTTTCGTTGTTATCTATTTTGAAAAGAACGGAAAATGATTCTTGCTGTCCCTGCCCACTGTTTTTAACATTCTTTGTCAAACTGTCCTTATGTACTTACAGATAGAGAGAGAAAATGAGAAAGAGAGAAAAAAAATAGAGAGGAGAAAGAGAGAAAAGAAAATTGGTTTTGTACCCGATGTCATCTGTCTTGCATTATTTTTTGCTTTATTAAAAACATCAACAAGAACGGAAAATGATTTATATTACCCCTGCCTACTGTTTTTCCCTTTCTTTGTAGATAGCTTTGTTAGCAATATGTACTGATGTACTTATAGAAAGACAGATTAAAAGAGAGAGAGAGACAGAGGCAGAGAAGTGATGCATCTATTTTTTTCACTTGTTTTTAGAAAGATAGAAAAGAAGATAGAGATAAGAAAGAGAGAAGAACATTTTTTTTCTTCGTTGTCATCTGTCTTGCAATATTTTTCGCTTTATTAGAAATATCAACAAGAACAGAAAACGTTTCGTGCTACGCCTGCCCATCGTTTGTTCTTTTTTGGAACTTACTTTATAAGCTATATATCGAGATGTCGTACGGTTAGAGAGAGAAAGAAAGAGAACATGTTTCTCCAATTACTTTTAGTAAAAAAAAGGACAAAAGAGAGGGAGATATTGAAGAAATTTTTGTTCTTCTGTGGCATTTGTCTTGTACTATTTCTGGCCAAAAAACCAACATCAATGGTGAAATCATGTGGGAAAACAACGAAAACTTTAAGTGAAAATTTAATATAAGCTCGAAAAATCACTGAAATTTGTACACAAAAATTTAAAAAAAAAAATTTAATTAAATTTATAAAAAAAATGAACTCATGTGTCATTTGAAAGCATTTAACATAATTTTTCATTTTATATGGTTTTCGGAGTAACTGATTAAACATTTTTAAACATAGACTATGCAAACAGTAACAGTTTGACTTGCAGGTGTTCACTTCATTGATGTCTAATGCATTTAAATATGGACAAATTGTGCACTGTACTGCAATTATTTGATTATTTGAATTTGAGAGCAAAACTTCATTCTAAATAATAAAGATGTTCACACGTTTATTATTTTTTTTTTTATTTCAAATCAATAAATAAAAATTTCAAATTCAATTATCATTTCGTATTATTTCAACATGTGCAGACTGCTCTGCGGCAGTGCATGCAGATTCTGTTTTTTTGCTTCTCTTTTTCTCCCTTTACTGTTTTTTCATTCGATATTATGCTTCTCCTTTTTTTTTTCTATCTACTTTTATATGAATATGTAGCAGGTGCTAGAAGAAAGTAAGAGCATGCACAAGGTTTTAGAAGAGTTTTAGAAAAGTATTACGCAAGAAATAATCAACCGATTTTTATAAAATAAAGTTTAAGTAAATCTACAAACCAATATCTTTCAGATGTTATATATTTTCTAGTTAAATTAGATTGCATAAATATGTGCGTAAATGATATCATAAACAAACAAATTGTGTTTAGATTTAATAGTTGAATAGATGAACCATTAGAATTCCTGAAACCAATATTTAGCGCTTACAAACTAATATGCAAATTTATATACGTATTATCGTTGTTTCATTATGTATTGAAATACGTGCTTTGGAAATAGCCTATTTCGATGTATAGTTATGCATATAATTGTTATTCAATTAAAAGCTAATTAAATATGCAACAAACAACGAGTTAAATGTTTTTCAAACTACATCAAATACACATAAAATCATTTATACTAAGCTGCTATATATTTTAATGCAATTGCAATGCCTTTATTGTGTATTCCAAATAATAATTCATTTAAATGTTTATGCATTTTAATTTGCATATTTAATTTATTTGCATAAATCAAAAAAAAAAAACCCAAAAAAATAGCACAAACTCTAAAATATAATTTTTGGCGCAAAATTTTTTATCAGACAATATAATATACATTTTTACTTTGCACAATGTATAATATATATCCCAAGGCATTAAACTATCGACGCGTGGCATCTAATATTCATAAATTTCAACACTTTGCTACTGCAGCAAAGAAATTTTTTCGAAGGCGCTAACTCGAAACTTGTGATAATCATTAAATTATGATTAATGTGCTGAGCAAAAATAGGACAAAAAAAAAAAAAAAAAAAAAATCCTTGAACCAAATCGTTGCAATATAAAACTTAAAATGTTTATCTTTTATTTATTATTATATATGCGCAGGCATGCGTTGACTCATAAGGCAGACAGACAAATTAGTAAAATCAGACAAGTAGCAGAAAAATAACAAAATAAAAGCACTACATACTACTTAATTTATTTAGAAGTGTGCTACTTGACTCTTGAGCGTTTAATATGACGCAAGCATTTCAGAAGTCGCCGCCGCCGCTGCCATCAAGCGTCAACAGCACAATTTATTTTCAATGTTTTTTTTTTTTTAAATAAATAAATAAATAAATATTTTTTTTTGCATTGCAGAAAATGTGATAGAGGAATAAAAAAAAAAAAAGAACAAAAAGAAAAATTAAGAGACAAAAGGCGACATATTGTGTCGTGACCACTGTGACGATGATATGATACCAGATAAAAAAATTGAAAACAACATGCAGCGTGGCAGACAGTTGGACGGACATACACAGTAGACACAGTATACTTGTGAACAGACATTTACGTATAGCACTGAGAGTTTAGAGATATATGACAGACGAGGGCTGCTTGTATGTTTAATTAATGCGTTGTTAGTTTGTTTATTAATTTGGAATTCAAAAAAAAAAAAAAAAGAAGAAACTTGTGAATGGTGAACACTTGCAAGGCTTTGTTGTAAGACATCAGTGAAGTCAAGTCAATTAGGACGAATTGCTCTAAACTAATTTAATTAATCAAATAATTGCAGTACAGTGCACAATATTTTAAAATTTCAATACATTGGGCATACGTGAAGTGAGCACCTGCAAGTAATAATGAAGCATTGCTTTCAAATCCTTTAAATAATCAAATAATTGCAGTACAGTCCACAAATTGTATATTTTTCAGTGAGCACCTGCTAGTATACTATGAAGTATTGCCTTCAAATCCTTTAAATAATCAAATAATTGCAGTACAGTGCACAATTTTTTAATATTTCAATGCATTAAGCATCCGTGAAGTGAGCACCTGCAAATATATAATGAAGCATTGCTTACAAATAATTTAAATAATCAAATAATTGCAATACAGTCCACAATTTGTTAATATTTGAATGCATTGTGCATCAGTGAAGTGAGCACCTGCAAGTCGTAATGCATATTCTATGTTTAAAAGGGAAGTTGGGTTCTTCAGAAAACCATGCAAAAATATGTTAAATGCTTACAAATTAAACAAACATTATTTTTCTTTCTAATATATGTTCCTCTATTAAGACAAAACTTATCAAACGCACCACTTTCAGATCGCATCATAAGCTATATATATATATATATATACTAAACAGCCAAGCGCTTTGGATGAGTTGCACTTGTACAACCGAGATGATACATTGAGCAGATTGTATCGCATTTATTTCACGCTCGATTTTTCTTTATATTGCAAAATGTATCTCGTAGTTGTTTTAGGTTTTACTATATGCTTTGTTTTGTTTTTTTTTTTTTTTTTTAGCAGCATTGTCACCATATGTCATGTGTGTTAGGGGTACACGCAAGTATCTATCTATACATATATATATATATATATATATATTCATTTGACATTGGCTTCATTTGTTGTACGCGTATATCATATATGTATTGCATGTTGCATGCTGTAAGGTCATTTGCTCTACAACGCTCCCCACCTGCAAGCCTTTTAATATATATGTCTTAAAATTTTACAACTAAATAAACAAAACTAAACATAATTGATTGTTAAACAATTAAATCTTATGCAGAAATATTAAATCGTAAGCTTTACACAATGCGTATACGCTACGCAAGTTGTGTTGCACATACGCCCCGTTGACCGTGATATGCATTTGTTTGTTTATTAAGCCTACAATATTTATATATAGTAATCTTCAATTTGCAATTGTTGCTAATATAGTGTAAATATATAAAAGAGAGAGAGGATAGTAAAGAGCAGATGAGCACATTGAATAAGGTCAGCAGCGCATTATGCGTGCGCTAGCTTTTGATTTGTATCTATGCGAAATACATTTGCAATAGCAAAAAAAAAAAATGCTCAGAATAATGTTACGATGCAGTAAAGTACTGGTATGGAGGCGAAAGGGCCTTAAAAATGCTAAAAATTAAAAAAAAATGTATACTAAAAATCGAGTTGTGTATTATAAACGCTTGCGAATTGTAAATTTAATTTTTTTCGATCTATATTGCCACACAAAAAGTCAAAATTTGGCAGCTATCATGTATCTTCCGACCTCAATCCGCTCCTGCCTAAAAAAAATTGCTAGTAGAACAAAAAGTAATGCGCTGCGTATTGGTCACCAAACAAACCAAAGCCAGCGTCGTCGTCGTCAACGCCTATTTTATATCAAGGTTCTATGTAAACATATTTCATTCTGAAGGTTGACTAGAATGTGTGTTGTTAGAATGTGTGCGCATCTCTTTTTGAAATTGCGTATACGACACGTGCTACTTGTGAGCAATCAAACTATTTACAATAAGAATTTCTTGCATTTTAATGAAACAAATTAAAAAAAAAGCACCACCAACTGTTGCTGCTGCTAATTTATTGAAATCAAAATCAATTAAAAACAAAACCAAAAAAACCACAAGTAACCAATATGGTGCACATAAAAACTGATAGATATATAGTTATAGCCTCGACTGCAGCAATCATTGCAATCAGAATTGGTTCAAGATCAGTTGGCTTTCGATATACGAGCTGTGTATGTAGTTCTTTGTATTTAGCTATGTAGGCAGGCAGGCAGCTAGTACATGCTACAAGGCAGCGTCGATTTGTGATATATTACAAATGCCTACAAGCGTGCAGTAGCAACAGCAGCAGCAGCAATTGTTGCAGCTTGTGGCAGGCAACCTTGTCCCTGACAAGCTGTTGCTTGCTATCTTATGTGCATACAACTAATTTGCATAACTCTTGCACACAAGTCTTGGCAGACAAATTAGTCACACACGCTTTATTCCAAGTTGCAATGACTTACGCAAATGATTCATGCAGCTTATCAGCAAACATGCAGCACATTTGCTAATATTAAGTTTTCTTTTGATTTAGTAAGCAAATCAAAGAACAGTCATCAATCAAAGTCTGTCATAAGTATATCCATAGCATGCCATAATGAAATCATATTAAACGAGTGTGAAATTATTTATTAGTTTTTCTTGCATTTGATTAGTCAGTCTTTCTTTCTTTCTTTCTTTGTCAAAATGCACTTTGTACAGTTTATAATATACAATTTTTTTGTTGTTGTTGCCTTTAAAGTTGTTTTTCATTCTGGAAAAACCGCATCCATAAGATGACATTGTATAAGAAAATGTGGTTGCACTTGATGCTGCCAACTAAAGTATTGTATAAATAGCTAAAGTAAATAGTATTGCTTGGGGTTGTGGTGACGTTTGGCGCGTCATCAATGGCCGCTGTGTGCTGAGTACAGTACTACCCAATATTACTATTCGTGCTGCTCAGTTAGTGCTCGTTAGTTGCGTTTGTTTTTTAGTTTTTTGCCAATGTTGCCAACTGTTTGCATTTGTTGTCTGTCAATGCTATTTGAATTTGTTTTAGTGCAAGTTTCTCATCGCACGATGCTGCGCAGTGTTGCATTTCATGGTCGCAAGTAGTTAGTTGTAGATACCCACCCGTACATGCATATAAAGCTAAAGTTTTGACTTTGAAAACTGTTTTGAATGACAAAGCTTTGTGTGAGATTTTTTTCAGCTGTTTGTTTTATATTAGCTGCAAGTTGCGTATGTTGACTGGCTGAGGGAGGAAATTAGTGACTGAGAGGGAGTAAATGGAGCGAAGAAATTAGGAACCAACTTACTCTAAAATTATAAACTATTTCGTCTCTATTAATTATATTTTTATTATTATATCATGCCTGCAAACTTTAATTGAAGTTCGAAAAATATGTTCCAAAGAAGTTTATGAAGATTTTGTGCTTCTAATTAGTTCTTTGGATACATAAATATAGATATAAAATTTCATATAAAGGCTTTGACAAGTCAATCTAGAAAAGTATGTCTGTCCAGATCAATACAGAAATCAAAGAAGTTTATGGTAGAATGTTGGACAGATATGTGCGTTACGGCAGACCAAATGATCCACACCAGAAAAGATCAATTAAATCCATAGTGTTTTAATGGACGTTCGAAGATAAAGAGTGCCAGTGAATGGATATCTGATGTGAGTAAGTGAAAAATCTTTCATTTAGAATAGTTTGAAAAAGTTTAGCACAGCATTTGTACTCAGTTGCCAATCCATCCAATCGACCAACGGATCGCATAACCTTAAACATGAAGATTGAAACCAATGCGAAGAAGATTTCTGGAGTAATTTACAATTTGTGGTTGCGTATAACCTGTTGCGTAACTAAGCCGAAACACTGCTGCTAGAACTCTGATTGATGGACATTATTTTTCTCTTTTAAGAACTTCGAGAACTAAGTTGTGGTTGATTCGCCGGTGCTCGAAACTTTCATTGTAAATTGGGTGAAAATGGTGAGGGGGTGGTTTTCACTTCAAAGATTATATGTGTAACATTTGTTTTCATGCAACCAACTTCATTTTAAGGAGTCTTGAAAGTTGTATGAGTAAATTAACTTATTTTCTGACCATCTCGCTTGGCCGACTCACAAAACTTTTCTTCTCCAATGGGGAGAAAAAGGAGGTCAACATATTCTTCATGCAACCATCTCGCCATTTTAAGGAGAATCAAAAGTTGTTTTGTTTAAAATTACTCAATTCATCCGATCAGCTCCATTGTAATAATGAAACATACACAAATGATTAAAAAAATGTTTCATTGATGCTTGAAATTTATATTCACAAGTGATACTTCACTGTTTGAGGAAAAAAAAAGAAAAATGAAAAAGTATCGTATATTCGATAAATCGCCGCCATCGATACATCTTTAGCGACCGTTTGAATAATACATGCACGAAAACGAATTGGAAAAGTATCGATACTTTTTATAAAAATTCTAGCTCTCGATACATTTTCACGATCACTTGAATAATACATGAACAATATATTGCAAGCTAAATATGATTAAAAGTATTGTTTTTGTATTGTCATGTATTATTATGCACGATAGCGGAATGGGAAAGTATCGATACTTTTCACAAAAAAATCTATACATCGTCGTTTTTGAACATCTTTACGATCACTTCTGAATAATATATTTCAAGCTAAATCGTCTTTGAATAATACATGCACAATAGCAAATTGGAGAAGTATCGATACCTTAAAAAAATCGCTGCTTCGTCGCTTTCGATACATCTTCAGCGATCATTTGATTAAAACATGAACCATATATTGCAAGAGAAATATGATTAAAAGTATCGATACTTTAAAAATATTTGGATGTATGGTAGCTATCGATTTTTGTTTAATTTATGAACAATATATGGCAATCTAAATTTTTAATGGAAAAGTATCGATACATATATCATGATTTTTCTATTATGTGTTGAGCCAACTTTGTGTTCCAAACCTTCAAAAATACGGTTTGAAAGGGATTCATAAAAATTTTACAAATAATTTAGTTGAATCGAACACCAAATTAATTTGAAACCTTGCCTTAGTTTGAATGTATTCCAATATTGATTTGTTGATCTATCTATTTGATGATACTCAAATCCGGTGTGTAGTGTGGGCAGCTTAATAGCTCTATATACACCACGTTCTCTCAACTGAGGCTGTATATATAACCGTATTATAATGTTGATAAATCCATAGCAGAGTTCCAAAAAGTTAAGGAAAGTATGGAAAGCGCTCTTTGAATTTAACATTTTGAGGGAACGCATGAACTGTGGTTGACAAAAATTTAATTTGCAGGTGCTTTAATAAGTATAATAAGTTCAACTCTGCTATGATAAGTTTCTTTGTGTAGATCATAGAAATAGTAGCTATAGCTATCGGCATTAGCCTTAGAAATTAAATTTCAAAATACAGTTATTCAATTATTCCGCCTTCGAGTTTTGCACAATTGCAAAGAGACTGTACAGGGTGTTCTATTCAAGTGGCGAGTAGTGTCTATAGACGATTTAACGCCATTAAAAATATATTCGTTCTTTTTGATATATTTTATTGATATGGAACTTAATAAAAGTTTGTTTTTTTAATTTATAAATAAATATAAATTAAAATAAAAGAGTAATATTTTAATCCCAAAATTGTGCATATAAAGCACAAATAGCTACTTTGAAGACTTGGAAGCCATTTTATCTGCTTGTTTATAAGAGGATTCTATTTTCTTACGGACATGGACATACAGACGGACACATTTGTACCTCATTCCTTCTGCTGCGGAAACTAATTAAACTGATATACATTTCATATTTCAGGTTGCTAATCATATTTCAAAAGTACTTTATGCAGACAGCTGAAATATGCTTCAATTTGTTCATAAAAAAAATTTAACTCACCAATTTATGTGGAATCATTTGTAAAACTGCAATTAAAAAATGTAAAAGAAAAATTACAATTAATATTAAATTCATTGAAAGTTACTAGAATTTTTATGGCAAAAAATTAAAATAAATAAAAACAATAAAACGCTGCGCTCGAATTCAATAGCAAAAAGAGGCAATTAATAAAAGCATTCAACGGCAATTAAATATAAAATAGCATATTTAATTTTATTATGCATATAGGCAACAATTTGATTGATGCTACATAAAATATACACAAAAGTTAATATACACATACATATATATACAACATATAACTATCTCTTTCTAACAAAGCCATTATTAATAGTAACAATGGCGCCATATTCTCTAACAAATTGCCTAGGTTCTATATATAAAGTAATCACATGGCATGCAAAACGCAAACCAACACGAAGGCGTAACATTTAAGGGGAGTGTTGCAAGCGTACACATATATGTAGTAGGAAAAAAGCGATATTAAAATAATAATTAAATTATACGTAAATTAAATATGAATTAAGCTCAAGTGCAAGGGAATCAAGTTAAAAGCCGCCATAATAGCATCAGCATGAAAGAGAAGCAAAATGTTGCTGCTGCAACGGCTTTCAAACTACAAATTGCCATCGAAGGTAGCAAACGCCATTGCAACGCCATGACAGGCTACTGGAAAATTGTTGCCAACAATAAAAGCGCGTTGATGAGTTTATACTATATGGAAAAAAAAAATGTAAATAAAGAAGGCAGGGCAGCAGCAGCAGTAGCCGCCATGTTGCAGCAGCTGCCGCGGCAGCAACAGGACTCCTTGTTTCTTTGTATATTGCATGATTAATGATGGCGCGCGTACACTTTGCCTGAATTGAGTTGCAACGCGAATTGAAGGCAGCCAACAGCCAGCTCAGCCTCAGTTGACACGAACCGCGCTGCGCCGCAAGTTAAACGAAAATGCTATTAATTTTCATAAGTAAATGAAAATTGATGTAGTGTGTATAGTTGTCGGCGTGTGCGAGCAGCTACTAACGAGATTTCAACTTGCCTTCGTCGTCGACGTCGTCGTTCTCAGTTTGTAGTTTGGTTGGTTGGCTGTTTGGAGGTTGACTTGGCTGCTGGCTGCTTTTGCTTAAGAGGCGTTGAAGCATCATTTAAAGAAAGAAGAAGGTTATTGCTGCATGCTGCTGTTTCTTTATATAGGCTCAGTAATATTGCACCATTGTGGTTGATGTGGCTATGTAGACGACTAATTAATTAGTTGTGTCATAAAAAATTTTAACGTAGTTGACATAAATCTAGAAAGGTGTGTTGTAAGAGAAAAAATTCTGTGTATTTAATGGAAAATTAAACAGAATTTAGTTTCACATTAAAAAATTATTTTTAATTAAAGTAAATTCTGATGAAGTCAGATATCTAACAAGAATCTGACCACAAAAAAAAAAACAAAAAAAAAAACAGTTGTGCCACATCTATATTTCGAAGCTCAATTTAAGAATGCATATAAGAGTGTAGAATGTTCTTTTTGTTATTCAGCTACAACTGACAAATACCTACATTTGGTATTATTTCTCAAAAGAATATGTTTTAGTAGCACAAAAGAAACGAAAGAACGGTATAGCAGTTTACCTATTTACTAAATACCTTTCTCTTTTACCTCCCTCGCGGTCTAAAGCTCTTATCGGTTACAAGATAGAAGATATCGATGAATTATAATTATTTCACCATGTTTATTTCACCATTATTATTTCACCATGCACAAAATCAAACAGCAGCAACAGCAACAATACCATCTCTCTCTTAGTCATGCATAACCACTTATTTTCTCAATGCTTCAGACTCACAGGATAATGCTTTTCACCTCTTGAATGCCGTTTCACTTTGCACACTATTGAAGTTTAAAATGCACTACACACACAAATGCGCTCTCCCCACTCTTTAAAAGATTGTTAGGTTTGCTACGCTAGCATTTCTTCTTCTCTTCCATTCTGTACTTTGAATCAACGTTTCTCCTCTCGCGCTATACTTCTTTTATGACCTAAAAACATTCCAATTTTGCCTCCGTAAAGAAGTTTCACTTCAAAAAATATCTCATTCCTCGTCCGTATGTCTGTCTGAACAAATGTTTGCTGTAAGTCTTATTTTTCTTTGACTAAATCCAAGAAATGTATTAGGGAAAGAGCAATTCAGTTAATATATTCTTTGAGTGCGATACACAGGCTTCAAGGTTAGCGTCTTTAGTCTCTCCATATGAACCAAATGGTTCTAGAACCAATGCTTTGAATATTTTTGGGAACTCAATACTTGAAACAGTGCTATCAAAGCATTAAAACATTATTTGCTATAAGAGCACTGAGCTATAATAAATAATACACTCAAAATAGATACCATTGAATAGTTTATGGAGCTTTGAATAATTTATGGAGGTCAATGCTAGAAATAGTGCTATGAATGCATTGAAACACACTTTTATTTGCTATAAAACCATTTTCTGAGAATAAATTATAAAAAGAATCTCTACGTAGAAGATTTTCAGAGAGTAAAACAACATTATCGTTGAAACTCTTAAAATATCTTCATTTGGGACAGGTTTCCGATCAATCTTATTTTTGATACTTTGTAAAAATTTGTATTAGGACGATTTTCGGAGGGCTTAACATTCAAACTTTCTCAAATGAGACAGTTTTTGGAACAGTTCGATATTTGATTCCAACAAGAGTTTCTATTGAGATTACTTGCAGAGCTTTTAGTGGTGTTCGAGCTCTCAAAACACTCTCAATTGGTCTAAACTATATTTGATTTTTATAAAGGTTTATATGAGAAGATTTTTTTGAGGATTTACAGATTAAAGCTTCCGCAATTGGCTCAGTTTTGAACAATATAACTTAGAAAAGTATCACTTTGAAAAGTTTTTGCAGGGATTACCGTTAAAAATTTTAAAATAGCTTCATTTAGGACCGATTTTTGATCAATCTTATATTTTCTACTTTTAATGATTTAAATTAGGAAGACTTTGGGAAGGTTTGCCTTTAGAGTTTACCAAATGTTTTTAATTGGAGGGATTAGGATCGAAGATTTGTGGTATGAATATTACTTGGAATTTCGGAACGATTACCGTTGAAACTGTGAAAATATATTCATTTAGTATAGGTTTTTCGATAAATTTTATATTGGATTGTTTGAAAGGTTAACTTTTGGAAGAATTTTGAAGGAAGTTCCGATTAAAGATTTTTTAAAGAATAGTTTTTGAATTGAATACTGTCAAATCTCTCAAAATATATTCATTTATTTTTATATTGGATAGTTTGAAAGGTTTATTTTAGGAAAGTTTTCCGAGGTTTTAAACCTAAAGCTTTCAAAATATTCTTACTTGAAATGTTTTTTTTGGAACAATAATTCTTAGAAGAATGGCACTTGAAACATTTTGCGGAAAGATTACAATTAAATCTCTAAAAAATATCATCAATTCGGGTAGGTTTCCGAGCGTGTAGTCAACCAAGTATTTTGGACTCTTAACTGAGACTTATTTCTTTGTCTGCATAGAGCATAGAAACGCATTTTAAGAACGTTCTTTCCAAATAAGTCTTCGAAAATTCTCAAACGAATCTCATGTTGAGTTAAATTGTAAAAACTTCAAAATTTTGTATTTGGTTCTGAGACGCCGTCGAATGGGAAATACAATTCCTAAAATATCTTAATTTGGAAAAGGTATTCCAACGAATCTTCTATTTTATTGCTTGAGTGGTTTAAATAGTACGTTTTTCGGAGGGTTTACCGTCCAAGTTTTCAAAATATTTGCAATTAGATCGTTTATTGAGTTAATGATTTTTAGAAGAATATCACTTGGAAGAATTTTCGGAAGCTCTCAAAATATTGTCAATTCGTACGTGTTTCGTAGCGCTTAGTTTTACATTCAGCAAATAAGTCTTTTAGTACTTCTAAGGGAGACTCTTATTGCTTTAAATATTCTCGAAAGCGAAATCTTTTAGAAGTCTAAATTGAGACTTATATAGAACATAAAAAACTTTTTAAAACCTTTAAGTCTTCAAATATCTTGAAAAGATTTTAATGTTGAATTAAATTTAGAAGTTTTAAAATTTCTTTAGAAAGTTCTGAGGTGACCTGTGATGAGACTTTTATGTACAGCTTTGAAATCTTTATTACGCAACATTTTTTCAGTGAAATTTAAATAGTTCTACTTCGTCTTTGCATTAAATTTTGTTTAGAATTAGTTTCCTAATGATTTCTTTCTATCTTTATTTATATCAGCAATTTAATGCTGGCTAAGACTGTACTAAACTTAGATATCAAACAGAAAAATCGTCCGCTGATTGTCAAATTTTCATTAAAAATTTAAGAAACAAAGCTGCTAAGTGTGTGAATGTCAAAAACTTTTTTGGACCACGTTTAAAAATTGTGAATGGCAAAATATTTTACTAAAACCATTCGTTAAGCATTTTACTTTTCTCCTACTAACTGTTAAAGCAAATGCTGTTTAAAGTGTGTATATTTGCCATTCACACATTTAACAGCATATAATATTAAATTTTTTAAAAGTAGTTAAATTGAAGCAACTTTCAGTTAACAGCCCATGAAGTTCGCTTAAACTAAATCCAACAAAACTTCTCTTACCTTAAACTGTTAACTGACAAACAAATTATTACTCTTCTATAAAATCTCTTCATTAATAGTTGCCCTGCTCAAGCGTGCTCTTCGTAAACGAAACTATTAACTCTTAGCCAACTATAATAAAAGTCTAAGCCAACATAAAACTTGGCCAAACCACACCAAACATGTTGGCAACGAACACGAACTTGACTTTCAATTTAGCTGGCTGAGATACTCAAAACGAGAGATGATCACATAGTTTCAAGGAGTCTCACAACAACAACAACCACAACAACAACAACAAAAAATTGAGAGAAAAACCGTCAAAATAACCTTGACCTGGTTCTTGAAATGGCATGGCATGCAACATTGATATTCATTGAGTTGCCACAGCAAAACTGAAAACTGGTTTTCTGCAACAACGCTGACAACTTTGCAATGCACGCCGACCGTACGAAGGCGGCGGCAGATAGTTTTCTGCGGCTGCGTCGTGCGATTCACTTTGGTTACGCATGCGCAAAAAGCATGTAATTAAACTATGAGATTTACGATATGCGCGTGCGCAGACAGCGTGAACAAATATAGACGCTCAGACGGACGATTGTGCGTTTATAGAATCCGTGATTAGTTGCTTAGCAAATTTTTGTTTGTTTTTGATTCTTAATACATTATGCATGCGTTTCATTTTCGTTTTAATATTTTTTAATGTCTTAATGTGGCATTTATGATGGCCAACGAGTTGGTCAATACTACATGCATACACTTACATAAAAAAAAAAAAATCGAAAAAGAAAATAAATTTTTATTTTAAACGACACGCCGCCGCCGCCAGTCACTGCTGTCAACTGTGTTGTACATTTTTGGCATTGTGTGCAAACTTGAAGGTAATTGAGTTGCTTTTGCATTTATTTTTCTTGTCATTTGTTTATGAATTAGTTGCTATCATTAATAGTTATTATTGGTTCGTGCGTTTCTATATACATTTAAAATAGCAACAGATACAATTGTCATATGCGCGCCATGTTGACGTCATTATTATAGTTTTTTAGTTGTTGTTGTTGTATTTGTTTTTGTTGTGCATTGTACCGTCAGCCAGTATGGAAGGTCGAGGTTAATTAAGTTGTCTTACTTTGTATGTGCAATTTGTAAGCAATACACAGATACATATACACAAAAAGATACATCTACATACTTATAGATACATTTAGCTAGAGACCTTGTTGTTGTTGTGGTTGTTGTTGTTGCTGCACTTGGCTATTTGTAGTCTTGACATTTTGGCGCTGCTATACATTTGTCGCTTTAATATATCTTTTTTTTTTTATTAGCTACCAGTTTAAAGTTTTCTAGAAATTGTTTTTCTATCTCTTTTTGCATCTAACACGTCGTATGCGTAACGTAATGTGTGCACTTAATGCATAATTAATTGCTGCAAATTAATGCACTCATGCAGCTGTTGTTGCTGTTGTCGTTGTAGTTGCCGTTGTTGCTCTTACTTGCCGCCGGTGTTCATATTTAACGTGAAAATTTATGCTCGTCATGTGAAAATCAGTTAATTGCTTTCTAATTAAATTGTACGTGATTTTGTTGTGAAGACAGAAAGTACTTAGGGCTATTATAAATTTGATAATTTACTTGGCAGCTTTTAAGCGAAGCGAAAATTAAATTAACAGGAAATTATGCTGCAGTCGCTGTGGTTGTTTTGCGCGACTATGAGTTATTATGGTAGTTGTAAGGACTTTTATTTAAATTATATAGAAGAATTTAGTTTTGATCGTTTATTAAATATGCTGAGTATTTAAATATGATTTGGGAGAATATAAATTTATGTTGTTAAGTTTTTTATTTACAGATTTACAGTAACATATGTATATACCGGGTTCCACTTGCACACGACACAATACAATTCAAGCCTTGCCATGTACACAACTCATAAAGAATTAATAATAAAGATTGAAGAGAATCAAAGGTGAGAGTAAATAAGATAAAGCTGCAAGCAGTGCATAAAATATGAACAAATTTTTTTTTGGGAATAAACAAATTTTATCTCGTCCTTTCTCACTCTCTCTCTCTCTCTCTTTTAATTGACATTGACAAAGGTAAGAACTGATTTCTAAATGATTGAAGAAGAAAAAAAAAACTACATAGTAAGCTTGATTTCGAGATCTCCTGTACTCCAATTCTATTTTAAATTTTTAGGCCCTGTACCGAAGTTACAAGAGCCTATTGATTTTGTGCAAATGTATGTAACAGGTAGAAATAATGGTCGGAGACTCCCAAAGTTATCCCCATTAATGTCAGGAGTGCTAGAGGAGTCGATATAGCCGTGTTCGTCTGTCCGTCTGTCCGTCCGTATGAACGAAAGGATCTCGAAAACGGTAATAGATAGAGACTTCGTGCTTTTTTGCATTCGACTAGAACTGCTCCGGAATTTTACAAGTTTATTTTAAAATTTTGACTTTCTCCCTTTCCCATAAAATCACCCTAAGACTAAAAATTTCTTCGGCACAGAAAAAATTAAGTATGCCAGTATAGAGATAACGTGCCTCTAAGCCAAAATCCAAAAAGTTGATTTCAAAATGATTGAAGAAAAAGCAAAACTACAAATTATGCTCGACTTCGAGATACCCTGTACTCCCATTCTACTTTCAATTTTTATTTGTGATTTGTTCTTAACTCTACAAGGGTTTATTTTATTGAGATTTGTGTAAGATTCAACAAATTTATCGTTTCAAACTAAACATAATCACAAAAAAAAAAAATATTTTTCATACAAAAACTCAGTAAAGAGGACATATTTATAATTGGGGCTACTACTTCCAGTGGTCCAATAGAGGTCTATATGGAATAGTTGATTAGAATTTATGGAAGTTTAATTGTTTTTAGCTAAAATACATAATAGGAAAACAAAAATTTTTTTTCATATGAAACCTTAGTAAGTAGGGTTAAATTGCCATGGGTACTACCCATTAGCGAGTGGTTGCCATGTTTCTTGAATATGTTTTGTTTGAAGCACGAATATGACAGACTAAACATCCAAACTTGAGTTTCTTTTAGAGTGTCTCCAAGTTCTCAGTATTCATACGAACTGTCAGACAGACGGACATGTCGGTATCAACTCAACTTTTTGTGTAGAAGTTACACCTATTAGTGGTTAGGATTGACGTAAATTACATCAAATATGGCTTTTATGGCTGAATTAACAACAAAAACATTTTCTTGTATTGAAAACCTAGGAAAAAGGCACAGATTTGTATGGGTCTAACCGGTTTAGTGATCTGATTTAAACATGTATGGATTATTTTATATATATATTATTTTTTTGAGGGTAATTTTTATGCGTATTTTATATTTATTTTATGTGTATTTTTTTTGTATGTAATTTTTTATCTACTTTTTTACTCGAAACTTACTTTCCGAACTGTATCCCAATAATAGAAGTAAATACACCAAAGAAATTTTCAAAATCTTATTACAGCAAAGCAAACTGCTAATGCGATTTGCACCGATGATAACTTAGGCTTAGGCTATTAGCTCATTTCAATATAATAAATCCCGGGGTGTCGATGAAATCTGCTTAGTAGTACTACAACCTCGAAGTAACTGTAGAGGTAGGCAAAGGTATTTATTACGAATTTATTTCAGGAAAGAGGGAACTATTCCATTATTTTGTATTTTTTATGGGTATTTTAAAATATATTTACTGTGGGTATGAATATTTTTTATTGGAATTTTTTGTGATTCATTTTTATGGCTTTCTATGCGTTTCTTTATGTGCATTTCTTTATAAATATCTTTTTGGGTATTTTTTATGGATATTTTCAATAAGAATAATGAGAGTACTATTTATTTGTTTTAATTATGATTAGTCTTTATATTTTTTTGTATGGGTATTTTAAAAAATATTTTTTATGTCTATATATTTTATTGGATTTTTTTGGTGGTTCCTTTTGTGTGTTCTTTGCATATATATGGGTATTTTTAGGGGTACTATAAATATTTTTGTGGGTACTATTTATGAGTATTTTTTAAGAGTAATTTCTATGGTTCTTTTTTCTACATATTTATGGGTATTTATATGGGTGTTTTTTTATGACAATTTTTTATGGATATTTTATTTGGGTATTGATTTTTTATGGGTTTAATTTTGTGATTATATTTAAAGATATTTTAGGTATGTATTTGGGTATTTTTATGTTTTATGTTTTTTTTTTTTAATGGATAATACTTATGAATATGTTTTGAGAGTATTATTTCTGAGTATTTTTTATGGGAATTTTTTATGTTTATTTATATCTATTTTGTATGATCATTTTAAAGGATATTTTTATGGGTATGTGTATTTTGTATTAAATTTGTTTTTGCCTTTTCATATTTATGGGTTTTTTGTATGGGTATTTTATTTGTGTATTTAATTATAGGTTTTATTTATTTGTATTTTCCTTTCAAAGATCTATTGGGTATATTTAATGGGTAATTTTTATGAGTATTTAAGTAATATTTGTGAATATTTTTACGGGTACTTTTTAGTTTTATGTATTTTTTATGGGTATTTTTAATTGGATTGGATTTTTTGTGGTTCCTTTTTGTGTTTTTATGAGTATTTTGAATAGCTATTTTTTATGTGCATTTTATTTATGTATTGGATACAATATGGGTATTTTTTTGGGTTTCCGTATGGGTACCTTTTTTTTTTTTGGTTATTTTATATGGGTATTTTGGGTTATTATTATAGATATTTTTTGTGGGTACTATTTAAGAGTATTTTTTATGGCTAATAACTATGATTTTATTTGTTTTTTATGGTTAAGACATTTTTTATGAATATTTTTGGTGGGTACTTTGTATTAGTTTTTTGTTGTTTATGGTTTTCGTATGAGTGTTTTTTTGTGGTTTTTTTTTTGTTTTTGATATTTTTAAATTTTGTGTAGTAATTTTTATCGGTTTTTAAAAACATAATTTTTGGTGGGTATTTTTATACATATTTATTATTGGTATGTATTTTTATGGGTATATATTTTTGGGGTAGTTTTTATGGACCAATTTTTTTTTTTTGTGTATTTTGAATATTTGTATTTTGTTGTGGGTATTTTTTGTGGTTATTTATTATGAGAATTTTTTTTTTTGAGTATTTTTAAAGTTTATTTTGTATGAGTATTTTCCATGTATTTTTTTTTTTTTTGGTATGGGTATTTTTTTGAGATATTTTATTAGTATGTGTACATTTTTAAGAATATTTTTCTTATATTATTATATTATTGATTTTTTATATGTATTTTTGTTGCCTATTTTTATGAGTACTTTTTCTGGGTATTTTTTGTGGGTATTTTTGTCTCTTTAGCACTCACAAATCATTTCTATTTATATACTTATATGCTGAAATACTAGGTAGGATTTTTTAGCATCCTCTTTTTAATTTTTTCATTTTATTTTGTCTGAAGTTCCCTACACACGAGTTAGGGTGTTTTTTTCTAGTGCAATCCATATGAATGGAGTTAAAGCTACCGAATGCTGCTGTAACAGCCACTAATAAAGCCCTTCAAGATTTATGTGTGTCCTGCCGTTATGTAGAGCTTGGCTTATATATCATGCGACACTGATATAACTTTTGATTAGATTTGCCAAAAATGTAAACAAAAATTTCGTTTGCATATTCCGCGTGATTTGTGCCTGTGTTATTGCGCAAATTAGGATATATGATATATGCTAGAAAATTTATTTATTTATTTTACAAATATGTGTCATTATTTACATAAAATTTGGTTTTGTTTAAGCTATTTGTTACGCATTAATGTGGAACAACTCAAAAAGGGAGATAGAACCTAACGAGTAGGTGGCGATTTTTCAATGAGAACTTGATGCTTAAATATTACTGGTAAGTACAAAAAATTTGTTTTTTTTTTATATAATTATATATTAGTACTACTATACAATTTCCAAAATTATAGAAAATCGTTTAATATAATTGATTACTTTCAACTTTAATTAAGCTAAGAGTTGAGGCTTAAAATTTAAATTTATTACAACTGAAAATTTAAATTTGTTTAAGCATTTGTAATCAATTAATTGATTAATCAACCATGCCTAATTATTTTCGCTTCAATACTCAATTTTCTAATAAAAAAAACCTGTTGACTTCGATTATTTTTTTTTTTTAAATACCTATTTAATACCTTTCTCACTGGCACGCAACACTGCTGTGATATTTTTTACACTAAATTGGCTTTTAATTTTGTTTTTTTTTATTTTCTGAACAACCACGTAATTTTCCACAAAATAAATAAAAAAATTGTTTTTTTTTTAACAACTGCTTCAGGTGAGGGCGGCGGTTGTTGACGTACAGGAATGCCACTAAATGGCGGTATTACACAATTTGCCCCTTGAGCAATGTCTAAATTAGCAACAGGAGAAAAAAAATCAACAACTTCATGAAAATGATGTCACTTGAAAAATTTTCGACAAGCTCAGCTATTTTTATGAACCCAATCCACACATTAATACCTCAACAAATAGGCACACAGCGCTACGTGTAAATCGTAGAACAATGTGAAAATGTTGAAGAAGAAATACATGCGTGTATCTACTTAATAATTAAGCGTTAAAGTTTTTCAACAGCCGAAAACTCTTTGACGTGCCATGGATTGTAAGGGTTGTTGCTGCTGCCAACAAAATTTTACCTTTATGCCACATTATGGATTTCAGCACAAAAGTTAGTGCCAATCAAAGGCAACCAAGTAAATCCTTGCTCAGCTCGAAAAGATAATAAGCTAAAAGAATGTATACGACTTTGAAATGCGCTATAAAATTTTGTATGTAGCTCATACTAATTTTCTCTTGTGCAGGGTAAAAAAAAAAGATAACAGTTAAAAGAAAAGCTTATCAAAATGCTCAAAAATCCGAAAGTAAAAGTCAGTTTTAAGCATACAAATATTTTTTTAACAGATTGCCTTAGTATCCTGTCTGTCTGTCTGTCCATCCAACTGACTAGCAGCTAACCATTATACATTTTTTCGCCAGCCCTTGACATTTTGCACAAAAGCAAAAGCACCAAATCAAACCAAAGTGAGGCAAAATAAACTTGACGGCTATGGCAACATAGAGTGGTAAATATAAAGAAAATAAAAAAACGTTGAAAAAAGAAGATTTTTGTACGAAATGAAAACGACCTTTTTTTTTTTGTGCTTCCTCATGCACCGCTTTTCTGTGGTAATTTTTCAACTGTAAGCAGCGCATTTCAAGGATTTCTGTTGCTCCACGTCTGAATGACAGCAGCACAAATTGCGTAGTACGAGCTTTGCTTTTTAAGTGCATATAAAACTTCTTATTTGCACTAGGAAATGTACATGGAGATACAGTTTTCTTAATGGCGATGTATCTCTACAAGCTGCTGCTGATTGCTATTTAATTTTGTATATACTCGTACTAAGAGAAAATGTGTTGAAATGGAGCAAATCAGTAATTAAAATTTGCCTTGAATTATACAGCTTAACCTTTTGGGTTCAAAACCAATGTCGCAGCTAATTTGTTCGCACAACTTTTAGTCAGCTCATTAATTACAGATATGAGATCTATAAGACGTAAAAACTGCTGTTGAACTGTTAACAAAGGGCGAAGCTTATTGCTTGTGGAAATTATTTAAAACTTGGAAATATTCTTGAAGAAAAAAATGTGTTTTAGGATTTCTCATCACAGTTTACAAAGTTTTGTTGAATTTTAGTAGCATTGTGGCGGGAAAGAACAGAAATATATTACGGAATTGTTAAGTGGTACATTTTACACGGAATCTCTTAAAAGCTAAAGAGAACAAAAAACACTTCCTTTTAGAACCAATTGAAGATTGTAAATACTTCGCTAACTTTATACCTGGAAAAATAGTTGAAAAATTATTTTGCCAGCTTTGCCCAGGCTCTTTAAATCTTCTTCTGAGCAAGTCTGATGCAGCTACATAATTAATTATAAAAATAAAAAATTCATGCTTTTCTCCCTATGAAGCAGTGAAGAGTGGTGACTATATTTTTTCTAAGTCGCAGAAGACATACAATTAATCGTTTTAGACCCCTTTTTCTAAGCCATTTTCTACCTAAGTTTCGTCAAAACTCGGAAACAACAACTACTAGTATATGCAGAAGAACAAGCGTTCGTGGCAAGCGGTTCAACGCGCTTAAAATTCTTGGTCCTAAAATGCAAAACATCTTTAAAAAAATTTAAAAAAAAAAAACAAAAAGAAGTGAAACTTCACGATGGTTTTTTCTGTCGGTAGAAAGAAAGCATGTTTTAGAATTACTGGTGCTTGGCGCACTATAGCGATGCACTCCAAACTTGCGGGAATTGTTACTAAAGAAATAGTTCACCCACAGAACCCTCTCCTTTGTTCTGAATGAAGTGAAGCAACTAAGGCTGGGGTTTGCCACAAAGCGTACTGGGTCCTGCGCTTTACTCACTGTTTATCAGTGATATGCATACAGGCACTTCTATTTCTATGTATGACCCGCAGTATCTATTAATATCTATTAATAGCTACATTAAATCTTCGCAAGTTTGGGCAATGGACAAAACGATGCAATATCGGTATAACCTGCACAAATGCGTCAGCGGGACGCTATCACTACCTTCAGGACTAACTTCTGAATCACCAACCTGGACACGAATACTCTCAGCGAATGGATATGCAACTGGGCTGGCTCTTCAACAACAAAAACAAGCTGTCGTTGTGAAACAAAGTGAATGTATAGTAGGCTATGAATGCACCTGCAACTCTTTGGCATTGGTGCTAGGTCGCATCTTGCAAAGATCATAATCCTCCAAGTTATGGTCCTGCGGAGCTTTTCAGGCGCCCGTTGATATATTTAAACAGCGAACGTTAGTAGAGGCTTAAATATTTCAAAAATTGTGGATGTCCTTAACAAGTAACCTGCGGTGTATATAGAGCAAATAAAATAACATCCAAATAAGCTAGCGTGCCTTGTGCCTTACACAAGAGGCACAGCAAGGCAGGAGTCCGTATGACAAGAATGTTCAGGATGACATAGTGCGAGCGCATCAGAGAGTACCAGAATATTTACGCTCCTATTTAAAACCTAAAAAGATTTTTGTATATCTGGTATTCAAATAGCCTTTCATTACAGATTATCTACCCAACCTTAAGTAACATACCAAAATTTACGCTAATTCCTAAAATCACTTCAATCGATTCTAAATCAATCATGAACTCAAGCCATATACAACCGATTCAAGGTACATAAACCTACACAATATCTTTTCTTTTGCTTTGTGATTGATTATAAAAACTCAAACCCACGCAATGCCAGTTGAATAGCTGTCATATGCATCCGCAGCCATTCATATCTATCAATTTATGTATGTAGAACATATGTATATATATTGGCACTTTATAAACCAGAGTACCGAGTGCCAGAGTACCAGAGTACATATGTATGGGTGCGACAGTTTATATTGCCTATTGTTTGCCTGTGTCAAGGTGCGCTTGTTGAGGTTAAATGTTTGTGTACGTGTCAACTTTGCTTACACTGTCATTGACAAACACTTCCTGTATAACATGAGAGCAAGCAAGCAAGCAAACAAACAAACACACGCACCCAAGCGTATATGTTACGCTTTTATACAGTCGAACAATGTCATATATAGTAGCTATATACGACTAACTTTTAACGTTAAACGCCATACTCTAGGGGCTTTGCATTGATATTCATTTGCCAAATGACTATATAAATATATATGAAACGAATGAAAAGGTTTGTAAGGATATTTATTTAATAAACGTAAATGCAACCAACAACCCTTTTCAACTTTTAATCGCTTTTCACAGTCAGACACAAACACACACAGCTGTTATTAACAGCTTAAAATGCCAACACTTTAAATTAAATCAGTTTTTTTTTGTTTTTCAAGTAGTTCCACATATATACACGCTGCATAAAAATTCAATTAAAAATGAAAATGTTGACAACTTTTCACCTCTTTTTTTTGTGTGTTTTTTTTTTGTTTCCTTTTCACTGTTCTTTAGCTCCACTTTTTATTCATATTGAACCAAACGTTGCAGTCAAACAGGATGTAGCACACTTGAATGCATATCCTGGCTAGCTTCCTGCTCGGAAGTCCATAGCTGCCATGAATGCTGATCCACTTGAACGCTTAAAAAAGCGAAATACAAAAAAAAAATGAACTTTGTCTTCCATAAGAAAAGAATGCGCTATAGAAGAGCTCAAAATGAATCATAAATTAAAAATAAAGTAAAGAGGAAAAAAACGCTGAAATCCCAGTTGTTGAAAAAAGTCAATCTTTGGCAAACTTCGTTTTTATTTAGGATTGGACTTTTGCTATTCTTTAGGCACTTTTGCACTTTTTTTTTGAAAAGATTTATACCCTACACATATAGTGTGCTAGCAGTGAGTTGGCAGTTTATTGTTAAGTTTGTCAAGCAGTTAAGGCGTAGCCAGAAGCTCTAATCGATATTTTTCTTAGCTTTTTTTTTACAATGATGATTAATCGATTAATTGCGATTATATATAAATTTCTATTAATATCTACCCACCTCAATGTCTGTGCCTAAACCATTCATCTATACCAAACTCAATATCTGCTTCAATTTTCTTATTCTATAAGTTTTGTAAAATTTTTATTGCATACTTTGCACCGCTTGCAGGCATTTTCACATCAAACTCAACTCGTTCAATTCGTTCATTCGTTGGCATTCCAAAGTGACACAAAAAATGTTTGCGATTTTGTGCACACATGGTGCACAGTATTTTCCATGCGAAATTTTCTTTCTCTTCGTCTGTTGACAATCAATATGGCTGTGGAAATTCGTTATGGATTCATGCGCTTTTCATTTGCTTCTTTTTTTTATATTTTTTGACCAACTTTAGTTATTTTTTATGTACTTTGTTTGCTTTTGCAAATATGACACCGAACGTTAGAGGACTTTTTTTCTTTTAATTTTTTTTTTATTGTTGTAATATGCAAGGATTTTTTTCTATTCTTAGTTCAATCTTTTTTCATATTGCATAACCCTGCATTTTTATTTAAAGTTTTAGTTTTGTTTGCCTTCTGACCAGACTACACAATGAACGCATGGCCAGGAAATCGAAAAGTGCTCAAGTGGTTTTGTTGGTTTTTGCGGTGCACAACGACGAAAATGAACGAACGAGCGATTAAATGTAATAGTTCATAGGGTATTTACTATCGAGGTGTAGTGTGCTCCTATGCAGTTTGTTATTAAACTTGCATAAAGTCAATTGGGAATTCTGCTAAAGGTAAACTAAATATAAATTTATTTTTATTGAAGTTGAATTGAAAGTTTGGTCAATATGTCACAGGCTTATTTGAGCGATAGGAACAGGTATTACTAGAAGAAGTAGCTTCTATTAAATTATTCATCGAATAAAGTTTTGTAATTGTTATTTTTTTTGCTTAATGCTTGCTGTTGTTGCTTCTTTATGTTAGATCCTTTAAATCAAAATAGTTTTTGAAAGACAAATTTTGTTAATTTTTAGAATTGGAGATTTGTGAGACTTGGCAAAATTTTGATATGTAATATAACTCTGTGGAGATTTTGATAAAAAAATTAGTTTATGGCGCATTCTTCCCTAAAGAAAGACTTAAACCTTTTCATACTTCCAATACTAAATATTTTCAAAAGTTGCTTGGCAATTGGCTATACATATATCCATGAGCTGGAGGAAGGCAGAGTTAAAAGCTTTTTATCTCCATTTCTGTGAAGTCTTGTATTTGACGAATTAATCGTCTCTCTAATTGGACTGAGTAAGAACTTAGATAAGACCACAATTGTTATTTTAACTGGAAATTTTAATTGAAGTCACTACAACCAATAGGAGTGCATGGCACCCTAATAGAATTCTGATCAATGAGCTCAAATACCTTGAAGTAATTTTCAAGCAGCGTACCACATGGAAGGTTCAAGTGGAATAAATGGAGAAGGAAGACGCAATGGCACTGCAGCACTAGACGTATTTCTAAAATCAATGTCGCTGAATCTTCACATTCAACAACAGGCGTACAGAACTATTCTATGCATAGGAAGATTTAATAGTAGTAGGGAAACCTATGTCAACAATCGAGTATGAGATCTTTTAAAGGATGACCATCCGCTACTGCTGGTTTACGAAGGAACCAAGCATCAACTACTTTAAATCGCAAGCAAAATTCACCACTATTTTTGCACCAAAATATTGCAATATTCTCCAACAGTCGAGCATTTACGGGATTTCAACTTAGACTTCATCACATTTGAGTTTGATTCTCTAATAAAAGATTAGAGAATCAAACTCAAATGTGATGAAGTCTAAGTTGAAACCCCGTAAATGCTGTTCAGAGCCGTTTTGCGGACTCACCACAAATACACACAGGTCAAATAGATATAGATCAAAGCCATACATCTTTGGGAAAAGAACTGTGAAGCCATACGACAAGAGAAACATCTACTAAGCTCTTAAGCTTTGAGAATGATAAGGATAAGACTTTTTGAATGAACACTGTTGCCTTCTGTAAAATACGGATCGTAAGTGACAGCAACTTTCAATTAAGTTTGAAAGATGTTGAAATTTCAAAACATTTAGAAAAGGAGTGCTCAGCTTGGGCCTCAGGCGCAAATATCTTGGCAATAACCAAGTGACAGGAAATGCATTGATACACTGTATTTCTTGGCCTTCTTCAAGGGGAAAGGGCTGTATGAAGTTTGTAAGTTAATTTTTTATTTATTTTGGGTTAACTCCACCGGGCTTATACATATGTATAAACTAATTATTGCGTTGTTGTTTTATCTAGTACCTCCACCTTGTCTCTAAGGCTACCACGGTTGTGGACGCTGTTCTTCTCATTGCCTAATGCCAAATTGCAGTAATTATTTTTGAGATTCCCTTATAGATGCCAAAGCCGATACCAGTAGGGCTTTTCCGGTCATTGTCTGGATGCCTAGTTGGGCTGCCTGTTGCAAATATTTGTCCCCTCTGCCGGAGCTCCAGACTTGGTGGTGCGTGTTCCTGTCCCCGGCGACTAAGTACTTTGGATTTGGGAATCGGGCAACGCAATGCATTTCGACATTAGACCAAGGAATGTTGAACCTATTCCAGTCACAGCAACTACAGTCTTAGCAAGTTGGACAGAGGGACAGACTGGCGAGCTTGTGAAGGGTTGTAGATCATTCCTCTGCAGTTGGGAGAATGATGATCGACTTTCAGCCCCATAATTGTGTTTCGCTGAAAAGCATAACATCTGTTTATTACACCTTTAGCATTCCAACACATGATTTTGACTTCCCATAGTTGGGTACGCGGGGCGAGTAGCTCCAACATTTTGGACTGCATGCGCTCTTCTCTTCTTGCACTCTTGTAAATTAGCTCACCATATTGTTAAGCGATTTGATTGAGACGATTTAAACGTTGAGCTTAGTCGTTTGCTTCTGATGTTGGGGGAGATCTGTTGTGGCGGCTGCCGAGTTGAGTTGCACCAAAAAGTTCAACAGTTGGTCAGCCATTTCGCAAAGTCTGATTTCTACCAGCAATCTGAGCATATGTGTGCCCGGCATTGTTCATTTAAGGGGACAGTTTTCTGGAGTGCGCAAACATGATCGGCTTTTGGATGAATCGATGTCTGCGGAACAAGATAAAAATCTGTAGACAGTATCTTGCAGTATGCCCGAATTTTTGGCAACTGGTACACTGGATCAACTCCTGTTTCTTTCAAGTTTTCTCAATAGAGTATCGTTGCCTTGCCACAAATATTCTTTAGGCCAACTTTGTTACAGAGAGGGTCAAAGTTAACAAAGAACATGTTAATTGTGTTGTCAGACGTCTTGTTGTTGTCAATGTATATAAATGGCGTCGAAGCTCAAAATTTTTAACTCATTCTTAGTTATTGAGTGCAACATCTGGTAGGTATATATGAAGATTTTCAAAGAAGGTTTGTATGATGCTGGGTGGTTTTGGATGGTTCTAAAGGAACCTAGTGTTGCGCTCATTCCTAAAGTGAGCATTCAAGCATTCTACACGCATTTAACTCCCCTACAAAAAATATATTTTTGATTGACGCTTGTACCGTGCACTAAATACAGTTGCCTTTGGTTATAGACTTAATTTAATATTTTCATTATTATAATTTTCTTTTAATTTTGCCATGCACAGCTTCAACTTCTTCTTCTGCAAATGGCATTCACATCAGTTAGTCTGGTATACGCTTTTCTTACTTATTAATGCTTTGTTATCAAGCGCAGGAATGTCAGCATTCCTTTTGCTGACATTTTTCTTTTATAATTTTTTATGCTGTAAAAAATAATTAAACGCAACATTTTTGCTGTTTGCTATTTTTTATAATAAAAGAAGAAGCACTTGTTTATTATTTAATTTCTTCTTAATTTTTGCATGTTTTAAAGTGGTTTCACTTTTTATGTAAAAGCTTTCAAGCAAATGCTGGAATTTGCAAAACAATTTTCCCAACATTTTATCACGTTTTGCCGCGTGTTTTACGTGTGTGCAACTATTCGTAGCTTTTTTTTTCATATTTGCTCCTTTTCAATGCTGTACGCGCCAATTTGCAACAAACTAAGCTTTTAGCGTGGAGAATTGTTGCCACTCTTCATTTTCATTTGAAACATTTTCAATGCGCAACAAAATCGATAAAACAAATTGATAAGAAATACGTCACGTCATGTTTCCCGGTAGCTGTTGTCGACAGACTTGGCTTCTCGCTGTGTGGAACTATGGCAACGCGTAGGACGAGGCAGCCACTAAGAATGACAATGCAACAATGCAGTTGCCATACTTTCAAATGCACGCACGGCGCTTACATAGAGAGAATAATATATATCAAAAATACCAAAGGGACACGTGCAGCCATGTTGGCATGCACTTCATTTTATAATGCTGCCTCATGCCATTGCTCGATTCTAATATTGTGACAAAACTATGCAATTGTGTTGAATGATCGTTGTCGTTGTCGTCCTCGTCGACATATCGTTGACATTATATCGTAGTTATGCATATTTTCCAGCATTCATAAACTATTGTTGACTTGAGTTACTTAGCGGAAATGAAATAGAATTTCATATGCGTAAATTGTACCGATTTAACGAGCTGCAATCAGTTGCAGTAGTCAGTGAGTATTTTATAGAAAATGTGCAGTGTTGCATTTTGATGTGGTTTTGTTATATTCAACTTGTGATTTGTGAATACATAGTCTATTTAGTAGTGGAGAAGAGTGTGTCATCACTAAGCGTTAAGCTGTACAAGTTGAGCATCATTAATGTTCTAATTGTTTAGGTACTTGAAAAATAAATCTCGGGAATATAAGAGTCTTATGGGAGACGAATCAACTACACAATTTTCGAATTAGTGTATTACAGTTGTCAATAATCAGCAAAATTTGTTATATATATAATGGTAAGACGACGGAGCTCTCAGTTTCAGATGATTAATATATCTATACATATAATATAATATAATAAGATTTGTTTCTTGTTTGTTTGTGCGCGCATCACCTAAATGCCACTTATTGGATTGAAAATCGAATTACTGAAAGTTAGGAAGCTTTACTGTGTGTAATATTTAGCGTTTATTTCATCAAAATCGTCTTACAGAGTCAAAAGATATTAAAGGTAAAATAATAAGTAAATTTCTAAGCTTAACAACGCTATTCAAACTGTTTCCTAGCGCTTTCCAAACCTATGTCATATGTGCTATTCAAATTGCACGCAATTCAATTGTCTCAAACTATATCTGTATATACAACAAAGAAGAAATCTATACATAATACTTAAACATATATTACCTAATTTTCTTCATCCTATTTACACTATTGTTTGAAATAACTGACTCTTGGTTACATTTCAATTATACAAAAGAAAGAATACACAAAAATCAGAAGCATGTCAGAGAGTTCAGTGGTTGTGCAACCAGTCATATATTGGCGCCTAACGTGGGTTTCTAACTTTTTATTATGAGAATCATGCTGTTTTGAATGAGCTAGCACGGCTTTAAACACTTAATAGGAAATAAATATTAAAAATATAATATAATGCTCTTTGCTATGCATCATTGGCGCCTGTGGCGTGGTGCCTGTACCCACTATTATGAGATTAAGAGTTGGTCTACTGATTGTAGTGGCAGGACATGACACTTAATCCCAAGAAACTGAAGACCACCTAATAAGGTATATAAAAATTGTAAACTAGTAAACTAGTAGAGCTTGCGACAATAACATATTGTATACAAATAATATGGTATAATGCCCAGCGCTATATAATATTTGGCGCCCAAAGTGGTGCCCTAACAATCAATTCTGAATTTAAGAGTTTTATTCTCTACTGACTGAATTAGTCGGGCACAGGAGACATAAAAAGTAAAAAAAAATTCCAAAATTTTCAAAATAAACCATTGCTTCGTGCATAATAATTGGCGCCCAACGTGCGGCCCCCTATCTTTGCTTCTGAAATCAAATGCTTCATGTTGTACGGACTGACCTAGCAAGACATGAGATAATTTATAATAAAAAAAAAATATAGATAATATACATAACAATTGGCGCCCAACGTAATACTCAAAAACAAGTGCTCCTTTGTACATAACAATTGGCGCCCAACGTGGGTTCTGAACCTTTAAACATGAGATCAAAAACATCATGCTGTACGAAATGAGCTAGCAACCCTTTTAATACAACAAAATATGAAAATGTTGTTTGGAATATAACCATGAATTTTGATATTTTCAAACTGTTATTAAAAGCTTTGCGTTAGCAGTTCATGAGACACTTAATAAAAAAGAAACATTTACGGAAATGATGGTTAACAGTTGGCGCCCAACGTGGATACCGAACTTACTATCCCTAGGCTAGGAGTTTAATGTGCTGCTTAATGAACTAGCAAAACCGATTAGACAAACGATTAATAAAATGAAATAAGGAAATGCTCTTTCGACATAACAATTGGCGCTCAACGTGGGGCTTGAATGCACGATTGTGAGACAAACAGTTCCATGCTCTACAAACTGAACTAATTGTACTAGAAACACAATAAAAAAATGCTCGTTATTGATAATTGGCGCCCAACGTGGGGTCTAAACACATATGAACATGTTCTCTGTGAATCAAATTACTACATTTTATCATTGGCATTAGCTATTATTGCTACGAAAAGCACTTACTGACCCAACGAGTACATCATTGCTGCAGTTCAAGTACTTCAGTTTGCACTCTCTGTCAATCTATCTGCCAATTCACCTACTATCTTTGCTCTCAGCTATTAATATCTACTGTCTCTTTCTATTTAATTATATATTTCTATACAATTTATTGCCAAAATAAACTACTACAAACAATGTCTGCACAATCAGGACTTCATATTCAATTATATTCAAATAATCGCAATAAAATCTTCTCGGCACTAATTGTTTTAGAAATCTATCTTCAACTTTGTCAATACGACTCGAATCACATACTCGAATTCCGCTCAAAGCATACAGAAAGTAATTATCAATGAGCATATTTAAGCTAAATGGAAATTTTATGTAAATTTTGAAGGAAAGCAAAGTTCGCTTATAAAATGATTTAGTCACACTGTGGCGTGCGATAATCTGCAGGCGCAGTGTAGGCCTTAGACACGTACACAGCAGCAGAGGGGTGGAGACGTATGATTAAGCTGTAAGGATATTTACAAATATAACAACACACATGCAGTACTATGTGTCTCTGTGTGTGTGTGTGTGTGTGTTTGTGTACATGTTTATTTGTAGCTGTCAATTAAGCTTTTCAAATATTCAAAACAAAGCCAAATTGGATTGCTCTATGTCAAACGCACACATAGAGCTAAATTGTATAAATACATGCACTTCATATCCAATCATTTTATGTTATCCTTGCACAGCTGTGAAACTTCTCGCTCTGTATATTTGCATACACAGACATACACACACACACACACACACACAAACACACGTAGAGCATGAACATGTTGCTAATATATTTTCATCTTTGCTCGAACTACTAAAAATTCTGTTTGTTTTGACTTGTTTACGGTTTGTGTGTGAGTGAGATACAAACAACAATATATAGTGCTATCTCTTTTACTATTTTATTGTAGCATTCAGTGTGTGTGTGTGTGCCTGTGACATTTTGGTGTCAATATGTATTTTTGATTAGGTGTTTGTTTGCCTGTATGCGTTTGAATTTAGTTGGTTTTGTATCTCGACCTCGTTTTGTAGCACTTTACAACACTGCTTATTCACACACTCTGTCTGTCTGTCTGTCTATATTCTTGCGGATTTTGTGCTTAAATTATAGCTTAAATTTTAATGAGTTTTTAAGTTGGCATTTCTACCCCAAGGAGCTCAATGTTTCCCTAACTTTGTGGTTTTACATATTAGATTTTCTTATTTGGGTCTTCATGAGTTTAACAAGTAAATGAGATTTGCATGTGTGCTCACTTTTAAATATTGTGTGAAGTTTATAACATTTCTGGGTTATCTAATGAAAAAAATATTTTTTGAAATTAAGTTGCGAAATAGTTTTGGTTGAACGGAAGTGTACAACTTGTGGCATGCATGGGTTTTTGTAGCGAAATGGTGAGAGTTTTTAATATAAATTTTATATTACATTTGAGTTACACACGAACATTAACAAAAAAAAAAGTTTTAAAAAGTGTTTCTTTATTAAATTTGATCAAATGAAACGTAAAATATGAAACGCTGCGAGAGGAACAATGATAATAAGAGATAGGGAATGAGTGTACTGACTGAGCCAACAGCGTATAATATACAAAAGAATAAAAAACAACGAAATTCCATAGCAATTGGCGCCCAACGTGGGGCATAAACTTTTAAAACTGAGACTAAAAGTTTAATGCTGTTCTAATTGAGCTAGCAATGGCAATAAGCGACAGCGCATGAATGTACTGACTGAGTTAACTGGCTATAATATACAAAAGAATATAAAAAAACAACGAAATTCCATAGCAATTGGCGCCCAACGTGGGGCATAAACTTTTAAAACTGAGACTAAAAGTTTTTTGCTGTTCTAATTAAGCTAGCAGGGCAAGAGACACTTAATAATAAAAAAAAAAAAAATTACAAAATGTTCTTTCGTACTTAACAATTGGCGCCCAACGTGAGGCCTGAACTTTTAAACTTTAGATTAAAAGTTTTATGCTGTACTAAATAAACTAGTATGGCATGAGACATTTAATTACAAAAAAAAAAACCCACTATCCATTTCGTACATAACAATTGGCGCCCAACGTGGGATACGCACACACTCTCCAAAGTTTAAGAGTTTCAAACTATACTATATAAAATTAACGTAATTGTCCTTTGGTACATAACAATTGGCGCCCAACGTGGAGCTTGAGCAACGTGCAATGTGAAGCTTAAATCTAAAAACATAAGACTAGGAGTTTCATGCTTTACTGACTGTATTCATGCATAAGCAAAAGGGAAATAGAAATACATACAAAGCATGTGAAAGCAATATTCAAAGCAACAGCAGCAAATGTTTACCGAACATCAACGAAGCACTTTGATAAATTCTTTGACAGTTTTCCTTTTGCTTCACTGCAACTTGCAACATTGACTTTGATACTGTAAACATTGGGGATGGCAATCTCAAAGCGAATGTGTTAAATATTTTTTTTTTTTTTTAGCATGTGAGTTGCATATCATTTCGAGCAGGAGTAGGTAAATGCAGTGGGAGGAAAAAAAACATGAAATAGTTCTCAAAGCTACTATTTCATTAACTGAACTAGCTAAAACCTTTAACTTAAAGTTAAAAATATGCTCAATAATTCTTTACGAAGATTTTAATACTAAATAAGAATAAAATTAAATACGAATTTATTTTAATAAGCTGCAAAAACTCACCGATATGAATAGTTTGTAGTTGTTGTTCCATACATGTTAACTGAAATGAAGAATAGAGCATATGTTAATACAGTATTTTATTTTGATTTATGATTTAGTTTAATTTTAAGACTTAGTAACAAAAAATATTAGAAGATCAGATTAGTTCTATGTTAAACTGCAGCCAGATGGCCACCATTTTTATTTAAAATTTTTTTATTTTGCTAAATTTTTCTGATTAAAAGGAAAGAAAACAATAAGAACCGAAAGAATCTGGCGTGCTCGTTGCTTGCGATAGAGCCTATTATAATAATTGGCGTCCAACGTGGGGCCTGAACTTTTGATTTCTTCATTATAAAGTTCATACTGTACTGACTTAACTGGAGGCGCATGATATGCTTAATAAAAATTAAAAGATATGACTATTCCCTTTGATACTTAATAAATGGCGCCCAACGTGGGAACTGAACTCTTGATTCTGTAATTAAAAGATTTATGCTTTATTGATGAATGGCATGAAAATCATAAAGAGAAAACAACAAATAATAATATATTAATTGGCGCCCAATGTGGGGCCCGAACGCGTATTTCTAAACTAAAGGCTTCATGCAGTACTGACAGAGCTAGCAGGCATAAGACACTTAATAAGAAAAAAATAATGCGAAAAGTTTTTCCCTTTGATGGATAACAATTGGCGCCCAATGTGGGGCTCGAATCTGCAATCTTAAAATTATATTCTGTGCTCTATTGACTAATTAAGCGAATATTAAGCTCTTTACAAAAAGTTATACTATAAGCGCTGTACTAAAACATAAATAAAAACATACAAATTGGCGCCAAACGTGGGGCTCGATGTCTTAATTAAATAACTAAAAACTTCTTGCACTTCTGACCGAAAGATGTACTTTGGTATTTAACAATTGCCGCCCAACGTGAGTCCCAACAACAAACAATCATAGGAGGAAAAAATTATTCGTTGCTGCATAACAATAGACAACCAACGTGGGCTGAAGTTGAAATGCATAGGAAAAATGTTGCAGCGTGTGAAAATTCCATTAAGCACCTTCCACGAATGACAGCATTTTAACTACATCATAGCTGCGTAAGCTGCATATCAGTCTATAACACATGCTACAACGAGCTTTAGACATAGTCGCACAATAGAGACAGCTATGTATGCAGCTGACAGAGGCGACAGGACGTTGCCACACGTTGATGCCATATTCAGCGCAACGCTTATCATCGGCGCCACATGAATTAATGCAACGCTAAGAGCCAACGGAGGTCATGCATTGACAAACTGTTGTGACCTATCGATCAATGTTGATTGACTGACTGATTGATTGACTCAGGAGAACAACCGCTCGATAACAACAACAAACGAAGCCAAGGATTTGCGGATTTATGTGTATACTAAAACATGCATTGGATACTTTCCAACGCACAAGGCTGACAAGTTGTAATTAAGCAACAAATGCAAATGTAAGTTCACACAGTTGTTGTTCTTGATGTTGTTAAGGACTTATATATTGTCTATCCTTCCCAAAAATGTATATGGTGCACAATTTCAAGGCGCACATTTTGCGCTGTCAACGGTTTTTGTGCAACAAAATTGCAAATTGCTGCTAGAACAAAAATTAGTTTTTGGACAAAAGCCTAAACAAAGAGCGCACACACACAAAAAGGAGTAACTGAACTGAATTTACATAAAAGCTTTGAGAGTGTGTGTCACAAGGAAGAAACATTTGATAATTTGGCAAAAGGAAAAATGGAAAATGGAAAATGCTAAAAGCAAAAATCTGTTGACAACAATAGCAGCAGCAGCAGCAACAACAAAGTCAAATACATAATAATAAAACAAATAATAAAAGTCAAAAAAGCAACAGACAATGTGACTTTTCGCAACACGAAGCAGGCAGTTAGACAGATCCATATGCATTATATATGCACATAAATATATAGTAAGGGGCGTATAGACAGGCAGACAAAAAGCTGGACAGACTAGCTAATAAAACTGACTTTAGGCCTTAACAATAGACAAACAGCAGCCTGTGTAAGCTTTGGCTTTAGCTGGGCAAAAATCAACTGACTGAGTAAAATATGCCGCAAAGCAAATAAGTTGCAACAGGATATGAGCTGAGGACTAAACTACATGTTCTCCCTGCCTGCTAGCACATACATATATGTATATACATAGCTTAATGTTAATGGAAGGCTAAATTACAAGGCTGTCTCAGTAGTGCACAGTGACACAATATATCTTCTTGCCTCACATTGCTTATTCTTTTCTTTGCTGTCGTTATTGTTATCTACTTCATGGCTATGCTGCTGCTGCTGTTGTTGCTGTGTATAATAAATAGAGATGCGCCGTCGCGCGCGTCATAGCCATTGTCATTCTGCAACGAAGCATTCTCAGAACTGAATGCTGCTGCTGTGCTGGAATCAGTCTACTTCTGAAGCCAAGATGTTGTCCTGTCCGCAGTGCACATAAGCAAGCAAAGGCCATGAAACAATAGCTGCCTTGCAACAGCTTGGTTATAGCTTGTTGTAGTTTATATACCGAGCATATTATAAGTATATCCTTGGACTCTTTGACTGTAATTAGTGTGAAGGCTTTTGCTGCTATTTCTTGTAAGCTTTATCATTTGTTTTTTGTTTTTGGCAATCTAAAGCGTATGTCTCGCCACTCAAAGTGCTTCGAATGATTTATTACGCCATCAGCTTATGTTGAAATATCTTTGCATACATTAGTAAGCGTTGTAGTCGACTTTACGGCGCGTATGCGCAATATTATTGTACAGGAAAAGCACACATAAAGACAGACAGTCGGACAGAAGGACAGACAGGTTGTCTTTTGGCTTAATTGCCAACAAAACCACAAGTTTTATTTGCCTCTAATGCTATATAAAAGCAACAATGTTTACGTATCTAGTAAAGCTAATCTTGCAAAGCTGTGTTTTTCTTGTTGCTGCTTAAAGGCGAAACAAGGAAACAGTTGGGCAGCCACAAGCCGCTATAAGGCTACAAGCTATGCTTGAGCAGCGCCAAATAAAGTCTGTGCCAGAAAAAAAATTAAAAACTAAAAAATTTGGCAACATTTAGAAAATCATAATTCATGGAAAACATTTTTTATAAGAAATTATTGAGTGTTCTTAATTTTAAAAAATGTCCTTAATATCGTAAGCTGTCTTTCTTGTGAGTACACGAAGAGGAAGAGCGTAAGCGGGAGATAAAAAGGGCGTAGAAAAAGAAAGTGAGTGAGTGGCTTATGGCGATTATGATAGACCATTTCGTAGCCAATAGAAAACTCTAGAGAGTTTGGCTATTGGCTATATTTGAAAGTACTATAAAAATTGGCGCCCAACGTGGGGTTCGAACCAGTAAACTGACTGTATTGAATGTGCTAGCAGATATTGAAATCTTAAATAAAAAAAATCCTTATATGAAATAACACTTTTGCTATATAGGAATTGGCGCCCAATGTGGGGATTGAACTCTTAAATTTCAAACTTTAAGCTAGGTTAAGTGTTTCATGAAGTTTCACTGAATGAACTAGCAGTTCATAAGACATTTAATTAAAATTAAAATACGAAAATGTCCTATAGTATGTACATAAAAACTGGCGCCCAACGTGTGGTCTGAAGTCTTAAACCTAAAACTAAACGCTTTTTGCTGTAATGAATGCAGAGGCAGAGGATGAGACACCTAATAAAAAAAAATTATTCGAAATTGTATTTTGGTACATATCAATTGGCGCCCAACGTGGGGTACGAACTTTTGACTTGGAAATAAAAATATTCATTCAAATAAAATAACAACTTTGGGCTGTACTAGCAGGGTATGAGACACCAATAAAAAAAATACATGTAGTTTCCATTACGTACATTCGAAGATTAAGAGTTTCATGATATAATGAGCACGATTGCTGGTCTTAAGACACTTAAAAAACGTTTGAAAATGTGCCATAGTAGCAGAGCAATTGGCGCCCAACGTGGGAACTGAACCTATAAACCGTATATTAAAAGCTTTATGCTGAGCATGGGACACCTAATAAAAAAAAATATTCGAAATTGCATTTTGGTTCATAAAAATTGGGTCCCTTACTTACTTGATCTTGAGATTAAGAGCTTTATGCTGTACTGACTGACTGAGCTAGTAGGTCATAAGACACTTTAAAAAAAATAAATATGAAAATGTCTTTTACTACATAACAATTGGCGCCCAACGTGGCACTCGAATCGTGGATTATTATATTAACAGTTCATGCACTACGAACTGAACTAGCTGTGCAAGAGACACTTAAGCGGAGAAAAAAAATTCTCGTTAATACATAAACATTGGCGCCCAATGTGGGTCCCGAACCTTTGATTCTGAAATTGAGTTTTATTTATTTTTATTGTTTGTATATTTTTTTTTTATTAATAAAATTTTATTTGAACTTTGTGAAATTTTTACAGTTCCCAAAAACTTTATTCGGTGCTGGAAACTGAAGTAGCTCAGACGTAGAAGTGTGCATAAAATATATATTTTATAAAATTTCCATATAGATCCAGACCGAATTTCGTAGAAATGTGTTCCATTTTCTATTTTATTTTTGGTTGTTTATTTTGCTAATGTCTAACTAACTCCTTACCACTAATATTTAGTCAATTCGTTAAGACTAGCGATTAGTAGTTAGCAAATCGTTAGAGTATGATGATCTTTCTGCCTGATTTGTCTTTGTATGCTTTCAAAGAAATCAAATTACTTTATATAAAACGAATTTCCTATTTTCACTTTACAACTTTTTTTCTAGCACATCCTTTATTAGGATACCTTTCGAGTGAGTAAAACATAGACCAAGGCTAACAAGGCTGTTTAGCCAAAAGAATTTTGCTCTTTTTTTTCGAAAAAAAAATTACAACAAAGAAAGCAAGTAGCAACGAGATAAACGAAATTGGCATTCAAACCGCCAAACGAGTAAACTGTGCGCTGCAACAACAACAACAACAACACAAATATAAAACCAACAACAAGCCACTATAGTACCAACAAAAAGAACAAAAACAATGTAATTTGGGCATTAAGCATGCTGCTGCCAAAACATAAAATTACCTTGATTAGAAACACAAATTCGCGTTCGCCAAAAATTTAGAATTTGTTTTTTTCTCCACCTTGCAAAAAGCCCAAAAGTAGGCAACATTTGCAACATTATGGCTTATCCGACAAGACACATATATACACAGACACACACACACATTGTGCGCATATATCAGACGACCTAAGCCTAAAATGATATTGCCCTGCGCTGCTATATATCATTGTGCACCTGTGCCGCCAAGCGTATCTGATTTCGCGTACACAGTGCCCGCTGCTACAATTGTTACATGCTACATAAAATGAGCGCACTACCGCACACCGCACAACGTCATAGCCAATATAATGTAAATATATATAGCTGGCGGGATTTTCTGTTTTTCCTTTTCTTTTTTTTTTATTGTAGAGAAGGAGTAGCGCTTCAATGCTGCCTTGCTGGGCGTTGGCATTGAAGATTAGCTGAAAGTGAACAGCATATGAGCACATTTAAGCTTGGCAGCTGCTTTATGTATATAGTATACATATATACAGCACCATATACAGCTTATAAAGCTGATTCATTTTGTTGGTGTTGTTTAGTGTTGGAAATGGCGCATCAATTACGTTTACGAACGTCAGTCTTTGCTTGTTTCTGTGCTGAAATTCCCGCAGTTAGCATACTAATCAAGAAAATTGCTGCAGCCTTTTAGGCATAAAACGTGGTAGGGTGTACATACGAAAAAAAAAATGTATAAAAATAAAGTGTTGAACTAAGGCAAAATAGTGTTGAAAAAAAATGTAGAATTGCGTCTATATTTTTTTTTTTTTTGCTTTGTTAGCCTGCTGCGCCTAAATGTTTGCTACGCATATTGTCGAATTTTTTTTTAGATTTTTTTTATTTACTGATTTCTGCATATGTGTGTGTGTGTGTGTTTATATTTGTTGGTAGTATATTTTACACCATTGATTGATTGCGTGCTGAAGTTTTCCTATACGCCTTGGCTGTTTCCGGCTGTTAGTTCCGGTGCTTTGGCGCCTGCTGATATGCAACAAGCAGTGAGATTTTTTATACGCTTGTTTTGTGTGTGTAGTCACGCATGTTTTTGGCAAGTATTTGATTACGTCAGTTAAATTTGTAAATGATTTAGATTTATGTGGGTAGTCGTTTTTAAATATTCTGTTAAAGCCTAAAAGTATGCAATAAATTGATGGTGATTTGTAGCTGTATATGAAACAATTGTGTGCATAGCCTGTTAACTTATTTTCAAATATTATCTTAAACTAATTTTCGCCACTGAAACTATTAAATAAATCAATTAAACCACAACCCCGCACAGCATGCTACAAATTGCGCTCTATTTAGTTTTTAATTTCACTCATTTGCCGTACATTATATTAATTAAAAACCTTTTTTTTTTAAAACAATAACTATTAACAACTTTCAAACGTACACTTTAAGTCAAGTGTAGAAAAAATATAAAAATTTTTCGTTTTACAAAAAGCTATAGCATAGCAAAAACTTTTAACCCATCAATTCTGCCGGCTCGCAAACGAATTGAGTTCGCAGCCGGTTCTCAATTTCGTGCAGCGTATAAATGAACAGTCTACTTTTTTTTTATTCTCCTGGTATAGAAAAACTTCGACAGCAGCAAAATCCGCATGAAAAATGAACGAACGGCAAGTCTAACAAATGAATGAATATTGGAATGAAATAAAAATCTGCTAAAATAAAAAAAGCAACAGGGTTTATACACAAAAAAATATACACTAAAAGGTATACATTGAACGTGCACTCGTCGAGTTTCAAGTTTCGAGTTAACTCAGCTGAGTTGAGTTGTATTAAATCGAGTTTTGTTTCGAGTTTTTGTATATTGGCAAGGCTGCAACTGTAGCTGAAAGTTTTGACTAAATTGAAGTGCAGTGCGGTAGTAAAAAGTTCAGGTGCAGCACCATCATGGTTTATGTATTTCAATATATAGTATTGTATAGTATTGTGTAGATAGATGTATAATTACGCGAAGTTGTGCTTCAAAGTGTAATGGTTGCCAAGGATAGCTAGCAAGCAAGTCTGTTTATTGTGCTCTGGCATCAAAAAGTTTGAAGTAGTACAAGTACAACTGTGTTTGAGAGCAGTTAATCAGCGTAGCACAATGAAGACAACAAAATAACAAAAACTTCACAAATAAATTTCTGTTGCACACCACTTCAATTTGTGACGTTATTACAGTGGCGCCCGAGCAGGGATATTGAATAGATGGTGTTGTAAAAATAGCACCTGCACCAAACATAATTGCAAATCACTTGATCTACTCCAGCTCGTGATGTTGTTTCAGTGGCGCCCGATTAGCGATATTGGCAAAACGAAGCGAGAAAAACAACTTCTATTACAATGGCGCTTGAGCAGGGATATTGGTCAATATAGTAAATATATACACATAATGTAAAATAATTACTTTATCCGCAAATATAGGTGAACAAGAATAACAAACTGAGTTAGAGTGCCACCTCACCGGATACACACTTTTTTCTGCTAATGCAACAGAAATCTCTCAACAATACATAAGCTTGGTATCCAATAAGACATGACGAAGTTTCATTAATTGGCACAACTAAGGTGGAACTCCGTCAAAGAATAACAAGAGTTTGATTATTAAGAGATTATTTTCTGGTTCATTTTCACCAATAGTACTTATCGATCTACCCTCGTACTATATACATAAGATTGCTTGACCTGACTGTTTCGTTCATCATCAACGCACAGATGAAACCGTAAACCGGATTTAAGGAGCATTTTATGCTGAAAAATCAGAGCTAACTCCCCAATAGGCGTAAAAGAGGTGTTCATAAGTTGTAAGGAGAGCATTTTTTTTCCATCCTATCGTCTTTAAAATCGGGTTGCATACACTAAACAAAGAATAATTAATGTTTTTTTTTTTGAATTTAGAAAAATTCTATTCAAATTAGGAAAAATTGAGAAAAAAATTATATAGGGTAGACATTTTTTTCTTCATTTCATCGTCTTCAGAAAATTGGCTTTGTATACTCAACATAGTCAATTAAGAAAAATTTATATTCCAAGGTTCGCAAAAAGGAAAAAAATTTTATAGGGTAAATATTTATTTCTCACCATAGTATTCTGATCAGAAAACAAATTTACTCTTCCAAGGATACTAAAAATTAAATGGAGAATATCTATGGTTTCAATACATCATCTTCAAAGTCAGTTGCTTTATAAGCAAATAATTTAGCAGCCAGTTTTCCAGTTTCGAAGAATTATACACTTAAGTGGTGGAGAAGGAGGAAAAGTTTGTATGGGGAACATTTTTATGTCATCAAAAAGTTTTCAAACTGGACTTTATTATACTATACACCTGTGTTCGACCGATTTTGAATTTATTCCAAGCAAGAAAACATGGATCAAAGATTATACAATAAAAAATTTGGTAGAGGTTTTTTAGTCAATTTTAATTCACTCTACCCATAAAGAAAAAGATAATATTAAGTATGTGAAAATGTATACAACAGGTAGAAAGAGGTGAAGCAGACACCATAAAGTATATATAGATATTCTTGATCAGTATCAAAGGTCTTGTCCATAAAAATCTGTTCCACCTTTCTGGGTTTTTGTATGAAAAAATGTTGTTGTTATTGCTAATTCAGCTAGTAATGTCGACTTTGGTGTATTCTGCATCAATTTTAATAAAATATTCCTTTAGATTTTAAATCGGTCCATTAATAGCGGTAGTTCACCTATAAAAATAGATAGTGTTTAATGTATTTCTCAACCCCTCTATAAGGGGTGGTAAAAATAAAAAGCAGGTGGGGCAGATTCTTATTTTTATAACCCCTTAAAGAGGGGTTGACACATTCATTAAACACTTGAGTGCTGTAATAAAGAAATGTTTGATCTTTCTTGTTGTTTGTGTATTTTGCCTGAGTCCTAATACAATATACTAAGAAGTTCCAAATCGAACCACTATAGGCTCCCTCATACAAATATACCCCGTTACTTGGGTTTTTGTATGAAATCAATTTTGTTGAGGTTGTGAATTTAGTTGAAAACGCAGAATTTTGTGTATTTTATATCAATTTGAAGAAAAAAGTCCATAAAGGTCCAAATAGGACTACTAAGTGGAGTGGACCTGCCACTCTATTCTGAGTTTTTGTATGCAAATTTTATCAACTATTTTGTTATTTAAAAGAAAAACGCCAAACTTGATGTATATAACTTCGATTCGAATAAAATATTTTTTTTATAGTTCCATTGAGGATCACTAGAAGAGGTAACTTCCATACAAATCTGTTCCTCTTGCGAAGTTTCTTGTAAAGATAAAATTTTATTGTGTTTCAGTTTAACTTAAAACAATAAATTTGGTGCAACTTATATTAAGCCCAATAAAATATTTCACACGGATCAAAATAGAAATATATGCTCCATACAAATTGAAGCTTTAATGATGGAAAAGGGGGTTTCGAACCCAAAAAAGTACTTCACACTCGACTGCAGCTTTCTTTTTAGTTTATTTTTATTATCTTGAAATTCGATTTGTATATATTCTCTGCTGAAACACACTTGAATTAGCTGCTAGTATTTATACATTTTCACTACATATTTAAATTCACCATGGTATGGTGAGATATACAAGTCATATGCTTGTGCTCACTTGTTTGCATGATTTTCACTATTTTATTTGTTAAACCTTTTTTTGGCAAACATTTAAAGGAATTTAATAGACGTTACATGCCACAATAAATGTTGTAACTTGTTACTCTACATCTTTCACATTAAATCAACAGATTGCAGTGTATATAAAAAGTTGTCGTTTAACTATTCCAAAAACTTTTTTCTATTATTTCAAATTTCTCAAAAACTAAAACTTTACAAAGCCAAACGCTTTAACTTTAACAAATGCCACAAATACTATAAAAAGTAGTTGCCAAATAAGTACAATTGCTGCAAAAGGAAAGTTTTGCCTATGAGAATGCAATATCAATTTGTATATAAAATTAATTCAGGATACTCTATATACACTACGACTGCAATAAATGGAGTTAATCAAGACAACATATTCATAATGTTGCACACAACAACGAAAAAAATATGTCATAAATAGCAAACAATACACTATTGTCTTTAGGTCCGCACAATATTGTGCGACATATGTATGTCCTTGTAATAGACACAAATAAACTACGCCCACACAAATACACACACGCAGTCTTCTTCGTAGTCTTTGACATAATCGCACAAGTCAACACATAATAATAATCAAGCATCGACGATGTCGTCGTCGACGCTTTGTCATTATATTTATTCAAAACACGCAACACTTGTCATCACTCAGCAGCGCATACACATGCATAAATAATATAGAGCGCGCACAACACACGCACGTAGTTGCTAAATTTCCGGTCGCCATGTTGTACGAGTGTATTGCGCGCTTGTTTGCCGCCATCATTAAGCGCGCTTTTGTTGTGTTCATTTGTGTTGTTAATACTTTCCTTTTTCTTTGCATATTTATTTCTTTTTCTTATTTTGCTATTTGACTTTTAGTTAGTTTTGCTGCTTGTTGCAAATATTTCTTAATTTTATTTTACTTATATTTTTTGCCACTTCCTCAAGTTGCTTTTAGTTGCGTTGTTTATTTATGTGTGTGCGTATGTCCGTGTGTGCGTGTGTGTGTGTGTGTGTTATTTCGCCTTTTGCGCTTTGGCACGTAATTCGTTTCAAGTTAGTTTGTATTTATTTTTTTTTCACTCCCTTTTTTTCACACTTTGACGCCAAGCAAAACACAGACGCGTCAAGTCAGCCAAAGTGTTGCCTACTTTTGGGCGTTATGTGAGTTTGTATATTATTTAGGCAGCATTTCTTTAGTATATTACTTGTGATATGTAGTATGTGTAACACAATTAAATCATGATTTGGAGTATATATAAATTATATATAAGCTTGATCCGCTTGTTAAGGTGTGTGAACTGTAGGAAAACGCTCAGACAAACTGCTAATAGCTATAAATATCTTTAATCGCTCAAAATATCTCTAATAGCTTAAGTATGTCTTGTAGTCCAAAATAATATATAGACATATCTACTATAACAATCTCGACTTATGTTGCACTACACTTAATTACCTCAATGTCAGCGCAGGTGCAGCTGCAGATACATATTGTTCATGCATAGAGAAATGTAGATGGAGAATAAATACTTACGGCCTTCAATCAAAGTAATCGATGCTAAAACAAGCGCATACGCATGACAATACACAAAGGACACATTTGAGTGAAACTAAGACAAACAAAAAAAAAAAATTGCTCATCAATTATCAGCTGTATGCGCTTTGTCCTTACTAACTGTCTGGCTGTCTGTCTATTTCAAAGCTTGTATCAGCTTACTCATTTAAATTTGCCAAATAATTCATTTCAAAACGATTTAAATTCTATCCAGACTATCTGTCTGTCTGTCTGTCTGTCTTACTTTGGCTTACTCGTTTATTTATTTGTCTACACTTTTGTTTAGCCTTGTGCACAAAAAACTTTTACTAATGTAAAACAAACAACTTGCTCGCTGCCAAGTTGAAAAAGCGAAAACTGCCAACTAAGATGACTGCAACTTAACACTTTAGCCGTGCTACGCCTTGTTCTAAATGTTACTTATAGCTGCTACAGTGTGGAGTTGCGTCAAGGCTTTGCACGTACAAAATGAAATTTAAGTAAAACGAGTTTACAACAAAGTTGCAGCTTTTGCTTTTCTTTTCTTTTCTTTACTTTGCTTTGCTGCATCTATAAGATACAAGTATCTTAAGCTTGCTTATATCACAACGACATCAACATGTGCTCGTATAAGTTACTATAGCAGCATTCTTCCGAGCTGCACCATTTAGCTTAGCTTAGACATAAATACAAAAGACTTTTTGTATGCTGCAGCTCGTTCTTGAGTTCAGTTTACATTCTATAAATTTGCTGCTTTCCTTGCTTTCTTTCATTTTTTTTGTATTAGACTGTAGTCATCGATTTTTTTGCTTTTTTTTCGTCCTGCAGCTCAGAAGTCAAGTCTTAAGCTACATTCAATAGTTCTGAAATGGAAAGCATATTTTATGTTCCTACTATTCATGAAGTTTGTTGTAATAAATTTTATTTCGCTTTGCATAGTGGCATATTTTAATATTGGCTTGTTTGCAACTATCACTGAGGGGATTTTTCTTTTTTTTTTTCAGCAGCTTAGATATGCATTTATATATATTTTTAGCATTTTTCTGGCATTTAGTTGAATTTGTTTTTTTTTTCTATGCAGACAGCAGCTTGAAATATTTATAATAGACAAAAGAGATAACTTAAATTGGTTTTTAACTTCATTTGAAAAATGTAGATATTCGTTTTGCTGATTTTTGATTTCAGACTTTCTGACTTTTTACTTTTTGTGCTTTCAAACTAGGCAGTGCAAGAATTAAAAGAAAAATATTCTCTTTTAAAGTCTATAAGAGATAAAATCAATTAGAATGCATGTTGTTTATTTGTTTCCTATAGCCAACCGAAGTGTGCAACCGATGTTGCTCAATTTTTTAAGAAAATTATGCGAACTATGAAATTTTTTGAAACTTTTGTTACAGTGTGGCACCCATAAAGCCTGCTTTTTACAATTTAGTTTAAATAAGTTTAATGTACTGAGTGAAACTTTTTCTTAGATAAATATACAGAAGGACGGAGATGGCTAGATGAACTTGTCTTGACGTGCTGATCACGTCTATAATATACTAGCTGTACTCCTACCTTTCTTGATCAATTTCATGAAACGCTCTTATTCCGATTCCATTAATACATATACCAAACATTAGCCATGTTCCCTAAATGAATACAAAGATATGTCGAATATTGTTTATCGGTTATATTGGGGGGAGAGAGAGGGGTGTAGGTCATCGATTCTTCCACCTTGACCAAACATGATCCTTGTACATCACATGGATGCAAAGTTCTGTCGAATTTTTTATTTTATATTAAATTGCTTATCGCTTATATGTTGGGCATAGCACCTTCCAAGTCGCCCGGCTACTCTATAGAGATTTGCACAAATTTAGCATATCTTTGGGCTATAAAAAGCTAGCAGAGAAGTTTGGTGATGAGCTGGAGGTCCGGTTCATGTATTTTGAGTTCTTTGAACGCATTTTTGATCACTGAACTCTCAGACAGACATCCTATCTAACTTATCATGCCTGACTAATTATGTCTGTCAGTATGAAGCTCATCAAACAGCCTGGCAAAGAGGTAGTGGCTCGCATTTAATACTGGCCCTAGGAAGGCCAAAGTAAGTGTGAAGTGATTGCTATGAGTTTTGGTAAGCTGGAGAACCTCGTTGCATCATATCTAACAGTAAACTTACTGCTGAACTTCTCCAAATAATTCGAGTGAATGCATTTCTGAGGGCGAATACTGACAGTAAGTGGCTATCAGAGTGCCTCACTTGACCACCAGTTTGGCTTTCGACATCTTCATGGTGCAACATAACAGGTTCATCATGTCTTCGAAACCTTTGAATATAAATATTCGATCATCTTCTGGCATGATGTCTTGCTTTTTAAGCTAAAGTCCCTTCTCCAAGCTGCCTAGTAACTCTAGCTTGAGGCAACTTAGCACACTCAGAAGTTTTTGGATGGTTTTAGCACGTGTGCAGGTGTCATCTGGAACTGAGCCGCCAACAGCATAAGGAGTTACTCCTGCTCTACTGCCTTACTGCATAACTCAGTCATTGCTCAGGTGAACATAGGAGACTCTTAGCCTTAGCAGCTAAATAATGATTGGTAGGGCTATAGTGTCTATGGGGTGCTACTTCTGAGATCAATGTCTATCTCAATCGGAAGATGCATAACCTTGCCCTACTTCAGATCGCTAATATGCCTTAGTATGTGTATAATGATGTCATTTGCCGAAATTAGCGAATTATAATGAATTAATGGATATATGGATTAATGTCAACAGTCTAGTTTCCGCTCTAGTTTCAAATACCTCCAGAAGAAGGTTCAAGTCATACTCCATCCTAAGGAGCCTTGCGTACACGAACGCCAAAGAGAACGTAGGCTCAATTTCTCAGTGCCAAATTTTTCTTATTAATATTTCTTTTCTGTAAATTGTCATCTATTATTTACTATTTGCTATGAAACCCATGTTTTATATCCCTTAAGTCGGTGGTTAATGTTGGTGTCCAATCTAAGAAATCTTCATTTCATCTCCATTCGTTTACCACAGTGTAGTCTTAATTTTTTGTACGGGTTTGGATTTTAGAAATGATTTTATTGAAAAGATTTTTATGCAAATAATTTCTGATTATCCTTTCAGGCATTTGTTGACCGCAGTCGGCTCCAATAAAATGCAATACAGAAGTACACTATTGAACCATTAGCAGGTGAGTCCATATACTTGTTAAAACATTGATTCTGTTGAGAGTCTATACTCTATAGAGTAAATAGTGGGCACTAGAAAGAGCATTACAAACTTAAAACTGAAATTTCTAAAATTAACACCCTACAGTATTGCCACATGTGGCGAAATACTGCTATTAGTTCATTAGCAAGTTTGTAACGCATTGAGGGAGCCATAGATGCACAGACAGACAGAAGTACATAACTAATTCGATTCGTCACATCGAGTTGATGAAGCATCTATGAAGCTGCCTTATATGTGTAACCAATTTCTTGGCAAAGTAATAAAACTATTTTTTGAACTATATGTAGAGTATAAAAAGAGGGAGAGGCTAAGAATAAAGGGAAAGCGAAGAGAAGTAAAGTATATAGTGAAAAGCAAAGTTTATAGGCAGAAGCAGATATCTTTTTTAACACTAATAAAGAGAGATGACGATGTATTAGTCAGCGTTACGCGTTTTAGTGCTGACGAGGGTGGACTAACTAATATTAAGATTTATGATAGAGCAACTGATGTATCTGATACAACTGATGTCTATCTAACATTAATGCAAGACAGTATAACTTCCGTTGAGTACTATTGCGACACTCCTCGTCATAACATTGCAAATATTGATAAATTTTTTTAGTTTAATTGAAACTACATCATACAAAATAATGACAATAAAAGCGACAGCAGATACTTTTAGTAAATGAACAAAATCGACTGTCAGACCGGCATCAGCAGACAATTTAGCCACTTGAACGCATTGAAAGACGTTGTTGAACAAAGGCACAAAAAAAAAAAAAAAAAATTACAGAAAATCTGTACTAGTAGTGTACTAGTCAACTAGAAAGGCGACAAAGGACGAGGACAAAAAGAAAAACAGAATATTCAAAGACGTGTTCGATGACTAAAAATGCGCACGCCTCATTTACTGCTGGACAAGGCAGTGTGAAGCTGGCAATCATGGCACTACTAAGGACCCACAAAAAACAATCTATTTTTTTTTTTTTTTTTTTTTGTGTACTACTTAGTGGTGAACATATTTTTCACAAAGAGGGGAGAAAAAAAAAGGACGCACAGTTTGAACGTCATTGACATCTTCGGCAGCTACTGCTGCTTGTTTGCTTTGTAGGCCAAGTTGTTAGCATTGTTTGAACAAGTGAAGTCACACAGATACACAAAGACACGCGCGCAGTGAGTAAGATATGCTTAGATTGCCATGCGGCTGATAAGCGTTAAGCCCCAAAAAAAGTAGTTCAAGTAGCGCGTTTCATTTCAATTCGATATGCTCGACCATTTGCCTCGATTTTGTTAAAAAAAAAAAGAGAAAAAAAATTCATTTACTGCCTTTTGTATATAGGCTGCATAGCAATTTGTCGTTGAACACGTTTTTCAATAAAACTTTAATACATTTTGACGTTTTTTTGGAAGCCACTACGTGTGTTCTGCATATAAAAAATTGTGTGCCTGCATTTTGTGGCAGTTTCAGCAAAAAAAATTCTTCACTGCGGTTTCGTATCTTTTTTATGTAATACGCAAAGTAGAACACAATCTTTTGGGCATGGCTGGTGCTGCTGCTGCTGCCATTTGCTGCAGTGGCACAAACGAGAAAAAAAAAAAACTGAAAATAAATACAATTAAAATTATTTATTAGCACAACAGCAAATGTTTCCTTTTTACGAAGGCTTTCTTCTTCAGCCAGCCAGCCAAGCAGAAGGCTATTTGGCTCTTTTTAAACAGCGTCAGCCTCGATGGCCAGCCAGAAAATATTGTAAAAAAAAAAAAATAGCATCTCAAGCGCAAATAGCTCTTGTAGAAGAAGGCAACATCAGCCAGAATAACATTTAGCCATGAATTTTGGCCAACTGCCAGCGTATACAAATATGTTTTTATTTACGCTGCTCGTTTGCCTTTTTATATTTTTTTCTTTTTCTGTTCTTTACTTATTTATGTGCGTCTCTGCAGCAAAGCAGCCAAACAAACCGAAAAAAAAAGAAGAAAATATTCTGATTCTACCAATTTGAAACATGGCAGCGCAAGATATTTCATAAAATAATGCTAAATTACCATAAACAAGAAGAAATATGAAGAAATATTTGAGCTAAAACTTTGAGTAGTTGCAGAGAGAATTTTTTTTTAGAGCAGCAAGAAACTTTAGCAGATACTTGTATTGCAGTAGTTTAAGTTGATTTTAGACATGCAAGAAATTGAGATTTATTTTAGTTAGTCAAAGCATAATAAAGAACTGTTACTGCGTATAAATTTTATCAGTGAAAAACCAAGCAGCACTTCATAATTTATTTTATGAAAATGGAAAATGCTTTGCAGCTTGTATAGTCATCGGACTTTCATTTATTTTAGAGTCTTTCTTGGCTACGCAAACAAAAGCTGATATATTTAAAATGTTCCAACTTTATTGGTTTTATTTGTCTTTAAATTAACTTATGGATGTGGGCTTACAGAGGAGCTAAACTAATTTGTTGGTTATAGCGCAACTTTTTATGTTACTTCTAAGCAGTTATCTGAAGAACTTGTTTAATAATAATCAACTCATCTCTAGATTTGAGTCGTATCTAGAGATGCTTTGATACTTAAAGTATTTATGAAAAGTATCGATATTTTATTTGCTTCTTAATTACATAATCTGCAGCAATGCCATATCTCCTTCATACTAGAGAAAAATCAAATTTATCCTATTTCAGAAATCATTGAATGCAGGTGCTTGAACATTAGATTAGAAAATTAGATAATCTGTCACGCGACAGCTCAACGTTTTTGCTATCACAAAATAGCACAAAATTGATGCTGATGTATGAGACTTACAGCGTACTTATTTGTTTACGAGAGCCGTGAAAGCTTTTTTCCTATTCGCAAAAAAAAAACATGTCACATACTTGTTAATATTTGTTACGCATATAAACTTATTGCGAATTATAACATAAAATATAAAAATAGAAAATATGAAACAGAGACTCATTTAAGAAAGTTCAATGGTTCAAACTTCTATGAACTGGTAAGAGAATGACAAAGCTTTCTGCAAATGATGCACTTTTATAAGATTTTTCTCTATACCAGGGGTGGCCACTCGGTCGATCGCGAACCAGTCCAGTTTATACAATAGACCGGCCCAGTTTTATCAGTTTTTCAGAAAGTTTGTTTAGCATTAAAAAAGAGAGTTCGTAGACCACAAAAATTCGAGATCAGCTCGACGAGATAAATACATTTTTAAGTTTTTCTGCTGAAACTGAAACTGATGCCGAGACTTATTTTTGTTGTTATCAAGTTCATGTACCCAAATATTTGTGTTGCCCCTAGAAACAGCCACCACACTATGTAAAAAGGTTATCGAGTTTAATCAACAAAATTTCATCTTCAGTCATCAATCTATAATTTTTCAAAAGGTCAAAATTATATTTCAAACATATGAAAAGATTTTTTCTATTGTCAATTCGACATTTTTTAAATGACATTTTTTTTTTTTTGTAGTCGAATAATAATATTGGTTTATCGATATCAAGTGAAAAGTACGCGTAAGTAAGATTCAGACTGTCAGTGTCTCTTCGAAGCGTGGAAGATTCACAGCACCAGATGTATGTCGATGCTCAAAGAACATACTTTGAAGGGGTTTGATGTTTTGTAGCGATATCTTCAATACAAATTGTTTCGATACTTTTTAACGATACTTTGTATGCACACACCGATACCAATTGTATCAGGAGCGGTCTGTAGGTGAATAAATTTAGGAACTTACACACAAAATTCACCATTTAACGAAATGTAACGATTCTTCAATAAGCAGCTTTTTTTTGAAACTTTTTTCGATACTTTTTGTGTATATACCAATACTTTTTATATAAGGGCGGAATATAGAGATAAAATCTAAGAGAGTAAACTTCAAATTCTTCTTTTTACGAAAAGTTTTCAGGCAATTTTATCTTATTAAATTTTCATAGCTGCAATGAAGACTTTATATTAGGAACTGAGAACTTATACTAAATACTACTACAGACCACATAAAACTGCTTCAAACAAACCCGATGTATTTAATAAACTTGCGTGGGCGTTCAAACCGGCGCACATTCTATCTGTTTTATGTACAAATGACAGCGACGGATGCGCCAAGTGACGCATTGCAGGAAATGAAAAAATAGTGCGAAAATGTTTGAAAGCAGGCGACATCCGGTAGATACAATGGAAAAAAAAAACTACAAGCAGCAGCAGCAAACAAACTAAAAAGTCATCCAAACAGATATAAACAGTGCGTTGCTCTACTATATAAAGCAACAATAATGTATCTCAGCTACGACACAGGTCGCTGTGCACACACACCCACATTAAATGAAACAGAAAATGAATAAATAGCGCAAATAAAAGAAAATAAATATAATAAGAAATGAAATAGGTAAACAAAATAGCATGTAATACCTGATAAAAACACAGAAATCGCGCTAAAAATTAACAAGAAATAATACAACAAATAAACACAAAAGTATCTCATACGTCTCGGCGACGTCGAATGTGGCGTGGCGGTCAATCTTAAAGCTTTGAAAGCTAAAATTCAAGGATTGCAAGTGAGCAAGAATTCAAATAGCAACAATAACAACAACAACAACAACTACTCGTACTACTGCAATAAAAGCGAAAAGATAAAAGTTACCTTGGCCCAGTATCGACTTTAACGACTACAACGTCGTCGACGACGTCAAATCGCAGGCGACGCCTTGTATAAACAGTGCGCGTCGTTGTGAAGGAGAAACTGTTTTTAAGATAGCAACAGCCGCATCGAGTATCTACTACAATATGCTTCAGATACAAAAATTTACTATAGAAAAACTGCAGTGCAACCACAAAGACAAATTATTCTCGTTGTTGCTGTTTTTGTGTTTGTACTAATAAATGTCATTCAATGTTGTAGAAATGTACAAGAATAAACACAGAAGGTGATGGCATCTATGGGTCTCTACTGTGTTATATATCTAGCGACAGCCACTTGTACACTGTTACTTGTGGGTGTTTCTTGGTCGTCGTCGTCGTCTTTAAAAAGCAGTAAATAGCCTTCAATAGTTTGTTTGAATGCGTACAAATCAAACGCAAAAACATTTTATATATCAGAGAGTAAAGATAATGGCTTGGGAGGAGCTAAAAAGTATGACAACAAGCCAACAGATGTTGCAGAAGTATCTAATTCGTTTAGAGGTTGGCATAGAAAAACAAAGTAAGGAAAATAAATAAACAAACAAATAGATAAACAAATAAATAAATAAATAAAAAAAAAAAAAAAACAAGTAAACAAAGCAATCGTGCTTACATGACTTTGAAATACGCTGCTTACTTGCTTGGCATGTCGTAGACTGTTTTGGTATTGAAATTTTATAAAAAAAAAAACAAGTAACGAAATTTCAGTCGGGCGTAACCGACTGTAAGAGGCGCTGTACCATTTCAGGTCGCCTAACAAACATTATGTTTTAAATGTTTTCCGAGCTTATGACCAAACACATGGCCACTTCTCACTGCGCGAATATGAATGAAAAGAAAAGGGTGGGGGGGGGCGGGGTGGGGTGTTCGCCGTTCAAATTCAATTGCTTATAAAATCGTCATTTATTATCCGATTTTGTTCAACTTTTTGGATTTTGGCTAAGAGTGACGTTATATCTATACTGGCATGCTCAATTCCGAAGAAATTTTTAGCCTTGGGGGTGATTTTATGGGGTAGGGGGCGAGGGGAAAAATTTTAAAATAAACTTATTTAATGCCGGAGCAGTCCTAGTCGAATGCAAAAAACACGAATTCTCTATCTATTACCGTTTCCGAGATCCTTTCGTTCATACGGACTGCCAGACGGACATGTCTATATCGACTCTTCTATCACTCCTGACCATAATGGGGGTAACTTTGGGGAGTCTCCACCAGTATTTCTACCTGTTACATACATTTGCACAAAACCAATAGGGCCTAAAAAGAAAATAGATGGCGCTAGAAAGTGATAGATGACGCATACCAATAGATAAAATAAAATAAAATAAAATAAAATAAAATAAAATAAAATAAAATAAATTAAATTAAATTAAAATAAAAAAAATAAAATAAAATAAAATAAAATAAAATAAAATAAATAAAATAAAATAATATAAAATAAAATTAAATAAAATAAAATAAAAAAAAATTAAAATAAAATAAATTAAAATAAAATAAAATAAAATATGAAATGAAATGAAATAAAATAAAATGAAATAAAATAAGTAAATAAAACTTCTTAAAAGGTTTCAGTAGTTGATTAAAAGAAATTGAACAGTTGAAATCAAACAAGTTTTCAATAAAGAAAAGTAGTTCAACAAAACCAGTTGAGCACAACTTGTTGAATAGAAAAAGGAAAATATTTGCTTTTGTATTATTTGATATTTCATTTATTATAAAATTTGCCAACATTGTGACGAAACGCAGTTCTAGAAACTATGCTGACTTCTTGCGGCAATTAAATAAGAAGTGTATTCTTTTCACAGTTTCTTATTAAGACTATTTCTACTATCAGTAAACAATCGGAAAAAAATATAACATTTAAAAGGAACTCTTAAGCCGATGTATAGATTTCCAATTTTATGAACATTGTATGAATATTTTGTACATAAAAAGCTTTAACAAGGCTTAGTCACATTTATAAAATGAAACATACACACAAAAAAAAAAAAAAAACCTATGAAAAACTTGATCATACTCCCTTTTATTCATCATCATTTTTCAATCTCCCATTATTTTAAAAATTTTTTCGTACTTCAACTGTTAATGAAGACTCGCTGAAAAGGCAAAAATAATAGGATTTTTTTTATTAAGCAGATTATTTGAACAATTAGTTCATTGCTGCTTTTTTAAACAATAAATAAAATTTACAATAAAGACTATTAACTTAAATTCTATTTATAGAATACAAAATAATAAAATAATACAGCTTTTTGCAATTAAATTTATTTTGCAGTATTTTTCAATGAATGCAAATAATGATGCGAGTACTTCAAAGGAAAAATAATACTTCAACACTTTCATTAAACGTTAATAATTAAATATGTATACCTTAAATATACTTATTTAAAGCTCAACCGAAACACCTCTTTGAGACAATCAGCGGTACGAAAATTTACATAAATTATGTTTAAATAAATTTCTAGAAGCAAAAAAAAATCAAATAATATTTTTTTTTTTTTTTTGGAAGCTGGCAACAAGGTCACAACTTAACTTGCAGCATTTTGCACAAAGTTGTAGACAAGAAAAAAATCAAAAAAAAAAAAAAAAAACGAGAAAGAAAGAAAAAAAGATTAAAAAGTATCTCATTACAAGCCCAAGGATAAGGCGAGACGCTTTGCTCAATCTTCTTGACTTCTTTGTAAATGGTTTTTTATTTTATTATTGTTTTTCGTTGCTTTCTGCGCGTTCATTAAAAGCGTTGAAACTTTTCTCATTATCTTTTATATATGTATATGTATGAAGCAGAAGAAGTAAAGTAAAATCCCCAGATATTTCTTTTTGTCACTTGTTTAAAATCAATGCCGTGTAGGGTACAACAGCTGGTTAGCCATTCATTGTATGATGATATATTTGATCATAAATGTGACAAAAAAAAAAAAATATAAAAAGAAATAAAATAAATTTCATTGTAAAAATGCATAAATCTATTTTTGCATTTTATGTGTTTATTTAAAAAATAAAATTAAAATTTTCACTGCTGCTGCAACAGATGCGCTGCAAGTGTAATAATTTCATTTGATTGATGTTGACACATTATAATTAAATGCTTAACAAGGCGTAGCGCGCACAGGAAGCTATAGGAAAAGTCTTATGATTTTTTAATTAAGAATTACGAGTGACAGTAATACATCAGAGAGCTGTATACATTTTCAAATTGTTCCTTTTTAAATGAGTTTATTAACTTTTTGTTTTATTTTTTTTTTTATTGACTTGTTTTACTAGAGTTGATTGCACGCTTATCAGTCGCACATTTACCTTTTCCCACGCTGCGTCATAAATTCTTAAAAAAAAAAAAAAACAAAAAAAATTTATAAGTAAATAAATATGGGAAATAAATATCTATCAAATGAGTTATTATTTGTTTGAGTGATTTGTCAATCAAAACAAAATTAAAGCAATTTATTATGTTTGCTTTTTAGGTTATTTGATATTTTGTTTATTAACGAATTAGTCGAAATTATACAGAAACGCTCTTAAGATATATAAATTTTCAATATTTTGCAAATCGGTTGAATATTTTGTACATAAACTGTTTTTAACACACACACACACACACACACGCGTATCATAAACATTCTCCCTGTTCTTCAACTTTTTATACTCCCTTTTTTTGCATCTTTATTTTATTTTGTGTAAAAACTTTTGATGATGGCGAAATGAAAGACAAGAAAAGGTTTTGCTTTGAATCCATAATGGCAGCAAGGCATAAGAAAAAGGGAGAAGGAAAAGCAGCAGCAGAAGAGAGCACAGCCTACGCTCTTTATATTGCATTTATCATTAAAATGCGGTCTATATAAGACCAAAACCGCAAGAAATGTTGATAATTCTAAGCAATTTTTTTAATGTAGATTAATTTTATTTTGTACAGACTCCAGTAAGAGACATTCCCGCTCATATAGTATTAAAATAGAAACTGAAGATTTCAATAATGTTTCACAAAACGTAGGCAAGTAGGTCACATCGGGATAAATATAACAGCTGATAACTATTTCATCACACGCTACAATTTTTTATCACTATTACTTTTAAAAACAAAAATCTTTATAGACAAAAGCATCTACACAGACAAACATAATTAAATTTGTATATACTCAATGTATCTCAAATTTGTGATAAGCATACTTCGTTAATTTTACATACAAAACCAATTCCAAGCAGTTCACTGACACACTGAGACGTAGTCTGGCTTGCTTGCTTGCTTGCTTTGCTTCTTATCAAACATTTCAGTAATTTTGAAACTTAAATTTCATGCTTCACACTAACAGATAAGACATCAATAAATATTTTAGTATACTATTTCTATATTAATATATGTATATTTGTTTTCTGCTTTGAAGTGTTTTGCATTTTTTATGAATCAAGCATGACATAGATCTAAGTTTTGTTCTTTTATTTGCTATTCATAGCGTACTAGTTCTGCTGATAATAATATTTGTCTTAAGCTTAGGGGTCATCTTTTGCTTTGTTTTGTTTTGTGCTATTTGCGTCTCATGGGACGGTCTTGCAGCATAGTCTATAGCTAAGCAGTGTAGGTTCCACTTATCGCTGCTGTTTTGTTTTTCTAAGCATTACAATATATATTTTTTTTATTTTTTTATTTTCTGCTGATGGAATAGTTTTGAAATCTATTTATTATTTGCCTTCTAGACGATTGTGCTAAGAGATTTAGTCATGCATTTGTTTGTGTAATGTAGTTTGGTTGGTTATCTGTTGTCTTTCATGAAGGTTAGAGTGGCATTTCGTAAACTAAATGATTTGAAATACTTAAGTCTGTAGCGGCAAGAGGAAAATTGAACGGCTTAGAAGCAACTAATTATGAAGATTGGTTGAAAATTATAGCAACTTGTTGGCATTAAGTCTTCTTCATGAGTCAAAAATATAGCATTGGAAATCTTGATTGAAGACTAAAGCTTAGGGAACATTAGGGTACAAAATAAAATAAGTAAAAGAAAAATAGAGAAGAAATAAATTTAAGAAAAGGTTTTAAAAATGTTTGTTCAGTGTATGAGCTTTGATTTGATTATGGTAAGATATAAAATAGGTAAAAGAAAAATAGAGGCAAGATTATTTGAAAATAAAAAAATTACTAAAAAAATGTATAAAAAGTGTATTGGGCTTAGATAGAATATGGTTAGAAATAAAAATAGCTAAAAGAAAAATAAAATGTACTAAAAAATGTATACAAAGTTGATTAAGTTTAGAGCAAAATAAGTTGAGAAATTTAATAAGTAAAAAAAAAAAACAGGAGAACAACGAGAAAATAATGCTAAAAACTATATTCTAAGTTGTGTTGGGTGGGTTAAATCTACTTTATTTAGTTTTGTTTGACAGACATCTACTTAGTAATGGAGACATCAAGTCGATCTTCAGCATATTGTTGCTACTGTTTATAAAAAAATCGTCATATATATAGTTTCTATATCTCAAATCACGATGAACGCGCATAGGACGAGTAGAAATTCACAGAGAGACAGTCCGATAGACGCATAGACATGTCTAGAACGGCACAACTTGTTGGCTTACTGCGGTGTAACTAATGCAGGACAACTAATTATAATAGTTTGCTACAGAAAAATTAACTTTAAGTCCAATGAAGTGCTATATAGCTTCGTTACATTAGCCGACGGACTGGGTACATTTCTCCAAATGAAGTTTTCGTATTGAATTTCAAGTAGTTAATCAAATGAACTTAATATATTATCAGCCAAGGATAATTGAACATCTAAATTTTCATTATCAGTTAACAACCTTTGATATTTTTATGACTTTATTGACACTTATACTACAATACTTCTAAACACAACATTTGTTCGTTCTATATTAGAATTTACATCATGTGTTTGGATTCCACATTAAGTAATTCACCAACAAGATCGTATCGAGTCCTGTTTTGCTCACAGAAACCTCAATAGAACTTCTTTTATACATCTGCCTCCATATGTGATTCGATTGAAACTTACTGATCTTCTAACACTATCTGCTCGACGGTCAATGCTCTCTGTCACTTTTCTTCACAAGATTCTTTGTATGGAAGTAGATTCTGCTTATTTACTTCAATCTTTATCTTAAATGTTCCTTCATGCTTTACGCGTAACTATGTGCCTTTATGGTTGTCATTTGGCACAACAAACTATGCTTGCCACGATTCACTTCGGTCTCTCTGCTATACCTATAACAAATTTTCTCATCTATTCTCCTACAATTCTTCTTTAAACTAAATAAAAAAAAAATGACGATTTGAACCACTAATGAGTACTACGTTTGCTTTAGTATATACTCAAGTATTTTGCTATATGAGCTAAAAATAAAAAAACTCCTTAATATAAAACGACGCAACTATTCAAAACTATTTGGTTTTACCTACAAATCTTTCTTCTTCAGGTTTTTTTTTTCTTGCTCTTTCTTTCTTCCTTTTGATTTATTAAAGCTTTTCCAAAGATAGTGCTACAGAGATGCTATAGTATTTGAAAAATGAAACAATTTATTCAATATTCTTAAGACACATTAAAAGGTTTATATTCTGGATGATTTATTCGAAGCTAAACCAATTTATACCAAAAGCATGGCATTGAAATCTAACTATTATCTTGCTAAAATAATTTTGTAGTTTAAATATGTTTTTAATTAATATAATGTTTCCTCCTTCCTTTCTTCTTAACATGTTTCATATTAAAGCGTCATAAGGCACGAGACGAACATATATTTCCTTACACATTTTTTTTTTGAGAAATTTTTATTTTCTCTTTTTTCCAATCATATCAGTATTTTATGCTATAAATTTTTTAGCCTAGACTCGAAGATCCAAATTTTATGCCTGAAGTTTATATTAAATTCTTTAGTACACGGATAACTGCCTTTCTTCACCCTATTTTTTGTTCTTTTGTATGCTTTATATACCACTTGCAATTGCGTGCGAGGTGAAAAGGCAAAAAGATAATGTTTTGTTTTTGATTTGAAAGCTTTAGCAAAAGCGAAAAGAAAAGAAAAGAAAAGAGAGGAGGAAAATAAGTAGAACAAGTAGAGAATAATGCCAAAATTTTTTAAATCATTTCATTTGGTTTTGAAATTTAATTCATCATTACTGCTATGAAGAAATACTTGTAATATTTCAAGACCCTTCTCGCAAAAGCTTATTAAAATTTCCCGCATAAATTTGTTAGCTCCCAATTATGTAAAACCAAATCGTTATACAGAGAACTCCACGAGGACACCACTCCTGTGACAATGGGGTTTCAAAATGAAACCTTCGAGTCGAACTCAGTTTTTTTTTTTAAATCTCCTTGTTTTCCAAAAAAAAAAAAAAAGTCAATTTAATTTTCATGGCTTGCTGCATCATGCACTTCTGTCACAGGAATAGATGGTCAATAAATAATAAATTAGAATACTATTGGAAGAAATAAGAAATACTAAAATGACGAACAAGAAAACTTTTCTTCTACCTTTCTTCCTAACATATTGCATATCAAAAAGCCTCATGAGTATTGTTATGAAGTATACAAATTTCCTACAAAAAAATTTCTTCTCTCCTATTTATTGCAAAGCTGCGCACAACATTTTCTTCTTCCTTTTTTCACAAGTTTAAGTAGTGCTATGAGAAATACAAATTTCCTCCTACCATTGTTATCAACAGGTTTCCAATCAATGCTACGAAAAAAATTATTTCCTTATTTTCTTTCTAATCTGTATCCCAAAAAACGTATTTCAAAAGAGAGCCTCATTTTATTTTAAATTATTTACCTTTTAATGCAGCTATTAAGGAGTTCGAAATGTATTTTGACAATTAACTATTTTCTCTCTCGTTTCTTCCTAACATGTTTCATATCAAAGTCGCATGAGTGCAGAAAAAAATTTGTTCTCGTTTCTTTCCTTTTAAAATCTTTTCCAATGAGTGTTCACAACTCTTATTTAATGTTAAAATTTTTGCCTTAAAAGAAAAGCAGTTAGCGAAAAAAAACTAAGCAGAATTGAAATGTCGAAAAAAAAATTTTCTTCTCCCTATCTATTGTTTACATTTTGCTAAGCAATACTTTCTTCTTCGTTTTTTTTTTCTTTCTGATATCGTACAAACATATTCTACCTTCTTTTCTTGCTAAAATGTTTCACATCAAAGCTGCATGAGTAAGAATGCAATTTTTTTCTACCCTTTCTTTCTTACCAGTTTTCTTTTTAAAGAGTGTTTACAACTCTCATTTAATTTTAAAATTTTTTGCTAAAAAAAAAACTGAATAAAAAACTAACAAAAATCAAAATGTCGGCAACAAATTGTTTACATTTTTTAAAGCAATGCAACAAACAATATTTTCTTCTTCCTTTTTTTTCTCAAATCGAATAAATATTTTCTTCTTACTTTCTTCTTACTAAAATTTTTTTCTTATAAAGCTGCATGAGTAAGAAGAGAAGAGTGTTCACAACTCGCATTTTATATTGAATTATTTGCCTTTTTAAATTTTATTTTTAAACTTGTCAAACTTTATTTTTAAATTGTTAAAACCTATTTATACTCCTCTCATATAGTTAAAAAAAATTGTAATTCCATTTAATACCAACCTTTTTCTTTATTTATAAAAATTATATCCAAAATAGAACAGCAAATAATCCAAAAAGTTAATCCAAGCGTAAAAAATGGCGCTGCATTTTATACAAATATACAAATATATATTTTTTTATATATATATTTCTGTAATCAGTAAACCGAAAAAAATATACAATATGCAAAAGTATAAATTTTTGTTTTTAATTTTTTATTTTAAGCGTAGTTCATTTAAAAACTTTAATATAAATGCACCGAAAATAAAAAACACAAAACCACAATTCATGGATGTATTAATTTATTTTTTTGTTTATTTGTTTGCAGCACTTTTTTCGAATACTATTTAGAGAGCATTAAAAATATATTTTTTTATATTTACACTTGTTTGGAAGTTTAAAATTTAATTTAATTTTTTTTGCGCTTAGTTTTAAATTGGCTTTCAAATTAAAACACTTGGAAAAACGACGAAAATTGTGCGTTGGAAAATAGTTTTCAGCTTATTTTTAGATTTTTGTATTTTATTTTTAAGTTTTCTATTGGAAGTCACAGCAAAATGTCGCCACAGCACTTTTATTTTATTTTATTTTTTATTGTAAGTATTGGCAAAAATTTTTTGTTGTTATTTTATATTTGGCTGCTTTTATTTTTAGAGAAATGCCAAACAATAAAAAACGTGCGAAGAAAATTGTCCCAAAACACTTTTGTTAGAATTGTTTGAATGGAATTTGTTGAACTTGCTTTTAGAGCGTGACACTTGGTTAAAATGCACTTTTGAAGAAAAATTTTATATCAGGTTTTCAGTTGAAAAAATTTTTATTTTATGTTTTTAATGGTTGTTTTCTGTTTTGGAGTGGTTTAAAATTTTTTATCGTGTGGTTCCAGTAAAATTTTAGGCTAAGAATTTTGTAAAATATTTTCTTTACATTTAAAATATTATTTTTTTAATTGGTTTTAGTTAAATTATTTAAGTTTTTCAGCTTTCCGGATGATATTTTTTTCTTTCAAAATTTTGTTTGTTTGTATTAGTCTTGAAACTTTTTTGTTTTTGTAAAAATTTCCAATTAAAACAAAATTCAAATCCGGCGTTTTTGTGTTTTGTGTTTTTTTTTTTTTTGTTCAAAAAGAAATGCACAGAAAATAAAAAACTTTTATTTTTCTTGTTTTGTTTTGCTATTTTACATTTATTTCTGCTTCTTCTTATTTTATTATTTTTATAATCAAATTCTATTTATTTCTCTGCACACACGCACGCACACACATACACATAGAGAGAGATAAATTTTTTAATTAAACAATTCTTTATATATTTTTTTTTGCTTCTTCATCTTCTTCTTCACTTATTAACTTAACACTGTTTATTTAATTTAATTTCGTATTACGTTGTAAACTTTGTTTTTGTTCTTGCTGCTTCTTCTTCACTTTTATTTCACTTGTAGTCCATTGAATATTTTTTTAAACCGCTTCGATGTTCTGCACACTTCGGCTAACATCTTGTAACAAAATTGAAGCAACAGAAGCAGACCAGACCAGACCCCCAAAGCGCGCCGAGCAGACGAGACGTTCGACTGAACCGAAGTGAGTACGCGAAAAACGAAAGAGCGCGAAGAATTCGATAACGAGAGACCGAACGACCCGACCGATGAACGAACCATCAAACAGAAGAGCGCCGCCAATAAAATGCAAAGAACAACAGCAACAGCGCCAAAAATAAAAAAAATAAAAATAAACGCAATACGTTGTAAATGTATGTGAGCGCTGCTGTTGCTGCAGCAGTAAAGAGCGTCAATATTCAACTTCGGAGAGCACAACAACAAGAAATAGAAGCATCCGCTTGTATTGCTGCTGCTGCTGCTGCTGTTGTTGCTGAAGAACAAACTGAAAATATAAACACAGTAAAGGCGGCAAGAAAAACCGAACAGAATAGACGCACGAAGACGACATCAAAATGCAGTTCGTGTATTATATTGCACGAAGCGTAACAAGCAGCACTGAAGACAGGCAAAAAAGTAAAGTAATGCAGTGTTTGTTTTTGTTGCTGTTAACAGCAGCAGCAAACTAAAGCATTAACAGCTGAAGACAAACTTATTGTTTGTGCTGTTAATTTTTAAACTTAACAGTCGCTTAACAGCAAAATGTTTCTTTGCTGTATGTCGCTCTTTCTGCTTTACTTCTCTTTGCATTTTAATATTTATGCTGCTTTTTTCTTTGTTTTATTTTCTTTGCTTTTTTTATTTATAAATTCTTCTTTATTTCGATTACAGTGCGTGTTTGTTGCTACAATATGTTTCTATGTATTAGTGTGTGTGAATATTTTTGGGGGGTGTGGTGCCTATTTTTTTTTTTTTTTTGTTGTGCTTAAGTAGTTCTTTGCGTGATTTTTTAATTAATTTTAATTGAGCACTTAATTAAGTGTGTCGCTTTATTTTATTTCATTTTTCTTTTTCTATTTAGTCTATTTTATTGTTGCCGCCATAGCAGTAATATGTACATAAGAAATGAAAGATAAAAAATATTTGTTGTAATATCAGCGGAAGTACAAAAAGGAATAAAACAGTTATTGGAATGCAATTCATATACAGTTAATTCTTCTTAGTAAATGAAGTGTTTACTAACATTTTCCTGTGAGTGTTGTTTACTTAGTAGCGAAAAAGTACCGTTTTGATTTATGTTTGCTATTACCTCCTCCTCTTTCTTGCAAAATGTATTTAAATGTCATATACTCCCCAATTTGAGCTGGAGACAAAACTAACAAAATATATTTTTTTTTGATACTAAACAATTTTTATTTGCAAATTGTTTAAATAGTTTGTAAGGATTTTTAAGACAGAAATCACTCAAAGTACAGTCTAACTTCTATAGCTAGAATCACCATTCAACTTATGCAAACTCAGTGTCAACAACTTCAGTTCGAAATATTTATGAGCTCAAATTGACCTTGAAAGGTTGGTTCATTGTAGATATCAAACCGTATTCGGTCGTAAAATGTTCTGCTCTTTCTGAAACCGAGAGTCAAATAATTTAAATATATTAAATAAAAATTTAATTATAATTAAATTTTTTGACTACATATATGTATTTATGGAGTCTCTGAGTTTCTAGGCATAGAACATGTCTTTGTGATTCTGTGTATTCTTCCGTTACTCTACGAAAGACTGTTTAAAAATTATTCATAAAGTATAAACGTCAGAAAGCATCCGCTTTAAAAATAGCGTATTTTTCTCTTGAAAAATAAAACCAGAACTTAATCTGGAATTTTCTCTAAAAAAATTTTACGTATGTGTTTAAATTTTTATTCGATTTTTGAAGAAACACCGAGAAATAGAACTTCAAGCTATGGAACATGCTGCTAAGCATCACACCACAATATCTCCATAGGAATAATATCCAGTGATTTTGTCAGCCATTTAAGCACATCATTATTGTATTGGTCCGAACTACTTTTCACTAAGTTTGAAATTGTGCTTCAGATAATTTCCATTCATTAAACTCCTTTTTAGAGGCATTTTCTATATATCCTTTTTTTTCTGTGTACTATTACGTCTTACAAATATGTTTGTCCATACGTTTGTTTATCATATTTAATGACCACACACCTTGCCAGGAAAATAAGAATTCAGAGGTTTTAGAAAAGACATTAATGCCAAATGTTTAGTACAATTTGCTCTAGTTACCGAACGAAACGCTGAGCTCCAGTCCCAACTCCACTTGTTGTAAGAACATTCATTGAATACAAGTTAGCTGGAGAATAATTTGGAGAATCTAAATATACAAATTTGTAGGCTCTATTTATTATACTTTCTAAGACAGAGGTACATGTCTGTATCGACTCGCCTTTTGATGCTTATCAAGATTATGTATATTTTTTGGGGTTTGCCACGCCTCCCTTTGCCTGTTACATGCATTTGCACAAAATTTACCTCTGGGTACAAGGTATAAAAATATAAAATTATGTTGAATTTATTTATTTATGATTTTTATATTTTTTATTTTCTATTTATTATTTGTTCGAAGTATAGCATAGAAAATCGTTAACAGCGATGGAAACGTGGAAAGTGAGGAGCATATAAGATATCAGTTTCTTACTCCAACATTGCTAAAACTCTTCGCAATAGTAGTTTTTCGATTAATATCGAGAAAGTTACCACTAAACTAATAGGACGGTAAGAAGTAATTAAATTTTCAAGTTTATTTGGCTTTTGAATTATGACTACTTCAGCATATTTCCATTGAGTAGGGGAATGATATGACTAACGGAGCGTACTGAGGAAAATTTTGTGAAACTTTGGCGCCAATATACAATATATATTAAATATACTTGGGACAGGCAGTGAGCCACTAAGAACTTTATTGAATTATCTATAAATTTTGGTTGTTCACGCTTGAGCTATTTCCAGATTTGATCTTAAAGACTTTCCATTATTAGATTTTAAAGGAACTTTCCATCTAATAGGCTGTTTTCCAAAGACTATTCTCAATTTTTTATGTTGGTTGAAGTTTGGCAAGAAATTGTGCAGTTGCTATTTTATTAAATTAAACACGTGTTCTTGTCTGACTTATTTGCTTTTTTTTTTTTGTAAATATATTAAAACAAAATCCATTAATAATCTTCTTTCTCACCATTGGCTTCTGCGGTGTTTGCATTAATTTCTTCAAGTCCAGGTAGACGCCTGGAGACATCTACTGTTGTTGTTTTTGTTGTTGGTAAAGTTGGGTGATAACTGTTGTCGCTTTCCTCTTTGCAATTTAACTTCTTTCCAGGCAACAATAATTTTGCCGGCGTCACCTACACTCGCTAGAATGGTGAGATGAGTAACGGTGTTTGTAAAAAAGAAATTAAGACTAAAGCGAAACACTTGCAAAACTCAAATAACGACACGATAAACCATATCAGTCACACTACCATCTATTAAAAATTTATAGAATTTTTATTTAATTTTGTGTAATTTGACAAAAGTCTATACCCAGAGACTAGACCTTACATACCCGAAGGTTTTCGAGATATATCCGAACCTAAAAGTGAAAAACGCTTTTTTTTTTTGCAGTTTTTGAGGTTACTTAACGAAAGGAAAAAAATTATTATAAAAAAAACGGTAAATGGCAATTAAAAGTACCACCTTTCCTCTTTCAAATCTTTTTGGATTTTTTAAAATATCTTTTTTTTTTTTACCGAAATGTCGCTATTTGAAATTTTACATACTCATCCACAAAAAAAAATCGAAAAAATTCTGCCTGATACCAGACCATGTTGATCTTATGATTTTGGGGTCGCTGATTCCGAATTCGCCCCATTAGGTAAGAATTTTTCGTAAGCTTAAAAATCAACCCCTAAAAAACACCCCTTCGTTTAAAATAAGTCCTATTTTAATTCAAATTGGAGCCCACAATACTAGCCACAAAACTCCAACCCACCTAAATAAAATTTCAAAAAGCGATTTTTCGATAAGTTGTCACCTACTCACCACGAAACCACGTCTAAATTCTTGTTTACTCTAATGGCAGCTATAGTAGATGTCACAGAATGCTTTTTTAGAGCAGCCCTGTCCTATTCATCGTATTTCCTGTATTGCAGTGATGTCTGCCATGCATCATCCTTATTAAGGATTATTTTAGAGCAGCCCTGTTCTATTCATCGTATTTCCTGTATTGCAGTGATATCTGCCATGCATCATCCTTATTAAGGATGCATATTTTTCGTGGTCCTTATATCATTTGCGAGGGTCGTCATCATAGGGTTTTATACTTTTTTTTTTCTTTGGAATTAAATCATTTACGGTGGCAGGTCCCAAGACCAGCGCATAAATCTCTAATTTAGGAGATGTTTTGTCACCTTCTCACAGTTAGCTTAACTCCGAACGGTTATGCAGAGGCTACACAAGAGATACGTGTCCTAGCGAATGTTGTGAACTGCTTGGACCATTTGTAAAAGAATTATTGTTGGCTACTGTGACAAGTAACGTCTACAATAAATACTTTGAAAAATAAACAAAACACCAAAAACTAAGCAAGTTCCTAAACTGTACTTAGTTGACTAGACTAGTAGGTCTTTAAAAGCCAACTAACTAAAATTAATCCGCCAAAAGTTTAAATATATAATCCGCTTAAATAAAAAGCCTTAAAGTTTATTTTTAAAATTTTTTTTAGCTTTGTTGTGGTTTGTCTAAAATTTGTTTGTTTGTTGTTGTTGTTGTTGTTTTTGTAATACATGCGTGTTGTATTTTCACTATAAAGCTATTGTTTTTGTTGTTTCTCCGGCTGCTGCTGCCGAAATTTTGGCATTACGCCAATGAATTCCATGCTTTTTTTTCTATATTTTCTTTTTTTTTTTATTCGAGTTCATTTTGTAGTAAAGCGGCTTAGTTGAGCGCTCACTTTCAAACAAAAACTATGGCGTTGTATTAGGTGGCAGCTGGGGAGAATGGGTAGAATTGTTTTTTTTTTTTTTCAACTCATAAAAAAAGTTCATTGGAAAAATTGGAACAAAATTGAAAAGTACTCGTTTAGTTGTTGTTGTTGTTGCTGCTGTTGGTAGAATAAAGTTACGTTTTTTTTCTGCTTCTTTCTCTATATTCACTTTTTATTGCAGAATTTTAAATGGATTTCATTTGAGTGTAAAATTTATGTTTGTCGTTGTTTGTGTGTGTGTGTCTGTGTCTGTGTTTGTGGGTGGCGGCTTTCTGCTATTGTCCCTGGCACCAAAGTCAATTGCGACAAATTGGCTAACAAATGAATTCGAGCAATTTCTGTTGAAATTATTTGGTTCGTATTTTCTCTCTCACTTGCTCTTCTGCACTCTTTAAACTGTTTACAAAAGAAAAGTCAGTTTTTTTTTTTTTTTAAATACTGCATGAAAGCAGCGGAAACGGATGTCGGCCATAAACGTGACGAACGCATTCGAAAACAAAAAATTAAATTAAAAAAAAAAAAAAAAAATGGAACTAGCGTGTTACAGATGTGAATTTAAATTTAAATGCTTTTTATTTTGTATTTCTTTTTGAAATTTTTCAATTTAATTTTTTTATTTGATGAACGCGAGTTAATTTCATTTTGTTGTGATTTAAAATTTGACTGTATTGAAATTGATTTACTTGTACTTTTATTTCATTATCTGAAAATCGATTTAACAATGCTGTGCATGAATTTTAAATTCAGTTTTTTGAACAAAAGAATATAAAACTATATGCTTTCATAGATTTTTATGCAAATTAAATATATTTGGAATGGAGGACATTTTGGAATACCATTTTCAACTTAATACGCATCTATTGGTTAGAGCAGAGGAGGGGAAATTATTGAATTGAATCGTAGAAATGTCAACCCTAAAGTTAACTCTGACAGCACTTATTCGAAGATATCGTATGAAATAGAGGTATTATGGTGCCGATAATATATATGATTATTAGATTTGTATGGAAGCTACCTCTTTCAGTGGTCCGATATGGAATTGTTAGCTAAAATAATAAATAAAATTTTGTCAATCAAAAACAAAGCAAGGAGGGACAGGTTTCTTTTGGGTGTTTTCCCCTTAAGAGAGGTTTACCACGTAGATGGTATATTAGTTATTTGGAAAGATAATAGGAGAGATCAAATATCCAAACTTGTGGCCTCTATTTTTTTAATATACATGCTCATGTTGTTCATTGCTAGATAAAATCAAGGAAGTGATCGAGATAGATTACCATAGTAGCAGCCGTATCATAGCCCGGAAGCTGAATATCAGTCATATGATCGTTCAAAAGCATTTGAAGAAGCTTGGCTACACAAAAAAACAAGTAAGGAAATTTCAGTCGGGCGTAACCGTCTGTAAGAGGCCCTGTACCAGTTCAGGTCGCCTAACAAACACATTAAATGTTTCCCGAGCATATGACCAAACACATGACCACTTCTCACTGCGCGAATATGAATGAAAAGAAAAGGGGGGTTGTTCAAATTCAATTGCTTATAAAATCATCATTTATTATCCGATTTTGATGAACTTTTTGATTTGGGCTTAGAAGGACGTTAACTTTATACTGGTGTGCTCAATTTTTTTTGTGCCGAAGAAATTTTTACCCTAAGGGGTGATTTTATGGGGAAGGGGGGGGGGGGGGAGGGGTAAAATTTTAAAATAAACTTGTGAAATTCCGGAGCAGTCCTAGTCGAGTGCAAAAAACACGAAATCTCTATCTATTACCGTTTCCGAGATCCTTTCGTTCACACAGACGGACGGACGGACAGACGGACATGGCTATATCGACTTCTCTATAACTCCTGACTATAATGGTGGTAACTTTGGGGGGTCTCCGACAATTAGTTCTTCCTGTTACATACATTTGCACAAAACCAATAGGCTCTTGTACCTTCGGTACAGGGCCTACAAATCAATACTTGGGTGCTACACGAATTGACACCAAAAAACCTCATGGACCGAATTTCCATCTGCGAATCGCTGCTGAATCGTTACAAAATCAACACGTTTCTGAAGCGAACGGTGACTGGTGACGAAAAGTGGGTCTCTTAAGACAACCTGAAGCGCAAACGGTCATGGGTGTAGGGTGGTGAAGCGGCTCAAACAGTTGCCAAGCCCGTATCGATGGTCAGAAATGTTTTGCTGTGTGTTTGGTGGGATTGGTAGGAAATCATCTACTAATAGCTGCTCCCGTATGGCCAAATGCTCAATTCGGTCCTCTACTGTGAACAACTGGACAGCTTAAAGACAGCAATCGCATAGAAGCAGTCATCTTTGGCCAATAGGAGGTGAATTGTGTTTCATCAGGACAACGCCAGAGCACATACTTTAATTGTGACGCATCAGAAGCTGCGGGTCTTCGGATGGGAGGTCCTTATGCATCCATCTTATAGTCCGGACCTGGCACCATCGCATTACCATTTCTTCCTGTCAATGTCAAATGGTTTAGCTGGCGAGAAAATGGCCTCAAAATAGGCTGGCGAAAATCGACTGTCACACTTTTTGCCAATAAGAAAGCAAGCTTCTATGAGTGGGGCATAAATGAAGTTGGAATCTCGTTGACAACAAGTTAAAGATCAAAACGGCGCTTATTTGAACTAAATCCGATGATTGTACGCAACTGTATAAAGATTTAAAATAAAGGAGAAAATACGAACGACTTTTTGTTCCAACCTAATAGTATATAGATTATGGGATCTGCCTAGCTTCCTTCTAGTTACAGTTGCACAAATTTAGAATACCCAACAATAAATTATGTTTGCTTTATTATGTCCTCCTAAATAAAACATACAAATTTGAAAATATAATTTGAGCTTACCAGCTGCAACACACATATCACATTTATGTATGAAATTCGACTTCATTCATATGAGAACCGAGAGTTAGTTCGCAGTGTTCGATAGCTTGGAGCCAATTTTTCACTACTTCTTCACAAAATTCAGCTGGATCTTTGGTAGTTTTGCATTCCATATTGTTTCTGAGCTCTTCTAATGCTGTTGGCTTGTTGGTATAAGCAAACCATCTAATGTAACTACATAAAACAAATACAATGACATTAAAGTTTACTCTGTTACCGAACTTTCCCTTAAGAAGGTCAATTATTTTACCAGCTGTATGTCTTGTCATAGGATCTTATTCACATCATATAAGAGCATCCAATTCTAGCCAATAACTAGTCTTCCAATATAGCGCGTTCGAATTGAATGATGCAAAAATAAGCCAATCAGTCTAAAATTAGCTTCATCGCTTCTTGAATCCTTTGCAGAGCACAATCAGAGAAGTTTCGGCGTTCCATTGTAAGAGTTTGGGACAACATTTTTTATGCAAAGTGGTATTAGATATTCCCAATTTATATGAACGGTGTGGAATCGACATTGAATCACTTTAGACTGAAGCACTTAGGGCTGCGATTTTTTCAGTAATGGCATCCAATAGTGATTATGTTGACTCCAATTTATCCATTATAACATGCGATTATTATGAACGCTTATTGCAAAAAAATCTTTTTTAAGCTGTGACCAAAGCGATTCAGAATTTCAGCTGTAAAATTTATTAAATTCCCAATCATTATTCTTTCAAGAACTTCGCCATGATAAAATGTAAACTTTGTCTGAAGTTTTGACGGTGACTAGATCCTATTCTGTGGGTGGATTCATGACGATATTATACAATGTTCCACTCCTTGCACCACGTTTATGTTTCTTTCCTGACTCCACCAGACAGAAAACAAATTTGACAGCTTCGCTAAAATTTTTAGATAATATTGCCCTGAAACATAACCAGTGATAGTCTCTTTCAAGATGCTTCTGTAAGATGCTTTAGACTGGGTACTATCTGAACTAGTGAATCATTTAAAATGATTTCAGCAGAAACAGTTCCCAAATTTGTTGCGGGAAATCTTCATAGGCTCTCATATTCGTTCGTAAATTTTGTGGTTGCATATAACTCCACAATGGAGATGATTTAAGCCAAGTTTTAAAGATATTTGGTATCTACAGGGAATGTTTGCCGGAAATTTCCAGCAAACACGAACATAACTTCTTCCATAATGACAGTAGAGGTTCGATCCACTGCTCTGTAATTTCAGGAGAAGCCTTTTACGTTCGGCGCTGGATGCCATGGCAATTAATTTTAATCAAAATAATTAATAATTAGTTTCCATGGCCAACTTTTCGCTTATTGTGTGCAACTAAAACCTAATTCCATTATAATTTTCATTAAATAGTTTAATCCTAAACTAAAGGACTAAAACAATATTATACTCCGCATATCTCTTGATTAACATTTAAACAATTGATTTTCGCTTCGCTGAATTAGTAGCTGCAGAACTATGTTCAACTGCTGTGTCACTAAATTCACTTTCTATTTCAATCATAGACAAAGGACGCATCTCCCATGCTGTTTTCTTCTTATATTATTATTATTATTTTTTGTGTCAATGCGTCGGAAATGTCGCTACCACTTCTGTGGCTTCAAGTTGAAATTCATGTAATTCTATTAAAACAGGCAACTTCCGCTCGACAAAATGTTATTTCACTTAATGGATAGTGTGAAAGTTGGTTAGCGCAGAAAGGACAAGCGCTATGAATATATATACTCGTAGATAGACAGATAGATAGATGATAGAAAAAGGAATGAGTGAACGAACGAACGAATGAGCGAACAAATGAGTAGACAGGCAGACATGAAGTGTGCTAAGTGTGAGAAGTTTTTTGTTAAAACTCAAACACATACGCACACAGAATGGCTAAAAGGTTAGAACCCGAAAAAAAATTCCCACTGGCCTTAGAAATTTATGTAAAACTGACATCTAAAATATTGAATTTCGTGGTGTGAGCTGTGAAGAGAAAAAAAAATGTCTGCAACAGGTTAACAAAATGGTGAACATATGCTGCTTCTTATTACATTCTGCGTGTATGTGTGTGTGTGTGTGTGTGTGTGTGTGTGTGTGTGTGGAAAAGCTATTAAGCACTTCCGTTTCGGGTCTAATCTTAAGGCATTTCTATTATAGAGACTAATTTTACTTTAGAAAAGTTTCGGCGTACAAAATTAAATGGCAGTGTTTTAATTTTAAACTAACTTTTGAAGTAATAGAGAGAGAGAGAGAAAGGGATAGAACTGCTGCTGCCACAGTAACTAAGCGAAAAACGCTTTAACGCTCTCAAAAGCGGATATACTCATTAAATATACTAAAACTACAAAAACAACAAAAATAATAACAAGCAAAATAATAGAAGCTTAAACACAATAAGCAGTTGTTTAATGCGAACAGAATATGAGAGGAGATTGTTGCACAGTGGGACATATCGCTAGAAAAAATGTCCTCAATATGAAATAATTATTAATAAACAAGTAAGGAAATTTCAGTCGGGCGTAACCGACTGTAAGAGGCCCTGTACCAGTTCAGTTCGCCTAACAAACACATTAAATGTTTCCCGAGCTTATGACCAACCCCATGACCACTTCTCACTGCGCGAATATGAATGAAAAGAAAAGGGGGGTCGTTCAAATTCAATTGCTTATAAAATCGTCATTTATTATCCGATTTTGATGAACTTTTCGGATTTTGGCTAAGAAGGACGATATCTCTATACTGGCATACTTACTTTTTTTTGTGCCGAAGAAATTTTTACTCTTGGTGGTGATTTTATGGGGAAGGGGGGGGAGGGGAAAGTTTTTAAAATAAACTTGTGAAATTCCGGAGCAGTCCTAGTCGAATGCAAAAAACACGAAGTCTCTATCTATTACCGTTTCCGAGATCCTTTCGTTCATACGGACGGACGGACGGACAGACGGACATGTCTATATCGACTCCTCTATCACTCCTGACCATAATGGTGGTAACTTTGGGGGGTCTCCGACCATTATTTCTACCTGTTACATACATTTGCACAAACCCAATAGGCTCTTGTACCTTCGGTACAGGGCCTAAAAATTTCTTATAAAATAATACATATGTAGTTTATGAAATTAATTAAGAAAGATGAACGTTGATATTATATTAACTATTCTCCATCAAAATGTTAAAAAAAATTTAGCAAATGAAAATGTTTTCAATGGATTATAAATTGACTCACTTGTATAGGGCTTAACAGCTATCGATTAGCGAAATTTATGTCAAACCCTTTATAAAAAGATGTAAAAGTTTTTGTATGGGCGCGGTACCATCCAATGGGCACATAGAATTTTAACTAGTGTCTTGTTTCACGTTATAATAAGTCAATGTACTAATTTTCAAACTAATATTTTGTAGTCCGTACACACAAAAATCATGTCGAAATGAACGAGCAGTTCCTGTACAACACCTCATCTGTTCCGAATGAAAGTATGCCCAGATGGGGATTGTCAATGGTGACATGTAACGAGCTACGATAACTTACTAATTTGATCCCAATTGAAAGAAATGGAACTGAACCACACATACTACACATTAACAACTATTTATCATCTTAGATTCAGGCCGACTTGAGTCAACAGAGTTATACATATTTGGATCTCTCAGTTCGAGTTCTATTAATGAAGCAACATAGTTTATCCGCAATGAAGGTTTTCGTCACATTTCATGCACAATCCGTAGTAATATGAAAGTTCATGCGTCTGATGTCTTATTTTAAACGTTAAATAATATTTGTCGAACATGAAGTTTTGTAACTCTACTGGCCCAGATATTACCTTTGTATAAATTCAATTGGCACCCAATGACAATGCATGAAGTTAAAAAAAATACCAAATTAGACTCGCAATCAGTGCTTTGTCTGAGATGAAATTGTTTATTGGGGATGTGTGTGTGAGTGTGTATGAGGATATCAAATTGAGTAATTAATAAAATATTCTATGAAGGTCCAAATCGGACCACCCAAAAGGTAGCACCCATACAAAAAGTTAAGTAGGTGTGGCTATACCTACCTCGAGAGACTTTAAACGATAGCACTATCAACTGTTTATTATATTCTCTTCAGACTAGTATTTTTTTTAACTTTATTCTAAAAAAAGTATTACTTAAAGTGTTACTCCTAGTTGGAGAAATTGCCGTCTTTTCTGAATTTTTAAATGAAAAAATTTTGTTTTCCTTATTTTTTTAGCCAAAGTCGTCACAATGCGATGTTTCTTACTTCAATTCACGAACTTTTCCATATAGCTTCATATCGGACCACTAGAGCACCACTAGAGTACTACTAGACTACCACTAGACCACCACTAGACCACCACTAGACCACCACTAGAGTACTACTAGACCACCGCTAGAGCACAAGTTGAGCAACACTAGAGCATAACTAGAACAATACTAGAGCACCACGCGATCACCACTAGACCAGCACTAGACCAGCACAAGACCACCATTAGACCACCACTAGACCACCACTAGACCACCACTAGACCAGCACTAGACCACCACTCGACCACCACTAGACAACCACTAGATCAGCACTAGACCACCACTCGACCACCACTAGACTTCTTCTAGACTACCACTAGACCACCACTAGTCCACCACTATTTCGTTGTGGTTCAGTTTAGCTACAAATGACAAACTTATAATAGTCCCAATTAGTAATCCTACACAGTTCCAGATTGAAGTATATCTTCTATACAAATTTTGGGTTCAATTAGGGTATATTGAAGTTGAACGCAAGCCCATTTTGTATATGTTATAGGACGATAAGAAAATCTTAAAAGCAAAGAACCGTTGATAGTAGAGTGTTCAGGTAATCCGAAAGAGGCGAATGTGGTTCCATAGGCCGAAAATGATATGGCGACTATTTTATGAGATTCATATGGAATAATTCCCATTGAGTACTTTGAAAAAAAAAAAAATTGACGGTACAAAAAATCAAAAATCAAGAGACATTTTGACAAAATTTTATATTTTTCGAAATACGAATGATCTTCAAACTGTTTGTACCCTTGTTCTACAGCTTACATTGATTAATCCATTTCCGTTTTGCAGCAGTCGTCATCTCGAATAATGGTGGAAGGTCTGTGGACAATTTAAGTTGAGAATCTTTTATATACATATGTGAGAGGCGTCCAATATTTATTTTATTTGAGTGATGTATTCAGATCTTCAAACTACAACATAGATCTACTTCTATTGATCGATTTGAGCTAATTAATGCAAAAATCACTGTTTAAGGACATAGGACATCGAGTCTTGTAGAACTTATTATTTTTTTTTTTCGTGCATGATCTATGGAAAGCATTTTTTGGTGTCACATATCTCTAGGGCAACTATTGATTTATTGAAGGAAGTGTTTAATGGTCACATAATGGATCCGTTTTCGGGACAGCAAGATCGTATGGCTGGCCATTTTCAAATACTGGACGAACAGAGTGCAGGTGGTAAACCCAAATTTTGTCACGTTAATGTTAATGCAGTACCACAAAAAAATGTAGGACCAGAATGTATGGAGTACATTTAGTGATCCGTCTTCTTTTCTGGTTTTCCGAAATATCGAATAAATTTTTGAGAGATTTTATGGTATTGCACTCATTACAGCCGCACTCTTACCTTCCTTTCCAGTTTAGCATACTAAATTGATGCATTTCTATATATTTTTGATAACTGAATCTGAATTTATGGTGGAAATAAATTTGATGGTTTTTGAGGTTAGAAAAATAAAAATCCTATGGGTAAAGGTAGACTTCCGAAATATCAATTATTTCTCAGTGATATTTTGCGGTATTGTACGCTTTAGAGTTCCCCGATTTCCTTCCACCTCCCCCCTCAGTCACCACACATTAAAGGATTTATTTCTAAGAATTTCCATTGGTGAATCCGAGTCGATGGTCGAAATAAATTTTATGGTTTTTGAGGTAAGGAAAAGAAAAAACTTAAGGGTAAAGGTGAACTGCCGACCATGAATTCGGCTCCCAAAAAGCTTATAGAATGTAACTACTAAAATTTCTTGTGAGCTGTGTTATTGTTTTCAATATTTTTGAGCAGGAAAAGAGTCCATGTACTGTCGTACTTTAATTAAAATCGGATTAAAATTTTGCTCACTTCTTCCTAATACTGTACCACTGTGCGGCATAACGCGCTGCTGTTGCTGCTTGAAAAAGCCAATAAGAAAACAATAAAAACGCCATAACCGGAAATGCGCGCACTCTAGCGGAAGTGAAAGGCGCTGAGTTTCAACTTGGATAAATAGATGAGATGTGGCGAGGAGAACAGCGCACGAAATGCTTAGCAAGAATCCTTTAGTGCTTGTTTGTTTTGGCTTACAACGGCTTCAACCCTTTTTCGACAATGTTTTTCTTGAAAAACGTTGTCGCTATGAAAATTAAAACACTTCCAACGTCAACGAGTGAGGGAGAAAAATGGAAAATACTAAGAAGAAGAAGCAGAATATCTGCTGCGTAACAGCTAAAACTAAAAGTAAAGCGAACGCGCATAAATAGTCTAGAGGGAGCAGGTGATTCTATGGTATATATATATGTACATATAATGAAAGGACGAAGCTGCTTGTTATATATTTTTTTGGGTTAGTAAAATTGGGGAATACGCGGAATTAGTTTGGGAATAGAAATTCAAGAAGCGAAAGAGCACAGCTGCGTATAAATTGCGCTTAGTGAATATAGATACGTGTCAGGAATGAGGCATATTTGCTGCTGCTTGAAACAAAAACTTTTCATGTAGAATAAACTTCTTTATGTATATATACATCTAAGATTTGTGTAGAAGGCTAAACTTTGAAGACTCTAAGGACAATAAACAAAAAGTTACCTGCATAAAAATTTGTCATATTGATTAATGATAAATTCTAACAAACATTTAGCACGTGCGGCCGCCAATTCGTACGCAAAGCCACAAAAGAAATCAGCGACAAGGACACTTGTTCTAAAAGTTCAAAAGCATAAGTCAAAATTTCGGGTTGGCAACTTTTGATAAATGTCATAAAAAAACAGACAACAACATACAAAGCCAATTTATGTGGAAACACGAAGAAGTAACTCTTAAATGCAATTTGTTCTGGTCAACAAATCGATAAAAAAAAAAAAAAACGAAGTATTTAGAAGGAACATGCAAAATCCTGCTAAATTAACACATATTAGTCATGTTGCAAGAATGTCGCTGTTTAACGCAAAAGAGCTAAAGTATGGCAAAGACAAGACACACAAATCAATTTGTTAAAGGTGTCGCCAGGCTAAATTTCATCCACTGCTTCTTCTCTCTCTCCGTTCAATAAAAGAAGCTGCCAAAAAAAAAATGTGAAATCTCTAAATGGCGTTAATCCATGAATTATTGTCTAAAAGCATGCCAAAACGCATTAAGAACGCAAAGTGTTCTTTCGTCTTTAAGCCTCTAACACACAGAAGAAGGAGCAGTCCCCATCAACATCAGCACATCAGCAGCAGCAGGTAGTTTGAGGCATTAGAGCGCTGCACACGCTGGGTTTTTATAAAATCGCCAATCGCTTTTAAGCAGAGAAATATATATTTTTGTATATTTATGTTGTCTTTTTTTTTTGGGAAGATATTTGAAGACCATTAACGCTTTGCGAAGTTGCCTTAGCTTTTAGGTGCTTGATTTTTATGCGCATTGACATTATAATCAATAACATTTGGTCGGTTTTATGTATTCCAATTGAAATGTTTGCAGGACACTGTGAAAAAATTTTTATAGAACTCAGATTAAATTTCAAAATTCAATAAATTTCGATTACGGATAGTTATTCCTTTATTAAAATTAAATTTTAAACTTTTAAGCTACATCTTTTCTATACCAAAGTATACAACGCAAAATCTGCTCCGGGAAACCTCTCCGTTTTCTCAAGATATATGTGAGCAGTGGAAACATATCAGCCGTTCCATGGATAGGGCTGCCAAGGAGGTCATTGGTTATATAAAACCTGTGAAGAATTCTTGGTACGACGAGGAGTGTCGCAATGCTACTGCAGAGAAGAACGCTTCCTATATGGGAACTCTACAGACGGGAGAATATCGAATATCGCCTTTTCAGACGCAAGATAAAGCAGCAAGGATGTTGAGATGTTACGCGACAGAAATGAAGCTCGAAAATTCTATCAAAAGGTCAAGCGTCTGGCTGAATGTTTTAAGCCCGGAGTAACTTTATGTGAGGATGACAATGGAAATCTGGTAGTTGTTGAACAGGAATCACTGAGATTGTGGAGGAGTCATATTTTTAACCTATACGGAGGCGATGAAGCGCACAATTCTACCGATAGAGAATTGACACCGGAACCACCAGTAAATGATGGCACTACTGTAGAGCCAACGGACTATAACGAGGTCGATTCAGTTATTAAAAAGCTGAAAATAACAAAGCGGCAGGCTCTGATGCGCTGCCAGCTGAGTTATTTAAGATCGGCGGCGAAGAGTTGGTTAGGAGTATGCACCAACTTTTATGCAAAATATGGTCCGATGAACGCATACAGAAGACAGCGAGGTTTGCGCCAACTGCCGCGGATAAAGTCTTTTTTCCATTGGATATAAGATTCTGTCGCGCGATTTGTGTAATAGGCTGAAGCCATATACGGATTCACTGATAGGACGATATCAAGGTCGACCAGCGTCCAAATATTCACATTACGCCAAATCGTTCGACTTTGCATAACGGCGCTATTACACACACAAGGCTTTGTCAGTGTAGGCAATATCCTCTCGGAAGCCTTTGATACCAAGACAGGTTTCAGGCAGGGCGATGCTCAATCTTTCAATATCCTGATGGAATACATCCTACGCCAATGCCCGTACATACAGAGTATGTCGGGCTCGATCTTCCAAAAGGAAATGATGGTGACATCGATATCATCGGCACGCAGGAACGGCGAGTCTGCAAGGCGTTCTCAGAGATTTAAAAACAGTCTCGGCTTATGGGTCTAGCGGTGAATGAGGACAAAACGAAGTACTTGGTGTCTTCTCGCACTCCGTCATCGCGTCTTGGACTGTCAGTGACAATGGAGAATTTCAACTTCAATGTTGTAGAAAACTTCGTCTATCTTAAATCCGAGATAACCAGCAACAACAACGACAGTCTGGTGAACAGGCGATGAATTACGCTTGCAAACAAATGTTTTTTTGGGCTGAGCAAGCAAATGAGAAGTAAAGCTCTCACTTGAAAGACGAAAATCAAGATCTATAAGACGCTGACACTCGCGGTCCTATTGAATGATTGGCAGAGGCATAGACCGTGATTGAGTTCGATGAAGCAGCATTAAAAGTCTTCTTCCTATTAGAGTCGACGAGGAGTTTAGGTCCCGTATGAGCCGCGAGCTGTACGAGCTATTCGATGAGATTGACATAGTCCAGCGCATAAAATTCCAGCGGCTGCACTGGGCTGGTCACCTCATTCGAATGGAAGAAAGAGCTCCAGCACGCATGGTTTGGCATGTAGTTGGCATTCAAAACAACTAGTGTCAGTGCTCACAAGATTATGGAGGCTGGCGCGCCTTCCTAAATGCGGTCATGACTGAAAGGCGGTTGAAGGCCATTTAAGTATGTATTAAGAATTAGACCCAATATTTTATAGAGATTTTCTGTGTGTATGATTAGATTTTTAATGTAAATTGTACATTGGCTATTTTTTTTTCGGCCTAAGTGGTGTTCACAAATTTGCTCCAGAGTCTTGTATGTTTTGGAATACCTCGGTTAGGTCCAATTGTGGTTTTGTTTTTTTACTTTAAGCATTCAGTATAAGGCGGAAGTCATCTGCATAAACAGGAAATTAGATTTTTTTGTGTACTCCTATTTTTTTAGGCCCTGTACCGAAGGTACAAGAGCCTATTGGGTTTGTGCAAATGTATGTAACAGGTAGAAATAATGGTCGGAGACCCCCCAAAGTTACCACCATTATGGTCAGGAATGAAAGAGGAGTCGATATAGCCATGTCCGTCTGTCCGTCCGTCCGTCCGTCCGTCCGTCTGTATGAACGAAAGGATCTCGGAAACGGTAATAGATAGAGACTTCGTGTTTTTTGCATTCGACTAGGATTGCTCCGGAATTTCACAAGTTTATTTTGAAATTTTGCCCCTCCCCCCCTTCCCCATAAAATCACCCCTTAGGGTGAAAATTTCTTCGGCACAAAAAAAATTGAGTGTACCAATATAGAGATAACGTCTCTCTAAGCAAAAATCCAAAAAGTTCATCAAAATCGGATAATAAATGGCGATTTTATAAGCAATTGAATTTGAACAACCCCCCTTTTCTTTTCATTCATATTCGCGCAGTGAGAAGTGGTCATGTGTTTGGTCATAAGCTCGGGAAACATTTAATATGTTTGTTAGGCGACCTGAACTGGTACAGGGCCTCTTACAGTCGGTTACGCCCGACTGTATTTCCTTACTTGTTTTTTTTTTTACTACTGCGTTAAAGGATATATAGAGTAGGATAATGGAGAACCTTGGGAATGCCATTTTTAATGAGTAAGCTGTTTGATTATGATAATTTTTTGGCCTTATTTCCACTTTTGGAGGTAGTGTATGGGAGAATGTATGCCTACTCTTTCGATTACTTTGTAGAAGTCTGATGAATTTACGGTTACGTGTGGTCTGGTAGCTCTACTTGCTAGATGATCTACAAAAAAGAGAACAGATTTGGTTCTCTTAACGCCGAGCTGGTTGTTATGGATTAACTTTTTAGTTAGAACATACTACTGTAAGCTATCTGAAAATAGTTTTCCCTCTACTTCGGCATGGCATGCACTTAAAGAAATAAGCCTGTACGAATGGAAAGCCGTAAGTTATGGATGTTATTAAAGTGTTTAAAGAACCGATATTTAAAACCGAACCGATATTTTGGATCATGGAGTAAGAGGGTCTGGTGGTGAACCTTCAAGATTAGTGAGGATTGCAAAAATTGTATATTAATTCCGCTTATTTGAACCACTAAGTCAACAAAGGAGTTGGCTATTTGTATTTATTGTAAAGGAGTTGATTGTGGGATTGGCAATGTTTAGGACACGACGAACACGATGCCAAAATTGCCTGTCACATCAGGAATTTTAGAAAAACGGTTATCAACATTTGGTTTACTCTTTAACCTGACGTGTTACAGACTGTTAAAGACAAAAAAATAAAAAGATGTTAAATATTTCTATCTCTTTCCGATTATTGTATTAACAAACATTTATTTTTGTCATTATCAATTTTAAAATCGATTTTGTGGTTTTCTATGGCTTAAAGCTTCTCGTATATGTACATAATATAAAGTCTTGCACTACTTTTACACACTTTGAAGCGTACACACACCCTACATTGTTTTTAGTTTTTGTATGAAAAACTTCTTTGTTGCAGACAGTATAAAGTCAGAAAAACAAATTCATTCCATGTAAATTTTTTTATAATTGGTTGCAAATTCAGCATTTTTTCATTAAATAAGATTTGACAATTTTTTTTTGTTACAAATGTAAAGATTATTTATGCTGCAACGGTAAATCTGTTTTTTTTTTTTTTTGCCTAAAACATTCATGCATGTACTTGTAAAACGACGTCTCGCTTGCGCACTCCCGCTCAATGAAATGTTTTACCATGTTTATTAAAACAACAAAGAATGCAGTTGCGAGATCTTGCTTCTTCGGTATTTACTCTCGCGCTCAGCAAATCTTTTGCTAACTCCGCCGCTCACTGTTTTTTTTTTTTTTGGTCAATTCATGTTTGAAATAATTTGTCAGTTCTTTGATTTTATTTGCATTGCGTGGACATGGAATCAATTCATTTTGTGCGTAGAGCTTAATTAAGTTTAATAAAATATAATTTTTTATAAGTCCAATTATACAGCATTAAATTAAGTGCGGAAACTGTTTCATTATACTCGTATTTATAAAATCCGATCTACAATATGATTTTCGGTGTGGAAAAGTGAAAAAAAATGAGTTAAAAAAAGCATTTTAATAAGTTTGCATTTGCTGCCGTTTTAATTGTTTGTTTGTTATCTTACCTTTGTAGTCTTTGTAGAAACACATACGATATATCTACGGAACATCTAAATAAACAATATTATTGCATATTTAGCGTCGTCATTGCTGCCTAATTTTCATTACCGCGATTTCTGCAAAGTACCCAATTGCCAATATACACTAACAATGGTGAGTCATAACACATATATCCCAATTGCCAATACACACTGTGAATGGTGAGTTATATTTACGTATGTAATTGAACTGCATTAAAACTCTTTATACCCTATACAAGTGCTTAGTTTAAGGTGATGAATTATTGTTTGTTGCTAGAAATGTATTTCCATACATATTTTGAAGCTTAAATGAACTAAGCGTAGCAGATTCCATAAAGTACATATATTCTTTATAAAAGCCGAATGCTAAGTTAATCATTTAAGTTTTTAAACTAAGATTTTAATTTTACACACCCTACAGTCTATATAAAGTCTAAATTTGTTGCCGCATTTCTTCAATAGTTAAGATTTGACTATTTGTTTTTTTTTTTTTTGTTACAAATGTGAAAAATATTTAAGCTGCAATAGTCAAAGTACGGTAAATTATTTTTTTTTCCGAATTTATTCGTACATGTAAAAAAACTTCTTGTTCGCGCTCTCCCTCTCAAAGAAATGTGTTATCATTTTTATTAAAACAACAAAATGCAAAGAATGCAGTTTCGAGATCTTGCATTGCCTTAGCATTGCATTAGCAATTACTCTCGCGCTCAGCAAATCTTTTGCTAACTCCGCCGCTCACTGTTTTTTTTTTTTTGTCAATTCATGTTTGAAATAATTTGTCAGTTCTTTGATTTTATTTGCATTGCGTGGACGTGGAATCAATTCATTTTGTGCGTAGAGCTTAATTAAGTTTAATAAAATATAATTTTTTATAAGTCCAATTATACAGCATTAAATTAAGTGCGGAAACTGTTTCATTATACTCGTATTTATAAAATCCGATCTACAATATGATTTTCGGTGTGGAAAAGTGAAAATAATGAGTTAAAAAAAGCATTTTAATAAGTTTGCATTTTTTGCGTTGCGATTTCTGCAAAGTACCCAATTGCCAATATACACTAACAATGGTGAGTCATACCACATATATCCCAATAGCTAATACACACTGTGAATGGTGAGTCATATTTACGTATGTAATTGAACTGCATTAAAACTCTTTATACCCTATACAAGTGTTTAGTTTAAGGTGATGCATTGTTGTTTGTTGCTAGAAATGTATTTCCATACATATTTTTAAGCTTAAATGAGGGAAATTTGATTTTTCTTAAAGTGTATCTATTTTTGGTCAACTGCATATGTTTAGGTTTTCGAATATGGTTAAAATCACCAAGTTTTTAATAATAAAATATTCTTTAAAAGCTCAAATCAGATAACTAAAAAGAGCGACAACCTACAAAAAGTCAAGTTGATATAGACATGACCGTCTGTCTAGCTTTCCGTATGAACATCAAGAACTTTTAGTCTATAAAATAAAAATCATTTAAGTTTGAATGTTTAGTCACTCAAATTCATTCTTCAGATGAGTATTCAATGAACATGCTAAGCCACTCTTCTCTCATAGAAAAAGGCCCTCCTTTCTGAGTTTTTGAATGCAAATAAATACTGCAATACAAATAAAATATTATACTTCATTAAGTTTTTTTTTTTTTTGGGGCCGCAAGCGGCGTTCGTTTAGAAGAAGACATTACGCCTCCTCAGTCTGTTAATCGGTCGCCTGTTTGCTAGAGTCTGTTGCAGTGTGCGGTCAGCCTTGTGTTGTACCGACTGGTGTGGCGGCCAATTTGCTCCTCTATCGTTTCCACGCGAAGGTCCGTATGGAGTGGACTGTTTCGGACGAACCATGGATAATCATTGACCATCCACAGCGCTTTATTTTGCAACACCTGAATGCACTTTCGATGTGACTTGGAACAAATTCCCCAAAGCTGGACTCCATACCTCCAAATGAGGACAACAGCAGAGTTGTAAACCGCTCTCTTGCAGCTCTTCATAAAGTCCACATCGAATCGGTTTTTAAGTAAAAGAGAATATTTTGTTGTAGTTTAGTTAACTTTAAACGAAAAAAATTTATTGTTATTTATACTAATCACCATAGAATATCCCATACAGATCCAGATAGGAATATAACCTCTATAAAAATTTATTGTTGAATGGGAGTACATGGTATCTCGAAGTCGCACACACTAGCCTGAAGATTTCTTTCTTTGGTTTTTCTATGAAGGTTGTTTATTGTGTGGGTGGGTGGGTGTTGTGGGGTGTGTTTTTTGTGAAATGCTGTCCCTTAAAGGAATATAATGTATATAGGGCTAATGTAGCGCGTAGGTACATATATAATTTTTAGCACCAAATACACCCCCTATAGATCGAACACTGTACCCAGACTTTTTCAATGTACATAGATGTGCCTTATAACCTTAATCAAGTTCAATTAGAGAAGATGACTTTTTGGCGGTTGATTATTTAACTAGTCAGGATTATAATAGTGCGGTAAAATGGGAAGCATTCCTGAACCGTATAACGGAACAACGGAAGAAATTCATAAAGCTTCAAATGTGGTAAATTTTGTACGAGATTGCAACAGTTCTGCTTGCTTTATTCTCTGAGCAACATCAAAAATTCATTAACCAGTAGAAACTTCGTTGAAAAATGTTTTAAAATTCTATTTGTATAAATTTTTTGAGTGTAGCCTGACCAAATTCGTCGTTTAGTCAAATTGAAACTAAAATCCAACACTAAAATGGTTTATGGTTATTTCTATTTTTATATTTATCATACAAGCCAAAGTTCCCAAATTTAAAAAAAAAAAAAAAAAAAAAAAGTGAATAAACGATGTATGTAAATCTTCAAAAATATGCAAGCGAGTACCTGGCGAATTTCAACATACTACACCGCTTAACTATGTATCTTTTTTTTTTGGGGTTTCTTTTTTTTCTGACACATGGAACGTGTTTGTCCAAAATGCCAAGCCTGTCTGTGTATGCCGCACTCGTATATGACTGTTTGTCTGTCTGTCTGCCATAGTGTGTGGCGCGCTCATCCGGTACGCGTTGAAGGATACACTAAAAGCGCGCTACATCCTTCCAACAGATATTTGTGGCTTAAAGTGTGTAGTGGGTTGATGCTTGTTTTTTTTATATTTCAATTTCAATTTCTATTTTTTATTTTGTTTTTTTGTTTTGGGTAGCAAACATTTTTCAGACGTAACTCTCATAAATGAGCTCAATAAGTGTTGTCAAAGTGATATGTAGCGCTGTGTGTTTTGAACTTGTATCTGTATCTTTTTTTTTTCTTGGTTTTGGGATTTTCCGGTTGTAGCTTTGCGGTTTGAAAGCGTGTGTGCCTGGTTTCGTATACGTTTGTTGGCTTTCGGGATAACTTTAAGTGCCAATATTTGCAGGTAGCTTGAATTTGTTGATATTTATTGTACATAAATATATGAAAAGCGAAAAAAGTTTGTTTTGCTCTTTGCGTTTGGAGTGTAAAAGTTTTTATGAGTTTATGCTTTGACTTTTTGGTTTTATTTTGGGTTGTGTTAAGCTAAATAAATGTGTGTATGCTATGAACTTGAAATAGTTCAATATTTAAAGTAAATATTTAAAAGAAATACATGAATTGCAAATTTAAGTATCTCAAGCACACATTATTAGCATACAAACCCTCACACAAGTTTATAGTAGACTTCCTAATGCCATAAATCTGTATACACCTGTATCGAGCAGTTCATAAATCAAATGTAGTCACGTGTGCAATAAACTAAATCGTTCTTTTACAATATGGCATCCACCCACACCAGAACGTGTAAGTATTTCGATTCGATGCAACAAGTGAACTCTGTCTAATGCTGACCGACATTTGTTGACATTGCAATGACTCTTTCAAAGTCAGAAGTGCTACACACACGTCCACATATCTAGTTACATATATATTTTATGCAGCAATCTATCTATCTGGTAGATATTCGGTTTTAGCAAACCTTCGGCAAAAAAAATATAAAATGAAATTACTGCAGTGCAAACACCAAAAATTCATTTGACCACACTAATACATGTACATATGTGTCGGACGTATCTGTGTGCGTTTTTTGTTGCCTGGTCAATATTATTGCAGCGCGCATAGTTTTTGATTTCATTTGAAAATTTCATTTTGATTTGTTTGCGCAGATATCCGCAGTTTAATTTGTATGACACACACAGTGCAGTTCACTTTATGCCGTATCTGCTGTCTGTCCACACGGCTTGTTTGAGGGCGGATTGAATAATTTAAGAAATATTCTATTTGGTAAAGTTTGATTAAAATAAAATTATGAGAATTTGACAGTTTGACAGTTTGAACGGCTAGCATAGATTGAACAGTTTGAACAGCTTGAAACGCTTGAACAGATTCAACAGCTTGAAGATTTTCAACAGATTCAACAGTTTCAACAGCTTCAACAGTTTCAACAGCTTCAACGGTTTCAACAGTTTTAACAGTTTCAACAGCTTCAACAGTTTTAACAGTTTCAACAGTTTCAATAGTTTCAACAGATGCAACAGTTTCAAAAGTTTCAACAGTTTCAACAGTTTCAACAGTTTCAATAGTTTCAACAGTTTCAACAGTTTCAACAGTTTTAACAGTTTTAACAGCTTCAACAGTTTTAACAGTTTTGAACAGTTTCAACAATTTTAACAGTTTTAATAGTTTCAACAGATGCAACAGTTTCAACAGTTTCAATAGTTTCAATAGTTTCAACAGTTTCAACAGTTTCAACAGTTTCAACAGTTTCAACAGTTTCAACAGTTTCAACAGTTTCAACAGTTTCAAAAGTTTCAACAGATTCAACAGTCTGAACAGCTTGAACAGCTTGAACAGCTTGGACAGCTTGGACAGCTTGAACCGCTTGGACAGTTTGAACAGCTTGAACAGATTCAACAGTTTGAAGATTTTCAACAGATTGGACAGTTTCAACAGTTTCAACAGTTTCAACAGTTTCAACAGTTTCAACTGTTTCAACAGTTTCAACAGTTTCAACAGCTTCAACAGTTTCAACAGCTTCAACAGTTTCAACAGCTTCAAAAGCTTCAACAGCTTCAACAGTTTCAGCACTTTCAACAGTTTTAACAGTTTCAACAGCTTCAACAGTTTCAACAGTTTCAACAATTTCAACAGTTTCAATAGTTTCAACAGATGCAACAGTTTCAACAGTTTCAACAGTTTCAACAGTTTTAACAGTTTCAACAGTTTCAAAAGTTTCAACAGATTCAACAGTCTGAACAGCTTGAACAGCTTGGACAGTTTGGACAGTTTGAACGGTTTGAACAGTTTGAACAGCTTGGACAGCTTGAACCGCTTGGACAGTTTGAACAGCTTGAACAGATTCAACAGCTTGAAGATTTTCAACAGATTGGACAGTTTCAACAGTTTCAACTGTTTCAACAGTTTCAACAGCTTCAACAGTTTCAACAGCTTCAACAGTTTCAACAGTTTCAACAGCTTCAACAGTTTCAACAGCTTCAACAGCTTCAATAGTTTCAACACTTTCAACTGTTTTAACAGTTTCAACAGCTTCAACAGTTTCAACACTTTCAACAGTTTTAACAGCTTCAACAGCTTCAATAGTTTTAACAGTTTAACAGTTTCAACAATTTTAACAGTTTCAATAGTTTCAACAGATGCAACAGTTTCAACAGATTCAACAGTCTGAACAGCTTGGACAGTTTGAACGGTTTGAACAGTTTGAACAGCTTGAACAGCTTGAACAGCTTGGACAGCTTGAACCGCTTGGACAGTTTGAACAGCTTGAACAGATTCAACAGCTTGAAGATTTTCAACAGATTGGACAGTTTCAACAGTTTCAACTGTTTCAACAGTTTCAACAGTTTCAACAGCTTCAACAGTTTCAACAGCTTCAACAGTTTCAACAGCTTCAACAGCTTCAACAGTTTCAACAGCTTCAACGGTTTCAACAGTTTTAACAGTTTCAACAGCTTCAACAGTTTTAACAGTTTCAACAGTTTCAATAGTTTCAACAGTTTCAACAGTTTCAACAGTTTCAATAGTTTCAACAGTTTCAACAGTTTCAACAGTTTTAACAGTTTCAACAGTTTCAAAAGTTTCAACAGATTCAAAAGTCTGAACAGCTTGAACAGCTTGAACAGCTTGGACAGTTTGGACAGTTTGAACGGTTTGAACAGTTTGAACAGTTTGAACAGCTTGAACAGCTTGAACAGCTTGAACAGCTTGGACAGCTTGAACCGCTTGGACAGTTTGAACAGCTTGAACAGATTCAACAGCTTGAAGATTTTCAACAGATTGGACAGTTTCAACAGTTTCAACAGTTTCAACAGTTTCAACAGTTTCAACAGCTTCAACAGTTTCAACAGCTTCAACAGTTTCAACAGTTTCAACAGTTTTAACAGCTTCAACAGTTTCAACAGTTTCAACAGTTTTAACAGTTTCAACAGCTTCAACAGTTTCAACAGTTTCAACAGCTTCAACAGTTTCAACAGCTTCAACAGCTTCAATAGTTTCAACACTTTCAACAGTTTTAACAGTTTCAACAGCTTCAACAGTTTCAACACTTTCAACAGTTTTAACAGTTTCAACAGCTTCAATAGTTTTAACAGTTTCAACAGTTTCAACAATTTTAACAGTTTCAATAGTTTCAACAGATGCAACAGTTTCAACAGCTTCAACAGTTTAAACAGTTTCCACAGTTTCAACAGTTTCAATAGTTTCAACAGTTTCAGCAGTTTCAAAAGTTTCAAAAGTTTCAACAGATTCAACAGTCTGAACAGCTTGAACAGCTTGAACAGCTTGAACAGCTTGGACAGTTTGGACAGTTTGAACAGTTTGAACGGTTTGAACAGTTTGAACAGCTTGGACAGCTTGAACCGCTTGGACAGTTTGAACAGCTTGAACAGATTCAACAGCTTGAAGATTTTCAACAGATTGGACAGTTTCAACAGTTTCAACTGTTTCAACAGTTTCAACAGTTTCAACAGCTTCAACAGTTTCAACAGCTTCAACAGTTTCAACAGTTTCAACAATTTTAACAGTTTCAGCAGTTTCAAAAGTTTCAACAGATTCAACAGTCTGAACAGCTTGAACAGCTTGAACAGCTTGGACAGTTTGGACAGTTTGAACAGTTTGAACGGTTTGAACAGTTTGAACAGCTTGGACAGCTTGAATCGCTTGGACAGTTTGAACAGCTTGAACAGATTCAACAGCTTGAAGATTTTCAACAGATTGGACAGTTTCAACAGTTTCAACAGTTTCAACAGTTTCAACAGCTTCAACAGTTTCAACAGCTTCAACAGTTTCAACAGTTTCAACAATTTTAACAGTTTCAATAGTTTCAACTGATGCAACAGTTCCAACAGTTTCAACAATTTTAACAGTTTCAATAGTTTCAACAGATGCAACAGTTTCAACAGATTCAATAGTTTCAACAGTTTCAACAGTTTCAACAGTTTCAACTGTTTCAACAGTTTCAACAATGTTAACAGTTTCAATAGTTTCAACAGATGCAACAGTTTCAACAGTTTCAAAAGTTTCAACAGATTCAACAGTCTGAACAGCTTGAACAGCTTGGACAGTTTGGACAGTTTGAATGGTTTGAACAGTTTGAACAGCTTGAACAGCTTGAACAGCTTGGACAGCTTGGACAGCTTGAACCGCTTGGACAGTTTGAACAGCTTGAACAGATTCAACAGCTTGAAGATTTTCAACAGATTGGACAGTTCAACAGTTTCAACTGTTTCAACAGTTTCAACAGTTTCAACAGCTTCAACAGTTTCAACAGCTTCAACAGTTTCAACAGTTTCAACAGTTTCAACAGTTTCAACAGTTTCAACAGATTCAACAGTCTGAACAGCTTGAACAGCTTGAACAGCTTGGACAGTTTGGACAGTTTGAACAGTTTGAACGGTTTGAACAGTTTGAACAGCTTGAACAGCTTGAACAGCTTGGACAGCATGGACAGCTTGAACCGCTTGGACAGTTTGAACAGCTTGAACAGATTCAACAGCTTGAAGATTTTCAACAGATTGGACAGTTTCAACAGTTTCAACAGTTTCAACAGTTTCAACTGTTTCAACAGTTTCAACAGTTTCAACAGTTTCAACAGCTTCAACAGTTTCAACAGCTTCAACAGTTTCAACAGTTTCAACAATTTTAACAGTTTCAATAGTTTCAACTGATGCAACAGTTTCATCAGTTTCAACAGTTTCAATAGTTTCAACAGTTTCAACATTTTCAACAGTTTCAACAGTTTCAAAAGTTTCAACAGATTCAACAGTCTGAACAGCTTGAACAGCTTGAACAGCTTGGACAGTTTGGACAGTTTGAACAATTTGAACAGTTTGAACCGTTTGAACAGTTTGAACAGCTTGGACAGTTTGGACAGCTTGAACAGCTTGAACAGCTTGAACAGTTTGAACAGCTTGAACAGATTCAACAGCTTGAAGATTTTCAACAGATTGGACAGTTTCAACAGTTTCAACAGTTTCAACAGTTTCAACAGTTTCAACAGTTTCAACAGTTTCAACAGTTTCAACAGCTTCAACAGTTTCAACAGCTTCAACAGTTTCAACAGTTTCAACAGCTTCAACAGTTTCAACAGCTTCAACAGTTTCAACAGTTTCAACAGTTTCAACAGTTTCAATAGTTTCCACAGTTTCAACAGTTTCCACAGTTTCAACAGTTTCCACAGTTTCCTCAGTTTCAATAGCTTCCACAGTTTCAACAGTTTCCACAGTTTCAACAGTTTCCACAGTTTCAACAGTTTCCACAGTTTCAACAGTTTCAATAGTTTTAACAGTTTCAACAGTTTCCACAGTTTCAAAAGTTTCAAAAGTTTCAACAGTTTCAACAGTTTCAACAGTTTCAACAGTTTAAACAGTTTCCACAGTTTCAACAGTTTCAATAGTTTCAACAGTTTCAGCAGTTTCAAAAGTTTCAACAGATTCAACAGTCTGAACAGCTTGAACAGTTTGGACAGTTTGGACAGTTTGAACAGTTTGAACAGTTTGAATAGCTTGAACCGCTTGAACAGCTTGGACAGCTTGAACAGCTTGAACAGCTTGAACAGCTTGGACAGCTTGGACAGCTTGAACAGATTCAACAGCTTGAAGATTTTCAACAGATTGGACAGTTTCAACAGTTTCAACTGTTTCACCAGTTTCAACAGTTTCAACAGCTTCAACAGTTTCAACAGCTTCAACAGTTTCAACAGTTTCAACAGCTTCAACAGTTTCAACAGCTTCAACAGTTTCAACAGTTTCAATTTTTTCAACAGTTTCAATAGTTTCAACAGTTTCCACAGTTTCAACAGTTTCAACAATTTCAACAGTTTCAACAATTTCAACAGTTTCAACAGTTTCAACAGTTTCCACAGTTTCCACAGTTTCCACAGTTTCCACAGTTTCAATAGTTTCCACAGTTTCCACAGTTTCCACAGTTTCCACAGTTTCCACAGTTTCCACAGTTTCAATAGTTTTAACAGTTTACAACAGTTTCCACAGTTTCAACAGTTTTAATAGTTTCCACATTTTCAACAGTTTCAATAGTTTCAACAGTTTCAACAGTTTCAACAGTTTCAAAAGTTTCAACAGTTTCAACAGTTTCAACAGTTTCAACAGTTTCAACAGTTTCAACAGTTTCAACAGTTTCAACAGTTTCAACAGTTTCAACAGTTTAAACAGTTTCCACAGTTTCAACAGTTTCAATAGTTTCAACAGTTTCAAAAGTTTCAACAGATTCAACAGTCCAAGCTGTTCAAGCTTGAACCGCTTGAACAGCTTGGACAGTTTGAACAGCTTGAACAGCTTGAACAGCTTGGACAGCTTGATCCGCTTGGACAGCTTGAACAGATTCAACAGCTTGAAGATTTTCAACAGATTGAACAGTTTCAATAGTTCTAACAATTTCAACAGTTTCAATAGTTTCAACAGTTTGAACAGTTTCAACAGTTTCAAAAGTTTCAACAGTTTCAACAGTTTCAACAGTTTCAACATTTTCAACAGTTTCAACAGTTTCAACAGTTTAAACAGTTTCCACAGTTTCAACAGTTTCAATAGTTTCAACAGTTTCAAAAGTTTCAACAGATTCAACAGTCCAAGCTGTTCAAGCTTGAACCGCTTGAACAGCTTGTACAGCTTGAACAGCTTGAACAGCTTGAACAGCTTGAACAGCTTGGACAGTTTGATCCGCTTGGACAGCTTGAACAGATTCAACAGCTTGAAGATTTTCAACAGATTGAACAGTTTCAATAGTTTTAACAATTTCAACAGTTTCAATAGTTTCAACAGTTTCCACAGTTTCAACAGTGTCAACAGATTCAACAGTTTCAACAGTGTCAACAGATTCAACAGTTTCAAAAGTTTAAACAGTTTCAACAGATTCAATAGATGCAACAGTTTGAACATTTAGGAGATCTTGAACTTCTTACGGAATTTCTTACGGAATATTCTTGACAAAATGCTTGACGAAGGCTAATAGAGACCTTTTGGATCGCGCCTTTTCGAGCAGACATGAAGTATCTCTGCAAAAATTATCTTTCGGATCACAATGGTAATACTCACCTATGTCTTCTTTGTATGGTAGCTCTAACTCTTGGAAACTTGCGCCAATAGGTATTGTGTTTGATAGTCTATGCATGATAGGTTCCACGTGAACATGTCATACAGCTGCAGTGGAAGTATTCGTTGCTCTGCCTCCGCAGCACATTTTCCCACAAACTTTATGTGAAATTTGATGCACTGAGGTTCCTGACTAGTTGTGGTCTCATTTTCGGAAGTATGAGTCACTCTAGTATATTAAAACACCTTCCTTGAGATCTTCAAAGTATCAAAACTTTATAAAGCTTTCTCCAAAGTTTCTCTAATTCTGTAATATCATTCCGTATGAGTTCCGCAACTACACAAACCGACCTCGTATACCCTTTCGCAATGCGCATTATACTGTTGCTTTGCGGAACTAATATGATTAAGTGTCGAGTGATATTTCGCCTGTGGCCATAAAACGAACAACGATGGATGCTGTGTGACCTCTGACAGAAAACTGATGCGGTTTATATATATGCAAATGTATGTGTTTGGATATAACTGTGTGCACTCAAATGCGAGTGCCAATAACGCTTAGCAATCAAAGTGCAGTCATTGATGATTATTGGCATTAAATGATCCACTTTGACGTTTGATAAAGTTTGCCAACAGAACTGTTTGACAGGCGCATTGATTTGTAGTGCAACGGCGCACAGTGCTGTGTTTAGTTGATAAATACCTCTGCACAGCAATGCAATACTAGATATCAAATATGACAAAGTTGAAGTACAAATACTTCTTTAGAGAACAGTGCTGAACTCCCTGTGCAACGGTGCAACTCATTGTCAGTCTCATATGTTTATATTATTTTTTTTTAGTTAATGTAAAACGAAGAATGACATCTGATTTTACTTTGCACAACGTTGAAATACAAGTTGGATTTTAGCAAACGCGTTTCTGACACATATAAGCAGACGACGACACCTTCGTTTGTGCGCTTAGAGATACAGATACACAGATACAGCACAGTATAAATGGATATAGCACATATATCTAGTGTATGTATATATAAATTTATACGACAAAATATATTTTCACTGTTGCTATTGCGCTGAGCTCAGGTTGTTGACATAAACTATGGAACCGTATACCCAGCAAACAAATTCAGATACAAAATCCCACTTCGCATGATATATGAAACACTTTTTTTTTGTGTTTCGTTTTATATTTTGGTGTGTAGTGAGCTGTTCAGCTCTGGGACATTTGTCTGAGGGTTGTTGACGTTGTCGGTGGTGTGGGAGGATTTATAGCTGACAGCCGTGAGGTGTTACTGTAGCTCGTTTACTATTTCATTGCTTACGAGTGGCACTTCTAAAGTATCTAAATTACATTTTGCAGATACTTGTTAGTTCTAAGAATTTTCAAAAACTTTTAAATTTATACTCGCACATTAAAACCCTTCTTCAAACCATTTCCCAGTCTAGCAAACATTTTACTATGTATTTATTTGAAATTAGATGCAATGTGTGTGAAGTTTATACAAGAGCAGAACATTTTCTTTTTTCCTAGACTCATAATATTTTTTGGTTAAATTTTCATTGTGTCTCTGTTTAGTTAGGTGTTTTATTTTTATTTTTTTTTTTCTACTAAATTCATATTTCTGCAGGAAAAAAATATGAAATATAGTAAGCAAACTCCATAAAAATGTAAATAGTGCAAAGTCTATTATACAAAATATCTTTTTTTCCTCTTCTTCTTCTCAGTTTTTAGCATTAAATGTTGTTGTTGTTGTTGCTGGTTTCTAGTATATTCCATGCACGAGTATTTGCTTTAATATTCCGTTTAGTGTGCTCCGTGTCCGGGTTTTGTATGCAAATGCATCTCATTCGTAGAAATTGTCTGGGTGCTGTGTTATATAAATACTCGAGTGCAAATCTCATATTCACTACATTTTTTTTATGTGTAATGTTTTACAGTCAGCTTTCTGGTTGAAATGTTAAGGATTCAAATTGCAGAGAGGACTTAAGTTGTTGTTGCGTAAAAAGCGAAAAGAAGAGGAACCTTTTTTTGTTAAATTTTTTTGCGGATGAATTTGTTTAAAATAAACTTTAGTAAGCACTATTTTCGGGAAATTTTCATTAAATTTTGTTTCGTTAAATCTTATTGCATCAACAATTCATCGAAGTCCTCCAAATAATCGTATTTGTGGAATAGTAAGAGTACCAGTAATCGTTGCTAAGCATTAATTTCAATGGTTCAAATATTGAAAAGTTTTCGCCACGCCAGAGATCCCGGATAAAATGTTTGGAAATATATTGGAGATAGGAGAATAAAAGTGCGAGAGGTATCCGGGGTTGTAGGCATCTCAACTGAGCGGGTACATCAATTTTTACATGAGTATTTAAACATGAAAAAGCTGTACGAGTGATATATACCATTATTGCACAGACTCGACCATTAGTGCAATCGTGTGACCATTCTAATGGAGAGTTTGGTGATGTTTAGCCGCAACCCGAACAAATTTTCGCGCCATTTCGTTAGCTTAGACGAAATATGTATTTATCAGACCACACCAGCGACCAAAGAACAATCAGAAAAGCGGATTTCGGTCAAAAAGGATATTTCTGGGATGCATTACCTTGATTATGTAAAACGATTCTTGTCAAATATTTTGGATGGATTCGAAATTAACGCAACCCTGGTAAAAATACTTATATACCTGGTACAAGTAATTAAGGCAGCCCTAGTAAAAATATTGTTGCAGCCCTGGTACACAAAATTATTGCAGCTCTGGAAACAAAATAATGCAGCCCTACAAATAAAATTAATGCAGCCCTGGAAACAAAGTTAATGCAGCCCTGGTAATATTATTTATGTGGCCCTGGTATCAAAAATTGAATGCAGCCCTGGTAAAAAATATATATGCAGCCCTGGTAACAAAAGTAATGCAGCCCTGGTAAACATATTTATAAAGCCCTGGTAACAAAATTGATGCAGCCCTGGTAAAAATATTTATGCACCCCTTGTGTCAAAATTAATGCAGCCATAGTAAAAATATTAATACAGCCCTAATAAATAATTATTGCAGCCCTGGTAAAATTAGTTATGCAGCCCTGGCCAAATTTGGTCTATCTCAATACATATTTTCATTGTAAAACAATCCATATTGGTTCAGCTCAGACCACTAGATGCGATAGCCCTATCGGTATGCGAAGCTGCCACCTCTCTAGGTTTTGCATAAAGAAAGTTTTGTTGTTGTTGAAAATTCAGCTAGAAACGCCCATTTTGATATATTTTACTGGGCTGGGCACCTCATACGAATGGACGAAAGAGCTCCAACACGCATGGTTTACATGGGGGGCCCAAATTTGATTGGTGGACGCCGACATAGAGGACGACCGGGCACTCGATGGAATGATCAGGTATGGAGAGATCTCTCCGTACTTGGCATTCAGAACGACTGGCGCCAGCGCGCACAGGATTATGGAGGCTGGCGCGCTTTCCTGGACGCGGCCATGACCGGCAGACGGTTGACGGCCATTTAAACAAACAAAGAAACAAACAAATTTAGGGCCCAATGAACATACAATGTATCTCAGAGTATCTCAAAGGTGTAGCTTTTTTTGAGACAGTTGAGCACTCAAATGAGAAAAATTTTTAGAAGTATTAACACATCCTCAGATGTGACAAACTAGGGATACGATACTACTTGATATTAATACTTGTACTCTCTCTTTCTCTCTCTCTCTTCTTATTAAACGTTTCTCACGCCAAATCAGTGGCAATAGTGTGAATCCAGTTCGATATAAATAATGCATTCAAGACACCATATCCATGAATATAGAATTGGCTAACCTTATTCGAATAAAAGTTTGAATAAGTGGTTTTGATTTAAATTAATTTGTTCATAATTGTTGGAGTCTTATATTAAATTTGCGCAAACGCACCAAAAACTTTCCCAATAAACAAATGGGAAAGTTTTTGGTGCGTTTATATCAGGTTATGTCCGACATGTCATATGTATTTCTTGATTGACTGGGAAAAAAATACAATTTTTCTTGCTTTTCTCTCTTGAGGTTCGTGTACACACCCCTTTTAAGGTTACCGGCGTTGTGCTTGTGTGTATGCCGTCCGTTGATTCGAACCCAATGTTCGAATGCCGCTCCAGCCGTTGTCTTGACACCCAGTGGTCAAATATCGTCTCTGTTGTTGACTCGTGTTCGAACTCTATCTGACGCCCAGTGTTCGGATAGTACCTCCAGCTGCAGATTTGACGCCCAGTGTCCAAATCCTATTTGACGCCCAATGCTCAAATAGTTGTTCAGCTATAGATTTGGCGCCCAGTGTCCAAATCCTATTGACGCCCAGTGTTCAAATAGTGTTTCAGCTATAGATTTGACGCCCACTGTTCAAATCCTATTTCTGTTGTTTTGAAGCCCTTTGTTCAAAACTTATTTGAAACCCGTTGTTCAAATACCTGTCTAGCTCTTAGTTCAGAACCCAAAGTCAGACTCCCTTTCATGTAAAACGCCGCTCCTTTTATATCATTTCTGTTACTGAGCCGCAACAACACCGCTAACAGAATTACCGTACGTTACGTGCTGCTGCGCCGCTCAACAGAAAGGATCACCGCTACTTTCCAGCCGTCCTGCAGAAAATCATATTTGATTTTCGCGCCAACACGCTAACAGCGCTGCTGACTCAATTGTTTCGGCTAGCGTATATGCGACCGACATCTATAACACCATTTATCCTCTGATATCCATTTACGCACCATCTCAGCTGTATCACTCATGACTGTGGTCTCATCATTGTTATCTGTCCCAGTAAATTGCCCGCAGTCTCAGGTTGTGAATAATGCCGGTGCGCTAAAAATTAATATTCAACATTTTATCATGTGTAACAGCAACACTGCAGACATTTAACAGCGTCTTAACAGCAATCCGTTAAACTTCCAGTCCAGGCCACTGTAACTTCGGCTTTTCAGCATCCCTGTCGTTACCCGATGTAACCACCCGATCCATGGACAAGTCCAAATCGGTACACAACCTCGGTTCCAGTGGTTGTCCCTCTCGCACTCACGCGGTTGTCCGATGATCGACACTTGCAACATGTTCGACGAACATGCTCCCAGTGCCATAAGCTGCGAACTTGGTGTTGTAAGCCGCGAACTCAGTGTTGTTAACCGCATACTCAGTGTTGTTAGCTGTGTGGCCTTCCCACAACAGCTGTTGGCTTTCACAACTGCAACTTGTGAGGCCAAAATATAAATATATTTTGCGCCTTCACACTCCCCTCCTTCTTCGGAGTCAAACAGAAGCCACCGACATCCCTGGGCAAAACACAGCTGTAAGTACAATAAAAACAAACGCTTTGTTCACGTTTTCCGCTTGTTACAGCCGTCGACGTAAAACCCAAGCTCGTCTGTTGCCGCTGACGCCGCCGAACGCTGCTGCTGGACCCATATCACTGCCATGGAAGGGTTTGACGCGTTTCCACACTACTTGCAGCAAATATTAACTCTTTCCCCTTTTCCAGACTCCTCCGCTCCGCCACTCCCCGAGCCGACATGCGTGCCCCGCTGCCAGGCAACTCCACCATCGATTGCTACCGCAACTTCTCCTGCGTGAGCCAGTTGCACTAGTGTTGTGTAATCAAAAGAATGTTTAATTATGAATTTTGAAATGCAATATGCGCACCCCTCCTCGCCTGCCAATTTCGGCGCGAAACCGCACACCCGCCACCTGGCACTCCAGGTCCGTTTCCGAACCCAACCGATGGCGCTGCAAAGCCCGGCGTACCTGCCGCATCAGTGCTGCGGGGCGTCGCGTTGATACCACCCAATGTCCTGCCGTCTCTCCGTGCTCGGGAAGGTGGTTCGCACGCCCGTATAATTGGCCTATCCTTGCAGCCCGCTGCTGCCATTCCGATGGTCGGCCTTGCATCGGATCTTCCCCGAAATCGCGGTTGTCGCCTGCCTGCCTCGGTGGTTGACCTCCCGCTTCCTCCTCAGCCACCTCGCTTGCCTCTCGCACCTCCACTGGTATTGTCGGCGCGGGCACCATCACCTCTGCGTCGTGACTGAACCCCTCGCCAGCGCCGCCACCTCTTGGCTCCGTCCAAATCTCCATAACCGCCATAACGCCGTCTTCATTCTGACAAATCTGCACCAGGCGACCTCCCCAACCACCTCCGTGCGCCGGTGCCGTTGGCAACCGCACCACCAACCTCTCCTGATGACCTCTACTTTCCCCGCTCCTCAGCAGCTCATCTCGTGCCAACTCCAGGACCATAGACTCGTCCTCTCCTTGTTGCAAACCATCCTGTCGGTCCTCCGACGAACTGCTGCTCCGGCTGCTATTGGTACTGCTGCTACTGCGGCTGCTACTACGGCTGCTACTGCGGCTGCTACTGCGACTACTGGAGCTGCTGGACCCATCGCTGGCCGACATGTGCCCCCCACCGATCCCGTCGTCGGTGCTTCCCAACTGCTGGCTTTGGTTATCGCTGCTGCTGCTTTCGCTGCGCCCACAGCCAATTCCGTCATCGGGGCTGCTGCTGGTGCTGTTACGTCGAGGTGCCATTTTGCTTTTGGCCCCACCTCGCCATTCTGCTGCCTTATAAAGGTTTTCTCGTAGCGAGTAGGTGCCGTTATCCAGTTTCATCTCTCAGCAGAGTCACTCCTCTCTGACTCTCTCCTAAATTTCCCTGCAGCAATGTAAGCATTATTAACCAAAAACACATACCCGCAAAAGTAGGCAACATTTCCTTCTCCTTTTTGCTTGTTTGGCTGTTAACCAACAGCCGCCCAAACTTTATCCGCGTACTGCCATGATAGGCGCAGGACGCGCGGAAAACTCCTTTAATTCGGAGACATGCGCGGTCCGAATTTTCCCATCCTCAGCACACCTCACCTTGACGATGACTGGAGACCAAAATTCACCACAAAATACGGACCGTCGAATTTAGGTGCCAATTTCGCAGCAAAACTCTCTGCAGCATTCGACAAATGGTGCTGCTTTATCAACACCATTTGCCCCACCTCTGGCCTCCATTGTCGTCTCCTGAGGTTGTAATGCCGAGCCTGGTCCTGCCCTGCCTTCTCCATCTCTCGCCGCACCAAGGAAAATATTTCTTGCGTCCGTAATGCGCCTTGCTCGGGGTTCACCGCCTCTGTCGCCGTCCCCAAAGTCGCTTCATCATATAGCGCTGGTAGCCTCGGTTCCCGACCCTGCGTCAGAAAAGCTGGACTGTAACCCGTGCTGTCGGCTACTCCTGAACATGGCCAGAGTGAGTTCCGGCAGGTACTCGTCCCATTTTTTGTGATTCTCTGCTGAGTACTGTGCCAGCATGGTCTTAACCGTCCGGTTGGCTCTTTCGGTCGGGTTCTCCTGCGGTGTATATGGTGCGGTGAACTGGTGCGCCACTCCCATCTCCTTCAAAAACGCTTTGAAGGCCCTACTGGTGAACTGAGCCCCGTTGTCCGACTGGTCCGAATCGTGCCGTTGTGCGTCCGAACGCCTCCCAGTTCTCATGACTGGCTTTGCGCAGCGGAACCAGTTCCACCCACTTCGAAAACGGTCAATGAAAACCAGCAACATGGTGTTCCCATGCGACGACCTGGAAGCGGCCCCACAAAATCGGCGCACACTGTGGCCCATGGCTCCGGAGCGATCTGCGTCAGCATCTTCCCGGCCGCTTTTTGTTGGCTGACCTTATACCGCTGGCACTCCGTACACCTCCCACGTACCTTCGCACATCTTGAAACAGTCCTGGCCAATAGTAACGTTTCGTTATCCGACTAATGGTTTTCCGTGACCCCATATGGCCGGCCGTTGGTGAGTCGTGGTTCTCCCGCAACACCTGGTGACGTAAAGGCTTCGGAACACACAGCTTCCATGGTGGGCACCCCTCCTCGCCAAAACGGTCTGGTATGTGACGATACAGGTGGCCCTCCTTTACCATGAAATCCGGATACTTTTCCGGTTGTTTCCGAACCTCTTCCATCCGAGCACGCGTCCACTTACAGGCTGTTGTTTTCGCCCCTTCTCCGACCCGTCGTAGTTCTTCCAAAGGTTGTCGTGAGAGTGCATCCGCCACCACATTCTGCTTGCCTCGCCGATATTCTATGTCGAAAGAATATTGCTGAAGTTCCAACGCCCACCGCGCTATTCTACCAGACGGACTTTGGATACTGTTCAACCATTTCAACGCTTGGTGGTCCGTGATTACGGTGAAACGGTATCCCTCCAGATATGGCTTCAGTTTCCTTATCGCCCATATAATGGCTAGGCACTCCTTTTCTGTGGCGGAGTAATTTTTCTCCGACTTACCCAGATGACGGCTAGCATACGCTATCACTCGTTCCTGGCCCTCCAACTGTTGAAACAACACTGCGCCCAATCCGTAGTCACTAGCGTCAGTCTGCAGCAGAAACTTTTCCGTAAAATCTGGGCACGCCAATACCGGAGCTTCTGTCAACCGCCTTTTGAGCTCCTCGAATTCCGCCTGGTGTTCCTCGCGCCATTTCCAATGTTTGCCTTTCTTTAGCAGCCCCGTCAGGTTCACCGTCGCATTCGCGAAATCTTCCACAAACCTGCGATACCAGGAGGCTACCCCTAGGAACTGTCTCAGCTCTCGGAGATTTGTGGGTGGTTTCAATTGTCGTATCGCCGCGACCTTCTCCGGATCTGTGGCGATTCCATCTGCCGTTACCAAGTGTCCCAGATATTTCACCTCCTTCTTGAAGAACTCGCACTTGTCCCGGTTTATCCTCAGGTTATTTTCCCTTAACCTCCGGAAAACCTCCTTCAAATTCTCCATATGTTCTTCTTCCGTCTTGCCAGTAACGATGATGTCGTCCAAGTACGCGAAAGCGTGGGGTTCCATATCTGGTCCAATCACCTGGTCCAAAGCCCTCTGGAAGGTCGCCGGTGCCGAATGCAGTCCAAAAGGCATCACCTTCCACTGGAAAAGGCCTCTCCCGGGCACCGTAAACGCGGTGTACGCCTTACTGCCCTCTTCCATCGGAATCTGCCAATAGCCATTCTTGAGGTCCAAACTGGATATGTACTTGGCGTTCCTCAGCCGGTCCAGTATGTAACCTATCCGGGGAAGTGGATAGGCGTCCGGGACCGACTTCGCATTCAACTGCCTGTAGTCGATGCACAACCTCCACGCCCCCGTCTTCTTTTTCACGAGTACAATCGGCGCGCTGTGGGGGCTCCGGGATGGTTCGATGCAGCCGTTCCGGATCAACTCATCAACCTCCTTGTTGATTATATCCATCATAGCCGGGTTCCTTGGGAAATAGCGTTGTTTTATCGGCCTGTCCTCCTTCATCGTGATACGGTGCTCGGTTATCCCCGTGGTCCCCGCCAGGCCCTCGAAAAGCTTCAGCTCCTCCGCTAAGAACGACTCGATCCGGTCATCTACCCTCGTTCGTCGTAACGCACCTGGTCGCCGCCGCCGTTTTCGTCCCTTTCTTCTTTTGTTCCGGGACGACAGTGGCCTGGTTTCGATGACACCGTATTGTGGCCTGTGTCACCGCGTGGTCCATTTGTTGGTCCAGCTGGAACCTCCGTGCTGCTTCTCTACCGTTCATTTGCACCGACCCCTCTCCACATTGAAGTGTTGCTCCCATCTGCTGAAGGAAGTCGAGGCCCAGTATCACCTCGTCCACCATGCCCTCCATTCGGAGAAATGACATCTGACGACGCTGCGTTCCAAGGGTAACGGTGAGGACCACTTCTTCGGTGACGTCCCTCCGCGTGCCATCGGCCATTCTGACTTCTTTCGCCACCCGCCTCGTGTGGCCTCCACCACTGTAGCTCTCCGCCAGTCGGCCACCGATAAAACTCCGTGTTGCTCCAGTGTCTATTACCGCTTCCAGCTCCACGCCCTCCAGCCGCACCTTAGCAAACACGCCATTGTGCTTCATCGTCAGGAGCTCTACTGACGTCGAGGTTGGCTCTCCATTGCCACCAGCGGACCTCGACCCCGATGTGGCACCGAACCGTTTCCCGACGGCCTGCAGCAGTCTCGTGGTTTGACACCGCGCCGGCCACACACCCAGCAAAACAGTATTTTGCCATTAACGCACTCGCGTGCCCAATGGCCCTGCTGACCGCATCGATGGCATGCCAATCGTGCATTTGGTATATTGTCTCCTCCGTGCTCCTCCACTTGATGGACTTGGTGGAACCTCACCGGTGTGGCTGCGGCCGACGTCCTATCTTCTTCCAGCATCTCCCAATCCTCCGCTAGGCTCATCAGTCCCTCCAACGTGGCGAAATCTTGCCGCTTTACGTATAACTGCAACTCTCTGCGGCTGTTCCGAAAAATCCTTGCCAGCTTCTGCTCCGCAGTCAGGTCTGAGTGTCTCATCAAATTCTGCATGATCAGGACATACTCTTTGAAACGTTCTGTGCTATTTTGTCGGCGGTTCCTGATCTCGTCCTCCAACCGCTCTGCGAACCGGGCTGGCAAGAAAAACCTCAGAAAATCGTGCCGGAAACTGGTCCAGGTACTCCAATGCTGGTTGTTGTTGCGGTACCATATGAGCGCGTTGTCTACCAATAACTCCGGCATCATTCGTGGCAGACTGTCCATGGGTATCCCATAGACCTCCGCCAGCTCCTCCACGCGCTCTAGGAACGGCAGCGGCTGTGCCCCGTCGAATTTTAGCGCCCACTTCCGCACCTGGTCCATCAGCCCAGCATGGAATTGCCGATTAACTGGACTCCGTGCTCTAGCTTCCATCCTTCTTGCTGGTGACTTCGTTGTACTGGGGCCTGCCACTTCTTCTTCCATTGTTGCCCGCCCCTCTGGATCTTGCACGACGACCTGCGGCAGCCTGGTGTAGAACGACGCCAGCTCCTCTAAACGCTCTAGTTGTCCTGGTTTGAAGTCGCCTTGGCTCACAAATTTTGACAACCGTGACCGCTGTTCGTCGTTCGTGCCCTTGGTGGGTAGGTCGAACTCTGCCAAAAAGTTTTCCAGCTCCTCCTTATGGAGCATTCGTATCCAGCCGGTTTTTACCATTATGGTCTCGATTATTGTTTTTTTTTTTTTTTTATTTTTATTTTTATATCTATATATATTTTTTTTTTTTTTTTTCCGAAATACTTGCACTTGTCTATTTAAATTTTCCTCAGGGTCCCTGCTCGGGCGCCAATGTAAAGGACTCCCGGTTTATCCGGGTCGAAGGCTGGGATAGCTCAGCTTCGCCAAGGTCCGTCTACATAAATTTGTTTGATTAAGACCGCGAGGAAAATTAGACAGTTGTTGTTTTGTTGATTTTAAGTGCTTTTATTCAATTTTTCTTGCTTTTCTCTCTTGAGGCTCGTGTACACACCCCTTTTAAGGTTACCGGCGTTGTGCTTGTGTGTATGCCGTCCGTTGATTCGAACCCAATGTTCGAATGCCGCTCCAGCCGTTGTCTTGACACCCAGTGGTCAAATATCGTCTCTGTTGTTGACTCGTGTTCGAACTCTATCTGACGCCCAGTGTTCGGATAGTACCTCCAGCTGCAGATTTGACGCCCAGTGTCCAAATCCTATTTGACGCCCAATGCTCAAATAGTTGTTCAGCTATAGATTTGGCGCCCAGTGTCCAAATCCTATTTGACGCCCAGTGTTCAAATAGTGTTTCAGCTATAGATTTGACGCCCACTGTTCAAATCCTATTTCTGTTGTTTTGAAGCCCTTTGTTCAAAACTTATTTGAAACCCGTTGTTCAAATACCTGTCTAGCTCTTAGTTCAGAACCCAAAGTCAGACTCCCTTTCATGTAAAACGCCGCTCCTTTTATATCATTTCTGTTACTGAGCCGCAACAACACCGCTAACAGAATTACCGTACGTTACGTGCTGCTGCGCCGCTCAACAGAAAGGATCACCGCTACTTTCCAGCCGTCCTGCAGAAAATCATATTTGATTTTCGCGCCAACACGCTAACAGCGCTGCTGACTCAATTGTTTCGGCTAGCGTATATGCGACCGACATCTATAACACCATTTATCCTCTGATATCCATTTACGCACCATCTCAGCTGTATCACTCATGACTGTGGTCTCATCATTGTTATCTGTCCCAGTAAATTGCCCGCAGTCTCAGGTTGTGAATAATGCCGGTGCGCTAAAAATTAATATTCAACATTTTATCATGTGTAACAGCAACACTGCAGACATTTAACAGCGTCTTAACAGCAATCCGTTAAACTTCCAGTCCAGGCCACTGTAACTTCGGCTTTTCAGCATCCCTGTCGTTACCCGATGTAACCACCCGATCCATGGACAAGTCCAAATCGGTACACAACCTCGGTTCCAGTGGTTGTCCCTCTCGCACTCACGCGGTTGTCCGATGATCGACACTTGCAACATGTTCGACGAACATGCTCCCAGTGCCATAAGCTGCGAACTTGGTGTTGTAAGCCGCGAACTTAGTATTGTTAACCGCATACTCAGTGTTGTTAGCTGTGTGGCCTTCCCACAACAGCTGTTGGCTTTTACAACTGCAACTTGTGAGGCCAAAATATAAATATATTTTGCGCCTTCACAAAACTTCAATTTCATTTGGTGCTAACTGTACCAAAATATACCAAGTAAAGCTTTTAAAGTGTGGCTTCCACTTGAAGTAGTTACTGTTGTGCCTTATTCCAGCTAATTGCGCTAACAAGTGGCAACACTCTATATTAATAGAGCTACAAGCAAACATTTTCCATAAATTCGCACAGCAAGTTGTAAACACAATTCTCGCAGTTATTAGAAAATATATGCAACATAAAAATCGAATACGACGACAAACATTAAACGTGGCAATTATTGTAACTGCCGCCGCCATGCAGCAAACATGCATAAATACGAGTTAACGGCTGCACTACACCATAGTGAATGACTACTCTCTACCTATGTGTATGTGCCGTGTAAATATGTGTACCGCCATTTTATTTTACACTCTTGTTGTCCTGCAGCGCGCCTTGCTTAAAACGCAACAATTTAATATTTGTTGCGCCACAAATGTTGGCAAACCAATGGCGTGAAAAAAGCTGGATGGCGAATAAATATTATTTTTATTGCAACGCATACGAATGAGCTAACTAAACACTGCCCGCTTTCTCCTTCTACGCTCGCTAATATGTATGTCACCCCGCCCACCCAAGTTAGCAGCCAAGACCACCCGTTGTGTTGGTGGCGTGCGCCAGCTGCGTGCCTTGTCGCGGCGTTGGCATTTAATGGCCGCGTCCGAATATGCCATGGGGTAGAGTATGCATGTAGTTGGGGTCGGTTGGGGCACTACCGCAGGGACAAACATGAAAATGCCAAAAAACGACGCCTAACGAGAACAGAACGCGTCTGCAAAGTTGTTAATGTCTAAACGATGGGCTTTGTGTGTTTGTTTTTCTTGTTTTTTTTGTACCCTGCAAATGTGTCAGGTAAATAGGATATGATGCATTAGTGGACTGAATGCATAAGTGAGCCATGTTGCGATGTATAGCTGCACAATTGTTCAGTTTAGATTTTTGTTTATTTGTTCGTTGGAAATATATGTTTCAGAAATTAATGTTTTGTTCTTGATACTGTAAAAAAGGAACTGCTTTGATAATTCAAATTTTATTGAGTTAAGTTTTGAAGATGGAGGTCACTACACATCACTTGAAGAAACTTATTGGTTCTTCTATATAGAAAAAGCACATGTGTTTAATGATCAAATCTTCACTGACATTTTCAATAGAATAGTCTTCCAAGGAAGTTAAAACTTTAAAGAGGTTATACATTTTATGCAATATTTGAGGATGTTCTTGTCTTCTTTTATTTTTAAGTAGTTCCGAACTATGTATTTACTATGTAAAAAGGTAAGTAAAAACACCCGCCAAAATTTAAAAATAATGCCAACCAAATAATGCCAAACTTCATATAATATGTTTCAGAAATTAATGTTTTGTTCTTGATACTGTAAAAAAGGAACTGCTTTGATAATTCAAATTTTATTGAGTTAAGTTTTGAAGATGGAGGTCATTACACATCACTTGAAGAAACTTATTGGTTCTTCTATATAGAAAAAGCACATGTGTTTAATGATCAAATCTTCACTGACATTTTCAATAGAATAGTCTTCCAAGGAAGTTAAAACTTTAAAGAGGTTATACATTTTATGCAATATTTGAGGATGTTCTTGTCTTCTTTTATTTTTAAGTAGTTCCGAACTATGTATTTACTATGTAAAAAGGTAATTAAAAACACCCGCCAAAATTTAAAAATAATGCCAACCAAATAATGCCAAACTTCATATAATTTTTAATAGAATTCATACTGAAGCGATATTAAGTTTAGAAAGGTTAAATCATTTAAGGCAGGATACGATGTGTCTCACCTTTTGCCTATTTCATATAACTTGATCAGCATAAAAATGCGAGTTGTTATATAAAATAGAGAACTTAAAGACTATAAGAGATGAAAATTTTTAGTTTGGATATTTAGATACTCCCATTCATATATCAGATCACTTGTATTCAATGAACATGCTAGATCCACCATAACTTCCCGTGTTCTCTATTTGTGATTGACTTTAATCAAGCAAGCCTAAACTTCATTCTGAGTTTTGGTATGAACAAATTGTTGTTCCTGGAAACCCCAGGTCTATCCGTACAAAATATTCTATTTAATTCAAGATCGAACCACTAGAAGGGATAGGCCCAATACAAATAAATAAAAATTCGTCATATCTTTGCAACCTTTTGAGTTACAGAGAGAAACTTTGTTTCACATATTAATAAAATAGGGGAGAGTGAGATCACAGAATAAAAAAATTGGTCAAAATCAGAGCGGGCGATGCACCGCCCCTATAAAGTTCACAAAATTGGAAATATCTTCGCATCCACTTAAGATACAGAGATGTCTTTGGTAAACATAACAATAGGATAGAAGATCTCATCATAAGTTTGGTCTAAATCGAGGGGCAATTCCCCGTCACAATGTAATCTTTTAACCAAATTCGTCCAAATTTTGAAATTATTTGAGATACAGCGATGAAAATTGGTGTACATGTTAGTGGGACCGGCTAATATAAGGTCTTTAAAACACTGGGAAGGGTTTTGCTGTTTAAAAAGGAAGCTAAACCAAATTCACAGACGAACTTTAGTTCAGCCAGGAAATGCTTTGAGTCAAGTTTGGTCAAAATAGCAGGCTATGCTCCAAAACTCAACACACATCCACCCTCCCCCTCCATATATGCAATAAAACCAATTCGTTAATTCTTTGCATCTTTTTAAAGTACAGAGAGGAAATTTGGTACACATATTAACGGCTTCGCCCTATGCTCCTACTAGGAGTAATACTTTAAGTTATAAGAATTAAAGAATTAAGGAATTAAAAAAATATATGGGTTTATAGATCACCAAAGTTTAGTCTAAATCGGATGGGCCAAATATTTTCTTCTTAATGACCAACGATGTTTGGAGAGCGAAGCGTATAACTATTTTATATTACGGAATAAAATGCAGGAATGATGCTATAATTCTTCTGTTCGTTTAGTTTGACCGTTTAAAGAGATGATTTTTATATTCGTATAGCCGAGCGGCATAAAGAAGTTTTGATGCTTTATTCTCGGATTTAACAATTCTTTTTGACTGCCGCACTTCGCCCAACGAGTTGTTTAAGTACTTCAGTATATATCTCATCTGAATATCTGGCCATAGCTATTTTAGAAAGATCAACACGAATTCTTCCGGGAAATACTTCAACTGATAGAAACTACCTAGATATCTTGGCTTTGTTTGGAATCACAACTGTCTTTGACTGATAGTCGGCTATGATAAAGGACTTTATTGCCTAGATTGCACCTTTCTAAGCGGTTTAATAGTGATATTAAAAATTGGTCAGAGGTACATTTTGAAATTTGTAAAATCAACGAAATGGTTCACTCCAATAATTAGCTACAGTATTATGACTTTAAAAGTATTATGATCAATGCTCTTGCAATGAAGCTTGCCATTAAAATCTATACTGTTTATGGGCTAAAATAATATACACTATGAGATATCGCGCTGTACAGTTAGGTAGATAGAATCTTGAATGTATCACACCCATTTTCAGAAGCAAAGATAGGTAGTTTAAAATTCCAACTCCATGAGGAATGGATCCGTTCTCGAAATCCATTTTTAACTACACTAAAACATTGGCCTAATGCGAAGTGTATTACTGCTTCAGCTATACCGAGGTGCATACCAAATAGTTAAAAGTGTTATACACATTTCTGTGTGAATGGTTTCCATTGCTACTGTGAGGATTAGCAGATGCAACATGTTGCTTCATCATGTATTTCTGTACACGTTACATTTGGTTTTTATGTTTAATTTTTGGCATTTATTTTTTTTTTTTTCCAAACAATGTTTTGCTCAAAAAGACTTTAGGAACTCACTGTACGTACCACTCACTGTACACATTTTAGGTTTCAAAGTGTTTAACAACAACAATTAGAAATGTATAACAAGTACATGCAACAGCCGCACAAACAAGTGGCGCTCTGCTGATATTTGTGGCAAATGTTTTTTTTTCAAGTTGAGTCATAAATTTTATAAAAAAAAAAACAAAACAAATACAAAACTTTTCGACATTTTCTGTGTTTTAAATTATGCGTTCGTTCAAATAGAAATGAGTTAAGGTTCTCCGGGGAGTACAAATTGTGCCGAAGCATGCGACAGAAGTTATCGTTTTGGAATTTTGCATTGAAATATTAGGCCAAGCCTTACTTCATTAGTTTGTTGCTGTTCGGTTCGACGCGGGAATCCAATGTCATCAATGCCGGCTTTAAGAAAGTTTCGCTTTCAATGCGGTGTGCGCTTGTGTGTGGCATTTTATTTCTGTCCAGCTCCACTCGCTTTCAAACATCAAACTGAACCCCCAAAACGAAGAAGAAGAAGAAGAAAAATGACACTGGCGTCAGTCTGATTTGCATAAATCGGTTTGTGTCCATAATATGACGGTTTCTATAGCGTCTCGTATGAATCACCACAAGAATTTGAGTTTGGTTTGCTTTGCTTTGCGTCTTGCTGAGTTTATCTTATCTTATTTGTACAATCTGTTGGTTTTAATGGGTTTGAAAGTATATACAAGATTTTGCAGTTTAAATATATTTTCATGTAAAATGTTTTGTGGTAGATATATATTAGAAAATTTAATTGGAGAGCAATTTAGAGTTTATATAAACAATACGAGTTGCTGTACATAGCAATAAGACTTGGAACCGATCCATACAGCTGTAACAGTACGACACAATAATATGTATGTTGAGCTGAGTTGGAGTTTTTCATAGATATTATTCAATAGTGTAGCCGTATACTTCATCCTCCACTCTGGCTCACCCTTTATGTATAACTTACTGACGTGATATCAAATATTTTTCATATGATAAAGGGTGCAAGCATTATTGGCAAAAAGTCGAAACAAAATGGGAATACTCCAGACCTACTTTCGAATGTGTACCCCATTTTATTTTTATACTTTAAAGAGGTTGGGTACGTATCTATATGCACAACCTCCAAAGATGTGTGATTTAACCAAATAAAATAAAGTTGGCTCGATAGGCGTCTCAGACGCGTTTCCTTTCGTTTGAAAAGAGTGCGTCGCGAGACAAAAACTTTAAAGGTGTGTATTTGGTTAAGAAAATTAAATGAACTTTTTTTTGTTAATTTATTTTGGGTCAATTTTTGAAATTTTTGAGACTATTCTAACCTTAATAAGAATAAAATCTATTCCAAGGTCTCCAAGATATTCAGTTCCCAAGTCAAGAGCACCGAGTACATACTTAAAACGTTGATGAAAAGTAAGAAATGACCCCGGGGGTCGAGGTCATTGACCCCGGGCACCAAAAGTCATTGACCCCGGGGTTCAAGGTCATTGACCGCGGAAACAAAGGTAATTTCCTCTGGGGCCAAAGATCTTTGACCTTGGGGGGGCATAAGAAGAGTCAATGTCATTTGAATAGGTATTGCGGTTAACTATCGACTACGATTTGGTATCGGATAATGAGTATATATATTATATATTGATTATTGATGTTGCCAATGGTTTCCAAGGTGAATAGAGACTCTGATATCTAAACTTGCAGAACTATGTAAGGGTGATGTTGGCTTGTTGGGCACTAATTTGGTTTTTGGCCATAAACCAATGATGTATTAACGTAATCTCGTAAAATTTTATCGAAAAGTGTTCTTCCGAACCATTTCTGGAGATTAAACGGTTTTCAAATTTCGTCTTCAATAGATTAACTGTTTGACCAATTGCAGTATATGACACTGAATTGTTGGATGCACATATCACTTTTTATTATTTTTTCACATAGACACGATAGAGAACTCCATTGGCGTTTCATCGATGGAAAAATATATTTGCTGAATTTTACGAATTTCAGAAATGAAGCACTACACGAAAGAACAATGTGTATTCGTTCTTGAAAAATATTTCGAAATTCATGAAAATTTCTATTTGTTGAGGGTTTTAGAATTAAATGCATGCATCGCCATTCCAGCCACTTGCCAAGATACTTGTGGCTAGTTAGAGTCAAAATTGTGCAATTCCCTAAAATATGCTCTGGTAGATTCGCCATCTTCTAAACAGAATATACAGGTGCTGTCACTTTCGATCCCAATTTTGCAAAAGTGCCTTCTAAGTCTGCAGTGTCCGTTCAGAAAACTTCGCACCATTTTTAGATAACTTTTCTTGAGTCAGTTGAAAATTTCCGAAATTTTTTATCTTGTCTTAAGCTTTTATCGTTTTCCCATAAAGAGTCCCTCGCTTTTCTTTCTCATTTTTCTCAAAAGAATACTCATTCTAGCTTGTCTAAGTAGAATGGCTGTAGACCTGCCTGTTGCTCATTTTCTTGCCAAGTTTTTTCTTGGCATCCCAGCGTGACCGGGTACCCTTGTTAAATTTTTCTATATTATTTAGTTTACCTATGCATTCCAGGGCCAGACTAAGTCTAGATGACATGTGAACTTAATCTTCTAAAAGCTATCATAGAATATGGAAATTTTTTTGGTTCTTGTGCCCTTTATTTAGATTGAATTAGGAACATCTTTCTATAACCTAAATTTCTGTATGAAATATATATCCCTAACGTTTCAAAGCACTTAGTGCGATGTCCGAAAATCCTAGCACCAGTTCCATCATCTGTTAGAGAGCCATCTGCAAACCAGTTGACTGCCCCCGATTTATCATCGTAGGACAGTGCTATGTTATCCCATTTTTCCTTAGTGCTGAACCCTACTTTAAATCTTTTGATCTGGGGGTGCGCGTCCGTCAATATATCGTTTACTCGGTCGTTGATGTAAGCCTTATTACGAGTATTAATACTTTCTGCTTAAACATATTTACACATAATGTTCCTGGTGGTTGTGCGTATACGTACAAGCAGAGCCGTCGCGTCTCACAGAATGTTCAAACCACGCACTATTTGTGTGTACAAGGGTAAAAACTGTGCATAAGCTTATCTCACGTTTATCTGTCAGCGCAGAGGTCGTTAAATGTACGATCATGCATAAAATTTGTATTGGCGATGATGACAAGATGACGACACGTCTAACGCCACTCTAGGATAGTTCCGCATCGCACCTGTTGTAGTTATACAACTTTACCTGTGATATAGTACATTCATTGGCTTGCTGACTACGGCTTATGTAGCACTATACGGTAATTTGAGGGTATCCAATAGGTATTAAATTAAAGCTTTAAATTAAGCTTTAAGACCCATATGAATAACGCCAAAATGGGGGTAGAGAAACTAAATAATTTTTTTCGCTATTTTGGATATCGGATTGTTTTCTAATGTGTTTTTGTCCGCAGCATATGATCCCGATTTTCAAAATTGTGCATCACGTCCGCATTTTGAGAAAAGTGGGAGTAAAGACTCAAACAAATTTTTTTTTGGTTCGACCGGAAATGTGAGCCATAGGTCTAATGGTAAAAGATGAGACAAGAAATCCTCGAAATACACTATTTTTTTTTTGGTCCTGGGGTAAGTTCAGCGGTCAAAAATACATTAGAAACCACTCCAATATTAAAAATAAAAAACTTTGCTGGTCTGTACATATATCACAAATGACTGTCTCTTTGGCTCTTGTGGCGTATTGGATTTAGGAATTTTTTTGGTAGTTGGTTTGATTTCTGTGTAGTGGTTCATTTATCAAGTATTTAATCCTGATATGGTTATCCACCATTTTCTCAAAAGTCTTTAGCTTAAATGAGGTGAAGTGTATTGGTCTGAAGAATTTATTGGCCTGAAGGCTTTACATGCCTTCGAAATAAACACTATCTTTGATTTCCGCCAGCATAGCGTTTTACAGCCGATTGCTAGACTGCTTCTAAACATCTTCAACATTGGGCTTATCAAAAGGTGTAGATCTCTCTGTAGTAATGCTGTAAATACCGGGGATTTTGTGAGGTTGGAATGAGGAATTGTCATTGACCAGTTTCCAGTTTGATCTGCGTTTCGAAATTCGAATAGAAAGCGTGACTTCTACTCATCTTTCGTGAATGTTTCATTTGGCTTTTTGAGACCTTGCCCTGAAACTGTTTTAGTTTTGGAGAACTGTCAGAGAGAAACTACGTCTGAACTAAGAAGTCTAGCTGAAACCAAATTCATAGTATAAACGCTCGCTTTCAAAAATTGATTCTTCAAGATGTGTACTAAGGATTCTACATTCTTCTATTTGTGGAAATATTTTGTAAGAAATACAAATCAAGCTATACAACCTAAAGCCCATTATTTATGATCGGAATTATTGAGACATTAACTTAATTAATTTTTTTACAGCAAAATATTTTAATAACATAAATTATGACAACTTATTAGCATGCAATGCATTTATCGCTGTCTATTTATCTGTATGCTGCATTTCCATTTCAAACAAATGTATCTACAAAATTTGCGCATCGGCAAACCATCATTAACGACGTCGCCCAAGTGATCTAGAAACCGACGATCCATACGAAACCATCTATTTGTTGTCTATCCAACCAATGCAGTCAACTAAACAAATGCCAAGAAATATTTAATGCGTTGTAATTGCTGCTGCTGCTCGGATACAACCAATGCAGCCAGCCAGCCAGCATCCTCGGCGGCTGTTGCACTTTAACGATACAAAATGCGCATAAATCTTTAGCGAAATACTTTGTCTGGCCTGGTCTGCTGCCTAAGTTAAAAGTCTTCTAGGCCCACATGACTGAGCTAATACAAATAGCTAAGCATCAGTGTGCCCAGGAAAAAGTCGAGCGAGCGAGTGCAAAAAAAAAAAAAAACAAATATTTTAGTAAAATGAAAAACAGCTTTTCGCATAAAGTTTTGTCTTACAAAGTTTCATTTTTCGTGATATTTTCTGGCATAATATTTTTTTTTTTTCGTTCTTTTGTGCTCGAAACTTGCTGTCAGTTAGTTCCACAGGCAGACGTTCTGCTATTTTCTCGCCGCCCAAAAATAAAAATTCCGACTACAACTATAAACTTTATGGCCTGTTTGTCTTCTGAGTTGCCTTCATCATCGCAGCCACTGCTACAATATTTCTTTGGTTTTTGTGTTTTGGTTGTGCTGTGCTGTGCCAGTTTCTAAAAATTGATTGCTGACCAAAGGCAGCGCCAGCCAAAGAATTTAACACTTTGTATATTTATTTGGCCGGAAATTGGCAGCAAGATACACTTATATAAAGCCAACCAAGAAGAAGCAGAGAAAAAAAATATCAAAAAAAATAATTTTTATTATATGCACAAAAATTAAATTCAAAGTCTCGTCTTGATTTCAAGTGCAATGCCTATTCGGCTCAAATGCGCATGCGCAAGTCGCTTCATTGTTAAACTAGCCAAAAGTCTTTTTTCCCACAAAGCAGTAATCCAGCTGATGTTGTCTGTCTGTCTTTCTGTCGCGCTGTGTAATTTAATTAAATTCAATTAAAATGCAAACCCAGTCTTCGACGACAAAATTATTTTATTTCAAATTCAAGGTTGATTTTGACGACGTTTGCAAATGAATTACGAGTGAATTGTTTTATGCAGTGCTTTGTTTGGTCAAATGTTGAAGACTTTCCGAAGATGTTCCAGCTGTAAACTGAAATTGGGGGAACTTTATTTTTTATCGATGTGCGTGTATCTTCTGTGTGTGTTGACCTCTTTATGAGACATATTTAGATATGATATACGATTACTTTGAATTTTTTCAATGATAAAATATGCGCTTGGAAGTGTTGTGGAAAGTTTTTGAATTGTTTTATTTGATATTAGTGGTTTGTAAACCAGATTAATTAACTAAACACAATTACTCCTAAGACGTAGCACAAGAAAAAAAAATTACTTTTATGTTTCTAAGAAGTTTTTGGTTTATAGATATTTTGTTTGAAGCAATTCCCATTGTCGTCAATAAGAAAATGGTTTAAAATGTTCCATTTTGTTCCAATGGTGTATAATTTTGTCCAATTTTCTAGTTTTAAACTAATATCTAATGGATATTTTATGGATCTCTCGTATAATGATTGTGTTCGAAGAATAACGCATGAACCATGGTGGAAATCATATTTATATGCATCCTATTCCCAGACTACTAATTTTGAGGAATAGCTCCCATACAGAAACAATCTTGACAGCATTGTGCTTGGACCATTCAGTTGTGAGCTACAGCGCGTCGAACATGGAGGTTTCGAAGGAAGAAAGTTGCCATATTTTATATTGTACTGAAAGACGCATTGCAAGCGGTCAAAAAAATTTGTGATGTTTACTTCTGGTGTGGAGGAAGTGAAAGATGCACCACGCTCCGGAAGATCTGTCGTCGAAAAAGTCAATAAAATCAAAGAAGTGATCGAACCGGAATAGTAACCGAAATAGTAGCAGCCGTACCATCACCCGGGAGCTGAATATCAGTCATATGATCGTTCAAAGGCATTTGAAGAAACAAAAAAACTCGATATTTGGGTGCCACACGAATTGACACCAAAAAGCCTCATGAACCGAATTTCCATATGCGAATCGGGTCAATTTTGACCCGTTTCTAAAGCAAATGGTGACTGGCGATGAAAATTGGGTCACTTACGACAACGTGAAGCGCAAACGGTCGTGGGTGAAGTATGGCGAAGCGGCTCAATCAGTTACCAAGCCCAGATTGACGGTCAGGAAGGTTTTGCTGTGTGTTTGGTGTGATTGGCAGGGAATCATCTACTATGAGCTGCACCCCTATGGCCAAACGCTCAATTCGGTCCTCTACTGTGAACAACTGGACAGCTTGAAGGCAGCAATCGCACAGAAGCAGTCATCTTTGGCCAATTGGAGAGGAATTATGTTCCATCAGAACAACGCCAGACCACACACTTTGATTGTGATGCGCCAGAAGCTACGGGAGTTCGAATGGGAGGTCCTTTTACATCCCTGAGAGTGCTGAGAGTATACAAATCTTTCTGACACCTCTGTATATGATGAAGTTGCTTCCTCGAAACCTCACGGTCAGTGCTGCGTCGTCATATAGAGACTTTATGAGATCAATAATGATGTCAGCGACCCCATAGCTGCTCAGTGGCCTTCATATCGTGTTTCTGTTCATGAAGTTAAACGCGCGTTCGAAGTGCACAAAATGTTCCGGGGATCTCCAGTTGACTAATTATTGCACAATGATGCGTAGTGTGTTTTTGTGATCTAGACAAGACCGGTTTGATTGGAACCCATTCTGTTCTCCCTATATTTGGGTTTTTAACGTTGGCGAGATTCTGGCTAAGATGATGAAAGATGGCCCTCCTACCAGTCATTTGGGATGGTCGCAGATATCCATGTTGCCGGACTTATAGGGTATAGGACGCGTGAGATGGCATTAGCGCTGTATTTGAGCAGTTCAGCTAGTAATCCATTTGGCCCAGTAGCCCTGTTGCTTTAAGCTTGCTTAGGGACAGGGTTATTTCGGCAGCAGTAGGCAGATCGGTGGAGATGCTTTTGCTGGAGCATCGATTCCGCGAGTTGTTCGGAGTAACTGGAGTTTCTGGCTCAGTGTCATTGACCTCGAAGAACTCCTTCTAGCGCTAATTGGTCGTCGAGTGCCGCAAGACTGAACCCATCACTAGCCTTGATATGTGGAAAATATGGATGTATAGACTCGGCGCAAGTTATTGCAGTTCCGCACTGACTGATTTTTAGATATTTCTTTGCACTTTTTTATATGATGGACGAAGTTTTTTTCGGTCGCGTACTGCACTAATACCTCATAATCTGTGTCCAGGTGGTGTTAATTATCAGTGGCTCTCTTTTAAAATGGTGCAATTCTATCGTTTTCTCCGTAGCTTGAGAAAAAGCTTTTTGGATTTGATTCCAAATTGGAGTAAATTTGCGGCGCGTAAGAATAGAGGTTAGTGGGAGCACAGCTTCTTCAGGCCGTCCAGGTTGAATATCCGTTAACATTGTTGTTGTCTTCTGATTACTTCTGGACATAAAAATAACCGTCCTACGATCAGATTGTGATCGCTGTACACATTGGCTCATCTATCATCAAATTGGAATCGACTGTTAATAAGCTCATGGTCAACTTGATTTCTAGGGCATCCTTCGGAGCACTACCAGAAGTATTTTTGTATGACGAGGTGAGGAATTTGCTGGCCAATAAGCATTTGGTGGTGGCACAAAGATCGAGTAGCTAGACTCCGTTGTTGTTCCTGGACGCCAAAAACAAAAAAAATATTCTTCCAGGAGCATACGCATTGACTCTTTGATAAATATTAATATGATACACAAGCAGAGAAGCTTGATATAAGCAGCAAAAATATACAATGTCACAGCCAGCTAATGTAGATGCCTAGTTGTACCCGAAATAATTGTCTCCGTAGCGCTGCAGTTTCTGCATAAAAGCTGTTTCTTATTGTACACTAGCCATATTTAAAATTTTTTATAAATCTTGCTCTAAATTTAAAGAATTAACTACTTAAAATTTAATAAATCATTTTATACAATAAAATTCAGCTTTAAAAAATCTGCATAAACTATTTAAAATAATCACCCTTGCCATTAAAGTTCAACTTTCTGTTTAAGTTTCTTGCATTCTCAATTTCACATCCATACACACACAGAGCTACACAATTTGACCACTTCGTCGTGCTTCATATTTTAATTAAAAATGTTTCTGCTCTTTTCATACTTGTTGACTCTGAAGTGTTTTTCTTGTAAAGATTTGCTGCTCTGCTATTTCCATGCTTCATATTCTGCTGTAGTAAAATTCTTATTAAAACCCTGCATTATCACAATTAGTATACGAAGAAGATAAGCATTAAGTACAAAACTAAATAAACTTGGAAAAATATTATCTTTTAACGCTTTAAATATGTTATATTAACATTAGAGAGAGAGACAATAAAATTCCTCGTAATCGCTAAACTATCACAAGAGATTAAAATGAAACTTTTTGTTTTTGGACTGCTAGCCCTGCGGCTTGTGTATTAAGGTCGGCTAAAACTTTATCAACTATTTGCATTGCTGCTACTGATTTGCTCTTTATTTCTCTTTATCATTTGTCTTACTTCCTCAAACTAAATTTAGATAGAAGCACTTGTCAAGCAAGACGAAAAATAGTTTTTGTAAATATTTGCACAGATATTTCAACTTTGGTTTATGATATTCCCACATCTGCGTTGTCTACTTATTTGTTTTAATAATAATTGTTTGTCGAATGAGGTTCGCAGCAGCAGTAGTGTGTGTGTGTGTGGCAAAGTAATTAATAGTTTAGTTGATTAAGACATTGTCTTATGGAGTCGTTATGTAGTTGGTTCTACATGTTTAAATAATGAAAAAACAAAAGAAACAGAAGTAATTCTAAGAATTATTTATGTTTTTTATTTGATATTTGCTATTAATTAAGCTAATAACACAAATTTGTTGTATGTCAATATATACTAAAAGAAATATTCGGTTCTTATTGGACCACTCTAGAATTTAGTCTCCATGCAAATTTATGGTTCAAGCAAATACTTTCATTTTAAGCAAGCCGATGTTGGTAGGTGTTATACAGCACATATTATCGCAACTACACCTACTACTACTATACAACTATGTCATAAACAGCAGCTGCTTCGTCTACTGACACAGATCTCATAGGCAGTGGAATTTTGATTTCCGTCCATCGTGCTCTATACAAAAGAAAGGGCCTTGCCTTATTCCCTCACAGCTTATAAGTCCTTTCTAAGCAATTGTCGACGGTCCGACAATCAACTATGCGTGTCTTAGTCTTCCAGTTGATCATTTGCGTTGAAAAGTATTAGAGATTCATGAATTAGTTAGTTAGTTAGTTATGTGGCCGTCAACCGTTTGCCGGTCATGGCCTCGTCCAGGAAAGGGTGCTAGCCTCCATAATCTTGTGCGCGCTGGCGCCAGTCGTTCTGAATGCCAAGTACAGAGAGATCTCTCCATACCTGGTCATTCCATCGAGTGCCCGGTCGTCCTCTATGTCGGCGTCCACCAATCAAGTTTAACCCCCCATGTAAACCATGCGTGCTGGAGCTCTTTCATCCATTCGAATGAGGTGCCCAGCCCAGTGCAGTCGCTGGAATCTTATGCGTTGGACTATGTCAACCTCATCGAATAGCTCGTACAGCTCGTCGCCGACTCTAATAGGACCAAAGGTCCTGCGAAGAATCTTCCTCTCGAAGACTTTCAACGCTGTCTTGTCCGACTCAATCACGCCATAAAGTAGGACTGGGAGTATCACCGTCTTATATATTTATTTTCGTCCGTCGAGAGAGGGCTTTACTTCTCATTTGCTTTGCTCAGCCCAAAAAAAGCATCGGTTTGCAAGCGTGATTCTTCGCCTGATCTCCAGGCTGACGTTGTTGTTGCTGGTTATCTCTGTTCCGAGATACACGAAGTTTTCTACAACACTGAAGTTGAAATTCTCCATCGTCACTGACCGTTCAAGACGCATTGACGGAGTGCGAGAAGACACCAAGTACTTCGTCTGGATTCATGAATTATATGGCAAAACTAGTTGGCTGAAGTAATAAGAGTAGTGGAAAAGTCGGGTCTGTAAGACTCTGAATTTCAATACAATCGAGCATTACCATGCCGCTATTTTTAACGGAAGAGGTATGGATAAGCCTCGCACCGATCATTGAAGAAATTACGTACTATGAGCATACTTTCATCTATCGAAATTTTTGATGGATCATCAATCCGTCACAGTTTTGACATTCGAATTGCAAGTGTTACTCGTATTTGTCTGAGTGTACGAGGGTTGACCAGAATGTTCATAGTATCCTAGTGTTCGTAGTGCATAGTTTCATCGCCTTTGCCTTTGGAGAGGACCATCGGGATGCAACATGATAGCTTAAGATGCCTCCCAAATCCAATAGTTTCTTCGGAAGCTTGACGTGGAGTTGCATTCATAACCGTGAAACCCATAGACCAATAGAAGTTGTAAATAGGGCTTGACACCACTCACCATGGTGCAAAATTCGACATCCAAAATAACTTGACTTCGGTTTGGTACCTGTAGAAGCTATGAGGGCAACACCTGCGCTGCGCACCGTGGTCTTAAGCGAACAACAACATATTTTGGAAATTTGCGTTACCAGCTAAGGTTTTTAAAAAAAATTTATTACACAAACGCAGAGAAGGGGACTGGATTAGTGCCTTCATAAAATTACAGATATCTGAAAAACAAATAGGAGAGTCTATATCCAAATTAAAAGTTTCTACCTTTTATAGTCTCCAAGTTTTTATTCTTCATATGAATAGCTAGACAGACGGAGGCACATACATTGGCTCGACTATTGATGTTGATCCAGAATATATACGAGTGTACTCGCTCTCTACTGCCTGTCACATGTATTTGGACAAATTTAATATATCCCTTTGTCCTATGGATATGGTATTCTAAAATCTTTCTTTCTACTAAATTATAAAGTTTGGCAAAAATTTTGTAAATTTCGACTAAATTTACAAACCCTTTGCGCAGATATTTTGATCAACACTCCTCAAAGCAGAAAGTTTTATATGTGAGGAAGTAACTGCTGGAGATATCTTTTGTATATTTTTTAATTTAATTGACACAGATGCTGATGCTGAATCATCTTTCACCCATAATAGTGGAATGTTTGAATGGATTTTAATCCTTCTTTATATGCGACTATAAATATTCTTGATTTACATTAAAACTGGAGTCGATAACGTATATCTGGCTGTCCGTATGAACAACGAAAATTTACAGACTATACAAAATAGAGCCTTGAGGGTTGAATATTTATACTCTCCTATACCTTTATCAGATAACTCTAATCCCATGAACATGTCAATCTTCCCTTTTATGGTTTTGTAAGAAAACTTTTGGTAGAAACGCAACATTTGGCGAAGCTTATATTATCTTGGGTCTTCTTATAATAAGTTCTATAACGCTGTTTCACCCATTGAAACACCGTAGCTTATCTTCATTATTGAGCAAAGTAACGAACTTATGGAGTTGGATTCACAGTAAAATGACATAAATTGAGTCTAAGGGTGGGAGATTGAAGATGGATTTGCCGCAACATGAAGTGTTCTTTCCTTGCTAATAAATTTGATACCTTGCCAAATTTTTTTCTCGCTATTGGACGTCGATGAATTTTCTACAAATTTGGAGTATTTGTTATATATTTTTTATGCTCGCATCCTCAAGCTCATAGCCTACAAGTCATCGATGCTTCACATGCCTAAGACTGCTAAGACGAAGATAGAATGCGGTATTTGAATATTCAGTATGCGACGATAATACTTTTGCTTGCGGAATTGAAACACCACCCCAAGTTTAAGGGTATTTTAGGCTTGTGCAAATGTTTGTAACAGACATGAGGTGAGGCAGACCTATTGATCAGCATTATAAATTGAATCGATATAAACATGTCCTTTTGTCTGGTCTTCGTATGAACTATGAAAATTTGAAGTTTTTAAGAGATCGTGCCTTCAAATAATTTTAGCTTGAAACGACCATTTTGTTATATGTATCTTATACTAATTCCAATAAATTATGTCATACAGAACCATATAGAAGTATATCTCCCTACATAATTTAAGCTTCAATGACTGTACAGGGCATCTGAGAGTCCAACACACTCGACGACACCATTCGTTCTTCGATTTTCAACAATATTATTGCAAATTCTCGATTACGTAATTTTCTTTTCTGTTCAATTAACGTAACTCTAATGAATTTGCTTTTGCAAGTGCCTAAGTGTTTGTATCTGTATCTATGTATATAAAATAAGTTTTTCTTCTAATTGTTGGCTTTACTTTGGTCATGCAAAGAAGACTGATAGAGAAACACTTGGTGGAATTTGAAAGACACTTGAAATGTTCCACTTTTGTGGTAGTTGCTTTTAACTTTTGCTATTACAAAAGCTAACCGGGTAAGCAACTTAAATAATCAAGCTAAAGAAACTGAAGAAGTCGAATATACTTGTATATACATATATATATATATATATATATATATATAGAATGTATCTCTCTACATTGTATTTTGTGCTTGATTCAATTTACGCACTTGGTGCTGCTGTCTGTGGCACCTGCTACAGCGTTATGTGGCATGTCTTCTTCAGACATTACGTATACGTAGTATTATTTGTAGCTATGTAACTTTAAATGTATCTGTGAGTCCATGGCTGCTGTTGATGCTTGTCTGTCTATCTTTGAGCTACTGAAGTGTTGCACTTCAGTTGCCACAATTCTTATAGTTTGCTGCTTTTTCTATGACATTGATGTTGTCTTGTGCTTGGCTCTTTCTTCGTTAGTTTGCTGTGGTTTTATTTCTTTTCTTCTTTAGTTATTCTGTAACACTTGTACAAAAACAAGTAGTTTACGTCATGAAGACATGTAGTTGGTACAGAACTCTTTCCAGTTCAGCATCCAAAAGTAAAGCCAACAATATTATTTACATGTTTTTTGCTGTCATTTATACTTTAAGCATTTGTTCGGTCTTTAAAAAATTTCAGCACAGAACAGCAAAGTATCTGAGCGCTATTTCTACTTCAACTTTTGCTTTTGTTGTACTTTGTATTGAAGTCATTTGCACTTTTGATTTCATTTTGTTTTTGTTTTTCATTTAGGTTGGCATGTCTTAAACGAAAATTTGTTTTTTTTTTTTGTTTTTGCTTTGTGGTTTTATGTATTTAAATATGTCTGTCCGTCTGTTCATTTGTCTTCATCTTTTTTGGACATTTGTGCTATTGTTTTTTTTATTTGTTTTGTTTGTTCTGCTTGTCTTCACTTTTATTGTTCTTTCTTGTTGTCTTTTTTTTCTCTTATTATGTATACAACTTATAAGTTTATTGTATTTTTGCGGGCAAATAAATTAAGTTGCATTCAGTTTGGTATTTCGTTTCATTTTTACGCTTATTTAAAACAATTTTTTGTTCTTGTTTTGCAGTTGTATAACGCATCACCTTTGTTTGAGTCTTTTTTCTTCTCTTTTTTTTTAATGTTGTATTCTATTTCGACAGTAATTTATATATTAGTTGTAGGTACGAGTATTTCTTTATTTCAATTTTGACGTTTTGGCTTGGCTTTTGCTTTCGTCTTGAAGTTGACCTTGACTGAAGATCATCATTAATTCGGTTAAGCAGTCGAAAAGAAGGTGCGCGGTTTTTCAGTTGTTTATGGAACATAAAATATTATATTAGAGTGGAGTATGTTTGTTTTTTTTTCAGGTATAATGAGCAGTTGACATAAACTGCAGATGTTTATAGCATAAACTTTTGTTCAAGATAAGTTTTTACATATTTTAAATAAAATAAATATTTAAATGATAACGTATTTTGTGGCATTTATTAGCATTATTCTGCTATCCAATATTTTCCAAGTTATAGAGTCTATAACCACCGACTAGCTGTACCCGGCACGTTTAGCTGTTATAATGAAAATTGTGTCTATGCATTTGCTATGTTCCTTATGGACAACCAAACCGACTCTTCCATTGGATTGTACTTCTCTATTTTGTACGTCAAATATTTACTAAAATTTAACGACTTGTCTCTTATATAGGATTCATAGCACCGCCAAGTTTTCGAATTTTTGCTATTTCAAAGAGTATCCTTTATATATATGGTTATTATTTTCTATGACAAATAGTAACTAAAACGTAAAACATTTTTTTCTTTCATATAAAAGGTAAGTTTTCCACTGGTTCTTATTTCTCCCAGTGCCCTTTGTATACGAAACAAATGTGCAATTAATTGATGAAATACTGTTTGTACTTTATATGTCTGTATTTTGGGATTGTGGTGCATAGACCCCATACATTTTAACGAAACTGGACAGGAATCCTTTCCTGACCAAACTGAAGTTCGTCTGTGAATTTCAGTTTAATCGGTTGGAAGGTTGGCCTCATTAGCTAAAATTGGGTACAGCCAGAGCTAGATACATAGTTTTGTCTTGTTATTTATTATCTTACATCCTAAGATAATTAGGGCTTTGGTGTTGTCTTGAATAAATGTGGATCATCTATAATTTAAGGTTACCAAAATGGTGACGTTTGAGTCGTCTTATAGTACTTGTTTGAGCCAAAGGTCTGTCCAGTTGATTATTATTATTATTATTAGTGGGTAGTACGCACTGCGACCTTTACAGGTCTATTGTGCCCTAACAGTTGTTGGCTTACAGCAACTCATCCAGCCCTACTGTCCTGAAAAAGGCCAATAGGTTTCTAGGATTGAGTGAATGCAACGCCCCTCCGGTCACTTGGTAATTGCCAAGATACATGTGTCTGGTTTGGGTCAGAGCTGGACAGTCTCCCAAAATATGTTCCGGAGTTTCGTCGTCCTCCAGACAGAATCTACAAGTGCTATCACTTTCGACTCCGATTTTGCATAGGGGTCTCCTAAGTTTACAGTGTCCAGTCAGGAAGCCTGAAACCATTCTTAAGTCATTTCTTTTAAGACCTTTGCAAATTTCCGATCTTCTGTTGTTGTAAGGTTCTAACAGCTTTTTGCTGTGTTTTAATCCTTCACACTTATCCCAGAAAAAGTCTCTTGCTTTCTTTTCTTTTCGTCCAGGTGATTAAGCAATTGGATATTTTATCTGCTAGAGGAGAAGTAAATTCGATAGTTCTTTGTTTTTGAAGTTTACTGAAAAACTAAATTGTTTAGTGTGATTTGGGGAAGAGCAAACATTACCTCCAGCTATAAGAAAATATCCTTAGGCCGACAGCAGCATCTTGCTCATCCTTAGATCCATTCCATATGTCATCTGCATATGATGCAATCATCGTACTTGATGCAGAAGTATGATTATATTCATCAAGTAATGGTACGCGAATACTGCCCTGAGGAACTGTTGCGCAAACAGGGAATATTAAAAGAACATTTGCGTGAACTTTAACAAAGCTCTTCTAGGTAGGGTAATTTGTTTTCAGTCTTAAATAGAAGATCTGAATGCAACTTCTTGTCAATGGCTTGTTGTATGTCGAAAGGGACCTATAGCACGGATCTCTTTAGTTTGAAATTCATTAATGCAGCGAATTTTTAAATCCTTAGGCAACTGTTAGTCATTATGTTTTATTTGTAGGTTGGTGGGTGCTTCTAAATACCTTTCGTAGGCGACTTCAATATGTACATAGCACGATCATGCTTTCTTCTTCTGGTAATGCAGCGACGAGATTCTGCTGCTCTGTAACTTTATTTAATGAACAAATCAAGCGCAAAGGCAAAGTATTCTGTTGAGTTGTACTTCATATCCGGATGAATTTCATTGCCAAATTGCTTTTTGAATACATTAAGGTCTGTACTATGGTCAATTAGTCTCTTCGAGGATTAGTCTCCGTGAGGATTAAAGGCAACTGGTTCGCGCCCTAACCTGGTTGGTTATTAGCATTGAACGAATATCTTGTTAAGGCCCAGGTAGCTGTAACGTTGGAGCTAGAGAGTAGAATAATATTAGCGAGCTCTTTAGCTCCATACCCCAGAATACCCCATAGCTTCTACTTGGCTTTGTGGTCGTCACAAATGAGGTATTTGTTATTCAGCTTGTTGAACAAGAAGGAGATAATATCGTTCGAAGTCCATTTGAATCTAATTTAGAAAACCTTTGTTGTATGTTGTTGTATGTTGATATTTGCAGATATGAATTGATTGTGAAACAAAGCGCTAAAAAACACTACTGAAAAGGAATGAGATATACCCATACATATCTAAGTAGGACGATATCTAATCTGTACATGCACGAAACACTCTAGCTCATGTAATTTGTTAGACGGGCCAATCGTGTTCTAGGATAGCATTTTTAGTTTGATCATTTGTTATTTACAATCGCTGTAAGCAAAATTAAAAAAAATCCTTTGTGTTGCCTGATTTTCTTTGTGTGCTTCTCTCTGAAATTTCTTAAAATCATGATAAGCTTGATGAAGCTGCTGAAGGGAGAAAAAACAGTGTGTTTCTATGGGACTCATAAATATTTGGCTTGGCATGTTGATTTAGCTATTTCGTCAAAATAAGCTTCCTGGAAATTTACAGCCGGATATATTGCAAATCAATCAATCAAGTCGAGTTTGCTCAACTTCCTGTAGATCGACTACCCTGTAGCCAATTGAATCTTGTGGTGTAAAATGCCTCGCTCCCAGAATATTTTGAAATAACATATATCAAGAAACCTCTAGATTCCATTTAAGGCTTTTTGTTACTTATATCTGTTCGACTGATCAGTGTTTCAAACTAGCATTATTGGCTTTATCTGAATAAAGTGTTTATAAACTTGAATGTTTTATCCAAGAGCACTGTGTATAGCACCTATTACTCATTGTTGTTGAACGCAACCTCATATTTTGAGTGTGATCGGGACTAAAGGATGGCAATGTTCTCACATTGGATTTTGTTAGAAACCAATGTCAACAACTCAGTAACTAATTTGAGTTTTAAAATCCATCTCACTTAATTAGCGATCCCTTTAAGCTGAATGGTTCAAAATGAACATGATTATAATTGAGCAACGTTGGGAAATATGGAAGACTTAATTGATAGTGGATTGGCTCGAAAAATCACTTTTACAGCTTTCAGTGCATTTTCATATCAGCTGCATACATTACAACATTTCAGATTTAAAAAACTTACAAAGATTCGTAGGCTTTTGGCGAGGTCTTTAAGCCGCAATACGCCTAAAATAGAACTTGAAACCAATGCATTTGTAAGATGAGCTTGCCATGTATTTTATATTATGAATTTCTTTTAATACTCTACTTTGCCTTTATTTTTTCCAAGCTATTGTGTTTAACACAAGCTAATACAGTTGATGCTAAATATAAAACCAAGTCACAGATAGCTTACATAATGAATCATATTTGTTTGGAATCACTATCAACTCAAACCGCAGAACTTCGAGTACTTATCTAACAAGGCGACTGGGTAGAGCGTTGCAGATATTTTTTGTATCATGTAAATCCCCCCATAAAAATGAAGAAGAATATGCAAGAAAAAAAAGAAACTACTTTGCTCGTATGTCACGAACAATTGCTGCTAATTTAACTTTTTCTACTGCTACTGCTTAAAATCTTCAAAGCTGGCACTTTGCTGTTGCAATGCTATATAATTATGTATATATATATATATATATGTGTGTTTGCATGTATATATATATATATATATATATATATATATATATGAGAAGCTACTTGAGCACTACTAATCTGTGCCTTTTGCAAAGTAACAAGCGAGGTCAACTAGCAAGTAGCAGCAGCAACACCACCCACATACTCGTACACAGAGATAGACAGAGAAACAGACGGACGGACAGTTAAAGAAATAGCAGGAGAAACAGACAGTCGGACAGACAATACCAGACACTAAAGTGTGTCTAATGAGACTTAAGCAGCTACTTCGTCGTTGTCGTTTAGTTGGACACATCTTAGTTCTTAGTTCTGCGCTCTGCTGAGTTGAGGTTGGTTAGCAGCTTCTTCGAATACTTCTGCTGCTGCTTCTGCTGCTGCAAGACTCTTGAGCCAAAGAATGAGCTTAATGCGCGATTTATCGCTTCAAGCAGTTTATCGCGCGTTTCGCCTTCTCTTTTATATATATCTTTTTTTATGCTTGTGGGCGTTGGTTGCAGATTTTAAATATACCCTTCACATATGGTGTGAAAATGATATTTAAGTTTGTGGGAAAGTTTGCAATAAGAGAACGAGAGGACGGCGAAGGAGTTCTTATATAGTATATAAACAGCTTATCAGCTTAATGGAATTTGATTTAGGATGTGTTTTTGTCTGCTTGTTTCTTTTGTTAAAATCAAGGGTCCAGACATGGTACTTAGTTTAGATAAACAAGTAATGAGTGAATTTGATTTCTGAAAATTTCGTCACTTACTTGCTGCACCTGCAAAGTTTTTATTGAAAACAATAAAAGACCTGTTGAACTTTTATCTAGGAATTAAGTTTAAGCCATACTTTAGACTTTGAGGTAGATCAGGTGAGCACGAAGTGATCAGAGGCATTGAGAAATATTTTGCTTTGGCAGTCTTCATCGATATCGAGTGAGGCTTCAACAAATTGCAACTCTGCGGCTATAGGGAGAGAAAACCCACAGAAGGAAGACATATCTCCTCTAGTATAGTATCTGGTTCGCTTACGACAATCGAACTGAATCGATGTTGAGTAACTGTTTACGCAGATGACCTGGCTCTACTGATAACGAGAACATGTTTGTCTAAACTAAGGGATCTGTTAGAAAATTCACTTCCCTAAGATGGGTACGACATAACGATATAACGCAGCAGAACGATCTTGGGGTCAATTCACAAAAGACCGAACAGATGTTCTTTACACGAAATTAAAAGAGAGTTGCAGACGGCCGTTCCTAGTGATTAGGGTTGCTCCTGCATCTCTATCTAAAGAAGCTACGTATCTTGGGGTATTTCTGGATTTAAATCTTTTCAGAAGGAGAAAATCTAAAGAAAGAACTAATGGACAATATGCAATAATTCGTACGTAAGTATTACGTAACGAAAATTTTGAAGATTTTTGACCCTCCCTACACCTATATAACGCGACGTAACGTTTTCCTTCCATAGGTTGCACATCTGTTCTGTTCTTGAGGTGGAATTGTAGTGATGGACAAAAGAAATCGTAAGGCATCTGCTTAAGACCTTCTAGAGGAGGTAATAGATCAACGGACAGCCACACATGAAGTGGTGAAAACTTAAATGATCCTTTGTCTAGCTGACTAGTTACCACGAGCTTGCTTGAGGCTTGAAGGAAGACAGATTTCAATGCACTCCTCGAGTGGGAATAGCAGGATTCCTTCGCACAATTAATTACGAAATATTGCGATTCACAGACGTTGGCGCTATACCACACAAGAAAAGGTTCTGCAGGATCCTCCAAGCTCTCTTTGTGATTCCGCCGAAACAACGTAGTTGTCAATTTTCATTTCCCTCCAGACACTGGCTAAGGTGTTGTCCCAGCGTGCTGAACATTGTGCCGCTCAACTCGGTTGTATGCGCTCCGCACAGAATCATTAGTCGCTATAAACAAGATGTATTTATTGAAGTGATGAATGGCAAAGTTCTTGATTTCATCCGACCCACCATCTACAAAAATGATGATCACAGGCTTCACGATGTTCGATTCTATCATCATTAAGAGTTTGAATACAGACACTGATAAAAAGTGATTCGAAATCAAAAGCATGAAAGTTTGCTGTGAAGGAAGCGTGACCCACTCCTTATGGATAAGTGATTCAGCCTGCTGTAACCAATAGAGACAACTTCTACCCATCTCTATTCGGCGGCGTTCATCAGTTCATCATGCCGTGAATGGCAATATTAATTATTGTATCCAGGAGAGTAAGTTGCGAGTCACAGTTACGATGGCTTGTCAACATGAGAGCCTTTATAGGCCAAGAACAGTTCATGATGCAAATCTCCCTCTTTTGAGGACTTTACAGTGTGAACTATCACTGACAACGAAAACTGATATCGAGTACTGACAACGAAAACATAAAGCACAAAAGGGCTGCCAACTTGGAGGATTTTAATTCCATAAATTTTTATTTAAATAAATGAATGAGGTTCGACTTTGCTGCTATGCCGTATACCTGAATACCATATCGCCAGATGGGTACCAAAATAACTTTAAAGATGTGTTAGCTTATTTATGGCATTAAGGAGCCAAGCCATGCTGCTCGCCGTTGCCTTAAGACGCCTAATTAACACAGTTATATGGCGCTGGAAAGTTAGACGCTTGTTCAGAGTGACGCCAAGATACTTGTGAGCATCCTTCTGGGGCTGTGAGCTCTCCAACTAAGAATACCCCCGAAGAGGTCTCTTTTCTAAAAGTGTATGTGTCTAATACACACTTTGAAGGGTTTATAGCAATATCCCATGTACAGGCCCAGTTCTTAAATCATTTTAAATACATCTGGTGGAAATCTGTAAAGGTGGCTACAAGTAAATCGGTATGTGGTTGGCTGAGGTTATGTCATGCGTATACAGGCTGTATAGAGTTGACCCTAACACGCTACCATGAGCTACATCAGCTCTGACTCTCTTTGCTTGAGAGCACAGGCCGTCTTGAACAACTTTGAAGGAGTGCTGGTGAAGGAAGCTTTTGACAATAAGGTAGAGCTGTGGGTTAAAAATTCCTTTAAGCTTATGCACGAGTCCTGCAATGACTGCTGCATATCCAAAAAAGCTCCAACGACATACTTCTTTCTGTGGAATCCATGAAGTGCAAAGTTTACAGCTCTGTGCAGTTGCTCGGGCGTGCCGTGTCTGAGCCTAAGGCCAAACTATAACTTTAGGATTAAATTTTTAACCGCTCTAGTCTCAAGAATCGTTCTCAGAATGCACTTCTCCAATATTTTGCCAAATACCGGCAGAAGGCTTATCGGACGATACGAGTCCAGTTCATCCACTTGATGATGTTGGCCTTCTTTCAGGCGCCTGAGAAGTGCCCAAATCGAAGTGCAGAGTTGAAAATCAGCACGAGGAATAGCAAATTCTTTTTTTTATTATATCAACCAATTCTCTCTTTGGTTTCACAACAAGGCAATTGATTTAGGCCTCTATTAGTAGTGAATAGACCTTTTATTTTTTTGTTTTAATGGTTTTAAAATTACTTTCTTTCCCTGGCTCATATTAATTGAGAGACATAGAGAGAGAAAGAGGAGAAGAACATTTTTTGTTCCACTAACATATTTGTTGATTGCTCCTATGTCTGATGTCCTCTCAATTTGTTTTCTCTTCACCATATTCATATAAATAGCTTCGCTATAATATTTTTTTATGTGTTTCGTTCGTGACAAAGCGAGACAATTGCTTGGAATGTGTTGTGCCATATGCAAGTCGTAGATATAGAATCGACCTTAGCACACCGTAACGGAATCGAAAATATTTCATATTTTATTAATTTTAAGTCCTGCCAAGTCTAGGCGCCCCATAAGCAAGCTTAGTCTTCTTAACACAGATCTAAGCTAGGTAGGTCTTCTAATATAGACAAATTATTTTTAGATATATTTTCACAGAATTATGAGATTATATTAGTTCATTATTAAAGACAAAAAATAAAATATAGAGTATATTAAACTATTTGGAGAAAGTAATACCTAAACCCAATTGATTGCCTTATTATATTCATTTGTAAATACAATTCCACGACAGACTGTACAAAGAGTATTAAAGTTTCGGTTGCACTTAAGCTAACGTTTTTTCTTTTATTTAAAATTTTTTAGTTTAGTTTTGCTTTGAACTTGTGTCTGAGAACGGATTTTGCTCATTAGACACTGTTGAATCGAAAGATTTTATTCCAAGCATTTATTTTAAGAAAATAAAAATAAAAAAAAACATATCACATGCGGAAATTACCTTGTTTTTTTCCCTCAGTGCGCGTTTATATTATAGACAAATTCGCACAAAGATGTTCTTGAAAAATAATAATCAACACTCTAGAAGCAGCAGCAGCAGCAGCAGCAGCAGCAGTAATAATAACAACAACAACAGCAATCGCGGCAGCAATAAAGAAAAACTATATGCACATCTAGACATACATTTAAGTATAAAGAGTACTCACTATATAGTAAAATATTATATATAATGCAATTGTAAAGATCAAAATCAACTTGGGTAGCAGCGCGATAAGAATCTCAAGTGCAAACCAACTATTCGCAGCCTCGCTTGGTCGCGCTCGAAGCCACTTCGAACCGAACCGAACCGAAACGTAGCCAGCCTCTCCTCTACTTGTTGCTATAATCCATAGAAATCTACCGTGGAAATTTTTTTTTCTTAATTTTTGTTTTTTAGCAAAAGTAATTAAAATGCACGAGACAACTGCGACAGCGACCCTGTAGATTCTTGCTGTGCTAAGCCCAACTTTTCGCGCTTTACCCACCCAACTAGCACTCAAGCGACTTGTATATGTATATGCATTCATATCTATAATAGTTTCGGGGGCAGTGACGTGAGGATCAGCTACTAATATAGTAGCTCGTCACATCACTTGCAACGTCGTCAACTGTGCAAATCGTGGCGATAATTTCTTAAGTAATTGAACTGTTCTCTTCAAAAATAAAAGTTTTTTTTAGTGGTTAGTTGCTTTGGTTGTTTTCGCTATAAAATTCCATTTAACTTGCATATACATATCTCTCTGAGGCTTGTGGTTCTCAAAACCGCCCAAAACACCCAATTCATGTTATTCTCAAATTGCAAGTCTTTAGCAAGAAAAGCACAAAATTTTATTTTATTTTGTTGAAAGTGTTTTTCCTTGTTGTTCTTCTTGTTGTTGTTGTTGGAGAAAAAGTTATATTTAACTTTTGAAATGTTGACAAGTTAATTACTTTTCAGTTTAAGCCATGAATTATTAAGCATTCTATTGCGCTTTTTAAAGATTACAAGCGAAGTTGAAATGCTTTATGGGCGGGCGGGCGACAACATTGTGTTTTTCAAATGATAAATGATGTACTGTCATTAGGAGGAAGTTTATTTTAGTACATTTTATGATTTTATCACTTATATTGGAATTTGTACATGAGAAATATTATATGTATATAATATATATAGATATGTCATATTTAATATTTGTAACAGATCTAAAGAACATTACAAGGTTACAAGGTTACATAGACAGCTATTATCGATAGCTTAGAGAAGAAGTAATGGTTGCTGTAAAAATTTTGTTTGCATGCGCTGTGATTGGCATATAAAGTGTGAATATTGAACGTCATTGATAGACTGCTAAAATAACTAAAAGGGAACAAAAATTAGCTTCGAATAGAAACAACGCAGCAAGAAGGCAGCCAGACGCATAGACGGACATGTCCACATCAAATTATCTTTTAATAGATACTGATGTAGAATATATACGCTTTATAAGGTCTATTACGAATTCTTCTGCTTGTTACATACAGTTGCACAAACTTAATATACCCTATTAGCAAGGTTTCGCCACTCTGCACTTTTATAGCAGGTGCCTCGCAAGTTCGTTTGCATGGTTTTCAAGACGATCTAAATAATCTTTTGATTGACGAATTAAAACATCGCCAATTATATCAACATACAAGTTCCTTTCTAGGAGCAATATCTTGGCCTGTAGCATCCGAACTTTAGCTAGGTTTGATATGACTGCAATACCATAAACTTGCAGGCGGTACAGCTTGAGCAATAATAATCTTTTTCTATGGCGACTTTATTCCTCAGCGAAAGTTTGTTTCTGCTATTGAGCAACCCATGCAACTTCCTCAACCTAACAGTAGTTGCTTTGGTTACACTTGTAATGCGGTTACTAAAAGACAGGCGCCTGTTCAGAAATACACCCATATCCATACATATATCTCGAGTGTTGGCACATAAGCTGGTTATTAATGAAGACTCCCGGACAAGAGCCTGTAAGGCATAAGTCACATTGGTAGACTGTGGGCATGCCGTACTTGAACAGTGTGTATAATAGCGGTCTCAGAACTCTGCCCTGTGGAAATCCTGCAAGTATGACCTTTCAATACTACAGAAAAAGCCCTGTTATGCAAATAACTGTGTATTTACAACCACATCTGAGGCTGCAACAGACGTACTCCTTGGCCTCGAATCCTGCAATAATGAAATTTACAACCCTATTAAGTTGTTGCGGAGTTCCATGGGACTAGCGAAATCTAAATTGATAGGGGGAGGTCCTTCTCTTGACTTCGTTTTAGTACACAGCACTCAAATAGTTCGGAAACCATAGGCAGCAGACTTTTAGGCCTTAACGAATCCAAGTTAGAGTGGCTTTTCCCCTTATGCCTTATGTATCATACAGATCTTTACCTTCTTCCATTGCTTAGGAACAGCCTTAAAGACAAGCACCAAAAATGCCAGCCGAGACTTCTTCCACTGTTATGGGAACGACTGGAAGGCAAAGTTGGCCGGATATATCAAGCACCGACTGAACCTCACGAGCTCTGGTCATTAACTTAAAACCAAACGGATGGAAGCGATTTTCTAGGTCGTCAGCAAATGTTTCTACTTGTTCGCTTGGATATCTTGCTCAGGTTCCGTCAGCCATCCTGTTAGAGAATTTAGGAGCCACTTGCTGTTTGTATTTCCTCATCAGCTTCCAGAGAGATCGTTTTGTTGAGTCATCCGGACAGACATTCTCCAAGAACCTTTCAATTTCACTTTTTTTCTGTAGTGCCAAAAGTTTTTTCACCCTATTTGCAACTCTGCGGTAGATTCTTTTCACATTGGAATCCCGTGTGCGACAGTATTGGCTTTTAAACCTTCTCTTGATCTGCAAAAGTGCTTCTAGCTCAAGTCTGGCCTTAACTTTAAGCATCGTGATATATTATTATGAGAAGCAAAAAGGGAAGCGGGGGAATGTTTATTAAAAAAGATCGCATGCGCATCATCAATGTCATCTGGAATGAGTATTTAAAAATTCAGGTGTAATGTGTTTTTCCAGATCTCGACGAAAAGCGTTCAGATTAGTTCCAGGTGGTAGCAAACGATCTTTCGCTATTTTCATCTTTGAAGCAGTGTTGAAGACAGCTACAAGAGGGGAAGGTGGTCGGATGAGAGCTGGTACCCAGTACTTATGCACACGTCAAAAGGATGAAGTCTATTATAAATGAAAAAGTCAATTATCCTAGACGTATGGCTTTTAACAAAAGGGAATTGAGTTGCATGACCTGTCACTAATATCTGAGCCGATGAGTTCTGCACAGTTACCCCTTGAGTACTTTTTAAAATTACCCCAGTATCTGTTCTTTGCACTAAAATCTCCTCCTATAAGGTATATATTTCTGAGACCATCGAATAATTGCTCAAATTCTGAAGTTGCCCATGTAAGATTCGGAGGCAAATACTGCGATGAAACTTTTAACTCACCTTTACTGTTGGCAACTTAAATGATAACCATTTGGAGTTTAGAAGTACTAACAGGCGATTGTTGAAAGTACAAAATCCCCTGTTTAATAGGCTCTGCCGCACCACCTCTTAATCTGTTACTGTGTGATGTGCATTGTGGAGATTGTATCGCGTCTGAAGCCATGTTTCCGTGATGAGCATCACATCCAAATTCCTTAAGCTCCTTCTTTGATGTTTTAATGGGGCATGAAAGATTCCTACAGGCACCCTGGAAGTCATACTGCTATCTAGAAAGAACATTAAGTATTTTCTCTCGTGAGTTTTGTCCATTGCTGCACTGTCGAGATATATTGCCGGGGTTACTCCTTTTTAAGGTGTAGCAAATTTCAGCACTTTTATCGTTGTTTAATTTGATCAGATTTTGAAGATGTACAAGTATTCTTGAGGTTTGAGGTAGTTGTAGTTTGAGGTAAAGAAGAAAACTTACATCATATTGAAATTATGCCAGTAATAAGTTGGACTTTTATTGTTTTATGTTTATCACCTCTTTTTAAGTGAAAACTTCTTTAGCACCGTTGTTATATGAAAGTGGATGAAACGAAAATGCGACACTAAAAAAGACAGTCATTTACAAATGGACTATGTGAGATAAGACCTTCAAGTTTACACATTTAGATGCTTCTATTCCTTCTTTAGATAATTTGTATGCAATGTACATATCGACCTCCCCCTCTAAAGGCGGTTGACACTAATAATACAAACCCCTCACCATTGAGTTTTTTTTATGAAATTTTGAAAGAAGAGTTTTTTGCTTTCTGAATTTTTATTAAAAAAAAAAAAAAAAATATTTTTGTTGTGGCTTATTCAATTAGATTGTTTGGGATATTTAACGTCAATCTAAATCTAATATTTTAACGTGGTGCTCTGAAAGTAGTTTCCATACAAAAACTTGAGTCGGAGTAGACATGTCTGTCTGTCTGACCTCTGACCTCTGAACATTAAGAATTTGTAGGCTATAAGTAATATAACCTGCAAGTATAGACAATTTATTTATCCTGTTCCTTCTTCAGCTAGCGGCGTGGAAACCCTTCTCTAAGAGGTCTAAGAAGAAGTAACTTAGCTTAAAAGCCACATTTAGTGTATCTTATTTCTAATTTTTATAAAATATTCGATGACGATCCATATCGGAACATATAAGTAAGTGTTCTTCATTCAAATCTCTTCTGTTTTTGTTTAGCTTGAAATAAAGCGCGTTTTAATAAAGCAATGCTATGAAAAGAGGTTTAAATTCGAATATTAATATTTCAAAGCGTGTTTCAAACCAAACTTTAGAGCTAAATTAATATAAATTAATTAATTTTCAAACTACCCATAATAGCAACACCATAAGAAAACTAAAAACGAATACTTCTTCTTCAGCTACAGGCTTGTCTTGCTGCTGTCAAATGAACGCAAAACTTGTCTTTCTCAAAGTATTTATCTAATTTATATCTATTTATTATGGCACACAAGACCAACCAACCAACCAACCACAAATGTCACACCAGCATATATTGATGTGCGAGTGCAAAATTCGAGCAGATCTCATGGTCTACTACTCAATCGTACAAGTATCTATTATAGTTCTTTGCACAAACAGCATACACAGAAGCATCAAACACCTCCGTCAACTAGTGCTGCTGTCATTAGTTGTGTATCTTTGACTTGCTTTTGCCGCCACTATATATGGTTCTATGAATTCTATTAAACTACTACACTGAATTGGACTATTGCGTGTCCAAGTAATTTCGTGCAATTGAAACGAATCAAGACAAGAAGAACAGAACAGCAGCATTTGTCCATAAAATACTAAATACAGAATAAAAAAAAAAAATGAATTCTTTGCGGTTCATTTACGCGACAAACTATTGAAGAACTGTTGAGACGACACAGCATATCTCATACATCAGCATTATTAATTCGACAAACGAGCGTAGCAGATTCAACTACTACTTACTAGGTACAATAGTGTATATAGTATATGAACTATACTATATGTCTCTTAAGTACTTTGACTATTTGGCGTTATCAGTACAGAAATTCTTTCAATTGGTTTTTCTAGTTTTGCTTTAGTTTGACGCTTTGACGCGTACTGCCTTGACTTGGTTTTAGATTTTTTTCGATGACAGCCAACGACGACGCCTTCATACAATATACTATATCTGCTATATATGCGAGTCTATATATTTTTTGTTTTTTTGCACTCAAGCTAACCCAACGCAGCTTGCTTATCTTCGAGGGCAGCAACGCAGACCGAGAGTGCATTCAATATTCTTCGGTTCAGCATTCATAGAATTCAAAGTCTGTCGTCGTCGTCGTCGTCGCCGTCGCCGTTTGTGCAATTTTCTAATAATTTTTGCTGTGCTCGTCTGCTCTGCTCTGCTCATAGTATTTGCACTAGTGGCACTTTAGCAATCACCATTAAAAATAACATATATGTATGTATATATGTGTATACTCGGAAAATCGTAAAGAATATGCTGCAAATTACTTCGCTCCACTATGCAATATACTCGAAATGCAGAGTGGCTTTGCTGCAGTTGCTGCCTTCGTCGTCGTCGTCGTCATCGTCGTCGTCAGAGTTCTTTAGTGCGCTTGATAAATCTGACCTAATTTTGAAATTTTGCACACTTAAATGAATTCGTATAATTAGATATGGAGTACATATTTGGTTTAATGAGTTTTAGGGCTTCTCATATGGAAATTTAATATTACAACGTTATGGAGTAAATGGAGTCCATCATACACAACTTACTTTGAGGGAGTTTTAAATTAATTGGCGCTGCCAACTCATGCAAAGTTTGTGTGGAGTTTATTAAAAATAAATGTAATTGAATAGTTTATTAAAATATTAATTTATTGCAATGACTTTTAATGTTGTATTATGAAAAATACTTGAATATGAAATAAGATGATTAAGTTGGAATCGTGAGAATACGACTTCCCTACAAAGATCTTATACAGACACTCAAACATTGCATACAATTATTATTAAAGTCTTTTGCGCGCTAGCTTTAGTTGTTAGGAATGCCAAGTATGCGGAGGTCTTCCCATAACTAATCATTCCAACGCGTGTCCTCTAATCAATTTTGTGCCTCCCATGTAAGCCAGCCATACTGGAGCTCTTTCATACATTCGAATGAGGTGGAACAGCCCAGTGCAGCCGCTGTAATTCTATGCGCTGGACTATGTCAACGTCATATCAATGCGGAGAATCTTCCTCTCAAAGACTTCCAACGCCGTTTTGTCTAACTTAATCACGGTTTATGCTTCTGCGACATACGTTAACACTCCAATAATTTACTATTTTGCTTACTCAGCCTAAAATAGCATCTATTTGTAAGTGTGATTCTTCGCGTGATCTCCAGGCAGACGTTTTGTTTTCTGTACATTTTGGATCCAAGATAGACGAAGTTTTCTACAACGTTAAAGTTCAAAATCCTCCATCGTCACAGAACGTCTAAGACATGAGGACGGCGTGCGAGAAGACAAAAAGCCCAAGTAGTTTTACTAAGATGCCAGCTATACCCCAAACAGTCCATAATAGAACGTGACGGTTAGGGCCAAGTTTTTAGACCGATTTCAACCTTAAAATACCCATTGTCCCAGCACAAGCATCTAATATGACTTCGTACCCAAGGTACTAGCAGTGAGTTCCATATAAGTCGAGGATTTCTTGCTCCAGGCAGTAAGGTCAACAACAAAAATGGGATAACACGAAGAAAAACCCGAGTGTGATACAAGAGATACCCTTAGTCTGCCGCCATATGACGCCCCCTAAAGACTACCCACGCAAAACAACTTAAAGCCCTAACCTCAACTGCCGTGGAAGGTACTTTACCTTCATAATACACAGCATCACGACGTACAACACTCCACGCTGTGAGTTCCCTGACATACTCGTACAGTGAGCATGCATAAAGGACATGTTTCCATGTCTGCTCGTGAAACCCAGAACGGCAAGCAGAAGTGGTTTGTAGGCTTCTTTTAAGCAAGAATGGCTTCAGAGAGTCATTAAAAAGCCAAGACAGAGTTTGAATTTAACGTCAGGCCTATTCAAAACAAACGTGACGTTACGGATGTACAAATAACCCGCATCTTATCTCTACTTTTCCTACCTATCTTGTCCACTTGAGAGTACACACTTCCCTTCAGAGAAACCTAAACTACACGTCTGTATTGGACATCAATTTACCTGTAGCAAGGGAAGCTGCCGCTTAAACCTGAATCCGACTGCACGCTGTACAACTTCAACGTTAGGAGGAGGAACCCCCATTAGGACTTGCATACAGCCAAGCAGCATAACACGCTGACAGGCCAAGATTTTTGCTCGACCAGCAGCAGACATAACTGTTTTGTACCATATAGACGATATATATGTTGTGCATGCAACAAACCAAACCAGCACATATGGCATGCACAGCACACCTACACAGGTCAAAATCTGTTCTTAAAATACGTCGCACTTGGTTCACTATATCAAGCAATCCTCTCTTTCAACCAAATGCCAAGATGTATAACTTCCGTTACATATCTTAGACTGACATTGTCTAATGTGACACAGTAGGCCGAATAAATGACAATTTGCCCTTAAGAAGCATGGTCACAGTCTTCTCCATTGCCACACTGACACACACGGCGGTCCACAGTGACAGACTTACTCACCTCTACAGAACAATCATGTCTATTACTGGAGTAGCTATTCTCCAGGCAGTTTGTTTTGTTTCCAACTCTCCATTATTGCAGGTTGTGTCGTGAAGGCCAAAAATTCGTTCCTTTTCAATTTTGACGTTGATATCGCCAAGCTCGATATTGACATCGTGACAGCGCTCGTAAAAACGATCCAAGCGCTCGTAGAATTCATCGTTAGCATCGTTGTCCTTCTCTTCCGTCGAGTCAAGCGCACAAATCAGGCTTATATTAAAATATATAGCCTTGTTGCGTATCGCGCCGAGGCGCTACGTAGTTTCCTATTGATCACGAAACCGCATCCAAACTCGTGCTTTCTCTCATGGCAGCTATTTGTAGAGCATCCCTGTCCTATCCTTCGGATTCCTTGGATAGTAGTGATGTCAGCCTTGTACCACCATCCCTATTTAGGGTGCAAAGATTCCAGATGCATAACTTAAATCGTGGTCTTTTTATCTTTAGTGAGTGTCGTCATCATTGGGTTATATCCGAGGATTCATTTTTGCTTTCATTATGCATTCATACGCACTAACCCCTTATTAAGAGTAGAACGTTTTGAAACGACTCTACAATATAAATGGTAAATTCTATTCACATTCCAAACATACATTTCTGTTGGTTTTAACTTTGCATTAAAATGAGTCAATCAATCAGTCACCTGAAGCATGCCTTGTATACACATTATTTTGATACATCAATCCAACATAAGGAAATCAAGCCATTTATGCTCTATGCACCACTTAGCTATCTATTGGCCATTAAATCAATCTAACACCTCAAGGAAATAATTTAACTATTTTTATGGGCTACAACTGAAATACTTTTGCAAAAAAGTAAATTAAATAAACATATCAATTAATTTGTCAACCGAAAGTGAATGATTGTGTAGCGCAATGGAACAAGTAACTATTAGCACTTAATATCACTTGACATTGCAAAGAAACGTTAACGATTGTATATATGTATGTAGGTAGTTAGGTAGGTAGGTAGTTATGTATCTCTATGTATATATTTTAATTTAATTGCCAATGATACGCGTCATACAAATATTCAACAAACGATACGAGATACGATAACAAGCGCTATTAGTTGAATACATGGTTAGAGAAAACCAAGCGATTCGAAGCACTTTGTTCTCTGACTGACAGACGAACGGAATGACAGACGGACAACAATTTGATGGACTTTCCTTAGTTTTGATTGCTACCTGCTGTATGTATGAACAAACTAGACAGACTAAAGATAGATCGATAGAACGCAGTTTGCTGCTGCTGCTTATTTTTATTGCAAGTGCCACTTCAGCGATAATAGCCAAGCTGGAATAATAAACTTAACTAAACGTAAATTTCATTAATTTATTAGTTTTGTTTCGTTGGGTTTACGTTTAATGAATTTAATTTTAATTATTTAACATTTACGTGTCAAGCGCAAAAGCTTTAATTAAACTGTCTAACAACAAAATAAACCACAAATGACCAAGTTTTCTATTTTGAAAATAAAGTCAGTCAGTCAGTTGGGGAGAGACAATGCAAGATGTACGTTTATAGCTACAAATTGTTCAATCAAGCGTTACAATGTTTTATAGAATATGTAACTCGTAAGTCGCAACTTGTATAGGAAGTCAGCTGTCAACCACAAAACAAACCTTTTGCAAAGCGTTTAACTCATCGATGAATGTATCTAGATTATGGCCGAGAGGCGTGTTTCGTGAACGACAAATTTTGTATGGCATAAAATAAAAAAAATTTAATTTATGGCATGACAAATGTTGCTGCCACGAATTGGTTAAAACACTAAGCTTTAATTTTATATAACACAAGTAAAGCACAGAAATATACAAAAGTATCTGTATCTAACGATCTAGCCAACTGAAATCATCCGCACACATACATGCATTTGTGCGATGGTTCATTCGATCTATCGATCGGTCGGTCGGTCGTACCCATTAGTCTTTGTCATTTAACTATTTGTATTGGAACGTTTTCGAAAACAGTAGCAGGGTGCGCCATTGATGCGTCTGCGCTGTTCGATCACGAGCTGATTGGTATCAATAATATGTAGCTATGTAGCAAGACTTTTGTTAGAATTCTTTTGTCAACGCAGCATATTGTATATGTGCTCTAGCTACCTACTCTCAATAGACACTGTACAACTATATGATCTTTTTTTTATTTTTGCTGATCTTGTTGTTATATAAGCCTGCAAAGAGTTGACAGTGTACTGTGACATCACATATGTTATTAGTTTCTATTTATTTTTTGAAATGTATCTTTGATGTATGCCACGGGTTAAAGTTCTTGGTTTTTGGCACTTCAAATATATATTTTTAACTTAGGTTAAAGTTCCTCAACAACTTCCGCAGTTGATGTGTTTTATGCGTGTTTTTCACTTTTGTTTAAAGTGACTTGAATGTGCTTCTTTGAATTTTATTTGCGTAGTAAATTGTTTTTGAGCAGTGAGTGGCTTGAGAAGTTTTTGATAATGTTAGAAATGAATCGAAAAAAGCATCAATAGTAGGTGATACAGTAATAATAGCATACAAGCATGCATAGAAGAAGTACTACCTAAGAAAATACTCATTAGGCCCTGTACCGAAGGTACAAGAGCCTATTGGTTTTGTGCAAATGTATGTAACAGGAAGAACTAATTGTCGGAGACCCCCAAAGTTATGGTCAGGAGTGATAGAGGTGTCGATATAGCCATATCCGTCTGTCCGTATGTCCGTCCGTCCGTCCGTCCGTCTGTATGAACGAAAGGATCTCGGAAACGGTAATAGATAGAGACTTCGTATTTTTTGCATTCGACTAGGACTGCTCCGGAATTTCACAAGTTTATTTAAAAATTTTCCTTCTGCTGTCTATTTTCCTCTTTTTAAGTGCTTTATTCAGCCTTTTGATTGATAGCCTCTTGCCATCTCTCCGCTATCTCCGAGATACCCCGCTCATAGGAAAAACCTTTCCTAAAATTATTATTATGAACTGAAATCTGCGCTGCAATCTTTTGTGTAATGAGTTGCCGTTTAACCACTATCCCAGCCCAGATTTCACTTTTCACTTTTCACTTTATACAAACATGGACCATCTAGAGCGTGGTGCATCTTTAAGGTCTAAATCATCATACCGAAATGTAGAAATAATCACATAAGCCTGGCAACTAGAAAGCATCTATTTAAACATAATTGTATGTGTGGGCCTATATATGGAGAAATAGAAATAAATTATTGATGAGAAAATTCTTAAACAAAACCGCTAATGTCGATAGCTATTGAAGTATTAAATTTTTATTAGCTTTTGCCTAGAATCATAAAATTTTTTCGCAGTTGTTAAAAACTTTTTGTAATTTTTGGCGTCATTAGATTCAACACATAAACACCCAACTACGAAAAATACAAATCGAACAGTACATCGAAGAAGTATTTCAACTTTAAATACATTTCATCATTTTCTTCCCCACCTATCAAAAATTGTTTACCAATTTCGAAAAAAAGTTTTCTCTCTACCCCAAGCTTATACATTTTATTCTGCAGTTTAAACACTCCTACAATATTATTTAGTAATTTTTTTATTTTTATTTTTTAATGTTCCAGGCACATTGACCGCATGTCCTCTCTTAACTACCAAACACCCTCAGACACCACAAATGCACACCCACTCATCCATCCAAAGCGAGGCAATTGACACTTTCTCGGTGATTTTGTGGCTTTTTACAAAAGGCCAAAGCACTGTGTCCTTGCGTTAGCCTTAAATGTTTTTCTTATACCCAATGATGAGACACGCCACTTATTCATACGTATACACTTACATACGAACAGTTGTGCTTCTTTTGTAAGCGTTTTTATTGCCATTTTCCCTTGGACTTATTTCACAGTCGTTATTGCCATCAAAGTTTGAGGCATAGAAAATGAAGTTTAAGGAGACAGCTTGGTGTAGAAATTTGATGAACTTCTTTATTGAGTTTATTGCTGCTTTAGCAAAATGCTTTTATTTATTTTTTTATTATTTTGTATTTATTTTGATGTCTTTATTATTTTCGTTGGATTTCTTGCGTGAAATTGTGTCATTTTGTTTTATTGTCTTGTCTATAGTACTGTGTGTGAACAGGGTTTGTATTGTAAGGGTCTTAAGTTAGTAAGTTTAATTTAAAGAAATTTATAGTATATATATTTAATTTAAAATGTTTAAGGATTTATTAGAAATTGGAGAAAATTTAATAGTTGATGAATGCCTAATGCTAAGAAAGCGGATTTTGGACTCATTCGGTACGCTGCATATTCCCAGAATCGATTGAAATGTTTTTTCACTCATTTGAATAGATGAGAAGGTGAAACAATATATTCAACCTATATATTTAACCATTCCAGATGAATTATCATCACAGTCGCCAAAAAAGGTGTTATCAGGTAGTGTAAATCCACTTCTCAATAGTTTTAAATTTACATCATCTCGTCCAAAATTTCGTCAACATTAAACTTTCAGCCATAGCTATTTTTTTTTTGTGGAATTTGAATGTGCATTAGAAACCATCAATAGAAGCATAGAAATGATGATCACTGTAGGGTTGTGATGTCCTTGAGAAGCTCATGGATGTATTAAAGGCTTTTAATGAGATCGCGGCGCTTACTATACGGTTTATTGGCAATAACTTCACCAAATTTGCAATAAATGAAAAGTTATGCCATAAATTATAAATGCTGACACGACCTACACGATGACGACTATCCCAAAACGTTATTAAAGAATAGAGAGTTAAGTATGATAAATTCATATTCATTGCAACAAATAATTGAACTGCTGATGTTTTAGCTTTCTTTATTATCTCGGTGGGCAGAGGTGTGGCCAGACTTTTAACATGGGATGGCAATTCATCAATTGTACCTACTGGATAAGACAAATATTTTTCTTCTATATATGCCTGGTTTAGATAATTATGTTATGGTTCTAAGAACTTTATTTTGCAAGGTTTGAACCCGTTTTCGTGTAGATTTGGCAGCAATAACCAAAAAGTTTCTGAAGCTTTTTAAGCATTTGTCCCCATTAAGCCTTGTACTCACATTTTGAAGAATAGAACCCACTAACATCAACAGCAGACGACGACGATGAAAATTTGATCCGGAATTCAACCCAGTGCCTCTGTGTCAGGGACTGCAAGATACGATGTAAAAATTGAGTATAGGGTAATCCCCAATACACTACTCTGTGGAACTCCAGCTGAGACTCCATGGTGACTGACTTACCAATCTGAACTTTAACTGCGAGTGTACGCCCCACTATGAACAAGCGCATCAATAATTCATATGGAGCCGAGATATCGTCTTTAATCGTGCTCAGAAGACAGGTTGGCCACGATCGGAGGCTTGTTGGACTTCAATGAAGACATTGCAGTATTCAGTGGCAGGCCCAAAGTTAGTGATTCAGTACTACTGCGATAAGTTCGAATTCCAAAAACCAATTATCTAAGACTTTCTTTAGACTTTCTTAGACTTTATAAATGGGTTCAATTTTCGGCTTTCCAGGATTGTGGAATATTGCAATCTTCAACTATGATGGGAGTGCTGAACCAATAATATGAAAATGAACACTATAAAAAGTAGTACCTGCTAGGCTAGGACCTTTAGGGCGGTGTTGCAAATACCATCGAAGTCAAGAGCTTTGTTCCTTTTGAAAAAATTGGTAGAACTTTACACTTCAGGCAAAGTGAATGGTTTGATGAAACGTCTATTTGTAGAAGGGAGTTCAGAGCGTTATTAATTAGACCAACTTATTCAGGTATCGTCAGAGAGAATGGCTTAAAGCTCTCGCTTCTTCTACGTCACATCGACACCACCTACTGTAAGCTTCCATACTGGTAACGCGGCAGATTGTTTGCCTTTTAATACCTTCGGTGGTTTAGAGCAGCGGGGATAGCATTTGCTGTCCATGCTTTGGAGCATACGGTCAAAATTTCTGCTGCGTTAATCCAGAAGCGATTCTTTTAATAATTTGCATGCACCTTGCCACTCAGATGTGATTAATAAGTGCTGAGCTCTCGTATATATATATACATATATATCATATAAATAAATCTTGCGCAGCTGCCTTTTTCTAGGATAAACAAGTACGAAGCTTTTGAGTATATAGGCTCCACAAAGCGTACATGGAGATCGGGATAAAGTGCGAGTTTCCTTCACCTCGGTATGGCGAAATGACTCCAAAACAAAGTCAATATCTTGAGCAGATTTAACCTCCATATCGAAATGTTTATAATATGTAAGGCTTCTCTGGAAGAGACAACAACATTTATATTGCGATTTTTAAATTGTTTCTCAATTACGAACGCAACAGTGGCTGCGTCTAATATTATTATCAGCGGCAGGAGATCAAAGCTAAGATCCAGTTGTTTCTGAATGCTTAACTCTAAGTGGGATATGTATAGTCGGACTTTTGGTTCCCAACAGGTTGACATTGGAGGAGGACACGTATTCTCTAATTCTTGTCCTCTTTTGATACATTTCCTAGTTCACCATAAGCTGTATCTGATGTTTAAGTTGCCGCGTATGAAAAATAGATTGTTGAAGTTGGATAATAATGTATCGAAATCGTCACGAGAAGTTAGGTGGCTAGTAAATTGCAACAGCTTTAATATCGCCAATGACGGTGGAGACATTTAGCAGATACTGTTAGCGGTTGGTTTGCGGGGTAGGAGCAGTATCATTGGTTCCATAGCAAAACTGTGGATTCTTGAAGCAAATTCTCTCTCAGTTGGTCATAAAATTAATTTAAATTAGTTTTTCTTAAAGAAATATCAGTTCTGAGTATTGCATGATATGGGATATGATTTGCGGATGTAATCTTTATCAACAGATGTCTTCTGGTCAGTTACGAGCTCTAATATTATGCTGTATCAAACAACAAATACCGAGCTTATCAGTAATGAAATAGGAAGACGCATTAAATAGGTCACATTATCTACATGATAGATGCCAAAATTGCAAAGAGGGCTTGCCATAGGGCATATGAAGCAAACATGTGGCCACACTGTACTCTTCGAAATTTGACACAATTCAAAGTGGCATACAGCAAAGAGTTTTAGCAGCTGATAGAATTTTTTTGAAATTTTAGTGCATCCAATTTAAATTGCATATCTTTTGCAACAGAACTGGAATGAATAATAATACCATACGAAAGATACTTCTTAGAAAAATACATTTGAATTCTTCCATTTTAAACATGTGATTACTCTGCGGTAGCCAAGTAATTCCGTTTGCATTAAACTGTATTCATTCTCCAAGTACTTTACCCCACTAACTAAATATACTCGTACTATAAATAATTAAAGCAATGTATTTCATAAGCTAAACAATCTATCAACTGCAGCAACCACAAAACAATTCATAAACTCATGACTCTCTGTACATCCGCAGCAATACTTTGTATGGTGAAAAAAAAAAACATAAAAATTTGGCGTCATAAAATTAATTAATTTTAATGATGTCATTATTTGCGGTTTTTTCAGTTTTTAGCTGCCACTGCCACGCAGTGGCTTCCTTTTGTCTGCTTTTAAGCACAATTTGTATCTTAAAAAGCGCGTTAAATGATTGCAATTTTCAATTGTTGCAAGATCAAGGTCAGAGATGGAGATGGAGACTGACAGACAAACAGAGTTTTTGGTGTTTGTATTTTAATGAAAATGATGTACATTATTATGCTGTACATCATGAAGATGATGATGATGATGACGTTGCAACATTTTGATGGCATAATATACGTTTAGGCTGCAGTAATTATATAAGCAACTGCCTGTGAGATACATTGTTTAAATTACTAAGAAAAATATTTACACAAATATAAAGTAGGTTAAAGGAACAATTGTGTATGATTTATATAATGCATATATAGGCTGGATACGCGGCTTCGTACAGAAATATTTCCGTAGGCAATTAAAGTAGAGCTTTTAAGACTTTAAAGTATTTATAAATATTATAAAAAATGATATACTACTGCAGTAGCATACAAACGTACATCATTCTATTTATACAGTTACTACCTTTATATATAGACACACATTTCATGCACAACTTCAACTTCGTTTTATGCATTTAGCAACTTTCTGTTTGCACAATATTGACATTATATATATTAAGCGCATTTAGTCATACAAAAAAAGTATCTTAACTGCATACAACCATGCGGCAACAATAATAAATAAAAATGCACTGTTCATGCGTCCGTCTGCTAGTCTACAATTGGACCAGACACAAAAGCCAGAAGCGTTTAAAGAAAATAAATAATTTTCACTTTTTGACACTTGACTTTCGGTAGCAGCTTCGCTTTGCATCACCATCAGTCAACAAGCAGCAACCCAAAAAAAGAAAAAATTATATCTTTTTTTCACTTTATTTTTTTGGACTGAACTTCAGTCACTTACTTACTTGCTTGCTTCACCTTGTCGTCACCAAATTTAAACTGCAAAAAAGCCACGTTTTATGAAAAGTGAAAATTGTTGTCTTTATGATGCGCAGGATTGGCCCTCAGCAGCCCGCGGTAGAAAGTTAAATGCTTTTGCGTACTTGAACGCCATCAAAGTATCTACAAGTACGTGTTAATATCCGCACTTGCGTTTACTTATTTTTTTTTTCGAGTTTACGTTTCTTACTTAAGGAAGTCTTTCTGATTTTTAACACCGCTTTATCTTTTTTATTTGTCTGTTTTATGCTTAAATGACTTTTGCAGTTTGCTTTAATAAAGCGTGCTGCTGCAAGTACACAAATAATGATCGCATCAACAGCTTTTTTTTCATCGACATCTTTTAGCTGTTTCATATTCATGCCTATTCATTCATTGTACATAATCATCATTGAAGCACCTCATCCTGTTAAAGGTGCGTTTTGTAGGTCAAGTGTATTTGTGAAAATTTTATTATAGGTAGCCATAGATTAATACGTGCGTGACTTAAAAAAGCGTATTGGCTTATTGTAAGGCAATAAGTTTATGGCTTAAAAATATATAAAAGTTGTATATATAAAGGAATGTATGTAAGGAATAATGTTAGCAGAACAAAGAGAGAGAACTAAATGTTTATAAAATTTTTGGCCCAATGGAAAATTTGTAAAAACGAGTTAGGTCTGATAACTTTTTTCTTAAGTTAGCAGACGTACTTTTAAATATGATTCATTCGATTTTATACAGATTCAAGATTGTCAAATTGTGGAAATTGCAGTTGAACCTTAAATTAGTGTCAAAAAGTAAGATATTCAATATCGCCTAATTAGGCCCTGTACCGAAGGTACAAGAGCCTATTAGTTTTGTGCAAATGTATGTAACAGATAGAAATAATGGTTGGTGGATCACCCAAAGTTACCCCTATTATGGTCAGGAGTGGTAGAGAAGTCGATATAGACATGTCCGTCCGTCTGTCCGTCCATCCGTCCGTTTGTATGAACGAAAGGATATCCAAAAAGTTCATCAAAATCGAATAATAAATGACGATTTTATAAGCAATTGAATTTGAACGACCCCCCTTTTCTTTTCATACATGTTTTATAAGCTTGGTCATAAGCTCGGGAAACATTTAATGTGTTTGTTAGGAGACCTGAACTGGTATAGGGCCTCTTACAGTCGGTTACGCCCGACTGTAATATCCTTACTTGTTTTTTTCTAATGGAAAATGTGTAAAAAACCAGTAAGTCTTAGATAGTCAACTGCCTATAGAAATATTAAAAATTGAGTTGGAAAGATGGCATTTCAGGTATCCTTCAGATTTGGATTTATTATTATGCCAATTGTAGATTTCAGATCCGACAGAGCTACTAATTTTAGCCAGATGTATACTCTTCCAAAGTATATTATATTACTTAATGAATATTTTGTATAATACATTTCTATTCGGAAAATCACATAACAATTCTTAAAAATTTCATTAGGGTTAATAGTGTAACCAGGTCATTCGCGGAAACTCCAATAGGGCCAAAATATATTCCAACGTTAAAGACAGAGTCATCATGAAAACAGTTAATGCCTTCTTGAAATAGCATTTTCCTCATTGGTTCTGATCTGTGGTTGCTTTTTGTTTTCTGTTTTGAGAGACTAACGACATAAGTAAGTGTGATACGGAAATCTCAATCTCCCAAACTCGTTGTTTTCGAAAAAGAAAGGAAAGCGGTAGAAAAGGCTGTAAAGACACTTCTGTTCCATTTTTGACAGCATTATGGAGTCGGTCATCAGTTATTTGTAAATTCGAAGATAGAAACCTATGAAAAGAGTTGCTTATGAATACTTCCTTTTATAAAGAGTTCTTTCATTAAACCCTACATACATGATGAAGTAATAGGAGACTCTTAATATCTCTAACTTTTATAATCTCAAATTTTTTGGTTGTTTATAGCCAGACAGACGGACATGCCTATGTATATAGATTTAATTTATTTTTTTGAAGAGGGTGCTACCCTGTTAGTGGTACGAATTGAATATTTTTAACAGAAAAAGGACAGCTTTGTATAAGGGTTACCATCCCTAGTGACCCGATATGGACATATATAAAATATGTATTAATATTAATACATACAATAATATTTTACATACATAAACCCAGGAAAGAAGGCAGATTTGTATGAGGGCTATATTTTCTAGCGATCCGATTCGTACCTTTATGATGTGCGTTTCCTTTTACAAAAACTTATAATAGACTACTACCTCTTAGAAAGAGGTTGACACCATAATTAAATATAAATCATCTGAATAAGGAATAGGAGATACAATCTCTATACTTGGAAGCTCGATGTTTCATAGACTCCAAGTTCATTATGTTCATACGAAAAGCTAGACAGACGAACATGTCTATATTAACTCGACTTTTGTCTTGCAATTTCGACTTTAATGGAATATTTTATAAGGATTAACGCAAAATTTACAAAATTTGTTGCTCATTACTGAATAAACAACCATAACAATATTATTTTCATACAAAAACCATGGTAGGTGAAATGTTTTGTGTGGGGAACTACCCTTTCTAGTGGGTGACATAAGAATGACCATTTTTAGCTAATTTAACAAAATCAAATCATCAAACTAAAGGAAAGGTTGTTATTTTTTTTATTTGTTTTTGGGTTTGAAAAATAAAACAATAATAAATAAACTATGAAGTCTAATCTGAATGCCAACCATAGATATAAACTTGCTTTCAAAGCATTTTTTTGAAGCCGAAAAATTATAAAAAAAAAGATTTACGTTGCAAGTTGTTTGACCTTTGCGCTACATGTAATAGTTTTAAGGAACTGAGTAAAATAAATCATTATTGAATAAATAAACAAATTCTATTTTTGCTAAAACAAACAAAAATGTTTATTTTTTAGATTTATGATTTTATTTATGTATATATTTATTTATTTTTTGATTAATATGCAGCGTTTTCTACATACATACTAACAGTCTACGCTTTAGTACTACCTCAACTAATATAAAAAAAAAAGAAGAAATGGGTACAATTTTCTTGAAGCAACTGTCAACTGTCTAGTTTGTATCTGTACAATATATTTCAGAATTCGAAATTTTGTAAAAGAATTATGCAAGCTTTACAAACAAAAATTTACATTTAAATTATATTTGCAAAATTTCATAAAAAATCAACTTAGCCATAGAATGTATCTAGCTACACAGACATGATTTAAAACAGCAACAACAACTGCCGGAAAAAGTAACAAACATATATGATATATGTATTTATAACCCTAAAAACTGAAAAAAAAAAAATATTTTGTAGCCTTAAGCAGCTAAAGGATAAAGCAGACATTTCTACTCGTAACTAGTATGCCACAACATTTGAAATGACTTTTTTGTTGCTTTTTAAATATGCGTTCGTACATTTGTGCTTAATGATTTACACATACAGAATTGGAAAATTACATTTTCATAACCCACTCGCATAAATTTTATGTTGTTGGCACTGTGAAGGCGACACTACACGACATGCCAGCCAGCTAAGAGTCAAAATAGCGCGCAACATGGCAGCTAGGATGAAGTAATTTCGGAAAGTTTGTCCTGACACTGCAAGCGACACAAGGCACATATGGAATATTTTTAACACTGTCGCTGACAGTCAAGCAAATGAAGATATTTTTGGCAGTTTTTCAAGCGCAGATGTGTGAAAAATGTTCAACTCAAGTCGAGTGAAATTTAAACAATCAAATGGTTTGTTTGAATTTAATTGTGCTGCAGATTTTCTTGTTAAGTTTAATATTTATCTACGACATTTGTTAAAGTATCTAGATACAAATGACAACTTTCAGTTTCAGTTACCATTTAAAGCGCATTTCTAGCATGCTGACTGGCTGTCTGTCTGTCTGTCTGTCTGTCTGTCTCACTGTTGTTGACCTCAAGACCTGTGGCATAAATTACACAAGAACGAAGAATATTTTAGAAGTGAACGCACATGAGTCGCAAAACTTAAAGAAATGAAAAGCGAAAAGCAACAAAAACGATATATAAGCAAAGAAAATTTATGTTAAATTTATGCGTGCCTCTTAGAAATGTGGAAGAAGAGAAAAAAAAAAAAAACGAAAACCAGAAACTTGAAGTGAAGTGAACTGAACTGAAGGTTTCTTTTGTATTCTTTTCCTTGGTAGACGGTTCTGCTGTTATGCTTAAGAAATTTTCACAATTGAAATTGAAATTAAATCCGTAAATCACGTCAATTTGTGACATGCTGGTGTGCAGTAGAGCGGAAGGGAGTGCGTTAGATGTGTAGTACATAAGACGCCACTGAGGCGACACAAAGCGATGAGGTCTTTTGGGTGACATACCGCAGAATATTAACCCAAATAATTTTGTTACGTGCCGCCGTCAGCAGCAACAACGCCAACAGCAGCTGGTCGTCACAACATCGACCGCCATTTATTGCTGCAGCGCATGCTTTTAATGACTTCATCAAATCAACGTCAAAAGCAAACCAAACCGTCGAGCATCAAGCAATCTCATCTCATTCGAAAGCCACAATTGCTAAAAGCTACCGCCGACGGCGAGGCACACTTTATGTTACTCGTATAATATCACATGAACTGGGCGTCAACTACACGTAAATGTAATCAATAAATGCGTAGATGCTTTGCAAAAAAAAAAATAAAGTTTTAAAATAAAAAGAAAAAAAAAAACAATCAATGGCAAATGTGATTCACTGAGACCTCTGCGGTTTAAATCCATTCGAACATACTATAAACAAATTTAAACCCTGATACATAATAATAAAAATAAAGAAAATTAAACGAAATATGCAAATTTTGAGTATTTATAGTTTGGTATCTTGCTCAGTTGAAGCGGATTATCCTCTGCTTTTAAATTTTATAAAAGATTTATAGAATTTCAATGTTTATCCATGTCGCGTCTTAATTATAAATTATGTCGATAATCTTTATTTTTGGTAGCGTCTATGTTGTATCATAAAATATTAAGCGTATTCCATTTAAACGTGTGGTACTTTGACTGGAATATATATACTTTTATTTTATTTATTTGGCACTTATACTCATTCTGTCTTTTTATATAAAATATTATTTTAGTAATGTTGTAAATTTTGCTATAAAACTTTTTAAAATTTTGCATTAAGGTCCAGATCGGACCACTAGCAGGGGTAGCTCTCTTACAAATCTGTACCATCTTTCTGGGTTATTATATGAAATCATTTTTTTTGTTTTGTTTTTGTTCATTTAGCTAGAAACTCCGAATTTGGTATATTTTGTGACAATCATAAGAAAATATTCTAATATAGGTAAATATAAGACCACTAAAAGATGTAGTCCCTCTTTGTCTTGCTGTCCGTATGAACGTCAACATCATGGATACTACAAAAGATAAAGCCGTCAAGTTTAGATATTTAGTCTTCCCGCTTTAGTATTTATTGAATGTGCATAAAATTGAAAACCTTCCCTTCTTTCGTAGTTTTTGAATACAAAATTTTTTGTTTTTCTAATTAATTTCGCTACGAACGACAAATTTGGTTTAATTTACTTCAAACCTTATAAAAGTTACCCCCATTATGGTCAGGGGTGATAGAGGAGTCGATATAGCCATGTCCGTCTGTCCGTCCGTCCGTCTGTATGAACGAAAGGATCTCGGAAACGGTAATAGATAGAGACTTCGTGTTTTTTGCATTCGACTAGGACTGCTCCGGAATTTCACAAGTTTATTTTAAAATTTTGCCCCTCCCCCTCTTCCCCATAAAATCAGCCCTTAGGGTAAAAATTTCTTCGGCACAAAAATAATAGAGCACACCAGTATAAAGTTAACGTCCTTCTTAGCCCAAATCAAAAAAGTTCATCAAAATCAGATAATAAATGACGATTTTATAAGCAATTGAATTTGAACGATCCCCTTTTTCTTTTCATTCATATTCGCACAGTGAGAAGTGGTCATGTGTTTGGTCATATGCTCGGGAAACATTTAATGTGTTTGTTAGGCGACCTGAACTGGTACAGGGCCTCTTACAGTCGGTTACGCCCGACTGAAATTTCCTTACTTGTTTTATGTGTTGTTATGCTTCCCGACCTCATCTTTTTCAATGGATCGTATTTTTCTTATAGGTCTTCCGATGTATCCCTTTCTAAAGTTTAAGAAATAATAGTATTATCCTCCAAAAAGTTGACTATTTATCGATGAAATGATCGTCAAATTTGGTTCACAGTTTTGAAGATTTTGTAAGGAATTTTCCAAAATCGTAGAGCCACGTGATTGTTTATTTCTAATATAATTCCCGAATTTAAAAGATGTCTCAGGGAAAAAAATGTAACAATTTGAATTTGAAATCTGAGAATGTATTCAGTGCTTTCATTTGCTATTACAAATGAATTCATGCAGGGCTCTGATGTGCACCATAATCTATTATTAAAAACATCCAAGTGCTGGTGATCACCTACAGATATGATATTTTGCCCATGCTAGTAGTCTCAAGTTTGGTTTTTATTCAAGTTTATTTACAAAAGTAGGATAAATGTAAAAGAGAGAGAGTAAGATAAAGGAAGATGACTTTTTCTATTTAATTTCCCAAGTTGCAAGAGAAAGTTCATTGGAAATTTATTTATTATTTACATTTTCCTTACTATGTGTTTTTCCCGCTTTGGCACTGTTTATTTTTTTTATTATTAATTTCTGCGCTCTTCTATTTATTTCTGTATGTTGGTTGACCGATATTTGTTGGTTTTTCTTCTGCTTCTTCTTCTATTTCTTTTTATTTCGGTAATTACAGGTAATTGTTGCATTGTCTCTCTATATCTCTCTCTTGTTGTTTTTGCTGTTGTTGTTGTCATTTGTATTTGCTCTATAATTCTTTTTCTTTTTGCCGCTTTTTGCTGTTGCTGTTTTTACTTCTTCTGCTGTTACTCCTCGGCACTTTTACTGTCAATGCTGCAACCATTTTCAATTGTGGACATTGCCGCCGCCTCTGCTGCTGGTGTTGCCGACTTTGTATCTTTTGTTTGCACATTGACACAGGTGAAACTAATTAGGCCACAAAACTCAGCTCATTTCTGTTTTATTTGTTAACCAACAATGCAGTAGCAGAAGGTACAAAAAAAAAAAAGAAGAAAAAAATGTACTAAATGTATTTATAAAAAAAAATATGCGAACGCTTTTGAACTCATTTTTGTACAAAAAACAACAAATTTAGTCACCAGAAAGAAAAGACTAAACACACATTGAGTCTTGTTTCAGAAAAGAAATGGCTTCATAGTAAACTTCTTGCTTTTTATTTGTTGTTGGACTTACGCATGCAAGACAAAAAAGAAAAAAAAAAAATAAATTAAAAAGGGAAAACAAAAAACCGCGAAAATATATGTCATTGAACTATTGGCGGGTCTTGACTTGGCTGCGACACGCCTCGACTTTTTATTTTACGCTTGCTGCAAGTTGTACGAAATTGTAATTGAAAACCAAGAAAGAACGCTGCAATGGAGTGTACTTGAATATGTAATACCCTCTACTTATATATTTATATAATGGGTCGATATGATGATATACTGTAATTAAGAAATTAGTCATATGAGGATCACATCTCAACATTAAAATTTTATCTTCTTCGAAACTTTGCTACAGAACTGCTTAAATATTTTGTTCGATGCTATGATGTATTTTATGACGGCGTCACATACGTCGTTTTCATCCCTATACATCGTTTTATTCTCCTAACTGCGCAATACGTCTATAAAACTAACCAAATCTTATAGATATATCAGCCTAGTTTCATTCATTCTGAAGACAATTGAAAGTTCTATCGATAGTCACAATAGGACCAACATTTCATTCCTCATTCTTTGCTTCAACACAGTTAACAAAAGCAGAAGATCTATCCAACATTAAAGCCATAAAAGGGTTTTCGTGAGGTGACATCCTTTGTCAACATTTATGATCTCTTGTTATCGATAACTTCCTTGCCAATGTCAGCGATCATGCGTATACTAATCCACAGACGGCTGTACTTGCGGTCGTTTCCCAAAAATGCAAACAAGACTTAGGATCAATTTATATCCAGAACATAGCTTTAAAATTCTCTGATGATGTCAAATTCCTGGGTATTATTCTAGATAGAAGACTAAAGTAGAACCCTTATTTATTATATTCTACTAAAGCTCTTTGGACCTGTAAACGTCTATTTGGCTGGACCTGAGGTATCTCTCCAAACATTAGCTTTTGGATCTATGTCATCTTTACATACTCCTTCTTTTTATGTAAAATCCTACAAACTTGCGACAACAGGCGTTGTGACAAGCTTAGATCTCTGTGTATGACAGGTGCCATACGAATTCCTACTGTTGCAATGAAAGTGATCGTTGGTTTGCCTCCGCTGCTGCTTTTCACTCAAATCTCAGCGGCATTTAATGTTTTAAGGTTTCAGTCTCTCCAGCTCTGATCTCATACTCAAGAATCTTTGTCACTTTAACACATTGTAATAGATTCTTGCATCCTAATCTGCAACATAACCGACCCTGGAACTTTGTTTCGGCAGACGATTCTTAATTCTCCTCACCACTCGCACGGACTGAGAACACGTTAACCCAGGTATTGCAGCATCTGTTGCCAACTGATTTGCTAATGGTTTTCTTACAAGAAAACGGGTAGAAGTGCAGATATTTTTGGACCCATTATCAGATTTCAATTACAATGTATACCTGTCTCACAGTCTTTCAATTTGTGATCCATGCCAGCAAAGTGTGCGCTCGACTCTTATTGGAAAGAAGTCCAAGTCACCTTCCTTCCTGGCAACTCTCCTACAGGTTGGTAAAACAATGTTTTGAAGTCCTTCAACAGCTCTAGTTAGATTGTAACGTCACTTTATATTGGCTTTCTTTCTTATAGAAAAAGCCCAATGTATTTCGATTTCTATACAAATAGAGAATCTGATATTCCTTTAATTGGACGTAGGCACAAATAATCATGAAAAACAATTTTTTAGTTTTTTACACGGTAGCCGGGCATTAGGTACGTTAAGCAACTTTTATTAGAAGTTTAGAAACAAACTAAACAGAGGAGACAAAAAGGGTTTCTCTCTAAAAACTGCGTGTTTAAAAGAGCATGTGAGAATTCTTATTGTCCAGCTCCAGCTAGACTCGGAGTAAAACAGCGGAAAAGTCGTACTTCATAACATATGACTCTGTCAGAAAAGCAACGACAGAGCAGCAGAGAAAATCCTGTCACAAAAAATGAAAAAAAGATCGGAAGAGTGTAGTTTTCATGGTGAATTTGTTCGAAAGAAGATCCTAGTAAGATTGTCGGATTAACGCGGCACCTTTTATAGGGGGAAACCAATTCACTTCGAATTTCAACACAACCTGAATAAGGCATAAAGCAATCGTTTTTCTAATGTTTTGGAAGCAACGTATACCCTGCTATTAACGATTATTATACGTTTATATGTATCTTACACCCTGCCAAAAGAATGGGAAGAGATATGTGGAAAATATACGGTGAAAAGAGGGGTTAAAAATTGGTTCCTTAACTGTAAATTGAGATGTGAGATAGAATTTCGAAATTTCCACTAGATATCACCATCCATTAAGTCTTTTTATACCCTGTACTCATAAGGTAGAAAGGTATATTACTGTGGTGCAAATATAGGCTAAAAGGGGGAGGCGGCCATGTAAAATAGTGTCTCAAATTCTATCCGAATCGGACATGGTCCCTTTTCATATGTCACATATATTTTTGAGCAGCATCAAAAGTCGAGTCAGATCACTTGTATTCAATTAACATGCTAACCTCTCTACAAACCTACTCTTCATGCCGAATTTTTGTTGAAAAATGTTTTATTGATGTTAATCATGCTATTTACATAGGTGCATATCGTACTCCTAAAAGTGGTAGCCCTATACAAATCAATCCCACCCTTCTGTGTTTGTATATGAAAATAATTTTGTTGGTGTTATTCATTCTAGAATCGCCAAAATTCGTGTATTTTGCATCAATTGTATTGAAATATTTCATTTGGATTAAGATCGGAACGTATTAAAAGTCTAGAACCTTAGAAAAGTAGAGGCTTCCAGTTTTGATATTTAACGTCTCCTATTCTCTCTTCAGTTAGGTATTTTTTAATTATAGCAGAAGTTTTTGTTGTGGTTTAGTTTAAATAGAATCGATAAAATTTGTGTGTCTTATAATAATCCCAATAAAGTATTCCACACGAATCCAAAAAAGGAATATATGTCCCATATTGACTTAAAGTTCAATGGGTTACAGGCTATTATGATGTCCATCGCACTTGTATGTAGCGTTCTTTCTTAATTCTGTATACCTTAACTCAATATAGCAAGGTAAATAACTGGTAGATCAGTCTGGTGCTGCGCAGCGGAAGTTTTGTCTCCGATCGAGAATAATTTGTTCTTTGTAAAGTTCTTTGGTATTTTGATGCAGGGAAACTTATCGTCAAAGTAAAGCATATGTTTATATATTTATCGATATTTAGTTAGACATGCTTCCTTTTTGATCAGACTTCAACGATGTGCAGGTACTCAGTCTGTCCAGCTGCCTAAAGAGTTTCGTTTGATTCTTTATCTAAATCGCAGATTATTACTTAAAGTCTGCCATGTCTTTTTTTTGTCTGTTACGAGCTTCTTTTAAAAACTTAATATACCCTTCTATACCTTAGCTAAAGTGTACTAAAAAAACTAAACAGAAACACTTGTGCACCAATTTTATGGGTTTCTTTGCAAAAAAAAAAATATGTTCACACAGACCACAAAAACATTGAAGATAAAAAAAAAAAAAAAAAAAGACATAAGAAATACTGAAAACGAATACAAAAATGACCCAAATTCGTAAAATTTTCAGACAAGCGTCAACACTGCGTATGCGTAATGAGATTTTACTTTCGCAAGTTTTCACTTTCGTTGCCATAGCTGCCAGCGCTGATGCCGTCGAACATAAATCCAAACCAAATCTACACAAAAATCTTTAAAGCCAAAATGTGCAGAAAAAAGAAAATTGTAGGCGAAAAATAAAAAGAAGAAAACTTTTTATCAGTTTTAGGCAGGAAACGTGCCGCAGCAAAATGAGTTTCATTTAAAAACTTTGCGAAAAACGCATCATAAAAATATTGCAGTTTTTTTTCTTCTATACATCTGCTACATTTTTGGCATTCCAGCGCACGGGGTTTTTTTGTTGCCTGTTTTCTCTTGGAAAAACTCATAAAAGTGCTTATTTAAAAATGAGTTACTTTTTAATAAGTCTTAATTTATGCACAGCAACGTCGACGCCGTCTTGTTTCACAGAAGAAACTCTTATTACTCAAGGTGTGTCAGCCGCCGCTTTAAACAATAAAATTATGCCTTTTGTCGCGCCAGCGTCTGAAACTGGCGAAAATATAAAAACTTATTATTATGAAATTGTATTTTCATTAAAGGTGTCTGGAAAAGTCACGTTTCAACGTTTGGCTGCAGTTGTTAAGCAATTTTCAGTTATTTAAAGTTAAATGAATTTTGTTATATTTGCTTTTTAAAAGTGAGTGGAAACAACGTTTTGCGACAAATTAATGTATTATATGAGTTGACAAGTTTTTACAGGTTGCAAGGTTAAACATGAAGCTTAATAAGAGTTTTTATTTTAGAGGTATAGAACTTTATATAAAAATGTTAGCAATGGCATTAATACTAGCAACCAATAATAAGAGTTATATACTGTTTTAAGATTATATGTTTGAGAGTTAATTCTGGCATAAGGAACGCTTCGCGTAATTGGTGAAAGAACATATTAGATAGATCAACAAAAGAGCTTAAAAATCTTGACAATCATTTGGCAATAAATGTAGTCATGTGCCTTATAATTTGAGAGCTTTCAAGCAGTTGTTAAGGTAAACAAAGAATAATCAAAAATATAGAATTAATAAAGAAAGTCAGAAACTAGAAATATTTTATAAATGCATCTTGTATGCGCTGTCTACCTTCAAAATTCTATATTGAAACAATTTGTGAATTATTGAATTGCAACAATAATCACTATTTTAGCTTTTTTGTTTCTCTCGCACCCGTGTAACAGATAAAAGAATTTGTAGTGAGTACGAGTGAAACAAAAAGCTTATCTTTTGATCAATCTGCGCTCTATCAACTTGTTATTATTTTCAATATATGTATATACACTGGGAGTGAACCACCACCACAGCCAGTAGACATGGTAGATTTGAATATTGTCTATCCTTTTGATCGCTGTTTGTGCGATATCGTTAAAGTGACGCCCGAGCAGGGTATAAAAACCCAAAAGTAAATGCGGGCTTATATAAAAGAAAAATAATTAAATAACAGAAATAATATTTTTTATTAAGTTTAATATCAACTAAAACTTATGGATATAATCTTGTCATGCAAATTGAATGGCATCCTTGCTTCCACCGAAACCTAATACTACATTAAAAGAGTTAAGACTCCTTTTTCCCTGTAGAAAGCCACTCCTAAGCTTCTTCATACATTCTGCCGAGCAGAACTTCGAGTTGATTACTTGACAGCCCAACCTGCTATCTTTTTGTTTCCCGAAAATTTGTCTGTTTTGAATATTTTCAGTTAAAGCAATGGTTCGTGACGTCACATGACGATGTGCTTTTAAATATTCAACCATGCGTCAATGTTTTTACTTATACATTTTTATGTATTATAAGTAGTACATAAGATATATTTTACAGTAAGTAGGGCCTTTGGAGTCACAACAAATCTATATGTATATCTATGTGCTACTTGTTCTGCCACAGAATGTTATACGTTTCCCACCTTCAGTCAACAATTTTATGACATCTAGTTCATTGGAAGCAGAGATATGGCGTTTGAAGTATCAGTATATATGTGTCACTTCCCAATAACTTCGCTTGAAGTGGACACATAGTCATGAAATTGATTGCAATTCTTGATTGGATATGATGAAATAATGTATTTTAATGTCATATAGCTGGTGTTGGTGGTCTGCTGTTCATCGCCAAAGCTACGAAAAAATTCTAATGCAGATTTATAAACTCCAATCAACATCCTCAACCTGTTCTTACTAAATCGTAGGAGCTCAAATATCTGCTATGACAGCCCAATTCAAGTGCCTACTATTTACTTGCTAACTTTCTGGTAGTTTTAGATAATCTAGAAATAATTTCTTTGAAATTTAAAACAAATACAAATAAAATTTGAATGATGCCAGTTTTGCCACTTCAAAAGAAATACCTCCAAAACATGCGATTTGAAGGCATCAACAGCTTCTAAGGGAGTTGAAAACCCATGTCCGCGCAGTTTATTTTTGATGTGAGGGAACAGGAAGAAGTCATTTGGTGCCTAGTCAGGGCTGTACGCCGAATAATCGAACAATTGGATATTTTGAGCGTCCAAAAACTCATTTGTTACGGCCGAAATGTGAGAGCTCGCATTATTGTGATAAAGTATGATTCGTCGGCATCGGTTGGTTTTCCTCAGTTCATCGAACATTTAAGGCAAACAAATGGTTGTATACCATTCAGAATTGACCATCCTATTTTCCACAAGTGGTACAGTCGGATTTCGAAAAGAAACATGCGATCATTTGCTTCGATGTGCTGGTAACTTTTGTTGGATTTTTCTCGTCTTGAAAGACTCAGACGGTCGACTGCTGTTTTGTTTCGGGCTCTTACGCATATATCCACGTTTCGTCACTTGTCACGAATGAGTAGACTGCTTTCGATGCACCTCGCATGAATTTCTTCAGCATTTGCTTGCACCAATCGACATGAGCCTTCTTTTGAGCTATTGTCAAATTATGCGGTATCCAATGTGAACAAACCTTTCTGACGACCAAATATTCATGTCATTCATTGTATGTGTGCTAGTCGTACTAATGCCCATGAAAGCCTCTATCTCAAGGTATGTCGCATGACGATCCATGCTTTATCAGTTCACACACAGCATCGATGTTTTCTGGCAGAACGACCGATTTTGGACGGTGTCCAGGAATGGAGCTTCATCACCAAAAGTGATTGGTCCACTCTTGTCTTGATAAATCATCGCACAAAAATGTTCACGGTTTATTCCATTTTTTGGCAGAGATGAATTTTGCATTTGACTGTAAAGAAACCAAATTGCGCTCGTACGTCAAAGTGTTCACAGTAAGTTAGGCCTAAAAAATGCCAGACTTTACGTCGGAGGCGTCAGATTGCATCTGGCAACATGTTTTGTTGCTCAGGCTAGAAATATATGGAGCAAACCTTGTACTTAATGTTATTTCATAATTCTTTAATGGTTATAATATAGAATTTTGAAGGTAGACAGCGCTTTCAAAATGCATCTATAATATTTCTATAATATTTCTAGTTTCCAACTTTCTTTTTTATTTATGTATTTTGAACGTTTTTTTTGTTTACCTTAACAACCGCGTGTAAGTTCTCAAATTATAAGGCACATGATTACATTTATTGCTAAATGGTTGCCACAATTTTTTACTTTCATAAATTAAATAAAATAAATAAAAAATATTCTGAATATAAAGTATTGGGTTTTTCGCAGCATACCAAGGACCATATTTGTTTAACATTTTGTTCCTCTTGTTCTTCTTCTTTCTTCGATATCACAGACTGTCACTTGTTTCTAGGCTCAGATACATGTATATAAACACATCAATTGTCTTTTATAAATTTTATGTTTACAGACGTATTTCCAAATAATACACAAACAGAAGTTTTCAAAGTAATTAGTTAGCACTAATATGAAATTCATAGCACCTGCAATATAATATATAATATCAAAAACCACTCGGTTTATTTCCGTTGAAGCCAATTTTCTATGCAATGCGCATAGCTGGAAACCCCAAGCGACAAGCCACAAGCCACAGCACCTTTTGGGACGAATCGATTACTTCTGAGAAACATTTATTTGCTTTAGAATTCTTGCTGCGTCAAAGAATAAAAATCGTGCAAAAACAGTTCTTGGAATTCAAGGCGCAGATACTAGACAGAGCAGCAGACATACAGATATAAATATCAAAACAACCACGATTCATAAACAATAATCGACGTAACAACAATAAAGAAATTCCAATGCGTCAAAGTTCTTTAACCAGCATTTAGTACTACCGGTTCTATGAGTCTCAAAGAAAACAACACGACTCTCGCTTTTTTGCTTATGCGCAGCATATGTGAATTAAGTAAACACTTTATACGATCGATCTTTGGTATTTTTTCAATTCATTTGCAGAATTAATGCGAATTCAGCTACCGAATAAAGTCGTTTCTATATTTAAGTCGTCATTGAGTCTATTCTAATTTGTTAAATCATTAATATTACTGCGCAATGTGCTGCACTTTGTTTTGTTTAAGTTTTAATTAGTTTTAGTGACGTGTGACATAAAATATGGCTTTTTAGGTTCTAATTGAATGTTTTTTTTTTCTAAGAAATTAGTCTCCACCAAATACAATCTTTAATACAAACATGCTCTCATACCCTGCATTTGCTATAAGAAATATTTAATAAGAAATAAAAATCACTTTCGATTTCGTTTACCAATTTTGAGTTTCAAGCAAAAACGAAAACAAATACTCAAATGTAGGAAATACTATGATCCGATAATGCCTATACACATAGATATATAAAAAAATATACATGTGTACGTTACTTCTATATATAGTTATCTAAAGCGATATCTCAACGACTTAAATTAATGCTTCTAAGCCGCCTTTTTGTTTGTTTTGCTAATCAGATATCTTTGGGCATATATTGCCAACGCTAAACATAAAAAGAATAGAAAAAAAAAATACAACTTTAAATGCTTTACAAAGCTAAGCGTGTGTGTTGTAAACTGAAGCCGCTAATTATGTAGGCAGCATTTGTTTAACATTTACTGGACAATGCCGTGCATGGTCGCACTACAGACAGACAGACAGACAGACAGCCTGTCCGTCCGTCTAGCTGGCTGTCTATATGTCTATGTTGTTTGTATTGTAGGTATTACTGATGGACAGTCGTCGTCAACGTCGCTTGTAGGTGAAGGTCGCATTGTGTTCGAAATGCTAATTATTCCAACTATTTTGCTCGCATTGGACATAGAACGCACGCATACTAATCGACTGTAAATTTTTTCGGCTTACTATGCCAAAGCATGTATGTTATATGTGTGTGAAAAAAAGAATATTGTATCTGGTGAATACATACGTAATAACAAAAACAAGAAAAAAGAAGCAAACGTAATGCTAAACTATCATATAGAAATACAATGTTATTATTACGTATACGTCATGTGGTGCGTGTCTATTGTCATAAAGCAGCGAAATTTGTTATTAAATAATTTTATTTTTTTTTTTGTTGCTATTTTCGTTTTCGTTGTAGTTTTGTGTTGTTGTTGTACTATAATGTTTAAGTGCTTTTAATGTTTATTAATTATGCAATTAAATTTTTTTTTTTTCTTTTCATATTTGTTTGTGGTAGTTTTTACTTTTATTTGTTTGTTATTTGGCTTAAATTTGCTTATCATACTTCTATACCCTACTAAAGTTGGGTATTATTAGGTATTGTATAAGTTTGTTAATAATAAATATTAAAAATTTTTGAAATAAACCGAATGGAGGATGGAAAACTTCTAAGCAGTTTAAAGATAAGTCTTTGATTGCAAAAAACAATATATGTTTGGTTAAATAAATTCTTTCAAAATTGGATCATGGAGCTAGAATGACACGCATACCTCTCCAACTCTAGTGATATGAAAATGTTCGGACTGTATGATAAACAAAACTGATGGTATTTTCCATATAGCAGAAGGCACTTATGACAATGGAAAACAGTGGATACTGCAATTCGTACCTATTCGGCCAAATACATAAAATAATTAAGTCTCCAGAACAGGCGGAGGTTAATCTACAGGCGTATGATGTAGCGGAAAAAATCGTTTGTTGGAGAAAGATCAGATTCTAATTCTAATCTGGAGACTAATAAATAGTTTCAAGTCTGAACCACGGAGTTTGAAGAAATTACCCCAAACTCATCTGTACATACTTCAACTCTTGTACGGTGAAGATAAACCCCGGAATGACAATTATCATGTCAAATCGTTTTTGATTGTGCGGTAAAGAACAGTATGATGATCTTCTCTATAGACCAAAAATTACTCATAATAAGTAACCAGAATAGGCGAATTTGGAGCAAGCGCCAGAGCCTGCTCAAACCGTAACTACAATGGAGATGAAGATATGAAGATTTATAGGTGCACTTAGTTATGTGGACTTTACACACAAGATGGTAAGTTTATTTAACACACCACGGCGTATGCATATCTTATAAAAAATAAATCATTTCCTTCTTTCAGATTAATCTAACAAAATCAATGGCGTATTACATAAAAGTGGAACTAGTTCAAGAAAAAGTGATTCAGTATTACCAACACAAGGTGAGTGGCTTTAAAAGTATTTAATTACTAATTACTAATGCAATTACGCAGGAGATAATCAAACTAATATTAAATACACTACACATAGTTGTATTGTTTTATAGAAAAACCTCATCTCATACCACAAGTACATTTTATACTCACTAAACTCCGCCACTTTCGAAGATCTGTGCTATAGCGTTTCCAAAAAAATTTAAATTGGTTAAGGTATAAAGAAGTCTTAGACTCAGTAATAGGTAGGATTCTCTCAGTCATTGATGCACCCAACTAATGAGCTAGATGTAGCAGTAGGAAAACTGACTACATTAATTTCAGACATTTTGCTTTACATCAAGTGGGCATGGCACGGTGTCTAATATAATATATATATTCAGCTTCAAAATAAAACACACAATAAAACATTTCAAAAGTCGATATAACAAAGAACATAAGTAAGGAGAAAGTTACTAAACAATGTGAAACTTGCAAAACGTTTAGGAGGGCAACTGGCAACAATATAAATATTTTCTTAGATAGCCAAGCCGTTCTACTTAATTTCTTATTATAAGTTATTAGCCAGTACGATCTTTGCAAGTCTATTGTACCCCAACTGAAGTATCTACCTCTTAAACTTCATTCAGCCCTGCCGCACTGAAAAAGAATTAAGTGCATACACCGCCTTTCTTGCTAAGATATTTGTGTCTGGTTGGGGTCATTACCCTAAAATATGATCTGGAGTTTCATCATCTTCTAAACAGAATTATAAGCGCTATCATTGGTTATTACAATTTTTAATTAGTGTCTTCTAAGTCTGCAACACAGAACAGTTAGAAAACCTTTATAATTGTAAGGCTGTATCCTTTAAACATTTACAGTGTGCCCAGAAAAGTCTCTGTCTTTATTATATTTTTCAGTTTTTCCAACATTCTCATTGTACCTGATCAGAGTATACTGATTGGCTCTGAATCCGTGAAGGAAGATGCTGCTTCTCTGTTTGCTAAATCGTCTGCTTGCTCGTTTCCTAGCATTCCCACCTGATTGGGTAGCCAGAATAGAGTAATCTTGTTTAATTTTCCTTGGTTACTGCTTCACTGCAATATAGAGGATTAATTGCCAATAAGGAAGCTCTCTCTCTCTTTAGATTTTCCTAGCTAGACAAAAGCAGTGTGAAAACTAACTGGACCAAACCATAATAAACTTTAAACACATACTACTAAAGATTACACAATCTCTTCTTTCTATATCATCTCCACACCATATGCCAAAAATTGGTTTAGCATAAGACTAGTACATTTATTATTGTTTAGCAGGAAAACGAACAGACAACTTACCATATAAACCCAATAATAATTCTGAGTATTTGTATGTACAAATTTTTTTATTGTTTTGAATTTACCTAGTAACTCAAAATATGAACTATCTTAGGAATTCATTATTTAAAATTATATTTAGTTACAAATCGGCACAAAAGAAGGGGTGGGTAGCCCTCATACATACCAGCCACCCTTTCTGTTCTTTTGTATGAAAAATATTCTGGTGTTTTTTTTTATTTCGTGTGTTTAACATCAATCATAAAAAAATATTCCATATACATATATCGAAATATATCGAAATCGGAACTCTTAAAGAGGTAGCCTTATACAAAAAGTCGATTGAATATAGGCATGTCCGTCTGTCTAGCTATTCGATTGAACATCGATAACTTAAAGGTTATAAAATATAGAGTCTTCTTGAGATAATTTATATTCGAAAAACGTGCCAACCCTTCTCTAAGGGAAGTAATTATTAAAACATGCACTTTTCTCGGAGGTTGTGTATGAAAAAGATTTTTTTTTTAAATTATTTTAGCTTGAAACCCCAAAATACTTATACATATTTTTCTTCAATTCCAATAAATAATTTCACGAAAGTTCATATCAGACCACTAGAATGGATAGTTTTTATACAAATTTGTTCCCCTGGTTGTATTTTGTTAAAAAAAAAAACATTTTATTGTGGTATTTTTTGTATCTTGCAGTAATTCTTACCTCAAACCTCATTATACTCCCCATAACAATTTAAGGCTTAAGCAAGGTAGGCGGTATCTTGAAGTCATGTACAATAGAGTGCAGCATTCTTTCTTTTTATATGTAATTTTATATAGCAATCGTTATATCTATTCATTTTCTAATAATTAAGTCATAAACTATCTATTTTGAGTTACATTTGTTGCATTAAAATTTTAGTTGTTGTAACCAAAGTACATATGTACATGTGTAGAGTATCAAAGTTTCGTTTTGATTGCAGTTGACTTCATTGTCTTCCATTAATGTTGCTCTAATGCGCATTTAATTTGACACTTTTGACTTGGCTTCGCTCAACTCAACTCAACTCGTGCCTAATGACTTCTTCAACTATGTGCGGCGCGCGTTCCATCGAAAAGATATGTACTTCAGCTGCTTGATCAACTTTTGCTCCTCCAGCTACAAGTATTTTAGTGGTTTTTCTTGTTTTTATACACTCTTTGACACCTTTGACTCTATGTACACTTATGTCAGTTAATTATTTTGTAACCATCATTACAGACTTTAGCGCGCGTTACTATTTTACAATATGCAGAAGTAAATAAAAAAAATACCACCATGTGTAATTGGATTCAAAAAAAAAAAAAAGCTAACAATTGCGTAGACAATTTCTCTATTCATTGAGTGGAAATTGTTAGCAACAGTTCGGTACTGCTAATACGTTTTTTCGTTCCTCTATATTTACCTATTTTACTATTTGCTCAGTAATTTTCAAAACCCTGAATCAAGCGCTACAAGGTTAAAATATTTAGCAGTTTTTTTTTATATAGAATTCTCTACTTCGTGTCGCTGCAGATGAGGTGGAGTTTGAATCTGTAGCAAATGTAGCTTGTAGCTTTGTAGAAGTTCTTCTTCACGTTTGTTTGGCATAACTCTTCTTAACTTGCCATGGCCATATTAATTATAATAATAATATGAATTACATAAGAGTCGAGTCGAGTCGTCAACGTCGCACGTTGCTTTGCATGTCATAATAGTAAAGAATTCTTTTTAAAATTATATTTCCTACTTCTTACTTTGCTGGCGTTTTTGGTTTTTTTGAAGAAAATTCATTAGTTACATTCGTGTTCGGTTGTACGCCATCTTATTTACATAAATGGCATTGCGTAACAAAATTTGGCGTTTAAATGGAATCTCGTATGTGAGTAACGACAGTCAGAAACATTTAAGTTGTGGCATGAAACTAGAAACGTTTTAAGATTTTACGACTTCTCTACGTGCTCTACTTAAGTTATTTTCCGCATGTCTACAGCAACAGCAACAACAACATTTATGAGCATTTTGTAAAACATATTGATTGAGTTTTCTTAAGCATTTTCAAATGCAGTCTTTAGAGTACATAATTTAAATGGAATTTCTTGTGCAGATGAAATATTTTTTAAATTTTTCTTTGTTTATAGTTTTAGGTTTAAGATTGGCTAATGCTTAATATTCAGTTAATAAATGCTTGAGTAATTTAAAATTTGATTTATTTGTTTTGAAAAAAATTTGTTTTCAATTGTTTTAAAAATGAAAAATGAAATTTTTATAAAAATTCACTGGTAATGGCCATTTTATGCGTGTGAAATTTGAGCTTCAAATGTTGAAAATATAAAATAGTAATTAATTTCTAATTACTCTTATAAAGGTTCAATTAAAATAAGATCTGTTCGAAACTTATATGTTTATGCTAAGAATAAAGCATTTTAAACTGCATCAGTTCCAGGAAAATGTTCCCTACATATGCTTATTACTTTATTAACAAATTATAAATCAAAGAAACGCCAATAATAAATTAAAACAACCATTTACTCCATGCATCGCATCCATCGCTTGTTGGATAGAAGTAGTTAATTTACTGCTCAATTTATATATAAAAGCAGTGCCCAATCAATGGCATCAGCTAAACACAACTGGTCTATTATGTTTTTTTCTGAAAAACTGAAGAAGGTTGTAGATATTTTCTTTTCCAATCAACCGAAATCGAACTAGAAAGTATTTTATCAGTTTCCGAAATTGAACGGTAGGAAATGAGTTGCTCTAAGAGAATTTTAGCATGGATTGCATGGGTGATATTTCAAATCTAATATATTCAAGTTCTATACAACCTCCGATATTAATTTATGTATCAATACTATAAAAAGCTTGAACTTGGAATTAGCCTTTTTTACATTTACTTTTTCCCATCTTTCTGGTTAATTAGGGATGCCAGCTCGGAATAACAACTCGTCATTTAAGGCTATCCAATCATCTACCCATTTTTTGTATTGTTTCAATAAAGTGAAATTATGCTAAAACAGGCCATGTGTCATCGACCAGAACAAGTAGTAGTCCAAAAAAAGCGTTGTCTGCAGAATATGGCGAGTAGGGTAGGACTATTACCTATTACAGCGTTTACAAGTTAGTTTTGGCCGATGTTGCTTCATATGGTCGTGCTACAAAATTTTCTTCCCCCGTGATCGTTTCCTTCGGTTTAAACAGCTTGATCTAGATCTCTACGCGATGGTGTCACCATACACAGCCCATCAGCTTCATGCCATGATTATTGTGTTAAGCGAAAGATTTTTGCGCTTGGATTTATCGTAATAGATCCTCTTTTCATCGCCAGTCACAATGCGAAGCAAAAAACACGTGTTTTTTTTTTGGATTTCGAAAAGATCTCTTTCGGAGCGTGCAGCTTTTACTCGTATGACACCCAGTTTTCTTACTTTTGAATCAATTTCATAGCTTTAAGGCGTTGGCTGTAAGCCGAGTCATTCAACATGAACAATGCTTGCAATACTTCAACTTTAAACTTTTTTGGTTGTCCGGGCCATTCCATATCTTTGAGCAAAAACAGCGACTTAACTACCGCCGACACAATTGTTCAAATAGAGCATGCTTGCCGTTAACTTCCACTAAGATTCGATGATCCTCAGTCGAAATTTTCGTCATATTAAAATAAGGAAGAACTCCCCGCAATATTTTGTATTGTTGTTAACGTTTCTGCTAAAGGACAGAAGCTGCAAAAGACGTACATTCACTATAGGATCATTCACAATAGACGCTAACTCACAATAAGATCATTCACAGTATTAGCTCATGTACTAGAAGCTGTCTTTTATGTGGAACACTTATAATTAATTCAAGGTACAAATAGTATTCTACACTAAACTCGATGTCCAATCTAGATGCCGCTAGAAGCTGATAACAGCAGCAAACTTCAGTGATTATAATTGCTAGTCCTTGCACCTCCATATATAAAATATACAAAAAATTAATTTATACTAACTGAACCCCATCCGCTTCGCCCACGGCTAGTCTCATGGATCTTACTTCTATCGATCCCATAACCATGTATAATTTTGTTCAGAGCTCGCAAATAACAATTGACCCTACTTCGTTGTCCGTAAATAAGTCTCATTTACAGACTCATTGAGCAAAAAGTCAGAGAGGAAGCGTTCACTTCGTGTCTTAAGTAAAACGGTCTGCGCTCAACGAATGACCGAAATTTTTGTTTCTCTTTTGTTCGATGAATTCGCTGACCTTTTGGACGCGAGCGAAGAAAATAAAAGTCTTTTGCGTTTATATGCGTTTGTGCGAATAATTTTCAGGTTACATTTTTTTCCCAACAGTTTTACGCAAACGAGGCAAAGTGAACAAGTCAAAAAAAAAAAAAGACCGTTTACACTGAGCATTTTATATTTTCGGTTATCTGCTGACTCTCAATGTGCGAGCGATCAAACGAATCGGTCTCTCTAAAGTGTTATTGAAAGTCCGTAACATGCTTAGCTCACCCGATAACACTCAACCGAAAACCAATACGAAGACAAACGAAGTGTTCTGCTCCGAGCGAGAGCGAGTGTGCTTGAATTTTTCGGTTATGTTAGTGAACAGACCGCAAAGAGAAAACGGTCAACTTTTATTTCCGAGCTCTGATTTTGTCTATCACTAATAGGGAATCGGGTTGTTGCTTATTACCGTGCCCTCTAATTCGTACCAATATTAATGTGTCTACTCTTCTGATCCCATTAACAAGTATACCCAATTTCATTACAAATTTGTCCAGTGGTTTTGGCGTGATGCTCAAACAAATAAACAAAAGTTTGTCTAAGATATTATATACATATATGTAGATTAGATATTGATATAGCTGGGCCAGTTCTTTATCAACGTTTTTCCTAAGATATGGCATCTTATTTTCTGGGACGGATGTCGCTCGCATTACTGTGAAACATATGTTCAACCACTTAGTCGGCTTCAGTTTTGTGTCCCATTTACTTGGCGTATTCAGGTATGCTTTTATGATTTTATCATCTGCTTAGACATCGTTTGCTTTCGGAGCATGTCGGCAGCAAAGAGTGCAAAGAGCAGCGGGGCGTACCACTACCTTGTGGTACTTCAGATTAAACCGAGGATCAGAACAAGGCAAACATGGCGATGACAGACCAGATCTTTTTCAAAACCCATTACCATAAATACCAAATTGAATCGCCCTAAAATTTAGGTTCTTCGTTTAAAAAAAAGGGGGGAAGGGTTTTGTAGCAGCGCCCATTCCATTCGGCCCAAAATTAATAGGTTTACTTCTTTCGACCTCACTAACATCCGTACCTTAAATGGAATCAAGCTTTGACTAATTGTTTTTTATCTTATATATGAGGGGTGGGGTATCGGCCCCTCCGATTTTATCAAAAAGTGGCCTATGCTTTTTTCATCTCATCTTATCTATTTCTATACCAAAACTTAACCAAGTTGGTTAAGCTGTTTAAACGTGATGCGCGCACAAACAAAAAAACACAAATTTGTCTGCTTTTTTATTATATGTATAGATAACAGCCCCTTATGCCATACGCAATGAAAAGCTTGTTTCACGCTCATACAGCCGAACAGTTTTGTTTTGCTTCAAAGGAAATTTGAATGACTTGAACGATTCTGTGAACCAGCTCTGAAGTTCCGTGCCTTCGTCGAAACCCGAATTGATGGTCGAGGTGGATATCGCTTTCCAGTGTCGGTAGCACTCTATGAAGAAGTATTCTTTCGAATACTTTCGAAAGTGTCGCTAGCAGACTGATAGGGCGATAGGCTAACGATTCGTTCTCGAGTTTGCCAGGTTTTGAAATTAGAATTACCACTGCGCACTTCCACTGGCTAGGGGTGTGACCAAGCCTGAAATATTCTACCGATTTATGTATACTACATTTCATCTCTGTTCCTCAAATGGATGCAAGGATATCAGAAAGATATAAACAATTTTTCCAACATCCCAACCATTTCTGTACAAAAATTCATACAAAAAGGTTTAGCGGTTTAGGCGTCTAAGAGTACCAAACATCCGTATGAAAGGATCCATACATCTATCCTTACAAACTGCGCTCGAGATTGTTTCCAAGGTATTTCACTGATTCTCGTTAAGGTATATCTAATCCTATAAATCTAACTGATGTGAAGTTTCCTTTTCTTTAAGCGAATCTGATGTAAAGAGATTTGTCCGAGATTACTTTTTTTCTCCACTGAATTAGCTTTTTCTCTATCATACTGAGCTCAAATTGCAAATGTTGTGAAGCTTGTTGCAATAATTGCCGAGTTATGTTGCCAAACGAATTCACTTGGTATAGCTTGTCTGCTGGACCCAAAACGCTTTCCTGCGGTACTCACGTGTTGCTAGGAAAGGCTGTAAATTCATCTTCCTGCTGTTCTACGGAAAAAAAATATTATATAAACCTAGAAGCCATTATATTCTATTGTAGCGAATACCTTACTGCTACACTCTACCAAAATGTCTTTGTATCTCGTGGCGTCTCATCTTTCTTAGTATTATTTCAAAACCTGAAACAATGTGCTGGTGTTTCGCAATGAAGCTGACTGTACTTTATTTTGAGATACCTCAAATATTTGCAAATTAATTGAAGTGCGTGCCGCATTTTAACAAAAAAAATAAATCTTTCCGAAACATATTATAAGACACAATCCATGCTGTCTGTGCTGTCATGTACCACGACAATACACAACACAAATCAAGGAGCATTATTTGAATAAAGAATATCTTTAAACATTTTGTTAGCTTTTGCACAAATCATTCAATTGATGATGACAAGAAAAAGAGAAAAAAGACAAGATACAAAACCTCAAAAGAAAAAAAAAAAAGAAAAAGATTTTTGCTGTTGTTTAAAAATAATTATCGTTCAATCATCAACTGTCCAAATAATAATAATAACAAGTAATATAAAAAAGAGAAGCCCAGACCAAATTCAATCAATTGTTTGCCAAACGAACGCACAAACACAATTGTTGAAGCTGTTGAAGATTTGAGGCGTTTTGGGGCGTTGCAGCTCATTTAAAAAATCTGCAGCACTTTGAATTTTTGCTCTAAAATAAAATATTGCAAGCTGATTGACTCACTGACTGGCTGACTGCCGCTTGGACAATACCAAATGGAATTAAATTTTTCTTTTGTTCGAGTGTGGTCGGCATATGAAATGTTGATTTGTGTGCGATTTCGAATATTGATTAAATAAATCAGGCAGAAAATTGGCAAATCAGCGATAGCAACGTGGCTGGCAGGCTGGACATGGATGTGGACGTTGAAGGTGGCGTTGAATTGGGTTGGTTGTGTTGGTTTTGGTTTTGGTTTTTGTTGAATTATGATGATGCATGATGAATGCTGACGTGCTGATGGATCGCACATACTGGTAAAGTGGCTGGCTGAAGCAAATCATTTGCCAATATCATCTTTATCATCATCATCATCATCATCATCAGCGGCAAATATATGGCGTGCAGTGCACGTCGAGCCGCCAATCATTTGCATAACAATGTAAGAAATTCTTGTGTCTGCCATGCTAAAGTTGCCGGCAATTTAACCAGTTGCCATTTGCTGCAGCAGCAGATATTTATGAGCGATTTGAATCTTCTCTGTGGCAATGACTGAGTCGTTGTGGTGTGGCGTCTGATTGATTATGCGCACGCGTATAGCGTTGATTGCCAGCTAGTAAAATGTTTGCTTTGTCTACTAACAAATTGTTTGATAATTTAACAGGTGCTCAGATTGTGTTTAAAGTGAAGGCTTGTAAAAATTATGGGGCCTTTAAACTTTAAGAGATATTGTTAGTGGAAATAGATTTCCAGTTGAACTACCTTCTAGCACAAACTTCTGCACTTTCTTTATATCGAAATCATTCAGCATCTCCATCAGTTGCTCATTGTATATGGTGCAAGTCCATCAGAAATATATATATTGGCTGTATTTGTATTTGGGGATGGTTTCTGCAGCGATTTAAAGCGTCAACAGTTTAAACTTTTAACTACTTCCAGCCCACGAGAAGAGGTTTTTCTCTTTAATTTCAATTTAGACAACTTCAGCCTGCAATTCTTTGTAATTATGCATTTACTGAGTTAGCAGCTCTAAATCATATCATAAAATCCATAATTCCAAACTAAATGCGCACCTTTAAAACTTTTGTAAATTAATTTCAAGTATTTACTTTTCCGACAAAGCACAACAAGTAACAATTACTAATTAGTATATTCGTATCTGCAATTAATTGTAAAGCATTGCGCTCGATTAGATCTGCAATTGCAACTGATTTGGGGTGTGGTCATTACTCATAATGAAAAGCATCGCCATTACTTTGATGAGGTACAGAGTTATTATTACTGCTGCTGCCACTACTGCTGCAAATGATGATGTGGACGTTGATGATGATGAAGTGAAACGTACGCCGCATACAAATTTGCACAACCAGCTGCCTCCGGTTGGTTATCAAACAGTCCAGAGTGCAGCAGCAGCCAACGACTCAGAACTTAAGCAATAAATAAATTTACCTTGTAGGAAAAAAGTTTTTCATTGCAATGCGTTCTGCTGCTACTATTGAGTTCAGAAAAAGTTTTTCCCAAAGTAGTAGTTTCTTCTTCTGCTACATCGGCCCGGACAGAGTTGTGCATGATTGCCATGCTGGAGCATAGTATTTTAAGAGATGTGCGCTGTGCGGCTCGTTGAAGTCACCATAAGTGGCAATAAAAAACTGTTGCATAAGTATTTCTTGCTTTCGTTACGAGTGTACACTGCACAAATAAAAATTAAATGCGCATTATCAGTTTGTTAGGAAAGTTTGTTACATAATGAAGGAAATACCACACATCCTCCTCCACATATTTCTCACCTCACCCAGTTAAGGTATGTGCAGATCGTGATTGTTTGTCATTTTGATAAATATGAAATTAAATCTCCCCTAAGTATTTTTCTCCCGATACCATTAATATGTATACAATGTATATATTATTCCTGTACCTCCAATGTATGCAAAGATCTGGCGAATTTTGTTATCACTTGTATGGGACAGGCATCGCTCTTTCCGATTGTGACTTGAAATAACTGTAGCCTTAATTGCTCTTTATAGCATAAGCTATCAGACAGTGAATAAGCTATCAGATAGTGCAGCGGGAACAGCAGAGCTAGAGGGTGCCACCTATTCAGCCTTCTAACATGCACACAGTGTGGCTCGACATGTGCCGCTGCAAACTGCCTCAAACTGTAGGCATATCCAGGAAGAGTGTTGCGCACGTAATATGGTGCTCCTGCCATGAAACGCAACACCTTTGATTGGAAGCATTGCAGCACCTTCACGTTAGAATGTCTCGTGCTTCCCCACAGCTGGATGCCATAGCTCCAGAATGGTCGGCCATGTTATCAGCGTAGGTGTTTATCTGGGTAATAATTCAACGGCATATCCGCGATGTATATATTGTATAGAATGGGTCCAAGAACACTGTCCTTTGGAACCCCAGCCCTAATATCACAGATCGTTGATTCACCATCTTCTTCCTTCGCATAGTAGAACCTGCACGAAAAATAGCTCCTAGATATTAGATAGTATGGAGTGGGTAGATTCTTCTTCAGTTTATATAATAATCCGTTGTGACAGACTCAATAAAATGCCTGTTTAATGTCCAAGAATGCAGCTGAGCAGTATTTTTTACACTCATAGCTTTGTAGTATACATAGGACCAGTCGCCGATAAACCGCCTGAATCCAAATTGGTGATCTTGCATCAGCTCCTTCGTTTCGAATATAGACAAATAGTCATCGCAAAAATACTCCTTTGGATGGTATGTCAGGCTTGTAAATAAGAACCACCTCGGAGAAAGTGTTAAAGTTGTAGGCAGCTATTGCCATAAACAATGTCATTCAGTTACCTGGAAGGGCCTTTATGGCGGCACCATCAGTGACTTCAAAGCCAGCTCCCTTTCATATTTTCAAACCTTTAATTTCCTCTTTAACTTCATCACATCGAATAATTGGTATTGGTATTGGTAGAACCATTGAACAGGTCGAGGTAAGAAATTTAACTGTTGCGGCATGCTTTAAAGTGGAACAAATGTGAATGAATGAAAAGAATGAGTTTCGTAAATGAATCATCAAACGCATTGGGTTTCTGTTCTTCCGGTCGACACTGGTGCCAGCCTCTTAGTTGGTCTTTTAAGTAAACGCGTTGGCTTCCATAAATTGTGCTCCATATCTTTAGACAACAAATTTTAAAATTTTTGTTAATATGTTATTATGGAGACTCTGATCATCAATTTTCATGGTTAAGCCGTGGTTTACTGAGTTCTGTTGTGGTTGTACCAGCAGAATTGACGCCCAGCATTCAGATCTCCCAAATAAGTTTGTTACGTTGGTTGTGTTGGTGGTAAGAAATTTGGGTCGAATGAAGAGGCAAGCACTGAAACAAGCGCATATATTGATAGTCTTGAAAAAAATCTTTTGTTTGGAAGGAATAACAAAAGGGGGACGTAAGTATTTATGCGTTTAATGAAAGTAGCATCAGAATTGACTTGATCTAGCATGTCTGCAGCTACCTCCTTTCGATATCTTTTTTTTCGCAGAAAAATCGTTTCAAGTGCACATGATAACTTTCCGCAGCGATTTTCTTCACTTTATGGTCACGATCGTCGGGCTAATTGAAGGCCTTTCAGAACGAGACATATCTTTGACAGAGCAGATTCACCAAAAGCCCTTTTAGTGTATCGGCACACAAATTTGCGTTCACAACATAAAATTTAATACAAATACGTTGATCAATATTTTCACTTAATATAAATAATCGTCAAGTACTACTGGTTCACAAATCGATCTAAAAATTGACGTTAGTATAAAATATAGTGTTACGAATCTTTACAAAAAATGTACGGACTAACAGTTTGACCGACCAATGTTGATTGTTATATATACTTCTTAAGCTTAATCTTACAGCCACTACTTCTTCTGCCTTTTAAAAACACTCACACACGGCTTCTTTATCGTTGCTATTTTTGTTTGAGGGTTAAAAAGAGTGTAAGGAAGATTAGAAGCTCCATTTTTGGTATGCTTGATACAAATATCAAATGATTATGAAGAGTATTTAAAATTCGAATATGTTATCAACATACTTTTTTGTCCAAGTTTCTTTATTTCTGTGGCTGTTAAAGGCATCGCAAATACATAACTACGGATGCAACTACATACGCACTCATAAAATGCTTCTACAGAAAAACAAACTTGAGCACACATTTTTGCACAATTTTACAACACAAATACTTGCAGAGAGAAGATGCATACATGGCGTATACGCTTTTTTCTATAGTCTTCTTTTTTTTGCACATATAAAAATTAAAAACTTGGCAAACCGCAGAACACACTTGAGCGGCGAATGGAGACTATACCAGAGCCACAGCAAAAAAGAAAAAAAAAACCCTCCGACGCCGCAGCTCACTTGAAGCCACACCCACGGCAAAGTTTGCAAAAACATAAAAAAAGAAAAATTTTTTTTTTAACTGGAAATGAGGCCATTTTGCACAAAGTGCCAAAGCAGGAAGCAACGTCGACGGAGATGAAGATGCAATCGGCAAATGGTGCACCAAAAAGTGCATTGCCGGTTGCAGGGGTACGAGTATTGCTGTGTGTTTGAGTAATCGCACTATAGAATCGCCATATAAAAGTCGACATATTCTTTAGCATTTCGTCTTCATCTACCGCGCAAGCTGGCTGTGCTGAATTTATTAGTTTTCACAAAACAAAAAAAAAAAAAAAACAGAAATTCTATTTGAGCGCGGTAATTAGCGTTTATACAGCGTGCAACTTGTGTTTGAGGTGGGGTTGGCTGGGTGTGTGTGTGTGGGATAGATTTTAACATATGAGCGTATTTATCAGGTGGATATGATAATGTTGAGAGCGACAAATAGAACATTTCGAGTATCAATAGAAACTATTATAAATCAATGAACCAATGTTTGAAAGGTTGACCAATAATATCCAGATGTTAAATAGTGGAGCGGAACTGAAAGTACTGCCAAAAATTTATAAGTAAAATTTAAATTTAAATGGGGAGACTCATACCCTACCATGTCATGTTCGCTTTAGTCGAGCTTGACGTTCATTTTCGCTCAAATCGTTTCTTGTAATCATCTCTTATTTGACTGTCTTCGAATTTATGTAATGCAAATGCGATTATTTCGCTTTTTATGTCCTTTAAAATATTTTTGCAGCGATTACTTTTCATGTCCCGTTCTTTATGCCCATTGTAAGTTCTTCATTTCGTTCAGATAAGTCGCTATCGGCATCTTTACTGCTGGTGATATTTGCAGTCATCAAATCACTAGAATCGTATCTTGCCGCAGTTGTTGAAATTGAAAGGTTTACCAACTTCTGCTTATGTAGGCGCTTACGTTCGTCCATTGCGTTTATGGATTTCTTTCTCCGATTGGACTTTCTCTTCTTTTCATTTTTCCTTAACTTATCGGCTTTATTTTTTGGAAAGTGTTTTTTATATTCCGCCACATTTCAATTATCAAAGCTCGACAGTTTACATTACATGAGCATTCATCGAAAGGTTTCATTGCTGTTATGTGTCCCAGACGGACTAATTTTTTGTTTGTTTTTTTAAATAATTTTTTTTTTTATTTTAATAATCTCAAGTTGGCTGGAGTGTTTAATTTTGAGACCTCATAGTGACATGAATGTCCACCTCATGGTGCTCCCTGTATATCGGGGGCTAATTCAAGCGACGACCTGTACTAGAACAGAGTCTTTTAGAGTCGGTTGCGCCCGACTGTTATTTTCTTAATTTCTTACTTCTTATTCAGCTTAAAAATGCCGAAATTGGTGTATTTTGCTTTAATCATAATAAAATATTTAATTCGGGCACAAAACAACCCACTAAAAGAGATTACTCCCTACAAAGAGTCAGTTCGATATATACATGTCCGTCTGTCTGACTATGAACAATAAGAACTTGAAGACTAGAAAATATAGAACCTTCTGTATTGTGTTTTAAATGTCTACTTGTTTTTTTTTTTTTGATAGTTAAGGTTTTTATAGATGTGCCGATCACTGTCTTTGGGTTAGTACCCACAAAAACATGCACTTTTTTTTGTGTTTTTAAAGGAAAAAATTGTTGTGTTACTTCTGGTTTCGGCTATAAATATCAAATTTCGTGTATCTTACTTCATTTCTAATGAAATGTTCCATATAGTTCCATAACGGACCACTAGAAGTGGTAGCTCCCGTACAATTCTGCTCCCTTTCTTGAGTTTTTATAATAAAAACATTTTGTTGTGGTTTAGTTTAACTTGAAATGTCAAATTTGGTGTATGTTGTGCTAATCTAAATAGATTACCCCACACGGATCAAGAATTGGCACAAAAATATTTTAAGTTTAATGGAAGACAGACTAGAAGTCGAGCACACTCGAATGCAGCGTTCTTTTTGGTTAATACATACTACTGTAGCCTGCTCGTGTATATTACAAATTTCGTCTTAGCCCTGCATCTCTAATATCAACTGCTTTAGTTAGTATATATCCCATTGGTGCGTCATGGTTTATATAATAAAAAAACCATTTAACATTTTAAATTCTGTCTTGTCTCTAAAAAAAAACTATAAAAGGATTATGGTGAATCAAGTTTATAAAATCATAAACGTGACATTGGTATAAGGCGACAAGGAGAATCGAAAGATTGTCCAACATAAGCTTTGTTTTGGACGAAACTCCACATCTTTAACAGACATCGAACAATTACCAGAAATTTTGCTACATAATCACCAGAAAATGTATCACAATTCGGTGCTTTAAAACAACTTTTTAAAATAGTTTAATTACGTCAAATATGTTTCAACCTTCTTGAATCGCGTCATAACTAGTTCAAATGGGGCACAAAAATTGATACCGAAAAAAAAAAATATGTATCAGATTTATGCATAAATAATTTTTGATTTTGCGCCACGTTATTGCACCATTGCATAGATCATCAATTTTGCCCGAATTTAAGGCTAAAGATATGACAACTACTCTCGAACAATCTTTTTGATTTTTTTATATTGTTCCCGAAACCAAAACTGTTGCTCTGTGACACCCCTTTCCAAATCCGTATATTTTTTTAATTTTTAAATAAAAGAGAAGAAATATAGTTTTTTTCAGTTTTTATTACAATAAATTATCTGCTCTTGAAGCGAAAATAAAAGCACAAATAATTTATAACTCAAAATATTAAGTTCATTTACTAACAAATCATTTTTTATTTCTTTTTTTTTTAGATTTAAAAAAAAATTTAATTTAAGCTGCTCCACTCTCATTTCGATTTTATTAGCTTTTTTTTCTTCTCACGCCGCCCTCAGTTTAGCAGTCAATACTGAATAGTTCGCTCTCTCCCTCAACATACACATACCCACCTACACGCAATATGCTGTGATCTTCTGCTTTCTAATAAAAATGCAATCAATCAACTGTTCTCTCATCTCTGCAGCTCTCATTTTTACTTCTTATTGTTGTTATTGTTGCTGAACTGACTTTTGGTTAGATTCTCTCTTTACATTTGTTGTTGTTGTTGCTATTGCAAGTTGTCTTTCGCATTTTGTAATCGTCTTCGTTGCGCTGTTTGTCTATTTTCTTTATTTTTCTTGCCTCTTTCTTTTATTTGTTGTTGCATTTTGTTTGATTTTCTTATTATTATTCTATGACCATTGCCTTGCTTTGCCTTGCCTATGCATGATAGCATGCATTTGTCTCGCTTCTATACGATAAGTTATAGCGTGCTTGTTTTTCTGTGTGTGTGTGTGTATGTGCGTTTTGTGCTCCACCCTCCATCACCAAACGCCATCTTCTTATTTACGTCGTCGGCACTGGATCTCTGCGCAGCTCTCATGGCGTATGAGTAACCTTGAAATTTTGTAATTCTACAACGACGTCGCAACGTCGCTGGCGCTGTCAGCGATTAATGTGGCGGCTACTGCTGCTACTTCGCATCTCTGATTGTGTTTAAACTATTCTGTAACAATAATAAAAATATAATTTGAACATTTTAGATCATAAATAAAATATTTGCTTTAGTCATAAAATATGCTGTATGCATTTCAAATATACTTGTACGTATTTGTTTGCATATGTTGATCAATTTATGTTCATTAAGGAGTTGCTAACTATTTGGGGTGTTAAAATTAAATAATTTTGAGAAGCATTCACACATTTTGTGTTACGAATTCAACAGTTTATAACAAAGTTTGTAACAAAGTTAAGAAACATTCGTATCTCACACTTTTTACGCATCGAATTTAAAAATTTGCAGTAGATAGACCAGTATCTAGACCTATTTTTATTGCAGTTTAAAAACAGGTGTGTCCACTGACTCATAGGTGCTGCCCGAACACAATTCCATTGTCCACTTATATGCTTTTTCATTATAAAAATCAATTTCAGCTATTAGCTCGATATGACGACTTCTAATACTGCTGCTAACTAGCCAGTACTGCTGCTAGCTATGCAATCCTGCTACAAGCTAGTCCTAGCCAGCTAGCCAGCACTGCTGCTAGCTAGTCCGTCCTGCTACTAGTTAGTCCTAGCCAGTACTGCTAGCTACACCAAAAATAGCCACTTTATAAAATTTTATTATTGAAATATAAAGTTGATAAACGTTTTAAAATTTTGTTTGATTTTTTTTTTCCAGATGTTTCGCGTAAGACAGTGCAAGTCCTACAGAGCAAGACATTACGCCTGATGACAAATAGCGGATAACCTGGCGGTAGTTAGGAACCAGTTCGCCTTCAACAATATTTGATGTAATAACCGTCTGTTAGCACATGTCAATTGCTTGGTTAGAACAATGCGCGACGCAACTCCAAGAGGCTACACTTTAGATCTCTACTGCAATGGATCAGACAGCACATATGGTGACTGCTCAGCCGTGCCAGGCCTTGAGCCTTGATATTTAAAATATATATTAATACATGTTATATTTTTTGATCAATACTAGTATTTCTTACGATCTACTTTATGTAAAAATCTTAGTGATATAAGAGTCAAATAATTTTAAAGTAAGTTGTATCTTTATTTGATGTATATCGAGCCCTGTAGCAATTGTTTTATGTGAGACATTTTGACATAGTTACAATCCCACTTGTCAAATTCCAGGGACCAAACACAGAGGCATATTAAGAGTCTCCTTGCTAGCATTTTAAGTTTTGAATTTGAGGATTGTGATTGCCATGTTTCGAAAATCTTTTATTATAAACGGATCCGACTGGAAAGGTTTTGATAGAACAACGTGTGGAGTCTGTTGGTAAAGAAAAAAACAACAAACTTAATTAAGAACAATCCAGAAATATTAATCAAGATGCATTTATATCAGGATCTGTATGGATTTGTATGACAGCTACCCCTTCTTATAGACCGATTAGAACATATATGCATTATTTTATTAGAATTGAAGTAAAAAAATGTGGTCTAATACAATAATACCTTATGGGTACAGCGTATATAAAAAGTTCATATAATATAATTGTTGCATAATACCAAATTTGCTTTTCTATAAATATAGTAGAACTATATTCGCTACCTATATAATATATATTTTCGTACATGTTCCACTAGCAACACAAAAAAGCTTAAAGAGGAAATTTCAAATTGTTATTGCAAATTGCAATGCATTTATATATAGTTTATAGCACCTGTTGTTGTAACTGGTTGTGATGGGGTATTGTCATAAAACTGTGTTGAATTCTGATTTAGCCTGAACTGAAACTAATTAAAAAACACGAAACAAACACGTACAGCAACAATAACAATAACAACAACAACAACATCAAACAGCAGCATGAGTCGTTTCCAAGTATTTGATAATTGAAACAAAAATTGACTAACTAATTATTGACTGCTCTTTCTTTTCAAGGGGAAATCGAAATTCAATGTAAAGTTCAGTACGAAAATCTTCCGGTTTTCGGAAAAGGAAACCAATTGAGTTAATAATTATAAGTAAGGTGAGGCGGAGAGGGAAAATAGAATACTGATTGCGAGAAGATTCGAATGAGAACAACAACAGAAAAAAAAAAAAAATTTCTAAAGCAGGAAATGTGCTCAAAGCTATTGTGAGATATTTTTTTTTTTTTTTTATAGATTTGTAATACTCGGAATAGACAGAAAATTGTTGCGCTTAAGTTAAAAACAATGCGCTGCATTAATCGCGATACGAAAGCATTGAAAAGCTGGAAAAATAACAATCCACAGCAGTAAAATCAACAAACATGAAAGAACGCTGAGTATGCTGGACTAGGAGATGCGCTGTACAGCGTAGAAGGTGCTCTATTTAAGCGATTTATGCTAGTTGTGATCTATCGATCGATAACTTTTTCTAATATAATCTCTCGGAGTTTAGTTTATATGCTTACAGATGAATAGTTCTTCTTCGTATAATGAAATATATCAATCTGTTATAGACTCCGAGATATTCCTATACAAGACAGACTAATGAACGGACAGCTGAATTCGTTTATAAGCACTTAACTTCCAATGCCTCCCTTTGTATTTTGCATATATTTGCACAATTTTAATATAGCCTTTGAAACTATTTAGTGCAGAGTATAACAACCACAATTACGCTGACCTTCAGCGAGAAAAATCTGCGTTTGTTTTTCACTCTTTTCGCTTAGATTTTTTTTGCTTGCAATCTTCAATAATAAAATTAAATGCAAATAATTACACCCTGTAAAAACGAAACGAAATACACAAACTGCCAATCAAAATGTCAGTCAAGTGGAAAACGAAACGACAAACGTTGAATATATGTGTTTGCAGTGTGTGTGTGCGTTTTTTTGTATCTGCGTGCAACGAAAAGAAATTTTACTAACTTCACATAGTAATACTAATAATAATCAACTGCAAAATAGCACAACCACAACAACAACAACAGCAGCAGCAAATAATATGAAGACCTTGAAATGCTGGATTGGAAAATACAAAAATGAAATATCACCCTGAAATATTATTGTTGTTGTTGCTGTTAATGATGTTGATGAGAATGATGAAGCTGAGGTAGTCTCGCCGCATCGAACCGTCAATGCAGCAAAATATAGAAACATGCAAAATTAGAATAGACAAGCCAGCTGACAAGTAAACTCATAAACAACATCGAATATATCAAAATAAGATATTATATGTTGGCATAGACGCAGCTTTTAGACGCTTTATCGTTCATCGAAAATGATTTTGTAAAAGGCTTACGAAAACTTTTGGAAATATGCCTGACAGTGAGAACGTCTATTTATGCCTCATGGAGGAGTGTGATGGTCATTTTCATGCTCATCAATACAGCAAACATCAAGAAGTTAAGTCTGCTAGAGACAGTTCTTTGTTGAAGAAGGTTTTAGAATTATTAATAAAAGTACTCCGGAAGCTCTTTATTAAATTCAAGCACACAGGGGACTGAATATACAACCAGTCTTACAGAATACGGAAGGCTAAGCTGAAATCACTCAAACTAATATTTGTGAATGACACGTTGATAGAATTCTCCAGATGGTCAATTACATTAGAATAACCTGTGACCAATGTGCCATGTGGAAGTTTCATGTAGAATGTATAATGAAGAAAGCCACTATGGATATGATGACTTGCAAAGCCATTGCTGGAAAGAATTTGGGTTGTTCTTCTAAAATAATGAAATGCATGTATCTCACAATTGGCAGACCTTTGATAACATAAGGAGACATTATATGTGCGGACAGGGATGAAGTAGCAGTGCTGGCAATAGTGACTTGCAGAGCATTTGCTGGATAGAATTGGGAGAGTACTACTAAAATACTAAAATGGCTACATCTTATCATGGTTAGACCTGTGATAATATACGGCGCCATTATAAGGGCGGATAGGGCTAAATTAGTAAGAGACAGCAAACAGTTGAATACAATTTAGAGTTTAGCTTGTATAATTTTGACAGGAGCGGTTCGAACCTGTACTAGTGTGGTGTGAGACGTGCATATAAATTTTGGAATAGGGAGACACACTAGTTGTAGGTTTTTAGACTTATATCAACAATGGACGGATTTGACGGTTGCCCACCCATTACTACTATACCATACCGACAACCTAGATATAAAGAACCACTCCATCAAAAGATTTAAAGTGGGGCTCAGCACTAAAGATATTAGAAAAATATAGCGCAGAACTATTATATTAAACCATAGGCAATCAACTAGTTTGCAGATGAGTATGTGGCGCAAGGGCTTTCGGACCTCATTCTAAGTACTTTGAATCGCTAGGGAAATTCACCTGCATCTGTCAGGCAGATATATATGCAATGACAAATGTGCGGGTACAAGAGCCAAAACATTGTCATATTCTCCTATAGACACTATTAGTAAGGAGTAAGTACACATGTAATCAGGTCTAAACTGGTCTGGTGGAACGACTCAGGAATATTTAAAAAAATTATTCTATACTGGGTACCGGCTCAAGCGGGCATACCAGAAAACATGCAAGCAGATGACTTTTCAAGAAGAGGAGCTGCATCTCTTTCGTGGATTCACAGCTTTTCTGCGTACTCGGTCCAGGTATAATAAGAATTCTGTAGAAAGAGAATAAAGCGAGGAACATTTTCTAAGAGAACTGTAAACTGCTTAGCCCCTTAGAATAAAAAAGGATCGAAAATGTGCAACCAAATCAACCAAGAGCGATCTAAGAACAAAATATTTAACTAAAACCCTCAACTACAATTAATGCTAACTAAGGCTACTAGAGCACTTTGGACCTAATAAGGTCTCTTTGACCGTATTTTATGTATCTTTTTAAAAAATATTTTTTGGGTCTATACCACATCAGTAAGAGAGCCAATTTGGCCTACGCCCAATATCCTGAAAACTTGCGCCATCATGCGTAGTGATAAACTGCTTCGGCTTCATCGGTCTGATGAACATGGCCTACTGTTCAAATAGAAGTGGTGGTTGATCTTCCTAGCCTGAATGTAACAAACTTTATAGGAAAATTAATATATTTTAATACACACATTAAGAATGAAGTGTAAAAAAGAAAATCAAACAAAATATTCGCAAATATTCCGATGCAAAACTAAAAGCATCTCTGTAAAAAATCTAAAGATTATATTTACTTTGCTGCTGTAGCGAAGGCAAAAGCATTTCAAGTACAACCAATGCAGCACGAAACAAGGAAACAAATAGGGGTGATCATGCGGGAGTCGTATGGTTAAATGGGGGTGGGAGGTTCGGTTTTGGTGTTAGTGCTTAGTTACAATGGCGCTCATTATCATAGTCTTCATTAGAGAGCCAGTTGCTCCCTTGCTTGCTCATTCATTCATTCGTTTGTCGTTCGCTTATACGCCAGCTCGCCTCAAAAAGTAGATAAGCTGCTCCAGCAATAATAATAATAATGAAGAAGAAGACGATGACGACGACGGATGCATCGCATCGCAGCATCTGGGGTGGTTGCGGTGGGCGTTTGGAGACAAACGATTGAGACTGAGTCTGAGGCCAGCACCGAGTAGCACCAAAGCAGTCCAAGCAATAGCAACCGCAGAACTTTGAGTACTTAAAGCTGAAAATAAAAGCGCAACAGAAACAGACACAGACAGAGCGAGCAACAAAAAAAAAAAAAGAGTCTTATAGCGCAGTAAAGATTTATTTTCCATGCACAAAGTAAATTTCTATTTTACAAGCATTTCGTTTCGATGAGATCTGAACTGACGTGCGAGATACATTTGATATGCAACCACAAAACAATAACAAAAAATTTAAGCCACAAAATCAGCACAAATCATGTGATTGATCTATAGGTTTTTCTCTAAACATACTTTATTGTTGGCTAATTTATGAATGCATCGTCCAACACTTGATGACTCATTCAAAACTTCTTCGTCGGATGCATTCTAAAGCTGCATGTAACCCTTTCCTTATAAGCTTAATAGTTCCAAACGGCTTGCGACCTATAGAGGCGCGTCAAAAAATAAATTTAATAAATTTTTAAGACATAAATTACTTTACATACAATTAATACCAACGCCAAGTTGGAGAACCACCTACTTCAATTAATTGCAAGTACCAACTAAATGGAAAATTTATCAAAAAAAAAAAAAATATATTCGAAGAATACCTGTTTAAGTCATAAAACTCAAACTTCAGCAACTTAAAAATGAGAAAGGTAAATGCCACAGACAACTCTACGTTGCAACTGCAGCAACGCATCACATCGCGTAACCATCAAAAGCCACACCATTCTCATCATTCATGAGGCTTTTAATGCTGCCTGAATGACCTTGTGCTGTTATTAAATTTCCAAAGAATTAAGACATTCTCACTTACTACGAAACTTTATATCACATTTTAGCCATGCAGCACACACTTAACAAACATGCCACAGCTACTTGCCAAGCATGAACACCACAAAAGTTGCAGCAGCCAAGTTGCAGTTGACCTTCTTTAATCATCTGCGAATTAAATGCAAACTAAAAACAAAAAGGGTTGCCTACAAAACATGTCGCTCGAACCAGTCCAACTTTAAATTAAAGCATAAAATTAAAGTTGGACTGCAATAATAAAGATTGTGAAAAAATTATCGATTAAAAGAAGTTGAGCGTCCAAAAGAATCAAGCAAACTACCAAAAATATATTTTATATTAAAAAAGATGAAATTAACAGCGGCGGCGGCGGCGGCGGCATCCAAAACCAGTTGCAATCGCCGACAATGTTGTCCCTGAAAAAAGATATGCGTTCTACGCTTCATCGCGTCAAGACTGGAGCGCTGAACTGATGTTTCCTGCTTCGTTGTAGCTCAATTCTTGTTTAGCCACTTTGCTTAAGAGACAGCGGGGATTAAGTTTAAATATTTATATTAATCTCGTTTCGGCTACCAAACAACTTAAGGTTCTATGAAAGCCGTCGTCGCCGCTGCTGCTGCTGCTGCTGCTATAAGTGCTATAAGCGACTTTTGTCAACTTGCTTCAAGTTTGCATATTCATTTTTATGAGACGACAGCATAAATGATTTTCAAGGTCTACTACAGCTGAGTAACTGTTGCTTCTTCAAATGCTATTAATATTTTTCCTACTGCTCGATTAATTAAATTTTATTAATTTACTTGCTACCCACACAAGCGGCTGCAATAAAGCGACTAAGCGACTATATAGCACTTTTATAGACATCGATCGACCTACTCTGCATGCATTCTTCTTTTATTTAATTAACATCTTTCACTTTTGCTTTCATTCTGTGCATGTCACATACCGCCTGAGTCACTCATGCACTTTATACTCGTACATACTCGTATATCGTAAGCCCCCACATCCAGGTTTCTCATACTTTTCTAATTGTAGCTGCCACAATTCACGACACTTACTCAAACTCAGTCAGCAACTTACATTCGATGCTAACATTCGATGCTTTTTTGTTTGATGTTTGCTCATTTATGTCAGCATGGTGTTTGTGTTGGTATTGGTGTATCTGTGTGCTATACATAGTGTCGGTGCTAGTTTGTTCTCCTCTTCTATGTTGGTTTAAGTAGGTTAACAGCTGCTTCACTTTAATTAACCACAGTTGATTGAACGTTTATTGAATTTACCCGCGTTGCACAGCAATCAAATGTGAAATCGATTACTGATGTTCATACAAAGTTTTTCTTTAGTTTTGGGATTGGTATTTATTAATTCGTTGATAGCAGATGCTTTCCCTTCAATATTGTGGTTTAATTAGTTTTTTAGTGGTGCACATTTCTAACAAGAAGCGCAACTCCGTATGGGAGTGCTGGTATATTGAAATGCTTATCAATAAATTGATTACTCATATAAAAGCTTATACTAAATGACATATAAAATGTTTAACAATGGATCATAGATCTACTCTTAAACTTGACGATTTTTTGATGTACAATGCCTAATAGATATTTCCATCTTGGAATTAAACTCCCAGGAGATACATAAACAGATTCTTGAGCTTAAAATAACAAAGTCAGTGGTCTGTGACTGTGAAGATGGATAAGCTGTTAAAGCGCTAACACTCAGCTATATTCAGCTCACAAAAAAAATTTTAATAGATTCCTACAACTTGGCCACTTCCCTACTTTGTAAAAATGAGCAGAAGTTGCTCATATACAAAAGCCGGAAAAGCACATGACGTGGTTATCTATCGACCTATAAGCCTCTTGGCGATATTCAAAAGAGTATATTTGGCGACTTTTGCCAATTCTGGAGGAATCAAGGCTGATTGCAGTCCGTCACAGCAATTTCATCGACTTGTGGGTAGCATTCTGATGGAATTTAAAGAAAATGTGAGACAATCATTTGCTCGAGGATGACATACTGACCTCCTCCTCAAGCTCAAATTAATACTACCCATACCATTTCAACAGTTCCTACAGTCGTAATTGGACTCGAGAAAGTTTGACGTTCAGTGCGGCAACGAATTCTCACAAATTATACATATATAGGTGTCCTTTAAGGCATAATCCTTGGCCCCCAACTTTACACTATCTTAAGAGCTTATATGTCGGCTTTAGAGAATGAATGTCTAGTAGCAACTTATGCTGATGATACTGCATTCCTCTGAGACTTCCAAATGCAGCTTGATTCCTTGGGCCTATGGCTCACTAGGTGGAACATAACGGTCAACCCTTAAAAGTCGACGCACATCACATTTGATCTAAGAAGAGGGAATAGTCCTGCTATTAAGCTTTACAATATTCAAATCCCAGTAGCTCAAATATTTGAGTATAATATGCTTCAGGAGGTTCACTGAGTGACTCCACATTTCGTGAAATCGTAAATAACTCGACGCCAAGTTAGGAAAAATTAAGTGGTCTCAACTTGTTTTTGGTTGACTTATACATTTTGTAAAAACTTACTCATTACTTTACATCCAGACTACGCTTACAACTGCACGTACACCAAATTACTTGTAATATATTAAAACTTCCAGTCTACATATTAATGTTCTTCAAAACAAATCTATCAATACCGGAAATTAATGCTTAAACGCTTAGTATCATCATTATTTATCCATAACAAATGCAGCAGCATTTGCTACAGCTTGACTCATATGCATAACAATATTTCTGGAAAATTTAAATCAAGAAAGTCTGCAAAAAGAATATATAAATATATGAGACGGCGCCTGTCAGGCGCTTGATAGCAAGTCATATAGCCACTTAGTCAGCCAAACAATCTGTCGTCAGTCACTCTGTCAGCGGATCGATTGACAGAACGTGCGATCAGTCATACGAACCTCGTACATATATAATAAACATGTATAATAACACCCGCACTGCAGAAAGTGTTATGGAATTCATTGAAAATTGAGCAGAAGAAACGTGATTCTATAATTAATGTCTTAACAAATAAACACGCTGCCACAGAGCTTAGTCAGCAAATTACAGCTGCTGCCTGCAAGCTTGTAAACTTGGATTTGTTTAGTTCAATTATTTTGGAATCAATCGAATCGCATTTCAAGCGCTGCATGTCATGTAAAAATGTTTTGGTCAACAAATTCCAAATGGAATAATCAAATAATTGTGGTGAAAAATTTATTTTTTCACAAATAAATCTTTTTAGTTTTTCCGACTGCAATTTTCATTGCGGTTGCTAACAATTGCGTGTGAATTTTCCGTTTACATGCGAAAATAAATATTGAAATACATTAAGTGGGCGTTGGGCGTGACAGCAAAGCTTTAAAGTTGACATTTAAATTAACAACATTGAAGAGCGTCGAAAATAAACTCTTACAACTAAATAGTGGCATATAGACAGACAAGGTAAAAAATAAAAAAAAAAAAAATAAAAAAGACAAAAAATAGAAACGCACATCCAGCTTATAATTAAATGGTTTACTCTGCTGTTGCGTCATACAGCTCAGCTGAATATATTTATAGCCTCCTACCAGCCAAGCTCTTACAATACGCCCAGTTTCAGACCCCCTTTGCACCATAAGTCAATTTTCTGCTGGCATTTTTTTCATTATTGGCAGCAATCCACATTTCAGCATTGTTAAAAAACATTTTTCGTTGACTTTGAATATACAAATATATACAATATATATACTCGTATATACATATATAAATATATCGCAGTATATATAATTTTATTGTTTCTTTTTTTTCTGTTGGTTATACTCTGGAGTTGTTATTATTGTAGTTACTTGCTGCTGCAGTCATATATGATTCTATTCTATTTGCTTTGACCATTTACATACGATTTTTATTGTTGTTACTTGTCATTCGTTTTAAATACCCTTTACACATTGCATATTTATTGTGTTATCTACTTTTTGTTAGTTTTGTTACGTTGAAAATATATTATTTAGATGGTTTTTTTAGGGACCCACAACTTTAAAGCAAAACAATGAATTCAGTATGCCTAATTAAGTTCACATTAGTTTGGAGATCACGTTATAATGCGCTATGGCAATACTTTCGAACAACATATAGCGATCAAATTTTATACAAAACCAGCCAAAACTCATGAATTACGGAAAATATGCTCGATCGTATGTAAAACGCTTTAAGAGTTAAACACATGTGAAGAGATATTATTGCTATCTGTCTGCTAAATCCTGACAATATGCCAGCCGCACTACTCTGCTAGTATGTGAGTTTCTCGAAAAACTGTTGCCATTCAGTTCTTACCCAGATTCATTCTACGATTTTTGTGCCCGAGTATCACAATCAAACTCAAACGTTTTTGATCACAATGAAACTGCTTGAATAATCATGACCAGACAGATTAGAGCCGGTAGAAGAAATACCATACATACAACCATCCATCTGTCTGATTGAAAAACTGTCATTTTTTTTTTATAGAAATCAGGATTTGATATATCCTATAACCATACCATGTTGCGCCCTTCTATTATAGTTGCCAATAGTAATAGTGTTCCATCCTAATCTTTTTATTGGATGCGCATGTGGCAAACTCCTAGCAAGCTGACTTAGCAGCCTGAAGTTGTAGCGGTTTGTATGGTGGATGATTTCTTCTTGTATGGTGTTCAGTCTGAAATCTCGTTGTAGTGATGTGGGTACCCTTGTATCGCGTATCTCCAAATGGAAGCCACCGCACAATTGTAAACTGCTCGCTTGCAGCGAAGGGCTATCTTAATCTTCCCATTGAGCATCCAAAAGAGCTGCCTTAGTCTGAAGCGACATCTAGATAATTTATTATGCATGCTGTGTCGTCCAAATGTAAGCCTCTTGCCCTAGATACTTGACCTCGTTTGCACATTTATGCACTTCTCTGCATTTAGTGTAATATTCCATCGCTTGGAACAATTCTGCAGCTCGTGACTCCTGAACCCCGTTTGCTGCATCGCATTCGCATTCGATGTTGTATTGCGTAATCGTCTGCGTAAGATGCCAATACAACTTTCTCGGGTGGCATTATATCCTCATCGGGGACAGAGAGATCGGCAGTGAACAAAGAGTACAGTAAAAAGTCCCAGCACACTTCCTTGTGGAACTCCAGCTTCTCTCGCACTTTCACTTGATAATGACTGTCTTCCAAGTAAGACCGTATCATCAAGTAGAAAGGGGATGGAAGGATTGATTTTCGCTTGCCAAACTCGGTCAAAGTCTTCCTGCACGACCACAAAAATTCCATTGCAGTACTCCTTTCCATCAAACGCCTCTAATATGTGGTTCAGTATCCTGTGAGCTGGCTGAAGGGTGCCATAACCATGCCGAAAACCAGGTATAGCCCTTTAGTAGACACCAAGCACTGTTACTCGCGTCGCAATAATTCTTTCTTAAACCGTCGACAGGAAAGGTAGGAGGCTTATTGGACGAGAAGAGCTACCAATATACTCAGGCCTGCCAGGCTTTTAGTCATAGTGATCCTTGCTAGTTTCCACTTGCTAGGGAATGCTGCAACCTTAACATTGCATTAAATATTAATGTGAAATAGACGAGCACACGCCTTGGCAATGCTTTTAAGATATTTTAACAAATTTTGTCGTGATCCGGGGCTTTGTTTCTAGGCAAATGCGCATGACTCCCATGACTCCTTTGGGACGGGCTGCTCTCATTGAAAAGTTCATTTCAAGAGGGACTTCAAGGTAAAACGGTGTAAACCTGGCCTACAAATTGTTAACGAAGATGTTAGCCTGATCTTCCTCGGATTGAGATAGCCACCATCGGGACCCTTAACCGGGATCAGCCGGAGAGTCTTCATTGTGGGCACCTTTGTTGTCGTCGAAAGCAAGTAGTTGTCGTCAGCGGTGCAGTCTATCTTTTTCCGCTTATGTTCAAAGAGCAGTGCTTAGCGTGTAGCATATCTTTGAACTCAGCAGCAGCTCTATTGTAGCATAGTCTGTCCAGGGGTGCTGTGTCCTGATGAACTTTCTTCGCAGTCTTCGCTTTGTTCAATGGAACTCGCTTGTTACTTTGTCAAGGGTGAAGCAAGGGCGTTGGATCAGGTGCTGTGTACTTGGAGGGTTGGCAATGGCAGCGGCATCATGGATATTTTTGGTGAATCTATCCACAGCATCCATTTCCATACCCTAAGAGTATTGCAAACCTTATACTCCTTCATAGTTTTTGTATTAGAAAAAGTAACTTGTTGTTGCTTGCTTAGAAAAAAACCCTTTCATTCTAAAAAATGTTTGCATAAAAACCCAGATCGGACCACTTATGGGTATAGCCTCCATGCAAATCTTTACCACCTCTTTGGGTGATTGTATGAACAAAAACGTTTCATGAATCTGCAAATCAGACTACTAAATAGTTTAGCCTCCAAAAATTAGAGTCGATGTAGACATGTCTCTCTGGATGTCCATATGAAAATAGTCTTCTAGTTTGGATATTTCCTAGTCAGAGTAGTTTTTAATAAACGTGCCAATCCCTCTCTAAGGGTTAGTACTCATAAAAAATTGCAAACAACTTTTTTTTTCATATGACTTTAGTTTATACATAGCTTTAATAATATATTCTATATAGATCCAAGGGTTAGCTTCCATACAAAGCTGTTCTCTTTTCTGGGATTTTTTATGAAAAACATTGCTTTGTGATTTATCTTATGCTAATCCCAATAAAATATTACCCAGAGATTCAGATGGTTATATATCCTCCAGACAAATTTAAGGTTCAATGTTACACCGTTCTTTCTTTCTAGTTGTTTCTTTAGGGTATTTAGACTTCCGATTGACCAAACTATATACACGTTTTGTATCTCTGATTTAAGCTTTTTTTGTTGCTAGCATGTAATTTTTTATGTTACGTGAATTTTTCAAGTTCAAATTGTTCGATTTACAAATGCTCAACAAAATCACGTGAAATTTATTTCAATTGATTAAAGTTGTTATGTAGCCTATTCAAGAGTAAAGCAGAACGTTTTGAATGACCGAAACAGAAAAGATAAATAAAAAAAAACAAGAATTGAGTTGAAGTACAATGAAAACTTCAAATATAAATTGAAACTACTAAAAAACAAGTAAGAAAATACAGTCAGGCGTAACCGACTGTAAGAGGCCCTGTACCAGTTCAGGTCTCCTAACAAACACATTAAACGTTTCCCGAGCATATGACCAAACACATGACCACTTCTCACTGCTCGAATATGAATGAAGAGGAAAGGGGGGTCATTCAACTTCAATTGGTTATAAAATCGTTATTTATTATCCGATTTTGATGAACTTTTTGGATTTTGACTAAGAGGGACGTTAACTTTATACTGGCATACTCAATTTTTCTTGTGCCGAAGAAATATTTCTCCTTGGGGGTGATTTTATGGGGAAGGGGGGGAGAGGGGCAAAATTTCAAAATAAACTTGTGAAATTCCGGAGCAGTCCTAGACGAATGCAAAAAACACGAAGTCTCTATCTATTACCGTTTCCGAGATCCTTTCGTTCATACGGACGGACGGACACGGACGGACGGACAGACGGACAGACGGACATGGCTATATCGACTCCTCTATCACTCCTGACCATAATGGGGGTAACTTTGGGGGTCTCCGACCATTATTTCTACCTGTTACATACATTTGCACAAACCCAATAGGCTCTTGTACCTTCGGTACAGGGCCTAAAAAGAAAAAGAAAAGAAAAACTTTATAACAAAATGACAGACGCCATAAATGCCAAAAGAACTGCACTAAGTGGTGAAGCTATTTGGCATGCAAATGCATTTATGATTGTGAGCAGCAACAGCATTAGCAACGCAAAATATTGCTATTGGCTATTATAATGAAGTCAACCATAAAAGCAGCAGCAACAACAATTACAAGTGCAGACAGTCAAATGTATAAACTTAGATAAGCCAAAAGATACAGACAGTCAGTCAGTCTGATACTTGAAGAGAGACCGGCATTTTAGCGAGTCAACTAGCGTAAATCTGATGGCATTAGTTCAAATAGCAGCAAAGTCATTGCTAACTTTAGCAGTTATGTATGTAAATATATACTTAACAGACATAAGATACAAGTTCAAATAAATGTATGCATATATACTTTTTTTTATCGTATTCAGTTGCTGATAATCAAAAAGTCATTATTGTAATTTCAAGTGCATACAAATTAGTTTTACAAACACATACAGCTACAGATAGATAGACAAATAGATATATACATAGCATAGCTAGATACTTCACACCATATTTTCAAACTTACATTGAAACAAGAAATTCATGCAATTATATTTGCAGATACAAATACAGAAACAAATTCAAATTCAAATTAAAAGCGCTATTTTCACACTTTTTTTTTTTGTATTTGCATTTACAACGGCTGGCCTTAGCAAATGATTGCATATCTTATGTATCACTGCAAATAGTAAGAGTTACAGCGCGCTCTGGCCAATGTATCTATGTCTATTTGTAGCGCACTAACCGCACTTTGTTTCAATACGTTTTCATGACATTTATTCGTTGTGTCGATTTGGCAGCTGAACTCATTCCAATAAACCGCAGCAGCAAGTACGCTGCATTTAGTTTTAAACAGGGTCAGTCGTTTGTTGGATTGTGGTATGGCATTTTTCTGCTGAGATTTTCTTAAAACGGTAAGAAAAAATTAAAGCTAGAAAAAATTTGAAACCTTCAAACACAGCATTTACTGTCAGCATATTCATTTGTTTCAAACCACATTCTGTACACATTTAAATACAATTTTTCTTACCTTAATATACAATATAAAATCTTTCAATTGTCATGAATTGTTGCGTACAAGGCGGTGTTAAAAGCACGGATAGAAAATTTCGCGCAGATTATACTCAAAAGCCATTGACACCGAAATTCTATGCACGCCATGACTATCCAGAGGAGAAGACAAAGCAAATGGCGGTGAAATTCGAAACCGAAATCGAAAAGCGTACAGATCGTGATTTTCGCCGTGAACGCAACAATCCAATGACGACAAACCAGGTCTACGGTTGGCTGGAATACCGTGCTATGCCTTCTGATCCCACTGATCCAGCACAAAAGACGCATCCACGTATGCTGGACGATGAGCTGGCCTTGCAGGCAGAAATCTTTCGCACAACAAATCAAGCTTTTTCTGTTGTACGTAAATCATTTTTATGTTGGAGGAGGAGTGTAAGAAAATTTCAAGCATGCTGTAGTACGTATAAATAAATTTTGTAAATTACAAATAAATTTTTGGAAATAGTGTATCGCATTAAGACTTTGTAAACCGTTTAGACTTACATTGGAATGTTAAACCTGCAGAGTGGGATTCATGCATAGTCCGGAATCTGTACTTTGTGCAACGAGTTGTTGAGAAGCATAGTCTTTCGAGTTGCACAAATCATTCACATAGAAGTTGTATCACCTGTTGGATGGCTGGCTGGCTCGAACATTCTGCAATGGAAATCGTTGATGATGCGCAACATTATTAATGAGAGTTTGCTATATATTCTTATTTCACATCTGAGCAGCGAGAATGCTTCTCAGTTATTATTGGTTTAGACTTGATATCGTGCGTAATTTATCATCCTCGTCAGTCAATTGCCTGATGGCTATGTTTTTACTATTGTATCTTGTTACATTTAGGATTTCTGGAACATTCGTGCACACCATACACTTTTTAAACTATGCCTAGGACTTCTAAATGCATTAGCGGTGAAGATGTTAATATAATATCTATGCCAAGGCCCCATTATGTACAGCGTAGCACAGCATATTGCCACTCCAACCATTGCTGGATGTCGTCCAAATATACTTGGAGCTAATCCGAAGCAGCATAAGGACAACCAAAGTTTGCCCTTACCACAGTATCGTCAGCGTTCGAAGTTTCGGCATATCCGTTGTGTACAAGGGAAAAAGGGTAGGGTTTCTTACACTATCTTGGGGTACTCCAGCGCATTTGTCGATAAGGTTTCTTTTATCGCTACCTGAAAACAGTGTCCCAGTAAAAATGATTTATGCTGCTTCACATTAAAAAAGAGAGCCAAGCTGTTTTGCTTTTTTTGAAAAACATCAAGGATGTAATGAACGACTCCGTGGACTTGCTCTGAAGTGTCATGTTGATGTCTGAAGCCAAACTGACAATCTGGAATAATATTCTGATCATTTAATATTGGCAATACTCTGTCAAGAAATATTCTTTCGAATATCTTTGAGCTTTTTATTACAATATTTATATAATTAAATATGATATTAGGCAGTTCTACATACATACGAAAACCCTGCCGATGTCGCTATACGGGGAGTCAAGCCAAATGACTTACTAGAGTCAACGATTTGGTGGTATGTACCACAATGGTTGTCACAACCCATCCACCTGTGGTCCAATCCTTCTTCCTCGACAATTTCATCGAGATTGGCAGAATATATTTCAAACCCTATTTCATTAAAATACACCCTGGTGGTCAACTGAATTTCGCTGATAAGCATGACATTCAGTCCATGCATTTGAATGCTGGTTTCTAGGGTTAATAAAAAACATTTATATTGAAGACTCAAAATCGATATAAAGCGACAACTTTGGTCTAATTTAAAAAAAAAAAAAATTGCATTGTTAACAATGAATCATACTGGAGGAGAATTGCGAAAAAGAATTGTAAGATCGAACGCTACATTTAATTTATACATCTTGTAGACTACAATACGAATGAATCAAAACATTTTAATGTGACACGAAATTGTGAACCACCCTTACTGTGATTGATTTTTCACACAATAATAATTGCCGCGTAGAATTGGTTTTCGAAAATCGACTTTACTGGAAAAATCTGTGCCATAAAGTTAATACATAATTGCTTTAGTTGATTTGCAATGCAACAAAGGTGTCTAGAAATGTTCTTATTCTATAATCGATATAGTAGATTGCCTGCTTAAAGGTTTATGTGCAGCTCTGACCAATTTTATCATTGTTAAATACGAACTGTACCCTGCCATGTATATTGGCTTCAATGAGTTTATTGAAAGTAATTAGAAGAATAGCTTAAAATCTTTTATATCTTTAACAAATAAATCACTAACTAAATGACTCATGCAAAGCTTCAAACTACTGAAACTTTTACATATATTTAAAATACCTTCTCCTTCTAGTCACTGCTTAACAACTGCTTTGGTCATTTGAAGCACAATTACTTCAGTTTTCAATGAAACATGATGTGCATAAATTAAAAAGTGTTTGTTTAGCAATGCTTCAAAGTTCTTTTATCTACAAATAGTCATTCATATTGCTTACCTTCTTCACACCTAATATCATTCATTAATGATTTTTTCTTCTCTCTTTTTACCACATATAACTTAAAATAATTTATGCAAAAACTTATTTAATTTTATGCATTCAAGAAGACAAATGAGCTGAGCAAACACGACAACATTTGATAAGCCCAGCAAATATGCAATAAGAACTAAAAAATAAAATAAAAAAATTATAAAAAAGTCGACGACAGTCAATAAGAAGCGGCACGGCCAACTTGGTCCGCTCGAGAGAATGTAGATAGCAGCACTGATTTTGCTGTTGATGATGATGGCGTAAAGAAAAAATGACAGAAGTCGGAAAATAAAAAACAAAGCGTGCTAATGTTTTTTTCTAAAATAAATTGCAAACATTTAAATGAATTTATGTAAATTAAAAACAACAAATTATTGACATAAATTATGCAAATGTTTATGCGCGGTTAGACCGTCTGAAGACGTTTGCTAGAATTTTTAATTTCATTTTACTTCGATATAAATATTTTTTTTCTTATTTTATACACGGCATCAAGTAACTAATGACAGCAGTTGGAACGACTGTGGCTGAGTATTGAGTCATAAATTTTTTTATTGGGCGACAGTTGAGTCAAGTGGAAAATTGGTGTCGACTTCTGACGCCAAACGGAAATTGATTTTGGTTGTCTGGGAAATTAATTCTGACTTGAATTACATGTAAGATTAAGTTTTATGAAGTAATTCATTTACATCTATTAAGAGTACTTTTTTCTTATTCAGTTAATTGCGTTTAGTAATTAGTTTAATAATGCTCATGGCTTACAATTTAAATAGAAGAAATAAACGTAGAGTGTTTCAAACTTTTTTTTTTATGAAAAACAACAAATCTGTGTTGTTGCATCTAATCAACCCATACAGCTTCGAAGTCGTGCTATATAAGTCTACATACTAACTTGAGTGAATAGGCCACAATAGCACATATGTATATAAAGTAGAACCGACAGACGGACAGATAAACATCGATAGACTATCCGACGTGAAATTCGTGTGATCAAAATATGTCGGGAAAAAAATATCGAATATTAGTGATTCTATGAACCCATTTTTGTATACACTCAAATTCATTTCTTAAATAAAAGAGTTCCCTTGTAGTCAGTAGAAGGCACATCTGTTTGTTGATTCATTTCATGCCATTCAAAAGAAGGCGAGGTAAAAGCCATGATGGTCAAATGAACGCGTTTCACCCAATCGGTAGAATCACTTTTTTTTTATCAAAAATCGGTTGAATATTTTGGGCGAAAAACGAGTCAGAAACCTCCCTGCAGAGAGAAACGAAAAGTCTGCCAAGGCACTCGGACATCGCAAAGTTGCAATCAATCTAAAAACCGATGTGGTCTTAGGGAACGATATTGATGAAGCTGTCGATATTTTTACCCGAAACGTGAACACAGTAGCAGCATTTTCCCGCCCTCCCATACCAGAGCCTAAACCTCAGCAGACACCTTTCAGTTTAGTCACCGCTACAAGAGCGCTGCTCCAGACCAAGCGAAGACTTCGACACAAATTCCTCAGAACGCAGCATCCCCTGGACAAAACGGCCTATCAAACAGCTGCTTCTTTTCTGAAAGAAACTCTGCGAGGAAAAAATGGAGCAGATGGACTACACAGCTGACGCCAACTACTCGCTGTGGAAAACAACAACGGCAACAAAAAGGCAGGCTTTCCGACAAGTACCATTCAAGGAATCCAATGGCATGATTGAAAACACAGATTTGGAGCACGTCAACATCTTCACAACTCATTTGGAAGATAGGTTTACACCCTTTTCTTTAGCAGATGACAGCGACGTCGATAACGTGCTCCACGCCCTTGAGACTCTTCTCCAAATGGACCTCCTAATTAAGGCTGTTCGACCTGTGGAAGTAGCTAACACAATTGAAAGCTGTCCACCAACAAGGTCCCTGGACCCGACAATATATGTCATAAAATACTAAAAGCTCTGCCAATGAGTGTGCTGCACTACTTAACGTAAATCTTTAACGCTATGCTGAGGATGCAATATTTTCCCACCGTATGGAAGATAACCATAATTACGATGATCCACAAGCCAGGCAAGCCTGACGATCATCCAATCTCTTTACTTCTTTGTCGAAAGTATGGCAATGAGTTTTTGCGTCACGAGTTACCGATCTGGTAGGCTATCAAACAGCCCTGCCTGACCACTAATTCGGCTTTAGATCTGGCCATGGCACAATAGAGCAAGTCCACAGAGTGCTGAACCATGTCTTGAAGGCGTTCGACTACAAGGAGTACTTCAATGAGATATTTGTCGATATACAGGAAGCATTCGATTGAGTGTGGCAAGCCGGACCACTGGCTAAGATCAAGGCGCTACTCCTAGCAACTTATCCGAACTTATCTAGAGGAACGCCGTTTCCAGATGAAAGTGCGATATAAGCTGTCCAACATGTTTGTTGTTAAATACTGGTGTCCCCCAAGGAAGCGGGCTGGGTCGGCTTCTGTACTCGTTGTTTACAGCCGATCTTCCTGAGCCTTGCATAGATTTATGCCAATGGAAAAACTTTTGCAAGAAATGTATGCAGATGATGTTGCGATTCTGCACAATTCAGAAGGCGAGTACGATGCGGCCATGTTGGTGCAGGAGAGCGTACACACACTTGAGCACTGGGCATCAAATTAAATGAGTGGAACATCAAACTAAATCCGGCCAGAAGGAGTCCTCCCAATGTCAGGCTGAACAAAACCGTTCTCACGCAGGCAAATGCTATCAGATTAGTGCAAAAATTTAAAGCTACTCAGTTGTTTGAGACATCTTATAAGAAAAAATCAGTCGAAGGAACAAGTCCAGACATCTCTCTTACAACTCTTCAAACCACCCTCATATTTCATTATTATAATCAATTTTCTTGTCTGGCAAATTGCTGTTTGTCATTTATAAATCCTCAGATACTTTAGCACTGTCTCAATTTATTATTCTTCGTACATAAATAATGGGTTTGTACGCGCATGAACAAAAGTCATTGAATAGTCGGTAATTAATAAGAATTACATGACTCGCGCTTAATTACAGGAAAAAAAAAATATACTTATATACAAGCAGATATTGTGCATTTCTAAATATGCAAAAACTACTTTGAGAAAAAGAAGCAAAGGCTGTCAAGTCAACAATAACTAACTAAATTAAACTTAGCGTTGCACAGACAGACGGACGGACAATACCAGCAACGTTGTACACTTACTCCCACGTTCCAAATACACTCATACACTAAAGTATTGGCAACGCTTCACTCGTCCGTAAAATGGGCCATTAGCGAGTCTTCAAAGTCTTCACCGAGTGGCAAAGTGGCCAAAGTGGTTCGAGTGCGGCTGCTGCTGCGGCTGCTGTTGTTGTCCGGTCCGCCCAAAAATACATATATATATATGGCTATATATTGTATAAAACAAATGACAACTCTCTGTGACAATGACGACAATTGTCTGCAGCGAAGCGTATGCTCAAATAACCAAAAACTATACAGCTGGACAGAAAGACCGACAGACAGACAGACAGACAGACAGACATATCGAAGACAGTCATGTCAGCAGCAACAGTTACCTCAACCATCTGTGGTATACAGTAGAGTGGAGTAGAGTAGAGTATTGGAGTACAGCTACAGCAATTTTAAATTACCAAATATGTCTTGTGGTTCGTACTTGAACATCCCAAAAAAAGTGCGACTCAGCCAAAGCAACCAAGCATTCAATTCATATACGTTTGTATTTTCAAACTACAAAAAATGCCGCACAGCCTCGAAATCGTAAAGAATACAAACAACTGTCATCAAGTCAAACAAAGCGAAACCAATTTTTATTTTGTACTTTTTGACAAAGAGAAGAAAAAAATGTTTATTTTTTAATCATAATTGCTAAAGAAGAAGCAACCAATTTAAAGATATAATTTTAAGCTGTAATTTTATGGTAATTAAATTAGGAAATGCCAGTTTTTATAAACTGAAATAAGTTATTGTTAAAAAATTTATAAAAACCCGTCTGCAACCAATAGCACGCTGATTTAAAAGAAATCGATTGATGTAAAAATCATCAAAATCGGTCCACGCATTTGGTCTCTAAAGCGCACCAAAGGAACATACATACATACATACATACATACATACATACATACAAACATACATAGACAGGTTAACATATTACCCTTTTTTGCGTCGCATTGTAGGTTAAAGAGAAACAACATTTTTAAAAATCCTCAAAAACACGTTCTTTGCGTCGTTACTCCCACTTTTCTCAAAATCCAGACGTGATAGGCAATTTGGATCGTGACCCAGGATCGGGTCCAGCGTACAAAACTATCAACAATAAAAGTCCTGTGTAATTATAGCGGAGCGTTATTTTGGAGCATTTGAGCATTCTACTAAGAAAATTATTCAAGTATCAACACATACATAGATTTGACGCAAACTTCGAATGAATGGCAGTGCTACAAGAGCGAACAAAGCTGCCGAGCTGTTGCAAAAGTGTTGCCAAGCTAAAGCTGTACAATGAATTCACTAAGCTGTATTTTCAAAGTCTTGTGCGGCAATTTTGTAAATCCGTCAACATACAAGATGAACTGTCAAAAAAAAAAATGGTCTAGAAATAATATTTCGGTGAACTCAAACTAGCTGTTGTTAATAACAAAAAGCAGTGAAAGTAACTGCAAAACCAAAAGTCTTTAATATTAAATATTTTTGTGTGGCGTGGCACTATTTTTAGCAATAAAAGAGAAAAAAGAGCATTACCATATTTGTTGCATTTAGGTCAAATGTGTACAAAAGATGCGTCGAGCAACAATTAAACGAACATTTGAAAGGCGCCAAATTTGGAGCCGCAATCGGCTTATGACGCATCTGGTTCTTCAAAAGTAGCAGTTCGGAATAATGCATAAAGTTACATAACGAAAAAATAAGGATAGGAACTATCAAATGTTTTAAGTAAAGCCAAGTTCACACAGTACCAGATATCTGCTCAGTATCAAATTTATTAAAATTTTTTGTTGAATTCATCAGTTATAGTCGAAATTTGTATATTTTTAAAACTATTTTTAATGCAATATGATCAAAAATGTGTAAAGTAAGAAAACAAATTTTAAAATGTGACGAAAAAAAGGAAATGTAAAATAATATGAACATAAGACAAAAAAATGGAACGCATTATAATTAAATTTATGTTTTTTTTTTTTTTTTTTTTGTTTTACTTTTATTTATTCAATCTATTCAAAATATGAACCTAACAATAAGTGAAATTCTAAAATACAATAAAAAACAAGTAAGGAAATTTCAGTCGGGCGTAACCGACTGTAAGAGGCCCTGTACCAGTTCAGTTCGCCTAACAAACACATTAAATGTTTCCCTAGCTTATGACCAAACACATGACCACTTCTCACTGCGCGAATATGAATGAAAAGAAAAGGGGGGTCGTTCAAATTCAATTGCTTATAAAATCGTCATTTATTATCCGATTTTGATGAACTTTTCGGACTTTGGCTAAGAAGGACGATATCTCTATACTGGCATACTTACTTTTTTTTGTGCCGAAGAAATTTTTACCCTTGGGGGTGATTTTATGGGGAAGGGGGGGAGGGGCAAAATTTCAAAATAAACTTGTGAAATTCCGGAGCAGTCCTAGTCGAATGCAAAAAACACGAAGTCTCTATCTATTACCGTTTCCGAGATCCTTTCGTTCATACGGACGGACGGACGGACGGACAGACGGACAGACGGACATGTCTATATCGACTCCTCTATCACTCCTGACCATAATGGGTGTAACTTTGGGGGTCTCCGACCATTATTTCTACCTGTTACATACATTTGCACAAACCCAATAGGCTCTTGTACCTTCGGTACAGGGCCTAAAAAATTATATAATAATATAATATAGCAAATACTTCTAATATTTGAATTTATAGTAAGCTCAGCTTGGTCAAATTGACTTCCTTTCTTCGACTACTACACGCAGCTTCCCCGTTCTTCACGAGATACTTCAAAGTTCGCCATTGACAGTAAATCAAGTGTCATCTTGACGGGCAAAAATAGATGGCGTTATTAGAAAGTAGATCTCATCTTGTCTTTCAATACTGCCGCACAAGATTGTGAAAACAAAACCTTAAAGAAATCTGGCTTTTGCAAATAGAAAGCCATCAAACTGCGTTCTGTTAGCCATCTTACGTGTGATAATATTTAACAACCACGGATTTAGAGCTTAATTGGATTTAGGCTTTCAAATAAACATTAATTCAAAAACAACGAGTTCAATGCTACAAATAAATGTCATTGGCAGATATGTCCAATTCTGAAAGTCAGAAGTCAGATTAATGTTAAATTGTGGCAATTTTAGTTCAAGTTTTTAGTCTGTTTTTCAACTTTGAGAATATATTTACGTAATAGGAGAAATCTGTTAAACCAAATTATAAGAGTACTAGCAATATTATTACTAATCTACAGTGGCTGGTAAGAGCATCGGAACCATGATCAACACTATTTATACCGAATATTTGACAATGGAACTTGGTTACGATATGGGTTTTTATACGGAAATCAAATCCATAGTAGCTAAGAACATAAAACATTTAAAATAAAATATTTTCTGCCAACCTTATGCATCAGAAGAAATCAAAATAATAAAACGAAACAAAGCTATACAAAAACTTAAATTGCGCGACATGACACCTAAAGCTATTACATGGTATCTGTTTCGTTATAACTTTTCGTTGATTTTAATTAAACGCTGAAAACTTTTACTCAATCAAAAATATTCCATTTAATTCACTTCCTTACATTCTCTCTTTTTTTTTCAAGCTCTACATTTTTGTAGCCTTGGAACAACATTTCGGAACATGTCAACCAAAGCATCACAACACAATTAAGCATGAAGAAGCGCTACGCGAACAAGTCAAGCGTATTAAAATCGAACCAAACTGAACCGAATTAAATTGAACCTACCTCAATGCAGCACAGCACAGCACGGCAGAGTTGAGTGAAGTGCGTGAGTTCGTGAGTGGCCACTCTGACGACTACGCATGCGTAACCCGTTCAACTTGAAAAATGAAACCGAAACCAAATCAAAAATGTTCCGAAACAAGAAAAATGTAGAAAAACAGAAAACCACAAACCTGACTTAAATTCTTGAACGCATTAAACAAACCGCCAACACTTCAACTCTGAGCTAAGCTGGCAAAAGCCAAAGAGCAAAAAGAAAAAAAAATAATAATAATGCTAAAGAATTAAACATATGCTCGAATAAAAAATCGCATAAGAAACATTAAATGAAGAAGTCGTTTTTGGAAGAAACTCGTAAGCAAAAGCCACATGTTCTTCTTCACTGATGTCGTCCGTCTCTTATACTCGTACAATGTTGTTCACGCATTTGCATAAATGTATTTCACCTTCAATTTCATTAAAGTTTATTCTATAAAGATGTATATGTACATGTTGGCGAGGGTGGTTTGAAAATATGTTGAAGTTAAGAAGATTTACAATACTCTATAAAATTCTATTCAGGAAATCTCCGAAAGTATTAATTCTACATTTTGGAAATTAGTTCCCTCCACAGGTGGCTTCAGCCATGCTTCAAAGGTAGCTCGAAACCTCCAATACTTGACTTAAGAGTTGGAACATTGTGGTGAACTTCGAGAAGACCACTCAAATAAATTTCTTGCTGAGAAGTGGAGACTGTCCTCAAGTTTATTTCGACGGAACAGCTATTCCAAGCAGTCATTCCGTGCCAAGGATCTCGGCATGTTGCTGAATCGAAGGGAAACATTGCGTCCTCATCTGGTCACCAAAAGGACTCAACTCAATGAATGGCTATGAAAGTCGAAGGTCAACTCTCAGGCTAAGGAGCAAGATCCTAGCATACAGAGCGATAATAAAACCTATATGGACCTACTGAATCAAAATATTTTTCTAAAAAATTTTAGTGCTTTCAACAAGTTTCTTTCTCGATTTCATTCAGAAAAAAGGTTTTAATCTCCAACTGAAACACTTTACAAACCACCTCCCATTCAATTGTCCGTCCATCCATATATGCAAAATCAACTTCTTTAACATGGAAGCGCCGCCGCAGTCGTAGCCGCCAACGTTGGCGCGTCCTCTGCACTTGTTCGCATTATAATAAAATAAAATTTAAGTAAAGCAGCAAGCAAGCGCGATAAAACTCAAAAGAAACGAATGGCAGCAAAATTATTATATGGTGCTGAGAAATGTTTTCCAGCTTGTCGCCATCTTCAATGGGCAAAAAAAAAATACAAGAAAAAAGTAAAATAAAAATAAAATAAAAGAACGCCAACGGCATTTAAACAACCAGTCAGCCAGTCCATAAGTCTGTCCGTCCGTTTGTCTTTCAGCCATCTAGTAAGCCAAAAGTGAATACAACAAGTGGTGGTGGCATGGCTTCACTTCGCATAGCATCGCATGGTGTTCGATGGTGTGCCGTGGCGTGGCGTGGTTAACCTTGAACGTGTTTATTTCGGCAGATAAATAAAAAGAATAAATAAATAAATAAAATAAGCAGTCGCGCAAAGAATTGTGCCAACCATTTAGCCATAAAGGGAAGAAGCTGTTTCGCGCATCGCATCTATCTCGCTTCAATTCAGTTAAAACTTCGAAGTCACACCAGCAAGCTATCCCATTCTATCTTTTTTGTTTGCGATTTCAATTTCGTTGTCGATTTTTTTCTTTTTGGCAAATAATTGAAATCAAGTTTGTTTTTATTTTATTTTATTTTTTTATTTATTTATTTTTCTGTTTTAGTTCGACTTTGGCTTTGGTTTAGTTCAAGTTGAACGGGTTGTGTTCTCAAGTGCTGCATTATGAGGCTGTGAGAACCATTGGGATGCATAATTGTTTGATTAAATATGCAGACTTGTGTAAAGAGTTTAGTAAAGAAAATAAATATTAAATGAAAGGAACTCATATTTTTTTTGACAAACACACAAAGTCGAGTAAAAGTATTTAAGTATCTTAAGCATGGTATCTTCTTTTTTGAAAGAATGTATTTTGCATACACATTCATTTTTAGTTACATGTCTAAAGTTTGATCCTACTTGCGTGATTGCATGGCATCAATGCAAATCTATTCTGAGCTCGCTATAAAAATTCAGTTTGCAATAATTTATTTTTTCTATTTGATTTTCCTATGTCGAATTTTATGTAGAATAATGAAGTTATGAAAATCTAGTAGCCCTGATGCAGTGTTTGCCAATTGGAGAGTGTTTGCCAAATGGAAAATCATCTATATTGAAAAAAACCACAGCTAAAAATAAAACGAAATTGCTCACATGCTCAATTAGAAATGTATGGCATGAATGTCGAATCCAATTTTGCTTTTGAATATGTGCACAAATAAAGATGCAACGTTCTCATTGTGGAAAGCTAACCATAGTGCCTAGTTTCAACCAATGCCACAGTCTGCACTACTGGAAATTAATGGACATTGGTATAGAAGTGACCCCAAATAGGCAGACGTCTTCACACAATAATTCGCCGAGCGCTTTAAGAAGTATAAATTGGCTTCAATTAATGACATCCAAGCCACAGATACTTTCTTGGTATCTCCACTACAGATATATATGCCTAATGCTCCATTTACATTGACAGAGGTGTCTAACGCTATAAAAGGGTTTAAAAGCAACAAAGCCCCTCGCCTCAATAAAATCTGCAACGCATGGCTAAAAGCCAGTAAATGCTCTCCTAATTCTGGTTCTGCTTTCCAATGATATCATAAGACTACAATACATTTCGGCTGCATGATCCATAAATCCGGTGCTACTTCCGTTACTTTCGAACATGTGGGAGAGGCTACTTATCTGCAGGTTAGCTCGTGTTGTAGACTCTCAACGTTTATTGCCAGATACCCAGTTTAGTTTCTGCTCGGATTACGGAACAACTGAAAAGCATCATTGAGTCGTAAATAATATTCATGAAGCCTTTGACTAAAACAGAGGAACACCTTTGATAAGGCATGGCATGCCGTTCTGCTTGAACATTTATGGACGATTTTTCTGCCTCATAAAATTTTATACTCTTCTATGTATGAACGTAATAACTGGAAAAACGTCAGTTTCTCGTTAAATGCAAGTGTCTCTCCAATATTCCCTGTTTGCATAGGAGTTCCACAGGGCAGTGTTCTCGGACCTTTTTGGACCATTTGGATTGGATTAGGATTGATGTAAAATACAAAAATTTTTTTTCATACAAACGCTCAGAATAATGGAGTAGATTTATATGGTGTCTAGAGGAATTGGAACATTTATTGAATACTGGTTATCTTAAGAAAGAATAAAAGAGTCAAAACCTTCAAACTTGAATGCTGTATTTGTTATAGTCTCAACTCACTTGATTCAATTTATAATACTGATAAAGTATATATGTATTATGGGGTCTGACTCGGCTTCTCCTTCCGGTTATATACATTTCCACAAATTTAAAATACCCATTTACTCTTCCCGTACAGTGTTTAAAAAAATGTGGCACTCCACCTTAAATATCTTAAGCGAATGGCTTTTCCAAATAGTCTCCATAGTAAGATTGACTGAAACCTGAGGCATTAGTTAGCGCATTCAGATAGCTGTGACGCCCAAACTACTAATGATCACTATTTGTTAAATGAACTGCCTTTTAGGGTAATTTCTAGTTCATTAGCTAGACTGATATAATTTGAAAATAGGTATCGGCAAAAAATGCTCTACCCAAAGTTTGTATTATTATGTAGAAATTTTATGAACTTCAGTTGTGCCCGTTGGCTACTTCAGTTTGCCCAATAAAAACTTAGTCATGCGTTTAGGATGTTTGAGAAAAAGAAAGGAGAAAATGAGCGGGTATAATGCAAATGTTAATAAGGCTGCAGCTACACTGAAGGTTGGTTGAACATTGTTTGGTGGTTCTTATATTCATATATTACTTTCGTTACTATCTCAACAACTTCTTGAGCGTTTGCAATGGTGTAAATAACAGACTGTGTCTATGGATCATCATTTTCCAATTACAAAGCATTATATACCACTTAGAATATACATATTAGCGAAGATTTTACTAAAAGGATTTTAATCAATGAAGCGAAAAGTATAGCATATAGCTTGCTCTCAGAAAACAGAGTGACTTGCTATACTGCAAATTTTTCATAGTATTCTCACTCCGTTGTATTTTGGTGTTCAAATTTGTAAACCTTATTTATAACCAACTGTGATTCTAAGCTGCTTTAAGCTGAAATACGCGTACAAATTCAATCTAAATTCAATTCCATAAATATATTGAAAGATGCCTACAAATATAAATCCTTGCTAAATTCAAACGAATCTTTTTCACACTCCTTGCAGAATTTTTATGCTACTACGACGTGGGTTTCCAGTAGAGAATTGAATTTATTACGCATACATTCCAAATTTTATACGCATATAAAAACACAAACCTGTCACAATCGATTTTCATTGTCTCAGACAAACATTGGCAAACATTTGCAAATGCTTTCAAGCCCAATCATTGCCAAATCTGAATCTAAATCTACAGCGAACAGCAGCTCGTTAGGAGTGCATGAAAATTTAATGTTTCATATATATAGAAAAAGAAAAAAAAAAAAAAACATACGAAATTCAGGCAATCATTTGCAATTTAAATTGTACCAAGCGAATGAAAATGCTAAACAGATTTGCTACGTCTGCGTCGTCGTCGTCGGTGGCGGCGTGGTTCAGCATTCGATTTTCCTTATTTTCATTTTTCATTGGCACGAGTAAAAATTTCCACAAGCAATTTCATTTACGAGTGAACACAAAGCCACCGCAACTATAAACCAATTACATTATTTCAGTTAACATTTTCAAGCAGCAGATACTTTTGTTTTTGCCCATTTTTGCGCTTTTATTTCAACTTTTTTTTATTTCTATTTTGTGCTCGACGAAAAATTGTTCGTTTCATGAAATAAAAGTGGAAAATGTTTTAACAAATTTTACAATGCGCTGCGTTTATTTGCGTTTAGAGCAAGTGCAGTCGGCTGTGTATCTGCGATATCTGTGCGTGTATCTATGTATCTGTTAATCTGCGTATCTGTGTTTTGTCTATATATATTCGTAGCTGTATAGGTGACCATGAAATGTTCTCATAGAACCGCCGAAATGCAAATACAAATACACGCTTCAGCGCAACTTTGGAAGTCAACTAGGCAAGGGAGCTAATGAGAGTTTATAGAGTCAGATTAAATAAAATAAAGATAGAATGGTATATGTATTTTTGTGCCCGTTCGGTCCATAGTAACCTATGTAGAAATGGTCTCGTGGGTCTTCCATACTCAACCTTCATAAACTACAATGAGCAGCCCGCCTGCGAACGCCCGAACGGTTTTAGATGCCATACTGAATTTAAAGCTTCTAATGCATAACGAAGCCATAAAAAGAGCTAGGCTCCGGAATCTAAATCTTCTGGCAGCTAAAGCATCATTTCCAACTGTTGCAAAAATTTGAGCTATGCAGGCGGCAATGCTTCCAAAAATCTTATTTCTGTATTTTTAAATTTTCTCATCTCTATTTTTAGCAAAATTCCACTTTAAACACTTTGAAGCTAAATTTATTTCACCTAAAACTATTTGACTCATAAAACACTATTAACAAACCAAAAAACGTTTCTTAGCACCCTCGCATATGTACATCTAACATCATAGTTAACGTTTGGCTATGGCTTTTGCTGTGGTTTTACATGCCGATCGCCCTGCATATACCCTACACTCTTCTCTACGCGCGTCTAATGTTTGGCTTGACTCGAATACGATTCGACGGTGCGCGACGCTTCAGATTGACGCTTCATTACTGCATTATATAATCCAGCGATGGCAACCATTGGCGGCATCGGCAGCGTCAGCGACGGTGTGCAGTTGACATCGAAGTTCGCTTTTGGTACTGTGTGTGCTGTGGTGCATCTCTCGCTCAGATAATTTGACGTTGAAGCGTGCTAACACGCGCTTCGCTAACTACCGCGGTATGCTCGTCTGTGGTGAAGTGAGGCAGCGCGGTAGACGACATCGACGGCATCGGTTTATTATTTTTTTTTTTGTTATTTTTTTGTTGGAATTGATGGCGGCTTGGCTGGCTGGCTGGCTGACTGGCTGGTTGGTTGGTTTGGTTTGCCTTCCATGCAGCGCATGCATGCGAATAACGTCAACAGATTGTCAGCGGAATTTCTGTATATTCTATTCGGTTCGGTTCGATTGGGTTCTACTTCGTTTTGCTCTATCCCAGCTGCAGTACGTAGTACGAAAAAAAAAATAGCAAGTACAAACGTTCTGTATTCGTCCCGTATAGCGTTTGGTCTATCACATACCAAAGCGATTGTTTGTTCTAGTCGTTTCTCTGCGAAGCGTAAACGGGCAATTATTTCACATGACATGATGATGGCTGCTTTTACGTTTGTAGCTTATATTTATGATGACATGTTGTAGTTACGGAAATTGGGAAAATAGCTTTTAGTATACATATTTAGTTTGATGATAGCATCAAAATTGTTGGAAATTTTTTTTATATGACTGTAGTCGTACCGATTTAGTTTATATGAATGCAAATCCTTGTTATTATTTAGTGAATGATTCATTCATTCATCAACACCATTGTTTTAGAGCTAATAATACCTACTACACGCCTCTTTCAATTCGACAGCTGATGGAACAAAACAGACACCTTCGCAAGACATGACAAATAACGACAGCAGCAAAGAATTTCAAGCAATTCGAGTTACTACGCTGCATAGTAAGCGCGGATGAAAGATCTCAAATAAGAATATATGGAAGAGGCAGGGACGTGTTTGACTTTGTACAAGCGACATCAAAACTAAATAATTGCAACAAGCAACCGAACTTGGTATCCAGACAATGACCGGCAATACCCTACTTGTATCTACTTTGACAATTACAAGGGAATCCCATACTGGAAACTTCAGATAGTCTAATACACAACCCTCGGCTCAGACCACTTGCTGCTAAATGTCATGCTTGACGCTGTTGATGTTAGTTATCCCCAGGCAATGAGGCTAATCAACCCGAATACGTACATGAACTATTTAAAAATGTTTCTATACGATGCAATGTATCCCGACAATGTGCTCCAATCTGGCCAGGATGTTGACGATGCATTGCAAGTCTTTTCCGAAAAGATCTATGCAGCCTTCTCCGAAACCCAGATATACAGCTCACGCCCTGCCAAGCGAAAGGGTGCACAATTTATATTACAGAAAAAACGTAGAGTTCGAAGAACATTTATGTGGACGCAACAACCATAAGACAGGGTATGCAGGCACCATGCAGCCAACCGTCTCAAGTATGAGCTAAACTAGCAATGCACGCGGATGTTAGACAATATGCTGGAGATTATGAACACCGAATCAAATGCAAACTTCTATCTATGGGAGGTTACTAGAAATATTAAACGAGCCCCATACGACTTGCTCTTATCAAAAACGCTCTCGGCAACTGGTGCTGCTCTGAGCCATAGCAGCACACCTCGAAGAACGATTTCTGCCCTTTTAATTAGCATCAGTTGAAGAAGTTAAAGCTACGAGACAGTCTCTGTCAGCTCCACACCAGCTTGACCTGCCTGAGGACCCATTTGGCACTGAGACTAATTAAGCGACTGAGACCCGATAAAGTTCAGGGACACGACGACATCTGTAACCGCAACTTAAAGGCTCTACCGAAGAGTACTGTCTTTATTATGGCGTCGATTTTCATTGCCATAGTTAAATTTTAGTATTTTTCAACGGTGTGGAAGCTAGCAGTCATCACAATGTTTAAGTGACAGTATGGTGCAATACTCATGACATAATTAAATAGTTTCTGCAAATGGTAAATGCAAAAAGAATAGGTTGATAATTCAGATAACAAAGCCAAATTGGGTGCAATGTATGTCAATTCTTATAAAATTTTCAAGGACCAAAGCAAAAGGAAAAACGGGTACCCCTTTAAAAAAGTCCGCTTGTCTGGCCGTGTGAGCCTTGAAAATTTGGAGACTATGAAAGATGGAGTCGTCAGATAAGTCAAACTTTTAATGAACGTGCCTATCGTTATCTAAGGGGAAGCACTCTTAAAAAACTATTGCTTCTTTCTGAGTTTTTGAATGAAAAAGTTGGGGATTTTAAAAATCTGACCCTCATTTCTAGGTTTTTGTGAGAAAAACCATTAAATTGTGATTTAGTTTAGCTTGGAAAAAACTGTAATTTGTGAAATTGGTCCAAAAGAACGCTGATACGTATTAACATTAGTCAAGACATATAGATTAAAATATCGTAGTACAAGAAAAATAAGAAATTTGTCAGAACTTACCCTGAAAATTATTTGAGACTTTCATCAATTGCTTATGAAGAAAACGTTTTTATGGAGTTACCAGAAATTGTTTCTGCAAAGAAAAAAAAAACAAAATTATAAATTTTTTATTTATTTATTTATTTAAACTATATTATTAAACTCTAAAATACATATTATTCAGAAAGCATTGAATTGTCTTAATAAGTCTTAGTGGACTATTACACTCATGCTTTAATGTCTAATAAGAACACTCGAACTGATTTTTTCCTGTCGAAATTGATTTTAACCAGATTCTGAATCCTTTCTAAGCGCTAAACGGTGCTGAATTCGTTCCGAAAACCAAATTTACAGGCAGGTAGGCAGCTGTTATATTCAGTGAATTAGGTGAACTCTTCTCTAATGATGATTTCTAAAATTTATTTATTGGTCGATAAGAAAGGAGATCATTGGCTAGTTTATTGCGTTTTATGATTGGAACTATTTTAGATACTCTCCAACATTGTGGAAAGTGTGCAAACCTATGTTGACCGTTAAATAGAGCGTACCAACTCGGAGTAGATGTTTAAGGAAGATATTATTTATTATTTATTGTTTTTCAATATTGTGCCTCACTCTAGCTAGCGTTATGGTGACTTCATTGATTTCAGACCGAAGAGTGGACTTTATTCGATCTCGTTATCTCGTTAACCTACGTGATTGTATCATCACTTAGGGTATTAGAGATACTATGATTTTATGTATTAGCAGCTTACTTTTGTCTTTGTTTGTTGTGTGGCGCTTATTATTTTCTCTTAGTGTTGTGCTACTTCTTAATAATTATGGTTAAATTCAAAAATGGTGTAGAATTTTTATGCATTGTTTGAAGAAGATTGTTCCAGAACTTGTTTTCGAATTCTTGGACTTAAAGAATGATTAATTTGTTTACTCTTTTAAACTTTATCAGATGTCGGTCATTCCGGTTTCTTTGCCACGATCGCCTAAAGAAATTTCTTTTGCTTATAAGAAGCTGAATGGACTGAGGAAGTGATCTTTGAAATTTTTTTGGATTACAAATTCCAATATGAGAAATAACTACATTGGCACCATTGAGTAAACATCATTTATATCAACAGTTGATATATTAGAGTCTCGTAGGTTTTCATTAATGTGGTGTTTAAATTGATTCCAGTTCGCATTTTTGTCAAGGGTGATTTCGACGGGTAGATGATGAGAGCTCAAGCTAGTGGTAACTATTGCATTTGAACAATGCGTGGGTATATTGGTAGTGTCGGAAAGAATGTGTGTAGGTTCATCGGATCTAAAATATAATATACGAGCAACGTTTCTCTAGAAGAATATTCCCCCAGCAGATTGCTCTAGTACAACCATAGGATTGATGCCTACAGTTCAGTAAAGAAGCTATATAAATTAAGCTATAGCTACAAGGCCTTGATAGTTAGTTATTGTACTTAATTGGTAGGGTGTTATGGTAAGATAGATTAAGGCACAGTGAGGTATAATAGGGAACTGCAAACATTTATATAACATTTTTTGAATTATATAGAGTTGAGAGGCTGAGGTTGATTAATTTTATATATTCTATGATTTATTAATATATTTGGGGTAGGGTTGACCAGGCCATCTTTTGGAGTGACGGTGGTCAAGATTGACGTCCATATATAATGTGGAAGTGCGGACAGTCTGAGAGAATGTGTTCAATTGAAATTGGAAAATTATACCAAACGAACATAGTTTTAAGTGAGAGTCGGAGTGTTTAAGGGGTGGCAGTGTGTAATATTTGAGTGGCCAAACCGCAGTCGAACGAGTTTAGAGATTTCCCGATGATTTAGAAGGAGTTCGCTACCTGCATTTTGAGTGAAACCTGATACTCTGAGTTGAGGCTGAGGGAAAGTATGACTGATTGCAGGGATGGGCCATGGATTGAAGTGAGACCGATAGCAGTTTCCGATATAATTTGATTTGCTATTTCCACGTCGTTGTGGATGGCGATTAATTCTGCAGAGTATACTTGTATAGAGGTATAGTAAGGTAAGAGAGATAAATGGTTTGTGTTTTCAGTTGAGACACTGAAAGAGGTTTGCGTGTGTTTGTGATCGGATGTGGAGACGTCTGTGTAAACAAATTCATAAGTGCAAAGCGATTCTATTAATTTGAAAATATTTGTTGATAAACTTAAGGCAGGGTTGAGTATTCGGGGAGGCTATGTAGGCTACTATAATTGGCAAAAGGATTAACAATTCATGGGGGAGTTTTTTGATCTACACTAGGAAATGGTTTTGTTGGTAGACCGAGAAGCTCTTTTCTTAACTCAAGTGACAATTTTTTTATTCGAAATAGAAGATTGCTAATGGCTATGGATCTAAATGCTCAAAGAGTCAAGCGCCCCGGGGATAGTTTAAGGATTTGATTTTATTACGAAACTCTTTTGGAGTGTTTCCATCAGCATCTTGAGAAAGTGAGTCGTTTTAGCCATGCCCATGTCTTCTGTCTCTCTGTAAGCCTGTCAAAGACAAAGTGTTCTGTTTGTGGTCATTTGTATTACCCACATAAGCTTCCACAAAATGACTTTTTGTTTACATTTTAATTGAAATAAAAACTATATTAAAACACTATTACTCACTTTTATTTAATTTTGCAGTATTTTGTTGACACACATACTCGTTTGTTTATTTCTTATTTAATTTCTCTTTAATCTACAAGCTTAAATTAAATTATATTCGAAGTTATTTTCCTTACCACATATGTAACCAATCAGTATTGAAATTTATTGTTTCTAAAACAAAGTTAAATATTTGAACAATTTGAACAACAACAATGCTGTCAGTCAGTATCAAATGGCACAAAGTAATTTTAAAGTAAGTTACTACATACACACACACATGAAATATATATACACACACTCATCTCTCTGTTTGTAGAAATTTATTACCCAATAAATAATCAAATATTGTACAACACACAAGTGTGTATGTGTGTCAGTATCTGATCTGCCGGCATATCTACAACTTGACATTTCAATAACGAAACGTTTCATTGTAACCATTTTGAATTTTATACTCGTTGCCTGTGTTTGCTTGTCTGTGACTGAGATTTAAGGTTTACACATTTACATATGTACTTTCTACAACATATACTAATACACAAACAGTCCGAATAAATCCAAACTTTTGTAGCTAACAAACTGCAGCTAAAATAGCTCAAATATTTCATGCAAACAAATTGTGAAATGCTTACAAGACAAGTAGAAGCATCGTACAACAATTTATTTACTTACTTTAGCAGAGGGAAATGCAACAAATCTGAAAGCATAAATGCTTATGACCGGAAATTGTTCATGGCTACCAAAAGGAAATCATGAAAAGCGCAATTCATATCAAAAAATATAAGTTTTATGGTAATATGTATATATATATCTGTAATATTATATTGTATTCTACGAGATTTCGCACAAAAGTTTTGCAAGTTGGACCTTAAAATTTGCAAATTAAAAAATTATTATTAAAATGGTTTCAAATTTAAAAGAATTTTATTCAATTTATTCTTGGAAGATCAAAAACATGAAGCTAAAAATACACAAAATTACTTAAGCTCATGTCGAGTTTAACTGAAATTAGTGAAGGCCAAAAAGTTGTTGGGGCTTGTGCGCTATTGATCTAAAGTGTTGATAAGAATTTCTCCTTCTTAAACCAGTAATAAATAAAAAAGTTATGCCTATATCGATGATGTTCATAATTTGATTATAAATACAAATGTTGATTCCAAGTATCAGCACCTTTCTAGATCGTCAGAGCTTGGGATGTGTTGATATTTCAATATATTTCTCTATATACTGCTCAAATGGCCTAAAAATAGTTGCGCCATAATACAAAAAAAAAAAACAAAAAATAAATAAAAAAGCAAGGAAACTAGAATTTGATCCGGCTGTGCAGTCCTAAAAAGGGTGAATATAAGAAACACAGTCATCGGAAAAATAAAAAAAAAAAAAAAAAATTCAGCACAAAGAGCCAATCAAGCAATCAAGTTGAGAAAATGTTTGCCCAACATTAAAAATATAGGATGGGAACATTATACCACGCATCGCCAGAAGAATACCTAGGGAGGGAAAAAGAGTTTTTCTACAGATATACAACATTCAAGCGAAGAACCCCATTTGCCACTATTGCGTAGGAATTCCAGAAGAAATATATATCAACACATATGCCTACTTTTGACGATGTAATGGGACAAGAGCAGCCACGCCTACTAGTCTGACTCAAAAAAAAAAACAAAAAAAAATTCATCACTACTTGCTTTCTACATATGTCCACTAATAACTGATGTATGTGGAGATTATATAAGAAAGAAGGCCCAATATTAGAATGGAGACTTATGAAGTTCAACACTACTCAATTATAGAGAAACCAAAAACATCGTTCACATCACTCCATACATAGATAGAAAGATAAGCTGCTAGTCGCTACATATGCCAACGAGACAGCTTTCCTGGCATTAGACGTCTTTCCACAGATGGCTTCAGCAACTAATACTTGGCTTAAGAGGTGAGACATTGTGCTGAACTCCGTGAAGTCCACTCAAACGACTTTCTTGCTGAGAAAAGGAGACTATCCTAAGTTAATCTTGACGGAACAGTCGTTCCAAGCAAAACAACAGGGGAACATGGCGACCTCATTTGCTCACCAAAAGAACTCAACTCAACGAAACAAAAAACTAAAAATACATTTATGGCTGATCAGTCTTATGTCAACTATAGAAAGCGATAATGAAACCTATATGAACCTACTTTCAGCAGGAACAGCTGCTCTATTATTTAAAAATTTCAAAACAGGGCTCTCAGAATTATCTCCAACGCGCACCTGTTCCATTCCAACAGCGTGATCGACGAAAAACTCGCGGTGTCCTGGGTTCATCAGGAAGTATCCGATTAAGCAGTTCCTACAAAAATCGACTCAACAGGCACACCAACACTCTTGTCATCAACCTACTTGATACCAGCTCGACTACTAGAAGGTTCAAAAGCTGTTACCTGGCTTGATCTCCCTCATGGGCTGCAATAAAACATTTCTTTATACTTTCTTTTTGTTATCTTTCATTGTCAGCACCATTTCAAACAAGCCACCCTCATTGGATTGTCATTGCATTCCTCAATACTGCTCAATCATAAAATTCTGAGCGGCTTATGATCTTAATGGTTAAATTTTGTCTTGAAAAAAGTTTTTAGTTTATTCCGATCCGATTTTTTGAACTGACTAAATATAGGCAATTCGAAGAAACAATGGTTTGATAATCCAAAAAGGTATCAATTAAAATTGCCATATTTTAGCGATTAAAAATATCATATCATATTATGAGGAGATTTTATAATACAAACTCAATAATGGGTTCGTATGGGGCTACCCCAAAAAGTAAAGAGCACCGTTATTAGTAAATGAATGTGAAATGGGAGTACATTATTTTGACTTATAAGCTGATATTGACTTAAGGAATGAAAGATACACCAATATTTGAAGGGCAATGTCTCTTAGTATATGACTATATAATATATATAATATTATAACGACTTTCCAGCTGATATTGACTTAATTAAGAAAGTTTTTTTATACTAAAATCCGTAAGGGGTGTTTGTATGTGGACTAAAAAATGGGCGTTTGATATCAATGGGGAAACTTTATGTGCAATGGATAATGGGAAACTTATGAGCAAAAATAAGCCCTACTAGAATTCCGTCAGAGATCTCAAAACTGTCTACAAAAAGTTTTGAGACACCTGACTAAATTCTACTGATTTTATTTTTTGTCCTAAGAACATAAAGTATTCACATTAATAAGAAACACCCAGACACACAGATGGACAAACTTGTTCGACTTGTCTACTCGAGCAAATCCAGAATTGAGGACCTCATAAATTAAAAGCGTTACAAATTTTCCAGCAATCTAATAGTTCTTCTATGGTAATAAAATGGTTGTCTTCATTATCTTCGAGAAGCAAGCAAAATATAAATTCCAAACGAACTATAGTTGAACAATCTGTGGCATTTATGTATTTTTAGAGCTTTCTAAGCAATAATTCGAAATGCTCTTAGCATACCCCGGAAGATTTTCTCATTGTACTTTGAAGATGGGATGGTTTGGGCATGGTCAGTGACACTTTTAACATTCAGTCTGAAGATAAGAATTGAGTGTGTACTGTTTTTACTTGTGTTGTTATGGCGAAAAAAAAATATCGAAGCAACGGATGGTACCCAAAGATACCTCATTACAATATCCCGTTTACACAGACAAACTATAACTCATGTCACTTACAAGTATATGCATTCTGCCTATCAAAATTCTTTTTACAGTTTGGTCTGAAAATAATCGCTAGCATGACGAGAATTGTGTGGTTTTGTATAAAAGGCTCTGAATCCTTTCGACTTAACGAATTAAACAAAAAATTAGCACAGCAACATCATCACGAAAGGTGTAGGCGCCAACTACGATGTTTTATTATATGATATGACATGATGTGATATTTATATGGCAGTGGAACCTAGAAAGTTACGAAAGCTTTACCACATTTATTTATTAATGTTAATTAATTCCTTGAAAATTGCTTAAGGCGAGTTCATAAATTTTGTTCTCAGGGCATATATGAAATGGACGCCTACTCGTGTGTGTAGACTATAACAAATTGACCTTAAAATAAGAAAAGATAAGAGATTACAGAACAGCTCAATTTTAAATCAAAGGAGTACTGGTGCAATTTTTTATATTCTTCTTCTTATAGGTATCTTAGTATGTATTCATAAACCCAGATGATTATAACTAACTATATATAATCGATATTTGATAATGTTCAAAACTATTTTTGGTGAGTTCAGTGATCACTGATCATCTGTCACTACTGTAAAATAAAATATGTATATAGAACTTAAATTTACTAATCATGTTTACTGATATAACAAAAAAACAAAAATGGTAATAATAATAAATATAATGAAGAATTAATTGCTAAAAATTATATAAAAATCCTTTTGTATGCCTTCTTTATATAACTCGTATTCAATTAACACCATATTACGTCTATGTTGCTATTTCAACCCACTACACCAAACTTTTGTTAGCCTTTCTATTTAAATTTCCAAGAAAATTACATTTTTAAATCACAGACTCATAGCACATATGCATGGTACATCCATATGCGAGTAGATATATATATATAGAACTTTATTACATTTTTGTTGCCGTTAACAACTTTTTATAATTAAAGACTTGCCATGCATGAGTTTTAATGTTCAAAGACATTTTCCATTTGTCATTTAAAAAAAAAAACATTTCTACATGTTTATCTAGATTTTGTCATTATTTTGCTTTAAATCCAGCTCAATTACCATCAAAGACAGATTTTTTCCATGGAACTATATGTTATTTCATAAAAAGCTAATAACTTCGATTCTTGGAAAGCTAGCTGAGCTGCAAATGGTTTTCGCTACGCAACTCTTATCGAAGTTAATTAAAACTTGCCATGCGTCGCTGCAAGCACAGCTGAATTGATAGTTTCTCTCGATATTGTTATGACTAAAAATAATAATAATGGCAAAATATTTCATTTTATTTTAACTGTTGCATTGGCTTACGACGAACTACAAGTATGAGTGCGAGTGTAATATGCCATACTTGTATACAAATTCGGTCCGTGGTTTTTATTTAATTGTGGCCGATAAATTGCAAGCACTGCTGCTGCCGTGCTCAATTCCCTTGCGTCGTTTGTCAATTAATATTTAAATTGTAATTTCATTTTCAATAATAGCTGTGATATGATTTTCTCTATTTAAATTGATATGCTATGCAATTAAATGCATAAACAAAACATTTAATGCATATTAATTTGGATACGGATATTAATTTTATATAATTTGATTTGATAATTTAAATGTAAATTTGTTGAGGCAAGGATTTTTGATAAAGCAAAAGAATATTTAATTCATAAATTTATAAGCCGAAATAGCTTGAGAGATAAATTAAAGAGTTATAAGTGAAAAAAGTGATATGTCTAACTAAATTAAACTTTTCATATTGAGATCTGCATTATACATACTAAGCAATTTAATTCAAAAGATAACTGTCTACTTTTTAATTAAATTTAACTTATTAGACGTGGTCTGAAACCGGCCTTATATGCTATGCAATAAAGTGTATCTGTCTTGTACTTTATGGAGTCTTCTCCGCCTCCTTCTGCCGTCAAGTATACCAAACATTTTCACAAATTTTTAACTTTCCAGGTCGGGATATTAAACAAACAATTTCAACTTTATTCAATGTGACTCTCTTACAACAAGTATTATTATATAATGTTATTTTCCATACATATCACTTAATTAAAATCTAATTTACTACTGTTGAACTGCTTCAAATCTTCTAGTTTCAATAGATCTTTTTTTAGAACAATCGATGCACGATCCTACCTCAAACTCTCTTCATTCTTCTTCAAACCGCAACGTTTCTATAATGAAAACAACTTTGAGCATCTCTTTACAAAAACAAAAAAAAAAACAAAAACAACAAAGAAAAACTCTTACGAAACCAAAGCCAAAGCCGGTGCTTGGCGCTGCCATCTCGAATGCTTTGTAAGTGTTTTGTCGATTTAATTTCTTTAAGGCAGGGGCAAAACCAAAGTTTCTATTTACGAATACGAATGCGATTATTTTTTTATTATATTCATTATTTACTCGCTATAAATTTCAGTTGAAAAATTCAAATACGACAAGAAATTAAGTACGACAAGCGAGCACAACAGAAACCCTCCAATACGACAACAACAACACCAACAAGAGAAACAAGACATCGTCGTAACCGGTTTCGTCCAAGAAATAATTAAAAAAAAAAAAAAATAATATCTAATATCAAGTTCAAGGTCACAACGTAATGCAATAAATTGTACAGCAGCAATCCAACAAGCATGAGTGAGAAGTTGAGATGCAAAGAGTGTGAATAGGTCCGAGTATCTGCTTTATATGTAAAATACACGAAACGCCTCAAAAGCTGCTACAGTATGTGCAAAAGAGAGAAAGGTATATAAAGAAGTAAAGCAGCAAATCAAATGGTTTTCCATTTACAACAAAAAAATACAATTAATGAAATAGTTTATAAGACGAAGTGCTTGTACCCTATCTTAAATCGATTTGCGTAAATATGTTTCATTAATATTTTCTTGATATTGTAATCTCTTTTCTTATAAAGCCACCGTACATCGGAGCTTTCTTAAAATACTCAAACAAAATTCATTTCCCAGCAACTTTTTAACGCAGTTGAGATGAGTTGAAGTACATTTTTTCAGGTACTACAACTCATCTCAACTCCGTTAAAAAGTTGCTGGGCAACAGCACAGCCTCATATAGTGGTACACACATAGATTGAACTTCAACTAATCTCTAAATCCTTTGACATAGAATGATAAAATTTGGAGAGTAAAATAATTATATGGAAAAATGACTACACCATATCTTATTAAAAGAGTAAAACGGAAGCCATACATTTCATTTCTTAATTTATTAAACACAAAAGCTTGAGATTTGTTACATATTTATGTAAAGGGGCACCAGTTGAAATGAGAAGCACTGTGTATGCTAGAGGTGCAGCTAATATGTATTCTTAATCTATGTTAAAATAAGAGTTCTTTAATGATATCAGATATGATATAAAAAAAAATGCTCTCATTTTTAGTTTTGTACTATGTCCGGCAGGTTATTATGCAAAATCGTAAGTTTAAAGTGTAAAATGTTCAAATTTTCGCAATGATATGTCTAAATCTACTCATACATTTTTGAAAAGCGTATCCATTGAAAACCTATATTTTTTCGAGGGGATGGAAGCAAATAAACTTTTTTGATACCACGTCTAAAATTGGAAACAGTCATATAATAAACGAACTCGATCGCAATAGATCGCACTAAAGTTCCAATATATTTTGGGGGATTATTAAACACCAAAGAGGCCAGAAATAGTACAGCAAACATTTTTGAAATTTACGTTTTTCTAAATTTGTTAAAATTTATAGTTTTTATAGAAGGAACATAATATGAAGTTCGTGCTGCTACCAAGCTGATCAAGTCTTCATCGATACACAAAATTGTGAAATTTTTATAATACCAACTCTTTTTCTCCTCACCCCACCAGGCTGTTTTTCGAAACATGCGATTATGGATTTGCTATTTCAGAGGGTGCTGCATCGGAAGTAAAGCGAACACACAATTTGCTTCATAAGACAGCTCTTAGGAAAGTAATATTTGGTTTTAAGAAAAATTTCTTTGACCTACTCCACAATGATGATTCCAATAAGCACCATGGATTTATGGTATGAAAAGCCACAAATCATATTGAAAGACAACCTCTATAAACTTTATGAGCTGTCCAATTCGTCCTTAAAAGTGTTACAAGCATTATGATTAAATTAACAAACAAGACAAACTTTCTGCGAAGAGTATAAACACAAATAAAAAATTTGTAAATACGAAGAAATATAGGTGTGAAGCAGTACAGCGAATGCTGTTCAGAACACTTGGTTCATTTTACAGCTAAGTCGCAGTAAATTGACTTAGCAGCAAAAGTTTTTGCGCTTACGCTTGTCTGTTAGCCACGTTAATTACTCAGAAGCAAAAACCAGCAGCTATAACAGCAACAACAACAACAACAACAACAACAAATCGTGGCTATGAAATTTACGCTTTTCGTTTTAGATCTTTTTATGGATAATAAATCATATAAGTAAAACTTTAAGCCAACTTTGCACACACGCCTGCCAATTGTAACGCCTCCCCCTTGCTTTTAAACCATATATATAATAATTTTCTCACGAAAACCCACACAAACAGAACAACACTCATTACATAAGTTGTCTTTGCAACAGATGGAATTAATTGAATTCCAAAATTAAACTAAACGACTCATCGACAAGTGACTGCTTTCAAGTGCAATGCCGTGTCTGACTGTAGGTGTTGGCACAAGTTAATTAATACAAAATACTAATATGCTGCATAAGACGAACAATTATTATTATATAAACAAAATAGCAGGTATGTACTAAGTTTTGGAGAGGCTACAAAAACACACCCAAATTTACTGAATGTCACCAAAGACAAACTGCGCCTTAGAAATTGTGAAATTATGTACTCTATTTAGTCTATTCTATACTTTTGATGATTAATAACTTAAAAATTGGCTTTATACAGGTATATGTTGCTAAGAGTTGAGTTATTGTCTGCTAATGCGTTCTAGAAATATGTCATACTGTGACTCAGTTCAAATTCCATGGAATTGCAATTCGATTCAAGAGAATTTGAACTTAATGCGCCGCATGTCTTAGAATGTTAAATGTTCTTTTTTCTCTATTCTGCATAAGCATATAAGTAGTAAAGAAAAGCAAGTGCTTAAAATTAAATAAAATTAAACAATTAACACCTGTTGCTGTTCTAGTTCTGCTGCTCGTTCTCGTTCTCGGCATGCGAGTCGTTTCAGATTACTCATACGCCGTGCTGTATATTTGCGCTTCAAATTTCTTTAATTGTTTAAGAAATTATTTAAATTACGCAATTAGAAATAAGTCGTGAAGGTGGTTTATTTAATGACAGTGAATCAGGCTTAATTGTTGGAAATATTTCTATATAAGAATGGTATTACATATGTATATAAGAATATGTTTTTAATTAATACATAATGGTGGTACATCCCCTATTAAATATGAGTCATAAAAGTGTCATAACAACTTAAACAAGCTATGAATAGTGACTTTCAGTAACAATACAGAAAATTTGATAATTTGGAAATTTTAAGAGAAAACGAGAGAACTGTTTGATCAGCATGTGGCAAACATAATGAACATAAAACTAATCAGAATAAGGAACCTCAACAAGCCAAACTTTAATAAACTGCAATCAAAAGGCATGATAATAACTATATTAAAGGCTAGTATTACACATTATTATAGCGCAGTCTCTTCTATAAAATGAGCCATATTAATATCCCAATTAAAATTGTTTAAATTGTTCAAAACATGCAAAATAGCTCAAGCCTAATATTGTCCTAAAGTTCTTGTACACAACCAAATATTTATAAGAGATAGAGCCTTCAAAAAGAAATATTTAGATTATTTTATTCTTTTTTAATATAACCTGAGTTCAATGAACAATCTAATCCCCCTTCCTAAGTGGTAGTTGCCTGCACGTTCTCGAGCTGCGATTCGTTTCAGATTACTCATTCTTTTACTGAGTTTTTGTTATTTGATTTTGTTTATTTGGCTAAAAACAACAACAAAATTTGGCTAACTTACATTATTTATTATACAAGTAAATTATTCTATTTATGTTCAGGTCGAAGCACTACAAGGGGTGGCTTCCAAATAAATCTGTCCCACATATCAGAGTTTTTGTATGAAAAATATTTGTTAGTTGTTATTTATTCAATTCAACGAATTTAATGTATTTTGCCTCAATTCAGTCCACGATTGATAGATCAAGTTTAAATATTTAATATCTTATTTTTCTCTCTTCAGGTAGTTAGTATTTACTTAGCGCGCCAACACCTATCGAATGGGTATTACACTCCTCAAAAATCTCTGCCTATCCTAATGTAGAAAATACATACTTGAAATTTGTGAACTTTCTTCATCAGGAAAACAGTTCCGGTAAAATTCCTAGGTTAAATATCTGATGTCATCATGGACAGAAGATAATAATTTCTTATTTACGATGCAGGGTACCACAAGCTAATGGTCAGGATGGCAACTGTAGTTCTATAGTAGTGCAGAAAATGGTTACGGCTGTAGCGGAAGTAATTAAGTCACACCTGTCATAAAAGCAAAAATGTCTTTTGCTATGCTTGTAGTCAATATGAGATACCAAAGAACCAGAGACAACTAATTCAGTATATACAAATATTATAACAACAATGCTTCAGTTTTGAAATATCAAAGGAAGGATGGGATTGGGTTCCGAAATAGTATGTAATTCTTGCCATTTAATGTAACGACAAAACAAAGCTGAAGATTTCAATGCCTTCGATCTAAAAGAAATAACCGGAAAAATCATTTCTAAACGAAGGTATTGCCATAGAAAACATCTCTGACACAAGTTTTTAAAATCATTATAAACCCAACTTTAGCTGATCGTTCGGAAACATTGATTCCATCTCTTCACCTTAAATTAGGTTGTATGAAGCAATGTGTAGAATCATTAGATACCAGCTCCTAGAAGAAAAATTTCATAACGTCACTGAAGTAAAATTAGAAGAACGAATTTTAGATGGACCGTGTAACTTAAATTAAAAATAATAAAAAAAGCGGCATGGGTAAGTTTTAAGAAGGTGTTAGAAAAGGTTCATGGAATTCATAAAGATTCATGATTAAGAACAAAAAGTGGCGGCAATGGTTAAGAACTATAGAAAACAGGGATGCTTGATGTATCTAAATTTATATTTTTCTGGATTCTCATATACTGTATTTCCCAGAAAAAGTACATTAGTACATTAAATCTGTAGAGCAGAGATATGTAGAGAAAGAAAAACCTAAAAGACATTCATTACAAAGATCTTTTGAAAGGAAAAAGATACCACAAAATAATCCGATTCACAAAATCCAACTTCATGTCAGATCAAGGGCTCCAAAAATCCCTGAGTTCTAAATTTGAAGCGACTCCATATATATACTCCATTGTTTCATTGCAGCTTAAAAAAAACACCTTAAAAGTATGTTTTTTATGGTTAGAAAAAAACTAACGAACCAACTTTTGAATTCTGACCTCGGATTCGCATTCAGTAACCAAAAATACATAAGCAACAATATACACAGTTCAAAAATTGCCTCAACTCTTCATTTTGTTTAAATTTCAGATCCTTACTGATCTTACTTATTATGTATGAATGTTACTTAACTTTAAAACTGACCTTTTAGAGAAAACAATTAAACGATGCCTATCAAAGGTCACAGATATTTTCACATACTAAAACAACTATTTGACGGTTATGAAATGCTATTTGTGGCCAGCACTGACTACTGTTGTCATCTATTGGAAAATCTATTAGAACTAATACCCACTACCAACACAAAAAAAAATGTTTTATTTATATCTCAAAGCATACGTCACACTACCAATCTAGACATTCGTACGATACATCTTGCCAATGACCAATTTCATTCCGTTCAACCTGTCTCATAGTTAATAAATTAAAAACCAGCGCCGCCACCGCCGCCAGCAGACAGCAAACAATGCGCGAATGATATATATTTTATTAATATCTTTTTTATTCTCTTTCTTCTATTTATAAAAATAAGTATTATGCTTTCTTTATGTCGTTGGAGGCTGTCAACGACGTGGACGCAATGTTTCATGATTAATTTCTGTATTGTTTTGTGCCGCTGTGCGAGAAATGCGCATCTGTTGCATTGTCCGCACTTCACCATCTTCTACGTGGGCAAGTTAATCCTTAATTAAGCAGCGAAATAAATGAAAACTGCCTGCAGTAATTTGTGCGCAAATTTATTGTAGGCCACATTTTTTTATTATACGTCGCTGAATGTACATATATAAAAATTGAAAGATATACATTTGACTTTTTTTTCTGCCACTTAATGCCACTTTATGTGCAAATTATTCTATATATAAAAAAATGTATCTTATAGATACATATTTATTGTTTTACTCGGCAATATCTTTTGTTGATTTTTTTTTACACACTTTTTCACATTTTGTAGCCCCCAAGGCATGCATTGACATTTCAATTTTGCAACTGAAAATTTCAATAGCAATTAATTTATATCCTCAGGGTATCCATCCGTTGGCAGCGGCAACAGCAGCATTCGATATATGATTTCATTGAATATACAAATGCTAGATAAACAAATGAGCAAACAAACAGTAAAGATATGTATATCCTTGCCCTTGACTTGCAGGATTTGGTTATCATTTCCATGCCAAACACATACAATCATCCATACAATCCATCCAATCATTTATCTGTCTGTCCTTTCAGTCCGAAATTGGCTCGTTTATGTGTGTAAATGCGCGCCCTTGTACCACTTGCATGAAGTTGCCTCAATTTTATGTACAAATTTTGGCTCAGTTTGTTATTTTATGGCGTTGGTGGCGGCCTTCATTGATTACCATATCTGTGTCATGCTAAACAAACACAGCTACACACACACATACACTGTTAGTTCCACTTATAAGCCCCACCATTTTGTCACTTATTTGCAGCAGACTTCTTCTACTTGTGTGACGACTTGACTTGACTTTGACTACTTCCCTACGGCTTAAGAACTGCTTCGTATATTTGTTTTCTATGAGCAGCATTGAGTAGTATCTGAAGCTTACTGTCGAATTCTATATGGCAAATATTTGATTATATCTTTGATATGCCAAAAGGAAACGTACGCATTAGGACTCAATTTTTGTCTTCACTTTTTTCGTTGCTGCTTATTTGCCTTTCTGTTGAGTAGGGGATGCAACAAAAGCCATCTTACGCTAGTCGTCTATTCGATATAATAAATTTGTGTCACAATAGATAAAATTGAAGTGCGCTTAAATTAAATTTTGATGACATGTACGAGAGTACGTCTGTTCGTCTGATTTTCATGATGAGATACTTAAAGCACATATGTATGTGAGAAGACTCTATAAATTGTTAACTTTATTTGATTATCCTTGTAAAGACAGTGAGAAAGAGAGTGAGAGAGGGTTTACTTCTGGGTTTTATGTCGCTGCATTAAGTGCTTGGAGTGAGGCTGCGCATTTAAATGAATCCAATTCAATTTGTGTTCTGTTTGAAGAGATTAATGCTTGGCTTTGAGCATGAAAAGGTTTTAAATAAAGTACATATTTGTCTATTGATACATTTACAATGTATTAACGAATGATTTTACTAATATGATTTTATTAATATAATTACTAATACTTCTGTAATATAGTATATTAAGCTATTCACATTGAAATAGGAGAAATATAAAGGAATGACATTATACTTTTTGAACGATCTTTCAATTCAGCTTTATGCTTAAAATATTTATTTTTTTTTAGTATCATATTTGTTTCTTATTGTTCCCTGGCGATTTCCCATACAGTAGAAAGGAGAAGAAGCATTAGGGAGGCATACAATATTTATATCTGAAATGGCAGGTGAAATGTCAAAATGCTCGCTCAGGAACCATATTGTGCTTAAAAAAGTCTTCCTCAAGTATTACTGTGAGCAAGTCGAGATCAACACCAATGGTTAATGTTTTAAGTATCAGCAATCAATCTAATAGGACGTCTCTCTGTGTGTCTGTGACGTGCAGAGTTGAGGTAGTCTTCTCCTTTGACACTTGATACTAGAAGAGAGTTTTCGATTAATATTTCTACTTCCAAGTTTCTTAACATGAAAAAGTTTTTTTAATGTCAAAATGTATGTAGCAGAGCAAAGTAAGTATCGGCGATCCCATAAAGTATATATATTATCGAACAACGCGGCAATACGACTAGATGAGTCGATCTAATCATGTTTGTTTGTACATCCGTCAATCTGCATTAGAATGGCAACATCTTTCAATTATATCGTCCACATGATATCTCAAGATTGGTAGTCTTAGCGGTTGGAGCCTATGGTTGACTCACTCTGACTTCATAAGTAGGAATTATGTATACTAAATTGCGGTGTTGAATTTTTTCAACATGCCGTTTAGATTCTTTATTCTATATATGTGATTAAGTCTATGAAAAGTGGCATCATCAATGCAAAAAAATCAATGCTCCCTTTTTTTTGATGATACGAGTAGAGTCTGAGTCGCTCGTTCATAGACCCGGTCACGTTTGTGCTTAATGCCAATATTATCAATTGCCGGGATGATTCGAGGACGATCACGACTTTTATGGTCATGAGTACTTCCCGCAGTAAGAAGAAATAAGTGACAAGGAGGTCGCAGACTCTGAAGATCGAGCAGATCGATTTTGGTTTCTCAAGTATGAATGTCTTGGCTACTTAAACTCCTAACGAACTCCTGCGAACATAAAGGAACTAAAAAATAATCTTCTGTGCAGGTTTTGAAATTTTGACAAAAATGCAGTTGCAATTCCTCACGAGTGCCGCCATACTTCCGGAACTAATAGAGCTTTCGTTGCCCATATACTTAGCTTTTTTTTGCTGCTTATTCCCAATACTATTTATTAAGACAATAAAGAGTGAAACCAATATTTACTGGAAATCCGACAGTTTACTATTACAGTTTTATTTATTTATATTAAATGCTAATCCCGGTGTGCCAAAATACTAATCGAAAAATATTGTAATGGATGCCATTCAAAACTTCATATCGCAAAAAAAGATTCGAAGAGCTAAGACGTTATATTGATTTCAATAATAATGTGCCTAATTTTGATCCTCGGTATAATCGGCTTTTCAAAAAGAGTCCGATTGTTCAATTTTGGAAAGTATCGATGAATAGGTACTGTCTGAACCGATTTTCTCCACCAATGCTCAAGAAACAAGTCTCATAAATAGGAATATAAAATGTATGTATATGCTAAGCGGCAGTCCGGGTTCTTGTGGCGAATTCCAGTTTGATACAAATGATAAGTCATATTAGGTGATATTATGATGCTATATGCCAGCCTACGCCCAATAATATGATTTATCATTTGTATAACTTTTCAGCCGAACTGCCGTGAGATTGGCTGGAGAAGTGCCCAGACTTATATCCCTTTTGAAGTACTTAGCAGATGCGCAATATTGGCTTTGTACACAATAAATAGAAACATAAACCCAAAATGTAAACTAGCTGTAGAAAAGATTATGCAATGCATATGTCCCTGATTTTGATGATGTGGATATATCAGTTACTTCATGGCTCGATAATTCTACGTCCTACTAATATATAAATGAGATAGTTTTTGAGGATGTATGGGTAGATGGATGAATGGATGTTTCACACGGATATTTCACGTTGTATCAATTTGTATGAATTTTGGTGTAGAAATAGATTTTTGTCAAAATCGGAGTGGGCGATGCAACTCTCCTCATACGAGCGATAATCAAAACTGATTATATCTTTGCATCAATTTGATATACAGAAAGTCCAAGTGGTTTTACATGGACGCGTGCCGCGTTAGCTTAAGCCCACCCGCCAGTGTTGCTTCTGCAGGTATAAAGCCATAATCACGTTATTTGGACATGCAACTTCGTAAGTGGATTCGAAGGCTATCTAAAACCTCTGTTGGTCTTTTGGTCCCAATATCCAGTTGTGAACGCAACTCCACGTTTGTCTTCCGAAGAAACTTTGTCCGCATTTAGGCGGTAACCAACATCCACCAGGTGAAACCCCGGCCATGGTGAAGTAACTATGAAGTATACTCCGTGGGTTTCTGACTATTGTTTTACGAGATTAAGGCTCTCGTCAACCCTAGAACGTAAACTAGAACAAATTAGTTATATTTACAATTTGAATCTCCACACAGTTCCGGATTGCTGACCCATACAAAATTTCAAGTATAGCCATTTGAGATATAGAAATAAAATTTTATATAGAAGAAGAAATCCGGACAACTTTAGTCAAAATTGGATGAGGTGATTCCCCGCACCCATATAAATTATATACAAAATGCATCATAACTTTGCATACATTTAAGGTACAGCGATGAAATTTAGTATACATGATAATGACTTCGGAAGAAATAAGATCCATTGGACAAGTGTGAACAGTTTGGCTTTACTGGGCGCGGATGAAGCCACAAGTTAAGCTTGTAAAATTTTATCCCTAGCATCAAACTACGCTGGAACTTAAATCAACTAATGTAGCAGAAGTTTTAACTGGAACTAGGAGGCTAATAGCTGCAATGAATTGCAAATTAATTGCAAAAGAAGAAGAAATCAATGCCCAATCAAATGATGCAACAGCATTTAAAATGGTAAGAGGGTTCGTTAAAATTACTCTGTACTGTAAAACTGTATTCTGGAATAAATGTATTTTTTTTAAATTTAATTTTTCTATCCAAACCAAAAAAAATGTTTTAAAATTGGAGATGGTGTCATATATAAAGATATACTTTACAAAACAATTTTAGACCAGCATAAATATTTTTGTTAGAGAAAGTTATTGGGAGTTTATATCATTTAACTCAAACTTTGCTGAAAATGTATTTTAAATTGTGTGAAAGAAAATTAACGAATAAAAATTTTCATAAACTGTGAAAATAGCAACGAAGACTACGACTTATTTTGATGAATATATTCGAAAAGAATTTAAACTTAATTTTTACACAAATAAGATTGTATAAAAGTATGAAAAATGTGAAGATGATTGTTTGAGCTTTACTTAATCTTTATATAAACTGGTATAGAATAGAGCTAAAATTTAATACATCAACCACCCTTCACAAGATGCTCGTAGAAATACTGCTTGTAATATGCTGACAACTTAATACCCACCACTTATTTCCATAAAGCGCATAAAAATTTCGCTTCAACCAAACGCAAAAACAATTCATTATTTCCATTCTTCCATATTTAATACTTCTGATTTATTTTTCTGTGCACATCAATTGGCTAGAGACGACTTGATTGATAAATATACTTCGGGCAACATTTGCACATTTATATTCAGCTGTCACTTAGGAGAAAACTCAAAGCATTTCCTCATTTTGCGAAATATATGCAGTGACAAATTACAAGTTCACAAAAGGTTTACTGAACTCGACACATTTTCTTCATCTTTTATACGTCGGGTTCATCAAGCAAAAAAAAAAAAAAATGAAGACGCTATATAAAAATTGATGTAAGAAAAAATAAGTTGCTTGTGATTTGAATACATAAAAGCTTGAAAAAAAAACTATTTCATTCATGTCTAGTTCATCTATTATACTAAAGCAAAAGAAAAAAAAAAACAAAAACCAAATATTTAGATGCCAAATTTAGATTTCTCATTTCAACTATGCGCCGACCTACGCACACTTGACCTACGATAAGATTATAGATTCATTTTGTATAAACCAGCAAAAGTCTTTTTTGTTTGTTTGTATTTTTGTTTTTTTTTTTTTTTTTGCTGTGCAGAGATACTTTTGGTTTCTACCGAAGAAGAGGCGTGCGTTATGTTCTGGTTAAACTGGTTTCGTGCCTCATCGAGCATCTAGCATCATGCGCGACTATTAATAAATGAATTGATAAGAGTTTTTTTTTTTTTTTTTTTTTTGGTAATTTATGCTGGCATGCGTATGCGTATTTCTAGCCATGAAGACGGAAATGGGGCGTATATAATATATAAAATTTAAATAAATATGTTTTATCAATTAATTAAATTAGTATTACTTCCTGTTAAGCGAAAAAGAATTGTATAAATAATTTGAAATGTGAAATATTTTAAATGTTTATATTTTAAAAAAAAATTTTGGTTTATTAAATTAGTACAAGTAAATGCGCTTAAAGTGACTTTAACTGGATAGACGGGCAAACATTTTTTCAGGTAGACAAGAACAAGAATGAGTTGTATCTACGAAAGTATTTAGCTATTAGTTATAAGTAATTGCAGCATTATAGCATTTCTGTGTCACTTATCGTACACTTAAATCAAGTCTGTATTATTAGCAGCACCTCGGCGAAAACTGTCGCATAACATCACCTGCCGCCAAAATTCTCAGAAATTGCTTAAAGACTGTGTCTGCAAGTGAATGTATATATATTTATTTATGCGTATCTGTTTGCGACAAGACATTGGCACATTTGAGATACATTAAGATAAACATTTGCCAAGCGAATTTCTGCAGAAAATAAACAGAATTTGTGGTAAGCTGGAAATTGATAGAACGAAACACATACAAAATAAAGCAGCAAGAGTATGTATATAAATTTTGTTTTTATAGATATTTGAGTATGTATATTAAATATGCACATCAATATGTAATATTTATACAGTCTTAAAGATATTTCATATTTAAGCCAACTTATTTACTACAAAAAATAGTAAATCGCACTAAAAAAAAAAAAAAACACTCATTCATGCATGCATATAACCTTCCACAATTGTTGTATAATTTCAATTTCAAAAAGTATCTTTCATGTATTTCCGTAAAATTTTGTACAAATGCCACCGGAATTGTATTTAAAGCAAAAAATTCAAGTAGCAAGCGCAAATAAGAAATTAAATAAACAAATATTCTTCATGACAATGACCCGCTATATGTATGTAGCTCTATATATATTTCAGATACACTTAGACAGCAAAGCGCAGCTAATAAGTATTTTGTATATTTAAACAAAAATTCTATTTGTATATAAATGTACGTACACACATACAGCTTAACTTTTTTTTATAAATGTTTAAGTGCATAGCGTACAGCAAATCTAGAATAAATATTTTATATGATAATCAAAATGAAATGAAATGAAACAAGTTCACTGCACGGAAATATCAAAGCAAATTATAATCAAAAGTGAATACAACAACAAAACACAAATAGCTACAACACTAACAAGCGCAAACACAAAAATCAAAAAATAATACATATATATACATATATATAGCTACAACAGCAAAACGTCACAAAATGTATAAATAAAAATAAATATATTTATATACAAAATACATAGTTTAATTTTTTTTTTTTTTTTGAGAAATTAAATGAAAATAACAATAATCAAAACAAAATGAATAAAATTAAATAATAAAGCAAATGCTGAAAATTTATAGCTTAGGTAAAAATAAATTATCATTTATGAACTCGGAAGTAGATAAATAAATACATGTAATAAGTTGCAGATACTTTTACAATTTTTAAATACTTGTTATCTGTCTTATTGAGTTTAGGTAAACAATTTTCGTAGAAAAGACTTTATATCTGAGGTGTTAAATTGTTCTAAATTGTTACAAATAAATACATTGTAAATTTTCTATTTTTTTTTTTTTGAAATATTTAATCGAAAATGTATATTAAAACATGAAATCGAGAAAATTGATTTTTTCCAACAAATTTATATATTCAGTATATCCTAAACAGAAGAGTTGCTTATTAATATAAAAGTTTGTTAATTTATTTTCCAATTTAACATTTCATACAATGCCATTCCACATATAGCGAAACTTTCACAAGTTTATTTTAAAAACTTGCCCCACCCCCCCCCCCTTCCCCATAAAATCACCCCTTAGGGTGAAAATTTCTTCGGCACAAAAAAAATTGAGTGTACCAATATAGAGATAACGTCTCCCTAAGCAAAAATCCAAAAAGTTCATCAAAATCGGATAATAAATGGCGATTTTATAAGCAATTGAATTTGAACAACCCCCCTTTTCTTTTCATTCATATTCGCGCAGTGAGAAGTGCTCATGTGTTTGGTCATAAGCTCGGGAAACATTTAATATGTTTGTTAGGCGACCTGAACTGGTACAGGGCCTCTTACAGTCGGTTACGCCCGACTGAAATTTCCTTACTTGTTTAAAGAAGGCTTAGTTGCAACTATCAACGTTTTGTTCTTCGTTGTTTTAGAGGAACATTTGTAATGGTGTCCAACTTTGTCAACGTTGTAATTCAATACTCATCAAATGAATCATCACTTCGAATGGCTCATATGTTTAACAGCTTGCATCAAAGGAACAGGATAGTCCTTAATTCCCATCAACTAATTAAAAAAAACTGAAAGATATATTTGAGTGTCAATATAGTCTTCGCCAGAAGATGTTTTATAATCAGAAGCATAGTAATGCCTTTATACAATTTTAAGCCTCAAAGTATTTTAAAGTTTTTGAAATTCATTGACTTGGTCGAAGAAAAATCGTAAATCATAATTATTTAATACGATTTCAACAATAACGAGATGAAGATGATGACTGATGCAATGCCCATTAAAAATTTATTAAAAATTGTATTTTATCAGAGTTGGTAAACCGGTCACTATTCACCAAAGCGCCATCATTGTATTGATTCCCAGATCAAAATCAAGCTTTTTCCTACGATTAATTAGTGGAAAGATCCTTTTCAAGGCAATTGCTCTTGAGATCTCTATAAATGAACTAATAGGTAATTCCGTAGATATTCGGCGTAGAAATTTTACAAATCCAAACTGAAAAGGTTTGAAATGAAAATCGCTCACAAACTTCTAACCAACTTAAATTTTGACCTATTATAACCTGTGGCGTTCTGTTCTCTGCAAAAAGAATGTAATTTTCAAAACTTGGTACGTCATTCATTCTTATGGTATACAACACATGCATGAAGGTAATCGTATTAAAGCAAAATGTTGACCACTTTTACCCGCTTGTGGAAAACATTTTCCAAAAACGATGGAATACGTGTTCAAATATTTCTTGTATAGAAAGTCTACTAAACGAATTTGAAGTTAATCGAATGAAAAGAAAATGTTGTCCCTCTTCTCTAATTTTGGACATTTTCCCAAACCTCATCTTAATGTGAAATTTTACTTTAAAATAATATCACTCTTTAGAAATTCGCTCTCAAATATTAGCGGTTTCTACTGTGCGTTAATGAGTAATGTAGATTATTATTAATAGGTGGGTGAATTGGGGGTGACTTATGAACTAAATTGATTTTCGATTTTTTGTTTCTTCAAATATATATATATATATATATATATCAAGCAGAAGAAGACGAGGCATAGCCCTTAGATCATAAATATTTTTGAGCAGCATAACAAGTCGAGTCGACATGTATCCAATGGCGTATCAACTGAGGGAAGAGGACCAATTTTAATTAATACATTTTTCTTTGCTTTATTAAAATATTTTTGTTGTACTGACTTAGTGGCTATTATTAGTAGATGGGTGTTAAGGGACCTAACCACTCTAGACTATTAAAAACAAGAGTAAGTAAGAAAATTACAGTCAGGCATAACCGACTGTAAGAGGCCCTGTACCAGTACAGGTCGCCTAACAAACGCAAATGCTTTCCTAGCTTATGATCAAGCAGTGCAAAACAGAAAAGGTAGAAAATTAATGAATTAAAACTGATAAAAAGTATTTTGCTTCTCCCACTTCTCACTTATAAAACATTTTTTATGTGTGCAAAGAAAAAGGAGGACGGAAGTAACATAGGCTGTTCAAATTTATTAGCTTATAAAATCGTCATAATGCTATATCGACTCCTCTATCACTCCTGATGGGGGTAACTTTGGGGGGTCTTTAACCATTATTTTAACCTGTTACATAGATTTGCACAAAACCAATAGGCTCTTGTACCTTCGATACAGGGCCTGAAAAGTCGACAGCTGGCAGCACCCTTGAATGTTTTCGTCTTTATGGTTCTCCGTTTGAACAAGAACTTTTACCATATAAAATATAGAGTCTTAAAAATTTAAGATATTCAGACTTTTCTATTCTTTTTCAGTTATTTAGTATTTAATGAACTCCTCTCCAAGGTGTAGCCTCCATGTAAAATATTTTTTTTTTTTTATTATTATTTTACGATTATTTTTTTTATCGTACTTATTGTAGCTGCGATTCTAATAAATTATTCCGTATGGGTCCACATCGGACTACACTTGACTGCTGCGTTTTTTTTAGGCCCTGTACGGAAGGTACAAGAGCCTATTGGTTTTGTGCAAATTATGTAACAGGAATAACTAATTGTCGGAGACCCCCCAAAGTTACCCCCATTATGGTCAGGAATGATAGACGAGTCGATATAGCCATGTCCGTCTGTCCGTCCGTCCATCCGTCCGTCCGTCCGTCTGTATGAACGAAAGGATCTCGGAAACGGTAATAGATAGAGACTTCGTGTTTTTTGCATTCGACTAGGTCTGCTCCGGAATTTTAGAAGTTTATTTTAAAATTTTGACCCTCCCCCACTTCCCCATAAAATCACCCCTTAAGGTAAAAATTTCTTCGGCACAAAAAAATTGAGTGCACCAGTATAAAGTTAACGTCCTTCTAAGCCCAAATCCAAAAAAAGTTCATCAAAATCGGATAATAAATGACGATTTTATAAGGAATTGAATTTTAATTTTTTCATTTTTCTTTTCATTCATATTCGCGCAGTGAGAAGTGGTCATGTGTTTGGTCATATGTTCGGGAAACATTTAATGTGTTTGTTAGGCGACCTGAACTGGTACAGGGCCTCTTACATTCGGTTACGCCCGACTGAAATTTCCTTACTTGTTTTTTATATTTCCTCTAATCTCTTTAATTCTTATTAATAAAATTATTTAGCAATTAAGACATACTTATGCAAAAATATTTTATCAAATGTTATTATTCAATTGTTTTTTAACTCATTTCAAATTAAAAATTATAAAAAATCCAATTGTGTTAGAAAAATTCGGCATATATTCGGAATTCTAAAGAATTAAAAATTTATTTCACGTTAAAATGTAATTCCCAGTAATTTAAAATCTGCAAATTCATTTAAGCTCTTATAATATTTTTTTTAGTAATAAAAACTTTTGGCATTTTATGCGCTTGAGGTCTTAAAAAAAGTAATCAGCATCATTAATCAAGCATTGGTTAATTTCTTTGCATTTCATATTTTTGCTTTGCTTAGTTTTATTTTTAAATAGCTACTCGCAAATTATTTAGGTTTGTATGCATTTGTATCGAGTTTAATTTTACAACTTTTATTTTCTTGTTTTTTTTTTGGGTATGAAATAAACCTGCCCACGAAACTTGCTAAAAAAAAATGAGAAGAATTAAATGCACAACATCATCATCTGCAACAGCAACAAAAAAAAGACATTCGCTTTAATAATAATAAAAAAAATGCTATATAAAGTTAAAAGACTTTTAACCAAATTCAAGGTCAACTTCGTCTTTTTGAGCTTAAAAATTAAATACGCGATGCGCTGCTAATGACGCACGCGCAGAACTCGATTCTCAGACACATTCAGTTGGAAAGAAAAAAAAAAGTTAAACCCACGACTTTTCATCCGAATTGAAGTAATCAAATAAAGAATATATATAATAAATGTCGCCGAAAAAGATACAAAAAAAAAGCTGCCAAATCTCTTTCGAACAACTCAATAAAATATGCAAGTTTATAAGGATTTGATGCCGGCTGTGAAATCATAAAAAAAAAACTGTTTTATTTCAGTTTAAGGTTATAGTGCAATAAATGAATAAAAAGTGAGATAAATGTTATGCAAAAAAATTCAGTTTATAGTGAACTATTGAAGAAGAATCTACAGAAGATATATTTCTTTTCTATTGTTGAGCGAAGTGGTATAATGGGTATAGAGTATGGAGTTTGTTTAATAAATAAAAATACAATTGATATAAACGACAGAGTATTATTGTCAAGAAATTAAACTATTCACAAGAACGAAGAATATATTTTATCCAGTAAGAAACTTTTGACGAGTAAAAAAATTATAGCAACTCGTGAATTTTTCATTTCAATAGAATTGTGCTCAAATGACGCTCAGCCTTTTGGAAGTACAAGTATTATTTAAAATATTTGGACCAATATTGAATTTGTGAACAATATTTAGTATGTTCCTAATTAATAATATTAATCTATTATAATTCGAAGAGCTTAAGCTTCTATTACACAAAACAAAATAACTAACTATTCATTCTAAACTAAAAATAAATATTTATTTTATACAAAATTTGCAATTTACTTAATTACCATTTAAATACGTAATCGATATCTACATAATCAGCAGCTATTGAAAGATTTACAAGCCAATCAATATTAAAACAATTTTCAATTAAATAAAACAATAATTCACGCTGCTCTAATTCTGCTAATTTCGGTTTCATGTTATTTGCACAAATAAATCTCTTCACGCACAAACAATATGAAACAGAATTTAATTCACACAGTTTTCTGTTTTAAAACAAATAAATAAATATTATAAGCTGCATACAAGCAAATCAAATGCAAATACAATACTCGTACAAATAAATATTCGATAAGTTAATTTCAAGTTCAATAACCGCAAAATTTTGCATTTTGTGTACAACTTTAATTAATCAAAGCTCGATTTGTGGGTTTTTGTATAAATAATATTTTTTTTTACTTTACTTTACTTGGATATGTTTGTGTGTATTTATTTTATATTTTTTTTATAATAAATTTGCTAAGCTATGAAATTGTTTATGCATTTTGTTAATATGTAGATACAACAATTTATTCAAATCAAGATAATAAATAATACATAGTTAATTAATCAATAATTGCCATAAATCGAACACACGAATCGATATCTATGTTGAGTATTCGTCTATTAAACAATGTCACGTCATAAATTTTGAGTTTATTTGTTTAAAAATTGTTTTTATTTGCTGCGAAAAGCTATTAATCAATTTTTTAAAAGCGTATAAAAAAGTTGCGTTTTATTGTCTACAAAAACTTTTTTTTAATTTTAGATACATTTTGGCAATAAAAGAACGTAAAGAGTTTTTCGGCAATTTTTTTTTATTGTTTTGCACATTTTTGCAAAAATTTCAATTTTCTTTTTTAAGATACGCTACAGTTTATTTAAATGGGTATTTAAATTAGCAGCCACTCAGATGAAAATTTTGAATAAAAAATTTCTTGCAATTTATAGTTGAAAAATATGTTTATTAATAAATGTTTTAGCTTCTAAAAAGTATGTCTGTCTTTAATGCTGATTTGTTAAGTGATTTCAAAATACTTTGTCTATACTTTATAGTGTACACGCATTTTCATTGATTTTCCACTTGGAATTTTATTTTATATTATTTCATTTTATTTAGATTTATTTTTTCTGTGCTTTGTAATAAAAAATTTGTTCCTTGTTTTCGTTGTCATATTGCGAAATTATTTGAAATAAACTTTGTCTGCACGATTTTCCAAGTCAGTGAATATTTTTCAATGCAGCGTTAAATTTCTTTTGTTTGTCGAGTTGAATTGAATGGAATAAAGTGGCATCGGGTTTCACTGAGTTGCGTTTAGTTTGCTACTGATTGGTTGCTGTTTAGATGAAGTGCTTACGATAACAGCTGAATACAAAAAATGGCGAAAAAATATACAGAGAAAGAGGGAAAATTATTGAATACCTGGGTAACCTCTCAACATACGTTCAATGAGCAGCAAATTGTATACAGACCTTAATTAAGAAACAGCACACTGAGCTTGGGCACTACACAGCGAAATAAATAAAATACGTAAAAACAGAAGGATGTTTCGGCTATAAACTCCCTTTAATGACTTCCGTAAATAGTTGGCGAGCCACGATATGTATTATTCGGACCTTTTTACAGCGAAAGCGCAACTATCCATTATTCATCAATAAATACAAAGCTGATGTCACTGCAATTCAAGAAGTTTAATTGTTAGAACAGGGCTACTGAAAAGGGCAAACTGGAACATGTAATATAGCTTCATTGAAAGTAAGGTATTCGTGTTAAAAAGGAACTTGGTCGTCTCCAAATTCCTTTCTGTTGATGATATTAAACCTACTTACTACAACATATGCCTAATTCTTGCCCGACGGAAGAGAAAGACTATCAATGATGAGTTTTACAAGTACTTCGAATTCCTTTACGTGCGCTGTCCTTTACCTTCATGACACTACATCCATCTATAGAGTGAGATTTATAGACATTGCCACAGATTTCAACTTCTTAACAATCACAGAATCACATGGCTAAGTTTCGATCACATGCAACCGAATTGAGCATGTTGGACGTGCGAATCATATCACCGTATCTTATTATTATTTTAATGCAGTTAAGAAACGAACTAGGCTCAACATGGTGCACGTTGTACAGCCCAATATGATAGACGTCGGAAAGCTGCAAACGTGACTGACCACCCAAGCTGAGGCCAGAATGTTACAACCTCATAAAAGAGGTACAGATTTTTATGGGTTCTATCCCTTAGAAAGAGTTTGGCGCGTATATTAAATACAATCTGAAAAAGAAATATGGGACAATATACAAACTTGACAAATACACAAACATGAAAGCTTTATCGTTTAAAGTTCAGTGGGGGCTACAGAATTTTGTGGTCCGATTTAGACCCATATTATTTTATTGAGTTAGATATAAAACATGCCAAAATCGACACTTCTGCATTTACAACAACAATATAGGTATTCCATAAAACCCCTGAAAGTTGGACAGATTTGCATGAGGGTCACAGGATTAACATGAACTAGACCAAATTAGGCATTTCTTGAAAATTTACCATTATCAATAAAAAATGTTTATACAAAAACTCACAATGAGGAGCACGTTTGCATGGTATTTCCCAACAAATGTAATGAATTCATTATTAGGGCGGTTCCACGCAGCCCATATAAGAGCAAAACTAGTTTAATTAGATATCTGCAACTGTATGAAGCAGTTTTAAGATTTCGCCCAAAATGTAAATGGCACTGAGAATAATAAGATTCATTGGAAAAATGGTGGTGCCTCACCTAAACAAGAGTAAAAAAAAAGATGTGGCTTAGCAGTGCCCGGTTTGCTAGTAATAAATATTTTGAGAGCAGCTAACAAAGCTTTTCATTAACCTGTTTCATTATACCAAATATTTTTATGAGACAAACTATACATACTGTCAATGCATGCATCTTTCATTTAAAGAAGTACTTACTATTTAGATTTTTCTTTTCATCATCATCATCATGAACATCATTTTCATTACGTTCAATTGAGCGTATTTTTGCCCCAGTTACGTTCCGTATATACGACATATAAACCAAGACAGAGACACAGTATTTCTGCGCATCTGCAATTCTTATATAACAAACAGAAGTGATCTTTTTTTATTGCTCTGCTCTGCACTGATCAGCGTTGATCTGCTGTGCTATTTGTTATTCTTCTTGCTATCGTCATCATCATCATCATCATCATCATCCATAAAGATGACGGCCTCCGTCCGTCTGCTTTCAATTGAGTAATTGTCATTATTGCTGCTGCTGCTGCTATTGCTACTGAGAAGCAAACAACGCTACAGATACACAGATACACAGATACTTTTGTATCTGCAAAATAGCAGCAGCAGCGCAGCGCCCAACAAAGAGCAGCATTCTTCTAGAAACTGCGCAAAATCTTAGTACGCGCGCGTTTCTAATTTGTGGTCGTTCGAATCGATGTGTGTCTGGAAATGGTTTGCTTTGGCTGCGAGTGAGAGGTGATGCCTGGTAATGCTTGTCGATGAATCTTGGTAAAAGCAGCAAATATTGCACGCTACTGAAATGCTGATTAGGGCATTGCGCATGAGTTCTTCTTTACATTTTGAGTATGTATGTAAGTCTTTGTATGCGTTTTGCTCTGCTAATGATGATGATTTCATAATATTTGCAGATTGTTCTAATTTCGTTGGCTCTTTGCCACGGTTCATTTGTTCATTTAGTGTGGCCGACAATTGCAATTTGCTCTTTATGCGCTCTACTATGAGTAATTTTGAAATATAAAAGCATTTGGAAATTAATGCATATTTTATGGACTTTTAGGTTACACAATTTTTAAACCATAAATCAGTACACAGTAGGCTTTTATTTATTTTTATATTTCTTTTGTGTAGTACAGGCAGTATGTGATTAAATAATGTTTTATTTATTTAATGACTTTTTTGTCAATGTTTTATTTATACAGTTTCTTTAGCGCCTTTTGAGTTCGCAAACTCAGTTGATGTTTGACTCAACCAGGATGTTTGAATACTGAACTTTCAGACATAAAACTTATCTGAACTATCATGCATGATAAATTACATCCGCAGATTAGCAGATTGAAGGCTATGACGAAATAGTTGTTGCACTATCCGAAGAGGCAGTGATGTTTTTGCTTCTACTTTTTAACAACAAAGCTCGCAACCATTACTTATACATGCAATGGAAGTATGCTGTGCTCACTATGATTCCGAAATCTGGGAAAATGGTGAATCTTCTCGCTTCATATAGACCAACATCTTTGCGGCCAACTTTTTCCAAATTAATCGAAAGAGTATTTTTTAAACGAATGCTACCAACTAGTGGCATCCAAAGTATCTTATTTGACCACCATTTCAGCTTTGAGCATATCCATAGTGTACCAGAACTGGTTCTTCAAGCTGTGCAGCATGTTTTAAGGCCCATCGAAAATAAAGAATACAGCTCTGTCATCTTTCAGAATGTGCAGAAAGCGTTAAGAAAGCCGAAGTGGCAATAAAGCATGCTCTTTCAGCAAAAGTTCTTCCTCCTAGCTGTCCAGTAATTTCTGCTTAGGTTGTACTTTATTGGGCGCAGCTTTATGGTTGATGACCAGCATCAGCAATCCAGCATACACCGAAGTATAACTGGTGTACCAGAACTGTATGTTAGAAACTGTTTCGTTGCATAACTCGGTCATTGGTCAGATGAACATTGCCCGCTACCTGAGTAGGATCTAGGACTGAAGACTCAACTGGCTAAAACGGCTGCAACTTGTCGCCAAAAAATGCGGAGAACTTAAGTCTTACCCAGGCCCAGGATTCAATATAGCCTTAGCAATAAGATAATGATTTAAAAGCTGATTTCAATAAATATCTCATTCAGAAGATGCAGATGTTTGGACTACTTCCGATCGGCAATGCACCTTTGTACATGCGTAATGATGTCATTTCACAGAGGGCATGGCAGGCCCATTGCATTGCATTCAATTAGATAACATTCTTAGAGAAATTAATAAAGCTTAAGTTCTTAAATGTCATCACATTTTCTTTTAATATTTTTCCAATGCGTTTAAAATCTGTTCACATACCTATACACCTACAACAAATGTACCACATTACGCATACGCCACGAATACCTGTCGACTTTATCTACTTACATAAAAATGCCAACTGCTGAGTAACAAATCAATAATGAATTCATGGCAAACGATTAGACAAACTGCTAACAACAAAATAAATAGTTTTAACAAATAAATAATAGATAAGTTAACTAATTCCACAACACGTATCTGAGTACCATATGCATCCATGAGAGCTGACATTGTAAGAAAATGCAGTTGCACTTGATGTTGCCAACTAAAGTTAAAGCGGCAAACGCTTCAACGGCAGAGCTGGAGACTATATCACAGCATGTGGCGCGGCTTAGCTGCTGCTGCTGCTGTTGCTGTTGCTGCCGTTGATGATGATTGGCTGGTTCACCATGGCAGACGGACGGACGGACAATTGTACAGACAGACAGACAGACGGACAGTTAGTCAGGCAGCTGCCAGTCATTCTAAGCTATTAATTTGTTATTGCAATTGGCGTTGCAAATCATGGTCGCGTTTTTGTGCCAATTACAAAAATAGTATTGACTTTGAAAATTCTACTCTGCTGCGGCTGTGAATCGTTTTATTTGTTTTTTTTTTTCATTATTTGTACACTTTACATATGGTGTGAGTTGCGAATTTTATATTATGTTGGAGTGTTTGTAACACATGCAAAGTGATATTGGAAGTCACGCATGGTATACGGAGCTTGATTGAAAACTAATTAGCTGGAAATCAGAATTTTTTTAAATACTCATTTCTTAAAATAACATATAACGTGCAACTAACAATAAGAATACCAAGCAATAGAGAGATTGCTCGATATAGCATGTCTGTAAATTATATGCAACCAAAACTTTCAAACGATTAAGTTAATAATTACAGTGGAACTCCAGTTAAACCAGAAAAGGAATATTTTTAAGTTTGATCAAAATCGGACTGGATGATGCCCCCTATCCCATAAAATCGATACCCAAAATACAAAATATCTTTGCAACATTTTGCGATATGGCAATAGAATTTGATATGCATATCGAACTCATTGCAATTTTTGTAGAAATAATCGAGTAATGAAGAGTTACACTCATACTTCTTGCTGAAAATTTTCTTGCCTGCGTCTACGTAATATTTCTCCTCAAGCATTTTCGAAACAACTTTAAGTTGTTACAAATAGACACATTCCAATATATAGCGCTACTTATGATATAATATCCATTAATTTTTTTCCAAATAGAGTCAACACTTCAAGAGTTATTTTCAAATATTCAAAATAACTAAATGAATCACAATTGGATACGCGAACATGCAATATTGGCTACAAATTTTGACGAAGTGGAAAAACTTTGACGAAATAATTCAATCACAACCGTCTGGACATAACACTCCTATACTATCAAGACCATACACAATAATTGATACAGTCATAGGTGAAGATCAAGCAGTCAATTATGCAACTAAGTTTCTCAACTCATTGGATCCAACTGGAAAACCACCACACATTTTAAAATTTACAGCGGGATCTTCATTGATGCCAATTCGAAACATGTATCAAAGATATCGATTAAAGTAAAGCTTGACAGATCGCACTGCGAGACGTCTCATAGATAGTTTTTCTGAAGAGAAGGTAGAATTACTTCCTTAAAACCTTATATTGATCAGTAAGTGGAAATGTGATAGATCCTACGGGCAGAGTAAAACAGGTAAAACAAGTAAGAAAATCACAGTCGGGCGTAACCGACTGTAAGAGGCCCTGTACCAGTGCAGGTCGCCTAACAAACACATTAAATGTTCCCCAAGCTTATGACCAAACACATGACCACTTCTCACTGCACGACTAAGTGCCTTTTAAACCATTTTTTTATGTATGAAACGAAAAGGGGGGTCGCTCAAATTCAATTGCTTATAAAATCGTCATTTATTATCCGATTTTGGTGAACTTTTCGGATTTTTACTAAGAAGGACGATATCTCTATACTGGCATACTTTTTTTTGTGCCGAAGAAATTTTTACCCTTGGGGGTGATTTTATGGGGAAGGGGGGGAGGGTCAAGTTTTTAAAATAAACTTGTAAAATTCCGGAGCAGTCCTAGTCGAATGCAAAAAACACGAAGTCTCTATCTATTACCGTTTCCGAGATCCTTTCGTTCATACGGACGGCCAGACGGACAGACGGACAGACGGACATGTCTATATCGACTCCTCTATCGCTCCTAACCATAATGGGGGTAACTTTGGGGGGTCTCCGATTATTATTTCTACCTGTTACATACATTTGCACAAAACCAATAGGCTCTTGTACCTTCGGTACAGGGCCTAAAAAGGAGTTATGAGGGACGAAACTATTTCAGATAGAAATATGTTTATGGCATCTCTTGTTCGCTTACAACTAAAATGTGCATTCGCAGAACAGTGGGAAAATCCTCGTCCTTCTTCAGTTCATTTTTGTCGTCCGATTTGGTTTGAATATGCAAAGGTATCTGCGGAACTTATTAAAGCCACAGTAAGCAAATGAAAAAAAAAAAAAAACAAATTGGAAATATTCTTAAAATTAAGGAAAGGAAACACATTAAAGATAACTATTTTTTCTTATAATGATATGAAATTAAAAAAGGTTAAATTTTATTATAAATATTTTAAATTGTAAGGATATGGTCAATGGCGAAAGTATAATTTAAATTCCTTAAAAACTGCCGAACTCTGTGCTCAAATGTATGCCGAGAAGAAACTTATTCCCATATTATATAAAATTTTGGCTCATGATAAAAAATTTTATTTGAATAACAAGCCCGACCCATGGGAGACGTGTCGGAGAAGCCCAAGAATGCAGAAACAAACATTGCAAGAAGTGTAGTTATACCAATACATGTAAGATTTATATTCCATTATGTTGGTAGCCTCTTCAGATCCACTAATTTCAACTCTAAGACACGCGAGATCACGATCCGAGTAGAAATCAAATATTTATAGTTCAGTAATGTTAGCTTTATTAGATATTTCTTCAACACCAGTATTGATGATTGTTACAAATAGAAATAAATTAATTATATATTACTTACTAATATACGGATAGCGCTACTACACCCCTTCTTTATCACAACAGTGACAATAGATAGTCCTGAAAACTGCTGTTAGCTTCTATCGTCGAGTCACTCTTCACACTCTCTCCCAGGGCACACACCCTTTCTTGACTCATCCCTTAAAGTACCGGCTATTACAATCACCTATCGCATTAAACTCAAATGAAATATTTTAAACTTTGAGAATTATATTCCTATTAAAATTTAAACAAATTCTGGATCATGATATCGTGAATGAAATTTGGGAATGCTCACAATCGACCAAAAACAATAACGAATTAACGATTCTGAGAAGTGTTTGGAGCTATTCTATCGTAATAAACCCGAATTTTTGCGTTGATTTGTGACAATGAATAAAACATGGCTCCATCATTTCACACTGGAGTCCAATAGACAATCAGCCGAATGGACTGCACGTGATGAACCGACTTCAAAGTGTGGAAAGTCGCAAAAGTTGGCTGGCAAGGCTATGGCATCAGTATTTTGGGATGCACAGGTTATAATATTCATCAACTATTTAAAGAAGGGAAAAGCGTCATTGGAGCGTTTGACGGACGAAATCGGAAAAAAGCGGCGCCATTTGAAGAAGAAGACAGTGCTGTTTCATCAATATAATGCATCGTGTCACAAATCAATGAAAACGATGACAGAATTGCATGAATCGAGCTTCCAATCGCTTCCGCATCTCCAGATTTGACCTCCAGCGAGTTTTTCCTGTTCTCTTATCTCAAGAGAATGCTCGCTGGAAAGAAATTTAGCGAAGATGAAGAAAATGAAGCCTATTGTGAGGCCAAAGACAAATCGTACTATAAAAATCGTATCGAAAAATTGTATGAACGCTATAATCGTTGTATCGCCCACTAAGGCAACTATATAGAATAATAAAATCAAGTTTAAAAAAAAAAAAAGATTTTTTCAATATAAGACTATGAACTTTTCTGCCAAACTTTATGGGTATTTATCACCTTCTTCTGATTGCTTCCTACTCTTGCCCAAACTTAATGCACTTTATGGTCATCCAGAGAAGATTATAAATAGTAGATAAGAAATGCCTAAACAAACTAAATGAACGTCATATAAAATTAAGGACTGAAGTTTATTTTGTGTTGGCTATCAAAATATTGACCATGCAAATAGATTCCAACTGAAAATCGAACTACTCCCAAAAATTTTATGAATTTTTCAGAGTTGGTATCTAATGCAGATATTTTTCTGTAGATACTTTTCGAAGACAGCTTCTATTTAGCCCAATTGTTGATTCAACTGTACCAGTAAATATGAATATTGGTAAAAGAAGCATAAACTTCGAATTGTTTTTGCATTCAATTTCATTGTGCAACTACTTTATTTTATCAACCAATGGACGCATATATATTTGTGTTTCCGTCGAATGATCAGGATATTTCCGTACATTTGTTTGATAATGAAATGAAATATTTATACGGACAGTAAAACTGAACGAATTCAAGACCTAAAAATTCAGTCAACGCCTTACATATCGACCTTTTAATACAGAACCAGACATATTGATGAATTTCTGATCAAAGCGTGTTCTTACTTTTAATTTCTTATTTCTAATATCTAAAAAATTTAAGAAATTAATGTTGGTATATTTTTTTGTTACACTAAGCATTTCTTGTCTGAACAGACTGACATTAGATATTTCGAAGTGTATTACAGCTTCTGTATAAACAATGTTAACAATTTTCTTAGTATTTATTAGCTTTAGACTCAAAGACATGTTGCAAGTAACTAAACACAATCAAACATGTTCGAGCTCAAACAAATGAGATACTTTGCTATGAGATACAATGCTTGTAGCTTGACTTGACTTTAAACTTCAAATGCGAATCATGGCCAAAACGGGCAAAAAAAAAAAAAAAAGCGCGTCGTATTCGCACTCGCACTCGCTCTCGTCTCAGTCGCAGTCGCTGTGGCAGACAAAGCGCTAACCTTGACCTGGTTCTTGAAAAATGACTACTACTATACTCGTAGCATCATGCAACAATTTCAAGTGGGCCAACTGGAGAAGCAGAGGGAGGAACTCTGTGTTGCATGCATTTTGCAGTTTGCAGCTGCATTAAACCGGTTGCTACTTTGGCTCCCATGCTGATTTCGCATTGTGGATTTGGCCCAAAGCGCAGACGACGACGACGACACAACGCAACGCAAATTGTTCACATAAAGCATCCAATTATGGTAGGCGTGCCATTTATCGTACTTATTGTGTGTGTTTTTTTTTTGTGCAGTATACCCTGTAACAGTAGGGTATAGGGTTATATTGAGCATGTACAAATGTGTGTAACAGATATACCACATAGAGTATATACATATAGATTCCTGATCAATGCCGAAATGTCCGTCTGTTTGTTTGAACACTGAGAACTCCAAGAGTCTTCATAAGAGTTGGAAACTTAAAATTTTAACAATTAGAATCTTCTTTTCTTTTTGCTGATTAAGTATAAGCAGTGTAAGCCTGCTTAAAAATTGTGCCCACCATTTGTCTGTAAATTTATCAAACCTAATAAAAAAAACTACAAGCTATAGCGTATCTCATAGTCGACTACATTCAATTGCAACACTTTTTTTTTCTTTGGTGAGGGACAACAACTTGTCGTATAGCAACGCATGAAATCGGTTTATATAGTTTGGACAGACGCACGAAGGCGCACCAATTATGCCAACCAAGTGCTGACTTTCCATTTTGCTGCAGGCTCTGTTGCAAAGTTGTGTGCCAGGATATATGAAAAAAAAACAAGCTAATTTACTTCAAGGCTGCTAATTTCGAGGTTAAATTAAGCTTGTCAGCCTTGCTTCATTGTTGGCGCATTTGTTTCTGTATTGATAGGCTTTGCTGTCTTAAGAGTTCAAAGTTCAAAAAGCAAAAAAAAAAACGGTGCCAACATAGCCAATCTGTGGCATTGTTAATCAAGCTAATGCCTCTAATGATTTGCGGATTATATATATATATATATATATATATATCGATATATACCTAGCTAAGCTGCATACTACTTAAACTCTAATCTATTAACTCCATTTTCCTTATAATCTTCTCAATCTTCGCCATTCAAGTCAAAAGCTAAATTAGTAGAAATCAATTTGCTTTCTTGTTGTCTGCTTCTTTTTCTTCTTTAACTATATTTATTCAACTAACGCTTTACCAAGTACTTCTATTACAGCAAGTTAATCCTTTTTTATCCTGCAGCAATCAGCGTTCTCAGCTGTATTTGATGCTTCTGATTTTGCTTAAGTGGGAGGGTAGATATGTAAGTCGTTGGAACATTTCAATTAGAACATTTCTAATTTGCATTTTAAATGAATTTTCTTGCGCGACATTTTGTTTGCGTTATCTTCTTGAGACTTTTTCTTTCTTCCTTCCTTCTTTCTCTCTTGTTTTCAATACTCGGCAGAAGATTTTCTTGTTAAAGTTTTGATTTAAACGCAAAATGGAAATGTCGTCATTGAAGTGATGTTGCGGAAGGCAGTTGGTGTAAATGGTTGTTGTTAAATATGTACTTTGGAAATACTTAAAATTAAATGAAGTTTAGTGTAGTAGCTCGCAATTTATTTCAATGAACAACTTGTCTGTAAACAGTTAAAACATCGAGGAGATTCGAAATTAGTATAGTTTAATGTGTATAGCGTCTAGAGAAATTCTATGCAGAAGGAAGTATAGTCTTCATAGAAGAAAAAATATAAGTACAGGCTAAATTAATAATCACACAGCTATTTCATATATATCAAAATTTTAAAATTTTTGAAAATACTTGCAAATACTTGCAAATACTTGCAAATACTTGCAAATACTTGAAAATACTTGCAAATACTTGAAAATACTTGAAAATACTTGAAAATACTTGAAAATACTTGAAAATACTTGAAAATACTTGAAAATACTTGAAAATACTTGAAAATACTTGAAAATACTTGAAAATACTTGAAAATACTTGAAAATACTTGAAAATACTTGAAAATACTTGAAAATACTTGAAAATACTTGAAAATACTTGAAAATACTTGAAAATACTTGAAAATACTTGAAAATACTTGAAAATACTTGAAAATACTTGAAAATACTTGAAAATACTTGAAAATACTTGAAAATACTTGAAAATACTTGAAAATACTTGAAAATACTTGAAAATACTTGAAAATAGTTGAAAATACTTGAAAATACTTGAAAATACTTGAAAATACTTGAAAATACTTGAAAATACTTGAAATACTTGAAAATACTTGAAAATACTTGAAAATACTTGAAAATACTTGAAAATACTTGAAAATACTTGAAATACATACTTGAAATACTTGAAATATTTGAAATACTTGAAGTACTTAAAATACTTGTAATACTTCAAATATTTGAAATATTTGAAATATTTGAAATATTTGAAATATTTGAAATATTTGAAATATTTGAAATATTTGAAATATTTGAAATATTTGAAATATTTGAAATATTTGAAATATTTGAAATATTTGAAATATTTGAAATATTTGAAATATTTGAAATATTTGAAATATTTGAAATATTTGAAATATTTGAAATATTTGAAATATTTGAAATACTTGAAATACATATTTGAAATATTTGAAATATTTGAAATACTTTAAATACTTGAAATACATATTTGAAATATTTAAAATATTTGAAATATTTGAAATATTTAAAATATTTGAAATATTTGAAATATTTTAAATATTTTAAATATTTGAAATATATGAATTATTTGAATTATTTGAATTATTTGAATTATTTGAATTATTTGAATTTCTATTGGAAGAAGTACGTCTTTTAGCACATATCAGACATATCAAACACACTATAAATTGTATAATAAAACACAAAATTTTAAATTGCAAACTGAAGTCAAGGCGTTGACAGGCTGAAGTTCAAGTTGAATTTCATTACAAATAAATAAAGTAAAATAAAATAAAATAAAACAATAACAAAAAGAGTTGCTGATAATTGCTTTTGACGCTTGGCTTGACCAAAAAGCACTTTTCGCTTAATAATATTTCTTTTTGTTGTTTTTTTTTGTATTATTTTTTGCATTCATCATTGAGTTTAGTGTAAAATAATAAAAAAAAATAAAATGTTATCTTTCGGTGCTGTCTTGCAATGACTTGTTTATTGTTTGTCTGTCCGTCTCTCTGTCGGTCTGTCTGTCATATATATTATTTTGGATGTTTGTACAACCTTTTTGTCTCTTACATATAATAATTTAATGCAATAAGCGCTTAAATATAATTCGCTGGTTCGCGAGATCATTTCAACGCTGCGGCTTTGCCATTTGTTGGGCGTTCTGTATTTTGACTGAACTAATTGAAGGTTTCATCACTGGTTTAGAAGTGATTCTTTGCAGTTTTCTTTGTTTGCGAGTATAATTCATAATTAGCTTCTGACAGTCAGTCAGTCAGTCAGACAGACAGACAGACGTACTTGTATATACTCGAATTCAAACTGATGACTGTCATTCATCGTTGCGACCTGCATGACATGCACGAGTTGCAGATTAATTGGCTGCTACTGTTGTTGCTGTTGCGGCGACAGGTAAATGCTTTTTAATTTTTCTTTTTTTCTTTTTTTTTTTTGGTAAAGGAAGTCGTTGTCGGAACACAAAAAAAAAAACAAAAAACTGAACAACAAAAGTTAATTTTGGTAATTTACTTTAAATGGTTCGCTGCCGCAGCTACTGCTATGATATGGCTATATGTAAACCGATCTCAACTGATTCAATGCTGTGTCATACGATCTCTGCATGAATCATGCAAATGGGCTGGCATGACTGCATACTGTGGTATGATTGTGGGCGGTGTGCCAAGCTAATAGCGTCTATATTGTCGGTCATACGGCACGTAGACTCATTAAAATAAATTCTATTGTAATTGAGTGCTCCAAAACAAAACAATAAAAGTGCAATTCGTCATGGCTTATTCTGAGTTTTTGAATTGAAAAAGTGTAAATGGTTAAAAAATATAATCTTTTTTAGAATAAATATAGCAAAGCTGATCTTCTGCAAGTCTTTTCATGCTGTTAGCACTTAAATGCTAAATTGGGGCATTCTAAGTAGAAGAAGTTAGTGCGTGAACGATTCGCTGGATTAAAGAAACGAAAACTTTCGGGAAAACATTGTGCATAATCTATGTTCATATTAGAAAACCGTAGAGGAAATTTTTGTGCATTTTTTTTTGTGTGGATATCACCTAAAAGCCACTCATTGGATCAAAATCGAATTACTGGCTCATAAGAAGCTTTATTGTGAGTAACATTTCCGCTAGTATTCAATATTTCAGCACTAAAGATACAAAGCTGAAGTTAACTTGTATTTAGTATGATTCAGGTAGTATAATTCAGGTTTTTTTACCATTTTGAAAAATTTTTGTTTAAGTTTAATAATTAAATAGTTAAAAGCTAATATTAAACTTGTGAATTGTTCAAGTTTATGTCATGCGAAGGTTTGTTATACAATTTGTGTGCTATCTCAAGTACTCTCTCAATGATTGGCAAGTGATTGACTTTGGCCCAACCGAGGAACAATTTAGCTTTCACGATACTACCAGATTTTAACACCTCAACATCCACAAGACAACATGGCTGAGTCTACATCAAAATACACGCAACCAAATTGATCATGTTTTCTTTGATGAAAGGCACGAATCGAGCGTGTTGGACGTGCGAACGTTACGTGGTCCCAACATTGACTCGGACCACTATCTTGTCTCTGCCAAGGTACGCACTAGGCTCAGCGTAGTGCACGCCGCACGTTCCAACATGCAACGAAAGCTAGACGACGGCAAGCTGCAATCAGAGCAAACAGCCGTAGTCCTTTCAAACACACACTCCCAACTTCTCCGGGAAACGTTTCCGTCTTTTCAAGATTTATATGAGCAGTGGAGACATATCACCCGCTCCATGTGTAGGGCTGCCAAAGAGATCAGTGGTTATAGAAAACCTACGAAGAATTCTTGGTACGACGAAAAGTTTCGTAATGCTACTGCAGAGAAGAACTCTTCCTATCAGCGAAATCTGCAGTCAGGACCAACGCGAGCTGTTAGAGAGCGATATCGAGAGAAACGGAGAGAGTAGAAACGCCTTTTCAGACGCAAGAAAAATGAGCAATAAAGGCGGGAGTTTGAGATGTTGACCAGATATTACGTGAAAGAAATGAAGTTCGAAAATTCTATCAAAAGGTCAAGCGTCTGACTGAAGGTTTAAAACCCGAAGTAACTTACCGTAAGGGTGACAATGGAAATCTGGTAACGGATGAACAGAAATCACTGAGATTATGGAGGAGTCATTTCTCCAACCCACTCGGAGGCAATGAAGCGCACAATTCCGCCAATAGAGTAATGACACCGGAGCCACCAATTAATGATGGCACCATTGTAGAGCCACCGGACTATAACGAGGTCGACTCGGTTATTGAATAGCAGAAAAATACCAAAGCGGCAGGCTCTGATTAAAAGCTCTTACGAGTTCATTAAGAGTTGCTTAGTGTTCTCTGTCCTATCTTTAAGAAATGAGACCGCGCTGTTTGTGCCAACTACCACGAAATAAGTTTCCTTTTGCATCGAATATAAGATTCTGTCGCGCGATTTGTGTAATAGGCTGAAGCCATATACGGATTCACTGATAAGACGATATCAGTGTAGCTTCAAACCAAAAATGTCGACCAGTGACCAAATTTTCACATTACGCTAAATCTTGGAAAAGACCCGTGAGTTCAACAAAGACACTCACCACCTATTTGTCGACAACAAAGCCGCTTTCAACACGCCGATACGATCGAAGTTTTTCAAAGTATCCCGACAAAGATCGTTCGTCTTTGCATAATGGTGCTATCACACACTCAAGGCTTTGTCAGTGTAGACAATATCCTCTCGGAACCCTTTGATACCAAGAAAGGTTTCAGGCAGTGCGATGCTCTGTCGTGCGAATTTTTCAATCTCCTGATGGAATACATCCAACGCCAATGCCCGTACATACAGAGTATGTCGGGCTTGATCTTGATGGTGACATCGATATCATCGGCACGCAGGAACGGCGAGTCTGCAAGGCGTTCTCAGAAATTTAAAAACAGTCTCGGCTTATGGGTCTAGCGGTGAATGAGGACAAAACGAAGTACTTGGTGTCTTTTCGCACTCCGTCATCGCGTCTTGGACGGTCAGTGACGATAGAGAATTTCAACTTCAATGTTGTAGAAAACTTCTTCTATCTTGGAACAAAGATAACCAGCAACAATAACGTCAGCCTGGAGATCAGGCGAAGAATCATGCTTGCAAACAGATGCTATGTGGAGCTGAACAAGCAAATAAGACGGTGATACTCCCGTTCCTACAGTATGACGCAGAGGTATGTAGCGTGATTAAGTTAGACGAATTGGCGTAGGAAGTCTTTGAGAGAAAGATTCTACCCAGGATTTACAGTCATACTAGTGTCGGCTACGAGTTTAGGTCACGTATGAAGCGCAAGCTGTATGAGCTACAAGCAATGAGACTGTTATTGCCCAACGTATTAAATTCCAGCGGCTGCGCTGAATTGGTAACCTGATTCGAATGAATGAAGGAGTTACAACACGAATGGTTTGCTTGAGGGCCCAAATATGATTGTAGTGACCTGGTATGGAGAGATCTCAACATACTTGACATTCAAAGCAACATTACAATCAGCTACTTTTAATCAACTCATAAGCCTGGCACATTGTTCATAATGGATGTTGAACCCGATGTGGAATTCGCAAAACCCACTGCAAGACAGCCAACAGCTTTAAAAAGTAGACACAAAAATAGACACAAAAGTAAGATTTGACATCTCCATCAGGTTTGCTGCTTTGCTGAAACTCTTTTGGTCAAGTGGTCTGCGGTAAAAATGAAATGAAGAGACTTTAAACGTCAAAAGCAAAGCTTATGATGGCAAAAAAAAAAAAATAGTAAGCCACATATACTGGCAACGAATGCGGCATTTCGCAAAGTTATGAAGTCATGTTGGATAGACCATTGCATTGGTTTGTATGTTTTCTTAAGTTCCATTTCATCAATTGTTCTATGCATTGAAAGCGTCAACCACAATTGAACCACTTATTGCGAGTGGAACTTTAACAAAGTTAATTGAAACTTCTGCACTACTTCCGATAGACAAACAGTCATTTTTGAATGATTAAACTATTTTAATTTATATGAGTTAGTTCATGACGGAATTTTTCACAGCATAGATTCTATTGAACTTGATACACCTCTGCATAGCACAGAAATTCCATTACATGGAATTGGCAGTCTACTGAGCAGTCACCGCAAGACTTAAATGTCGGATATCCGATTGAATTCTGATTATATAGGGTAGGCATAGACCACACTTGCTCAAAAGTTATTTGAAGTTACTTTCATTGAGTGATACTTATATAGTATCATTCAGTAAAAACCTAACATTATACTTTTAGAAGTCTTGGGAAATATAGTTAATTTGAACTCAATAAAGTCATTTTGTGTTTATCTTCGAACATGTTTCTAGATTAGCCTTTTGATTTCAAAGTTTCTATGCTTTCCAATCTCAAATTATATAGAATCTTTCCAGCATTATTGTTATTTGACATGTTAGATACGCTTCTCGCTAATAACAACGAATGGTTCATATATGCATTAACGAAAATAAATTCTGTAAATTCAAAATTTCATATAGAACACTAATTAGTGCGAATGATGCAATACCATTTCAAGACTTTGTCGAAAATTAAAAAAACTACACAAAAAAAAAAAACAAAAACAATGCCACACACCAAGACAGAACAAATCCATTAAGCAAAGAATGCACTTAATGGAGTTAACGAATAATTAAGCGCACTCACATAAAACAGTAGCAAGAGCAGCAGCAACAGCAGCTAAAAGTTTCGCGTAATTATTTAAACATTACGCGCAACGCCATTATTATTATTATTTTTATTATTTTTATGAAGACAGGCACTGGAGACTATCAACAAGATCGACAACATCAAACCCAAAAGTCATCAACAAAATATCAAAAACAGCAGCAAATGATATCTGCTGACCTTGCAGCAGTTTTCAAAATTAACTTAAAATAAAAACCGCAGAAAAAAATTAATAAAACAAAAAATATTATTGTAACAAAGAGAAATACATTCGCATTGGAGAACGCATTTTGTGCACTTCCTGCTGTGACTTGGGCATAACTTTTATTTATTCGTATAAATATTTTTTATTAATTTTTACGACATTTCAACATGAATTCATTATTAAGTAACATTTTCAGTTGCTGTTTGCTGATTGAATCGAGTAGTTCCGTGCAACTTAAGCGATCTTATGTGTGTTACTTCATGTCACTTGACTTTGTCGTCATTGCTTTGCAAAGCAGCCAATGAACACGTCTTCGATTAATCATACGCAACGCTTTAGTCACACATTATTACGTGTAGTACCTAAATACTTGAACTTATTTATATTTATTAACCGCCAGTCTAACCAAAGTACAAAGCATGCATATCTTATTGTTTATAAAGTGGTGTACCCGGTGGTGTACAGAAAATTTTTTTAAAAAGAATTCTAGTTTTTTTTTTTTGGTCCACAAGATAGCAAATGATATAAGGTATGTGTAAGAAGAACCTTATTTAAAAAAAACTGAAGCTGAAATTGTTTCAGCAGTGCACTATGGGCGAACTGTCAGCAATAAATTCAAAAATCGATAGTAGTACGTTTGAAATTATACGAGTATTCTATAAGATTAAAAATGATTAGTCCAACAAAGGAATATGATAAAAAAAAAACCCAATTATCCAAATATGTATATATTAATTCGTCTACAAATTTAATAGCTGGGCACCATCATTATGAAAGGTCACCAGTTCTTTTTCAAAAAAAAAAAAACCGTTGATAAGCTTCTAAACAAGATCTTCTACAATGAGCTGAACTGTTCAGCGTATGTGAGCAAAAATTCGGAACGGTATCGAATATGCCACCATTCACCACACCCAGAATGTAGAAAAATTTTCATAGAATCTTCATTTCGAAGTAATTTCTATCTCCTTCTTTATGATGTGATGTGATGTGATGTGATATGAAATGCAACTCTGACTGGTCATGTTGTATTTATTGAAATAAGTGTAAATCAGAAGGAGCAATGTCTGGTAAAATAATAGAAAAAAAAGGTTATGAAAGGGTAAAAGAATAATAAATAAACATTATCATGCAGGAAAATGGATTTTATTAACCACTCTTTAACTTAAGTGTTCGACTCAATGCCCCAGTTAGACATATACGGCCCAAAAGTGACATTTGTCAGTGTAAATGCATCTTTTCAATAATATAATCAGAAATATATAATCTTTTTGTCTGAATAGGATGATATTAGTCATTACCAATGATAAACATAAAAGCTTTTAATATTGAGATTACGATGTAACTAAAAACATAAAATTAGATTTAGTTAGACTTCGCAAACTCAAAGTACGCAACTCTAAGCTAATTCTACCCAATACTAAACAAATTGTTTTTTTCCCTTGATTATTTAGATGTCGAAACATGACCAGGTGCTCACTTAATAATTTCCTTTTTGAACTATCATAGTTGATACATTTTTCATCACCAGTGCTTGGTACAGAATACTCTGTTATTTATGCCTGGCAAGCCACATTTTACTTGTGGAAAATCTACGAAATCTACATTACTCGGCAGTGGAACGTCATTTCTTAATTTTCAATCATATAAAACGATTTAAAACGATGTCAAATTGCTAACAAATTAAAGTTTTCATACATTTTAGCCTTCCAGTACGATATTTGTCTTCAATGTCAAACTCATCGTTCAACTTTTTGACAACTTCGACGAATCTTGATCCAATCATGCTTTGAGCTTCATAAACTTTAAAATTCACTGTTCAACTTCAAGAAAATTTCTTTTACTCATAACAGCCTCACCATATGTTTCTAGAAGCAATTGAGATGCCTCAGCAGCTGAATTGAAGAAGTACATCCAAGACTTCCGCAAGTCTTTTTTCTGATAACAAATTGCTAAGATTTTAATTAAACTGGTTCACATCTGAAAATTTTGTTAAACAGCGGAAACTTAGTTTAATTAAGGGTGTCCCAAAATTTTCGCATGCAATATTTGTTTATAAAGTAACCAGTTTAGGAGTATCTATGGAATAGCATACCAGTACCGGTCTAATATGATGAAATGAATTATGGAACTATCAAAAATGGATGCTGGTTCTCTGAACAAAATTATCTTTAGGTATATGTTCATTGACTTGATCCATGTGAAAATTGCCTCAATAGAGCATCAGAGAATCCAAATAAGATTGTCGATAAACGATAAACAAACGATAAACAAACGCATTCACGTGTCACTGTTTGTTGCGGATTTTATGTTAGAGGCGTCATGTTAATCGACTTCTTTCTATCTAAATTAGATGATATTGATGTGGTCGATACACGGTGTTAACTAAACTCTCCGAGTTATCATATAGCCCGTAAAACTATCCAATTATTCCATTAACTGATTGTATACTTTTTCGTTTCGGAATTGGTCACCGAAATCATGTGCTTTAACACCATTGCATTTATTTTCAACTGAGTTATTTTAAGTCAAAGATCTATATCAACGAGCCCACATCCAGCCGTTCATTGAAGGAGCTTCATTACTACTGTCGGATAGTTTTGACTGCTGCTTTTACTGCTTTTTTGGTGTTTAAAATTAAAATATTATACAAACTTAACTTCCGCACATAAATTGCGTACAAACGTACATGACTAATTTTTTCTACCAATATATATATTTATATATGTATATAAATATGAATAGATCTAATTGCATTACAAGTATCTGTATCTGTATTTATTGTTCTTGTTATTACTATTAGTTTTGTTGCTGTTTTTGTTATTGTTGTAATTTACATTCTTAAATACATTTCCTTATGAGTCTTTAGTAAATATTTCTCTCTCTAATCTCGTGAGCCAACTGAGTTGAACTGAGTCGCCTCACAAGTCGCATCACATCGCCGCACGCCAAAGCAAAGTGAAAAACAATTTTCAAGGCCATTGACACAATTCAAGCGAGTTCGGTTCAAGTATTCTGAACAGAAAGGGGTGGTCGCTCGACTGACTACAGACTCTTAGTAGCGATGGGGTCGTTGGGGCGGTACTGGTGGGCATGTGGTGATGAACCTCCAGTAAAAGATGAACGTTTGAGTGCAATAGATTGTTCTGTCTTTGCAGCACCCTGCCCCAATCCATATGTAACTCAAATTCACGCGCGCTTATCGCCTTCGACAGACCTCGTCCGTCCGTTTGTCTGTCTGTCTATTCGTTCCTCGAGAAGTATAAATGTTTAGATGCTCAAAGCAGCGAGAAATATTTTATATGCAAGTCAAAATAAATATATGAAGAAAAACTATAAAAACGTTGCACGCCAAAAGAATGTAAAATAGCTCGAGATGTGTGCATGCATTTAGCTCTGCGAGCGAGTAGAATTGTAAACTGCTTGATTTGTGTATGTATGTGTGTGCGTGTGTGAGAAAGAGGGGTAGTTCATTGTAGACGTGTGCAAATTTTTGCTAAATAAATTTGTAAATATTTTCCGAAAGACGCTTTTTCTGTTTGTTGGTTTCTGTTTTAAATTTATTTACTTTGTTTATGAGCAGAAATGTAATTTTCCATAAAAAGTGTTGAGACTTGTTTTTAATTTTTGTTGGAAAACAAAGGTCGTACAGTTTAAGTAGATAGAAGCGACAGATGAGTGAGTTAAGAAATACTGATATTAAAGTCCAAATCACACATAAAAGATTCTACGTTAAAAAGAATTGTTAAACTTACAAAAGTCTTTTAAAAAGATTTTTTTTATAATTTTAAATGAACAATTTTTCTGTGTTTGAAATTTCATGTCTTTGCAGATTCTATTATATATGCGACAAATGCTCACCTCCATCACATCGAGCTCTCAATACCCCTCCATGTGACACATTTAGTCTAGCCTTTGAACTACGAGTTTTATATGCGAACACAAAATCCTTGGGTTAATTCTGAGTGGCAATCTTCTTGTAAATAGCTTAAAGGAGCTCTTCAGGAACATTGAAATAGATTTTTTGACCATTTGCAGGAAGGTATGGACACCAGCAGTGATGCCTCCATTTCACTAGAGATTTGACACGTGCCTTTAATGGACATTTATGCAAAATGTGGCCAGTCCGATGAAGATCAAGCCAAGGAGAAATTAATAAGAAAAAATGGTACATACTAACGAAAAGTATTTTGCTCCTCCCACTTCTCTCTACACGAATAAGTGCCTTATAAAACATTTTTTTTTTATGTATGAAATGAAAAGGGAGAACGGTAGTATCATAGGTCGTACAAATTCGGGGAAGGGGCAACATTTTAAAACAAACTCGTGATATCCAGCAGAGTCCTAGTCGACTGCATAAAGAACGAATTCTCTATCTATTACCGTTTCTGAGATGCTTTCGTTCATACGGATGGACAGACGGACATATGGACAGACTGACATGGCTATATCGACTCCTCTATCGCTCCTGACCATAATGGGTTTAACTTTGAGAGGTCTCCCACCAATATTTCTACCTTCGGTACAGGGCCTAAAAAGAAAAGGCCTTGTTTGCAAATGGATCTTCCCTTCAGACCTTTGACATTTCTTTAAGTAAGAACGACCATATAGAATCTAAACAAAAATAAAGCTTCTATTCATGACGAAATACCTTTTTATAGCTTTAACCTATTATAAGGGTGCAGCACTTCCCCTCCCAGTGGAAGTTCTCAATGATTTACATATTCCCCAAGCCTAGCAAGCCAGAAAATTAACCTAATAAATGCCGGATGATCAGTTTCCTGCCTTCTATTTCAACGGTTTGGGAGTTATTCCGGACCATCAATTTGGATTTCGTGCTGAATATAGACTTTTAAACATCTCCATCGTGTAGTCGACCATATACTTAGGGCTTTTGATGTCAAAGAATAGACGTGCAGCAAGCATCCTAGCGTCTAACTCACACTGGACTTTTGGTAAAGATCAAATATGCGTTTCCGGCTCGCTACTATTCAATGCTACATTTTATCATAAACGGATGCCACTTTTCTGTTAAAATGCGATTGGGTATGTCAAACATTCATTCAGTCTAGAGCTGGAGTACCGCAGTGTAGTGTCTTGGGACCTATACTGTTTTCGAACTTACGAAGTATCTTCCTTTAACAGATGCAGAGGCCATGGTTATAATATCATCCAGTAGGCTTATTATATCATTATCTGACTAATTTAGAGCATTTTATAGCTAGCGGTGCATATACGAGGCAGCAGACAGTCTTCAAGGATACCTGCATATCTTCTAAAAGCATATAAGTATATGTTTTACCTTAAAGACATGAGCTCCGCCGGCAATATTGTTCGAGTGCATAGCTATACGTCAAGCAGTCAAAGCAACACTCTTAGATTTTTTTACTAGACAGTAGAGTAATCCTGAATGGCCATTTAACTGTTGCAGGTTGCAGGTGCTTACGTAGCAATAAACTTTAGCAGCACAGCAAGAAGTTACGTTGTCAAATTTGCGGTATCGCTGCAAAGACAAATCGGAAACAAAGCTCTTGCACCTAATAACCGATTGTGATAGATATGTTCGCAATTCAATTTTATATAAAGACCTTAATTTGGATACCATCTAGAAGCGAATTTCCTACTTCTCAAGCGAAGGCAATGGCCGATTGAGGAAGCACAGTGACATGCCAACCTCTAGATGTTAGCAATTGAAACTAAAAATATTCCCTTAACTAGTAACACCAAAATTGGGCATTGGGCCAAGGTTCCCACTTACCAGGCGTATAGACTTACATCCGCTGAGCGCTCAGATATTGTATTAGCGTATTATATGGATACGCCACACGATTATTTTCTATAAGTTTAACATCCGTCAACAAAATAAGCTCTTCTTATCTGTTTTAATTTAAAGCAATCTACTGCCAAATCGTATCGAATGCATGTGAATGCCTATTACGACTGCGCTTTATAGGAAACAAAATGTAGAGGTTGAAGGAAGGTTGAAGACCCTCAATTACAGACTCTTTTGTACGTAAATGATACTCAATCATGTTACTCATCTAGCCATTTCCATATGACTATGTACCATGGAGCGACTACAAATCACATGCGAAGCCTTGCTCGCCAATCAAAAAAAAATCGTTCCTATACTTCATTTTGAATCTCAATGGCAAAAAAAAACGTGGTTGAACCTTCAACATCGCCCACGAGACGAAATAGCTTTGGATGGAAGACGATGCTGTGCATTTGATGGAATCAACAGGATATCGTCTACTATGAGTTATTGAAACCTGTTAGCACTGTCAACCACAGACAACTGTTGAAATTTCAGCGTACATCAATTCAAAAATTTTAATTTTATTTATTTAAAATTCCAATTAAACACACTTTAACAATAAGTCTCCCTAAAACGAATTGCTTAAAAATAATAACAAAAACTTCACAGCGAAACATTATAATTGTTTAAGCTATTTAAGCGCATAGCTTTGAAGTAGTTCATTAAGGCTTGAATGCATAATTTCATTATGTGAAATTTTTGTGCTTGTTTTGTGTAGACTCGTATTATAAACTGCTTATGTCAGCGACATGCAAAATATTTTAGCCTTATTATTATAATAATGAATAATAGGTTGGTAAAATGTCAGCTTAAATTTGCATAAATACACAAACAGTGCCACACATTGATGCCGATGACGATGATGACGACGACGACATGTGTGGGTGAATAAAATTTGCATAGGGCGGAAGTGTAAATGTCGCCAGGAGCAGCAGCACAGCAGCGCAGCAGTAACAGCAGCAACAGCAGTCAACCAGTCAGCCAGTCGTCATTCAATCAATCGATCAATAGGTTAAACACATTGTCGTCAGCCAGCCAGCCAGCCAGCCAGCCAGTCAGTCAGATAGCCGGACCGTCTGTAAAGTCAGCTCAGCATAGTATCAGGCAGTGACCCATTTTTCCCGTAAGCCTCATACAACGGATGCTGCGTTCGAAGTGAAGCACTAACATGACATATACCACTACAACAATACAACATGACGAGTACAGGCTTATATGTTTGAGTGCTGTAGGGGAACTTGAGTGCTTGTTTGTTTGTCTATTGATTCATTGGGCTTTATGCACATCATGTACTGCGCAGATTGAAGCATTGTTTTATAATACAACAAAATTTAAACAAAAATATTTCAATTAAATTCTGTGGCACAAATTTTTACTTTAAAATTTTCACAGCCACCAAAAGTAAAGAGAAGAGAAAAGCAAAGAAAAATGTGTTAGAAAATTTCATTGCCACACCTTTCCGGTAAATTAGTTTAAATCCCAGTAGTCAGCTGGCTTGAGCCATTTTTATTTTAAACATTTTTTTTACCAACCCGCCAGCCCCAATTTGCATACCACAGCCAGACAGACAGTAAAGCAGCTGCTGCCGAAAAAAAAACTGACAAGCAAAAACTGTATAAAAATCCTCAAAAATCACCCTGGGGATCAGTGTGGCTTAAATATGGCGTATGTGCGTCTTTAAAGCGTACAGAAAATGGCTTTATGCGCTCAATAAACAAAAATGTCTCCAAGTTGTTGTTGTTTTTGTTGTTGCTGCTGCTACTGGTCGCCGCGCTTGTTTGCTGCTTGTAATAAAAATATATTACAAACAAAATCTGTGATAAATCACAATAATGACAGATTTTCATCATGTTGTTGCAGTAGCATCGACAACAACAACAGTGAAAAAAAATAAATAACAAGCCTTGCATTTTGACTTTTTAAGAAATTTTACATGGCGTATGCGTGATTTGGCATTGAGATAGTCAGAAGAAGCGCTGCAGTAAGTGGATCTTGGATGCAGTAGCTTATATAAATGGTACAATTTTGAAGTAAATATTTTTTTAAATATTATATATAATAATTCACGTATATGATTTCAAATGAAAATTTCACTATGTATTACATCTCCAAAAATGTAAAGTATCTACAAAAGAAAAAACTATCTAGCATCGACAAAAATTATGAAGTCACAATTAAAAATCCTTCAAGTTCAAGTATTCAACGTAATGGAAGTGATTGAAAACTATCTATTATCATACCATCCGAATAGTTTGCTAGTTGTAAAAATTATTACTAAAAAATACTATTGAGCAGAATGTTACAAGTGTTGAACAAATTTGCCATTAAGTACCAGTTCGGGTTTAGAAAAGGAAATTAAACACCTGATCAATGTCATGTCATACTCCACTGTAGTGTTCGTGAATATCCAACAAGCACATGGCTACATGGACATGGTTTGTGTGTCAACAAATAGCGATAGCACTTCGCCAACAGAAGCATCTCAGCATATAGAGAAATAGTAAAAATCAATGGAAACAAAAAGTAAGCCCACAAAAATCAGTACAAACCACATTCGCGCTGAGGAGCGGAAATTAAATAGTTCCGTAATCTCCTAAAGCGACACGGTGAAACATAGAGGAATTCAACCTGCGCGTCAACTTGTTTGGAAGACAAAAAAAATTTAGTAGATTCTAGGAAGAAACTCTCAACGCAGTCTAGAAAACAACATAAGAATGTACAAAACAATACCAAAGCCCGTTTGGACTTATGCTATACAACTTTGGGCTGCAGTAAGAAGCTTAAACATAAAAAATCTTCAGTTTTATTGGTAAAAACGTTTAAAAAAAATAAAAAAGTATATCCAAGGGCGTAGCCAGCTGTCGTCCTAAAGGGGTAAGCTGACTTTTATTTTTTTTTTTTGTTTTTAATAATCTAAAGTGCTTAGGTCCCTTAAAACCAATTCGCTGTGTATTACCCATGATTTTTGCAACTTTTTTTAACAACTTGTTAGCTAAATTTATTGCTGATGCAGATTATAATGCCAACCGCACTTGGGAACTTTAAAAATATATAAGCAGCAATAGCTTGTCAACATTATCATAGGAAGCCCAACATTTGGCCGTCAGAACGTCGCTAAATACCCGATCTATTGATTGAATTATGAAATGTAACGACTGCAGAATTTCTTAAAAGCATGGACCCTATGGCGAAAATTATGTGTATGGCTTTTGGATAGCAACCTGCAAAGCGAAATTTTGCTTTATCAAAATGGTGACAGGTGTAAAATGTACCAAACTAAGGTTTACCAATCCACTGAATTATTGTTGCAGAAATAGAAGCCGAAATCGCAAAAGCAAACAACAGAAAATCTCATCTAAAATTTATTTGCTTATTGCTGTTAATTTATAATTTATTTATAAGGCTGGATCATGTTCCCACTCAATGTAAATGTGCAGAAATAATAATGTTACGAAATCGGATCAGTATCATGCAGGCGTCTTATATAGAATAAAAAACTGTTTCCATCTCCCTTTTACTTTTCGTTGATGTCATAAGTAAAAGGTTTTATGTTTTAATGTCTGGTAAAACATTAGCACCTAAAAGCATAAATTCTGAAGTGCCACAAAGCAATATTTTGAGGTCTGTACCCTATACAATAATCACAGCTCACCTTTCTGTTATAAATGATGTAGAATTAGCCACCTAACATGATGATATAGCAATAACTGATTCAGAAAAATCTGAAGTTATTCAAAGTGAAATTACTGAAATAGTATAGAGGCTCAAAAATTGAAGATAAAAGCTAATACTAATAAATCTAAACGTGTTACATTTGCCCTGTGAAGAGGACATAAGCCAATTCCTCATAGTGTGGCAGTAATATATCTCATTCTCTATATTAATCGTTGAGTTACTTGTTACAGTCATATAAAAAAGGCAAGCGAAAACAGCTAAACAAAATAATATTGCATTAATTTCTTAAAAAAAACATTAATATTACGCATAGAAAACAGAGTACGACTCTACAAGGCAATATTAAAGCCTATGTGGATATATGGTACCCAATTATTGGCCACTGCAAGTCAGTCAAATATAGAAATACTTCAACGCTACCAACCCTCAATTCTCATTTTATTTACTTATTGGCCTATTAATAGATGGAATTTTAAAATGATATAATAAAAATAAAATTGATTAATAAGAATTAATGCTTCATTGTATGTTAACAGCTCATAAGACACTATACTCTTCTGAAGCTACCAAATAAATTTTTTTAGGCAGTGAATTTGATATTAAAGTTTGCCTGGGCTAAGCATATGAATCTATCCGCTTGGGATTGTTGTAGACAGTTACAAATCAATGGAAAGAACCTTTTATTTTCTGTCCTCGGAACAGCAAGTCGCCCGGCTTCAATTCGTACATGGAATACCAATTATCTGAAGTAGAATATAAGAAATAGTTTCTAAATAAATAAACTTCAAAGTTGTTTCAGTTATAGTGTCATAATTCTCGTCGTTTCTACGGACAGTCAGACACGTTTAATTTCTGATGCTGATCGAGAATATACAAACGTTTTATAGGGACTACCTTGCATCCTTCTGTCTGTTAAGTACATTTCTGAAAATTAAATATGTAAACATCTCAGCAGATAGTAAGCTAAGATAAAACTATTCACGATCTGCCTGACTATTTAACATCAACGGAAACATAAATTTATTAAAATAGGTCGCTTGCCAGTACTAGAGTGTAGACTCCATTTTAAATATGATAGCTAAATAGCTACTACAAGGAAGCAGGAGAGATACTGTCTCAATTAATCAAACCATAGAGCAAAGCACTTGACATATTCTTCTACTTTTCCTTTTTCTGATCTCTAAGTATAACGCAAACGAACCGGCTGTTCAATTCTGGTTTTCATTGTGACCAACAACGTGCTGCGATAGAGTCAATAGGCATATTAATCTGCAAGTCTTGTCGAGAACTTCAAAGCGCGAAAAACTCCCCAAGAAAAATTAGCCACCATATAAAGTGTATAAAACTGGTAAATAAGAAAAGTGCACAAAAGTCATCTGATTAGAATGTCAACTACTTTTCCAACACTCATTCGCATAAAGAGCAACAATTAAGCAACCATTGTGCTCAATATGTTTCGCTAAGCAGAAGAACAGAAGAAAAAAAGCTCAGAACTTAAGCGATAAAGTGCGCAGCATGAAAGGCACAGAAAACTAAAGAAAATAAAAGAAATATCCATAAGAAAAACTCTTAAGGAAGCCAAGTTAAGAAAAGAAAAGCACAGAAGCAAAAGAAAGCGCACAATATTGAAGAAAATGCTTAAGCATTAGCAGCATACAAAGGCGCAAATATGCCTTAAGTAGTTACTATACTATATGAAAGACTGTTAGACAGCAGGACAGAGAGCGGGACAATGTAAACCAAACTCAACTCATACTCAATGGAAATACAACAAGCGACAATCGAGCAGCTGAAAAAAAAAAAAATAGCGTGGAAAATGGAAAAGTGCGCAAAGTAAAACAAAATGAGCAACACTTGATGGCTAAAAGCAGCTGGCAGAGGCAGTGGCAAAAAAAAAAAAAAACCGAAAGAAAGCAGAGGGACAAAAAAGGTGTGACAAGTCCTTTATGGCTGATATATAAGTATGTACATTAAGTGTGTATGTAAGTGTGTGTGTTCATTTGTATTTGTGTTAATGACAAGTGTTTTTCATGTTTTGTTGTAATGACAAGAAGGATGTCGATGAGGATAATGACACAAACGACCAAACGACAACATCGACGACTGACGATGATGATGATGATGACTGCTGCCTTCTTCTTCATCTTCTTCTTCTTCTTATTGCAGGAGAAGAAATCTTCTAACTGCTACTTACAATGAAGATGCGTGTTTGGTTTGGTTTGGAGGTGAAAGGTGGTGTCACATCATCAGAAGCTGCCGCCGCCAACACTTCAAGTGCTCGTTAAGCGATTTTGTGTTGTTCATGTCGCTGTCAATGCGTTATTTAGCACGTTGAAAGGCAACTAAACTTAAGAGTCTACTACTTATACATATATACAACTGCTGCTGCTATCGTGCAACTACTACTACTCAATAGAGCAGACAATGACACCTCCTTGATAATGCTGTTGACAATGATTATACGAGAAAATATATAGTAGCTCATGCTACGTAAAAGTTGTGCCTAACATATGTAGCCTTCCTCTTATATAGCATTATATTTGCTAAATTTTGGTATTGAGCAGCAGTCAGCTTCATGGTACTATATAGCTTAAATAGGTGCAATGAAACCAATTTAAAAAAAGTATTATTGAATATGGATCCTATTTCCATATCTCACCTTATACACAGTAGTTAGATCCTTTTCGACTTTTAGCTGCTGAAATGGGAAAGAACTCCTTTAATTCTATTTAAAATCATATACAACCAATTAGAAAGTTTAATTCAAATCACACTTGATTTCAAAACAACAAATCAAGCTAACAAACTCCTAATCTCTTTTTTCAACTATAAGACACTCTTTTTCTTATACATTTCACACAAAATTATTATTATTGCTCATCGTACTACAAGTAAATAAGTTCATAAGTTTGAAGTACACAATTAAACCAATACAAGCAACTTAAAGATATAAAAATTTATTACCAAATTGAGCAAATAAGAAATCGAGAAAACATTTTCCATGCCATTTAAGAAAATTGTAATTTCAGTGCATTACGCTTAAGAGGATAAATACGGCACGAAGCACGGCAGCACACAGGACACACAGGCACCGGCGCAGTAACAGTGGTGAATGTACTGCAATTCAAGCGTACGAAGTAGTAGTAGGACCAACGCATGGCCCGCATATAGGAAAGCCGTTTTCAACATATTGCTTCATGCCCACTGGAATCACACTCAAAGGATTAAGCAGTCGCAGTACGGCTCGTGCAATGAAGCCAAGTACACAGTCATACACACACACTTATGGCATATTGGCCAAGTGGCAAGAAACAAACGATATCCGTGCGATATAGTCGTAGTACGTCCATAGTCAAATGTCGACGGGCGGCAAACAATACACGCCATGCAAACATTTTATAAACGAAATTGGTGCCAAAAATCAATATCTACCGGTTTGCGTACAACATACTCGTACGACGACTGTGTAAAGAGGGCATCATTGTACAATATCTGGCACTTCAGTTGATTGTCAGCTACACGTGTGTCGCTGTGCTTCTCAGTTTGGCTGTGTGAAGTTTTGCATAAATACGCGTAGGATGCAAAAAAGGACTGCGGCCGACAGGCGTTTGTACAGAAACAACGTCATTCGTGTAAGGCTGTATGGCTTTGTCCTGATGCTGAATATACGATCTAGCCATATACATACCGACTTCTACACGTGTAGCATAAGGGTAGCAAAGATTTGAGCAATGCGCATTTATTGATTCGGTTCGAAATATTGCTTTCTTTTTTTTAATACTTGCGTTTTGTACTGTGCGTATGAAAATTTTCTATAGTTATTTCTTAATATTGCGCATACGCCACATTGAAATTTTAATGTTTTGAACCAATAGGCAAATGATAACTAGAAAAGCAAAATATAATCACAAAAAGAATAAATGAGCTGTTAATAAAAATTATTAACTAATGACTTGAAACTAGTGATTTAAAGCATATTGTCGTCCCATTCATTTTACCCTTGGATCATTTATCCACAACAAAAAGTATTCCTAGTTATACACTCGGAATTCACTGTATGCCAATAATAGTATTAAATACACCAAACTACTTTAAATATTTTTATCCTAGGAGAGTAAACTGGAAACTTGTCGGCGATTTTTGCATAGAGCATAGGTTAAGATGCGCTATTAATGTATTCAGAATTAGTCCTGCACTCGGCCTTATTAAGAAGTGCTGGAGTAAGGAAGAGATAGTTATCATTCCGAAGTGAGGAATGGTGATACATTTTCCACTTAGGATCCCTTCTATCATAAGTTCTTTAAACCATAAGCCTTTATTATGCTGCAGACAGAAAATCAATCAATTTGCGTATAGATCTAGCATAACCACCGAGACTGCTCTATACCAATAGACAATGAACTCCTCAATCCAAGAAACCCTAAGAGCTAAAGAGACAATCATTTAAGGTGTTTTTGACAGCACATCTCATACAATAGTAGTATGGCCGCTCGATAGGAGAGGAAGAGATCCTACCACTTCTAGAATCGAGGATAGTTCTCAGAATATTAAGGTATCCTTTTGCGATGAAAACCGCAAAATGGTTGACACAGGGGAGTAAACTATCTCCTTGTAAATGACAAGCTACTAGACTCTCTAACAGAGAACGGCAACGAATGTCAAAGTTATGCTGATGATATAGTAATTATCTGCAGAACGAAGAGAAGTTCAAAGATACATTATGTGACTAACTCAAGATCATACGAAAATGTTGCTTCAAAGATGGTATGAATAATCCATTGGAATTGGAAAATATATGGAAACGAATGCATTTCACAATAATCATAATGGTCCTGCTCCTTAACATCCAACAACAGATGGACAGAGCCATTGTTATGATAGGACAATTTAATAGTAACAGGGACGCCTATGTCAATAATCGTCTAAGATATCTTATGGCGGACGCACTTCAACAGAAAGCTTAAAGTAAGGCTCAGTGGTAAAGAGAAAAAAAAAAAAACATAGCTACATAGCTACTATAATATTAAACCAAGGGTAAACATTTAGCTTATTAAACATATAGAGAAATTTGAGCAGAGGTGTTCTATCCTTGTACTAACTACTTTGAATCGCTACAGAAATTCACCAGTATCTTTCAGGCAGATATTTGTTTCCAATTCAACCTAACTAGGGGGTGCAGGAACCAGTATATTCTAATATTCTCCGACAGTCTGTGGCCTAGCAAAACATTAAATTCAAATTTGATAAAGCCTAAGTAAGACTTAGATTTAATGGGTAAACTGTAGAACTTAGAAAGATTTAACAAGATAACTCTATGCTGGATATCTGCCCATACGGTTATGCAGAAAAATGAATTAACTGATAATTTGGCAAAAAGATGATCTGCATTTATGTATGTTCAATGACACAGAGGCATTTAGAGTACTTGACCCAGGTACACACAGAATCCTTGTAAAAGAGAAGGAAAATAAAGCGAGTAGTGTCAACTTCTTGTCCTTACTAAAATAACTGAATTATGCAATGGATTCAAGAAGAAGATTGTATTTGGAGCACGATGAAACTCCGGAATATATTCTAAAGGAACTCCCAGTTTCGACCTTAACCAAGCACAAATGTTATTATAATTTTCAAGTGACCACCATCCACCAGTGGACCCATCCTGGTGCATGTACTGAATACCAAAGTTCTCGTGTCATATTTCAATAGGGAATGTAGCGCTGTAGGTAGATGCTGTAGACGCAGTATCTTATATGACGACAAATTTTTGATGTATTAAAATAAACTAAAAAGGCCAAATATTATATAAGGTATCTTACTTCAATCCTAATAAAATATTTCATGTAGGTTCAGATCAGAACACTAGAAACGGAATCCTCACAAAAAACAGCCATACTTTTCAGAGTTCTTGTATGAAAAAATTGTTTTTGTAGTTCAGATATTTGATTTATCTGACATTAAATATAATAAAATATCCAATACTGATTAAGAAAGCAATATATTCTCCATATAATTTTAAGATATCAGGATATCTGGCAGCTTTTTTTTCAGCCCACAGATTAATAGTCCCTAATTCCCTTTCATTCTATGATTCTCCACTTCCCTTGCATTGATTGATGTTGGATGTCTGTGTAAAAAGCTCGGAATCTGTTGCATTTATTCGGGTATAAAAGCCTAAAAACTTTATGAATAACTAAGAATGTAATGGCATAATTTGTCTGGAATATATTATATACAAGGCACTCCACCATAGGGTTATCTGAGTATACTACTTCTATACTTCTACTAGGCGCATTACGATTATTCATATTGAAAAATGAAAGATAGTGTAAGTCATGTGCAGTAATCGACCTTCAAGTACTGCACGAATCAAAGAAACTTGTGAAGAATTTGCTGAACTCCTCGACTCACTTTTCGTCAACCTAGCAATAGTCAATGAAAACAACCATAACCTCTATATCACAACATTACTACACCAAAATAAAAATCACATAGTTCCCCTTTCGTGTAAGGACTAGAGGCAATGAAAAGGCAGCCAAATCGTCCAACAAGCTCCCCAACTACAATAGATGTGATATAACCAACACTCTAAACACGACCTCTTACACAGCCACAGGGCCGTACACCAGCCAACTTAAAGATTGTGTAAATATTTACTCGCCTTCTACACCTCCACTGATTGTGATGTATCCAACGAGTCCGTCTGAGACACACAAATCTCACCAACGTATGTTATCAAGACCCAACCGTAAACAGTTGTTGCTACCTCAGCATCAAGCCAACCCCTTATAATACCCATATTATTTTAAAATTTCTTAAAAATACTGATTTATATTATTAATTCTAATAAACATAAATTTAACATCCCTTAAAATTTCTCAGTTTAATTTTAATGCTCCCTAAATGTAGTTAAGCTATAATAAAATAAATATTCCGCTTATTTTGGCTTCTATGGACAACATAGGATTGGGTAGAACTTATATTTTTTTATTTTTTTTTTCTCACTCAAACGTATTCAAACCTGATTTGCAGAAATTCAACGTCGAACAATACTGGAATCCATTGTTAACATAATTTTATATTATAAAAAAAAAAAATTATTACATAGTCAGAAACCATTTTGGAGAGAGAAACACTAGAAAAATGTGAAGTTCCTTTGAACACAGAGCTCAATTGCAGTGACAGTCTGCTACCGAGTACAATGTTGTCCCTGAACGAATTTATTTTGGCTCCTGCTTTGTGTAATTAAGCCTTACAAGGTATAAAGAGGAGGTACTCTATAATGTTATTGGATGATACTAAGGGCAACAAAGCTCGTGATGGTATCGTAATTGAGATGATCGAATATTTGTGGATATATTCAATAAATACTTCGTCAGAAATTTATTATGTTGGCGAATAGAGACCAATATCGCTTCAATGAGTAGGTGGTCTTCGTCAACAAATTTTAAACAAAAAGTAACAGTTCAACAGTTCTTCTTTGCAGACAATGCCATACAATCTTACTATGCAATAATAAAAAAAATCTTATCCAATCAAACCCACAGAACCATTCCACCTCTCTCGAAAAAAAACACGCTGGTTATACCCTGAGCAAGAATTATTTATAGTAACTAAAACTACAAAATCAAAATCTAACCACACTCGAAGGAAAAATTACATGATTACCTAAAAACAGTGCACTTTTAATTTTTCATATTTCACATTCAACAATTCGTACAAAAATTACAGAAAATATCTCACATATAAGCAGCTCCCATCACTGACAAATATCTTTCAATAGAGCTTCAAGTGCATTGATTGCTTGTGCAATCTTCGTCCATTCGTTGATACAATAAATCATGTTGTGATTGCTTTGTACGACAGAAACAAGTCGAAAATACTAAATCACTTTTAGATGAGAAACATCAGCAAAGGAATTGAAGCAAACATGAAGCACATGAGACTCCGGGAATCACTTGTGTCCGAATTGAGTAAGAGAAAAATTGGTCACATTCATTGAGGAAAAACGACAAAAAGTAACAAGTCACACACACGCTCATACACTTAGTCATGGACAATTCGGCATAGTACATTGGCATTTTGTGGCAGGACATTGAAAAATTGGTAATAAAATGAAAAATGAAAGCGAACAGCAATGAAAATGTGTCACTTATTAAATAGTGTACAAAGCAGTAAATTGAATTGAAATAAATTCACTCAATAAATGAATGCATTTCATTTATTATTCTTTTTTTTTTTCAGTTTCATTTCTTATGGCATGAGAAAATATAAAATATTGCGCATACGCCCTGTATAAATTATGGATTATATTAATATTATGGCTAAGCAATGCAAAAGTTAATCGCATAAATACAATAAATGTCAGAAAAACACTTTACAAGTTTTAAGTATGGCGGGAATCTTTTTTGTGCGCTGTTGAATTGAATTGGTGCCAAAATCGAAATTGTGCAGACAAGTATGTGTTTTTAGAGTGTAGTTAGAGGACGATATAAGTTAAAAAACGTTATAAATTAAAGGACAATTTAAGTGATAATGCCTAGCGTGGACATTGGAGACAATCTTCTAGCAGACAAAGTTTTAATAGTTAGAGAACAATACTGAATAGGTGGAATACACTTTTATTTTGAAGATGCTTTAAATACAGATTACCGAGGGTTTCTAAAAAATCTAAATTAACTATAAAATTATAAATTAAAATTTCTACCAGGAACTTGGAGTAACAATATTTATTCCAATCTACTCCATTTGCTCTACACAGAATAATAATTTTGTCCGTCTGTCGATCTATTGTCTTAGCCTTATTAGTTCGAAAATGGTTTATTGTTTATTTTTTTATCAGCAAAAAAACTAGTTGGAATCACTGCATTATGGCCACTAGCAGGTATCGCTCCCATACAAAATTAGTTATTAAATAATTTAGCTAAAGCAATTTTTATTTATTATTTTTTTTTTTGTTAATAGTGTTGTTTGCAGAAGTTCACATTAATGTGGAAAGTTACTGCATGCCATACACTTGGAGAAACAATTTAAAAACCATGATTTACAGATATGCATCTAGAATATCCGCACTCTTAATAGGGAAAGTGCAAATGTCATCGATAAATTAAAGGCTACGATGACAATGTATACAATGCCTACGAGAGGGCTGCCCTACAAAAGCATCCTGAGACCTTTACTAAAGCTGCTAAGAGGGAAAAAACGTCTACCTTATAAAGGAAAAGGAAACTACGTAGAGTCACATCCAGTTACAAATCTATTGACTAAGATTCATGGCTAAATATTTAAATACAAGCCTTATTTGTTCGATTGAAAAGAAAGCCTACGGGACTAAAGATTATTTTTAAAAACGCTTTTAATGTCTCTACAAGCGCTGTGCGAAATTTGATGTCAAAATCGTTTTGGTAAGGAAGGACTCTTTGGTTCAACAATTGGAAAAATGACGCCTTACTAATATTACCTCCAACAATAGGCAGAAATTTATTTATTTAATTCAGTTCGGAACATGGTAGTTGCTAGCACCAAACATATTAATACACAAAAGGATACATGACTAATTTCCGATCAATTCAAACACTCCCATCGAGCGTGTTGGACGCAAGAACAATATAAGGTCCAAATATTGGCTTAGAACACTATCATGTCGGTGTTAAGGTATGCACTCAGCACTGAGCGTGGTGCAGGCCAGATATGCCAACACTCAGCGAATGCTAAACGTCGGAAAACAGCAATCACAATTGACCGCCGAAGCCTTTCCAGCCACACTCTCCCGGCTGACCCGTAAACTTCTCCACTTTCTAGACAAGACATGTGGAGTCTAGAGGAACTGTGGAGATATATAACCCATATCATGGATATGCTTGACACGAAGTTCATTACGAGGTCAATGCCTACCTTTTGGTACGACGAGTAGATTCACAACGTTACGGAAGAGAAAAGTCATCTATTTAAAAATCTGTTACAGTGCTATATTGAGCGAAATGAAGAGAAGAAATATGCAGGCAGCTCTGGTAAAAATAGTTATGCAGCATTGGATAAAATATTTATACGGCCCTGGTAACAAAACTAATACTACCTTGGTAAAAATTCTTATGCAGTCCTGGCCCAAATAGCTAAGGCAGCTTTGATACAAATAATTAATGCAGCCATGTCAAAAGTGCTTGTAAATATAATTTCCCTGCTCTGATAAAAATATTTAATGCAGCCCTGGTAAAATAGTTATGCAGACCTGGATACAATTTTTATGCAGCTCTGGTACATATAATTAAGGCAGCCCTGGTCAAAAAATATTTATGCAGCGCTAGTACAAATAATTAAGGCCGTCCTGGTAATGTATTTATGCAGCCCTGGCAGAAATAATAATGGCAGCCTATTAAACAAACTAATGAAGCCCTGGTAAAAATATTTATTCAGCGCTGGTTACAAATTTAATGCAACCCTAGTAAAAATGTTTATGCAGCCCTGATAAAAAATAAATGCAGCCCTGCTAAAAATAGGTTTTCAGCCCTGGACAAATAATTAATGCAGCTCTAGTAAAAATATCTATGCATCCCTGGTAAAAATAATTATGCTTCCCTGGTAAAAATACGTATGTATCCCTGGTATCTGAATTAATGCAGCCCTACATAAAATATTTATGCATCCCTGGTAAAAATAATTATGCAGCCTTGGGAAAAAAATATATGCAGCCCTGGTACAACTAATTATTGCAGCCCTGAAAATTGTTTTACCGCCCTAATAAATTATTTACAGGTAATTAAGGCAGAAATAGTTATGCAGCACTTGAAAAAATATTTTCAGGTCTCTGTTAAAATTATTAGTATTAGTATTGGTAAAAATTGTTATGAAGCCCTGGAAGAGAATGATTTCAAGTCTGTATAACGTAATGGAAAAATGTTATAGCATTTTCTTTAGTTTTAATTGTGTTCTCACATCTAACTGAAAGATGGTCAGATGACACTTCAGTGTATACAACGTATTCTGAGAAATTTGATGAAGGATTTGTGATGAAAAGATCTTGAGTTTACGGGTTTCCTTCGTAGCTAAAAAGTATTTATGTTGAGTTTTTGTAGTAAAAGATAAAGAACGTTCCGTACAATGATAACTCATTCAATTTATATATTAGCGCAGCAATTTGCCCAGGCACAGTTCCATAGCCTATATTGGGGTCCCCTCAATCAATACAATAACCAATGAAACGAGTTAGCTCAAGAAGATCGTCTTTGAGCTTGTCTTCTTTATGTGAAGTAGTATTAGAAGAATTAGATAGGCTTTCAAGCATTTAGTAGTTGGCACAGGAGAATAAACTGACATCATTTTATACAAGTTTATAAGGTCATCATTTATTTCTTTATTCGTTTATTGCAACTAGATAGGTTTTAATATTAATAATTTGTTTGTGCTTAATTATTTTGGTGACTATAAGCGCGACACGGCCACGGCCACCTCTATTGGTGGTAAGGTCATTTCTATAAAGAATACAATTTGAGATATGAAACCTAATGAATACCATACGCCGTATACGCCTGATTTGACACCATATGACTTTGTTTTTGTTCGGAAAGCTGAAATGAAACATGAAAGGACGGCGCTATGCTGGTGTGAAGGCCAAAAGGCGTGCACCGACGTAGTATATGTCATTCCGGCCAAAGAGCTAAAAAACTCATTTGAAATGTTATTGAATCGAGCTGTGTATTCAGTCAAAGGGAGAAAGCTTTCAAATTTTTTTAATTTTCCATAGAAATGAGATGTGTCTGTATAGCTCTATCTTGATTTATTTATACTGGGAATATCTCACTTTTGATATAAATTACTACATAAAGAAAAAGTTTTTCTATACTTTGTCTAACCTTTGTCAATTTACCTTGTTTATAAGTCAATGACAAAATGCGGAAAAGTGCCGCACATTAAACTGTGCCTGACGCAATGAAAAATCAAAAAGCTCCCTCGCATCACAGTCGTCTGACATTGTCACATCAATCATAAAGAAAATTATGCATGTCGTAAATTTCATTAAGAATTGTAGCCGCAAAATAGTCTTTTTTTATATATATATTTTTCTTATAGCTTATATGCTGGACAGCTGCTATTGGACTCCGGCTGTGGCTGGCTGGTTGGCTTGGCTGAACTGCATTGTGGACAGATGCGTTGGCGACAATGTCAAAAATGTAATAATTCTTTGTGCCTTTCTGTATGAGAGATGAAAATGAAAATGATATTTTTTTTGTGAACAAATATTGCAAACAGAGAAAAAAAAAAGAATGGAAATGTATAGAAAATTTATGACATTTTGACGCATTTTATGTGCCACTCGAAGGTGAAGTACTTGCACGACAATACAAAGATGAGGAAGCTTTGTGATTGGCAGCGAAGGGCGGTCGTTGAAATTGGTTGTCAGGCAAGAAACGAAAATATTTAATGAGAAAAGTTTTGCAATTGTAGATATTGGTTTGGAGTTTTTGAATTCGTTTTAATGCAGATTGAAGTCTGTGTGTAATCCAATTGGGCGGAGGATTTTTCAAAGCAATATCTTAATATTGATTTTCGATACAAAAGCATCTTCCTTCAATAAACACTCTCCAAAGAACTTAAAATAGTAAAAAAATTTATTGCAAAATGATTTTGGCATGAAATGTTGAAACTTAAATGTCCACAATATGTAATAGTATATGTGTTGTCCGACCATGATATAGACTCAACGAGCTGCTTAAGATTTTATATAAGTACATTAAATATATGTATATATATCTACTTTATGATGATTAAAACGCATCCATCATCATATTACATACACGTTAAGCACTAAAAACAGCTAATATATATACATAGCTACACATCCAAATAAGTGCAAGTGTATAAAAAAAAGTATCTTAAACTACGAATAACTCAAAGATCAGCCATGTGCCGCATGACATCAGAACTGAGCAGCAGTGGAGAAAAGCATCGCAACGACGGCGCCGGTACTAAACAACTTGTTACTATTCGATTTGTATGCGCCGAGCGGCGGCAAGCAACAACAAGACGACGCTTCTGCATATAAGTACAAAGCTATACAAACATACACAAATGCTGCCGCTCCAGCAGAATACACACACACACAGATACAATTTACTGCTGCTCTTCATTTTCTGCTCAATTAAATTAAGCTCTTTCTATCTCTCTTTCGCATAAGCTCTCTTTGACTTTTGTGTGCTCTCAGGGCGGCGCTGCTTTTCTTTAATGCTGTTAATCTGCATTGTTGCTGTTGTTTTGTTGTTCTTCGCTTTGTGTGCAAAAATGCAGCCGCCGAAGATTTAACAGCAGCACACACAACACTGCTGTGTTAACAGTGTGCTGTTAATTGTAAGCTGTTAATAATATTTTACTGTTATAAACATTTCACTGTTACTAATAACAGCGCTGTTAGCTTTTTACATAACAGTCACTGTTATTTACATTGTGCAGATTTTTTATAAATTTTATAAATCTTAAGAGTATTTTTTGTTAAATGTTTTCTCTTTAAATGCATAAATACTCTTATGTTTTGCAGTGGGCAAATTGACATCGCTTTAAAAATGATACATTTTGCGGATTTGGCTAACATATGTTGACGTAAAAATTTGTCATCTCAACGGAAATCCGAATGTCTTGCATCTACATTTTGTAATAATTGTCTTTAAAAAAATTAAAACGAAAAACTTACAAAAACGAAGACAGCACCAAAAGAAGCTGCCGCTCGTAGACAATCCAATCAGTAAGTGGACAGCGAGAAAAGCCTAGCAACGGCAGCGAAGCAAACGAAGTCATCATTCTGACAAAAACGTGGCAGCACGTCTGAAATTTTACAAGGAACGCAAAAATTGGAGCGTATAGGACTGTATGAGGGACATACGAGACCAAAATAAACAAATTCCAGTCCGACAATTAGGAGTATTACTGGCACCGTCCACATGTAAAGCTGCAAAAGCACCAAGTATTTGAAATAATAAAGCAAGGAGCTGGTTGGTTGATACTGTGGAGCTGTTTCACTTGGTGGTACGTCGGCTAATCAATTAAAGTTGGTGGAATCTTGATAAACCAGCAATATCTGATTATTTTAGAGCCTTATTTAACAAACTTTGTTGACAAAATTGGTTAACCGAAAGATGAAATAATTTTTTAGAAGTACTGAGACTAACTGTGTAAGTAAAATAGTGCATTTTATTACCTCTCGCAATTGTTTCGATTATTTAGATATAAAATGAGTCGTGGCGCAGTAGTAACTGTCGAGAAAAGACATATCGCGACCAGGCAGCAACCAAAAAAAGTTTCTATAAACCAATCTCTTGTCTGTCATTTTCTATGAAATCCATCAAATTATAGAAAAAATATTAAAACAGCCAAAAGGAATGCACTTACACCTATGCGAAAGGCGAAGTATTCTGCGATAAGCCTTAAACTTTTGGCTCGAAATCATATGACATGGCAGACAGAGTGAGTCCGAATCGTGCTTTTTTTCATCTGAATTAAAATGCTTTAATTTGAATGAAGCAGGTATATTCAACTACTATTTCTATGACATAAGAAATGAAGAACACTATTTGAACTGTCACCATAGTTGTGAGAGGGGCATAATGGTGTGGGGTGCCATTTCATATTATGTGTCACTTTTTAACTCCAATTCGTATCATCTAAGATGAATGCAACACGTTACAATGAGTTACTCTAAAAGGCATTTCCAGACTTTTTTTTCACATATTTGGGTCATTATAGTAGACATATCAACATGATAATGCATCCATACACACCGCCCGTGTTGCAATAAAGTGGATTAAGAACCAAAATATGTACTTCAATATTATGCAGATCGTGTGGGGATGACTTTCGCGTGAATTTTTCTAATCTGGAAGACAGTTTGAAGATGTTGAATCAGTAAAGAATATTATTATTTGCTCCTGGAGCGGGATATCATTGAATTTTTTACAAATAACCTTTAGCCTTATTGTTAGAACCTTATTTAGAAAAAAAAAAATTAGTTTTGCAATTTTACTTCATGTTTAGATTTAAAAAAATTAAATTTTCTATTGAATTTTCTTTGACTCTATTTCATTGATAGGGAATTAGTGATGCAGATGTATGTAACAGGCATTTGAAAGCGAGGCAGAACCCTTAAAGTATATTTATATACTTGGTCAACAGCAAACGTCGAATCGATATAGAGATGCCCGTCTGTCTCGCTGTTCGTGTGAACAACAAGAACTTATGAACTGTAAGAGATAAGGCTTTCAAGTTTAGACATTGATATATTGATATATATACATATACATATAACTTGCAATTGATGAAACCAGAAATTAGAAAGACGGATGTGTTGCAGTCCCAATCAAGTTTAGTCTTATTTATCAAACTGTCCGATTTCAAGGCAGTATCAGTGAAGTTGATGATAAGATTTGTGATATGTTTTGTCACTATATAGTTATATAAGTTCGTCAGAAAGTTTGTAAAGAACTAGACGAGACATCGTCGATACAAGAAAATATAAAGCCAAATATTCTCAATTAATACTCTGATACAATCCGATCAATTCACGCCAGTCGGTCTGTCCGTCTATAAGATTGTTGCGCTACGAATTGATACACGCTACCTAAGGGGTAGTTCCATAAAAACTAGCTGCCTATACAATATTTTTTATTTATAAAAAACTTTTGTATTGGATATATGCAATATCAATTTTGAACTGAATATGGTGGTTGCTTATAAACAGACGCTTGAAAGATATTTAAATGCGTTCATATGCATTCATATTTAAGCATAGCATTACAAATTAGACCACTTATAAACTCAAGACTTCTAGAAAATAGCATATAATAATCTCAGAGTTTCTTACTTTGTTAGTTTTTTTAAATTTTGGTGAATCCCAAAAAATGCTTTAAAAATGCTTCAACAAAGTAAAAATAACAAAAGGATTCACTATACTATGATTGACTTGATTCTCTTTAGAGTGTGATACTCATGATTCGTACTTATTTGATTTAGAATTAATGGTAACAAAATAAAAAATACTTCAAAAGCTTGATCGTGTAGCTCAAGATTTTAATATGAGCAAACAAATCTCTCCAACACCTACCAGAAAGGTCAAAATAAATCGTTACACAGTGCTGAATATCCAGAAATTAAATCCTTCCACCATGAATTCTTTTTAAATCAACGCAAAAGGAAGTCCGCAATGACTGAAGGCATGTTAAAGACGAAAGCTAAGAAAATTTTTCTTGAATAATGTCATGGCAACGAGGAGAATGCATTGCAAGAAAGAACGCTGTAGTCAGTGTGCACGGCTTTGAGATGTCTTACAGAGGATTTGTTCATAACTAGATCCGTGTAGGATATTTTATTGAAATAGTCATCTTATAAAATTTCAGGAGCGTAGAAAGGTTTGTATGAGTGCTAGCCTTTCTAGTGGACCGAAGTGTCCGAAATTTTATAAATTTTAAAGCAGGACACATCGAATTTGACATTTTTGCGAAAAAAACAAAACAGTTAATTTTTTTTTATAAAAAAAACTCTGTAAATAGAGACAGATTTTTATGTGTATTACCCATTAGAGAAGGAGCTAACCCTTTTCTATTAAATACAAACTATCTGAAGACGAAATAGGAAATATTAAATATCTGAAGACTCTATCTGAAAACTAGTAACCAAGTTTTTGTTGTTCATAGCAGGCCAGAAGGACATGTCTCTATTGGCTTGACTATTTGAAGAGGTTCATCTCGTTTAGTGGTCCGATTTAGACTTTAATGGAATCTTTTCTTAGTATTGATACAAAATACACTAAATTCGTCAATTCTAGATACCAATTTTTTTTTTTTTTCATAAAATTAGGTCAGTTTTGTATGTGGCCGCCCTATCTAGAGCTATCTGAAGCTAAAGAGGAGGAAGACATGCAACAACTTTTAATCTATTTATTTGTTAATTTGTTACTTCTTGCTGATTTTTCGCAGCATACAACAACTGATTTAATTATTTCCTAATCACAAAACAGCATTCAGCCACATGCCATGCCCAACACGAAATAAATTATAAACGCGAATGACTTCCGTGCTGCGTGTGGCTGCGACTTCCGTGCAGGATGCGCCATTAGCGTCAGTATAATCTACAAACATGCCACCACATGAGAAGCTCTGCTCTCCACCGCACATCAAACATGCTAACAGCTGCTGTGAAAATTTATTATGTTCCAACGCAATTTTTTTGTTTTATGACTTTATCAAACAAAATAAATAAAACAAAAGTAGAACAACAAAATAAAAAGTAAAAACTCAACAAAATAGTATATCAAAGCTAAAAATTTTACAATGCGCTGACATAAAAATAAAACAAACAAATTGTGCATGAAATGGTATGACATGCCGACAGCAAAAACAACAGCAGCTAGGACGACGACAACCCCAATGAAAGTTGAAAAGCTAAAGAGCACAAACCTTGCCCAAAGGCTCGCCCCACACTCTCACATCACAAAATATCCTTGGAGTCATTTTGAAATTTTCACAAATGAAAATGGCGGCACTAAATTAAATTATCCAAAGACGCTGCTGGAGACCACAAAAACGTACAAAAAGTACAAACAAAAACGGAAGCGGAAAGGAGCAGCAGCAGCAGCAGAGAATTGGAGTTGGAGATAAATGTTAAGTTACAAAAATGGCGCCGAGATGTGCCCAGCGGATAAGCCGACAATGCGAAAGAAAATTCCAAGGTTGTGTAGCCAGCATATTGTAAAAAGTGAAAAACCTTGCATTCAAGCGTGTACGACTACGTGATATGCTGCAGAATATTATTTAGCGCAGTCAGACAAGGCAAGTTTATTCTAATTGCCTGCTTCTAGCTGTTACATGCAGACGCATAAATTTAATATAACCTTTTTTATGCTATGCTATGTTAGAGTGTATAAAAACAAATACAAAAAAAATGCGCATAAAATCTCAAATTTGAACTTGTCTGCAAAGGTAAAAAGTCAGCAAGCAAGCCTTCAAATTTCCTAGTTACAGAAAAAAGAAAAAAAACAAATTCCGTTATGTTAACACTTTTTTTTTAACCAATATATATCTAAAAGAAAAAAAGGTACTCCAAATGTGTATAAAATAATATAAGTAGCAGCTGAAGCAGTCCTTCTAATGGCAACAGCACATTAGCCACGCAAGATTGTACCAACTAATGAGGTCGTTTGTGGAGCACATCCGACTTCGTTGGCGTTTCCTAGCAGATGCTGAAGTAGAAGTAGCAGATTTCATGTTAGTTTCTATATGTTTGCATATATGTTCTTTGCTTTCACTTTAATTTACTCTTATGGGAGTTGTTTAAAAATAATTTTTGCACTTGTTATATTTTGGCAATAAGTGGATTTGGCTGATGATGGCTATTTGCGTATAACAAACCGCAAAATGAAATATGTTTGATGTTCAAATGAAAAATGCTAACCTTTATGCACATCGCCACACGTATGCGTGTTAAGTGGCCCTATGGGGCAAACAATTTATTCAAATCCCTGTGGATGCGCAATTAATTTTTTTTTTTTTTTTTGTGAAAATACAATGTCCACTTAAAGTGCAAATAAATATAAAGAATTCATACAAAAAAAACGTAATATTTAGTGAGAGGAACAAGGAACAATTGGCGCCCAACTTGAGTCTTGATCCCAGTTTTCTAAGATTAAGAGTTTCATGCTACGTTTCAGATTTTTCATCACCTCCAGTTTTCTTCAGCTTACTGGAGTCTAAGCAAGGAATGGCAGGATCTAAGATCTAGATACTCTAAGGAAAAACTAAAGATTGCTACATGTAAGCTAAGCAAATCTTCTAAACTAAAAGAGACAACAAACTGTAACTTCATTTTAGATAGCGTGAGCGAACATTACACCACCGACTATAGTCTCCACAGCCATTAGAAACCATACTGGAAAGTGGACTCGCACGTTCATAGAAAAGACAGAAGTTTTAGCAACTCATTAAGAGAATTTTTATTAGCCAAATCAGTCAAAAATAACCTACTATCCTACCTATCCAAACTGTTTAATAAGTTGCTTCTTACAAAAATCAGTTCACACATGCAGAGCATCATTCCAACTCACCAATTTATGATTCGTGAAAATCATGGCACTACAGAACAACTAAGCCAAATAGCCTCAGAGATTCGTACAGAGTTTAAGCTGCTCGAATATTGTTCAGCGTTCTTTCTCGAAGTAGAAATTCTTTAATCATGTCTCAGCAAAAGAATAATTAAGAAATGTCTACACAAAACAGAAGTCTGAAATAAAATCTGATGCATCCATAGGCTGTGTTCCCGCTCCTATGCCATACATTCTGTACACATCAGACATACCAACTGATCACAGACTAACAACATCTACAATCTTAAGCAACTCTCGATACCCAATAAATGCAACTGTACGACCTGCAGACCACCTAACTTTTCTCGAGAAGTGGCTAGCCAATTGGCGTATAAACAATCAATGGACAATGGTGGCACTAATCAACAGTGTGATCCCAATAAAAACTATTTGGACGGCTCACAATAATTTCATACCAAAGCACTATAGTACATCCGTGAAACTAATATTCAGAAATAGCTAAATATTCCAAAAGATAAAATTAAAACTAAAATAAAACTCGATTTTTAACAGAATCCACTCGCAAGATTTCTAACCCTACAAAATAACCAAAGGCGAATCATGAGAATTTTAAAAAACATGTACACGCTATTCCAGTCATAAAAAGCCAATAGTTGCGAGAGCAGATTTATCTGACATCAATCTTAACGAGAGGGCTGATTCAAGCACGTCTGAAGTCTCCTTATTAAATATCACTGCCGACAAATCACAATACACTGCAGAAGGTAAGGCAGCTAATTAGAATGTTGTAGCTCCCTTACAAAGAACTGTTATTTATAGGCTTGCGCTTTAATAGAATCCTAAGACTGAAATATTTTCCAAGACTGTGTAAATCAGCGCTAATTACAATTGTCCCTAAACTATATCGAAGTTGAAGCATATAGGCCTATATAGGTAAGATGATGGCCACTTTGTGCCACTAAAAATCGTTACTCGGAAAATCCCAAAGCGGCAGTTTGATTTTCATAAAAGTCACGGCACTCCAGAACAACTTAACTTCGCTCTTGAAACAATGGAATATAAGAAATATTCTGTACATGTGTTCATGGTTATTCAGCAAACTTTTCATAGGGTCTGGCATTGTGGTCTTCTGAGCCTACTAAAAAGCCTTCTAAAAAGCCTTCTAACCCCTCAACTGTTCAAGCTGCTACTTAACGTAAAGCATATACATTGTTGTTGTAGATAGTGGATAGCTGGATTTTAGATCCAACGCTATACACACTATATACAGCAGACATAGCTAAAGCTAGCTCAATCCCAGCTGTTGATAAAGACCACATTCTAATTGCTACCAAGGCGAACGACATAGCTACGCTGGCATGTAGCTCTGAAATATGTATTAGCACAGAAGCATTGCAGCAATACCTGCGGAGTTTTGAGAAGTGAGCCTTAAAATGGAATATAGGCATATATGCTAGAAATTGTGCAAATATTACATTTGCAACAAGAAGACGTTCTTACTCTGATGTAATATGGCTAGGCTCCATCTTGAACCATGAAATATTGCATATGAAGATAAGACATGTCACTAAAATGCAGCGAACAGTCTTATATAAAACTTGAAAATTGGCGGGGCTGCTGCCCCTAAAAAATAAGGTCGACAAATCCATTACACACAGAATTGTCACCAAATCGAAAGCAAAAAGCTAAGAATAATCTGCAACGAACCTAGAAGTCCCAAAATTAGCGATGCCATCCAGCCTCAAGCGGGTAGATATATAGAATGCTTTAGCTGCCACCAGAAAGCACTTGCACGACGACAGAATGAGTAAAGACCAAGTCGCAATGTTTAAGAGTCAATGTTGCCATGTCCGTCTATCTGGTTATCCGTATAAATGACAACTAAACAGAACAAAATTTTAAAACTCGGCTCATTTCAATACAACTACATAATTAAGGGTGTTCTGAATCACCATGAGGGATCTTCCATTTTGATTTTTTGAAATCTGACTTCAGATTCGTAATCAACGAAGCCGAAAAAACAATTTTCGTTTTCTCATAAAACATTATTTTTTTAAAAGGAAAACAGCGAAGAAAACAAAAGAAAAATTTAATAAATATTATGGGACTAATGCTCCTTCAGACTACACCGTGAAATATTGGTTTCGAGAGTTTCGTGGTGGTCGTAACTTCAATGCCGAACAAGTCCACAGCGGCAGGCCCTTCGATGCGGTTACACAGAATAATTTAAAAACAAGTAAGGAAATTTCAGTCGGGCATAACCGACTGTAAGAGGCCCTGTAGCAGTTCAGGTCGCCTAACAAACACATTAAATGTTTCCCGAGCATATGACCAAACACATGACCACTTCTCACTGCGCGAATATGAATGAAAAGAAAAGGGGTGGTCGTTCAAATTCAATTGCTAATAAAATCATCATTTATTATCCGATTTTGATGAACTTTTTTGATTTGGGCATAGAAGGACGTTAACTTTATATTGGTGTACTCAATTTTTTTTGTGCCGAAGAAATTTTTAGCCTTGGGGGTGATTTTATGGGGAAGTGGGGGGAGGGGCAAAATTTTAAAATAAACTTGTGAAATTCCGGAGCAGTCCTAGTCGAATGCAAAAAACACGAAGTCTCTATCTATTACCGTTTCCGAGATCCTTTCGTTCATACAGACGGACGGACGGATGGACGGACGGACAGACGGACATGGCTATATCGACTCCTCTATCACTCCTGACCATAATGGGGGTAACTTTGGGGGGTCTCCGACAATTAGTTCTTCCTGTGACATACATTTGCACAAAACCAATAGGCTCTTGTACCTTCGGTACAGGGCCTAAAAATACGTTAAATGGTGTTGGCCGACCGTAAAGTGAATGTGCGCTAGCTAGCAGATGCTGGATTAGTACTAAGCGTACAAGCCATATTTTGGGCGAGATTCCTGCCGCCGGGTACGCGCATGCTGACTCCGGACCAAAAATACGAACGCGAGCGCACTTCGAAACGGTGATTGGCTATACTAGGACTTTTAACTTCGATTGGTAACTGTTGATTTAACCTGGATCCACTATTACAGGCAAGAGAACAGAATGAGTGCCCATCACTGGACTGAAGCTGGCACGAGAGCTCTGAAGCGGCTGAGGGAGGCTCAATGGGTCATGGAAAAGGTCATGGCGTCTGTTTTCTCGGATTTTCATGGCATACTCTTCGTGGACTATCTCGAAAATAGAAAAATCATCAACAGCTTTTATTAGTGCGTATTATTGGAGCGATTTAAGACCGAAATCGCTGCAAAACGGACTTACATGACACATGACATTACACACAAGAGCATCGCAACATGCGATTTAGAGCTCCAATTACTTCCTCATTCACCTTATTCGGCCGATTTGGCTTCCTCGCACTATAAGCTCTTCCCAAACCTCAAAAGATGGCTCATCAATAAAAAATTTAGCTCACGCAAGGATATCATAGACGCCGCGGAGAAGTATTTTGCAGACCTTTCGGAAAAATACTTTTCGGACGGGATCAAAAAGTTGGAAAATCGCTGGATCAGGAGTGTATCTATCTAAACGGGATTATATTGGATAAAAAAAAAAAACTTTTTTATTCCGAATAATCTTTATTGTGATACCCGGTCGTAGTATATATATGCTAATGAGGGAAGTATGCTTCAGTGCCATCAATGCGGCAGTTGTATCTTATATTTCTGAAGAGCTGACCACATATTTCTTACATCGGTGCTTCAATTTACAATCTCAAAATATATATTTCTTACAATTTATTATGAATTCAACAAAAATCATTTGTCTTCCACGCCATTGCATAAAGAAATATTAAAATATTATAATGTTCGCATTATTTCGGAAACCACAGCCAAATATGCGGCAAGTGTTTGTAATCGCAACATTTTGAATTATTTTATGTACGCATATCATAAAAATGCTGCATTAAAATGAGAATAATGTGCGGCGACATCCATCGTTGGCGGTGTTTTGAAATATGAAATAAATTTTAACAATTGGCAACCGCAGCAGCAGAACTGCCAACTGCTAAACAGAACCATTATCAACAAGTGGACCAGTGGACCAACATGCCATGCCATGCCTAATGTAGCACATGCAACATGGCGGAGTATTTTAGTTATTATATTATGCCGCCAGAGTAAAATTAAAGAACAAAATGCGCGTACGTGGCATTTAAAATAATTTAATGTCGCCGCAATAAAACCACAAGAGTGCGTTATAACTTAATGGCCATAAAAATGTTGAGTTCGGTGAAAAGTGATGCTTTTATGTCAAACACAAGCACAAAAGCAAACAATTATGTTAAGAGCATGCGGAATATTTAGGAAAGAAACAAATAACAGATACTTTATGACGCATTTCACTAAATATGATAAGCAATCGCTGCAATAGATTAAAAATCTTTCATCATAAAATTGATATTAAGAAAATATGTCAGGATTTTATATTTCCAAATAGAACAGGTGTATAATAAGTGTTTGTAGAAGAAGATGTGGATGATTCTAAGAAGTATATAAATAAACTCTTGCTCAGTATCGGAAGCTGAGGTGATATAGCCTTGTCTGTCTGTCAGAGACCACAAGAGATATGGAGACACTGACACGCCACTTCAAACCATTAACAAGAACTTCTCTTACTTAAGGCAACCTCGCTATATGCTTCTACAAATACGCAATGCCCCTCAGCTGCAGATTTCTTCAAATTGAAGAAGTAAATTAAAAGTTCCCACAAATGAAGTAACCGTAAGAACACATCAGAGAGAGATAAAATATATATAATCTTCAACCACTCGCACTTCGACTATAATCTCAAAGATATTTCCTTCTACAAATTGGCAATAACAAAATTTGTCGCAGCACACATCAAAAATTAATAAAGTTCGCAAATAAAATTGCAACAAAAGACAAAACAAACAAAAGCGAACCGATATGAGCAACCGGGAGACGTCAATAAATTTCGCCATTTGTGTAATAAACTTAAACTAGAAAATTAATTATGGTGAATAACGCCAAAAAAAAATCCATAATAATAATAAGAACTCTCAGAACAACCACCACGTCTACCACTTGCACGCAGTTCTAGTTCAGTTTAGTTGGATTGTTCGTCACCACCGCCTGCTCGCTCGCTCGCTCGCTTGTAAGATGCTTGCTTAGCAAAGCCATAAAACATTTGGTCAACAAGTAAGAAACTAGAGCAGACCAAGTTAAGAACAACTAAGCAACAATGCCGAAAAGAACATCAGAGAATAACGTTGAGGCGTATATAAACAAAAGTCATAAAGTTTTATACAAAACATTTAATTTTATTGCATTTTCGGCAACATCGGCCGTGGCAACTTATTGGATGGTGCCAACCATGGGACTAAAACGTTGAAAATTTAAAAAAAAAAAAAATATAAAGTAATAGATAGATAGATAGAAAAAACAGAATTTAAAGACCAAAAAGAAAAATATTTAAGCTAAAAGAAAGTGTATGATGCGTCTTGGAGGATCAGTGACGATGGAGAATTTCAACTTCAGTGCTGTATAAAACTTCGTCTATCTTGGATCCGAGATAACCAGCAACAACAACATCATCAATATGGAGATCAGGCGAAGAATCACGCTTACAAACAGATGCTATTTTGGGCTGAGCAAGCAAATGAGAAGTAGGGGGCTTCTCTCGAAAGACTAAAACCAAGTTCAATAAGACGCTGATACTCCCGGTCCTATTGTATGGCGCAGACGCATGGACCGTAATTGAGTCAGATGAAACAGTTTTGGAATTCTTTGAGAGGAAGATTTTTCGAAGGATTTTCGGTCCTATTAGAGTCGGCGACGAGTTTAGGTCCCATATGAAACGCGAGCTGTACGAGCTATTCGATGAGGACTATGTCACAGTACATAAAATTCCAGCGGCTGCACTGGGATGGGCACCTCATTCGAATGGATGAAAGATCTACATGGTGCATGGCTGACATGACCGCATATCCGTAAGAACGTGCTGTAACTTTGACACGACTTCTGCAGAAACAACAAAAAGGGAAGGAAAGTTGATGCTAGATAACCCAGGTCAACTTGCCTCACAGTAGCATAAAGAAAGTCTTGAGATGAGGAGGACCCCAGGCGAAGATGGCTGGATAACTAAAAGTCGTGATAGCCAAAACACTACTTCTCCTGATTCTAATTTTAAAGTTAATTGTGAGGTTAGGTTACATAACAAGGAAAAATGCTCAAATCTATATGATTCATAAATCAGGAAAGAGCCCATCGGCAGTCGATTCATTGAGAGCCATCAGCTGTAGTAGCCAAGCGGTTTAAAAAGGGTAATAATTCAGGATAATAATATCTCCTAATAACGACAGTGAAATCAAAAATCTGACTATACAAAGAGTCCCTGATCAAGTGGCAACTTATAAGTCAATTGACAAATATTGACAATGCTGTCCACTTTCCTCAACAGTTTCTAAATTCGCGTAGCATACCACCTCACGAATTATCAATAAAAGCCCTCCTAACAAGTATAATGGCACAAGGTTACTTTTAAAGACTTAAAACACAATTTGATTGTGGCGATCATACTCAACCGGAAAGCTGGTTAATATTCCTAGATTTCCAATGGATCCAACGGTTTTAGCCAAAACCATTCAAACGGCTGCAATTTCCCGTTAAAACTTAAGTCCCAGGGTTGAGGAATTAGTAAGCTGGTCATTAATTCTTGGCTTTTTTCAAAATTCAAACCATATTCCCTCCCTCCTGGATGAAGCTTAATGCTGAAGATGTCAAAAAATAGTTCAAGAAGCTCGGCAAAAAGGGATTAACCCCATTGAAGATTGGTATCATTCTTGTGTGTGGTGTGTTTTGTGAATGGCAAGTTTTTGAAAAGTAGCCGCAAAATTAACGATGGAAGTTCCGTCTTAATTTGTTTGGATCAAGTATTCACCGTTTGACACGCTACTACAAGACCCACTGGAAATATTTCTTTTCGAATTGAGTACTATCACTTACACTCTTGAAATTTGTATAAAGTTCCTTTCCATTAATACTATATTCTAAACATATTAATGAGTTTTGTCCAATCTTAGCATATTCTAGCCCATAGTAAAGTAGAAAAATAAATTTTCGCCAGCTTTCATAAGCAACGCAGTTTATAAAGCGACCCGAAAATATGTTGCAGACGCCGTTGCCACAATGCTGAGGGTGCAGCTGGGTGTTTCCGTTGGTTTTTAGTTTGGACCAGCATCAACATCATCATTCTCAGGCATAGAAACATTTTGTGAAAATCTTGCAGACGTTTTAATTTTTCTTCTTTGTTGTTATTTTTTGACTTGGTGTTCAACATGGCGTACTTGCATTGTTCTGGGCGCTCTCCTATGCTCGGCTGATTCTTTACACTTTTACAGAGTTTATACACTACAAATCGAGCTACAGAAATGCAGCTAAACACAATAAATTTTCAATGAAAATCTTGTTAGTCGTGTTAGTCTTTTGCTGGCCAGCGTTGCACAGTGCTGCTTTAGTTCTTTTCGTGTGTGGTGAAGCATTTTGTATTGTGCGAAATTTTCAGATATTTTTGGTCACGCTTTGGGTGGTTTAATGTGGTTGAAAATGTAAAAAGAAATTAAGTAGGCTGTTAGTTACTCCTTATCCGACCATATCTGAGTCCTCCAAAGCCTACTTTTTGGATGTTAAAAGCAAATTTTTACTTATATATGAATACATTAAATACAACATAATTTCGAAGTATGTACTCAAAAAATAAAAAGTTTATGTAAAGCGCATAAAACCATTAACCAAAAACAGATATACATCTCAATCGGTTTTTGAATTTTTTCATTTCAGCAGCGGCTCTAAGTAGCAACTGTCAGTCAGTCTTTGAAAAAAAAAATTTAAAGCTAAGCCTATAAAAATTCCTCAATGTCTTTTTGGTTTCGTATTTTGCTTTTTGTCATCAAATTTAGTTCGAAAAGTGAGAGTGTGTGCCGCATTAAATTCACGTAAAACAAAAGAAGAAAAAAATATTTTAAGTTACTCGTGGAGATCTCAACCGACCGAACACCGCACCCTAAAAAAAACAAACCTAAATCCATGCTTATTGCTCAGTGCGTATTTCACTTAGCCACCGCACATTCAAACGAAAATATCTTTTAGTCGTTTTTTTTTCTCTTAATATTTTTATCATCATTGCAAGTCTTCAAAGTCACAGATTTCACTGGTAGCGGAGGCACATATGCCGAAAAAAAGGCCACCGTGACCTCAATAACGTTTCTCGTAGCGGTTGCGCGATGCTGAAAGTTTTGGTGGCAGTTGTCTTGATTTGATGAAGGTGCTGTGCTTCATGCTGCAGGATTGATCTTTATGTGAGATATTGTCTCGATGCTGTGAAGTCTTTTTGGATGTTTTTAATGTTTTCTTGTGTTTTATTTTATCGTTATTGACTTTTGTACTAGCTATTGTTGTTGCTCTTATATGTATGATGTATTTTTTATGAGATTGTCATCGACGATGATGTCAAAATGCGTGACGCACTTTTAAGATGATATATTAAAATTTATAAAGAAAATAACCGATGAATTAAACTAAGATCACGAGGATTCCAATTTGAAAACACGATTTGCAATAATAGTTTGAATACTAGTTTGAATTAGGAAGAGGAAAGGTATAATAGAATCTATGTTCATTAAAAAAAAAAGAATATAACCCGTATACCGGAATAATGCATCAAAAGCACATTTTTAAATCCAAATTAGAAAAAAAAAGCACGAAAGAATCGAGTACGCTCGACTTTGCGATGCACTAAACACCCATTGCACCTTAAATTCGTTTGTGTCCTATCGGAATGCCTATAGGAAACCGTACAGGTTATTTGGCTTTAGTAGGGATTGGTGGAAAATAAACCAATCGATGCAAGGTATTCAAAACCACAAAAAAATAAGTTTTTCTTACAAAAACCCAAGAAGGTGTACAAATTTCTATGTTGGCTAACTTCTACATATGGGACATTATTCCTGAACTGCCCCAACAATTTTTTGGTGGTGGCTACCGATAAATTCAAAAGCTTATAACTTTTTTCTATTAATGCCCTTTAATAATATTTTAAGGTAATTTTTTAATTAACATAGTCAATTAATTTTTTTTTCTTTTTGAGGCCTTCGGGCATCTTTTTTACTCCAAAAAACCTATAAGGACAAAATGGAGAACATAATACTTACCGAGATACAACTGTTAAATGAGTGCAAGGTGATCGCGTTTTCGATGAATAGTGAGTCACTTACGACAACGTGAAGCGCAAAATGTCGTGGGTGAAGGGTGCCGAAGCGACTTAAACGGTTGCCATGCCCGTATCGATGGTCAGAAAGGTTTTGCTGTGTGTTTGGTGTTCGCTCCTCTACTGTGAACAACTGGACCGCTTGAAGATAGCAAACGCCCAGAAGTGGCCATCTTTGGCCAAGTGGAGAGGATTTGTGTTCCATCAGAACAACGACAGGCGACAAACTTCGATTGTGACGCGCCAGAAGCTCAGGGAGTTGGGGTGGGAGGTCCTTATGTATCCGCCTTATAGGCCGGACCTGGCACCATCAGATTACCATCTCTTCTATGTCGAACAATTTAGCTGGCGAGAAATTGACCTCAAAAGATGCTTGCGATAATCAACTTATAGTAAAGCAAACAACAAGTTATTGTACGCAATTTTATAAAGATTTTAAACATAGGCGAAAATGCGAAAAGACTTTTTTTCCAACCCTATATATGAGAATACAATATCGCTAGAATAAATCTCATTTCAGACTAAAAAGCTTACCAGTAACTAAAAATTTACTGCGACAAATACTGGAGGAGGATCGTAATTTTACCAAAGACACATGCCACCTTTTATTCGATTACAAAGCCGCTTTCCACACGCCAATACAAACGAAGTTTTCGACGCCCTCTCTTCACTAGGTTTCTCACTTAAAATCCTTCGACTTTGTATGATGACGATATCGCACACTGGATAAGAACCTCTCAGAGCACTTTCATACTAAAATCGTTTTCAGACCGGATGATGGATGCACTATCATGCCTCTGTCGAAAGAATACATCTTAAGTTCTTCCAAAAGGAGGTGTTGCTGTCCCAATTTCGGTAAGAAAGAACAGAGATTTTACAAGGCATTCTCACAGAGACATCAGGCGAAGAATAACACCTGCTAACATGATGATGATAACTTTGCGCTTAGCAAGCAAATTAGGAATGGAGTACATCTGAAGGTTAAAAGTAACAAAATATGAATGGCGGTGAACCAAGGACATATATAGAGTAGTATACAGCGGCTTAAGGAGTATTCGAGAGTAAAAATCTTCATAGGCTTTTTGAACGTTATATAATTGGCGATTGTATGAGCTATTCGAAGAGATTGTCATAGTTTAGCACACTGATCTGATATATATAAGGACTTCTTAATAACAAATGCAATAAGCGTGTCCCTTACGCTTCTTGAAATAGCATTCATACATACCCAAAGTAAACTTTTTTTTTAATTTTTCTAAATGTCTACGCAATTCAAGCGTACAAAACTTTCGATTTAACTGAAATTTAATCTTGATTTCTCTCCCTTTAACTCACCCATTTACAGAACGCGTGCTTCGCTTGTGGCAATTGTTGTTAACTCTTCTTTTTATATTCCCATTTTTTTTCTGATTTATTTGTCAGATATTTTGTTACAGCAACAGTTGATGTTGATGTTGCTGCTGATGTTGCCGCTGGCCTTGTTTTTGATATTTGTTGCTGTTAAAAAATAATACATAAATGTATACAAAAGAAAAAAATAACAACATGGCTTACATGTATATATGTAGTTGCTACAGGTGACATTACAGCATATCACAGACAGAAATTCTCTATGGCTTCTTGTAATATATCTCTAACCAAAAAATGTTTATACATTTCGGAGTTAGCAATTGGCATTTGTGCAGCCTGTAATATAATTCATTTGACTTTTCAACACAAATTGACACTGATTTGTTTTTTTAATAAACAATGAGTGTTAAAAGCTTTTTGTTTCACATGCAATCGGCATATAAATATATAATTTAATCTACTATTCAACGTTGAACGACCGATAGTTCACATTAAATTTTTGTGATATTTCATTTGAAATAGATGCAATTGTGAGGAAAATATTTTGGAATTTATTTGTAAATAAAATCTATATTATATGTGTGTCTTTGATGTTGCAATTATTTAATCAGACTTCCATTTCTTAATTAATTTTAGATATCACAAGCTTGCTTTTCCTTAAATCGTTCGCCACCATTTATCAATAGAAATCTTCATACTTCATAACAATTCTAATGCAAATGTTTAAAAAATAAATTTTTGTGATTTATGAAATACGAACTGCCAAAAATAATTTGTTTATCGCCTTTCTCATGTGTCAACAAAAAGATTCGATCGTCAGCAATCAATATAAGCGCTGACACATCAAATGAAACAAATTGAAGTTTTGTGCAAAACAAACTCGTTGTCTCTTTGTCATGTACAACAAATTGTCAAGCGCCATTTAAATCAAAATGTTGCCAAAATGCAACAAAATTTTGTACATTCCAAATACTACGAGTAACTACCAAAGAAAAAAACAAAAAAAACCGGGAACAAAAGCGCAGACAAATAACTCATTCGAATCAAATGATCAACGATCGATTGAAGAGGCGGATTTAAATTTTGAAATTGTTTGTTGCACCAAAATAAAAAGAAAAACATCTCGCTAAAAATTATATCTGGTACATAATTAATAAACACTGATGCTCATCTAAATAGGTTCAACACATTAAAGAATGTATAAACAAATAAACAATGTATTCAAAAGAACGACTTGATCTTGCCATAACGGTGCGATCGTCCGAGTGTCTGTCTGAGAGAAAGTTTCTCTGAAAAGAGAAAACTTGGAGAAACAAAACTCAAGCAGGACACTCAATGAAACTGAGCATACTGTCCACTATATAGGATCCACCCAGTCGCGAATGTCATAGTCCAATTAGATGTGCCAACATACATTTTGATAAAAAGTGCAGATCCAAATTTTTATAACACCCACTGAAAGAGCAGCTACATGTCCAAAAACTGTTCAAGTACTCCTTACTCCTCCCATTACAAAAGGCAGTTATATATAATCGTATAATCACGTTTCACATTTACGCCGGATACTTCATTATTTGCAAAAATATAGATCACATGGAAAAGTCTTGCGAAGATCTAACGTTTATTACCTACTGTATGATATACTCGGTATAACGATATTTAGACATTACTCATGAAATGTGTTAGTTAGAAGCCTCTATAATCGCACAAGTAGTGCACATATCGCTAAAAGTAGCAATGGCCACTTAGTAGCTACAGAATGTAGAAATTTCTTGAACCATGTTTTCTTGTAAGCCATATTGAGATGTCTGGAATGAGTATCCATGTCCATTTTTCTTGACACTTCAGTTGCTTCTGACAGATTTCTGCTTTAGTTCTGCTCTGTTTACTTCATGTAGCAGTTGCATCCTTCGTCACAATGCCGGACAAGTTTACTAAATTGTATCTAAATAGAAGAACTTCATCACTCAAATTAACAGAGAGAGTTTTAAGCCTCTTCTTATTTCGAAAATAAAAGAAAAATATTTAAAGAAGGGTAAAACATATAATGTGATATGAAGATTTTCAACACCAATGTCAGAAGGTTTCCAAGAATAAAGTGATTGACAAAATATTAACTTTTATGTAGAAAAGCAGCGTGGGGTGCTTGATAACGATTCTTTACTAATTTGAAAATGTGGAAATTTTAGAAAAATATAAAACGAAGCCAATATTTTTTAAATTAAAGTAATTTTTTTTTTTTTTTTTCTTTTTGTCTATCACTTTTATGTTTGAGAATCTCCTCCTGATGCGAGTTTTTTTATCTCCAATAAACTGGTAGACAAAAGAAGGAGAAAATCAATCAAACTAAAATCAAAGACCTCCAAACATTTATGTATATCTATAGGAAGGTACAATTTTATGTCAAACATAATTGGAATCACCTTTAAATGCAGAGGATCAATTTGAGAAAAATTTGTATTATCTATAAAGGTCATTCTCCCGCTTAGGAAAAGTCTATATACCAACAATTAAATCAACATGTCAAAAATTTTGCACAAATGTCAGGCGGACAGACCAACATAATTTGTACTCGCAGAGTAGTGGAGCAAAAAAGTTGTGAACGAAGCTCAGATCAGAATGTAAAATTATTGCTGCTCTAAGTTCCTATTAAAGAATCCTGGTGATAATCAATTTTGTCAAGGGAAACAGACTGCAAAACCCTATTAAAGTCCTACCAAGTTCCAATTATAAACGAACAATTGAGATACAATGCAATTGATTTGTCTTTTGATAAACAAAGTTTGATCAATTTAACCCGTGAAAATCGGTTAAATTAATTTACTGTTAGTCTGGAAAAAATACGTAACAGAGAGAAGTACAACTATGCAATCAAAAAATGGATGAAACTAATAGTTAAGTAAAAGTTAAACTGAAGAAAATTAAATAATCAAAGTTTCTATATAAAATTTCAAACAGAAAATCCTTTAATAAAAACCAAACAAATGTTAAAACTGTTTGTGAATTATAAGCGCTTTTAAAATGTAAATATATTCTACTATTTACAATTACAACAACGTCTATAACTCCAAAAAAAAAAAATATTAAAGCAGTAAAAAATGTAAATAATATTTTGAATGTATAACTCGAACTTGGCAGCACTAAAGTAGGTTCAGACAGTGCCAGAAATCTGACATATATAACACCTATAAAGACGGAACACTATCAGCTGATGTTCAACCACCATGTAGTAGGTCTGTGATGATTAAGCTCGACTACAGCTTTCTTATTTTTTTTTTTTTTGAGAGTCTTAACACGCTATTGAACCCAATTATGTATGAGGAATATAATTAATCCTGGATCCGTATAGAAAAATTCGAGTTTTTATGCTTACCAAGAATAATAATAGGTACTTTATAGGATCTGCTTCTATTACATACACTTATTAGTTTCACAAAAAATATTAAACCTATTCACTTGAGCATTAGTGTATGGATATATAAATTTATTAAAATATTTCAGAATAACAAAAAAAAATTTGCCTCACTTCAACTGACAAATTGTGCACAAATGCAAAGGCAGGAAATGTGGGCGTAACGATCCAAATCGATGTCATGCGTTTCAACATATAATCAATCAGTATGCAAGACAAGAATCATACGCCGAGTTGGCTGCAATCTGCCGGCTGCCTGCTGCCTGCTTCTGTTTGGTTCGGTCCGCTTGCATTGTCTGTGAGCTTCAACGATTTGGATTCTTGGCATGCAATACTTGAACGCGTTTTGGCTTGAACGCTGTCTCAGAAAAATATTGCAAAAAAAAAAAATCATTGCCGGCTCAATAAGTTTTATTGGTGTTGCGCATTTTGCATACGAAACAAGCCGCGTATACTCCTCACAGTCTTACATTCGTTTTGAAGATTTGAATTGCCGATGACGTTGATATTAAAGAAGATGATTTACGCAGCGTTTTTGCTGATTGCGCGCACGCGTTCATAATCATCCAAAGCGGTTGCAGAATTTGCAGCGGCTATTTGTCTTGGCAGAAGCTCTATAAGGTGCTGTGCTTGATTACTACGATCGAACGCGTCTGTATGCATATGTATATATAGTATGATATATGTTACCTGATATCATCGATTCGCTGTGACACTGATGCGCCATCAAAGAAAATAATTGTCTGTGCGCTTATAATATATTTTCTCTCGAGACATTCTTGTTATATTTATTAATTTAATGTAGTATAATATATTATTTATAAGAAAAAGTTGCGGTTCAGTTGACATGAATGCGTATGATTATCGCTTTGGGTTTTTTGTTTTCGTTAAAAAAAAATGTACTCTGATTCATTTGTGTATCTTAAAAAAAAAAAAAACAAATTCAAGTTTGCTCAAATTTAAGTTATGTACTTCGTTATTTCTATATAGACGACCTCAATCACTTGCTTGCTTTTATCGCTCTGGGTCAAGATAAGACACTAACAAGCAAATTAACTTAGGCTTGACTTGAAGTGTTTTAAGCGGTGTAGCGACTTCGCAAATGAATCTTTCGGTGAGGTAATTGTATAACTAAAAGCGTTTGTAACGCTTTAAAAGATGTTTATGTGCTCTTCATATTATAAGTTTTTTATAGGCTTTGTTTGAAAAGAATGCTTGGGAGGTGATATCGTCTTCTCTAAAAAGTCGTCATCTTTCCTATTTTCTACCCCTTTACTCTAATCACACGTACTACTCATATCAATCAGCTTTCATTTTTATTAAGTCCTTAAACGTTTTAATCTGAAGGAAATACTCTCACGAGAGGACCTGGCTAATGTAGATGACAAATTAATTGCAGCGATGAAGAGCGGCTGGTCCTCGCGGTAGATTTCAGCGGAACATACTTGAGGGCGAACTTAATACTAAAATACTGCTAAGGTCAGGGCTCGGGTAACAGGCTCAGGAAGGTGTTCCCAAACTTGGATAATATACCAAAGACAACGTGCAGCAACTATGAAATCCTTAGTATTGACATAATTACCCTGTACCACTGAAGAAGCGATGGAGAGCAGCCAGATGAGCTGTAGAATCTGCTTAAATTGCAGAATGGAGGGATCCTTATAAAAGTATGGAAGGTACTGTCGTGTAAAGACGCCGTCAATGCAGTCATCTGCATCTTCAGAACCATTCGAATAGCGTAAGCTATAGATTCGGTCAAATTGTGGTTCATGTGCATAAAAGGAAAGAGAAGGATCAAAACAACGATGCACCCCAACCGGCGAATATAATCGAGGATGAGTTGTCGTATGTCGAAATACAAACATTTGTTGACGTGCCGGTAACGAAGGAGTAAAAAATCTACTAACAATATGCTCATGTCTGATGAAGAGGTTCTCCCATCTCTGTAAGGGTGTGATGGATCAATGAGTCCGTTACTGTTGCCACATAGGCTTAGTGATTATCCAGGAACTCTGGACATGTTGGGACCCAGAATTGATAATGACAATTTAACACAAGTGGACGCCATGAACCAATATTGTGAATGAAAGTCTGTGGCAGCTTATGTCGTTTGGTTCAAACGTTACTATTTCTCGAAAACTTCGAATTTCATTCCAAATAAAGATTTTTTTGAGAGGAGTTCTTCTTCATTACTTTAATATGAATAAAAGTGCGGCCGAGGATCATCGAATCTTAGTGGAAGTTTACCGCGAGCATTCTCTAGCTGATCAATCATTTCGGAGGTGATTTAGTGATATTGAGCTCGAGGACATGAAATGGTCGGATCAACCCAAAATTTTTGAAGAAGTAGAATTTGCATCAATGCACTATGTGGTGCAATGCCAAACACTATTGGAAATGTCAGCAACATTGGGAGTTGATGAGTCCACAGTTGAGGTTGATGAGGTTGATTTAAAAGCAAGGAAACTGAATCGAGTTAAAACCTCGACATCGATGGACCATTTTTTGCGAGTGCACAAATTTCTCAAATGCCAAAAAGGGAAGGATTTTTTGCTTCGCATTGTGACTGGCAATGAAAAGAGAATCCATTGCGACAATCCCAAGCGCAAAAAGTAATGGGTTTCAGCCTGCCAGTCATTATCCAAAATCGAATGAAACGATTACGGGTGAAGGCTATCGGACTCTACTCACGCATTTGAGCCACACACAAAAGCTAAAACGGCCAGAATACGAAGAAAGACACTCACTACATGTTACTAAACCGGTCAAGACCTACTTGGACACGCTGAAATGGGAAGTCCAATCCCACCCACCATATTCTCCAGACATCGCTTATTTTGACTATTTATTACGCTCGATGACACATGGTATGTTCCAGTAGAAGCTCTTTCCAAGTAAACAATGCAAACAAAGAGTATGAAGAACGTGAGAAAGGGTTCCTTCAGAACTCATAACATAGAAATTGATGGCTAATTAAAGATAAATGGATATCAGCGAAGTCTTTTGCAAGGTGGTGGACGCACCTGACTACCATCCAGATGACGAAATGGAAACTCCAGCCAGGAATACAGAGCATATTTTAAAATGCTGTAAAAAACGTAACTTGCCATTACTAATTGCTTGTGATAGCATATAACCTAGTATGGGGAAGCACAAATACACATAAGGGTGATGGATTCTATGTTCTATTTTCTTGACTGCACTTATGCCTTAAATTCGTTGAGAATATAAAGCAGCTGAGTACTTGCAACTTCCCTAATAAGTGTGTGTATCGCTTAAAACGGTGGCCATCATTCAAGGATCGTATTCGAAGTTTTTTTTTTCTTTGTTACACATTTTGCTGTGTCGGGTCGCAAGCTCAGCGTATTAACCTTTAATCAATGCATTTTCACAATTTGCTCACCTCCAAACAGATATGAAGAGCTTGGATAGGCTATGAATGATTCCATTCCCATTGAATGTTCCGCTGGCCAATGATGTAAGGAAGTGTATGATTGCGAACCAAACCCTCGAGTCTGAATGTTGTCTACGAAAAGCTGCAAAGATGCGCAAGCATCAGCAATGCATCACAAACAAAATGATCAGCTTTGCATAAGATTTGCTAATGGCACCTGAGACAAGGAGGATTTTCGGGCACCTTGGACTATGTCCGGTGAAATCTAAGAATTTAACATAAAAGATGGCAATTTGATCTACGATACCATGGCGGATAAACTGAAAGCCACAATTGTTACCCACACTAGTGACATAAATAGAAAGAGAAATACTTAGGAAGATCGCTATAGCTTTCGCATATGCATCTGTATAGTCTCCCAGTTCTTGTTGTTCATAGCCAAACAGATGGACATATCTATATTGACTTCACTTTTTGTTGGTGACATTTTTTTTTTGTGGTTTTTAGCATTTTTTTTTTTAGGATTCACACAAAATACACCCAATTCTGAATTTTTAGATAAATTAACAACAACAATACAAAGTTGTTCATAAAAAACCCACGAAAGTTGGGACAGTTTTAATAATAGCCACTCCTAGTGAACTGATCTGGACCGAAATAAAATATTTTTTTATTGATTGGAAGGAGGAAAGAAGAGTTTTGCATAGAGATCTTAGCCTACGCCCTTACAAGATCAAACTAACTCAATAACTAATGCTTATTGATCATTTGAAATGACGAAACTTTTCCGATTGGGGTCTGCAAAAGTTCTACAAAAAGTGACCACGTGGTGTAGATTTCATATAGTGGGTGTGACTGGATCATATATTTTCGTCGATAAAATTCATAGCCATTCAATGAAGTTGGTTATGATGTCACGTTCAAAAAAGTGTATTTGGCCAGAATTGGATGGACTTGACATCAGTCATATGTTCCAATAAAGTGTTTCTACGTGCCACGCAGCTGACCAATCAATGGCCTGTTCGATGGTGCGTTCGATGGTGCATTCGATGGTGCATTCGATGGTGTATTCGATGGTCTTTTTGGTGGTCTGTTTGGTGGTCTGTTTAATGGTCTGCTCGATGAAGTGTTTGTTCGATGAATAGTTTGATGGTCCGTTCGATGGACTGCTCAATGGCCTGTTCGATGGCCTGTTCGTGCGTCTGTTCGTGGGTCTGTTCGTGGGTCTGTTCGTGGGTCTGTTCGTGGGTCTGTTCGTGGGTCTGTTCGTGGGTCTGTTCGTGGGTCTGTTCGTGGGTCTGTTCGATGGTCTGTTCGATGGTCTGTTCGATGGTCTGTTCGATGGTCTGCTCGATAGTCTGCTCGATGGTCTGTGCGAGGACTTATTCGATGTTCACTTCGCCCGTACAATTTAATGTCGTTAAATTTATTTTTTGCAGCTTTTGGAATTTTATTCGAAAAACATTAGAGGAACTAACAACAATATCGCATACGAAATGTCAATACTTTCAATCGTTATTTATTGATTAACTTTGAAAAATTGTCTTCAAAAGCAGAACGTATTGATGCGCAAATAAAACCTCAACTACACAACTCACTGATAACATATAAGAAAACAAGAAAGCAAATTAAAGATTTTGAAATAAATAAAACGAAAATTTTAGGCACATAATAAAACACCATAAACACAAGCCTGTACAAGTTTAAACTGTTTGTGTATTATAAGTGTTTTAAATTGAAATATTCGCTGCTAACAGTTTGCACCTTAACAGTTAGCAGCTAAACTCAAAATGTTTAAAATTCCTAACAGATCCTACATTTCATGTTAAAAGCAAAATAAGATACTCATTAACGTTGATACTATGATGCTCTAATTGAATATTATATGCCATTTCTATGGCAACTTTGTATTGAATTTTTCACGTAATACTATTCCCCCTAACAACAAAATCGTTGACTATGTAAATGTTTCGATTTTATTGGTTTTACTAATCAGCGGCACGTAGCAATTTGTAAACGCGCCGCTAATGTCGCCGTTGGCTACAACAACAAAGAAGAAAAAAACCAAATCAACTCGAATATTTACAAAGCTAAAACCAAAGAAACAAGCAACCCACGTAGCATTTATGGGGCGAGTAGGGGAACTAACTAGGCTCAAAGCGCGTGCTAATCATATAGCCAAATTACATGGGCGAGTAAGCAAAAGTGTAAACAATTCTTAAGCATATACGAACCGCTTTACCCCCTTTCATGCGCTTGCTTTGATTTCCTAAAGTCAAAGTATGTATATGAGGGGAACTGCTTCTAGGTGAAGGTCATTTTGTGACTCTAATGCTAATTGGTTGTTGTTGTTTTTGTTATTGTTACTTGTTTAAATATTTAGGCTTAGAATAGTATATTTTGAAAACTATTTAAGCAACAACAAAAAGTAAACAAGATTCTTGAGTTTAAGCATAATTTAATAAAGTCTTCTGTGACTGTGCTTAATTGAGTTTGAAGTTCATATAACTAGCAGCAACCATACAAATCAAAGAAAAAAACATATGTCTATGAGTTACAGCAATAAATATGTTATTGCTTTAGTTTTTCTATTTTCCTCAAAAAGCAAAAAAAAAAAAAAGCATAAGGAAAAACTTTCTCATCAACTTGCTGCTAATTAGTTTTCCATGACATGCTTCTATGCTGCGAGAGCGCATCATCATTATGTAGAAATGAATATGAAACCTTAGTAGAAAAGTTAATCTATTTGGCATTATTTCTTCTGTGCACTTGGTTTTGTTTTAATTAAAGTTAATGATTGAATAATATTTGTTTTTTTTTTTTTTTTTTGATTAGTCAGTCAGCTTGTGGGGCTACTCGGTTTGGCTTGCATGGCTTGCTAAATATAATTATATAATAGAATATTATGATAACAAAAATAAATACCATCGTTGCTATTAGGAATTTCCTAAACAATTCAGAAAATCAAACATGTTAAGCTTGATCTTTTGATTAACGCAATAATAAAATATAAATATAAACTTTGTTATAAACAAATTAGTACAAAAGAAAAAACAAATTGCAAAGCTGAAGAATTGAAAGCATCTTTGGAGATGTGTTTTGTGACGTTTGAGAAACTGGTTCAACGTATTGAAGTATTTTATTTATGCCTTCATTTGTTGATGGTCCATGAAGACTGTTGTTCTGGAGCCTTTAGAACAAAATTTGATTGTTCAGTTTTAAAATTAATATACAAAAATGTTTAATAAGAAATTTTTATGGAGAATGCCATGACTTATTCCTTATCTCTTACTTTACGAAAAATAAGTGACCTGTTATGTCTTAGAGGACCATTTCATTCGATGTCCATCGAGAGAAACTTTGTCTTATACAAAAATAAAAATCTAAATTCTAAGAAACCTGAAAACCAAAACCAAACATACAAAAAGAGATCTTTGCAGAACTTGTAGAGCTATTTTGTAAGAAATTAGACAGTGTAGGAGAGAGAGAGAGCAGTATTAAAAAAAAAACTATAACAAGCAATATTAATAAAAATATGCACGAATTTTAAATACCCTGCAAATTATCTCATATAAACTGTAAAACAATCCTGAAGCCTATTTCAAGAACCAAGAACTCGCTGCTATAAAAACTACAGAAAATGTATGGAATTAATAGCAATAGCAATTGAAATTTTTCAAAATCAACCTGGAGACCTGGAATCAACCCACATGATAACTCCATCTTAGTGCTCGGTAACTTTAACGGTTGGCAACCCAACTAGAGCTCTCAAAAACCCAACCGACGAACTTCATCGTCATTATTAAAATCCATGAAGCAATCGAACTACGACTTCTCCATACACAAAACTTAAACCCATGTCGATCTTTCTTTTATCTTTGCTAGCCTGGCCACCGATGCACATTGTAAAATTCTTGACGACCTCATTGGAAGCGACCACTTCCCAATTAAAATATCCATTTTTGCCAAAGGCGCTCCTAGCCTCTGAAATACGTAGACTTTATCATGTACTAGAATAAATTTACAAAAACAAAATAACACCATTCTAAAAAATTATAGATTTTAAAAAGGGAGAGACTAAAGCACAAGCACTCCACAAATTTACATCTGAAATTCAAACCCGGTCAATTATTAAAAGACTCTGTGGCGTGCACTCACAGCATTATCAATCCCACAACCAACACGTTTTCAATAAATCCAAATACCATAGCCAGCTCCTTTGCTTCTTCTTAAGAAGTAGAAGAACATCCTCTGACAATATTAATAAATATTATTACACTTCGTTCTGACATCATCGGTACACAACAACGGCAAGTTAGTAAAGCGTTCTTAGAAATTATAAAACAGTCTCGATACACTGGTTTAGTGGTGAATGCAGACAAGACCAAGTACTTGGTTACTTCTTGCACCTCGTGCTCTCGTGTCAGACGGTCTGACGATGAAGAATTTCAACTTCAATGTTGTGGAAAACTTTATGTGCCTAGGATTCTTAATGACCAACAACAACAATGTCAGCCAGGAGATCAGATGAAGAATTACCTTTGCTAATAGATATGACTCAGATACTCAGCCAGCATAATATAAGTAGAGCCCCCACTCGAATGACTAAAATTAAAATCTATAAAATGCAGGGACCCTAGTAGAACTGGGTGCAGTTATTTTAGATGTGAGAAAAAGCTTTTTTGTAGGAATTGCAGGACATTGTTAGCTGTATCTAGTCAGACCGCTCAGAGGCATTGACATACCGCATAGAATTAAGACTGAGCTACTCCAGCGCATAAAATTTTATCGGCTGCATTTATTCAGATAAAAAAATGCTATATTGGTAGGACGACGAAATATATATATTAGAATACACCAAACTGTAGAGATCTGTGCCAGTTGATGGCTGTTCATATCCTATGATCTTTTGGGGATCATAGACTATGGCCGGAAAATGTTTGTAAGATCATCCAAGCATGTAAGGAACTTCTTTATATGAAACATTGTCCGGAAAACATATTTTAAAAGTTAAGTTCAATTTTTCTGTCACTTTAATTTCACATAATCTAATTAAAATTTCACAAAGCCACTACGCCTCTTAAACTGACATAAAATTTTTCATTAAATGCTTTATTTGAGTGCATTAAATTCTTGGCGCTTTAACAATTTGTGCTACAAATTATCGCGTCATTTTTCCACAATTTTCATTTTAATTTCGTTCGCAGAAAAAACAAAATGCGTTCAATGCTCGTCATGCTACCGACGCTGCCGCTGCATGAAAAACAATATGAAAATTAATCAGTGCGGATTGGCAGCGCTCAAAGAAAATATTTTCCATCATTCACCACCCACACACAGACACACACAGAAGCTGCTGGCTGGTGGCTGCCGGCGAGTGTATTAAAAATAAAATGGATTATTTATTTTTCATTCGCATATTATTAATGTATCCACAAGAATGCTTTAAATGAAAGCGCTAATGAGTTATATGAAAGCCAGCAAATTATTTATAAGTGTTTTAAAAATTCGTAAGAAACAAATGCAATCATCGAGAGCGAAGTTTGCTATATGGGAAATTGCTTTTTAAAGCGCTGCTGTTGACAGTTTTGAAGCATATATGTCAGATATATTATCGCTGTTTATCAATTTCCCATGCGCTTGTTTTGATTGTCTTGTATTGTTTTCATAGCTGTCAACATTTAGCGTGCTCATAGCACTCAATCTGACAAGATACAAATGTATCGCACACACATTTTGGCAAATGACAAATTATACAAGTTCAAAGTTTAGTGAACTTGCTGTGATTATTTGTCAATTGATGTATTTTTTTTTTTTTTTGCAGATTTTAAGAAGATTTTTAGCTACCCTTAAAAGAAATCAAGCATTGTAAATTTATAACTGATTGCCTTAATAAAATTTGCTAAGCCTAACTGACCTTTTTTTGTAGCTCAAAGCACTTTTACTTTTACTTTTCATTCTCATTTTCATTTCAAATTTAGTTTTTCATTTCAATACACACTTCTACTTGCGAAAGCTGCTTTGCTTCTCCATCTTTTGTTGCCCTTTGGTATTTAAATTTTCAGCTTCGTTGAGCATTTAAATGTGTTCTTTTTAACGCCAAGACTGCTACTCAAATAATTTCAGTTCATTGAATTCATTTTCGGGCTATTGTTGTTCAAGTAGCGCACATAAAAATTTCGCGGCTTATTGCGTTTTGTATTTGGGCACAGAGTAGCTTTAGAGAGGTAAATGAACTTCTCACCTAAAAAAAAGGCATCCCAAATAAGCATTTTATTGCAGAAATTCTTTTCAGTCACAAAAAAAAAAAAAAAAACAAACAAAAAAATCGGCTTAGTTGCGCTTTTAGAGATTTCACAGTCTGCCAATTGCGCTGAGGTACTTGTAAATTCTCACTTTCAACAGTTTTTCCCGGCAGAAATCTGAAAATCCACTGCAGCGGTTAACGCTCTCGTTCTCGAGACTATTTTGCATGCATTGAAATGCAGTTTGAGTTACGTCGTACTACGAAGTATCTTGCAGTTCGCAGTGCCTCACTCGGCTTCTATATGTTTCTTGCTGCATACGAAAAGACTTCAACGCTGCTGTGTATATGCAGCTACTTATGTACTTACTTTGAATATGCTTTTCCGATTTTCGCTTATTTGCGCAGATACTGTGTTAAGTTTTACTATTCAGCTTGGATTTAGTTGCATCTTGCCTTGCTACCTGCATAGTTTTTTTTTTTCTTTTTTGTTTTTCTACTGACACGTTCTACTGCTTAAATTCAATTCAGTTCAATAGACAAAGACGAAATTGATTTATATAATTCTAACACGTAATGTGAATAGTTTTGCAACTTTTTTCGCGAAGCTTGTAACGCAATAAATTCAGAGATTTCATAGACCAAACTCGAAACTTTGGAAGTTCGTCCATAAGTCTTTAACTCGGTAAAGACCCTTATGACTCGATTCTCTTTCCGAGTTCAAGTGCTCTGACACACTTTTGCTCCATGACTACCCACATGGTTTCCACCTATCGGTAGTTCTTTTTATAATATCTTTTAAAAAACTGGCAGACGATACAGAACCATTTACTAAGATCCAGCCGATCCAGCACAGTGTATAATATCTTCTCAAAGGTCTTAGAGGACATTAAAGATTGGGAAAATTTGACGGAATAACAGCCTTACATTTCTCTATCAAAAATGTAGATTATCTTCCAATATTTCAAAACAAAATACATATTTAATCAACAATTTACCCAACTAAGCTTACATTTGCAATATTTACTTAATATTATATCATTTCTTAGTTCTAAGCTCTCAAGAATACATATAAATACTCTATCCTGATCAAATTAGATTATGGACCACATATATTCCTAGCAGAACCCGGCCTTCCATCAATAAAACACAGAGTATACTTGGCCTCTTGCCAACTTCAGGCTAAGCTCTACTTCGCCACTAATGAACTTCTTAAAAAAAAACCTCACGGCTGTACTTCTATCTGAAAGCTACCAACTGGTTCTTACACCAAAAACCAGAATAAACAATGCTAACTATAAGAGCCAATAAGGAACTCCTCGCTCCACCTAAAGCTACATGAATTTAAAAAAGGAGCAACCGACAATTCCTTATATAGAAAATTGGTATGAAACAAACTTTAACAATCGATGCATAGGATTCACTGTAGTTGGCACCAACAACTGCCTCATCTGAAATGCTCTAATCTGACTGTTTTCAAGGCTTGCACTTCAAAAACAGAAAACAGAAATTTAAGAGAGCAGAGAACAAAAATTTAGAATTTCCGAACAAAATAATTATGGATATACGGAATCTCTGCATCGAATACCCAAAAACAGGCATTCAAGGAAACCAGCAAGCAGAAAAAGCTCCCAATGGTATTACCACATCACCAACCATCTTCTGCATTTCATCAGATGATAATGATCTATCCAAGACACCAACTTACAATTCAAATTAATATTGACTATAATAGAATAGATTTTAGAGGTTATTTTCAGTTTTTATGGTGACTACCATTAGAAGTATTCATGGATGCTCAAAAAAACAAACATTTTTTTGTTGTGAAGCCAAATTGGATTTGAAATTGAGTGAAGTATGCTAGGTATTATAAAGATAAAACCATAGAAAACTAAGAGTTGAGACGGTGGGCTTGTATGGAAACTACCTTAAAATAAGTGGAGAACTGTATTTTACATAAAACGAGCGCCCATAAGATTTTACCATATTAATTTTTAAGCTGTTATTGAGTTAAGTAAAGAAATTTTTCCATAACAAATCACCAAATTTTTCATACTAAAACTTAGAAAAGAAGGACAGGTTTTCATTATTACAGATCACTTAGAGAGAGTTGAGCAAGTTTATTGTTTTACTAGATATCTGAAGAGGAAATAGAAGAGTCTAAGTAAAAAAACTCTATATCTATTTTTTATAGTCTGTAAACTCTTTATGCTAATACGAACAGCCAGACAGACTCTTTCTGTATCGACACGACCTGAACACCAAAGCGTTATGGTCAATGAGATGACTACAAATCCTCCTATACCAAAATAACCACAAGCGAGCGAATCATGCCATTTCTGGACATTGAGAGCAACTGTATAAATTCCGGCTATAGCTCAGTCGTGAGTACTTCCTTGGGACAGATATGAATTGATCACCTAACCCCTCAATTTTACATAACATCATTTTTGTCAGTCAAGTAAAGTCAAAACCATCAACGGGTGTTTTGCATGAAGAATTTAATTTCTCCACTAATGATGCACGCACAAGGCAATAGTATCATGTTCGGCTGTGCTGACTACGATGTAATGTGCTCAGTATGCTATATCAAAAAAGGAGGCCTCCGCTTAAACACGCAGAAGGATGTACTAGTAAACTTCTACATAGTCTTGGAGTGTCTGCATGAAGATGATATTCTGAATATATGATAATAAGGTCCAGTTCTATTTCTGCTGGCTGAACAGCTTGCCTGCTTTTATATGCCAGGAAGCAAAGCTGTGTGTTGGTTACCTTCATTACAGATTTTCAATCCGAGATAAATGTCATAGAAGTTACTTCGCCCGACATTTATTGGACTATAATACTATTTTCTCAAATACACAAACCGCATTTCTTCTTTACTTTCTGACATTTTTTCTTCAGATTAGCTTATCAATATTATTTGTTATTATCTCTCGGCTTTCTGGCCATAGAAATCTTACAGCAAACTAAATAGCAGACTTAAACCCTTCAGCTAATGGGCTATGACCAATGAATTCCGACATACAGTACTAAAAACAATATTCAAATAGAAATGCACATCTCAACAGAGAGGACACACATGCTACCTAATTGTTCACTAATATTTTAATTTTTAAAGACGCAAAAAAATCTTTAAAAATCCCTTCAACTTTACCAAATGTTTCTGAAGTCCCTTTATATAAGCTTAAAGTCAAATTAACGACTTCACCATAAACTTTTTTATTATTATACGCACAGGTTCTGCAATTCCCACGCCTAATTGTAAAACAATAAATATCCATAGTAAACACATTCGATCGGAACGTTCTTTTGATGGTGCTGCTGCCGCTGCTGTGCAATGAATAAACTTTATAGACATCCTTCAATGGAAGGAACCACACGCGGCGCCATTGTAAAACCATAATAGACGAAATTAAAGTCATAAATGATTTAAAAATGCAAATTAAAAATAAACTTTTCATAAAAGAAAAAGAAGAAGCAAAGAAAAAATTAAACAGTAGCAATTGCATGAAGAGTAGCAGGAAAAAAAATTATGGCATGGGGTTCCCAATTTGAATTAAAGTGCTGCAGAGCGCGACAATAAGCAACAATTGCCTGGCGGCCATTTTCTTGACTCGATTGCGGCTTAAAAATCTGCAAATTTATGTTCAATTATCAAAAAAAAAAATATATATATATATATGTGTAGGAGTATATAAAAATTAATGTGTGCACGTTTGAACGCGCTTAAGAAAAGTTGAAAATATTTGGAAACATTTTATAAATTTAAAAGAAAAATGGTACATTTTAGTTTATTGTTCTAGCAGCATTGAGTGTAAGTGAGACAGCATGAGTGTATGATTTGTATTAAACAATTGTCACCGTAGCACTTTAATCTGGTTATACTTAAATATATCAACACTTATTAGCGCAAACTATTAAATTCAAAAAATACATTCAACAAATTACCGTCCAATGCCCGGCAATTTCCATTGCTACATTTAATTATATTCCAAAAAAGCGCGTTAATCGATGCGTAAAATATGCGTAAGCGTGCGAAAAGAATATTAAAATCAGCAGGAAACAATTTTTATTACCCATTAAAAATTGTTGCTTAAACCACCACAAATTAATTAATGACTTCGCCGAACGGGGGAAAAAAGGGCGAAAACGTTTAATATCACAAACCCACAAAGAGTCAAAGCCTTTAAAATGTTTGCGTGTTGACTTATTAAAAATTAAACACTTCAATTAAGTACCTAAGCGCTTAAAGTACGTTTCCAACTAATTTTAATTAAATTCTAATTTAAACAATAATGAAATTCAATAGCACTAATATATAATTTAAATAATAATATTAGTTAATTGAAGCTTGCTACGGCTTGAAGTTTCCCACACACACCTTGCTTAGTTGTGCATATGTGCATATATGTATGCATATTATTTTCCTTCTATAATATATAATTTCTATATATTTAATAGAATTATTATTTGAGTAAATCGCCTTAACTTAACTTAATTAAGCGCATATCAGCACGTACTGCTGGATACCAATGAGCTTGGTGGTCAACGCTTTCAAGAAAGCGCAAATGCCATGATTAATTATATTCATATTGGTTCGAGAGAAGTGTATTCCTTTGCAGAAAATCCCAATGTGGCACACCTCAGCTCGAGTGTTCGAGTCGATGTGTTTGTTAAGAGGTGCTTCCGTTAATTGCAAGTTTATTTCAAGTGCATCGTTTGTGTGCAATTTGAAAAGTTGTTTGCTACATTTGAATTTTAACATCATTATGTAGAAAAACTAGTCAATCATTAAGATTTATTAATATTTAAATAAGTTATTAAAGTTTTTTCTGTTTATAGAAAACAGTCGTCGTTGTTTGAGTATCTTGTACTAACTGAAATGTGTCTGAAAGTGCACAAGTTGGGTCAGCGTCAGTTGAGCTCATAAGAGTAGCCACAATTGCAGCTTAGTATACAGCTCTGGTGAGTATGTCCACTGAGTCAAAAATATCCTTGCCTGAATATATCTTAACAATATCTTCCTGTGGATTTTTAAAATGAACTGCAGCTATTCGCAGCCAGTCATGACAAATTGATTCAAGGGGGAAATGTTTAATGTTGGTGGATTTTTAGAATAGAATAACCGGCTAACATCTTCATGGAAGAAGGTCTTCGAACTTCTCAGCCGGTCCAAAATCAAATCACAGTTTTAATGGAGAAATTAATACTGATCTAGCTTACCACAATGATGCAAGAAGTATTGGCCTTCCAGAAGAAAACACACAAAGAAAACCAGGCAATGCACAGGACACTTAAAATTATATTCTGGAATGCCGATGGAGCCTGCGACAAAATTCTTGAGCTCTGCTGTGGTTAGAACAGCTTTTGGCAAAATTGAGATTGATGCCGTTTACATACCAACCCCAATCAACAGTATTCCAAGTTCTTTCATTATATGCTAGAGAATATGGATATGGATGGATAAAGACGCCACGTTTTCACTGCAGAAGACAACTAGAAACGTCAAAGGCCAACCATTGCGTCAAGCACCATTTGATAAATTCTAGTGGGAGTTGGTGTCGTTCCAATTCAGAGCAGGCTGATGTGCTGAGCGCTTCAGACATTTCGAACTACCTTAAACAACTGAAATACTACTGCGTCATCTTTAACATCATCTCTTCAGATAAATTTTCCTATTGAACCCATCTCCTTGACAGAGATGTCTAACGTCATCAATGGTTTAAGAAAAAGTAAAATGCCTGGCTACGATAAAGCTTGCAACGCGACTTTAAATAATCGTGCTTATATGTCTAGTTACGATGTCCCACACTTTCCTACAATTTAAAAACTGTGGCAATAATAATGATTCACAAATCCTGAGTGTGAGCCTGAATCGTATCAGGCTTCTTCCATCGCTATCAAAAATCTGGGAACGACTTTCCAAAGTCATTGATTATAAAGGTCTTTTACCGGATTATAAGTTCGGATTTCGCTCAGGTCATGGTACAGCGGAAAAGGTTCATAGAATTATTAACAAAATCCCTAGGCATTTGGCAAAAAAGAGTATTGCAACGCCGTATTTGCTAATATTCAACAAGCCTTTGACAGAGTGTGGCATAACGGTATGCTGTCAAAAATAAAGGTAAACCTCCCTGCTTCGTTTTTTCTAATTCAACGTTCATATCTTGAAGCACGACAATTTTTTGTCATAGTACGAGCAAGTGTATCTCGAATGTACAGGAGTGACTCAATGTAGCGTGATTGGGCTATTTCTATTCAACCTTTTCGCTGCTTATCTACCAATTCCTGACAAGGATGTACCTAAAATGGCGAAAATCTTTAAAATTATTTGGATCTATATTTAATAAATGGGTAAGGCAAATTCAGCAATGTGTGCTTCACTTTAAGAAGGGGTGTATTACCATATCTACAGCTGAACCTGACAATAATGAAACAACCCTCCTAGGCAAAATATCTCGGACTTATTCTAGATAAAAGACTCTCCTTTAGAGCCCATATTACAGTTCCTATGCAATCATGCAGAACAAAAATGAGCAAACTCCTATGACTTGTAGGTACGGTACCAACGTGTGAAGCATCACCGCCAAAACTACTCGTAATAAGGTGCAAATTGTGCAAAACCAAGCCCTACGCAGGATTACAGGTTGTCCATGGTATGTTAAAAACTTCACACTTCACAGAGACCTCGATGTTCCTGTTGTGGAAGAACAGATATGTATGCTTCTTCTCAAGCAGGTATAATGAAAGTTTGGAAAACCAACAAAACCGCTTTGCTAGATCAATGGCACATGCAGCACACATACCACGCCTTAAGCGGCTCCATTTTGGTCAGGTATATTATAGATCGTCAAAGGTTAAAAATTATAGAGCCAGTTAGTTCATCTTTGGTGAGTTATATATTTATAAGAATCTTTACGTTTAGTCCCGAGTCCTGAGTTGGCATCGGAAAAACATATGGCTCCAATACCGAAAAAGGAATTAGCATCAAAGAAACGAAAGGCAAAGATTAGTAGAGATCTTCTTAAATCAGACGTGGAGACAAGGCCCATCTTTTCACAATCAAAACGTAAAAATGTTTCAAGATGACTTACTTACTTAGAAATTCTTTTCTCACATTTAGTAATAAATAAGGACTCGTTCGGCATAAAGATTTTATCTCTCTCTATCATTGTTTAATATTTTGAGATAATTCTACTTTTCTTTCTCATCATTTTTAATAAATAAGAAGCATCTTTAACTTTGGAGCCACGTTAAACTATAAGCTAAACGTGCACCCCTCACGACTTACATGTTTTTTGTTTTGAAGCCAACATTGAAAGCGAAAATATTTAAATGGTATAAATTCTATGTAAATTGGCCTAAGAAGATTTCCGCTAGGCGAATAATTTAATTACTTAACTTTTAAAAATAATTAGCATAAGTTAAAAATCTATTATGAATGTGGCTGGAACTTTTGGAATCTAAAATGAGGGCAAACAATAGCGTTTGGCTCTTTGGGTGTGTAAAATATTCCAGTGACATACATAATTTGAAAATGGGTGAAGGTTGTTGAGCTGAAAGTTTATATTAGGAAATAAATTGCAAATTATTTTCAACAATAAACTAATAAATCAAGTTAAAGCAAAAAATGATTAGAAAATTATTGCATTGAAACATTTTAATTAACTAAACACATACACGATACGAATGACAGATCTCTTTAATAATATTTATTATGCATTTATACAGAAATTCTGCATAAATTTTGTATAATATACAATAATAAAGTTTAGTTTGTGGTTCACCTTCTCGGGAGCTTCAAGATTTCGCATACATCACCGCGGCATGACTTGTGTAGACTTGTAGAATGACTGGCTGCAGGCATGAGTGATCGATTGAAATCTGATGCTAAATAATTAAAGTTTTTCTTCTTATAATCTCTCAGCACGTTGCACGCTGCACGCTGCACTCTAGTTCACTTTGAAATTGTTGCCCGTGATTAATGCTTAAAGTGTCTTACAGCAATGTCAAACGATTAATTAGTTGCGCTAATTACAAATTACAATTACAGCATTGAGGCAAATAAATGAAAAAGAAAAATCAACAAAGTGTACTACGGATTGAAAAAGATTGATTTTATTAAAAACTAAGTTTAACAGAAATGCTCCTAAGAACATTTTAGTCATTCTCGCTTAGAATTATACTATTTGCAAAGGCAATAAGAAGAGATAAAAGACATTGAGATAACTTGTTGTTTTTTTTTTTTCATAAAGTTTATTTGAGCATTTTCACTTTTCGCCAGACAAACCAAACCAAACCAATTTAATTCCTTCCAACTTAAGAAATCTTCAACGTCGACTGGAATTTTCTCGGTCAAAATACAACAACAACAAAAAATTTTATTATATGTAGACATATCAAACTGTAGGAAACAGGTGAAGATCGCAATATTTCTCAAGGCGGAAAAAGAATTGCATGATAGAGCAAATAAATATCTTCTTATTCCTGCCCTCAAAAATATAGTTGAAGGCTTTGATGTTTTTTGAAATGATCAACCGGCCAATTTGTTTAAAGTTGTTGTCACAGCTGATCGGATACTTTCAGTTTAGTCGGAATAGCATTCTTTTCAGTATGATCCAAATATTCTGGCCCAAAAAAGTCTAAAGGAATTAGCCCGAAATTGTATGGGATGCTTATACAGCGTTGCCACATTATGATACGTGTGGCTTCCGCTTGGAGACATTTATCTACTCCTGACTGGCGTTCTTTAAACTTCTACATCTGAAAATACGTTGGAGCAAACTTCTCTTAGGCTTGCTTTCTCGTCGAGTAGCAAATATAAGTTCTTTCTTTGACATTGCATTTCATCAGCTCTGTGTAAACTCGCTCTTACTCCACTCATGGATCTACACCATTAACGTGGCTTTCAGTGGCTATAGAAAAGCTGTTGCTAATTAGAAGGAGGTGCCATCAAATTCTTAGTACCGACCCCAGAGTAAACAGAGTATATCGTAGGGTCAACAAGCTCTTGGTGAAACATAAACATCAGGAAACTATAAACGGTTTAAGCAACAAGCAGTTCCAAAGTAATGAAGCCGGAAGGCTGATGGTCCACATCCTTGCAAGAACGTGTCGGATATTTTGTAGAAAATTTCACGAATAGAGAAGTACAGACGGCGCTAGAGAGCCTAGCACAACATGACTTCCCAGTTGCTCCCATATCGGATGAGGAAGTCCACTCGCGCATGAAAAGTCTCTAAACCATGAAGACCACAGACGGAGTTGGGCTGAATAACTTTTCACTAAAAGCCATTCTGATATTGAACACGCTGCTGCTTTTACGCCACACCATAACATGACTGTGAAAAAGGCTCAAGTCCGTATGATCTCTATAAAGCACGTTGTCAGTGGCTTTATATACACCCATCAGCTTACTTCCTGGTAGCGTTAGCCAAGTAGTTCGAAAAGTGTCTGGGTTTTCCTTATTTCATCGAACACTTCAGGCAAACAAATGGTTGTATACCATTCACAATTGACCAGATTCAGAATTGTCCAGATTTCGAGAAGAAACATGCGATCATTTGCTTCGATGTGCTGCGCGAGCGAGTAACTTTTGTTGGGTTTTGCTCGTCTTGAAAGTTCCAGACGGACGACTGCTGTATTGTCTCGGGCTCATACGCATATATGCACGTTACGTCACCTGCCACGATTGAGTAGACGGCTTTTGACGCACCTCACATTGTCAAATTATGCGAACAAACCTTTATGACGACCAAATGTTCTTGTTATATTGTAATTATGCTAGTCATACTAATGCCCAGGGATGCCTAAATCTCACGGTATGTCACTTGATGATTCTGCTTTATCAGTTAACACAGAGCTTAGATGTTTTCTGGTACAATGACCTTCACGAAATTCGTCGGTGAGCGAACTGCGGCTACGATTGAATTCGTTGTACCTGTTTTTCACAGTGAGTTAGGCAGTAAGTTAGGCCTAGCATCTGGCAACATGTTTTGTTGCTCAGGTTAGAAATATATGTAGCAACCCTCGTACTAGATTTAAGCTGTAGCAACTTAAGATACAATATTTAAAAAAATCTATCAAAATAATATTTTGTTTAATGTATTTCAAAATCGGCATCAGTAAACGCAATTGTGCGCATAATTGAAAAATTGTATCAACGTCATTTAGAAGTCAATCTCTCCAGATGGCGGAAGACTATCATCGTGGGACTTAGTGTTGTTCTAACTGTCTGTCTCGCTGTCTGCCTTTTTTGTACGCGACTTTGAATTAAAACGTGCGAAATTATTTCAAATTATGACGACATATAAAGACCTTTTATGCACATATATGACTGACAAAAGCAAGTATAAAGCATCCTTTGTGCCTGCCGTCTGACTTAAATATGAATTTAGAAACACGCACGCATATTAGATTTGAGTTTATTGCCACAAACTGCTTAGAGGGGAAAGATACAGACATACCAAACAGTATGTATGTATGCCTTGGTGTAGATACTTTAACTTTTTTCAAACTGACGGTGCTTAAAAGCAGCCGAAAGAAAAAAATGAGAACAAATGGAGGGCGTATGTATGAATTTTTTTTTTTTCTTTTTATGAACTGAAGACAATCTAAAAGCAACAATCAGCTAAATCATAAAAGTATATAGCAAAGTCTGCAAAGCATATACTTCATATAAAAGAAATGTTAATGTCAACAAAATGTTTATGAGTATTCATGCAGATAAGACAAAGGCAATGCAGATGAGTACTGGAAGATGCTGACTGCTGCTGAAGAATAAAAGATTAAGTTATACTGAAGACCTCAACGGAGATAAATTAAAGCATTTTTTATGTCATCAACTGATTAAATTTATTTATGATGTTGAAGACAGACGAACGGACGGATGGGCAACTGCCAACAATAATGCTCAGCAGCTTAGCATGCATTTTATGTGCTTTTAGGCCTAATAAGACGCACAATAAGACAATCTATCTATCTTTTGCTTTGATAGAAGACACATTATGCTAGATAAATACTTATGCGATTGGACTGAGCCCAACACAGTCTGGCTTTGGAATTTATTTATACATTTGCATTGTTTTCGGTTGCTCTGGCAGCAAATTGAATTTCAGCTTTGATTCGTTTATCTTATATTTATATGAAAGTATCTTGAAGCTTTCGTTGCCCTGCGACTGAAATTTTATACATGTTAAACAAATTGAAGTGATTTGCTGAACAAAAAATACTTAAATATATGCTACAATATGCTTCAGATACAAAGTACCTGAAGTATATTGCAGCATATATTTGACTACTTAACTATAAACTTCAGTTTCAATTGCTGAAAAAAGTATTTCATGCGCAGAGTTAAAGATTTCTTCTTTGTTTTTTTTTTTTTATATTTATATCTTCTATTTAGACTACACAGCCAAAGCAATGCCCTTTGATAAGAAAGTATCTTGAAATTCACAAAGCTACTGAGTCAATGGAAAGTGCAAAAGAGATAGCCTGAAGTTAAGTTTGAATAAGTGTAATAATTTTTTTTTTTTTTTTTGTAAATAATAAAAATGATTTCAGTCAGCGTAACTTGTCGAGTACGTGCTTCTTGTGGAACATTTTTACATGCTGTTCTGTATGTTCTTGCACTTGTTCCATTTATTTATTTTGGTTTTGTTGCTATTTTTCACGCTTTGTGTACATATTCAGTGATAAAAATGAAGAACAGCAGAACGAAATTTTTCCCAAATTCACGGCTCATGTTTACACGTGTACTTGATGAAGCAGTCACTCACTCAGTCACTCAGTCAGTCAAACAAAAACGGTCTCAGAACGAAAACTTTAGCTGATAAGCCAATTGAAGCAAATATATTTCTCATACGCATGAATACTAATGGCATGAAGAAGAAATATGAAAATTCGGTGTTAACGAATATTTAACACGCTTCATTATTTTGTGGAGTCTGTTATTCGAACCTGAAGCCATATGCAGCATCTATTTGAGGTTACTAACTTCATTAAATAATTAAAGAAGTACTTTCCAAGAACCAAGTTAAAAAAAAACTGAAAAATTGCTAAACATTAACGGCATTCAAACTATTTGCCAGTGCTAGCGCTTTTCAAACCAACGACATATGTGCTACTCAAACTTAATTCTTTTCGATGCCTCAACTATGCATAGCAACGCAAACCATGTCCGCTAGTCGAAAATATGTATCTGACTTAATAAAGGTGTTTCTCGGCATAAAAATGTGCACAAAAAAGTTTACTCATAGAAAGAGGAGATGGCATAATAATTCTCGTGCTCATGCTTTCCATGTCATGAACAACCCAGCTGGAAAAACCCCATGGTGGAACTGGTCTACTCAATATAAGTCATATAAAACACCATTCTCTGCAGTCACTTACAACAAATTATCTCCAAATTATTGCTATAAATGTCTGATCAAAGTTTCCAAGAATTTTTGTATCCGATAAAAACTTTGTTGACTTCTTCAAAATTGTGACAAACAAATCCATTGGGTTTCAAGACTATTTTATTGCCAAGAGTCTCTATTTGTCTAAAAGAAAAGCAGTTCTGCATAGCACTCTGAAGCATCTTAAACTAGCTTGACTCTGTGTCTGCTTGTACGCATACATTGTGGCCACCAGATCAAATAAAAATTCAAAGAGTCTCTATTTATCTAACATCTGCTCATCGCATTAGTCTACAGTTCCCTTCAACTTACTAGAGAGCTGTAAACTTAAAGAGCAGCCCAATAAATGCACACCCAAAAAAAACTCAAAAAGGAAAGGCAGGAGCTTATAAGTAATATCCCTTACAGAGGAATTGATACGTTCATTAAATATTTATACCCTATCTGAACACTGAATATGAGACAATATATATACAAACATGAAGGCAAGTTCTCATACACAAACTCAGTATGAGGATGCTAACCTTCTTTAGGGAAATAGGAAAAGACTGTTTATTGAATACAATTGATCTGAGAAGTAAGAACACTTTATCTCCTATAGCCTCCATGCTCTTGATTTCATACGGACAGAGAGACAAGTAATTAGACAGACAGATTGACGTCATCAAAAACTGAGAATGAGGTAAGGACAGACGGACATGCCTATATTGACTTTACATTTTATGCTTATCACGAATTATCCTATTATCCTGTGGGTACTTATTCTCTGTTAAAAAATATCATTAGTCACATTGAGCTAAGCAAAAGCTGAAAGTTGCTACTCGGCAGTTAAGAACAGTCTTCAAAGGTGAACGATTTTACCACTCATCTCTGATATGTGATGCAGCCGCCTACACTGAGCCAATGTATCCATTCACAAGAAATCAAAAAGAATTTAAAGCACAACTGACTCCGTAAGAAGGTTGTAGCCCACGATCTCATTAGACGTACATATATTATAAAACATTTTTATGCGATCGGAAATTTCAAAATCTTTTGTTCCGGGTTTTCAACTCCTAAATGTCAAGAAACTCTGCTCTAATTGACACCATATTTCCAATGTATGTTTGATTGGTCCGAAAGACGGTTCGTCTTCAGTTTCCGTCCAGTATGAAGCGCAGAATATTAATATTTATATTTATAGATTTTTTTTTTTAAATTTTAATAGCAAATATAATTCTCAGATAGTTTAAACATATTTTATATGAGTAGCAGTCTCCTGAACAATAATTATGCGTTATGTTTGGGTGTGTGAAGGTGGGCAGACTGTGATAGGCGGTGGTCTAAGGGATGTGTCACGGTAAAGAAAGAGTATGATAAAGCAGAGAGTAATGCGGGTAGTTTGAGGTGGAAGTCCCGAAGAGAGTGATTTTATTCTCGCCAATACCGCACCTATACAAAAGAAAAGCAAATAGGAGGTGCATAGCAGTGCTAGACGGTTCCGTCTATAGTTTTCACGACTTTATTTAATATTTTCTTAGAACCATTAAATTTTTTAATTTCTTCACTGTCGGGACCTTCAGGTCACTATATTTGACAGAGTTTCTCGCATATCACTTCACAACGACAAGTTATTTCAGAAGTTTGAATTGGAACCTTTTAAGAATCTCACAGTTGGAACTAGATGCAGTGCCTGAATGTTGCTTTACTGCTTAATAATATCCACCATTTCAGACTAATGTGAATCTTTCAGTTCAGACGCTGGTATCAAACCACAGTGTTAAATTGCTTCAGCGAGCGCGATATCTTCAATGAGCTAAACTGGTGGATAGCTATAAAAAACTCTTTGAAAAGATGCTACAAAAGAATCTATCCGAAATATAATTTCAAGGGATTTAATTTCCTTGCAGGGTTGCTGTTAATTTTTTTTTTTTCAATACGGTTAGTAAGTCAGAGCTGAGGAACGTATAAATTTTGGGACGATAACCTGTTGTACTACAACTTTTATAGGATTTATGTCGTACTTAGGTCCTGCACAAATGATGTTGAAAGAACTTCTCTTCATATAACACTGACGAAAATTTAGTAATGCTTTCGAAAGTCTAAAACATTTCCGGCACAATTCTATGGCATTATACAGGAGCATCTAGGAATCTTCATTTATAAACCGGCAAGGGCCAAACTCTACTCACAAAAAATGTTATCAAAAATTGTAGCGAAAATCTTCAGCAAACTGATCAGTCGATGGCAGCATGGTGTATTTTAAGGCTTCCCTGGATAAACATCTCAACACACTTCCATTGAGCAGAGTAGTGACTAAGTGTACGCTTCAAAATGTCATTGTTTATCGCCAACAAGAACAAATCGAACAGATTTATCTAACGTTTGATTAGTGAATGTATTTGGTTCTAAACTGGTTCATCGGATAGTTTTATATAGACGTATGTTCCTGATGACTGCTTGAAGCAGAACCTGTTAGATTAATATGGCAAACTCTACAGTTTTTATTTCATCGCAATCAATATTTTAATGAAGCGAAAATCTGTTTCAAATAAATGGAAGATTTCTGCGCATTTTCTTTCTAATAAGTCCCATCCTTTGTGTTGATCCTTTTTTTTTTCAGACGCAGATTATGGGATAGGATTAGTGGGAAAGAAGATAGGACCATATCTTGGAATGTTTTTGCATGTTGTCATGAAGTCTTGGATGGTCTATGGCGATGGAGAATTCTGAGATGAAAATTTATCCCGCAATACATTCGAAAAGTAGACAAACAAAAATTCTCTCAAAAATTATTAATTCCAGACACTATGTGCGTGATTTTTCTTCTATGTATTATAAAATCTACTATAAATCATCTTCTACGTGTTACAACCACACTGCCGAGCTGATAACACCCGTTTTATACAATACATGAAAGGTAAAAAAAAAAAAAAAAAAATGACAATGCGTCAAGCACTTTTTGTGTTTAGTTTGCAGATATCTTGAAGATAACTTAAAGATAAATGCGTTTTAACAGTTGTGCAACCAGAGTTCGGAATTCGAATTGCGTAATTATGCTGTGAAGTGCTTTAACGGGCAGTTGGAGCAACACAAATATTAAAGGCGTCGCCACAGAAATCCCCAACATGAGTCAAACATGAAAAATTACAAAATAAAAATCGAATACTAGCACGTGCGGCTAATAATTTATATTTTCCATAATTTATATTTGCAATTTTTATTTATTTTTCGCAGTTCAATTGAATCTAGATGACTGGCTGAGAGAGAGAAAATGTCACGCGCCTGACGAAAAACCGCAAAAATTTTACAAGAAATAAAATATGATTTGTATTTTAGATTGTAAAAAAAATAGAATTTATAATGTTTCATGGAAAATATTTTCAAAATTAAATAAAAAGTATCTTTTGCCACATTTCTTTTAACTAAATTTCAGTCAAGTTAAGTGCAAATTATGCAGTCCATTATCGCAAATAATATTTTAAGCAAGTAAAGCTCATAACAAGTAAATAAACACAAGAATGACTTCAAAGCGCAAAAGACTTTTAACCAGATTCAAGGTCAACCTCAACTTCTCCAGATTTTGCCACAAAAGATGCGCGCGTGAGTGCAAATTAAGATGCGATTTATTTTTTTTAAACAACCAAACTCAGCAGCCCAAATAAAAAAAAAATAATGTTCAAAAATTAAGCAGCAATACAATAATTTATGGCAAAGAGCTAAAATATCTGTTGGCGTTTAACGAGTTTCGTGCGAATTTCATTAAACATTTTTTTGGTTTTGGGTTTGGGTTTGGCGCTTAACGCCATTCTTAGACACAAAGCAAGTCTCACAAAATACGAAAAAACAGATGCAGCAAGTTCAATGCTTTAAGACGAATTCACATTTGATTTCATATAACAAAAATATTTCTTAGTGAAATTTCAAGCCATCTGCAGTAACTCCAACAAATAATAAATCGAATGATTTTAAGTTAACACTTGGTTTTCATATATTTATATCTTTTTCGAAATTTTTACGAAAACCAGTTTGCAATTAAATTTAGAAAAAAAAAAAAACAGTATTTATATTAATTTTTAGGTGCATTGAACTTTAGACCGATTAATTTAAAAATTCAAATAAATTTTTATGCATGCAGATATCTTTTATTTAAATAAAAAATAAAATAAAAACAAAAGTTTAATTCGTGCGAATCGAAGATTTAATATTTTTAAATAACTTCACTGGTACTACTGACCTGCTGGCACTTATACTGTATACCTGAGCAGCAGGATATATAGCAGATTTTATTGTTAAATAAAATCTCAAAAATTTAAGCAACTCTCTGGTGCACTGAGCTCCATTAAATCAATCAGTAAACAGTGTCAAAGAAGAGGAAAGTAATAAATTAAAAGATCTAAAGCAATGCAGCTAAATAAAATAGAAAGAGATGGAAAATTGAATGCTCTTATGCAATAAATAGGGAGTAAAAAAGAAAGCAAACAAATTTTTAAATGCAAAGAATCTCCAAAACTTCAATCTCCAAACTAGATGCAAACAAAATGCAGCAACTAAAAATGCTGAAGATAATAAATCACTTAAAGCTTATATGCTAGAAAGCTTCAACGCCTGAGATCAATAAATTGGAGATGCAATGGAGAAAGGAAAATGTTATGGAGAATAAAACTAAAAGCTACGATAAAGCAAAACTTCAATGATGATCATGAAAGAAAAAAACAGAAGCAAAGTAGAACACAAGAAAACTGTAATCTAAGAAGCTGTAAAAAAATACTGTTTGTGATTAATAAAGAAGCAAAGAAATTCAGTGATTGAGAACGCTGTGAATTATAAAACTTGAAAGAAAATTGTGGTGAAGTTTCAGCGTCCTCAGGAAAACAATTAGAAGCATAATATTTCAAAAAAATTATAAATGTTTTAAAAGTAAAAGCAAAGAAACGCAGCGGGTATCGAAAACAAGTGAGAGAGGTAGTAGTGAGGAACGGCTTGAAACGGAAAAGAAACCATAGGCTTCTGCAGCCTCATTAACTATTTTACAAACTTGACAACAAACTGTCAATTCCCTGCCACTCCACTACATGTGTAGGGTATAAATCATTTCGATAACAGTGCAAAAGAAAATTTTTAACGAAATACAATATTTTTTATTTTTAATTTATGTTCCTTTTGTGATCTTTTATAGCGTAACAGTCGTTGATCAGGTAGTGGCATATCGTGGCAAATATACATTTAGCCAATATATTCTTTTGAAGCCAGCAAAATACTGCATTAAAATATGGACACTGTGCGACTCTGATACCAATACCACGTCCATACAAGTGTATATCGAACAACATCGCTTCTGAAAAGAACCAACAAGTACTCCTCACCATGCCTTTCTACCTTTTAAAATGTCCTCTAAATGAAGAAAATTGTTCTTGAAAATCTTCGAATGAACATCAGACATAGAAAAGTTCACCTTAGGGCGTGTTTGGAACGGTGCAGAGCATTATGTACATCAGACAAGTTGGAGAAGTCCACTCAGTAACTACATAACCATAAAAAAACATATTTTCCCCTTAATCTGGAAGTGTGAACATCTTTAAAAATGTTTTCTGAAGTAAAAGATCTCTATTACAGGCTCTATCACATCACGACTTTGCAATAACCTCAAAAAAAAAAAACAACATAAATTATGGGGTTTTTGAGGTAAATGCATAATTCTGATGTGATAGGGTTAAATAGACCTCGAATTCGGACTCTACGACCGTAAAGAAAATGCAGCAAACAGCTGATACTCAGCTGATAATCTTCAAATTAAATAAAATAAGAAAGAACGCTGCATTCGATTCTACTCAATGTCGAAGTACTCTCTACTCCCATTATATAAGGAATATACTCATATCTCATAACATCAACTCAATGACAACAAAATTGTTCTCTTACAAAACCCAGGAAATAGAAGACAAGTGTAGGATACTCTTTCTATTGACCCGATATGCTCATATATGAAATATTTTTATAAGGATTATAGTAAGATACACCAAGTTATACGTTTCTAGCTAAAATAAGTAAAAACACTCCGAAAGGAAGGGTAGCTTTTCAAGAGTACTACATCTTAAAGTTCTTGACGTTCATAAGGATAGCCAGACAGACGGACATGTCGTTACCTTTTTTAGTAATCCGATTCGGACTTCAAGAACATTTTATAAAAATCCAAAGAGGTGCAATTTCGCAAATTCGCCTACTCATTCTTGATAGATACAATAAATAGTGTTAGGGACCCTCAATGCGAGTTTAAGGATATTTTATATTACAAAGTATTTGAATAAAAATTAATATGTGATACTTTTTCTCAGAAATATTATTAGGTTCATGGTTTGCACTTTCGGAAAACATCAGGTAACTAATAATCTCGGGACTTATTGTATTGTTTTTTCCAGATTTGAGATATTCGAACAATAAGAGCTGCTAACGGGTATTAAGTGGTGGTAGTTTAAAAAAGTTTTGGAATGAACAAATGATTTGTTCCATATAAGTCCATATCGGAGGTACAAAAACGTCGCCCTAATAAAATATTCCACTCGAATCCAGACAGGACTATCTTACCCCAGCAAATGTAAAGTTGAATGGGGTACACGATATTTCGATGTCGAACACTCTCGACTGCAGCTTTATTTCTTGTTTCTTTTTGCATATTTCCATTGCTTTTCCAACTGTCTAGCAGCCAATTTGACTTTGATGCATCTTTTATTAAAATAAACATCCGAAAAAAAAAGCGAAAATAATTCAATAATCTCCAACATTTACATCTGGGTCTAAGATATCAGCATAGCTAACTTCTCGACATAAAGAATTTTTATTGATTAATAGACTACATTCTGAGACCAAGGACGTTATTAATATTGCTGTAGTCTGTACCAACTGCTACATACACAATTAAGGCGCATACCGTGAACAATCACAATTTCCAACTTCCACAAAGCAATCATCATATCAATTCATTTGCAGTTCGACTCCTATTGAAGAGCAATCAAAATAGCGTCACACCATCAAGTAACAACAATACGAGTCATAATTTCTGTTGTTTGTTAAAAGCGAAACTGCAATAATTGCATATTGACCCATTTTAAACAAATCGCGAAGGGCAGACAAGCTCCATGCAAAGGCGTTGCATGAGATGCAGCGGCGAAAAAAAATACAAAAATGAAAAAAAAATAAAAAACAAATAAAAACCGCGCCATAATGCAGCACTGCGGAAAGGCAATCCGGGGAGTGCAGCAAGTGGGGCGTTCGACGATAATGAGCATGATGAATTGCACCAAGTTGAAGTCAGCGTCTGAGTCTGACTCTGAATCCGAAACGGTTGCAAACAAGTCTGAGGAGTCGAATTACGGCGGCGCATGAGTTACGCATGCGTTGCCTTCATTTAATTAGTAGAAACACTTTTGCAGGTGCTTAGAGTGTATGCCAATAAGTAGCGTACAGCGCAATCGTCGTCGCGGTGAAGTGAAGCATCAAATGAGAAAAAACGAAATTCAATGAAAATGAAATGAAACGCGAAATTTGTTAAACGAAAACCAAAATAAAAATAAAAAAAAAAATAAATGAGTAAAAAAGCAAATATACTCGCACTAAAATTGGCATTTGGCAATGAGGTTTGTCGCCTTAATGCGCTTTGTTTCGCCAACTGTTTTCCCCGACCGCATACCCTACAGTCTGCCGGCTTCCTACAGTTTTTCAGTCTTTTGTGTCGCGCCTCACGCGTTCCGTTTTATTTGCTTGGCCCAGTTAACGTGCCACTCCGCCAGTGGCTTTTGGCTACCAGAGATGAATATGAGTTTCATGATGTTCGTGATGACGTGGTTGCCCACTGTACAACCGTATTTCGGTTGCAATTGCAGCCGAGCAAAATAAACCGAAAATTTAAGTGCATTAATTTTGAGGTGTGTGTGTATCCATTTGACTTAAATCAATTCGCTGCGTTTGCTGATTAAGTGGCAAAGTGTTGCGTTTCTAATTGAGTTTGAACAAAAAAAAATATGGCTAAAATACTCGTTAAGTGTTTTCTTTGGAAGTAGCCGTAACTTAAGTGCTGCGAAATATAGAATTTGTGCTTAATGATTTCTTTCACGGAACACCTTAACTGGGGAAAATCCACAGAAGTTCAAAAAGTTTATGCCGCATGAACTATATTTTTACGTACTAACTGAATTGGCGTAAAATTTTTATACGGCGTATGCACACCTGTTTGGAAAATTACCGTAAAAAAAAATTAGACATCAGTAAACACATTTTTAAAATGAATTGCATTTGACCGATCGTAGACATTTTATTCGTACAAAATCTCTCACAATGTCAGAAATTATCCATAAAATCTATGATCCATGAATAATATGGGAAGATCACCTGAATATTTGCATATGAAAAAGCTATCCGTGCGATGGGTGCCGCGATTGTTCACACTCAAACACATCAAAGGAGTATTTGGTAAGGCAGAGCCTCAATCCGAACAAGTTCTTGCAACCGAAGATTAAACATGAATCCACCGCATCACACTAGAGACCAAGAAACAATGAAGAAAGTGGGTTTCTCCGGGTGATCGTGCATCAAAGAAAGGCAAGGTGGTGGCATGTGGTGTTATTTATATCGAATACTTTTAACGATCACCAGTGAATATTATTCAGAGCATTTGACCAGATTCATTCTAGATTTGAAGCAGAACCACAGCCTTGAGAAAACCTATTATTTGGAAGGAATTAAAAACAAAATTTTAAAATCCGCCGGTCTACTTGCGCTTATCAAACCTGTGCTCGGCACCATTGGCTAAAGCCAACGCGACCGGCGTCTACATAAAACCTCATATACTTTCTGTCTGGCTGTACATATGAAAATCGAGAACTGGGAGACTATAATCTTTATTCTACAGATAATTTGTATTCAATGAACACCCTAACCCTCTCTTCCTAAGGGGGGTATAAACTAATTTTATTGATGTGGTTAATATTGCTAAAATCATCAAGTTCCATTTAGGTCCAAATGGGCCCACTAAAAGGGGTAGCTCCCATACAAATCTGTCCAGCCTTTCTGAGATTTGTATGGAAATTTTTTTATTGTTTATGTGTATCGTGCATGAATCCTGAGAAAATATTCCATACAGGCCAAGATCAGAATACTAGAAGGTGTTACCCTCAGACAAATGGTCAGGAACAGGGTTAAATGTAGAGACATGGAAAAGCGTTTTATCCCTAACGCCAAGAGATAAAAAAGTCAACTGCCATAAAAATTGAAAGTAGCCCAAGATAACCATCAACTTCCATGTTAAAATCGAATATCCAAGGTTCTGAACTGCATTTGGCGAACTGGATAAACTGTTCTAACTCAATGCTTCAATCGACCATGGGAGATCGCTACTAATAAGTATTGAAGCTTTTGATTCGAGCATTGGAGAAAATTCAAAGACAGACACAATAGTGTTTTCAGCACGAAAATGAATTTATAAACGCTGAAACGAAAAGTCTAAGCTCACCCGTTACATTCTCTAGACTTGGCTTCTTCCGATTACCACTTGTTCCGAGTATTATTCGTAGTAGTGCGCATTAGTACTGTAAAAAGGATTTTAGTGGTCAACAGTGATCAATAGTTTATTTCACAGCAGCATCTTTACCGGCATCTTCAAGCAATTAACTGGTGATGACATGCAATATCTTCCCATAATATAATACCCGACACTATTGACCAGTGTAGTCCTTTGTACCGCAATAATCACTCTTGTCAGTCTTTCAAATATATTATTTTAAAGAAATAATCCAACCAATGGTTCTAATAATTATAAATTCCGATAATTCCCGAATTGTGTCGTATGAAGTTTGTATATTTCCGATACAATTTTGGAGAATTTCAACCAAAAAACTGTTCCATTACTTCATGGTCGCAATAAGTGTTTCTAACCTTATAATCAAAGAACTATGATCCAATGATTCCGCCAGTTCACAAGCAAACAGTGACATGGATTTTCGTGGATTTACGGAGATCCTTATGCTAGCGATTTTTTCGAATAGAGCGAGATATAATTGAGACCCTTACGAAATGATAATTATGGAAAAAACATTTGCAATCATTCACAGGCCTTAATTAGCGAGTGCACGGCGTTGCAAATTGTCGTTTGAAGTTCATGCAGTCGATGAATGGTGAAAATTTGAACGAGGAAGCTTAGCTTTATGACTAACCACAAATAGTCTGTAAATGCAAAAGTATGTAAGAAGCTCAATCGCCAACAAGCATACGACAAAGAAAAATCTTCTATTTCCAAAAGCATAAAACATTTAAATAGTTCGAAAGAATCGCTACTCGTGCGTTACAATGTTGCCAGTTCGGAGTAGAAGTGTTGACATGCTTAAGCATGCAATTTACATCATTACACAAGTCCGAGCTTGCAGAAAGTTTACGTAGTGCGCATAAATCACTCACCATACATCTCCTTTTTTAAAGATTTTATATGCCAAGCCGAGAGTCCTGAATCTGTTAAAAATCAAAGAAAACTCGTTTCGCAAAATATGTTCCAAGAATGCATAAATCATAATTAAACAACAGCTTTTTGACTTGCAAAACTTTTGAAAGATTTCCAAAAACTTTTCTTTTTAATACGAACTAAAAATTACCTCAACTTGCTTGAAAAAGAAAAGAAAAAACTGACGCGTAATAAAGAATTTTAACTAAAGAAACTCAGCAGAAAACCTTAAGTCGTCTCAGCTCATCTTATCGTTGGCGCGTGCAAGGCAAAGTCTCGCTTGGGGTTCAAGTTCAAGGCTAACATCGCGGTAATTTGTAACCGCACAAAAATTCTTCTAAACAGAATCACCCAATGCCGCCGAAAGCTGTGCGAACAAAGTATCTTTTGTAGTCGTCGCTAATGTCGTTGGTGTCGCCGTCATCATTGTCGTCGATGCAGTAAATTTTCATAATTCAAAGTTTCAAAGTTGAGATGTCTCTGAGTCACATGTTAAAAAAAAATACTCCACGCAAAGTTGCAGTTGTCGAACGCACTGTGCGCAGCTAGGAGCAAAGATAGATTCTAAAGTCATGCTTGAGTCCCCGCCTTCATTGTCGTGCTTAATGGTTTTTTGCAGCGATTTAGCTTCTAGTTGTGTTTAATTAACAAGTTGCTACTGTGCAGCTCCATGGATATGCTGTCAGCGTTCTGGGTTGGGTGAGTTGAGTGAAAAATTATAGCAATTTAAAGGAAATGAAGCCGCTGAGAATGAAGTTTAAAGTTTAATGAGATACAATTTGCAGATACAAATATAAATACAGGTACTGTTGCAAAGATGTGTATAAGAAGCTGAACTATTTTGTATAAAATGCCAATCTGTGGTTTTGGCAGAAGAAAAAATAAAATTTTCATTGCAAAAGTTTTGCTCCACAGACTGTAAAGTGTTTTTCAAATGTAAAACAACTTAAACAAGCACAGAACAACAACAAAACATATTGTAAAAATTTCAAAATTTCATGACAGCACTATTGACTGCTGGCATAATATAGAAAGAAAAAAAGAAAAAAAAAAACATCTTTCAGGCTGGCAAGGCATACATTTGTTCGCTTTCAAGAACAAGAATGATATTCATTGTAAGCATTTAGCTTATTAAAAACAGCAAGCAGTGAATGTATCTACGAGTTGTAGAACAAAATAAGCTGACAGATGCGCTGGCAGAAGGCAAACAAGCAGAAAGCATTGCAGCAGCAGATATAAAATTGAAGGCAGCAGCTTCTTCGTAGCAGCGCCTCGAGCGCGCGCCAATTACTTAATTTAGCAATAAACTGTTGCAGTAGCCGAAGGAGGAGGAGCTGTAGTAGATAATGTGCAATGGAGCCTAGGCTGCCAAAGGGTGTAAACGGCAGACATTTTACACAGAATGCGAGCAATTGCAACTGCAAATGTTGCATAAGAATTTACGAGGCGGCAAACTTAAATGCTGAAGAACTGCAGCAAAAAAAAAAAAAAAATGAAATGCAGCAGGAAGTGAAGGAAGAGGCCGCTCGCTGTAAATGTGTAAATGTTATGACGGCCTCATTGTCGATGTCGACGACGACGACGATATGTATGGCGACAGAACTGGGTCAGTTTGTTAGTAGTGCTAATGGAAGACTAATAAAGTTCACTTTAAGTGCATTTGGATGCAAGAGAAACTGGAATTGCAAAGTGTAGACGCGCACAAAGATTGCATTATTTTTTATAGCTTTAAATATATGAATATTAGGTAGTATAGTTAAATGTTTCAGAAATATATGTTGATGGATGCAACGCTATCAAAGATCAGAAGCTAATATAGATTATATTAAACACAGCAGCGGATAGAAGGCTGAAGTTGCTATAATAAAGTTGTACAGTTGCTATTTTGAAGGTAGAGCTACAAAGATGAAGTTGCTGAATTATGAGTATTATGAGAAATATAGTTACGAAGATCTGGAAACAAATAATTTGTCTATTGTATACGCCAGGTGTCCAGTCAAATCATGAATATAGATTTAGAAAAGCCTGATCAGCAGTAAATGTGTACGCTGTGGGAAGAAGGGATCAATAAATAGTCCCTTGTTCTTAAATTGGGTAAGAAAAAAGAATGTAACACATTTGAATTATCAAAGTAATGATACATCATTTCCAGCTTACATTAAAAGAATAGCTTCCGACTACCTTAATAATGACTTCTATATATCTTCTATACAATGACATGTTGAGGTTGTGAAATACTTGAGGTACCAGGTGGCGTTCCGCTCTAGTGTCGATATTGTGGAACATAATAGATGAAGGCATACTCTAAGTCTTACGCTGCAGCGCGTATATAATTGGCTTTGCTGACAGGGAGCTTCATGTAAATACACTTCCTGGTGAAATTGATTGCATGATTTTCAGAGGTTTTAATGAGTATGTTCCAGTTGCTAAAATATTCTTGTGAAATGTCTGGGAATAACATTGAGTCGCTTGCAAATATTGAGCTTGTGCAATCATTAACATGAGGGAAATCCAAGGTATTAAGATGGTAAAATATTGCGGAGAGTCAATATGGTGAGTATAGCTTGCTGAATTATCTAAAGGATATACAGACTCCGAGGAAGATAAAAAGAATCATCAGTTTAACAATCAGACTGAAGATTCGGGATATTTGGATCTGGAGACTCTGACTGGCTCTTAATTAATAATTTTTTTTAAATTAATTAATTAATTTTCTTTCGCCAGATCAGGCAAATCTGTCACTCTGTACCGGCTACAATAGATGTATACAAAATTGATTTATGCTGACTGCGAGATTGTATCAGCAGGCATTAATACTGATGAACATAAACCTCTTTTGACAAAAATCGTTGGAATCAAACAAATCAAGTAAAACAATTGAATCAAGTAAACCAAAAAAATCGAATGAAGTAATTCAGTCAAATTATTATTTATGAATTTAAATGAACTAAAAACAAATCAAATGAACCAAATGAATAAACTGAATGGATTGAAACAAAACAATCAAATATTCACATAAAGCGATTGAATCAAAACGATATAAACGAAATAGATGGTTCAAATTTAAATAATCGATTGAATCAGACAAATCGAGTATATGAAATTAAACAGATGAATCTAATGAATCATATGAAACAAATGATTCGATTTTTTTTTTTTTTTATTTGTATATTTAATTTGCAATCAGTCCAAATCTTAGAACTATAATCAAATGTGATAGTAACCTAATATTTTAACCATAAATACAGTAAGAGCATTCAAGATGTAGAATGACTTAATTACAAATGATTTGAAGTGATTTTATAGCGTTGCACAAAGGAATCAACATATTATTAAACCTGATTCAAGAACTAGGACCTGTTCTGAGCGTAAATAATATGTGTGCTGACTTTTCTGCATTTACTGCTATGTTCCATTTCTTCATCCATGCTTCTATGCGTTGCAATCGAAGTTTTAACAGAAGTGTTGCCTCAATGACAGAATAGGCTCGAGCAACTATTGCTGTATCATCTGCTTATGTAGCTAATTTTATTTCATTGCAATTTGTATCAGGTAAATCAGCAGTATACAGCGTGTAAAGCATTGGTCCTAGTACACCTAGTGCCTTGAGGAACTCAAGTGCAGTGGTGTAGGCAATAAATGTTTAAACTTAAGAAGAAGTCAACTGTGTTGCTTTACATCAAGAAACCCTGTTCCACAGTATTGCTTGCATTCTGCTACAATACGATGAATTTGTCCCAGTGCTCCATGCGTTTGCCGAAATTCGAACTGATGATCTGGAAGAATGACACCATCAAGTAGTAGAAACATTCTTCGAGCAATTATACTTTCAAATATGTATTTTCGAAAATATTAGCCTTCTGGTAATTGGTCGGTATGATGATACTTCATTTTCAGGTTTGCCAGGCTTTGTATTAGTATTAGTATTTTCTCTACACATTTCCATTGGCTGGGAAAACAGCTAAGCCTAAAGCAAACATTGAATATGAAGATAAGTAGAAGATGAACTCTTATTGGGAGGGCTTTAATAATTGCCACTTCAATTCCCTCAAGGTGTATCAATAGCAAGGGCGACTACACAATAAAAAGTATGTAAATTGTTGCTCAAAATGCGAAGCAAACGCTTAAACCTTTTCTTTATAGCTGTGACACCTTTTTCAAATATTTTGCACCATTCCAGATTGTAGTCTGACCCGTTTGGTTCCACATTTTTTAGAACATCTCCATCGGCTTCATTTTTAACCATTTCTACCAGTTTTGATTTAAGCTTTTTCGAAATTATATTGAAGACATTTTTATCTCTAAGACAATGCGATTGTTGCCATATACGCCGCAGTCTTCTTTTTTCGAAAAGTAGAACTCTTTTTTCACTGGAGTACAAAGAATAGTTTGTGTAAGAAGGATACTTTGTTTGGCTTCGAAATGGGGTGGCTATGTCCACAGCTTTATGAATTTTGTTGTTCAGCAATTCAACTGTGTCATCTATATCTTGTCCATTTCTTAGTTTCATGTTCAGATAGTACAAGGATGACTACAGCAGAATGATCCGAACACAGATCTGCAAAGTCACTTATTTGCAACATTCTCGCGGTCGATACCGCAATGAACTGCTATGTCCAATAAATCGGGATTACTTGTACTAAGAAGAGAGTAATAACTTCAAATGATTCGAATGAATCGAGTGAAACAAATGACCCAAATGCATTTAACGAATGAAATTAATAAGCTTTATGAAATGAATTATATGCATCAAATAAGTTCAATGAAGTCAAATGAATCAAGTAAATCCATGATTCAATGAGTCGAACGGCCAAAGAGAAGACGGAGTCATTTACTCCTTAGGCTTATTAAACCAATCACCATCCGTTCGTACTACAGTAAGTCTGCCTGGCAGAGAGAAAGCTTTCTGAGTAAAGAAGTTTAGGCGATATTAAATTTACACAATAGGACTATCTATTTATAACACTGTTGTGAGTCCTTGTTAATATTTCGCAATTGTTTTAATGCAGTGATAAAAAATTATACTCATCAAATAGGTATGTAAAGAGTGAAACAACTGGGATATCTTTAAATAATATAAAATTGACAAGCAATGCAGATACATGTTTTGATTTCCGCTACGAAAGCTCATCAAATTGCTTGACATTTTTTGCAAGTTCCCACTCAAACTATGTATTGTGTGTTTAAAAATCGACTTTAAGCGATTGCAGCATTCTTACTTTTAATTAAATTTTTGTAAGACTTTGTAGTACTTAATAAATATATAAATTTAATTTATTCACCTCTTCACTCTTCTGTCAAAAATATTTCAAATTTTTTCTTCACATTTTTGCTATCAATTATGTCTTCTTTAATTAGTCGAAAGGCGATAGCAATTAAAATTCATTGGTAATAAAATCTCAAACCATAAAAAAATGTGAACAACCCAAAACAAAATTTAAGTTCAATTGAAGAAATGCGCATTCAATACTCGTAAGTATAAAAAAATGCGTCATGCTTCAAGATTTATGAAGGAAAAAAAGGTAAATGTCTGATAAAATTGGTAAAAGCTGACGCTTCAAGTGCTTCAATTTAATATGTACGAATATTATTATTTATATTGATTGGGTTTTACCTGGTAAATACTTATTATGGGTTGCATGTGTGAGCTTAAGTTGTAGTTAGTGGCTTAAGCTAAAAAACCTTGACCCGCGTTAAGAAGTGTCAAGCTTTTGCAATGATTTTCTTGTCAATAACAGATTTATTGGAATTAATCGTTCAGCAATCTATGCAGCAATCGGTTGGCAATATTAATTGAATATGGCTTAAATTGGTCAAAATGCGCAGCAGCAACAGCTTAAACGAAAGAATCATCTTCTACAAACAGCTAGAAATAAAAAATACTCAAAATAATCAAACAAATAAACAAGCTGAGAATGACAGCAGCAAATCGATCAAGAACTGAATTAAGAAAGGAACATGATTTGCTGCAATGACAAAAGCAAAAATCGATTTGTGTAAACTAAAATCGGAAGCATGACTTCATCGCAGGTTTTTGAGTAAAAACTGCAGATAGAAACGACACTCGAATTATTGTAGTTTATGAGTGCAATTTGTGGTTGAACAATGAAATTGTCTGAGAATTCAAAAGAATTGATTTGAAAAAAAATTTTTTTTTTTTGTAATTGAAATTTCTGTGAAAAATTAAATGGTTTAATTTTGTATTTAAGTCATTCCAAATCGTTGAATGATTGAACAAATAAATAGAATGAATTGATTTGAATCAAATGAATCATTTGAATCATATATGTATAAGATTTTCATTCTTTACTCTAATGAATTAAATTTATCAGCAATCATATTTACTAATCCGAGCCCACATTAAATGTCAAAACAAATTAATTTAAAGTAGCTATTTACAAATTGTTACATTTTTTTTGGCAATTCAATTGAAGGCTTACCACAATTAATCACGCTCATTAGTAAAACAATTTCAAATGTTTGACCATCAAAACCATTAAACAAAAACAAATTTCAAGCTTTAAGTGTAGCTTGAAAGTATTTACACAAATTAATTAACCAATTTAGATTGTAGGTGTGTGCACACAGATAGCTAAAATTCACAGATACACAGATACAGATACATAGAAAATCGTTGTAAATACGCATTAATTTAGATGCAAAACATTTAATTTGTCAGCCATTTAAATGAATATAAACGCGGCTGTGTTAAAGATACGCATTTATTGATAAAGGTTTGAAACAAATAAAAAATAAACCAAAAATAAAAAAAGATACATTAAAGCGCAGCAGAACGAACGAACGAACGAGCGTTGTGTATGATTAATATCGACAGCCACTTGTTCTTTAATGATTGCGCTCAAGTGGCGGTAATATTGAATTTAAGTAGGTATAAAATTTATATCTTTTTTTTATTTTGAACAGCAACAAATTGCAGACACGAACTATTTTTTTGTTGCTGCTGGTTGATGAAGTCATGCAGTTGATTTTGTTCATTTTGTTCGTTTTGTTGATTTACATCAGCAGCAGCAACAGCAATTGTTGCTTTTTGTCTCAAAAAAAAAAAAATAAATAAATAAAAAATGTTCAGAATACTCGCTCTGAGTTGCTGGTGCTTGATGGATTTGTTTGCTGTCATTGCTGATGTTTTGTGGTTATTTGCAGTTACTGTCATTGTTGCTGTTGCTTCTGACCAATTATAGCCAAACTCAATTAGTTTGAATGGCGTTTTTGTGTGTGTGTGTGTGTGTGTGTGTGTCATTTTGCTTATTAGAACTCTAACGATTCCATATTATTGTACCCTTCACTCATCGTATGCAGGAGGTATAAGCTGTTTGTTATTGGTACAGCCATCGGATTAAGTATAATTTATTATTTTCTAAAATCTTGATAAATAGAATAAATCAATTTAATGGATTAAATTAAACGAATTTATAAAATTATTCGATTCATCGAATATATCGTGTGAACCAAATAAATCAGGTGCATCAAATGTACCAAATGAGTCAAATGAATCAAATGAATCGAGGGAATTAAAAAAATCAAGTAAATCCAATGAATCGAATGAAGAGATTGAGTACAATGACTCTAACTATTTATACGAATTAAAAACCATTTAAAGGATTTAAATGATATATTGAATTAAAACAATCAAATTATTCAAATAAATCAAATAAAGCGGTTGAATCAAACGATATAAACGATAACCAAATGAATAAATGAACTAACTAAATAAAATGGGCCAAATGAATCAAAAGAATGAATCGAATTAAATAAATATATAGCATATAAAATTAATCAGATGAATCAAAATAATCGCATGAAGCGACAGAATCAAAAAAAAAATACATGTGTAACATTAATCGTGAATTGAACGAATGAATTAATTGAATCAATGAATCAATTAAGTGAAATTAGCAACTGAATTCAACGAATAATGAAATAAAATGAATCAAGTGAATGAAACATATTGATTGAATCGAATGAATTGAGTCAAGTAAGTTAAATAAATGAATAACACCAAATAAATCAAATTGATCATTTGAATCGATTTAATCGAATGAATTTGACGAATCAAATGAATTGATACAATCAAATGAATCAAGTTCAATTGTATGAATTGATTCAATAGAATGAATCATATAGAATAAATCAAATAAATACGTATAATCAAATATGTTAATTAAAAAAAAATCATGTAAGCACATGTGAATTGAATAAAAGTAAACAGACGAATCAAAAGAACAAAATGAATCAAATATATTAAATGATTTCAATTAATCAAATGATTCAAAAAACGAACTAAATGGAGAATAAACCAAATAAATCAAATAATTGAAATGAATCAATTGAATAAAAAAACAAATAAAATGAATCCAAATGAATCAAATAATTGAAAGGAATTGAATAAAAATAAGAAATCAATCAAATGGCAAATAAGTTGAATAAATCTATATAATCATATAAATCGAAAGAATTCAAAATAATCAAATAAAACGATAAACAAAAATCATAACAAAATGAATCTAATGAATCTAATGAAATAATGGAATCAATTGAATTGTATGATTTGATTGAATGGCATGAGTTAAATAAATATACATAATTAATCAATTAAGTCAAATCGAGCCAAAGAATAAAATTAATGAATTAAAGCAAATGAATTGAAAAAAAAGAAATAAATTCCAATGTATCGAATGAAACGATATAAACGATATAAAATATGAATCAATTAATTTGTTTGAATTGATTGAATTGAAAGAGTTAAATGAAACAAATTAATCAAATGAATAAAATTAAGCAAATGAATAAAATTAATTAAATGAATAAAATTAATCAAATTAAGCAAATAATTTGAAAAAATGGATTAAATCAAATAAATCAATATAATAAAAGAAAGATTCAAATGAATTCAAATGTATTGAATTAAATGATATAAACGATATAAAAGAACAATATGAATCAATTGAATTGTATGAATTGATTGAATAGAATGAATTAATTAAATCAAATGAATCAAACGGATCAATAAAAGCCAATGACTCCAATATGTCAAATGACTTTGCTGGGAACTTTTTTCGAGAACATTACTAGACACATTGTTGATTCGATGCTAGTAAAAAATATTAAAAGTATAAGAAGAGCCAATATTTAAATCCATATTAGTAACAGTAATGAGCAAAACTTAGATCAAACATCTCAACAACTCCGAGTTTTATACAGTGTTTGATGAATTTTAAATCAACATGGACTGCACTCCGGAAGAGCTGACACAACCAATGCTGGAGTTTATCAATAGAAATGACCTAAAATTCAAGATTAGGCGTCCAGTGGCAGATAAGCCTATGTGTATATTCCGCGAGTGACGCTTGACAGCATTAGCCTCTATGGCTAATAGTTCCTCAGCGGTTGCCTATATTCCGCGATTGATGCTTGATTAGTACCTCTGGCTTAAATTTATACGCAAACGTATATATTCCAAGACTGACGCTTGACAGGATTTGTATCAGAATGAGTCGATTAAATTTAACGAGTTGATCATATGAATCAATTGAATCAAAAAATCAAATTAGACAAATAAATGAATCGAATCTATTGGTTTAAAAAAATAAATGGAGGGAAACGAATCGAATGAATCAAATGAATGAAGTTGCACAAATAAATCTTTTAATTTGTTTAATCGATTCGATGAATGAATTCAACAAATCAAACGAATCGATTGATTCAAATGCATCAATTGAATTGAATATTGCAAGTAAATCGAATAAAATGATTTAATCAAATGAATCTAACGAATCAAATGTTGTTGTCACAATTTGACGAAGCGTATTAAAGTATCTACCAAAGTATATCACTTTTCTTAGTGTTTTTTCTTCAAAATTTGGTACTGCAACCACCACAACAACGATAAACTACAATAACAACCACAACAAACAGCTAAAACAGCTCATGCTACTTGACTCATGCCGCACAGGTCAAGGTCTAACAAATTCACAAACTTGGTGCTGATTCTTATAGAACTTTTGTTGTTATTGTCATTAAACTTCGCAGCATTCGCTAAATGCAATAACAATGAAATGCTGCTTTTTTTAAAGAAATGTAGACGTTTTTTAACCATTTATTTGCCAAATAAAAAGAGTTTTTAATTAGCATCGCAAACGCAGACGCGTTTTCGTTTCATTTCATTTCGTTTCGTTTAATAAGAATTTAAGTAGAAATAAATAAAATATATAAAAAAAATAAAATGTATTGCATCAATAAGCGCAAATACAGCAGCCGGCAGATACAATGGCAGATATTGAAAGCACTAATGAAAGGATTTGGTTGCAAAGCTGCTTTCATATGTTATCTGTCCCTCTTTCATTCATAAAAGAAAGGCTTTGTATGGCATACGACTGAGACCGCAAACTCAAAGCGGTGTGCCATAAATTTGAACGCTGACGCATTTGTTGAAATTTTGGCTTCTCTAAATCAGTTTGGAGCTGCTAATTATACAATGTTTTTTTTTTATGCTTGTTTTAACCTTGAAATGAATTTTGCATTTCGGTGGCTTATATATGGGATTTATTTTAAAATAACATTATTTACTTTATTTTATTATTAATTCCTAAAGAATCGAATCGAATCGAATCTTCATTAATTTTAAGGTTATGTTATGGCATCTGCATCGCCGCCTACTGCCTGTTACAGCATCTAGCACAAACATAATACACCCTACTCTCCATATACACAAAGGGTATGCAAAATATATATCACAATCAAATTAAATATGCAATTGCATACTTCACCAACGAAGGTTAAGGTTAATTTGAATTGCATTCTGACTCATTTCAGTTTCAGTTGTTTAACTCATTACTAATCTAAATGCATCTGTTTGAATATATTTAAAAAAAAAAAATATATAAAAAGAATCTAGATTTTCCCACCTGTTATTCATGAGACTCGTGTATTCTTGTGGTTATGCTGTAATGCAAATTCACCGAAGCCACGCAGCCAAGCTGAAAATAAAGTGAATAAAGATTTATGCAATTATAAATTAGAATTTCAAAATAAAAGCTACTCATTTCGTACAATTTTTCGACGAGTAATTTTCTATTTCGTATTTGCGCTTGGCCACCCACTTAATTTGCAACTTTGGTTGGTAATTTCATATGTCATCATCATTAACTAAACAATAAAATAAAAATTGTTGCTGCAAAAAAATGTATAGAAAGAAAAAAAAACCAACAAACCAAGTGTAATTATATACTGAGATTTATTCAATTGGGTGCTTCAAGTTCAAGGTTGAATTTCTGCATAAATAATTAGTTAGCTATGCATATTATTAATAATTTTATTTGTTTATTGTAAGCTAGCAAAGAAATAAATGAAAGTATTGAATAAATATGAACGTTCTTTATGAAAGATTATAAGCGTTATTTAAAATCAAATAATAAACATCTTGACAAGGTAACATTAAGTGACGAAAGCCTTAATGATGCAGCTTAACAATACACAACAGAATCAAGTTCAATTGAATGGTGGTCATCTCAAAGGGCTACATGTGTGCCTTAAAACTTTTCAACTGAAAACAAAATGGCTTAAAAATAACAAATCAGACAATCTCTACATTTTCTCTGTGAAGTTATGCATTTGTGCTAAATTCTATTAGAGACCAATTTCTTTTAACCAAGTTCTTTTAACCAAGTCATTCATTACTCTTTTACGACTAATATTATCCTAATGAACTACAAATGCTTCTGAAAAAAACTCATTCTCAAAAATGCCAGCCATATATTGTGAATATTCACAATGATCTAAACATGCTAAAGAACCGAAGTGAAAAATCTTATCTTGAAGAAAACTTCAAAAGCTGATTCAATTCCCACCCAAATCCACTTGCAGAACAGTGATACATTCTTAGAGTCTCTGACCATACAGAAACCTCCAACCGAAGGTTTAATATATAGTGACTATGTATACATGTAATATATGATTTATTAAGGTTACTCCCTAATTTAAAAAACAAAATCCAATCCATATATATCTATACAGATAAAGAAAATTGGAGTGTCTGTTTGTAATATTAACATAGCCGCTTTTTACCAAATGCATATGGATGTATACGCGGTACATATACCAAAATAATTTTTTTACAATTTTTAGGCCCTGTACCGAAGGTACAAGAGCCTATTGGGTTTGTGCAAATGTATGTAACAGGTAGAAATAATGGTCGGAGACCCCCCAAAGTTACCCCCATTATGGTCAGGAGTGATAGAGGAGTCGATATAGACATGTCCGTCTGTCCGTCTGTCAGTCTGTCCGTCCGTATGAACGAAAGGATCTCGGAAACGGTAATAGATAGAGACTTCGTGTTTTTTGCATTCGACTAGGACTGCTCCGGAATTTCACAAGTTTATTTTAAAAACTTGCCCCTTCCCCATAAAATCACCCCCAAGGGTAAAAATTTCTTCGGCACAAAAAAAAGTAAGTATGCCAGTATAGAGATATCGTCCTTCTTAGCCCAAATCCGAAAAGTTCATCAAAATCGGATAATAAATGACGATTTTATAAGCAATTGAATTTGAACGACCCCCCTTTTCTTTTCATTCATATTCGCGCAGTGAGAAGTGGTCATGTGTTTGGTCATAAGCTCGGGAAACATTTAATGTGTTTGTTAGGCGAACTGAACTGGTACAGGGCCTCTTACAGTCGGTTACGCTCGACTGAAATTTCCTTACTTGTTATCTGTTTTTCTGCTTATTCCGGCTAATCTCTAAAACGGCTGGACCAATTTTGACAAGACTTTCACTGGCAGATAGCTGATGTAGTAAGGAGTAACATAGACGGAAATGGCGGTGAGCAATCTCTCATATAAGCGATAGACAAAAATCGACATATCTTTGCATCTATATGAGGTACGAGGATGATATTTTAACGAGGCGCAGTAAAGCTATTATATACATAAAAATTGAGCCTCCGCATGTTTCTGTCCACAAAACTTGAAGTCTGGCCGTTGGATTGATTTGCAATTTTTTTACAACAATGCATTTTATCAGAAGAGGTTTACTAAAGAATCGAAAGAATTGTAACGAGAAGAATAAGAATATCACATTAATCTCAACAACGCCAAGAAAATGTGGATCAACGGGTAAGACGGTTGCAGCTGCAACCTAAACTTAAGCAGCCACACGCAGCAGCGACAGTTTATTCATCCTATGAACCATACATTTCTACACATCTATTTCATTGAACGCACCATGTCAAATTTCGTCTGGAGTCAGGAAACATATTGTTACCAAATATCATAGTTAAAAATTATTTAAATAGAATGTTTAAAAAGACAATTGTTCTCAACTATCAGACAGATTAGAAAAGTTATTCGTCCTGTTGAAACACCAACAATTATTAGGGTAGCAATTATCATAGTTGGAGAAGAATTTCTTCCTCGCGATATCATTTTGGAGCGCAGAAATGAGTAACTCTAAATATCTGCTGACACTCATACAATATTAAAATTTTTTCCAACTGGTGATGATGGTTATCACTTCAATTTCAAATTGGTTAATACAGTCACAAGTAAATAGAAAAACAAAAAGGTTAGCTCAAAGAATTAATACTCCTATAGAATTATGGTAGGTGAAAATAATGATAAACATTTTCTGAAATGCTGTTAGTTCTTTCATTAGTACATCATCGATCATTAAAGTGAATTAAAATAAACTGACAAAGGAAAGAATTTGAGAGTTGCAATGAGAAATCATGATGATATAAACCACATTAAGTAGATTACTATATTGCGACTTACACAAGAATAAGCAGCATCGTAAATTCAGAAGAAGAACTAGTAGATAAGATAGACAAAAGCATCGAAAATAAAAGTTTGGGAAGAAGGTTTTAGTATGGCTACCAATCGGTCCAAATGAAATGTCACAATCTCTCATTAAACAGTCCAATTTTACGATTAAAGGTTGCAGTGTATTTAGAGGAATTCATAAAAAAGAGCGACTGATTCCAATAAGTATCTCAAATTTCAAAAAGTATGTGTCTCCATACTTACAATATTGATCAAATCTGCAAAAAATTCATTCTGCAACTTTTTACGGCCTTCGGCATCGACTCAATCCAGTAAAAATGTTCAAACTACATATGAAATAAATGCATGAACTCTTAAAAGTGTTTCCAAATGGTTTCAAAGGCTACAGATAGGTCCACTTTATGTTTTAAATGACAACTACTTCGGCCAAAATCTAATTTGGCCAAGAAAATTGTTGAGGTTAACGAATATTCATGATTGGAAAAATGATTGTTAAGGAACTGCCTTGGTGACAATTGCAAAAGATTCGCTTGTTCACCAAGTAACCTATTGGGTTACGTTAATTTTGAATGAGTTTTAAAAAGAGACTAAAGTTTGGTGTGTCAAATACTTCTTAAGGGAATTAAAAACTTCGATTTGAGATGCAGCGATGAATTTTGTTGAAAAAGTTTGAACTGTTTGGCTTTATAGAGCGTGGGTGAAGTCTCGGGATAAGCTAGTTGTATATTATGTGGTCATTGGAGCATATTTAGTCTAATATATTTTCAATTGCTTAGTATCCAAAGGACAGATTGCAAATACAAGTTAAAAGAAAAGAATCATTATTGTTCTATTTTCTCCGTTCCTTTCTTCCTAAGCAACTAATTCGAGTTTTGTTAGTCTCCCATTCGCATAGCCGTAGCAACCCCATATATAAGAATCGCAAACAGTTCAGCAGCTTCATGGTTTTCATATAATTCTGGAATACTTGACAAAGCCAAACTAAAATAAATGTAATCCAATGTTTATTTATAAAACATTTCAGTAAATATAAAGATAAAAAAAATTTTTTTTTTTTACTGTGATTATCGACCAGTTGAACCACTTAAAGATGAACATTATTATGAAACTTTAGGCATTGCTTTGAATTTAAGTTCGCATATAGATGAAACTAAAGCATTTCTGCTATTGAAGAATCTTTGGGAGTAATCGCAGGACAACAACAGCTTCTTTGATAAGCACAAGACGCTGAAATTCAATTTGCTGCCAGAGCAACCGAAAACAATGCAAATGTATAAATAAATTCCAAAGCCAGACGCAGTGTAGCTACTGTCCAGCTCAATACAAACTTATAATACAAGTAGCTAGCATATAGTGAAGATGTATAGTATGGCTTATTCTGCGTCTTATTAGGCCTAATAGCACTTAAAATGCATGCTAAGCTGCTGAGCATTATTGTTGGCAGTTGTTCGTACAGCAGTCCGTCTGTCTCCAACATTATAAATAAATTTAATCAGTTGATGACATAAAAAATGTTCAGCTTTAGCTAAATTTATTTCTGCTGAGGTATAACTTAATCTACTATTCTCCGGCATGTACTACTCATAAACATTTTGTTTCTTTTAATAATGTAGAAATTATTTAAGTAGACTTTGCAGACTTCGCTATATACTTTTTATGATTTAGCTGCTGATTGTTGAAAAGAAAAGAAAAGAAAACATTCTACATACGCACTTCATTTATATAAAATTTTGTCGCTTTTTATAACATTTCAACACGCTGCAGGCTTCCAGTATTATAAAGTTAAAGTACATCCTTGCATGCTCCCCTTTAAGCAGTTTGTGGCAATAAACTCAATTCAAATATGCGTGCGTGTTGCTAAGTTTATATATAAGACGATTTACAGGAGCAAAGAATGCTTTATATTTGTTTTTGTCATATATTTACATATACGGGCTTGGTATGTCATCATAATTTCAAATATTTTTGCACGTTTTAGTTCAGACGAACAGACAGACTGCGTCGCGCCGTAGTCCTCCGCTATAAAAACAGTCGACATACTTTTTCAATTATGTGCTCAATTGCGCCCGACAATGCTCCACTTTATACCACATTAAAATTTTCTTTTGAGTTTTTGTAGGCCGCAACTTTGACATAATTTTTTGGTTTTATGCTTGATTTGAGTAAATAATAATATTTTTCTTTCTAAATAGGATGTGTGGTTTGAAGACACACATTCTCCTTTTATCTGTAGTATATTAAGGACTACAATTTAGAAAATAAGTAGCACGCAGGCTGACACCTCTATTAATAGAGAAAACAATACATTTTAAAGCTTGTTGGCTTACATACCAGATGTCCTTGGTTCAAACACATTGGGAACGACATTATTACGAACCCTTCCCGATGTGCAGTAATAAATCTCTTTTTTATTTCTTTCTAGGCCCTTCTTCAAGTGATTATTTCTCCCATTGCACTTTAAATACCTACCAAAGCTTAACTATTTACATGAACTAGTTGCTAAGCCATACGAAATTATCCTTTGGATAAATTTCTTTCTCCATTAACCATTAAAATATCTTTTACTTTTCCACACAATCACCCAGTAAAGTATAATCAAAAAAAATTAACATAACAAATGATTTAAAAAATGTAAATTAAAAGTAAACTCTTACAGCTTCCTTGCTTGAGTTAAGAAAAATAAATCCCAGGAAGTGGCTGGCGTAAACGGAAATGCGCGTATCTCATTCAAAAATAAAAAAAAGAATGAAACCCAAAGAAAGAAAGAACGAATTTAAACGGCCATTTTGCTGTTAATTGAATCCTTAAATATGCAACATAATGCAGAAAGTTTTAAATGAGCTGCATTAAAATTAAAAGCGTCTTAAGAGGTAAAGGATTTCGCATTAAAAGTTGTAATAAATTTCAGCAACAGATGATTTTATGAAATTAAATTCATTTAATAAATTTCGCTGCATAATTTAATCAATAAATAATATTAATGTATATTGTAATTATTTCTAAGAAAAACATATTTCTTCTTCACGCTTAATAGAAGATACTTAAGTGCAATGTAATTTTCCGCATTGAGTCACGTAATTAAAGAAATATGTTGTGGCTTTCTAATGAATTTGTAAATTTATGTTTTAATTTAGAACTGATGAGATGAAATATGAGAGGTAAGCAAGGTTTCTATACCCTACAATAGTAATTAAATTGCATGGTACGAGGGTTGCTACATCTATATCTAGCCTGAGCAACAAAACATGTTGCCAGATGCAATATAATGACGTCTCCATGGTAAAGTCTGACATTTTTAGCGCAATTTGTATTCGTTGACGAAATCGAAATCAAGAATTGGTTGTTTGTAACAAAATTATTTACATCAAGTAAAATCAAAAATTTTAGATAAATTCGATGTCTTGGTGATGTGATGAAGAAAATGAAATTCTTGAGCAGTGAAAAATAAAACCTTTTCTCTACAAACGAGAGAAAGGAAATAGACAAACGAAACTAAATGCTACTCCAGGCAATCAGAACTTTGCTACGGAAGCAACCCAGAACGCCCACTTTGGGCTAGGATAGCCAGCATAAGAGAGCTTAATACACAGTATATGCCCATCAACTATGTTTGTTGAATTTTCTTAAATATTTTGAAGAAATTCATCTAATGTAGAGGTAAATGTCGTAGGTTAATAGATATTTTTTTGTTGTTCACGGAGATTTTAGGTTATGGATTCTAAAAACTTAATATAACCATTTACCCTAGTGGTACACTTTATAAAATATTATAGCTTGAGTTACTAGATCCATTAAACTATGTACGACCATGTGCGGAATACTCTAGAAAACTTTTTGCTCGAAAATCAGTCTTCCGTGAAATTAAAAAGGTTGCATTATGCTTATATAAATGTCACGAGACTTCCCCACCTAAGAGAACTCACTGACTTCCGGTCTACAACAAACCACCGCTTCGGCACTGTAGATCAAATAGAATCAGATAACTCGAGAATGTGTACCTCAGCTTACTACGCCAAACTGCTGCAGCTTTAAGCAGCAAAAAAAATTCTAAATCGTTTCGTATGCAAATGCTAAAAAACTTGTTTCAAACAATGCCTGTGAAATACGGTTTTGGAATTTCTAATCGTTTTTCCTCATCTGCATTATTCAAAGAGAAAACCGCACAAACTAACTAACAGCACAACAAATTGAACCTTTTCCATGTTTAATGCTTAGCAATATATGTAAATAATTTGCCGCGATTTGTAATTGCATTGAATATGAATTACCATTTCACGGCATCTTGCAATTTCATAGTAAATGCAATTAATTTATTTTATTAACAGATTTAATTTACAATTACCAAGAATTTCGCGGCAGCCGCGCATCATCGACCAATGCTCATGTAATGTGCTCAATGGAAAAACCATAAACAATTATAATAATCTGCAATAAAAAGTGAAGAGCTGCGAACACTGCCGAACGAACAGGCGGAAGTTTGTTTTGTAAATTCGTACTTGAAAATAAATTTACATTAAATTTAAACTACGTAAATCAGACTTTGATTGGCGACGATATGCCAAACATAAAAAACAACTTTTTATATAGCATAAATATGTTAATTTGGCTTTGGCTGCTGTTTATGCATTAATTCGGGCGCCACTTTTTGTATTTATTTGAAAAGCAAATCGAAATTATGATATGCCTATCTTCTGGCAAATGTTAAATCAATAAGCCGCATTAAGTATTAAGCTTTGGAGTTTCTTCTCGGCGCCTTTTCAGTTGCTGCCATTGGTTCATCTTCGACTGTTTCCACAACTGGTTCCTCCTTCTGCTCTTCCGTGTTAGCAGCTTCATTTTCTTCAAACTTCTCCAAAGACTCGAGTGTTAAGCCAATAAATTTGTGATTTAATCTATCAACCTCTAAGTCCGGCAATTTTGAAAGCATGCGATCCAAATTCAAGAAGATCAACTTATGTTTCATTTCTTTGCAGACACACTTATCCGAAGGCATGATGTTCTCTTTGGATGGACAGGCAGATACTTCCGGAGATGTTGGTATGTCGCTACATGAACAGCTAGCAGAAGTTGAAGAATTTGTAAATGTTAAACTAAATTGTAAGAGTTAATTTTTCGGTACGACTTGACTTAGCGTTTCTTCTACTTAATCCGGTATTATCGATTACTATTAATTTTAAAGTTTCACGTTTACATAGCGGACCATCTTCAGGGTTCATTATTGTATTTTTTTTTTATAAATTTTGAATTTTAATTTACATGCATATTGAATTTTGGTTTTATGTACTACAATTTCCAAGCTTACTAATATGAAAATCTATTCAGTGAAGTGAAATTAAAAATAGTCTGAAATGTTTAATAAATTCAACTAATATTAGGAATATAAATTCTTGCTAGATATGTCACACCATGTGAAACTGCCATTCATAGCGATACAATTATCGACTACTTACTATATCCAACATTGCAGGGAAATCCCAGGATTACAAACACTTTAAATAAGTTTAAACGCTACAATCTGATAGTTCAATACACTCTAAAAATTTTTACAATCGCTCTTCTCTTTGAGCCTACCGCGTTTTGGCGTCAAATTACAGTTATATATCAATTTATATAAATCACATAGAGTAAAAGTAAAAAAGTATATTATTAATACCTATTGTGCCCTACCATATAGCACCAAATAAAGAGTCGGACGTATACCACAGACCTATGCTCTTGACACCAGGAAAAAATGTCTTGCACAACTTTTTGTACATGAATTCCATTCCATGTATCATCCAGACACACTGAAACAGTTGAATAGGGTAGTGGACTTCAATATTGACGGATTTTAAGCTGGTGGCGGTCTTTGTTGATACAAGGCAGACCTTTGATAGAGTAAAGCATGATGGTGTCCTATATAAAATCAAAGGAGTACTGCCACCTCATTTGATTGATCAATATAATCTTTTCCGTTATTATGAATGAAGCGAGGTCAACAGTGAGATTAATCAATGCTTGTTTGTCAAAAGGAAGCGTAGCTGTTCACCAACAATACGCCCACAGACTCTTCTATTCCTACAAATAACATGCAGGACAACATGATTGCTATGTTTGCAGATGATACAGCAATTCTGACCAGGGATAAGTGAGTCACAAAAAATGCTGGAATATCGTGACACTCTCACAGTGCACAAATGACTGGATTAACTTCTTGATCAACAGTCTGGGCACGACTACCTGAGCAACTATCTTTCAAGATCGACATGAGCAGAATCTTGAAATCAATCAGTGCCAAAAAAAGTAAGCTGGCTCTATAACAGACCATAATTAGACCTACATGGTCTACTGAATACAGGTCTATAAAATTGCCAATAAGTCGGACCTTTCTAAGATCAAAGTTCTTCATGCAAAGAACATCCACAACTCTTTTGGCACCCCGAGGTATATGAACCTCGAAAAAAACATAAATGTTCCCTAAGTTGGGAAACTGCGGCGTACTTAGAACGCCCTAAGAATAATCAACTGGCTAGGAAGTCATTATAACGATATGGCTTCAGAAAACGCTCGATACAAATACACTGCCAAAACGCTGTGATATGATCTGTCGCCTAATCACATTTATGCAGCCTCTATTAATTTATTAAGTTAATTTTTTATTTAATCTTAATTTAATAGAAGAATAATTGATAAATTAAAAATAAAACGGTGATTTAAAATGTGACGATCTTGTATTGTCTTCCCGTTTCATTATATCAGTAAAACATTATATGGACTTACAACATTCTAGCCGCAGATCACAGTATGGATCAAATCACTAGTGACTAAAGTGCATTCATAAGCAGCCAAAGGAAGCTTTAGTATGTCGCACTATACTAGTCAGCACATCCAATTAATATACCTGATCTCATTGACTTAATCATAACAAGAAGTAATTCAAACCATATCATATCTGCAGAATCAATTTGAAGATCGCTCACCAACAGAAAGAGTAACCACGGTTAGCGGAGCAGAACGGGCTCACAGTGAAGAAGAGACAACCGATGTGTTTGTAGCACCAATTAGAAACGTGTAGAGGTCGAAGCCGCAAACAAATGGTTTTTTGCGTACCTCTAATCCTAACACACATCACACTGAAATTCTAAGAGATAAAAAGCTTATCATGATCCGATTTTTCCAGAAATGATTATCAAACTTCCTCACACTACACACCACACTTTATACCACAAATGTGTAAATCTCTCCCTATACATATGAGATGTCTTGAGCTTCAATCAGATTGATTGTAGCGAAAAGAACTCCAATGCGGAACTATCAAATAAATCACTTCTGGGTTGAGGACTACGTTTAAGATCCTTCGCTATATAAGTCAAGTATGTACTTGATTGTATATGATTAAAATGAAAGTTGATGGACATCAAAACAGCATTCTTGCTCTAACTTTGTATATGTCATATATGTATCAAATATACAAAAGATCACAGATGCTTGCTGACGATAAGGAAATTTTGAAAAGAACTCAAATACGAACTAGCATGCTTACAGACCAAAGCGCTCTTCTCAAGGAGTGGTTCATCACCATGAGCAGAAAAGCATGCATTTTACATTCATTCACACTGAATAGAAGCTCTTCCACCCACTAACTCTAAATAATAGATAATCCCACAGGCCACATAACTTCATCTATCTCGACTTACTCATCGTAAACATGTTGAGGCCAAGATAACTCAAATAAAACCATAGGTTCACTCCTATGTCTGGATTATGCGCGTTCGCAATTGGCAGCAAGGTGAAAATTATTTGAAAGTAACAATCTAAAATTTTCAGAGGTCTATCAAGAGCACCCTATTCAAAATTAAATAAAATATCTCGTTTCAAGCGCAATCATACAAGTAAACTTAAGCACTACGATTTGGGTCAGCATTCTTATTAGTAAGGATGGGGATTAACTTTACAAACTACCTAAACGCGACTAAGGAAAGATGACCTTTCAGGTAAGTGAACCACATTTATGGACATCCAAATTTAAAAACCCTTCAATCGGAAGCTTTACAGAGTGTTCCAGCATATCTATCGATATTTGCTTCTTAATTTCTATCAACATCTCTATGAAGTATAGGAATTCAGTCTCCATAGTTGCAGTCTGCCATTTATCGGGTCTTGATGTAGCGGGAAAGAAGGTCAAGGATAATACCGATGCTTCAGGAAGATCTGCTTAGTATTACCGCTAAGAGATTGCTTCGTCTAAGTTTGCAGTTGGGCTTAAATTAATATTTCAACATCCCGGATAAACAATGGAAGTTTATCATGATGCGAACGTTATCTGCATTGCTCGGGGTACCGCTCCATCCGGTGTGGCCATTTCGGCAAGAATCAGTGCAAAAACAATACCGGCGAGCTACAATTAGGGCGAACTACCCAGCTTAAAATTGATGAGCTGATTTATACTTTGAAATAGAAACGCTCCAAGTAAGATCGAATAATGCAAAGTAGGTCAAAGACAGCCCAAATTTGAATTTAGCGAGTAATTCGTGATGACCAAACGACTAAAAAATTTGGTTTACGACAGTGGTGACTTTAAAATACGAACTGTTGATGGAGTATGTAGTTACCATACTCGGTACTCGCAATTTTGGATGGAATGAATTTTTCTATACCTTCGATAACAACGACAAGAGACTATATGATTCAGAGTGCTGTTTCGGTCAGCTAAATTTTCGGACCACCGTCAAGATTTTTAAGAATACCCGAAAGAGTTGCACCACCATCATGGCTATTGAAAATTCATAACTGGAAGTGTTGAGAGTATTTCAATAAAGCATTAAGTGTGCGACGATTGCATACGCTGTGGAGTATATGAATGAATTCTGAAGTTTTATTGCGGAAAATTCTGCGGGATTATCTAATTATTAGCAATATTGCACCCTCATCAGAGGCTTGATGCGAATGGATTTTATTAACAGATTTGAAAGCGAGTAGACAATCAACTCTTGCTCCTTAGTTCGAAGATTAGTTTCCTCTAGTTATCTGTAGAGTTTAATGTATATAATGTAGTACTTGCATTCTTTTACAATTTCAAGAGCAACTTTACCCAAATGTTAAGAATATAATTTGGGATTCATTCGTTTTCATTGAGAGATCCCTTAACGAAAAGTAGCATCAATCATGGTTTGTTCAGAGCTTTATGTATATACTAGAACGACTATGTCATCGGCCTATCTTATACTGCCGAAAAGAATGGTTTTAAGATCGTCTAAGAAAAACGCAAAGATTAGTGAGTTAAGCAAACAACCTGGCTTCACACCGGATTTTTTTAAAAACCAGTCGGTTAAAATGTCATCATCTCATATCACCGCATAAAGATTTTGGAATATTTAGCTGAATTTTTTGGACTTGCCAAGAGTGTTTTTGTGCGGATTCGGACCCAAACTAATAGGATTACTTCTCCCTATCTCATTAACATGTATACCAAATTTCATCTCTGTATCTCAATTGGGCACAGATATAACATAAATATGTATTGTTTATTGTCCATGTGGTGGTGGGGCATCCCCTCTCCGATTTTAACAAAAAGTAGCCTATGTTCTATTACAACGTCCCATAAATTTTTATGCCAAAATTCATAAAAATTGGTTTAGCGGTTTAGGCCTGATGCGCGCACACACAAATAAAAATGTTTCTATCGATTTTATCAAGTTAAACTTCATGTAATACTACTTCACACACATTATGTAATAGTATGTGTGTTGCCCAACTATGCAATAAATGCATTAAATATTTTAAGCAAATTTTTAAAACTTCCCCATTTACATATCCAAAAAGTATGCTATGCTATAACATAATTAAATGAAATATGATATTATTTAACTAATTGATTATTGCCTACTTTTAAGCATAATATTTGTATTATTGCTCAAAGTATTTCAGAAACACAAAATTTACTAAAATCCATGAAATAAATTAGTCAATTTAAGTCAATTATTTTAAACTCATTAATTAAAAATTCCGTGCTATTCGAACTATTCGAAGATTCATTGCATTTTTATGCAGAAATTCAGAAAACAGACCACATTATAAGCTATTCAATAGCTTTCGCTCGTGCACACAAAATCGTGCGCTGTCAACTTGTATCTGAGCAGCAAATAAAATTGTTTCACATTTTATTTGATTTGTCATTAGTATTCTAATTATTTTATAGCGCAATTATTACAATTAAAATTATTTTGCCGCTCTTCCAGCGTAATTCGAAGCAAACGTTTGAGCCGCGAACGTGCGACAGATACTCGTACTACGAACAAGTATCTAGATTCAGCTGGAAGTGGTATGCATAGGAAAAAAAAGAGACTACTGTCGTAGTTAAATAACCAGTTTGCTGTATCTAATATCAAGTTCAAGGTTGCTTAATAATGCAATAATTTTTTTTTTTTCTTCACTTATTTACTACATTTTTATTTCAACTTATACCAATGTAAAATTTAAAAATTTATTAATGTACCTTTGTACGTAGTTGTTTTTCTTCACTTTAAGCATTTTACAACACTATGAGATTTAAATGAACATATTCTCTTGGTGGAAAAAGTACCCCATACAACTTAGAAAAGAAAAAGAGGCCTATAAACAAATATAATCGCATGCCCAAAACAATCTTTTACATTATTTACAGCCATTTCTAAAAACATCAGACATCGTCCAAACTATTCGTCAGAATTAAATTCTAATAAATTGTTAATAGCTTCCCAACCATCATGCAATATTACAACACTAACAAATCTCAAGGATACACAAACATGAACGAACTCTATATACAATGTCTGATAAAAAGTGAGTAGAAGATCACATTTCTTTTCCAATGATTAAGAACTATTCTCAATGACTAAATCAACACTAAACTAGTCTTACAATTGCAATCCTCAATCCAAGCTGCAATAAGTCATCAATAAACTCTTCCAGATCAATCTCAAGTTCAAACAAAGTTTTAGACAAAATTATAGCAGCGACAATTGGTTGGTATGTCACCAACAACAATTTAATACACTCGACTAAATTAGGCTTCTTCATTACCAGTAACCTATTATATACATATTTAGAAAATCACTGCATCAAGACCCACATCTCTGTCATATTCTTGGACTTGTAGGGGTTTTTTAAGACTGGTAACTACAATCCGTAGCCATATACTCTCCAAACGTCTGTAAACACATTTATGTTACGAAGGCTAAATTTTAACGTTTTGTCACAACAAAGAGGTATCATCGCGCGTGAGGAGACAAGTTAAGTGGAAGAGAAGAGACAATTCACATGTAGCAAGTGTAAGATCTTTTAAAGAGTGGGAAGAGCGCGTGTGTGTGTATAGTAGATTTTCAACTTCAATAGTGTGCAAAGTGAAACAGAATTCGACTTAGGGATACTCTGTGACCTTTGAATATTTACTTATGGGACTACATTACGCTTTTTCTTTGCTTGTCATATTTTATTTGGATTGTCAGAAAATACACCTAAATTTATATGGGGAAAATTCCTTGTTGTGGTTCCATATGGAAACACTATTTATATACATCTATACATTTATAATGGTTCGATCTTTAACTATCTGAGATATCATACTCAGAATGCCTGGCTAAATTAACAACAAGAAACAAATTTTTTTACACAAAAACTTATAAAACTTGTTCAGATTTCTATGGATAGTAACCCAGACAGGGATGTTGCAATGGCATATTCATTAACTGTTAGTTATTTGAAGAGGAAATAGAAGAAATAAAAATTCTGAGTTTTATGCATACAGACAACCCGACGGACGGACCTAGCAATGACGTCACGTCAGCTTAAATTAATTTAATTAATTTAAAAACTTCTGGTCTCTAGCACGTTAGGTAACAGAGAAAAAAAATTTTAAAAACCCTCAAAAACACGTTCTTTGGGTCCTTTAACCCCTCAAATCGAAACGTGATAGGTCTGTGATAGATCTGTAAATATTTAAAGTATCATTGGTCACAAATTTTGCAAATAGATGCTGTCTATATTACTTTTATTACTTTTCAGCGAGTGAAGAAATTATTTCGTAAACCCGAAAATCCCTGAGCAATGTCGGCTATTAATGCTCATATCCAATAAAAGTCATCAACAAGTTGTTTTCCGTACACATGTAAAGTATTCGTTTGGAGCAATTTCTGCGCTACAAACTTGTACAAGTATCTAAAAATGGAAACAATCACAGCGCATCAAGTGAAAATTCCAAAAAAAAAAAAAGAATATATTCGTCACAGTTTATTGCGCAATGAGCTATTAAAACCAATTACTCTAGCACAGATACAAAGTACTTAAATATAAGGTGTATCTGCACTTTCAATTTATATATTTTGCCATTTTAATTAATTTGTTTAATCGATGTATTACGTAGAGAAACTATAGACAAAAAAAAAAACAAGCAATCAATTAAATAATAAGCCTGCAAAGGTCAAAGTATATAAATCATTAAAGAAATAACATAAAAACTTCCTAAACTGTACAAAAAAAAAAGTTACGAGTAATAAAAACAAATACGCACAGTACGCCTCCTTGAAAAACATCAACTGAAACATACTCGTACACACATATGTCATAATAAAAACTCCAACAAGGGAACTAGCAACAAAAATCTATGAAAATTTAATTTAAAGCTGCTTTGGGGCGCTGTACATTAAATTGCCACACATTGAAGTTCTCTTTGGGGGGCTGTAGTAAATTTTCTTATTAAAATAACATAAAAGCAAAAGCAGTAAGCATTCATATTACTCAAACAAGTCTATATATACGCGTATACATCTCATATATGCTTATTATTATTATTACTCGTACTATGCGAAATAACAATAACAAAATATAAAGCCATATACGCCCATTTGCAACGCCCAGACATGTTGTGGAAGCAACAAGCTGAATAGATGAGCATTTCTATCTGCTTCTGTATGTGGGCAAATCATATATTAAGGACTTTTCAGTTGAGCAAATATGCTGCAACTATAATTATATATTTGTCTGAGTCTTTAAAGGTATTGTATGGCAATAATAATGAGGAATTGTATGGCAAAATTACTTTAGACAACTTGAGAATGCTTATGTTGTACTTTTCTATAAATGAAGGCTCATTTCTATTCATAGTTTGCCCTTTGTATTAAAAATATCCACAAGAAGAACAGAAGTGCATTGAGAAATATAAGTAACAAATGCAATAAAAACTTTTTCATAAAAAAAATCAAAGTGATAGATTTATTAATGAATTTGACAACTGATGAAGAAATGAGTTTTATGATTCTCCTAAATGATTTTTGCTACTATGACGTTTGCTCCTATGGGATACCATAAGATTTGTAGTTGTTGTAAGTCTTTCTCTCTAAGTCTGACATCAAATGACATCAAAACTAATAAAAAATACTTTGTTTAGAATATAATGGCAATAAGATAGAACGTAGTACAGAGAGCTAGACTACGAAATAACCTGTTTATAAAAATTTGAATGAGGGCTAACCTTTCTAGTGGTCCGATCTTGGCCTATATGAATATATTTTCTAGCTAAATAAACAACAACAACACAAAATGTTTTCATACACAAACTTCGAAAGGTTGAACAGATTTGTATGGAACTACGCCTTGTGGTCCGATGTGGACATAAAAAGAATATTTAGTTTCTTTAGTATTTCTAAAGAAACTAACAACGTCAATAAAATTTATTATCTCAAATCTCAAAAGGAGGTGTGGATTTGCATGGTAAGCGTCAATCTGGTAAAAATGTGAAGGATTAAAACAGAGCAAAAAGCTGTTAGGCCCTTACAACAAGAGGAGATCGGAAATTTGCAACGGTCTTAAAAGAAACGATCTAAGAATAATATCGGGCTTCCTGACTGGACACTGTAGACTTAGGAGACACTTGTGTAAAATCGGAATCGAAAGTGATAGCATTTGTAGAATCTGTCTAGACGATGACGAAACTCCGGAGCATATCTTGGGAGACTGCCCAGCTCTGACCCAAACCAGGCACATACATCTTGGCAATTACCAAGTGACAGGAAGGGCGGTGCATGCACTCAATCCCAAAATCCTAGTGCCCTTTTTCAGAGCATGAGTTGCTGTAAGTCAACCACTGTTAGGGCACAATAGACCTGTAAAAGTCGCAGTGCCCACTACCTAATAATAATAATAATAAGGAACATGCATATGTACATAGACTCAACATATTTTATAATAGTATTTTTTACTGGGTACAAAAAAAGTTTGCCGGTTACAGCTTGTGTAATAATAAAAATTTAAAACGTGTTTGTATGGGAGCTGTACTTGCTTATGGCCACATAGCATTCAGTTGCAATTATTGTGACACTGATTGTTTACACTTTGCGCAAAGATTATAAACAAAATTATGAAGAAATCAGCTTTTTCCGGTTAGGCATTTAAAAAATGGTGTAGGCGCAGCTCCAAACCAAAAAAATAATATAAACGTACTGCGTATGAATGAAAAGAATCGAAATTCAAAAACATGAAGGGTATATCTTTTAGAGTTCCATATTTTTAGACAGACTGACGGACGGACATTCACGTCTCATCAAGACTATATATACTATATATGTATTAATATAAAAATATAATTTTAATTTCAAAAATTTGAGCTTAAAAAAAAATTCAACAAATTTTAAATTTAAAAATCTTCGAAATAATTTTAATTTAAAAATTTTGGATAAATATTTAAAACAATTTAAGTTTTAAAGTTCTAAATTCAATAATTAGGCCCTGTACCGAAGGTACAAGAGCCTATTGGTTTTGTGCAAATGTATGTAACAGGTAGAAATAATGGTCGGATACCCCCAAAAGTTATTCCCATTATGGTCAGGAATGATAGAGGAGTCGATATAGACATGTCCGTCTGTCCGTCCGCCCGTCTGTCCGTCTGTATGAACGAAAGGATCTCGGAAACGGCAATAGATTGAGACATCGTGTTTTTTTGCATTCGACTAGGACTGGCGAAACAAACTTTTATTTTTTTATCGGAAGCAGGGTTTTTTTTTTTTTTTTTGATGCTTGGAACTTAAGTAGTCTTCAAAGCAGAAACGGCAGAGAATAAGCCTTTAATTTTTAATATTTCTTGCAAATACAACCGCTGATGCCCACCTCTCACCTTTTGTACCTACTGCATTGGTATTTTTAGATTTATGCCTTTTTTCTGGGCCACCCTTTAATACTGCATAACAATTTGTGCTGACAAAAACATTAAAATTCAACGTTGTAACAATTTATAAACGCCAACTGGATTATTTGGAAACATTTTAAAATAATGTAAGACAACAAACTTGTCACAGTCTCATGCAATATTAAAGTATATTAAAATTCTGACAACCAAACAAAATTTCAAAACAAATTGCGAGAACATTTGGTGAACTTGGTGCGTTTCAAACGTCGAAAACAATAGGAAAATTAATCAGACTAAAAAAAAAAAGAATTTAGCAGCAGCAAGATACACGCCCACGTTGGAATATTGCCACGTAAATAAGAAAACAAGAAGAAAGAATGTTGCAGTTGAGTGTGCACGACTTTGAGATACACTGTAACAGTGGTTTTTCGCGCTGCACTTGAATTCGGTATCCAAAACTATGCATCACGCCTAAGAATTTGAAGTAATTCCAAATAATATGTGCCAAAAATTGCTATTTTTGATATTTTGGTGATTTTTTGCTGGAATACATTTACATTTCAAAAGCGCTTATAATTCACAGACAGTTTTAACAAGCTTTCGCAGCATATTTTTTATAGAGTCTATCACGCCTCCTTGTGCCTGTTACAAACATTTGCACAAAGTTAATATACTCTATCGCTACAGGGTATAAATATTCAAGAAGAAAATATTTTATTACTTTACCCGTACAAATGCCAACCGCAAAAATGTGACAATGGCAGCAAAGCTTTTTATGCTATTATTATTATTATTCTTTGGGTATATTAATAAAATTTATTGTATTAAGCATACGCCATGTGTGCTACTTGAATATAAGAAAAAAAAATATAAGATACAAAATATTTAATAGTATATAATTAACAGGTAATAACAGCTGCGTTTTATATATACAAAAAAAAAAAGAGATAAAAAACCGAATTCAGCACGCAATGAAATTCAAATTGAAATCAGTTTAAATCATTTTAAATGTTCGCTGACTGTCAACGAAAGAAAGAACAATGACGTTCGAAAGCGTAGCTCACCGAATGCATAAGAAAAGTTTATTTATTACTTTGACCATTGCAGATACAAGATACATAGATACATACTGTCAGATATGCAGAGAAACGCGAACAGATAGACAGACAGACAGACAGACGGATTGTTCTACGTTTGCTGTTTTTCATGCTGTCTGCTGGTATTGTTTTCATACGCTGTCAGCATTTCGCGTTCTTTGGCATGATACTTGTATCTCTTCACTTTCAATAGATACTTTTCTGTCTGCCGCCTGGCATCATGACAAATTACAAGTTGAAAGTTTAGTGAACTTTGTGCACCGCTTTTTGCACTTAAATGTCTTCGGTTTTCTGTTTTTTAAAGCGTCTTTGATTATTTGTCATTCGATTTGACTTTCATTTGTTGCATGAACTGGCATAGCATTTGAAACAAATCGAGTTATACAGCTTATGAAGCGAAATGAAGCATATTCGAAACTGAATCCGAAACAATTGTCTATGTAGCTATCTAATCTTTGTTTGTTAAACTTTTTTTGTACACTCTTCACATAACATATAGAATAAAAAAAAACCTAGAGCCTGCTTAAAATGCATAACTCTAAACACTTTCTGTGCTATCCAAGTGTCTAGGGCACTTCGTTGTCGCATATATACGCCCATAGTTTTCTTGCAACTCTCTACATTTTTTCAGTCTTATAAAAAGTCTCTATAACATTCTTACGCTAAATTGCTAATAGGCATTCAAATTGGAAATTGGAAATTTTCTTTTCTTATCATTGATGTATTCACTTTGGCTTTCCTTACTTATACTTTATCTATTTTCTTTTTTTTATTTTGCATGTCTTTGCCATTTGAAGAGGGTGTCGTTGTCAAACTGCTATAGAAATAAAATGCAAATAACTTGACCCCAACTGACCTCCAGGCTGACTTGCGCTTTTCATTTGGCCCAGTTTTCTTTTATTCATTTATTTTGTTCTTTCTTCTTTTTTGTTCCGTCCTCGTTTCGGTTCAAACTTCCGCTTCTTGTACACACGAAGACAGCTTTGTTTCCCTGCTGAACTCTTAGGTATTTAGATTTTCAGCTTCGTTAGGCAATGAATTAAATGTTGTTTGTTTTTCTTTCTTTTCTTTTCTTGATATATTTTTTTATTCTTTTCCGATTTCCGCATGCTTCTAATTTCAGTTGATTGAAATCATTTCAATTCGTAATTTTAGGGATTAGTTCTTTGCAGGTAATTGATGTCACGAATCTGTTAAATTTTATTTTTAATCTCAGTTTGTGAAGGAACTAAAATGTCTTAAAATATAAAAACTGTCTTCATAGTCAGACCAACGCGTGGAGAAGTCTATTATTTTGAATGTTTCTTCTGCTGTGGTGTGTTGTGTTTCTTGCGCCTGAAAAGGCGTTCATTCACTCTCTGTTTCTCTATATATCACTCTCTAACAGTTCGCGTTGCTACCGACTGCAGAGTTCGCTGATAGGAAGCGTTCTTCTATGCAGTAGCATTGGGACACTCCTCGTCATACCAAGAATTAGTCTCAGGTTTTGTATAACCAAAGCCCAATCCATAGAGCGGGTGATATGTCTCCACTGCTTACATATACCTGGGAAAGACGGAATGTATTTCCAGAGCAGTCGGCAGAGTGTATCTAAAACGACTTCCGCGGTCTTTTATGATTGTAGCTTACCGACGTCTAGCTTTCATTGCGTGTTATGGCGAGCGGCGTGCACCACGCTTAGCCTACCGCGTACCATGGCTGCGACAATATAGTTCTCCGAGTCGATATTTGGACCACGTATTGTTCGCACGTCCTACATGCTCAATGCATGCCTTCTGTCAATCAAAATTGATCAATTTGGTTGCGTGTAATTTGATCTGAACTCAGCCATGTTGCCTTGTGGATGTCGTGGTGTTGAAATCTGCTACTGCCAACTACTATGTTCCGAACTGCGGCAAAATTGATTAGCCTCTGTCCAATGTTGGAGGTTGTTTCCCAATTTTTGCGAAGCACGATTTTGATGCGTAATGAGGTTAGGCGATCGTCAACATATGTGAATCTGGATCTGAGGCTACGCAGTTTCCTACTTCTTACTTATCTTGAAACCGCATCCAAATTCGTGCTTACTTTCAGGGTACAGTATGCTTCTTTAAAACACCTCTGACATATTCATCGAATATCGTGGATTGTAGTGATATCAGCCTTTAATCATTCGAGGACATCTACCAGCTTAAATCGTGGTCCTTATATCACCATCATAGTACCCTATCCGAGGCTTCCCCTAATTCCTATTTTAGAGAAGCTATTAATGGATTCTCTGCTTTAAAATTTTCGATAAGCTAAATTGCCACCATTTGAAGATCATAACCACTCTACTAGTCTTGTTGAATAAGTTTCATTACATAGTCTCTAAAGATCAGCACAGCAACAATGCATTTTCTACCGCTTAAACTTTCCAACTAAAAGGTTAAAAAACTTTGAACAGTGCACAAATTCGAATCGACTTCTACTTTTTATGGTTAAATTCGAAAACAAAATGCAATCCACAGCATATATCAAAGCAGCTCGCATGTAAGTAGAGCAGAGGAAATCTAATACAGAACATAGTTTGCCATTTCATGCAAAATGCTGTGTGATAGTCACTGCAACAAAGTTCCACTTGTACTCACATACCAAATATATGGCACTACTCATATGTCTGTCTGTCTGTCTGTCTGTCTATCTACTGTTTAAATGCCAAGCATAGTTGGGGCTAATGCCCTCAGCATTATACATTGGCTCTAATGCTGCTGCGGCTGCTACTGCTGCTGCATCAGCAAAACAAATCCCTTGACTTCAGTCAATGATGTCTGTCGCTTGAAGAACAATTGGAGAGCAGCATCAGCAACGGCGTCAGACAATTGCTTGGTAGTAAAAGTGAAGAGGCTTTTTAAGAGTTCGAGTATTTGAATGGCATAGAATACATATTGAAAATGAAGAATTGTTTGTAGAGCATGGTTCTGGTGGTTCTATTGAGTTTAGTGAATAGTTTGACAATACCTGTCTGATGGCTGTTCGTTTGTTTGGAATTAAGTATCTACATATAAACATATTCCTATTCTACAATATAGTTAGGTGCTGCTTTGTTTTATCTGAATTGCTTGTTTATATACATTTTTCTTGGAATTCAGCTTTTATTATTTGAACAAACCTCGCATCTTTTAGCATACAGTTTTAGCTTTTACACCATACCGCCACCAACTATACCCGTACCGACCGTATCTGTACCAAAATCATCATCCTTTGCCTCTGCTACTAAGCAGGTGCTTTTAGTGTTATACAACATATGTTCCATTGGAAACTTCATCTGTTCCAGCGCATTATACGCTGCAACTTTGGTACTTTTATCCGGATGCGCTTGGCGCGTAAATATTAATGCAAGTACTTAAAAGGACAAAACAAACAATTTTAAACAATTTTATACACGATTTAAATTTTAGTTTATGCTTACAGTTACTCTTTTTTATATCACTATATGGCGTCGTTGCCGATGCGTTCCTTGTTGTTTCCAGGAAATTGCTTTCATCCGAATCATCTTCTCTACCGCGTACTGTTGTTGTCTCCTCTTCTGTTTCTTCGAAGTTGTAATCGTGCGTACAATCATATTTAACTGCATAATTTATGTAGTCTGTAGAGATTAGGTGATCTGTTAAATATCGAACAGCTAAAAAAATGGAAAAAATTATAATAAAGTGACTTCTAAGGATATTTATTATATATTATTACTTTAATACCTACAGATTTGTCTACCACTTCTCTCGCAATTCGATCTGAACATTTTGATGCCATATTGCTTACGTGGCACTGCTGCATACAGATACCATTTGCCGACCAGTGACGTAATATCCGCTTCATAATTATACGGCGGCCTTATACATTGAAATTCTTTGAGTACTAGATATCTTTCATCATGCATCTCCTCGAAATCGTCCTGTAGCGCCACAAATGCTAGGCATAAAAATAAGCTTAAATCATAAGAGACAAATTACATTTTTGATAGACGTTTTAAATTTGGAGATACTTACATGGCTATACGTAACTTCCACATTTCGCTTAGTTGAACTGCTTGAACTACAAACAATTGAAAATCTAGAGCACAAAAAAATGGGTTCTAAGATCTTTAAAGTGCATTAAATAAGCGTAGAAATTGCTGAGAATATGAAACGAAGTGATTAGTTGTGGAAGAAATAAAACATTTATTCTATTATAATGAAATATTTTATAGATTATATTAAACTCGATATTGTGCGGGGGCAGTATTAAAAATAATGTATATTTTCCTACACAAATTGCTACTTCGATTGTAAAAAATTTATGCTGCTATATGGAAGAGAACCTAAAATATTTTACTCTGCTTGGTTGAAAAAGTTTTAAAGTTTGGGAGAAGCACTACAACCCTACAAACAGCTTTTAATCTCAAATTTTAATGCTCAACAACACAAGCACAAAATTACCATTTCTTCAAGAAAATGCTTCTTCTTTTTTATCAATTTGAAAGAAATCCTAAAGAATTATCATCTGATTTGCTGTCAAAAATATTGAATGAGAAAACATTATATCAGCAAAATAATTTCTAGACACTAAACAAAATAATAGAAAAACCATTTCTCAAACCATTAAAATAGATTTTTGTATCAGCGCAGATCTCACTGCTGGAGATCAGTAAAGGTGTATATTAAGGAGGCAAGACAGATGCCGTGAAATATATATGTGACTTGTTCAATAAGAACAGGGCTTAGGTATAAAAAAATAAAAATTTTATTCAGTATAGACATAGCCGTTAAGTATGAACAGTTAGACATTGAAGGGTATAAGAAATTTATTTCATCCTATTCCTACTTCAGTTTACTTGTATTCAATGTAGATGCCAAACCGACCAACGACTGAATGAAAAAAAAAGTGACGAAAACGGGGACGACGTTGCATATTTGTACGGATTGCGGCTGCTCTGCAAAATCGAAACCGTAAAGGTACATACCGTTCCTCAGTTTTAAACTGGGCTAGTACACTGTTTTAAGTTAATTTCGAGTCTTTGCTGACGTCGAGCGGGATAGTGTTTGAAAAGAATTGGTGTTCAAGACCTAGTACAGTTTAATTAACTATGTAAGCTGTGAATTAATTTTGAACTGAAGCTTCAAGTCGAGTATGTCGACTGTTTGAAAGCGCAGACAGAGACGAAAATGGGGACGGCTCTGTGGTGAGTACACTCGAAAAGTGAAAGGACTACCAACACATTCGGGCAATGCTCTAGCGGACTGTTTAAATTGTTGACAAAATATGACCAGCATGTTAAATTTCTTTCTTTTAAATAAAATCTGCCCGCATTATGTTTTGTGGAAATATATCGGTGTATAAAGTTGTTTATTTTCGTAGGTCTACTGGTTGAGAAACTATTATTCAATAGATAAATGGTCGAGATATCAAGTTGATCAGAAAATCTTCTTAGGTATTCCGCTCTTATACGGTTAATGGAATTTGGAATCTGCCTTTCTTCTTCCAGACAATAAAAATACTGTTTTGAATATTTTGGAGAATACTGTTCATAGATTTATATAGCAATTTGAAACTAGGTCGTGTACTGGTGTTCCCGGTTGTCATCGGCATCTATTCAAAATATTTTTCAGAAGCTCAATGTAGCACTGAGCCCAGCGACTTCTTGAGTGATTTCTTTCTGTAGGTCTTTTTAGGTAAGTTGAAGAACGGCTCAGAATGTTCAAATGTTTCGAGCAACTCGGTAGTGCTTTGTTTTCTTAACACATTGAAAAGATGTTCAAGTTCTTTTGATATTCTTTGGTTAAGTTTCACGACTGGGATTCCATACTCTTCTCAGTTGCCTTTTCTTAGCTATCATTTGTGCAGCCTCAAGGCACAGCAGATAAATATTCTCTATTGAAAAGGGGTGTGACTTGGAGTGGGAAGTTCCATGATTAGCAATTTCATGAATTTAAAAAGCCAGTCGATGTGTTCTCTAGAAAAAATCGTTATGTTTTGTGCTTTCCCTAAGAGGGCTTTTCGTGTTGGACACGGGAACATTTAGCAGGATCACAACTAATGAGTGATCAGAGGAAATATCATAGCGATTACTAGTGTACAGTTTCCTAGTGTCATTTGTACAGTTCTGCACCCTAAGAGTTATAGAGTCGGGAACCTCAAAAGATGTCCTTAGCATTAAATTTGCGTCCAACTACCAAGGAAATTTAATAGATGTTCGAACATTCTTTAGTCGACACTGTTCCGGTGTATGTTTCAGTAATCGTAATGTGTCCCCTTACTTGATCCAAATGAGCTAAATGAAGCAAAGCTCAATGTTTTGAGTTTGTGCAGGTGATAATCGTGCCACACGCTGTCAAAGACTTGCATTATATCTAAGTAGGCCGCCACCACAAACTCCTTGGCCTCAAACCTTCGCGAAAAAAAATCACCACTCTAAAGTTGAATGGGCTTTCCGGTATCTTAATTGGAAAGGTGGTATCTGTTCCTATACAGTTTGAAGCGACAGCATCTTCGGCAACAGACACTTTTCAAACAGCTTGGCTACCGCAGAAAGTAAGCTCATTTGTTTGTATAAATCCACTACCGACGGGCTCTGTCCTGCTTTATGGATCATACTGATTTGAGCCTTTTCCCACTGCCTTGGTATGTGTGCAAACCTCAGCATCGCATTAAATATTAGAACTATGAAAAGTACTGCCTTATGCAATTAGTGCGAAATTGGTATCCTACCGATTTTTGGTAAATAATTTTATGTTAATACATATGTACTTAAAACTTTAGCATTCAGTCATCCTTCTGGTCAAATGACAACATTTAAATTAGAATAATTGTAACCAATGTATGCAAAGTTGGTAAACCCGTTAAACGAAACGGTATAACCGGTACCGTCACCGATATATCAGTTGTCAAAATTGGGATTGTCAAGTTTCCATTGCAAAAAAAAAAAAACATAAAAATATTTGCTCAGCTTTGTGTGTCTGCCGGGAAACAACAAATCGATGAATCAAAAAATTATTAAAAGGTAAAAGTTTGACAAAATATGAATTTGCATTTATTCTCTTTTTTAATTATTTTTTCTATGCCCACAAAAAAAAAATAAGATTCCGTTGCGATGATGTTGCCATCACTACTCGCCTCGAGCTTGAGCAAGCTTGGGGTGTAAAACTGATGGATAAATGTGACAACCAGAAACTGGAAAGTGGCATCAGTCACAAAGTCTCGCATAGAAAGCAAAAGCAAGAAGCTGCAAAGGAAAAGAAACGATCGAAGTCGACGTCAGCAGCACTCGAACTTCAAAAGAAAATTATGGAAAATAATGAAATTGACAACAATGAAGAAACCAGTGCCAGCGGCGGCGGCGGCGGCACCGAGGGCTTCATCTGTGAGCACTGCGGCAAACACTTCGATCGCCCATGGATGCTTACTACACATGTGCGTGTGCACACACGTGAAAAACCATTCGTTTGCCCGGAGCCAAAGTGTCAGAAACCATTTGCTGATCGGTATGTATTGTAGTTAGGAATCGAATATACATATATACAAGTATATATCCTGTTTACATTTACAGTTCCAATTTGTGCGCACATCAGCGCACCATGGTTCATCACAACTGGACACATCAGTGCACACAATGCGGTAAATTTTTCAACAGGAAATGTTACTTGGATCGTCATGGCTTGGATGCTTGCCGTAAATATTTGTTTGCCGGCAACTCAAAGAAATGAATGAATGGGCATACAATTTTGACTGCAAACACACACATCACATGAAAGCTGCAATGCATTTATTATATGTTATTAAGTATTATTAATTATAAAATGTAATTACAACCGATTTACAGAAGAAACGAATTAAAAACGAATAAACAAATCACTCGCACGACATCTCTTATGTTATATGTATGGCCAACTGTTAACTTAATCGACGACTCTAGAGCATGGGCGTGCAACAATTTGGATAGTCTATAAACTACACAAAATATTAGAACTTTTTACTATTTTTGAGCGATGTATCAACAAAATGTACTTAAAAATCACAGATACTGTCACACTGTTTGGTTGACAGATAGATAGTACGTTTATACGACGTTAATCATGAAAAATTCGATTTTTGATTAGATCAAAATACTGGAAGGTCATTGTCTCTCGGACTCTCAAAGATGTTATGTTTGAAGGACATTGAAAATTCAATTAATAGAGAAACCGATCCCACCACGTTTGGTTGGGTTTATCTCTACTGCATGCTTGGATTAGATTTATTGAATGTGTATTGCATATCGCATAGCGATTGGATATAAACATGCGGCAGGTTCGAAAAACTCCTATATACAAAGTTCTATAACAATAAAATTGTTTTACATATTTTGACCGCCATAATAGATCCGCTATTTTGAATTTTTAAATTCTGACTTCAGATCGAAATCAGCGACCTCAAAAACCCGTGAGTAAACGTTTTTAACCCTAAAGGATAAGTATCTTTAGTAGCTCGGACCAATGTGAACCGCCACAAAGCAAATTTGGTCTGAAATTAATTCACTTATAAGCATTCTACGAAAGAAAATTAAAAGCATTAAATAAGGACATCTTAACAGCACCTTTACATAAAGAATTTGGTCAGGACTTTGGAAACATTTTCCAAATAAAATAAAATAAATAAATAAATACAAAGAAGTATCTATTCTGCGACGCTGATCATCTCTTTGCAGACAGTTCGATATTCAGCCTACAACCACATCGAGAAGAGACTCAGAAGACCATACGTTTGCACACGCAACCCAATTGTGAACAGAGTATAGAGAAGAGTATCTTACAGGTTCAGAGCTGCTAGTCAAACAAAAAAAGCAGGATACTGACTTATTCCTAGAGAAGGTTACTCCAGACTAGAGTAGAACCTAGACCCTCTGGTCTCTTAGGAAGCGATATATGAGGTAAACATCACAAAAGATCTGTAGTCGCAAAGCAAAAGGAAGGTGGGCCAGCTTCCATCGGGTGCGAACGGTAAGTTGAGACTCCAAGTTTTTCACTCCAAAGTGCTAAAGAATACATAGGCTTAAGAAAACGATGGTCTTAACAGTAGAACCTTGAAAGCAAAGAAATCTCACTGATCATATATTATCATGCGGCATTGAGACTTGTGCACTCTCCATCGATTATCGATTATTTAAAAGTACGCGGTAAATCGATTATTATTGCTTATGATCGATTTTATATGGTAAAGGAAGTAGTTCTGAACAGACTACACCTTCAATTTTTTTTTTTCTTATTTTTGTACGAAAAATCGATTTAAATCACCGATTATTTCATCATCGATGATTTAAATCATCGATTGTAAAATTATCGATTTTTAAATAATCGATTATGGAGTAATCGATGTAACCGATATCAATGTTTTGCAGCTCTACAAGAAGACAGTGAAGCTGTGAGCAGCTAAATAGTTTGGTTAACATTATCATAGTTGAATGTCAGACGAAAGAATACACAGTGGAGGCTTATGTGGACATTCTCAAATATTTCCAAAGGATATGGCACGACGACCAACTATGCAACTTAAGACACAACAGCCCACCTGAGTTATTATCGATGTTATGGAACCCAGCAGAAAATGCATGCGAGCCGAATGTCCAGAAGTTTCCTCTTGGTTCAGTTGATTGTCCACTACACTGTTTATACTTTTATGAAGTGTGTCTAGACAAACGTTTCACCTTTGGAACAGACAATAATGCATTAATTAACTCTCTATACGTCAGGACTATCAAATTGAACTAGCATCTTGACGGTCCCCACCATCCCATCATCTTGATGCAAAACACATTTTAATACGATACGCTTTCTTACGCTGACTAACAGCAGCACCACGATACAGCCAATATAAAGAAGGACATCAAAGTGCCGAAAATCGGTACGTCATTAAGAATCTATAAATACTTAACAGCCAACCTTACCAGCTAGCAGAACGCCTCCTGTAATGTAAATGAAAGACCGAAATCTACTGTTTATTAAGCACAGCCGCATCACTTCTTGACATTTTACTAGGGTGATCGGCTTTGTGGAGATTGTATGCTAGTATAAAGATTTGTGCTCCGTCTGCAGTCATGTTTCCGTGAAGAGTATCATATGTTTAGTGAGAAATTGCTTTAGCTCTTCAATGTGAGCATCAAATCCACGGTCATTCCAAAATCCGAGGGTGACAAGCTGAAAATTAATGCAGATGAGGCACTCATCCGACGTTATCTTGCATTGGGCAGTTGGGTGTTCCAGAGCAAACTTTTCCAAGCAGTAATTGTTTGATATGATCTATGACAAAGACTTGCTGACTCCCAATCTTGTTAATTTCAAGTGTCTTCTTGTTGTTGGCACCGCGAAGTCAATCAATGAAGAAAATTGTGGTTTGGGATCAAATTCTACACTGCTACCCCATTTTCCTCAGCAGAAGCTTCTTAGACCTGGGCTTGTTTACACGCAAGAAATATTAAACATGAGTTTGATCAGACGTAACAAAATGTAACTCCGTCAAGTTGTAGTTGACCCAAAATAAACTGCTCAAAATTCTTGGTTTTTTATTATTTTTTTTTTTCTCAAAATTTTATTGAATAAGCTTAACTGAAATTATGTTATCCTTATTGATTAATATAGACAGGACAACTAGTAATTAAACTTAAAAAATATCTGCACCTACCACAGCCTTCTACGAGTTGCTACAGCACCTACAAAAGCCAAAGCTGTCATCCGAATGATGCCTTCAAGCGTTCTTCACATCAAACTAGTGTGGAAAATTTAACAAATGCATGATTCCTTGACAGCTCCTTAAATTTAATCGAGGCGTAGTACAAGTAGGCAAACGTTTGAAGTTCTACAAATCTAGAAAACCTATAATACTTGCTTTATTTTGCTAAGTATTTAGTGTATGTGATCTGCAGCTATCTCTTTCTCTTAAATATTTTGCTACAAAGTTCATCAGTGGCGCTGGAGCATATGTTTTGCATAAAATTAGTTTTGACAATCACTTGGAACGAGTACACAAGTGTGCAAAGCAAAACAATAAAATAATATAATGAAATAAATAAATGCACTAATTATTAAAAACTAACAGCAGCTTAAATAATTTAATTACTTTGGGTAGTTTGACGCCAAAATAGTACCAAAACAGTGTTGTAAGCCGTGTTTTAATTTAAAAACTTTACGCACACTCTTTCGCTCTCTTTCTCTGCTTGGCAACGTCGTCGGTAACAGCACGCGTGCAAGTTTTTCGCTATAATTTTTGCGAAAATTAACTTTTAAAACATTCAAAAAAGAAATGTCTGAAAACATTTGCGCCAACTACATCTCACATTTTCCACTATCCTCCATCCGTGAGGACAATGCAGATGTTGATATTGATTTTGAACTCGGCGACGTGCATTTGCCGGCGCACAGAGTCATATTGGCAGCGCGTAGCGAGTTGTTCCATAAATGGTTTAACGATCCAGAAATTGAAGCGGAGCCCTTCGTCGAAATAACAATTCTAGCGCCAGCGGATATTTTTACGGTAATACTTTACTATATATACTCGGGAAAAATCATGCTGCCGGCCGATATGGATGTAGCTACTATTATCATTGACATAATAGTGGTGGCTGACAATTATCAAATAATTGGCATGGTCAGTGCCTTATCGCAACATATGCAAAAGCATTTTACTTTGATGAACATATCAGTCATGTTGGATGGTGCGAAGAAAATGGGTTTTACAGAATTATACAACATTTGCTTGACCTACATGGATAAAAATGCAGTTGAGCTGCTAAAGCAAAAGCATTTTGGTTGCTACAATCGTGATACGCTCGATTTATTGTTGAAACGTGAGACTTTCGTAGCGCCGGTCGAGATTTTCTTTAACGCGCTGACCAATTGGCATGCAAAGCATCCAAAAATGAATTTGGAAAAACGTTTTAAATATTTGCATTGGAAGTTGAACAACGCCTATGACAAATTGATACTCAAGCATTTCATTAAAAAGTGGAAGAAACAAAATGTGCAGTCAGTCGTGTGTGCTGTCAAATATTCAGAGCGGTAAATAGTTCTTTTTATTATGTAGATCTATAAGCTATTTTAGGATATAGTATATTGTGCTCTTGTAGACACAACATCAATTAATACATCTTCAATAATATTTTTTATAAAACTTTATAACAAACAAGGGCGTATCCAGGGGGTCCCCCCCCTAATTTTGAAAATTTCGTTAAAAAATTTATTTTACTACACATTTCGAACTTTTGCCTACTAAAAAAAAAAGTACAAAGTCAGAAACATACACCCCCCCCCCCCCTCCTTCGAGGACAGCAGCAAGCAAAACCAACCCCCCCCCCCCCCCTTCCCACTCCCTTCGACGAAAGATGGATACGCCCTTGATAACAAATCTAAGAACTCGATGAGAGCATCTGTAATATGTGCGTACTTTAGTGGTTAATCTAAAATGTGTAATCTTTTGAGTTTACAAATCTTTTCGCTATTGCCTATCACAATTATAGCCAGTGAGTTGGTATGGTTTTCTAATCTTTCCAAATATTTTATGCTTAAGTTCGTTTTTCATAGTTACAACTTACTAATTCTCCATAAAATCTATTAAAAAATAGCATGGACCCAACTCAAAAGCCTGATTTGAGTAAACCATTTCCTTGGAAGCCCATGCTGCCTATCCCAAAAAAGGAAAGCTACAAATGTGAGATGTGCGATGAGAAGATCAATTCCTTATTGGGAGTAGTACTACATATGCGCATGCATACGAAGCAGTCCAACGATAAGCCAAAACCGAAAAGTCAACCCGAACAATGGTATGTAGATGAGTTTAAATTAAAATAAATTTTAATACTATTAAACTAATATAATTTTTTTTCAGGAAATCTATTAGAGTTCCAGTTTACAATTTCAATAAAAAACCATAGTTGAAAGAAGCAGCAGTGTTGTGGAGAAGTTGGAACCTACGAGTATTTCTTTTAGTTTTTAAGTACAGGGCACACAGTTTGTTTGACCCAATTCAAAAATACTCATTCAATGATGTTACATTTTTTTTAAATTTTTTTTCATATGAAGCGATAATTCGATTTTATAAAAATTTCATACCTTTAAAAATATGGGCTTATACATTTCAAGTTAAATGAAAATCTAAGTTTTCAGTTTATATGATCCAGAAATATTATTCCTCAAAGAAATTAAATTTTAATACAGTTTCAAACCATTATGTTTTTTTTTAAATTTTTTATATCATAATATGCTGGAAATATTTTTTAAATAAAATTCACATTCGAATAAATACTGCGGAAATTAATACACAACAAAAATTTTTAAGTTAAGGCTACAAAAGTAGCATACTGGAGAGGGAACTCTGAAAAAGATGCTTATATGTATGGAAGGAAGTAAAAATAATTGGTAAAATGAAATTGTGTTAGTTGTAACTGAAGGAGGATTTGGAGTCGTCAGTGTATAAAAAATATGAGAAGGGAGTTTTTGAGGCTTGGAAACAGTTGTTTAAACAAGTGGGGAAGAGATTGTTAATAGAGGAGAAAGTAAATTACGAAGCGCATAATGAGTCCTCAAGAGGTGTAGGCGCTTGTATTGCTGGTATAATTACGGAACTGACAACGTTGATTTTTGCAAATGTGTAATTGTTTGGAGTATGATACTGACAGAATAGTCTCCCCAAAATATCGGTTAGGAAAGGCTTAAAGTCTTGTGTGGTATTTTGTTCCTTTTTTTAAATATAGGCATAGGCGATGAAACTTAATTATTTGTATGAGTCTATGGTATTCTTATGTTGATGGTAAGCTATAAGAAAAATAACTACGAATAAAGGTGATCCTTGGGTTGTGCGGCATGATTGTGTATGTTTTTTAGTGTAGTGGCCGTCTCGGTAGACTGTGTGGGGTCTATTTTTCAGCAAGTTAACGACATATGATATGATTATTGGGTCAACTTTCCAAGTCTTGAGTTCGTCTATAATTATATGGACTACAATCTCATCAAAAGCTTTGGCAATGTCGAGTGAACCATTGGATGGAGAATCAGATATTGATTTCCCTTGTCTGTAAACAGTTCGTCGACTATCAATTGATTTATTTTCAGAGATAAATCACCAAAGTTGTGTAAGCATGATTTTAAGGAAGTGGGCCTGGAAGAGCTATTGAGGGTTTGGCTTTGACTTTACTTAATTTGACGTATTGTAGAGTGACAGATTTGAAAAAGGAATTGTAAAGATTAGGACGTCCCAATTTAACACATGGATGGATGTGTCGAAACATTGCGTATGCGATTCGGTTATGACTTTTAGCTTAGAAAGAGCAGTAGTTTGAATTTTTGTATACCTAATGGGACTGTACAGCTTTTATAAAGTCGAAATATTTGTGAAATTAGTAACATTTGATTGTGATGACCCAAAATTTCCGAATTCCTCAGTAATATGTTGCTTAGAAGTTATGATCTTACTTACTTAGATGACCCGTCATGTAAGCCATACGTGCTGGAGCTCTTTCGTCCATTCGCGCAGTGCAGCCGTTGGAGTTTTCTGAGTCAGACTATGTCAACCTTATCACATAGCTTGTGGTTCAAATGGGACCTAAATTCGTCACCGCTTCTAATTGGACCAAAAATCCAGCGGGGAACCTTCTCAAAGACTTCCAACGCTGTTTCATCTGACCTAATCATGTTCCATGCCTTTGCGCCGTACAGTAGGACCGGGAGTATATATGTTTCTTCACCTTATATCCAGTCTGACGGAGTAAAGGTAGACGAAGTTTTCTATAACATTAATGTTATTCTAAGTGGACCTTTAGACTTTCATTGTTTAGCTGGACTGGTTTTTTGCATTTTCCTTGGTTCAGTTTGATGTTCCAACTGCGAGTCCAGCTCTCAAGCACGTGGAGGTACATCTGAGCACCGGAAGCTGCTTGACGCGAGTATAGGAGCAGTGGCGGTGAAAATGTTGTAAGCAAGTGTGCGCTTCCTTGTGGAACACCTACAGTCATCGTATGAGGGAGGAAAATTGTTATCTGAAACTGTTGAACTCGCAGATATGATCTGAAGAGGAGATACAAGAGCGCTCCCGTGAAGCCAAACAGGTGGATTGGTAAGATTTCTCCAAGATGCTCACGTATGGTAGGCCGTAATACAATAAGCGCTTGGAGAGTGAAAAGAGAAGATTGAACGGTATTCCTCAGGATCGACATCTGGCTTACGGGTTATGTATCTTCAGATCTCTTGTCAGCCTCAAACTGACCAGGTAGTACTGCATCCTAAGTATTGAATTCAAAATCAATAAAATAAATATAATATAACAGCTAGCTTCGGCAGAGCCGAATGCTATCGCCCGATTGGTTTTTTTTTTTTTTGCCCTGCAAACGCTTTGTGTGATGGTATTATCATGCAAAGACGAACTATCATTGCCTCGATACTTACTGCAGCTAGGGTCTTGAAAATCTTCGATCGTATCGGCATGTCGAAAGCTGTTTTTTTTTTTTTTTGAGCAGCCCTGTCCTATCCATTGTTATTCCTAAATTGCATTGGTGTCGAGGACATCAACTATATATTTGCACCATCCCTATTAAGTGTGCGGATATTTCAGGTGCATATTCTTATATCGTTTGCAGGGGTCGTTATCATAGGATTGAAGTGTTTTTCTTTACCATGTTGGGCAATCTTAAAAGAATAGCTGTCAACTTTTTTCTCACAATGTGAACTTCTGCAAACGACCCCATCTCTCATTTGATAGAGTTACTAACCACAATTTTAATAGATTTACTACCTAATTTTTTTAATAATTTTTTTTTTTTATAAATACATAATTATTTGTTTATTCCATGATACAATTATTATCCACTGTTTTAATAGAATTACAGTCCACTTTAATTTTTTTCGTTAAAATATTCTCAATTAAAATACAAATTCCATTCAGTCTTTAATCATTTTGATTTTGACAAGCAAATAGTAACAGAATATTTTTAATTATTCTGTACTACTTGAATAAAAAGAAAATTCAAAATATAGATGTAACCAGCAAGCGCTGCTCGACAACCACATAACGCACACTCACTGAAGACGCACGCATAAACAAGTTCCGACTTCATGACGGCAGCGAAGAGCCATGACATCAATCTTGCACCGAAACTTGCGCAGGAGCTGTCGCAGCTGTGCATGAAGCCGGACTATGCGGACTTTGAGATCATCATTGGCACAGAGCGTCTGCCGGCACACAAAGTCATACTGGCAGCACGTAGCGAATATTTTCGTCAATTGCTCTACGGCGCAAATGGCGCGGAGACGCAGCTGCGCGAGATACACATCAATGTGCCGGTTCAGCGTTTTAAGGTCATACTTAAATATGTCTACTCGGGTCACATTATGCTGCCGCCGCGCATGGATAACGAAAGCGAGATCATCGACATGTTAATTGTGGCCAATCAATATGGTTTCTTTGACATGGTCAGCGCATTGTCACAATACATGCGAAAGCATTTCAAACTGAAGAACATCTCAACCATATTGGATGCCGCTAATGTCTACGAATTCGACGAACTGAGCGAACGTTGTTTAGCCTTTATCGATGATAATGCCGCCGAGCTGCTGGAACATTCAAGTTTTATGTTTTTACGCTTAGAAATGCTGGAACTGCTATTGAAGCGCAACAGCTTTGTTGCGCCGGAATTGAGTATTTTTCAAGCGGTTGCACAATGGCATAGACTGCATCCGGCGGAGAATTTGAGCAACGTGCTGAACTGCATACGTCTGGAGTTGATCAGTGTGGATGCGCTTATGGAAGTGGTGCGTCCAACAGAACTTATACCAGCAGATAAAATTTTGAATGCTATCGAGAAACAGCGTCAACCGGCCAATTTACCACATCGCAAATGGCCAGAGCGAAATTTGGCAACGTCGCAGCTGAAGGCAAGCGTTTTTTTACGCAATGGCACAAGCACGCTGCTGGAGTTGGCCAAGAATATACTCTACCATGATATAACCGATGCGAATAATCACGGCATTGTTATACGTCTGTTTCGTGACTATGTCGTCAATCACATCAAACTGCGTTTGTGCGATGTGGATAAGCGTGTCTACGGCTATATCATCGAAGTGTCCTGTGACAATCGTAACTGGGTGCCCATTATTGACTATGCGCTGGCACATTGCTATTCCTGGCAATATCTCTACTTCGAGCAGCGGCTGGTACGCTATTTGCGTTTCATTGGTGTCGATACAAATCATGTCGATCGACGCTTTATAATGCTTGGTCTTGAGGTGTTGTACACTGACTTGGCAGTACCAAAACTCGAGCATGATGTCGTAAAGCCGGTATTAAATGTTGCACAAGTACAACTCAATGCCATGGCTATAAACGAGAGCAATCAAGTGCTCAATGATCTGCTAAGACCGGAGATTGGCTATGAGGGTATCTATGACTTCACTGCAAGTCATGTGGGCATTGGTTATCTGTTAGTACGTCTCGGACAGCCATATCACATTGGTACAATGCGTTTTTTGCTTTGGGATCGTGATGTACGCACCTACAGCTATATTGTGGAAACTTCATTGAACAAGGAAGTTTGGCATTTGGTGGCCGATAAGCGTCAAGAAAAATTACGTGGCTGGCAAAATTTGAGTTTCAAGGCGCATAATATGGTCTATATACGTATTATCTGTACACAAACGAGTGCTGAAGATGGTTTATTCCGTTGTGTGCATTTCGAATGCCCGGCGCAAGTTGTGCAGAAAGCAACACCGAAGGAAACAACATTAACACCAGCTATTAGTAAGCGTCTGCCGCAAATAAAACCTAAATAATACCAATATTTGAAAGAAATAAATTTTGGATTAAAAAAAATTTACAAATATCAAGAAAACATGTAAGAAAAATATTTAAATTGCGCTGTTCCCTTTTTTGCATATTTACTGGAACTCTATTATATTTAATTAATTAAGTTTTTAATAAATATACATGCTTCGGCATCTTGTTCCCCTATATATAAATATATACATTTGCAGCTGATTTAACAAAAAAAAAAAAGGTTTTCATACAAAAACACAGAAAGGTGGAATAAATATGTATGAAGGTACTCCAATTTAGTGATTCGATCTGGACCTAAGTGGAAAAAGGATTAACGCGAAAGTGTAAAAGAAAATAATTCATTAATATAACCGATATAGTGTACCTGGGACAAAAGGTTACGAGGAAAAATAGTGAGATGCCTTGATATACTGCATAATGAGATTTAATGTAGCACTAAATACTTTAAGAGACTTTTTAACCAAATTCGAGGTTCAGGTTTAAAAGATGGAGTAGAAAACTTGGAAGGAAATAATTCTTAAAATAAATGTAACAATGCATCAGTGGAAATTTGTACAGATACAAGTTTACAAACCGCAGATACAATATTGTACGACAAGATGTGAATACGTACAATCGATATAATTTTTTCGATGAGGCTGAAAAAAATTATATCTTCAGAACACTGATAGCTTCACTGATATCATCATCATCACTGGAACAAATAGTTCAAAACGAAGCGTCGCTAAATAGGTTTATCATTTGCTGGAAACTTCTATGGAAGGAAACAATCGGATATGGTACTCTGCCGACTTGCCAACAGTTGCTTAGCGTTTCCACCAATGAAATCCAATTTTTTTAGAGTTAATTAATTTTTAATTATATTTTTGAATTTCATACACATATGTGTGTTTTTTTTTTTTTTTGTTTAATTCAAAAATATTTTCCATGGAATTACTTTTTCCCCACCTTATTACTCCCTTCAACATGTCATCAATCATTAGCTCTTTAAACTTTTTGTTTGTCTAATCCTGCGTTAAACTTTCACAATTTACAGTTCACGGCTGCTGCTGTCTCCCCTACGAAAGCATCATGCAATAGAAAAGTGCGCTCAATGTTCCATGGCTATGAAAATTTGATTTTAATTAAAAAGTTTCGCAGTCAGCTTTTACAATTCGTTGTTTTGTGCGCAATGAGGCGTCCGGCGCCGATTGGGATCGCTGACCAAAGTGTTGGCATGTTTTACTGACCTTTATGAGAACAAGCGCAGGACGCTTTGATGAATGATTTGCAGACTGAACAATTGGGTTTGATATTATTTGCATGAAAACTTCAAAAATATGTTTACTACTGCAAAGTGTGCCCTTAAGTACTCAGAAAAACTTTCCCGCAGACAGACATATAGTAGAGCGAACTAAAGAACGAAATACCTTAATAATAGCTACGCGATTTCCGTGCATCCCAAGACACCTCCTCATTTTTTATTTATTTATTTATGAAGAAAAAAATTAAATTTTCCTTGCTTTAAGTGTTAAATTGTCCTCAGCTTTTTCTATTGAAATGCGCAATCTATGCAAATAGTTTCAAAGCCAATTGTTCAGTCTGCGAATCATTCATCAAAGCGACCGACCACTGCTTATTATGATGAAGGTCAAAGATTACACCGACGCTGCGGCCAGTGGTCCCAATCGGCTGTAGACGGCTCATTGCACACAGCGACGCACTACAAAAGCTGACTGTGAAACTTTTTAATTAAAATCAAATTTTCATAGCCACGGAACATTGAGCGCACTTTTCACTGCAAATTGTGAAAGTTTTACGCAGGATTAGCCAGGCAAACAGTTTAAAGAGCGAATGATTGATGAACTGTTGAAAGGAGCAAAACAAAAATATTCTTTATAAAAAATTTAACTCAAAAAATTATTTATTTCAAAATTAAACAAAGTAGCTTAAATATGTAACTCAAGAATATCTAAAAAATTTGTATATTAAAAATCCTCTGCGCTTTACCGTGTCTAACTTCATCACTGTACTAAAATGAGTGAAAAACTCAAAAAATCAGTTGAGAATGCATCTCCGCAACAGACACACATCTGGAACAATTCTTTAACAGCACAAACGCCGAATGTGAATGCTGTGGCAGTAAAATCGAAACATACAGGAAGTGCACCATCCGAAATTTCCTTATCCGATATTCCATGCTGTTCACATCAAACACCAACACTGCAAACCAAAACTTTGCATCCCTTTCCGCAACCACCCACTGCAAATGGTGTCATAGAGGGACCATTCAAGGAGCATACATATGAAACCGTGATGAATGTAATACAATTTGTGGATCCTGTAACGGGCAAATGTCGCTCAACACCTCAAATTCTAGAGAACGGTTTAATAGGCGAAGTTGATATTGAGAGTGATATTGAGATACTACACGGTTTAAAACATTAGACAATGTGAAAAACAGAGAAAAATAAATTTTTAAATTTAAAACATTTTGGGACCATTTTCATGAGTTATTAATAAATTGTTAAATCAGTATTACGAAGATATGATATGGCTTCATAATAGTAATAGACCGAATTTTTAGCAGCCCTGAACAATATGTCGAAATTTTTACCCATTATCTGCTTTATTGTAAGTAAATATTAAGGCATAAAGTTCTTCGGAACCTAAAATCCAAAACCTAATTATGGAATATCTCTTATAGTGATAGGTTTTCACGCTCATTGAAGTCAAATGCAAAAAAGATGTCCAAAATGAAAAAGAATAAACTGCTCACTTAAGATTTAGTCCCTGAGAACACTCTTCTTTTTGACGTTGATCTTCAATGCCATAATAAGGGAGCAATATTTTCCATCCCAGTGAATATTCGCTGTTGTAGCCATGATCCGCACCATGTAGCCATGATCCGCATCCATGTCTTCTTTATAGAAAGTATGGAAAATACTGATCGCTGTCCGGATTGCTGGGACTGGAACATTATCCCAGACCATCAATTGGGTTTCTGAGCAGAGCACGTTATTCCCACACAGCGCTACCGGATTGTGCAGCAGGCTTTTGACCGATTTAAGCACACTCGGCTACTGGCCAAGTTAAGAGAAGCACTTCCCGCCACTTACTTCCTATAACTTCGCTCCTTCTGGGAATGGTGCTAATTCTGTGTGTAAGTAAGAGCAGGAGTATCAGCCTCCCTGCCAGTGCTAGCTGGCATGCCACAGTGCTGTATGCTGGGACTGGAACTCTATAATCTATACACTCGCTATGCCGAACGTAGAGGCGATGATCTTCGCACCGGAAAAACTGTTGCTCGTATTCTACTTATCACGATTTGAATACGATGCTGCTGACGGACTGCAAGAATATCTGTACCAGTTTCAAAATTGGACGAAAAAATGGAACACCGAACTTAACACAACCAAGTCCTCCAATGTTTGTTACAACCTGCTGAAGAAAAAAATTCCGCCAGCAACCCACTTCGGCGGTGCCGCAATGCAAGAAGCCTCTATTGTAAAATATCTGTGATTACGGCAAGACAACAGGCTGACTTTCAGGGAGAAATGGAAGCAGGTACCAGCCGCGGCAAGATAAGGAAGTTCCTCAAAATCAGAAGCAAATTAATAATTAATCTACCAGCAGATTGTCACCCCCCACATGGAGATATGGTATTCCAGTCTGAGGAATCGCTACAGTGTTCCACTGCGAAAAGCTGCCGAATGAAGTCATGTCTAATCACTGACTGAGAATGTTACGTTCGATGCTCTACTCTGCCATCTTGATTTCAACTTGGCTACTGGGGCTGCGATCTTCGGAGTACAAATTAAGTAAACGTGTCGAGAAACTTACATAATATCGCCCTTATGATTTGGACGGCATTCGCTTACCAGGGAAAATCTCTAATGTAATGATCCGGTGGGAGAGGTAATCCTTCATGCCAGATGCGTAGGTAAGTATAGTACGAGCACCCTCTGCCCTCCATATGAAGAGCAGGGGGATGAATCCAAGTTATACATATAAAGAATGAGTAGGAGAATCTAAATATCCAATTTTGAAGGCTCTATCTCTTTTAGTCGTATAAACTTTTGATGCTGATCAAGAATATATATATATATATATATATATATATATATATATAGTATTCTGCCTGTTACCTGCATTTGGGAGACAAATTAATGAATTCGAGGGCTCCATGCCTCGAACGTCATGGCGTGAACAGGTTTTGCAATTTTTAGGCAAAAGCGGAAGCAGGTATGTCTTAATCTGAATCCGATCGTTTGCAATATGGCATTACTATTATATATAGTATTTCTATAAGAGCATCCTCAGTACGTCTATAACCACTTTAATCGATTTCATTACGAATTTTTACAATTGGATTAGAATACTGTGAGGTTTTCTATTTCCATATTTAGCCTTTAAATCTGATGTCATCAATTGTAGCTATTTCTTTTCGTATCAGCTCTAGTTAGGGTAGATATAGAATGAAGTTTAGTGCTTCTGTTGGTGATACTTTCAACCGTCACATTTTTTTATACAGGAACTTGTTCATTGCCACGTTTACTGTATAAAATTTGAGCTTATGAGGTGCACCAGTTCAGATCCATCACTGCTTTTCTGTAACATACTTTGTGTGAACACTGTGCCAAACAGTTTTGCGCCTTGTTCCTTGAACTAACTGTAGTTTACGAAAATGTCCTTGCTACTTTTGCGGTGGAAAATTTAAATTCATGTAATTTCATTAAAGAAGTTTCCTGCATTACTTCCATTGGTCGTATAAACTCACTTAGAATGCAGCGAATGAGTAATGCACACTTCGCAGGATGTACTAGTTTAGAATGTAGAATACCGCAGGTTGGTTAAGTTGAGAACCTGCGTCATGTTGTTACTTCCTTTTTTATGCAATAAAATTTTTATAATCCTGACTGTGTGTGCGGTGTATATATAAGTAAAAGTGGCATATTCATATTTTATTACCCGAGCAATGAGATGTCGTCGACTTCTGCTGCAAAATGCGCAGCAACAGGTTGACTCAATGTCGTTGTCGACGTCGTCGTCCTTATTAGTTTTTTTTAACATTTCCGTCTGTTGTGCGGAAGTCATAAAAAAATGTTGCACTCAAACGGAAATGAAATGACTTCTGGCTTTGACTTTTCTCTGAAATCGTTTTGGCAGACATTCAGTAAAATAGTTTTTTTTTTTTTTTGTTTGTTATCACCTACAATTTATTACGTTTGTAGCTTTTTATGTGACATTTTAAGTGCCCTGCATTGTAGTTGATGATGGTTGGTTGGAAAGTATGTAAAAAAATCGTATAATGAGACTTTTAATGGCGCAAAAGATGCTTCCGTAATGCAATCATATGCGCTTGAGTTTTTATTTTGATTTTGAAAAATTAATTCTGAATTCTTTGAACTTCTAGTTTGTGAGAACAGTAACAAAATACATAGTTCAGAATTGATAATTGTGTATTGGGTAGGGTGTTGCTTGAGGGTCAAAGTCGTAGTAGTCTGTTGGTTGACGCTGTAGTTGATCTGATCCTCAGGCTTAAGTTGTGCATTGTGGATGATGCCATGCGATGTCGATCATCGTAGACGAACTTTGCTACTTTTATGTCCGTTTTCTCCGGCACTCTAATGGGCACAAACGCTCCATCAAGTTAGGAACTTATACATCAGTAAGAACTTTCGAACATTCTTTCGGCAATCTTCAGCTTCAATGCAGAGAGTGTCAAAAATTTGTACAAATACAAATCGCAGTTAATAATAAAAAAAAAACTTTAACACACAATTCACAATTTCGCAGGATGTCTCGCAAAAACTATTAAAAAAAAGTTAAAACCAGAAGTCATTTCCGTTTGTGTGCACAATTTTTTTTTATGACTTCCGCAAGCAGTCGGAAACATTGAAGATTTCCACGAACAAGGATGGCATTTTGTCAACCTGTTGTTGCGTATTTTGCAGTCGACATCACAGCTCAAGATTATAAAATTTTTATTGTAAACGAAAAAAAAAAAAATAAATATCAACAGGATGCTGTTACTCAACCTACTTTATCCTAAATTCCAGAAGTAACTAGCAAATATTATGTGCTGCATGTAGCACAAAGTCTTCACTCTTAATTCACTGCATTCTAATTGAGTTTGACCAACGCGCCATGACGGAAAGGATGCAGACAACTTCTTTAATGGAATTACATGATTTTCAACTCTATACAGCAAAAGTGGCAAGGACAATTCCGTGAAGTACAGTCAACAATCGAACGAACGTGCTGACGTGAAATTAAGAAGGTGAATTTTGTTGTAATACAGTGATGGCAAAAATTATGTTATGTTAGATTATTGTAACCGGGATCTATTAGTAGAAGGCGAAGACCAATTGACGGAAAAACAGATGGAGCGGTTTGACAGAATGTGAGAACATATGTCCTCGTTAGTGAATCTTGTCACGTGACTTATCGGTTATCGGACTGGTTAAGACTTCCAGAGTAATGCTAAGCCTAAAAATGTCCAACTCTACATTTGATTCATATTAAAATGTCTAATGGGGATTGGTGTCACAGCAATCAGTACACACGAAGCAGAGATAGATTGAGTGTTCAAAGCACCTTGCAGTCACAATGTTCCGAAACCACTCAAATCAATTTGAAACAGCTTACAGCCGAATAGAAAGAATTGATGCAGTAACTACTAATAGTCTGGTAGTCTGGTTCTTGAAAATATTTGAAAGCATATTTGCTCGAAGAATGCTTCTATTACTTGATATTAACGAAGGCATGGAACTTTAGAATATATCCATCGGATTGTATCGGTATTTTTAGGCCCTATACCGAAGGTACAAGAGCCTATTGGTTTTGTGCAAATGTATGTAACAGGTAGAAATAATGGTCGGAGACACCCCAAAGTGATAAAGGAGTCGATATAGCCATGTTCGTCTGTCCGTTTGTATAAACGAAAGGATCTCGGAAACGGTAATAGATAGATTTTTTGCATTCGACTAGGACTGCTCCGGAATTTTACAAGTTTATTTTAAAATTTTGCACCATTGCACCTTTAATGTGTTCGTTAAGCGGCCTGTAATGGTACAGGGCCTCTTACAGTCCGTTACGCCCGACTGTAATTTTCTTCTTTCTTTGTTTGATATGAAGAAAGTATTCGATCATGTTTGGCACAAGGAACTTCTTTTTAAGATTAAGCAGTTATGAACAGTACAGACCGGTATTACGTAAGAAGCGAAGTTACCTCCATGCCTCCATGAAATCTATACGCTCTGAAGCTCCTCAAGGCAGTGTACTAGGACAATTACTTTACTTTTTCATTTGAAATAGTAAAACCGAGACGGCAAACGGCATGATTCTGTCAAAACTTTGCATAGTTTTAGGCATAACTCTGTATAAGGTTATAGAACGATGCATATGATGTATGCGTTAAGGGGTGATGAACACGAAGTGGGAGGGGAGGGCGTGTGGTAGGTGATGGATGGTAAGGAAGCGTCATAATTCCACGCAGTGCGCGTAAGAGTTTTCTACAGCTTGCAATACCCAATGATCACTCATGAAGTTTCACTTATGTTGTGTGGCCAAGGCGTGCTACATTTTTTTTTTCCACCATCTTTGCAGGTTTGTACCGTAAATTTTAACTTTGATAGAGAGACATTTAATCAGCATTACTTAGCCTTAGAGCCTTAGCACTTGAAGTGTGGCGCTTCTTCGTAAAGTGAAGCACTTATTGTTCTTAATCTAAATGTGACCTGCTAAGTACACACCAGTTATTGCCAAACGTGACGTAGAGTTTGATAATAAATCGTTAGAAGTTGGAAGATCAGCTGCGAAGAGGTTAAAGTTAAACGGTCCAAGAATGCTGCACATACAAAATATTTTGGAGAATGATTTGAGCGTAGTTCAACAAAATACACATTTACTATTTATATAGGAGCGCAACATTGGGAGTGCTTATAGATCATTGATGAGTGAGTGAGGACATCTCACGATCATCACACGGATTTGCTACTATCACGATGGAATTTATCTACTTTCATTATGTAAATAAGCCGGGACCAAATAATAGTATCACCGTGGAGTGGTAGGTCGTGACAGCTGCATCGAACGTCCTGTCCATGCAATCTTCAATATTTAACATCCAATAAAAGAAAAGCATGTTTTAAATATATGTACTGACAATTTTTAGATTTTATTAAATTTATATATTCTTCTATTATATATTTCTTCTATTTGTTTATTCTTCCGCACCACGCTCCACTTCAATATCACTGTCTATATCAACTTCGCCTACTGAATTACTTTCTATAATTTGCGGTGTTGAGCGACATTTGCCCGTTACTGGATCTACATATTGTATCACATTTATCACGGTTTCATATGTATGCTCTTTGGATGGTACTTCTTCGGGTTCAGTGGGTGGTAGCGGATAGGGATGCAGCGCATTTGTTTGCAGATGTGGACGATATGAACAACCTGGAGTATCGGATCCAGAATGCTCGGTTGCTGTGCTTTCCACTTTAGGTTTGGGTTTCACTGCCAGAGTATTCATATTCGGCGTTTGTGCTTTTGTAGAATTGTGACGCTTGTTCTGCTCTTGCGGAGATGCCTTCCCATTGGGTTTATTCATTTCTTCACTCATTTTAGTACAGTGATAGAGTTATACACGGTAAAGCGCAAAGAATTTTTAATATAAAGAAAATTTTCAGTTATTTTCGAGTTACATATTTTAGCTACTTTGTTTCAATTTAGATTAATATACTTTTTTAGTAAATTTGTTAATAAAATATATAAAATGAGTATTTTTTTTTTTTTGCTCCTTTCATCAATCATTAGCTCTTTAAACATTTTGCCTGGCTAATCCTGCGTAAAACTTTCACAATTTGCAGTGAAATGTGCGCTCAATGTTCCGTGGCTATGAAAATTTGATTTTAATCAAAAAGTTTCCCAGTCAGCTTTTATAGTGCATCGTTGTGTGCAATGAGTCGTCAAGAACCAATTGTGTCTACTGGCCACTTCGTCGGTATAATCTTTGACTCTTTTAATAATAAGCGGTAATTGATTTGATAAATGATATGCATCACGATGTCTTCAAACTAGTGTTATGCGACAGAATAACAAACTGTAACACCTTACTTGCATGCCATTATATGGCATGACTCATGCCCGGCTTATTCTTATGCTTTCACCAATTTTTAACAGCAATGAAGACATTTAATATTTTACAAAATTCAATTGATAGCTAACAACTATTTTACAGAATATTTTGTAAAACTATTTAATAAAAGTCAAGGTCGGAAGTCGTTTCCGTTTGAGTTCAACAATTTTTTATGACTTCCGCACAACAAACGGAAATATTAAAGAATGCCAAGAAGGAGGATGACATTTTTTCAACCTGTTACAGTTGAAGTCAAATTCACAGCACAAGTGATAAAATATGAATAAGCAATTTGTACTTACATGCCGCAAGCAGTAAGATTTTTTAAATTGTGTAATAGAAAGAAAAATAAGTACCAAACGGACGCATGCTGTTGACTTTTTCAACCAACATCACCGTTCAATGCAAGTGTATAGATGGTCTCTATATATATATATATATTGTATTCAGGATGTACATAGTATTCATTTCGCACTTGGTTGAAATCTTATAAAAAACTCGGTAATGCCACGATGTATGTTTCTATCTTACGGCTAAGCCGCTTAACCAATTGGTATGAATTTTGGTATAGATATAGATAGGACGATGGAAAAGCACACAGGCTAGGTTTTGACAAAATTGGAAGGGGCGTTGCCCCACCTCTCATATAAGCGAAAAAAAAATTTCTCATATCTTTGCGTTGATTTAAGGTACAAAGATGAAATTTGGTATACATATTAAGAGGATCAGGAGAAACGTGTTAAGTTTGGTCAAAATCGGAGGGGGCGATACACCACCCCTCCACCCTAATATAGTTTCAGAACTAAGGCAAAACGAAAAATTCATTAGTTATGCCACTTTTTATCGAAATATACGCGGTCGAAGTCGCGGGTCAAAGCCAGCGATCTATAAAACAATCATTATATGCGGCTGTCTGGCAGTCCGTACGAACAACGAAAATTTGTAGAACTATAAAAGATAGAGCGTTCAAGTCTGAATATTTTATATCTCCTATTTCTTATTCAAATAATTATTATTTGATGAACATGGCAGCCTCTTTCTAAGGATTAGTACCATAAAATCCGATAAAAACCTGGTTTAAATTATCAAGCCTTTAACATTGAAACATTCTACCACCGATTTCTTATCGTCTTTCCTAAAAAATTACCGGAAATCCTCTTCCATATTTAAATAAAAGGTGAATAAGGTGATACTTCTTTAGTCAACAATTTTTTTCAATTCAGCTTCATTTATAGTTAATCCTTAATATCGCACAAGAATATTGAGTTCTTCTCGGCTAAGTGTATTCTTCAGCCTCGGAACTTTCTTCGTTGAAGACATAGTCAACTTGAAATTTTTTCACATCCGATTTGTCGCAATTTATTATGATGGATTATGATGGACAAATTATTCATAATTAATTGTTTGTAAAAAGTTCGTTTAATGCAAGAAATAATGCATTGTCTCCAGTCTTTGATAAAAACACGAAAATATCTATATGTGAAAAATGTAGTTTTTTTAAGACCTATTAATTTTAATTAAATTGTTTACAAACACTTAAAATTTTGTGTTTATTATGCATAAAGGTGGATCTTGCATAACAAGTTGTGGATCGTGAAGCCGTATTCAAAGAATCTCCATAACGATTTCTAAAAAAAATTATATAAAATAGTTCTTGCATAAATCCACAAAATTTTTATACTGATTTTTTAACCAACTATCATGACTAAATCAATATGTCTTGTTGGGTTCCAATTGGAATATAATCGTTTATATGTTTTTTCTTTATGACTTATCCTACGACTTCATATGGCTATTTATATAATTTAGAGGTTTTATTTTGCGTATAAATATTTTCTTGAGACGAAATTATTTAAGATTTTTTTCTGCTCCAGTATGTTTGTATGTTTATAAGTATGTACATATAAATATATTAAATAATTTACTTTTATATACTAAAAAATAAATTAACAGTAATCGGTTTCCGTTTTGAAACATATTCGTGAGTTGTGTTGTTTAGAAGTACTGTTTAATAAGAGAGCGAGAGAGAGAGAGAAATGGTTGGATACACTGCAGATATATTTATTAAGAGGTATATCGATTTCATTAAACACCCAGAAGCAGAGTGTGGAGATCCAAAAGCCATAAGTAATATTAATTTTGAAGTAATAAAGTCAAAACTTAACTAAATCGTCTCAATTGAACACTCTACGTAAAGCGTCTAACATCCCATAATATATCGAATTATAATTAGCTTGATTAAACGAGTCAATTTAATCATAGCCGTCTATCAGCTGTCAACTATTCAAAACTGTAGACTATTAAATAGTATAACACATAGTACATATATACAACATCGTCAGATGTGAAATGTGTACTGAATACACTTTGTCTTCTCAAACCGTCTCTCTCAATGGTTAGACTAGAGGAACTGAGAGCCAAAGTAGTTTCTATTGATTTCAAAAAATTTTTTGTGTATGATGGAATTGATGCTGTACGATGGTCGTGTGAGGCACAAAGCATTCATGCTCCGTCAAGAAAAATAATATCCATCGATAACCAAAAATGCGTACAATATTAGATTAATATTTTTTTGACCCTTGTTTATATTAATCATAATCAATCCCTTAGTTTTTAAGATATCAGTCTGGAATTGGCAATGTACAGTTATTATGTTACTTGAAGAGCTTGAAGACTTTAATATTTACTCCTTAATATTCAATTGATAACTAATATTCAATTAACATACCAAAGTATAGCCCTTTAAGGGTTAGCCCCATACAAATATAGCCCCCTTCCCGCTTTCATAGTTATGGTATGACTGTTGCGTTAATTTCGATTAGAAACGCCCAATTTGGTTTCTCTTACTTCAATCCTAGTTAAATACTCCATATAAAACCAGATTGAACCACTAAAAGAATTAGCATTATATAAATCGGTACCATTCATCTAAGTTTTTATTTGAACACAGTTTTATTCTTGATAGTTTAGCTAGAATGCCAGATTTGGTGAATGTTGTTTCAATCCTAAAAAAAAAAAACATAACATACGGATTCTGATAGGAATTTATTTTATGGTGTTTCAATATGGTGGCTTTATATGTACGGATGATTCACATACATATATAAATGAATGTGGGCCCGATCACTTCTGGAAGCTTCACCACATTCAAACGCACCATACACGTTATGCTGCGGCATGTTTTACTCAATTTAAACAAGTAATAAAGACTTCCATCATTTCTGACTTATATATGTGTAGAGTATCAAAGTTTCGGTTGCACCAAAGTTCCTTTTTTTATGTTTTGTTTTTATTTGTTTATTCTTTTTAGTTTATACTTCTTCCTAATACTTAACAACACTGTTTTGCTTTTTTTTTATTAGTGAACTAAATTAAAAGTCTAAAAGCGTTCAAATATTTACTAGAATTCTTCAAATTTCCGAAATACATAAAGCATAAAATGTTGCGGCTTAATGAAGACTGCCTTTATTTGATCTTCGAGAAATTATCACTTGCGGAACTCTTTTGCATGGCTAGGGTTTGTACCCTAATGCGCGAAATAGCTAAAGAAGTGCTTCTCAAAAAACACGGTCGGCTTCTGTACACCTCGGATTTATCCATATACCAAATCAATCAATTTAAAATGCTGATGCGTTTGATACACACCAAACTGCAAGAACTAAACATTTGTTGCTTTCTATTGTGTAACGAGCGTTCCTACATCGAGACCTGTGCTAATCTTCAATTTAATAATCTGGTAAAATTGAAATGCATGACGCCGAGTCTAAATGACTGGGATGTCTATATGTTCTCGCAGAATTGTGTGAATCTAAGAAAGTTCAAGGTGACAAGTATGTTGGCAGCTATCACCGGAAATCATATAATATATATGTCACAGCTGGAGAAACTCTCGCTTGAATCATGTACAGTGACAGCTGCGCATCTGAGGGATATACTTTCGGAACTACCATTGACGTATTTAAGAATACTACACAACTACGTGGATGATTATCATGAGGCTTTAACGTTAATATCTTCAGACACGCTTAGCACTTTGATCGTAATGTTAGATTTCTCAGTGCTGCCCCTAATAATTGAACGACAAAGGAAATTGGTGAATCTGCATAATTTCATCGACGATGATGAGTTGTGCATGTGGCGTAATGTTAATAACTACCTAGACTTGGTTATACTACCTATGGATGTTCCGGAAATTGGCAAACGCATTAAATTCCTTGACATAAATGCAAGATTTGATGATTTTCGTAAAACACTTTCGGATTTCACAGAAGTGCAGAGATACAAGGCAGGCTGCGGTATTTTAAGTAAGTTGACACAGTGGATTAGATCTTTCAAACGTTTGGAAACCATAAAATTACCCAATTCAACTGATTACCAGTTTGATGAACTTCTTGAACTTATGCGCGAATTGCAAAAACAAGAACGTTCATTGAAGCTTATTTTTAATACAAACTGTCAAGGACTTCATGCGGTTCGTACTATAAAGATAAAAAAAAATTGTAATACAAATGTTTAATTTATCTTTATTCTTCTTTAGTGGATGGACAACTCAGCCTATTCTAATCAACAATTTTTAAACATTGTGGTAAGAAATTTTCGCGCCTTCAACCTTGTTAAATATGAATTTTGGCCAGCAGATGATGAAAGTATGGATGCGGCATAACTGAATCACGATGGAGTGGCTGACTTTTGTCAGTTTAGAAAAAATGTAGCAGGGAAACTTTTTTGCACAATGGAACAAATCGTCGCACTTAAATTCGTATATTTTTCTTTAATGTTTACACATCGTTATTAAAATTTATATATATTAAATAATCCTTATTCAATTGATTTTTACAAACTATGTTTCCAAAGTAGTCTTCACCTCCTTACGATGTTTTGTATGAAAAAATTGTTAATTTTGCTAAAAATACCAAATTTGTTCCATCTTACGCCCATGTTTGTAAATTATTCCGTATAGTTCTAGTTCGAATCTGCCTATTCTTTGTGGGCTTTTGTATAATTTATATTAATTCTAATAAAATATTTCATAAAGGTCCAAATCGGACAACTAAAAAGGTTATCCGCTAATAAATAATGATGAACTTAAAGACTATAAAGAAAAGAACCTTCAAATTATGATATTTTGAATCTTCTATACCCTCTTCAAGTAACTAAAATTGAACAAATGTACCAACCAACAACAGTCTAAGGGATGGTACCGAAAAATATGTGGCTTCCCTTGCTATTTTAGCTAAGAATATCAGATTTGGTTTATCTTACTTCAATATTAATAAATGCAATACAAATTAACTTCCACTTGTTGCCCATTGTCAGAAAAGAAACAAAAAGAAAAGTCTAAACAAAATATATATATGTAAACAAAAGCTGTGAACAATTAGAATCCTAAACTTTATTTTGGAATTTTCCATTCAAAGTATTTTTTGTTTAAGTTTTATTTTATTTTCACTCTTAATTTTAAATAAAATAACAAGCAAATGTTTATTTTGGCTTGAAGCCAATTACAGCATTCCATAGAAATATCTATTACATGTATACGTATATTCCTATGTATATCATTTACAACGATTTAGTCAGTGCGGCTAAAGTTCGAATTTTATAGAAATATACAAGAATATTCCATTTATGTTTCTCTTTTGAACTCTTTTCGAAATAACTTTTTATAGTATTTTATTGAATTTTATTGAATTGTTGAACTTTAAGTGGAAGTTAATGGAGCATATATTCGTAGTATCTATTAAAATGTGTAATGCTAGAAAGATTTTTAAACAGTGCAGATAGTATGAAAAATAATAAGAATATATTATTAAATTATGAAGCGCCGCGTCTGTCTGTTTAGTTCTATGGTGTGGAAAATTAAGGCGCAAGACTGCTGAATAACTAAGCTAAATATACTCTTAATAAAAATATTCTACTGAGTACTTACAATAAAATATCTCAGTACAAGGTCAAATAGAAGATTACTTGCACCATTTGAATGTATCTTTAAGGTTTAAGTATTCTAGAAACCTTTTAGGGATTACTACGAATAAATATTTCATAAGGAACTTTCATTTTGCTGCTTTTCCTCGACGTTGCATATGAGCCAAATCCTACAAATAAAAGAACACCCTGTGTACTAGCCATGCTCTATTTCATTTAATTTTTTCTAAATAAAATGGAAATAATATTCCTAGATCCAATTGTGAATCTTAACCAACAAGAGACTTCCTCAAACACCCACAGCCAAAATTTGATCAAAACGGTCCAGCCGACTAGGTCTACACTGTTTCTTCTAGCTGCGCTAGACGTTGTACGAGAAACGAGAAATTTCTGCAGAAGATATCTTTGAAGCCTTTTAAACTAATCTCTCCGAAAGAATTTTATCTGCAGATCAGATTTCTAAAAAAAAAGGAAGCACCGGAGTATGCCGGATTTAACGGCAGAGTGGCAAAGATCATTCCTTGTTCTTAGCTGTGCGCATGCACCACCTCCACTCCCAATGATATAGAAAATTGACAAGCCGGACAAACTTGTTGCTTCTGACAGATCAATAAGTTTACTACTGACAATCTACAAAATATTCGAAAGAATACGTTTTGGTACAATGTGATCTGTCCAGAACGCCATTCCTAATCAGGAGTTTGCATATAGGCATCACAATGGTGCATCGAAGGGCGCTTTTGAGGACATCTTAAAAGATTTTAAGAGTAAGCAGTTTTGCTATTTTCCAAGTTATTTAGGAGGATTTTAATAAAGTTTTATAGAAGGCCAACTTCAAATCGTAGATCACTACATAACGAAAGCCATAAACCCGATCAAGGGTTTTAACAAAGAAAAAGTTAAAGCAGCAATTAACAATATAAAAAGTAAGGAGGCTCCAGGCCAGATTAAATCACTGGGAAAATCTACCATCACGCTTATAAAATTTTAAAGTTATATTTGAAGGATTGATACTTTGTGGTTAAAGTTAATAACGTAATAACAGACTTGAAGGAAATAAACCGAAAGGAAGGCAGTGTCCAAGGTCCAGTGCTATGCACATTATTCACAACGGACTTACGTCTGTCAGAACATAAATATATAGGTACTTTTGCAGATGACACTGTAATCATGGCAAAAAAAAATGCAGTTCGAATGCAAGAATCCCGTAACTTGTAAGCTAACCTCACAACCTTAAGTAAGGAGCTATAACTTTACTCTTAGGTTACATAAAAACTTTCCACTGCCACAAGCATTTAAAGCTAAATATCTAGGGATATAGCTAGACCGACGGCTTGGCTTGAGCCTAATATTTCTTTATTGGCTCCTTCGCATAATTCAACTGCCTCAGCAGAAATTAAAATACTTATTTACAAAGCCTTATTAAAACCAATATGGACTTATTGAATCCAATGAAATTTAATCGCTCTGCATCAAAGGCCAAACTGAAAATCCTTCAAAGATTTCAGTCGCATAGTTTCTACCTTTATATTAATGCTTCATGGTACAGGTAAAATTCTATTATCCACCGTGACACTCTTAGCTCAATGGTTCTTGAAATTATAGTTAAAATCAGCAGGAACTATCGAACCCGACTAAACGCAAATCCAAACCCACTAGGACACATAAAATATCTCCAAATACTGGCCGTTCTGTCAAAACAAAAAAAAATAATTCAGATATTCGGTTAATTCGTTACAATTGTTGCACTGAACAATACTGTTGGAAAAGCATGTAGATGATCTCTTGAACTGATTTTGAGTGTCTCCAAATGTTGACAAAACATCAAAATCGTTGAAGCCTACATACGATACAACTCTTCTATATATTGTATAAGAATTATTAAATTAAAATAAATTTTCATTCCATTTCTAAAAATTCTACAGAAAACAGGTCCTTGTTTGTATTTTAAAATATAACACTGGTACCAAACTAATTACTTTTATAATTAATATTTCTGTATAAACTTTAAAATTAATAATTTCGCAGAATTCTTTTATAGTTTCATAAAAGAAACAAAAAAAGTTTCAAATTAACTACAGAGAATATATTTTCAAGAATGACATTTCCCAAATCGCATACAATTCAATTAAATGCCAAAAATTGGTGTCTAACTGTTGCAAGGACATATGTACGTTCGTTTCACACACGACACGCTGAAGTTACAAGGATAAGCGTTGCAATATCATTTCAATTTGCAGCAGCAGCAGCATGCAACAATTTTCAGTTATACGCCAAAGCGCACGGCGTACTCAGACTCAAAAGTTATCAACATTCAAATGCACTTTGGCGACAAGAGCGCGCACACTTGGCATGTACTCCCAGCAGCGTTTTATGCAGATACCATTTTATATATGTAGTCACACTTTTTTTATATGTTTGAGCAGCATACAGCGTAAGTTAAGCAGGATATTGTTTGTGGTGAAGCAGAGCAGCAGCAATCGATGTTACAGCAAATTGAATACCAATTGCTCTAGAGGATTAGACTATGTATATGTGCTATTTAAATAGTTCGCCTTTATTGCTATAAGATTCAAGTTAAAAACTTAAAATAAAATTAAATTAAATACAGATATAAGTAATATTAATATACGAATATATTTTATAGAAGATATACAAGAGATTAGCTTAGAATTTTGCCATATGACATAGAATTTTGTTAATACTTTCTTCTTTCATTTGATGATCAATATTTGTTTGTGTTTGTCTTTATGTATGTGTGTATGTGTATGTGCTTAAAGCCAATATTCTTTGTGTTGATCTAAAATAAACACTCGTTAATAAAAAATAAAACTATGCAACATAATACGACTAGCGGCACAAGAAAGCAGACCCTGTCCCAGCTTAGCTTGGAGTAGTGTTTGCGGACGAAATGAGCTGACCGCCAAGCGCCACGTATAAGTAGCAGCAGCGCCAGCAATAACTGCCAGCACTAAGCTGTCTGACATTGTACGCTCTGGAATTGTGGGCCGGAAGCACCACCGTATTCATCATCATCGTCCTGGCTACCACGCGGACCACCTTCGTGTTTTATATCGACCATATCCACTTCCTCGGCATCGGCGGGTATAGCGACCTCTAGACGCGGCGGTAAAATTTCTTCCAATTGCATCAATTGTTCCGGTGTAGCAAAATGATTCTCCGGAAAATCAATGCTAAATTGTACGTAGAGATCACCCGTTTCGATGGGATTTGTGTGCACAGGCATACCTTCGCCGCGTACAATTTTGATTTGATTATGACGCAGCACATCGCCAGGATTTGTTCTCATGCATATATCACGTCCGTCCAAGTGCTTGAAGCAACGCACAAAGCCGCACAACGCTTCCGTGAGTTTAATGTGCATATCACGTATATGTAAGTCCGATTGACGGCGCACAAATAGAGCATGATTCAACTGTTGCAGCACAACAATAAGATCACCGTGTTCGCCGCTGCGTTGTTGATGACCATCGCCGCGGAACATTATCTTCAGCATATGCGGTGCACCACGTTCGATGAAGACATTGGATTGCTTCTCCTGCTCAATAAGGCCGTTGCCAACGCAAACTGTGCAGGCCATGCCGTCTTTGATAGTATGACCGCGACCCTGACAAGCGCGGCAGACCTGTAATGAATTTATTAACATATAAGTATGTACTTCATGCATTAAACAACGCTGCCTTACCGCTTCGAATGCGCTTAATCCAGAGAATGGATAAAGTGAAGTACGTCCCAGGCCGTTGCATACAGTGCATGGCTCTTGTGCCTCTTTTGGACCACCATTACCCTCACATGCCGGGCATAATTCTAAACGTTTGTAATCGACCACTTTTGTTACATTGCCCACATATAGTTCTTCGAGTGTCACCTCTAATTTGGCTATAATCTGTCCCTCACGTGAACGTCCACGTCCACTGGTGGATGCACCGAAGGGAAACCAATTCGAAAGAAAATCAGAGGCATCAGTGAAACCGTCAGCACCCTCCCTCAAGCCTTTTAAACCATAACGGTCGTAAGTGCGTCGCTTTTCCGGATCGGACAGCACTTCGTATGCGAATGAGATTTCTTTGAATTTTTCACCAGCCTCTGGATTCTTGTCCGGATGATATTCTTTGGCCAATTTGCGATAATTCTGAAAACGTTCGAGTGAAACGGAGTGAGGTGAGCAGTTGTTTAATTGACACATTATTGTGCGCATTGCTTAATCAATTATCTATACGATGTCATTAGTTCATTAAAACTAACGAAAAAAAAATATAATTCCGCCTCGTCATTCGCGTCCCAGCCGACTCAATTATTTTAGTTGCATAAACAAATACGACGTTGCAATTGTTTCGATTCATTTTTGCGGTACATGCAAACAAACTAAAATTTCAATAGCTGCCACAGCCGCAACGTATTCTTACCTTCTTAATTTCATCGTCGGTGGCATCCTTGCTTACACCTAACACTGCATAAAGATCCAAATTGTCCATAACTATATGCTGCACCACTAAAAATGAATTAATAAAAAATCAACATTTGAAAAATGAGTCTCAGCTGATGAGTGGCTTCTTCTTCTACCTTGTGTTTATGTTCTTCCTCTTGCTTGTGCAGTCACAGTCGTTGCGTAAAAGGGATCAAAGAGTGTTTCGAAATAATTGCAGTCTCCAAAAGCATTATTCAATGCGTTTATACGGTAAACTAAATTAATTTTTTTTTTTTTTTGTAAAATTACGGATTGGAAAATTTAAAATTTTTTTTAATTTTAAACTCTGTTTAATTTATCAATTTATTTGTAAATGAATTTTTTTTTTAAAATTGTCATATATAAAAATGTATAGAAATAATTATATATTGACTTTTTTAAAGAATTGTATGAAATTATTCGAAAAAGACGAAACAGTTTTGTCTGAATTTCATATTTCTCTATGTATGAGAAAGTAAACATAGGAAGGATCTTGTTCTTTTGATAGTTCATTGTTTTATTTAAATTCCTGAACAATATAAATGTATATATTGAAATTCTTTAAAAATATTTATTTTTTAACACGACTTGCATGAAATTGTTCGATAATTAGTTCTACAGTAATTTATAATTAATTATACTATTAACCATAATAAAAACCCTGTTGTATGCAACTCCTACGTCTTTGACTTGTTGTAAATCTGTCTCGTTCACTCCTATTGATTTTCACACAAACTTAGACGAGCTTTCTTCAAACTATAGCTCTAACACATGAAAGCACAAAGTTGCTAATAATATTTTGCTAATAATATTAGCAATGACGTAAGTAAATGCACGAAAATGCATTCAACAAACTATGTACATTCCAATTGGAATTATTCAAACTGCGCGCCAAATGCTGTCAACTGCGCAAAACATCGAAATTCACACTGTAGCACTGCCCATCTGCCAACGTGTAATTCTCTTCCAAAGCAACACTGAGTGATGTAGAAATAATGACCGCACCCGGTAGTCGGTAGTCATATTTTAACTTTGCAAAAAAACGAGTCATTCGCTGCATCGTTGCACAGTCGCCATCTTACTTTTCACGTCACAGTTAGCTAGCAAGCAGAAGAGCAATACTGTGTGCCGAAAATTGGAAAAATTTTCGTGAAAAAATACGTAAAAAAGGTCAAAATAAATTGTAAAAATTTAATTGTTTCAATTTAAAACAAAAAAATCTATAATTTACGAAAAATTGTGAAAAAAATTTGCGCCAAACATTTTTTTGTGTGGAAATTTTTCTATATTACCACGAAGCGTAGACAAAAGGTATAGAAAGAGAGAAAAAATTGTGTGTATCAACGAAGAAGCGAAGAAAGCGCAGACGACGAGAGCAACGAATATAAAGGCACGAAACAAAAACGAAGCTGAATTGGTTTGTCTGCGCGCTCTTCGCTGGAAAAAATGATGGAAAACTATGAGGATATTAGGCTTGAGCATGTTGGTGCAAAAGAGATCTGTTGCGTGAATGAGATAAATATTGCGGGTGGTAAAGGTTATCTCAATTATGGTGGACAGGCGCAGAATCTGAATTTTGGCGCCGAAATTTTGTCAACAAAATCAAAGCCAACTGAGGCAATGTCGGTGGCAAAAACAACAACATTGGCAGCCGAACCTGATGAAGAAGAGGAAGCTGACGACGAGTACGAAGAAGCAACAAGCGAACAGCAGTGGAAAGCGAATGGGGAAATCAAAACAAAAATATTGCTTTCCACTGGCATTGTTGATGCTGACGAAACGAATGCTGCGAAGAAGGATTTACAACACCCACACGAGGACAATGTTGTTGCATTTGTAGAGAATACAGCTGCAGCCTACGCATGCCAACAACAAAAACGAGACAGCAACAGTAGCGACCAATTGGATTCGAGCAGCGACATTAACAATGTTGACGATGATGACGAAGAAGATTCTAGTAGCGGCAGCAGCAGCTCAGATACAGATTGCTCCGAAGCCAGTAGTTCATCCGATGCATCTGCACGCGGTTGGAAACCACCAACGCCATATCACGTTAAATGGGTGCAAAAACAAATGCACTCAGGACGTGATCCACGCGACTTACTGTCAATGGTCATGCCGCAAGGTACACCAGACCTACTTACAGGCACAAATGACATGGCGCTGTGGCGCATGCTCTCCAGCATGCTGTCCGCCTTCGGTGCTGATTATGAGCAAAAACGACGTAAATTGCGTCACATTAACACCTTCGAACATGTACTACAGCTAGTGCAGCACTCGCGTAAAATAATAGTACTCACAGGTGCTGGCGTCTCTGTCAGTTGTGGCATACCGGATTTTCGTTCCAGCAATGGCATCTACTCACGTTTGGCACGTGATTTTCCAGATCTACCCGATCCACAGGCTATGTTCGATATAAATTATTTTTCACGCGATCCACGTCCGTTCTTTAAATTTGCGCGTGAAATATATCCCGGACAGTTCGAACCTTCACCGGGCCATCGCTTCATTAAGATGCTAGAATCTAAGGGCAAACTGTTGCGCAATTATACACAAAACATTGACACACTCGAACAGGTGGCCGGCATTAGTCGTGTAATTGAATGTCACGGTTCGTTTTCAACGGCTTCTTGTACCAAGTGTAAGTACAAGTGCAGTGCAGATGATATACGTGCTGATATTTTTGCACAACGCATACCTGTGTGTCAGAAATGTCAACCGTTTAAGGAGCACAGTATTGAGGCATCATTTGCAGTAACAGAATTCGACCTACGTGAGCTGGTCGAGAATGGCATCATGAAACCGGACATTGTTTTCTTTGGCGAAGGTAAGTGCTTAAATCGTCGCTTGTTTCTTAATAGTATTTCTATATAAATAAAAATTAACAAATACACGTACAGGTTTACCCGATGAATTTCACAATGTTATGGCTACCGATAAAGATGAATGCGATTTACTCATTGTCATGGGTTCTTCGCTCAAAGTACGTCCCGTGAACTGCATACCAAACTCTATACCGGTGTCAGTGCCACAGATACTCATCAACCGTGAAAAATTACATCATTTGGAATTCGATGTAGAACTTTTAGGCGATTCCGATGTAATTATAAATCAGCTTTGTCATCGTTTGGGTAATGATTGGCAAGATATATGCTTTGATGATAATGTGCTCATTGAAACGAAAGAACTAATGCCACTGGAAACACAGCTACAACAGGATATCGATACGCAATCTGTTAAATCAAGTGCGTCAGCAGAATATCCACTAAGCTCAGCTGGTGGTTGTTCGGACAGTGGATTTGAGTCTTCCACATTTTCATCGGTTAAAAATAGACGCAACATAAATACAAATGCTAATGCAGCTATTGAAAAGATCAAATACGATATGCTTGATGAAATAAATGAAACTGAACGGCCACAACCGGCAGCACGTGACATTTTAGATTTGCTCAATGTTGGTGGTGAACCCAATGAAACCACTTTGAACACGTTGAACAATATTAATGCAACAAATCAAAACGTAACAGCAACGAACAGCTATCGACATCTTTCCATTGACTCGTCCAAGGACAGCGGCATTGAGCACTGTGAAACCAGTAACTCAACATTGGCTAACAATGATATAGCAGTCGAAATACAGCTGCCGCCGCTAAATAATTTTGGCGACAGCGGTGGTACAGCATTAGTTGGACACAACGAAAACCATACTACAGCAGCTCCTTACAACAAAGTGCACGAAACCGAAACCCAAAATGAAAATTGCAGTGCAGCTGAGCGTTTATTGCCGGGCAGCTATTATTGTGTTGGCAACAATCGCTCATATGTATTTCCCGGCGCACAAGTATTTCTAAGCAAAGATTTTAAAGACGATGGGGAAGACATCGATGAAGATGCAGCAGCGATTAAGCGCAGTGAAGATGAACGTGAAGCTATATACAACTATGCAGATGATGAAGTAACAACACCGGAATCACCGCTCTCACCACTAATGACGGCATCAGTTGAGGCCCGTATTGTACATGAATTGTCAGCCCATCGGAGGCCAGAAACTGCTCCGCAAAATTATATGCACAAAAAACGACGTGCATCAATGTCTACCGAATGCAGGAGAACGGTCGATGCGTCAACTAATAATACCACACCTTTGAACTATGATGCAAATGCAGCGTTTGAATTGGCTGCCGCATGTCAGAATACATCCGCCTCGAGTAGCAGCAACTGCAGCGTAGACGATGTTAATATTGCTGATGCGGTTATTTGCACCCCGCCACCATTGAAAAAACGGCGTTCCAGTTTGGATGACTACCTGCCGCAAGGCACTGATAATGCTGAGGATGATGCAACTGCAGCGGCTGCAACATCAATAACGTAAATTAATTATTTTTTTTTAAATTAATTAATATGCTTTACTACTTTTATATTTTACTAACTTGTTTAGCATTAATTTTTTTTTATATAATGCAAATAATTGCATTCATTTTCCACATGAATGCAATTGTTTTTAGGATTTTTTTTATTGAAAAATTTGTGGAAAACTACTCTGTATATATATATATATATATGCGAGAATATGTAGTAGTACGTTGATAAGAACAGGCGGTATCGTATGCACGTGTGAGTTTTAGTAACAGAAGTACATAATATGTAAAGTAATGGAAAATTTTAAAAATTTTGTTCAAAAGCTGCTTATATAGTATTATAATACGAATAGGCAAGCAGTTAAACAAAACTATTAATCGCACAAACCAATTCTTCATAATTTTACAATCGAGCCGTTTTTTGAAAATTTAAAATAAAAAAGTCAAAAGGCAAGTCAGAAGTTATCATCTCTTATACAAATTTTCGGAAACACTTTCAATTGATGAACATACAATACCAATTGTTTAAACTCTGAATTAGAAGACTTATCGAGTACTTCTGGAACTAAACTCTTAAGTAAAAGATTGTACGTACAAAAAAACCTTGCTGCACATTGCATAAACACTTGAAAATTTTTCTTTAAGTTGGAAAGTTTTCAATTTAAGTTTAAATTTTATTTATTTTTTATATTTAAATATTTTTAATTATATATGAAATAATTTACAGTGAAGCTGAACACAAACATTATTTTTTAATAAGTGCAAATTAATTATGAATGGCAATTCAAGAGGCTTTGCAATGTGTACGCATACTTTTAAATTTATTTATCCGCTACTGTTCCACCAGCAACTTAAAGCTTCCCAATTTACAAAAAAAAAAAAATGAAGAAAATCCCTATAAATTATATAAAACAAAAAATATACCATAAGTTGTATAGCAGCTCTAAGAAATAAGGACACAAGAAAATAACTCTAGCAAAATTTTAAATCAAAACTGAAATATCTTCATTTTTAATGTTTGATATAAACTTTAAACTCTTCTTACCTGAATTTTTGTTTAACTTTATTTTATTTTTAATAGTAAGCTGAAAAACACAATTTATATTTCAGTAAAATACAAACAATTCGAAACTCAAATAGAGTAGTATACGGGGTTATTAAAATAATTTAGTTTCCTCGCGTTTTTTTTTTTTTTTTTTTGTCGATTTTAAAAAGTCGATCTTGACATGTTTGTCCGTTTGTTTCACAGTCTGGCTAGGAACTACACTCACAGTTTTCATTGAATGGTTCACAAATAAGTGAGTACACTCGCTGGGCCTGCAATCTCAGATAGCACCACCTATTTTTAGATTACCTTGAAATTAAAGATATTAAAGACGGACATAATTGTGTGATATATAACGATGCATTTATATTTCACCCATGAAACTGCACGAATCGCATTTGAGCATCCCTGAACTTCGGATCTTCAATCCGGAATTGATCCAATAATAAGCTGTTACAGAAATTACTTCAAAGCTTTCGTAAGATTGCGTTTGATGTCTGGGTGCTATTTGATTGATTGGTTTTTTTTTAAGTCTGCAGCGTTGTATAATATTAGCCGAAATTTATATTATTCCGCATTCTCTACAATAATTTTTTTTTTAAATTAATGTTTAAAAAAAAGTTTAAGAACTATAAACTCTATAAGTCAATTAAAATTCGGAAAAGCTAAGAAATTATGGGAAAAATATTAACTGCTATTATTAATCAAAAAAACTTAAACATTTAAGCTAAATCTTTTTAAATTCGGCCAGAAACAAAATCGGTCACAAAACAAACATACATTCAGATCGCACACATGTGCTTACACTTTGGTTTGACATTGACTTCTTGTGACCTTATATCATAGAGCTGCCCATTAATAAGTAGAAACATATGTACATTTCTGCAACAATATTTTATAGCTTTAAATTATAAGTTTTTTTTTTTAACTCTAAAAAATATTGTCTAAGAGATTTTATAAAAAAAAAAGATAAAAAATATGTGTGACTTAATACAACATTTCTTGGTGTATTTCGCTTTTGAAACAAACAAACAAAACGGAAAAAAAAACATTATTTATTTGCTAAATGTTAAGTTTTTTGTTATTGTTGAGGCCTTTTTAAACAAATCAAACAAGCAAACAGCTAAGAAACTTTTATTATCGTTTAGCCTCAAACATCTGTAAACATAAAATCGAGTTAAAATAAATAAATACTTTTAAATTAGTTTTAGCATTAAATTTTATATATGTAATATGCTTACATTTAATTATATTTACGTACTAAACGATGATGCTGTATATATATACATTTATATATATATATACTCGTATATATTTTCTTATATTTTTAGAAATATTTTTTCTCTTCTGGGCTTTGGCGTTTTAAAACTTTTATACGCTTATATATTTTTATGTTTAAATCTTATATTTTTACAAATTGTATTCTTTCGTGCACTTTCAACTCAAAATGAAATTTTATTCAAAACAAAAATAAAATATATATCTACATACATAAAGTATTTAAATGTAAACCCAAAAAAAAAAAAAATATATATATATACAAATGAAATCCAAATGCATGTATGTTTAATTAATGTTAAAGATTTATTAAATGTATTTCAACAATAAGCAAAGAAAACCTATAAAAAAAATCAAGTTTTCCAAACCTTTTTAAGAACTGTCTATCAAAAAGTTTGAGCTGTTTAAATTAATTATTTAAAATTTCCAATTTTAAAATATATTTTTCATTAAAAACATTTATTTTTATGGCTCAAATTTAAAAAAGAAAAAAAGTTTTTAATTTATTTTTAGTATATTCTTTTATAACAAGATTGATAATAATTTACTGTAAAAAGAAAGAAAAATTTTAACAATCTAAATGTGTGTTTAAAAAACCTAAGCTATTAGATGTGAAAACAAGTTTTTCAAAACTTTTTAAGAACTGTCTATTAAAAAGTTTGAGCTGTTTAGATGCATTTGTTGAAATTTCCAATTTTTAAAATTTATTTTTCATTAAAAACATATTTTTATGGCTCAAATTTAAAGTTTTTAATTTATTTTTAGTACATTCGTTTATAACAAGCTTGATAATATTTTTACAGTAGAAACAAAAATTTTAACATTCTAAATGTGTGTTTAAAAAGCTATAGATGTTTCAAAAAACAATAGATGAAAGTGTATTGAATGTAATAAAATTAATCAAAAAAATAATACTACCTATTTTAAATGTTTTTTTTTCGCACTTAAAAACCAAACACTGTAACATTCGCAAGATTAAATATTTTTTATGCCAAAATTCGGTTCGAAGTAAAAAAAAAAAAATTTTAATTGAATATGAATTTGAATGTTGTTATGAAAATAATATTCAGTTCTTGCAAATGTCATCAGGAGAAAAGTCACTTTTTAATAATAGCAAACTACAAACCAAAATATATGAGCAACAATACAAAAAGAAAAGCGGAAATTGAAAAATGAAACCAAAACCTTTGTGAAAGAGTAAGAAAAGAAAAATAAAGATCCAAGAAATGCAAACAATATAGATGAAATGCAAAGAAATGATGCTTACCATAAGAAAATGTTGTATTGTTCTATGTAGATTTTAATTTTAATCAGTTAAAAAACAAAATAAACAACCCAAACTATGTGTATGTAATTACTCAAACTTATTCGACTATTTATTTATTTATTTACGGCTAATAAGTTATAAGGAAAAACAGCAAATTAAAAAAGTTTTAAATATGGCGGTTGGGAAAATCTTCCCAGTTGTGTGTCCAAATAGGCTTTGATATGTGCCGCAACATGTAGACAAGCCTTATTACGCAGGATGACAACTTTATTATGTCTGATATTAAGCACGCTTTTCCTTTAATGTTCCACGCAATCTCTTCATTTAGGTAAGGTATCTAGCCCACGGTAAGGGTTTCGTTTCAGTAAATTATAACACACAGCTCCAAACAGATTCCAACAAATACACAGCAAGAGTTTTAACCATGTATATTCGGTTTATATCTTTATTTTTGGGAACGCTAATATGGTTCCGGAAAGCTTTTACTTTATGACTTTCAAACAGAATCTCATTGATATTCAAACCCACTTTCCTTGTTTTTGAATCTTTACCCATGGGTTTAACCGATGTGAAACTCCTAATGTGTTAGTTGACAATTCCACTTCTTCGTACACTTTCCGCCCTACGCTACGTTCTTCGTCTTCGTTGTCAAATTGACCAACTGCTCTTACTTAAGTAAGCTTCACCATATGTTTCTACAAGTAATAGATTCGTCACAGTTTCAGATTTCTTCAAATTGAAGTAAATCATGTTGTTGTTTATTCAGCGCAAAACTTAAAATTTTTGCCACAGAAAATTTATATGTGACCTGGTCTATAAAAAGGGACTAACCTGAGGAAAAAGTGTTCGAAAGTTTACACCATGAAAAAGAGCGTCACAAACTCTATCCAAATCGGCAAAAAATGGAAAAACATTTTTTTTAAAACCTAAGCCTCCTTTTCATAACCAGGTCACATGATTACGGTAGCAAATTGGATAATATTTCAAGATTATGGTGTTGACGGATGCAATAACGTTTGACCCATTTCCATATTAAAATAAATCCTTGCCTAAGGGTCTTAAAATTAAACCATAGATTTGCATGCAGGCTTAATACTATTCAAATTCAACAAATCTGGACCTCTTTTGTAAAATCGGCTTATTAATAAAAATTAAAAAAAAAAATTCCATACAAAAAATTCAAAATAAAGGGCAAGTTTATATGGGGTTCCTCATGTGTTTAACTCTATGTTGTGTAGACAGTGTACAGACTATATTTTAAAATAGTCGGATGAAAAAAAAATATCCACATGTACTTTCTCAATCCAATTTGGCTTATCTGCGAAGAATTGTGACTTCGCGCAATCTTACAATCTTAAAGAGGTATCACATGATCCAGGAGATTAATTTACCGCTGACTCGCCGTTCTGTACTGATGCCATCAATGTCATCGGCGTATGAGAGCAGAATCATTTACTTTTGGAAGATCGAACCCGAATTATTCTTTATGTACGGGCACCGGCGTAGGATGTATTCCATCAGCAGATTGAGAAAATTACACGAAAGCGCGAGGATTCTCCCCACCCTGATGAATGATCTTTGCTGGGATAACTAGTGCAGACAGGGCGTCGAAAAAGTTCGTTCGTATTGGTGGTGTGTGTCTTTGTTTAACTCTCGGACCTTTTCCAAGATTTTGCGTAATGTTAATATTTGCTCATTGGTCGACCTTTTTGGTCTGAAGCCACACTGATATAGTCCTATCAGTGAATCCGTATATGGCGTCAGCCTATTACATAACACACGCGACAGAGTCTTATGTCCGATGGAGAGAAGACTTATTCCGCGGTAGTTGGATCGAAAAGCGGGGCTCTCCTTTCTTAAAGATAGAAAGGAGCAATCAATTCATTCAGGTCAATAAGGTCCAACAGAATTAACCATGTTCCGTGGAACCAACATAGTCTTGCTTCATCTGCATACATCAATGTATGCAAATGTGATAAAATATCTGGAGATTCATTTATGAAAAGAATGAAACGTAGTAGTCCGGGCGGCATACCCGAAAGCACCGTAAATTTGTGTTTGAAAACAAAACTCGTTGTGTGCAAGATTGAATATAAGGATTAAATTCATTACAAGAAAATTTCAAACAAAGCGGATAGCTCTCTTGATTATAAAACCTATGCGTAGGATATGAGTCAGACTACCGTTTGATTTTAGCAAATTTATAAAATAATTTAGAGATCTAAAGGAAGCTGTTGTCACAAGTATATAAATCCGATGTCCATGTGCCTTTTTTCGACCATTATAGAAAATTTTAAACAATTTTACACAGTTTTATGTTTTCATCAATACTTGCAATATCAATTTTTTATTAAGTATTTCTCTCAATAATGCATATTCGCCTTTACTCAAAGTAGTTAGCTGTAAAGTTGTATCATAATATAGCTTTAATGCTAAATAGTAGGTAAATATATTTATGTATAATTGTTTTGTATTTTTTTGTGTATAATTCATGATTGAAAAAATTTCGTATAATTTTCAGCTTAAAGACTAGGAGCGCGAGATTTCTTGCTGCTGTAACAACAACAACAGCAAAATGTCCCTATTTACAATTACATGCTTAATTCTGCTTAAAGTAAATTGTTATTTTTGACTTTTACGCTATTATTTAAAACAATTGTATGCTGTAAGCAATATTTGAAACGAAAGCTAATGAATTAATTTATTTGCGATTAGGATTACGGTTTATAATGCTTGTGTGCTTGTGCCTGTGTGTGTGTGGTTGGGTACTGCTGTACATTATATAAATAGGTACATATACATTTTTTAACAATAGCTGCGAGCTTGACTCATAAGATATATATTTTCAACATTTGTGTTTATTAATTGTTTTATTTGTATTTATGTGTATTAATTATTTATTATTTTCTAACAATTCTCAAAATACATTTGTTTATTATTAATTGGTTTGCTATATCCCTGCTATGTATTGATACTAATTTTTTAATTCCATTTCATATATTGCTTGCATTATATATATTTTTAGGATCTTTATGCTTACAAACTAATTGTTTTCATAAACTATTTTTCATTATTTGTTTTTATCTTAAAAAATTATTATAGTTGTAACATAAAGCGTTCATGTCAATGTCCGGTTAAAATTTTACGGCGCATTAAATACAAAATGAAATTTGTAGAAAATTTTAAACAGATATTGACATACTGCTTAGTATTTTAAGCGGTGTCTGTTAAACGTTTTATTTAAAAAAATATTTAAAAATTAATGCTCATGTGCAAAAACGGGATGACGCGGATGACACTTAAATTGAAATAAATCCTTTGTATTTGGCTGGCTGGCAAAACTCATTCGTACATCCAGACCTATGATATAAATGAGGATTTATTGCCTTTATGCATTCTTGATTTGCTTGGGTAAAGCTTGCACTTAAGTTGTTGTATTATATCAGAGATTTTAAGCGCAGGACCAACTTTCATGCCTATCAGCGGTATAATATCATCCTTGGTTAGCTGCAGTAGACGTTTGCCATCGATTTTGTTGCGACTGAAGGTATCACAATGTGCCGTACAATCGTTAACGCGTAAAAATTGTGATACATCATAGACATTCCAGGTTTCAGGCATAAGTTCCATGGGTGGTTCATGCGCATCGTGCAGCGCAATGTCACTGAGGCGTGGAATGTACTTGCTGCTGCTAACCGATGAGTTCTGTATGTGTGTGAGCGTGTGTGTATAAAAATATATTAATTTTAATATCAAAAACATTCAAATGAATAAATACAAAAACATATGTAGTATATTGTATTGAGGATGCAGCGAAATTGGATGGAATAGGTTTGTTGCATGAGTGTATAATATGTAAATATAAATGAATACAGCATTGGGTTGTAAGTAACAAATAACAGTGCGTAAAATGATAATAACGAGCATTTATTGAGGGTAGTTTACATTATGAGATTATTGTAGTACTGCACAGGAGTGATGTTAAAATAATAAATAGATTCTTTAAATTAGGGAAAGTACGTAAAACTCCCTGAAGCATTTATGGCTATCAGCTAAACATTTGTTAGAAACAACTCACAACAGAACAGAACAGTTGAACGGATGGTACCAATATTAGGATTCAGACAGCCAAGTGATGCTCACAGGAGGGTTGGGTTCCTTTCTTTTATTTTAGTGGTAGATGACCTACCTACTCAGCAGTTGGTTGATTGTAGAGGAGTCATTTTTCTAAACTATACAGAGGCGCACAATTTCGCCGAGAGAAAAGACACTGGAGCCTCCAGTTAATGATGGCACTATTGTGGAGCCACCGGACTAATACGAGGTCGATTCGATTATCAAAAAGATGATTATGATCCGATGAACGCATACCCAATGACTGGAATCTCAGTTTTCTCGGTCCAATCTTTAAGAAAGGAGACCCCGCTGTTAGCGCCGACTACCGCGGGATAAGTCTTCTTCCCATCAGATATAAGATTCGGTCGCGCGTTTTGTGTAATAGACTGAAGCCATATTTGGAGATTCACTGATAGACCAGTGACCAAATATACACATTTCGTCAAATCTTGGAAAAGAACCGTGAAACGATATCATCGAAAATTTTCGACGCCCTGTCTGCCCTAGGTATCCCGGCAAAGGACGTTCGTCTTTGCATGATGACGCTATCTCACACACAAAGCGTTGTCAGGGGGGGAAAAACCTCCCCGAACCCTTTCATACCAAGAAAGGTTTCAGACAGGGCGATGCGCTGTCGTGCGATTTTTTTCAATCTTCTGATGGAATACATCCTACGCCACTGCCCGTACATACAGAATATGTCGGAACGGCGAGTCAGCAATGCGTTCTGCGATTGAAATCAAGACTCGGCTCAAGGGTGTCTTCTCGCAAAGAATCACACGTGCAAACAGATGCTTTTTTGGGCTGAGAAAGCAAGTAAGAAGTAAAGCCCTTTCGAAAGACCAAAATAAAAATCTATAAGACGGCGATACTCCCGGTCCTATTGTGTGGCACAGAGTCATGTACCATGATTGAGTCAGTTGAAACAGCGCTAGCGCGCCTTCCTAAATGCGGCCATGACCGAATGACGGTTAAAGGGCATTCAAGTAAGTAAGCTAAAATCAGACTTCTTGTGTTAGGAAATTATTTTATGACCGAAACACAATGTTTGGATCCTAGAAAAATACTAAGAATCTGTGATAGTATAAAAACAAATTGTCTAATTGAGTAGGACGAAGCATAGAACTCTAAGTAACGCTTGTTCACTATTTATTATATTAATAAGAAAACCGAGTGATTTCCGTTTACGCGATTCTACAGCTTAGCTCAAACAAAACTTAGAATTTACTGACAATTTGTTTGATTGAATGTTTGTTTTGGGTTTAGAATCACACTAATTGAGAAGAGTCCCAACTATGAAGCCAATTACATAGAATCATTTCTTTGGAAAAATTTTAGAAAACTCGAAAATTCCTAGAATCTCATTTTCACTCCACTCGTGCAGAACTCTAATACATAATACACCTATAGTATGCGGGTTTAAATTAATGGCGTTATTTAACATATGAGCGTACATATAGAAGTATATATTGTATATATATAAATATAGGTAATATATAATGATGCATATATACTGTATTTTTTGGCAGCTAACTACGCGTATATATACAGTAGTAAGCCAAACAAACAATCGTCAATATGAAGTAGTAGTTGTGAATTGTCATTTCAGGCAGCACGCACTATTATCTGTTTTCGCTGTACTCACCCCAATATACTTGGTAGCTTTGCGCCCAACTATTGGCGGTGCAGGTGAATTTTTAGTAGTTTTCTTTACCGTGGTCTTGTTGGCTGTTGCTGCAATAGCATGAACTGTTGCAGTAGCTGCTGTTGTTGCATTTGTCGATTTGCTTCCCACTGCCGTTCCACTAGCAGCTGTATTTGTATTTGTTGTTTCGCTTTGCTCTACGCCGACTGCTGCTGCCGTCGCGCCATCCACTATGCCAGTCTGTTGTGATATTGCTGAAGATTGATCTGAAAGATGACTGTTACTCTCATCAGCATCACCCTCACATTCCTCATCGTCATCCTCCTCATTTTGGTTGTTTTCATAGAATGCAGCATTATGATGTTCGAGCTTCAATTCGAGTTTTATGCTTAGTTTTGGCAAGTGTGGCGTCGTTTTCAATGCTATGGTACGCGGTTTCACTGTAAAGTTTAAGTTTTTAAAGTTAGTTTATTCGTTCAAATAATTATTAAGTTTATATGTATTTGTTAAACCTGTTTGTGTATTATCCTGTTGTTTTGCAGCTACTGCTGCTGCCGCTGCACCAGTAAGCTTTTTCTTGCGTTTCTTTTGCACCTTTGGTTTGGGCATAGTCTTGGCCGGTGGCTGATGCGCACCACGTGGTGGTCCTTCCAATTTATGATTTACAAGTACACACCAACCGACCGGATATATATCAGCCGATTCACAGTCCAGCCATTGATCATATTCATCCGTCCAGCCATCGAAATGTATCTTCAGCAAGCGTCCAACAACACGCGATACAGTTGCAACGCAGACAAGTCGTGGATCCATTAGGTCGGCACATTCCAAACTCATGCCAACCTAAAGTATTAAATATATAAAAAAAATGTTATTTCAACGATATGGTATCATACATCGTTCACCGTACATACCTCAAAACCATGATCAGGCACAATTCGATGAAAAAGATGTTGTCCGGCAGCTGTAGCGCCTGTATCGCGCAGATAACGCTCCCAGCTGAAGGTTTGCGTTGTATAGCCATTCGGTGGTGTTATGTTTATATTATTAGAGGTACAGAAACCTGCCGGAAATATGCTAGGCGATTTCTCGTGATAACAAAACCTTTAATAAAAATATTATTGAATTATTTAAACATCAAATACCATTTTTTGCTAATATGCTACGCATTAATATGTATGCTGTATAATAAACCAATGTAAATGTATACAGTAAACAACTAAATGCTCACCAATCTGACCCTGATGCATCCGGTTGATACGAATCGATGCGTATCATCATATAGCCGAATTTGAGCACTTGCATAACCGTTGCCGGACAAATTGATGAGAGATTAAGTGGATCGACTGCTTCTATTTTCATGCCTTCCTCAAAACTATTCGTTTTGCCGTCTAGAAAGTATTCACCAAATGTAAAGTTCATTTTGAATAGTTCAACTGTTGCATCATCTTCATGCACTTCAATCATGGCTTCGCGGCCCGCTGTAAAAAAAAAAACAAAAATAGTATAAATTATTTCATTTATTTAGAATTTTGTTTTAGCAATACATACCTAACATACGATCAAGATAATCCTGCGGTGCAGCCAAGGTATGCCCTACTGTCGTTGCCCAGCCTACAGGATGTATAATTGGCGAATCTTCATGACACAAGAAGCCGTCATCTGCATCAAAATAGCGTAAAAACAATCGCTTGCCAATTATTTTAGTCACTGTTGCCAGACGCACTTGCGAAATACGATCCTTATCAACACATTCGAGATTGAGCCCAACGCGAAAGCGAGATTGCATGCTTTCGTTTATCTTATTATAAAAACTAGAGGGCAGTGTACGAGCGCCAGATAAACGTTCAACCAAGAAATCTTTCCAATCTTTGTACTTGTGCTCTATAGTGCGCGGTGGTATTAATGGCTTGCCACGCGTTGCACACCAACCAACAGAATGTACCTCAGCATTACAGAGGTTCACCCAAAAGTCATGTGAAGGCTCATCAAATCCCTCATAACGCATTAGTGCTTTATAGCCGGATATTTCCAAAACAGTTGCAACCCAGAATAAGGTAGGCGTTTGACCGGGCTGTATTATTTCCAGATTATCACAGTCCGTATTCTCTACCTCAACCTTCATTTGTACGCCAATATGATCCCAAACATCATAACCGGGCGCATGCGGAAAGCATGTTACATGCGCGGCATAGAAATCATCCTTACCCAGACGCGGCGCCCAGTCATATGAATGTATTGGATCGTAATGACGCCGTCGTACACTAATAATTTTCTCCATTTGTGGACATGGTACTGGAAGACGTTCGAATTTCGGTATCTGTGGAATTTCTTCCTGAGGAAAGATATCGCGAAACATGCGTAAGGCTTTTGATGGTTGTTGTATTGCAGGCAAAAATGTTGAGGTCGTTGTAGTAGTGCCATCGGCATTAGCCGTTGTCGTTGTGTTGCTATCATCACCAATGGTGGCATCGTCACTGCCGTTCATCGAAGCAACATTGTCATCTGTCGAAAGTATGTCAGTGCTGTCACCGCCAAGCGCCATCGGTTCACCGAAACCATTTAGCTGTGTAATTTTCGACTGATCTGTTATGCGAAAACGATAATTTGCATTCTTTATATGCGCGCTACGTAGTTCAAGTTCAATATCTGATTGTGCTGCGGCATCTTCCTGTAGCTGCTGCTGCACTGCTTGCAGATCATCAGGTAACGACATATTCTCAATGTTTTCAGCGTTCGCTAAGGCAGCAATTTGCTGCTGCTGGTGCAATTGTTGTTGATCGGACATTTTGTTGTTAGATACCACCAGCGAATACAGTTCACCGCGCGCACATGCCATGCTACAAAAACGTCTTGATTTGGTATAGAATGTATGCTTTACGCCTATTGCTCCGCAACGCTCACATACAGCTGTAAGTGTGAAATCAGAAATCAATTAAGTAAATGTTTATAAAACTTTGTAGCGGGTACAAATCTAAACAGTTTAAATACTAAATATATGCGCATCCTATTAACTAGCACGCAACTAAACTAAATTGTGTCTTCTTCAACAAAATATGTAATTAAACAAAATGAAACAACAACAAAAACATACCCATGCCATCCTTCTGTATCGGTATCACAGATGGATCACTATTACCCTTATAGGCAATCGGCGTCTTTAGCACAAGACCAGGTCTACTAACCGGCTCGATCTTTCGTGTTTTACGCTGTGTACGCATTACACTGACAGTTGTATGCTGCACAACATTGCCGCCACTAACAACACCACCACCACCAAGTACAGCACCTAAGCCGCCACCGCTAACAGCAGCAGCAACAGCTGCAGACGATGTCGATGGCATTGTTGTCACCATGGGCAACGTTGTACCAAGTAGTTTATGATGCAATAGTCCATCACTCATTGGTACTAGTAAATCATGTTCACCATCCGGTATACCACCACCAGTGCCGTCGCTACCAACAAGATGAGACATCATGCTCGCATTGGGTGATGATTGTGATATATCCTTGTCAGATGAATTCATAAAGTCAGCTTCATCATATGAATTCGAATCAGTCATCATGACAAAATCATCGATATTTATTATTTCTTGTTTAGGTTCTAGGTCCGACATGCCACCCGTATCGTCGTAGCCATCATCTAGGTGACTACCATATACATGTTGATCATCGTCATTGGACGATATAACACCCATGCTTACGCCACTTGTTGTATCATCAAGCGTATTGCCACCACCACCGATTAGACCGCCACCAACTGCAGCGACAGCATCATCATCATTTATGGTTCCGGTATAGTTTTGCAGTACTGCGGCGGCGGCTGTCTGTTGCAGTAACTGTTGATGCAGTCCGCCCATTTGCGCAAAACCGTATATATTATTTGCATTTGTTGTGGCTATTAACGTGCCAGGCTGTACGCCAAAAGCTGCAGCTGCTGCTGCCGCTTGACCGGTTAAATCCCCCCCAACAAGGCTCATCATCGGATTGAGATCCTTTTTATTTTGATTATTTTTTTTTTGTTTATGTTTTTTATAATAAGGTGTCAGCACAGCAGAGTTTTGTGTAGAATTGAACCAAAAAAAGTTGAAATCATATTGAAAGCGGGGGGAAGCACGGAAGGCACACGTCAAATGTTGGTTTTTATTTTTTTTTTATTTTATTTATTTATTTTTTTTTTTTTTTTTTTTTTGCAAATTTTGTAATGTTAACGAACGAACGAACGAAAATCATAGAAAAAAGAAAGTAGAAGAAATAAGTATGTAAATAAATTGAAAATCAATCAAATCAACCAGAAACAAGTTAATCGCAAAATGAATTTGTGTTCTTTGTGTTGTGTAGTTAAAAGATCCTTGTTCCACACTGTCTACATTCAAAAAGTGCTTTTAATTTAAGGCAAATGATAAGTTTTGCATGGCTTGATTAGACAGTAAATTCAGTTTTTTGAGAAAAGTACAAAGTTTTTGACGATTTTACATTTTTGTTTTTAAAAAAGCAGCCTTTTAACGCTGCAAACTTAAATAAAAAAGGAGGATCTAAATAGTTAAAAGTTCTTTCAAAATTCTTGTTTTTGTCTCCGAAGGTCCTTTCAAAGACATTACATACATAGTTATACCATATGTTTTAAAATTGAAAACTAAAAACTCATCTTTGCAAGAAATTTCACAATTTAAATAGTTAAGACATTTGTTTAAAGCAGACAGTGGAACCAATGAAATATCTAACACTTGACCACTACTTACCAAAGTCGATTGGTGTGTCAGATCATCCATAACAGAGATTCCCATAGAATGTGGCGCAAAAAGCGATGCTGCGTCTTCTAGTGATATACGGTCATGATTGATTTGGCCCATCCACATCATACGCAGCTCGGCAGGATTCATTATACACTCTTCGTTTTTCTATTCCGGTTTTTTTGGTTGGTTTATTGCATTCGTTTGCATTACAGGTGTATTCTTCATTTACAACTTTTATTTGCTTTTGTTGAAAGGCATTGGAACGAATAGCGCTACACGCTTTGCAAACTATGACAAAGAAAGAAGTGTTTGCTATTATAATTTGTAAACTATATACGCTATAAATAGAATCCAAATCAAAAACTGTGCGCAACCATATGGTGCCTGGACGAACGGAAGGAAATCGATCTGCAGGCGAGACAGAAAAGTTCTTTAATTACTTCCGCTGTTGCCACATTGTCGGCGCGAAAGAAACTAGCAGACACGCTTCCTAATACACTATTTAGCTCTATATAACATTTAGTTGCATTGTTTTATTGCTTGTCTATTATTGGCAAATAACAATGTTTGCAAACTCAGTGCGCGAATTGGACTTTTCTGCTATATATTTTTTTTCGGCACGCGATTGACGCAAGCGAAGCGGATATCATTTATAGCAAGCGCGCGGACGCTTCACAAAATGCGCAATGTTCACAACCTGCATTCGCAGCACATAAACTCACATTTGCAAGGGTGCGCTTATTAGCTTTATTGTCTTTTTTATTTCTACACTGTACATGGATTAATTTTCATGGTTTGCTTGCAATTTTTTACGTCGTTTAACGCAATTTTTATGTATTTTCTATTAATATTGGCTTCATTTGCTTCACACCGTGTTAACGACCAAAAAACGGCAGAAAAAAATACCAGATTTTGCATCTAATTCACTAAATTTGTACAAGCGTGAGACAGACAGTTTGCTGAAGGCAGGGAACCAAATAATTGTTTGATTAAAAGTATTACTTTGAGCTCCCTATTTAATTCGTTTTAACGATTTTAGTAAATACTTATAGATAATTCAAATTTCATCTATACATCTATAGAGATAAATAAAATTGGAGTGTCTGTTGTAATATTAATAAACCCGCTTTTAACAAAATGCATATGGATAAATACACGGTACATATACCAAAATTATTTTTTTTTACAATTTTTGTCTGTCTGTCTGTTCTGGCTAATCTCTGAAACGGCTGGACCGATTTGGCGGGACTTTCACTAGCAGATAGCTGATGTAATAAGGAGAAACATACATTTATTTAAAATTGGAGCAGGCGGTACCCCACCACCACATAAGCGATAAACAAAATTCAACATCTCCTTGTATCTATATGAGGTACGGGAATGCTAATTGAAATACATGTTGATGGGATCAGGAGAAGTAAGATCGATTGGAAAAGTGGGGATGGCTTGGCTTTCTATAGGAAACATATATATTTGCGTTATTTATTTTGAAAAACTTTATAGTATAGTATAGTATTTTAGTACTCGTTAGTTTTTTTCTTTATATCCAATTTTTGTATGCCTAAAAATTAAACTAATTTCAAAGCAGTTATTTGAGAGGTTCGATTGATTTATATATATCAATGCGGTTACTAAGCAACTTACAAGCTTGTTTGCCATCCCTCGGCATTTATTACCAATGTGTTATAAATTTATCTGTACACATCTACTAACATATGCGTGTGAGTGAGAGAAAATGTGTGTGCGCAATTTATAGAGCAAATTGGAACATCATATGTTAAGCCCGACTGAGATGGCACTAATAACATTCCTTTTGTTTTGATTGCTACAGCGCTGCACGTGTTTAAGTTTCTTGCAGCAATCGTATTTGTCAAATTGATTGAATATATAGCAAAATTATAATGTCGGACAAGTAAGTAAATTTTTAAAATACAACTAAAATACTAGTTAAAATATTGTTTATAATTATAGATATGCAGTACCCAACAAACTACCCGGTAAAACGGTTTCAGTGCTTACACACCGTAAGCGCCGCATTATACAGGACAAGGCGACCTTAGAACAGAAGCGCACAGATCGCATAAAGCGACTAAAAAAAGTGAAAGATCAACACAAATTCCGTCGCGCTGAATCCTTTGTTATGGGTTATTTGAAAGCAGAACGTACAGCGAATCGTATCAAACATACCGTGCTGCGCAGCAATGTGACCAAGCAGAGCGCCAGGGCAGCTGCGGATAAAACGAATCGCAATTTGCTTTTAGTTATGCGTCATGCGGGGTAATTGCATTGCCGTTTAAAATTTCTAAAACTTACAACTTACACTCTAAACATCTCACTTTTTATCCGCAGTAAGAAAATCTTCGACAAAACCACAGATGAGGTATTCCGCACACTAAAGATGCCCTACCGCCACAATGCCATCTTTCTGGAAAACAGCAAGGAAAATCAGATTCTGTTGCGTATCATTGAACCGTTTGTTGTATATGGCTATCCCACATTAAGCACCATACGTGAGTTGCTGTTCAAGAAGGGTTTTGCACGCATCAATGGCAAGAAGACGGCCATACAATCAAACACAATGGTCGAGGAACAGCTGGGCGAAAAGGGTATTATATGTCTTGAGGATATTATACATGAAATCTTTACTGTTGGTCCAAATTTCGCTGCTGTAAATGAATTCTTGTGCTCATTTTTGGTGCGTTGCTAAATAATTTTTATTTATTTTGCATATTTTAATTATTTAACTTGTTGCGCTTCTAGCTCTCAAGTCCTCGTGATGGTTGGAAGAAGAAGGTGTCTGTGCCGTTTAAACGCGGTGGCGAGTATGGCGATCGTCAGGATGGCATTAACGAACTGGTAGCACGTTGTATCTAAGCTGTGAAACTTTACTTCTATATACATATAAGGAAATTTGAAACAATATACATTTATAAAAAATAATTTGGTAAGCGTTTCTTAAAGCAGCAAGCGCGGAAGTATCTACTTTTTTTTATTTAAAAAGACAATTTTTAAATTATAAAAGTTTATTGGCATTACAAAATAATTGTGCCACAATTTATATACAAGCTTAATAATAATTTAGAAACGCATAGAAAAGTAGAAAAACCAACAAAATGAGTATTGCATATAAAACTGCGCGTCAGCATTTTAAATTAGATCCGATTCCACACCGCTATCAATATAGTCCTTGAGCATGATACCGCAATTAATTGGCAGCAATCTTGTCCAGTTATTTATATGTAATAAACTCGCTGGAATTGTTGCCTCCAATGAATTGGAACGATGTGCTTCGACAATGCGTTTGGCCACCTCTTTCGGATCCAGTAGACCCAAAATTGAAGGAAATTTAACTTTTGGACGTTTACACAAACCAGTATTTGTCATATATGGATAAATTGTAGTGCAATGAATCTAAAAAAAAGGAATATCAGAAAATTTAAATATAAAAGAATCATAAAATATAATGTATTTCATACCAAATTTCTGTATGGTCCTTCGCGTAGTTCCTCGTGTAACGCTTCCATCATGCCACGCACTGCAAACTTTGTGGCACAATATGGCACTAGATTCGACAGGCCTACAATGCCCGCTATAGACGACAAGCAGATGATGTGTCCACGTCCTTGTTCTTTCAATTGCGGCAGAAATGCTTCAAGCGTCCAGAACTGCGAGAAAACATTTACATCAAAGACGCGACGTATTTCGGCATCGGTATGTTGGCCCAGCGGATGAGTTGGCATAATGCCGACATTATTAACAAGCACTGATATGGGTCCAACTGTTGACTTAACCTGCTCGGCGAGCTCCAGCACTGCATCACGATTTGAGACATCGCAGCTGTATGGAGAAAAATTTAATCCTTTTATGATTCTATTTCAAAACAAATATTGGATACTAACATAAAGCTGTGCACGTTGCCTTGATTTAAACGCTGTGCTTTTTTTACTGTCTCGAAATTATTTTTTTCGTTTATGTCGACACAGATTATTGTGCTACCCCAGGCCGCATAGTGCAGTGCTAATTCGCGTCCAATACCATGTCCTGTGCCAGTGATCTGTAAAAAGAAACAGATTAAGAGATTTTAATTAATCAATACGAGGAGAATAGTCTAAAATGATTTCAAGTTTTTAATGGTACATTGCCGACCTATTTTACAAGACTATTCAGCCTTGACCGTAGGGGACTCTCAACTTTACTTAGTTTTAAGCCATCAGTAGAGTCATGATGGCTAATTAAATGCGCTTTGTGCGGCAAGCTGGCCCTCAAGATGCAAAACAGATAGTGGCATAGCTAAAGCAGTCACCTTATTGAGGTTCCTATAATGTATGGAATCCGTATTTCAACGTTGGAGTAACAAGTTGCCCGGTCCAACGGAAAAATTTGTCTATTCAAAGTGAAACATACATTTGCTGCATCTTTTAACCAAGACTTCAAAGACATGCAGGTATTCTTGGTGTCGATCAGCTACATCATACACTGAGAATCTTTGTAGCGGAAAAACTTTTATCATTGTCAAATTATGCAATAAGCGTTTTGGAAGGTAGGAAGGATCTTTGCGGATAGGAAGCTCCGCTGTATGAACGGAATTATGGTAGGTAGTAGTGTGGCACCTCAACTAGTACTGTAGTTGCTACTCGCACTTTGACAGCCAATTGACGTCCCTCTAAGTAAAAACGCAGCAAAAAGGTACAAAGGAGTCGGAAGTAATTTTTTGTTTTTTACGGTCACAAGTAATGAATGTCTATAATTGCATCATTGGAGTATTCCTTAGCATTCAAAGCAGTAATTCGAGATTCCACAAAGCCTGCAAGCTGGCTCGCAAATAGTTTTTCGCAAAGCTTCGATATGAAATCGGCGGGTATGACTCAGATACATATTCCGACTTGCTAGGGTTGTACATATATCATGGAAATCACGGCGAAATTCCAGTATAAGAACCCACTACCACGACCCGTTGCGGGGGCCGGATAGTGGTCACTTCAGATAGCGTGGTTTTAGAATAAGATCCGTTTTCAGCGGTATTGCTAAGAATCTTTCGGTTTCACACCCTTTTTTTGGAGTTGTCAATGAGAACTGTTTAAAATGTTCGGGTAGATGCTTTACAAAGGTGTTGGCCTGATCCTCTTAGAAGCGGCAACACCTACCGTTTCGGACAATTATGGAAACGTGAGAATCGCCATATCACTATTGCCTCGGTGAACGGTATGTTAAATCAGCGTGACATAACTTCCAACCTAGGCAATGTGTCGGTTAACATCAGATATATCTGCGAGAGACATCTTTTTACCACTTTTTTGATTTCTTATAATCGATGATCTCCATATCAAGTTCAGCGAAGAATTGTATATCTGAAATTCTTCCTGGATAAAAGACAACTCTAATTAGTGCTAACCAAGGTAATTATGTATAGTCTTCTGGATTTGTAAACGTCTTCCTGGTGTCTTTCTTAAAAGGCAATCTTTTGTAACAGTTTCTCATAAACCTTCGATTAACTCAGATATATCTTCCGGCTTGTCAGATTTGTGGATCATGAAAATCACGGCGAACTTTCACTGGGACAGCAAGTTGTATTGCATTTTTATTATGTCGTTGAAAGAATGATGGTCCAACTGATACAAACTTGCACCGTCCGGCGTTGTGATAAACAGCTGCGGCTTCTTTGTCTGTGTGTGACAAGTGCTATGTTTTATGTACTGCTCACGGAATACTGGAATTCATCAAGCTTCTTCAAGCTACTACTACAGGCTACTACACAGTGACCGTTTATACATCAAAATTACTTTCCACGGTAACAATATCATATCTTCAGGTCTATTGGAGCCAAGTATTTGTTGTGAGCATTTTCTTGATATGCGATCTAGACACTTCCCCACGCCTTGGTAACCAAGTATGTAGGTATGTAATCAGACGGACATCGACTCGTCTTTTTAAGCTGGTGAAGAATATATATACTTTAAGAGGTCAATGTCGGTTATTACTAACTTTAAAAGGTGTTGAGTTTATTGTCCAAAATTCATATATCATAATTTTTAAACAATTATTATTATTTTAACCATTATTCTACTTATAGATAAGTCATACATACCAACACAATTTCACCGCTTATATCCTTTAATTTTTTCGGAAGTAATTTCTCAATCAGCGTTCGAAATTGTTCCAAAACGATGCGCAGAAAAAGCACCAAAAACTGTAAGAGATCCGTAAGCACATCGAATATACGTTTGGAGGCGGTATTTGTGCTGCAAATAAAAGATTTAAGCTGTTCCATCAAACTTATTTTCGGTTAAATTATTAAAATGAAAAGAAAACCTAAGTATTTGGTTTTAAATGTGCAAATTAATGTACACCAATTATGTCTTCCTTGCTATTACTGTCAATCGAGTGCATAAATTACAACGTACAAAATTAAGAAATCAAGCGAGATGTCCATATTAGTGGAATATACGGAGCCGATATGGCGCGAACTATATATGCGTGAATTGAAAGTGGATCAGGCATATTTAAATCTTGCAACGGAATACAACGACAGCAGTTATGTCTATATGCGGAGCGATGAGTGCTACAGGGTATGTTTAGATTGGATATAAATATAAATATTTTAAAAGTAACTCTTGCCAAACAGTGTCCTTATACCAAAGTACAAACGCTAGGACCTGCTCCAACGGCGAATTACTCGAAGCTGGAGGATTATAAAGAAGCTACAGCAACAATTAAATTGGATGTTTCACAGCATTTAAGTTTAAAAATTTACGTTCAAGATGTGGGATATTATGCCTTTGAAAGGAATTATAAAACCGCGCTGTGTACATTGCGTCGTGAAGATCTACAAGAATTTGGTGTTTATAATCTTACGTTGATGGCCAATGGTAGCTGCACTTTTGCTGTTGATAAGCCAGGAGTCAATATTTATTATTGTAAGTATATAATGCTGGGATTTTATATATAGTATTCTAATAAATTTGTATTTTTATGCAGCAATATGTTTCGTTTTGGTGATGTTTGCGGCATTGTTGGGAATCATTAAGATTACGTGGCATGCCTGGTGCAAATATAACAAGCCAAATGCCAAAGAGGATATCGTTGAAATTGCAGCAAAAAATGAGAAGCAGCGTATACATCTGGGAAGCTTGGATGCTTTTCGTGGGTAAGGTGCAATAAAGGAAAAAAGAAATGATTTAAGATAGAAAGCTAAACACTATTTGAGATCCCACCTTTAAAGTTTTATATTAAACCCTTTGACTTCATACATAGTCTAACAGCTCCAGTTTCGTACATCTGCGTACACCGAAAGAATGTTTTATTTCTAATCTTCATTGCGCCGGTTTTACTAACAGTATGATGCTTCCATGCCACAAACAAACTGTCACTTTGATCGCAATATCTCCGTAGATATATCAAGTCGACCAAAAGTCTTTAAATAATGTTAAGTCTGAATATTAGAAAAATACTAAACTTTCGAAGATTCTAGATCAAATATGGCTATTTATATGCAATTTATATATGCTCATTAATCATAACTTTTTAACTTTCCTCGCCTACAGTATCGCAATTGTGCTTATGATTTTTTTAAATAGCTGGAATGGCTCCGGTTGTTGGATAAAGCATGCTGTCTGGAATGGACTACAACTTGCGGATATAGTATGCCCATTGTTTCTCTGGATTATGGGTGTCTGCATAGCATTGTCAATTAAATCTCAATTGGAACGAGCTACTACAAAAAAGTGCATCTGTGGACGTATAATGTTGGTGAGTTTCATATACATATAACAATATCGGTTATGCTCTTATATACTCAACTACTCTATACTACTTACAGCGTTCGCTCAAATTATTTGCCATTGGCTTAATGCTAAACTCTATTAATGCACCGCAACTGGAGTATTTACGCATTATGGGCATACTACAGCGTTTTAGTATTGCCTATCTAATATGCGGCATTCTACATACGCTCTGCAGCAGCGTCACACAAAATGTAACTCCAATACAAACTCGTTGCCAGCGTGCCTTCAAAGATCTTCTAATCTTTCGTTTTGAATTATTGGCCATAGTCTTGCTGATTGCTCTTTATTTGAGCATTACTTTTGGCCTTTATGTGCCCGGTTGTCCGCGTGGTTATCTTGGTCCTGGCGGCAAATCCGAACAGGCAGCGTATACAAATTGTATTGGTGGCGCCAGCGGTTATATTGATCGGCAAGTGTTGACCAATGCACACATCTTTCGTAGAACGAAAGTGAAATATGTTTACGATTCGCTTGATTTTGATGCGAATGGTCTGTTTGGCTGTGTACTTACTGTAGTACATGTGCTCTTTGGTGTACTTGCGGGTGTTCAGTTACTTGCGTTTAGCGCATGGCGTGCGCGTATTAAACGTTGGCTCAGCTGGTCTGTGCTGCTCGGTTTGCTCGGCGGTGTGTTGTGCAATTTTAAAAAGGAGTCCGGTATTATACCGATCAATAAGAATATGTGGTAAGTATACAAAGTTGTGGTAAATATTTATTTATATAGCTACATAATGGTATATACGTAGGTCACTTTCTTACGTCTTTGTAACCGTTGCTTTGACATTTACTATATACAGTTTTCTGTATTATATCATCGATGTGTCGCACTTCTGGAGTGGCTTTCCGTTTGTCGAGTGTGGCAAGAATTCTATTATTATCTATGTAGCACATACTATCATGATAAAAAGCTTCATGTTACCCACAAATTGGCGTTTAGGCGCTATGAATACACATTTTATGTTGATGATCAAAGCAATTTGGAATATATTACTTTGGATCGGTATTGCGCTTTATCTTGATGCAAAAAAAATTTATTATAATTTGTAATAATTTTTTTAGAAATATTTTTTGCCAAGGTGAATAAACATTAAATCTAATAAATGTTATAGAACCAAAACTTTTGAAACTTTCACATAGATATATCAACAAAATTGTTTATTTAGAGCCTTCATACCATATATCTGCAAAAACCACAATTTGGTGGTCGGTGTATATTGCGGCTACTCCTAGCTAAACTAATAATCATTATCATCTGAATTTCAGTTCATAAGAAGCCGAAAAGTCGGATTTTTAAGTGAACCAAAAAGTTATTCATATACTTCCCGTCTATGAACATAACAAGTCTCTGTTCCTAGTTCTGGATTTCCTTTAAAAATTGGAGCCTAGATTTGACAACAGACAGATAGAGAGGCATGGCTACTACGTCTTTTCTCGTCGTGCTTATTAGGAATATAAATACTTTATAGAATCTCAATAATCGGGTGGAAGTCCATAGCCCTGTCGACTGAGACCATACAAAAACTAAAGATAGATAGGCCGAAATGTTTTGTTAATATGCCGATTACAAACAAGATAGAAAGCTATAGTGGAGTGTATTCGGCTTCGATATACACTGTATACCATTTGTATTGGTTATATATTTATCTATCAGGATCAGGTGTGATATTTTGAGATTAGAACAATATACAACAAAAAATTTCGTTTTAAGCTGAACTAAAACACAATAAAATCTTTTTCTTACAATAACGTAGAATGGATTTGAATGGAGACTATTCCTTCTAATTGAGTGAAGAGGGAAAAAGGAAAGATTAAAGATCGAATCTTTAAGGCTTTATCTATTAAATTCTCCAAGTTCTCGAAGTATGCGAAAGAAATGAAAAAGCATTAGTTACTATACGCGAATGGAATATAGCCCATGCTGATTTGAGTGCTGAAGTTTGGATGAAAAAAAAAAATGAGAATGAGACGTACGCGTTCACTGGATTGTTTTTTGCTGGTATTTTCAATTGGAATACAATCGCTTCGAGCTGCTCGTACGCTACAATTGGGCACTGACACTGAACACCCTTAAATGGAAACGGTAAATCGGTTGCAATCAATGGTATTCTTTGAATCAGAGCATTCTCGCTTTTGAACTTTTTAATGGGTATCGTTGTTTCAATTATATTCATCAACTCTTAAAATCGAGTGTGCGGCGGTATTTCTGGCAAATCCAATGATTTGATTTTTAATATTTACGTATGTTCAAATCATCTACACTCTTGTCGCTCATCCAAACATGTTCTTGTAATTTGTACCAATATGCGGAAACACTTTCGTGATCAATTCTTCTTTTGTAAATTGTGAGTTGACAAAAATTGGGTGGAAACGAAATGAGACCAGTGGAAGCTTGAACCGGAATTTTGTTCATTGCCAAAGTCTAATAATTGCTTGGGAAACACTCCCGCCGATTCGTCATTATGTAAAGTGATGCTCATATTCGTATCTCTAAAAATTCGATGACTTGAATCTTAGCCTCAAAGAGGTCCTGATTACTGCGAAAATTTTTCAACATTCGATCGAAGAGCCTTCAGTGCCCGTTTGTGCGCTATCATAGACATCCTAAATGATTATTTTGCAGTTCAGTAGTACTTTCGCCATTATTGATTTTTTTTTTTTTTGCAATGTTGCATGGCGGTGCCACTATTTGCAAATCATTCGAATTGCCATGTTTTCTAAATTATTTTGTATTTTAGCTCCAACTGACCGAGTCGATCACGAGTGTATCTGATGTTTTGGATAATTAATCACGCTTGATAATTGCATAAGCTCTTTGTCAGTCTCATTGGCTCACCGATCGACATTTCGACCCCTCACTCACTTAAATGTGTAATTTTTTCACACAAAATATCAATATTCAATTCTGAATATTTAAAATGAAAACGTGACAGCAAACTGAACGTCGAACCAATTTCGAAATCGAATGAACTTAAAATGTTCCCGTCAGGAGCACTTGGTTGTGTCATGTACATATGTAACATACAGAGAAGGCGTGGCAGATTTCATAACGTTTATATTTTCTTGATCAGCATTAAAAGGCGAGTCGATATATACATGTTCGTCTGTCTGGCTGTTCGTATGAAATTCGAGAACTATAATAGATAGAGCCTTCAAATTTTGATATTAAGATTCTTCTATTCATTCTTTAGATCACATGCATTTATTATTTATACTTTGTTTTGCATTGATAAATTTGATAGAAATGCCAAATTTGGTCTAATTTATTTTAATCATTTTAAAATGTATTATTTAGGTTCAGATCGATTCACTAGCAAGAGAGGAACCATACAAATCTATCACACTCCTACAAAATATTCCATTAGGGTCCATATTGGCATACTAGTATGCCCCACACAAATCCACTCTCCTGAGGTTTTGTAAGAAAATTTGTTTTTGGTTGAGTTTAGCTTAAAAGTGCATCTTTTGTGTAACTTATATTATTTCCAATAAAATATCCTATACGAATCTAGGTAGGAACATATCTCCAGAAGAATTAATTGTAGAGCTGGAAAAACAGCGATTTTTCGACCGATGCATCGATGTTTTCATATGAAATATGATGGCTATCGGACTCGCATGTAACTTAAGTCATTCTTGAAAACTAAATAATCATTTTTATTTTACAGAAAATCTAATGGGTCAAAGCTTTTGCATAAAGTATTTATGGAGGGTTAGATTACATTTACGTTTCTGGGAAGTCGTTGCCGGTCAGAGACAGTATAGGAGATCTGTGCCTTAAGTTTGCTTCAAACTTTTACCAAACCAAGAGGCATATAAGCTTTAACCTGGATACTTTCGGCGTAGATGTGCCAGTTTAATATTTCTTTCGTGATATATGAGTGATGCTCTGCTTTCGTGACGAGAGTGCATGAGCTTAGTAAGATAGGGCATTGTTAGGTAGCAAACACCCTATAGAACTAATTACTCACCATAGTAAAAATCAATCTAAGCGGATAGCCGAATCGGAAACATTGGAGTTTTGAATGGGTTGCCCAGTAAATCTGGCTTGTTGCTGATTTCTTTGTACTAATGTTCAAACTTTTCGTAGTTAATATAAATAGAATAGTCTATTGGGCACCTAGTTAAGCTGTTTAAGAAAAAAAAATTTCAAGCTTAACATTCCAATATCTAATCTAATAAAACAATTATCACACATTTCAAACCCTATCATTCAAACGAAAATAAACAATTTTTTTTTTTTTTTCATTAAAACTAAACGTCACGAAACCGCCATAATATGTCATTGAGTCACAGCGTATGGGTCAATGGGTTCATTTCGAATACAATTTGTTTGTAGTTCAGCACTAAAAACTACCAATAACACTTAACCCACTTAATAAGCGTTCAGCGTCAATTACGCGTAAAATGCACTGGATGGAACATATAACGCCGCGAAGCATACACGTCCGACTCGGTCTGAGACCTTTCTCATAAAGTGCATACAAATTACTGCATTAAGCGTTTAATAATTTAGTTGATCGATATAGGATTTTTGGAAAAGATTAAATGTTGTTTTGCAACTTTGAATCGTGTAGAGAAAAATTTAATTTAAACATTTGCCTGCCCTATGCAAAACAATGTGCAAACAATTGACAAATGTTTGTAAATACTTTTGTTAAAATTAAATTGGAAAAAATTTGAAATGCAAATGTGCCACCTTTTTGAGTACAACGGCACTGGCAAACACATTCTGAGAAACTAGTTCTAGTAAGTATTTTGTTTTGAATTTACGCTTTACTCAATTAGTTTTATATTTGCATAGTTTTTGAAAATATTGTAGGGTATTTTTTATTAATTTTTACAATTTTGTATTTAATGAGAGTCTAAAAAATCTTAAACTAATTCAAGAACATGAATTTTTACAGCAGGATTCTTGATTAGCATTAAAAATCGCGTCGTTATAAACATGTCCTGTCTGGCTATTCGTATGAACAATGAGTACTTGGTGAGTATGAGAGCTAGAGTCTTTAAGTTTAAATATTTCGATTCACCTATTTTTTTCAGATAACTTGTATTCACTTCATAAGAGCGAATGGCACTAACCATACAAAACTATACAACTTTTGCTGAAATTTTGTATGAAAATTTAAGCTTTAATGACGCTACAGTGTATTAAGAGGTCGAGCACACTGTTTCTTGTTATTATTAAATTAATATGTACACTATAATCTACAATTACTTACTGTATAATCTCTCGTTCAATCATGTTGCCGGGTCTATGTCGAATCTAAAGTTTCACGTGACAAATTCGCGTTTTCCAAAAATTCGAGCGGTTTTTAAATTTTATGCAGACCTTTATTTCACTTCCGTATTTTGTTGGCTTCAAGTCTTTTTCTCTCTCTCTGATTATATATTACGTTATTTGGGTTTTTTTTATGTACCGGAAACTAGTCTATTGTGTTGCATTTATAGACGCGACCGAGAAAGAAAATTCGCTGCACATTTCACTTTCGTTTTCTATTTGCAACTAAAATAAAAATTTACTTATTCAATGTGTGGCAGCATAGCAAGACCATATTATAGGTACTAAAGGGTGATTTTTGTGGCAACTTAAATATATATTTAAATAGGAGAAAGCAAAACAGCTCTGTTTCATATAAATCGGTTGAATATTTTGGACGTAAAAAGATCTTTCAAACTGTACAAATTAAAGCAAACAATATGTATCTGATAGACCTATCACGTTGAAGTTTGAAACATAAACTAATTTCCACTAGAAGTGACAGTAAACTCATCTAAATTTGTTAATAGAATTGATTCTTGCCAGATCAGCCTGTCTTGGCGCATATTTACATTATAGAGCATGTCGTACCAACATGTTGGCGCAAACATATTCGCCATTTGTGCCTCTCAATAAAAATTCCATTTTTTAGCTTTTTTTTACACTTCAACACCCACTTGGCATCGCAGAAAAAGTCACCCTTTAATAAGCTACAACAGCGAAAGGAAGCATGTGCAACAAACATGTTGCAACAATGCCAACGACGACAACAACAACAACAGCAACACATGAAGACTGCAACGACAAACGCCTTAATTGTATATCCATGCGACTTTTATGTGCCCCAACTAAGTTTGTGTGGCAGCCCCTCACACCCACCAAACTTGTTTCGATCACGTTTGTTGTTGCAATATCTTGTTGTGGTTGTTGCATTGCCGGTCTGTCAGAGACTGTCTGTGAATAGCTCAGATAGTATTTTGTATTTTAATTTTGCGTTGCACATATACATTTGCAGTGTGTTGCAAGCAAAGTTTTGTTGCAACAACATATTTTAAGTGTTTAGCTTCGATGCGAATTAAACAAATTTGATTTTTCGAATCAATTTTTGAACTTCTTTAACGTCACTGTTATTTGAAACTCAATGAAACGAAAATGCAACACCACAAACATACATTCATGCATGTATAGAATTTAGCCTACAAGAGAGAATGGGATAGAATATATATATATATGTACTATGTTTTCTTTTATCTATTTCTCTTTTTTGAGGTGCTTCTTCTATTATGAGAGAATATACAGATCATCTCATTTCACAAAAAGAGAATATATGTATCTAATCTTCAAATTGCTAAGAAACTAATATGAAAGACTTTTCTGTTTATAAAGATTGCAGATAACTACGGACACAATTGTTTCAGCTTCAGCTACTAAATACACATAACAAAACTTCCTCTGAAGGGTATTAAAGCATCGTTACCAACTAAGTTCATGTATTTGTTTTTAAACATGCAATCTATAACCCTATATTTAAAAGTTCAACGAACCCGAACCATATTTGAATACAGTTCAGTTGGAATGGTACGCAAGAGCGGCTAGTGATAGCTGCATTCGTGACAATTCAGCATAAATATTATCGGTACCTAAATATTCAAAAAACAGCTTGGTCAATCTATTTCTGAAAAATGCGACCAATACGCAACCCTGTTACAATAATTATTTGTTGTAAGAACTTCAAGTATTCGAAGCTTAGCGATATGATTTAAACTAGATATGGAATGTGTCAATGACTCATATAGTACCAAGCGAATATTTCGTGGCGCTCAGAACTTTAGATATGCCATCACTGGACGTTTTTCCGCGACGCAATTTGTACACTATGTATCCAAGAAAATATTATACGTAGTTGTATTATGGCGCAATCCCACGCAGAAAGCGTTGTCAAGGTAAGAAAGAATCTCTCAGAGGCCTTTGATATCAAGAGAAGTTTCAGGCAGGGTGATGCGCCCACGTGGGTTGTCTTTAAATAGGTTTAAGAAATAGATCCTGAATATCTTCAGCTCAATCTGCTTCACACAAGAACTGCGAGTTATCGAGGAGTTGTCAAAGATAGAGAAGTAGTCACGATGCATGGCTTTTGTGGACAATGAGAATAAGCTGAAATAGTTAGTATCTTCCTCCACACCATAATTGCATTTTGGACGGTCTGTGATGATGTAAAATTTCAACTTCATTGTTGTAGAAAACTTTGTCTATTTGGGAAGATCGGATCTGAAGATCGAGTTACTTTGGGCTCAGCAAGCAAACTAGTAGAGTGCTCTCTCGAAAATTATTAACTATTAGATGCTAATAATCCCGGTCCTGCTGTATGGCGTACAAGCATGGACCCTGATTGAATTAGATGAAATGGTTTCGGACGTCTGCGAGAAAACGATTGTCCTCAATATTTTGTTGGTCCTTTTAAATTTGTTTACCAGTTTCGAACCCATATGAACCGCGAGCTGTAAAACCTCGCGGTTCATAGGGGATAAATTTCCTGCGATTAAACTGGGTACATCATCTTAAACGCATGGACAAAACCTCTCCTGCCAAACTCAATCGGTGGAAAACGTAATAAAGGAGTACTGGGCACACGTTAAAATGACCAGGTGTGGTGTGAACTCTGCGTATTGGGAGTTGACTGCACACGATCACAATAGTCGAGAATCCCCTCTTACTGTAATCATGACCGAAAGGCGGTTGTAAGACCATATAAGTGAATAAAACCGATACTACCCCATAGTCGTAAAGAAACAGGCACTTCTGCGCTTGTTATGTGCCAGTGACTTCTTTTTTGTTTGAGGATATGCTTGGAAAAGTATTTGTAACGAGGTGTTACATCTGAGTAGTTGGTTAGCCTCGAATGATGTTATTTAAAAACCGAAGTTAACAGCTTCACACTTACTCTTGGCTCCGCAACGTTGGAATATAGTATTGCCTATTTATCAGACAGTTGTGTTATCGAGGCCTTTATTTTTCATATCGTTTTAAAAGTACAATTTAAACAATATCAACATTTATTAATGAATTTTTACATCAAACCTATTTGGATGCACATTTGCATTGACCCACTTAATTTCGAAATGTAATTATTATTGGAAAGAAGTAATTAATTTGTAGAAGGCTTGAGAACATTTTTGTCTTGAGAAATATGTATATACTTGAAAATAGGACCCACTTATTTAGCGCTTTTCGTTATAGGCATTTTCATAAGCAAAAATCTGTTTTATCACAGCCTAGCGAACTGATGGGATTTCGTAGCAGAAGTCGAAAAAAATATCTCCGTTGCTCTTCAATTCTATGTTATTTAAATTTGTTGCAATTGTTTCTCTTAGTTTCCTAATATCTGCAAAAATGTTGTCTCTAAGATAATATAGGTTGCTATTGCATTTAGCATGTAGTTCTGGTGTATGTCAATGGCTCGTATGGATTTGGCTACTGTGTGGTCCAACATGTTTAGTCACAACTCTAGTCTTAGCTGTTGCAGAAAATAGCATTGAAAGCATCTCTTGAGTGGCTCATAGCTGGTTCACGGTCTAGTCTAGTCAATGACAAAACACGACTGATGAGTCGAACCAATGGGTCATGGACATATTATTATTAATATAAACTTAAATTAATACATTTTTAATACAAATTAAATGTATTTGCGTGGGAACAATAACATGTACTCATATCGCCACTGTATTGTTTCTGGTTATAAAAAGTCTACATAACATCTTTCAAACCAATGTCTCCAAGGTTTTGGCATTATAGCACATATGTACACACAGGCAGGCAGACAGATAGATCATGAATGCGTATTAAACTCACTCCTTAAAGAAGCAGCTCAATACCTCCATGAAATATAATCATTTTATGAAGTAAGATATTTAAATATTAATTTTAGTGAAAATTTAGAATTATTTCGCTTATGGTTTAGGGTTTGTTTAAAATACAGAAATGAAAAATAATAGCCTTATGGAGTAAAAAAAAAAGAATAAATTTTTTGGGTGACAATTTGTGCTTATATCGCTTAGAATCCTATTTGTTTTTATTAAAAACTATACACTTTTAGGGTTTGTTCAAAATGAAGAACATGCTTACCACCTACTGTCGATAGTTCAATGAGTAATAAATTAAGGATTTAAAAACTTAAATAAAGTTATATCGTTTAAAATCGTATTTCGTATAAGCTATAAAATTTTAAACTTTTTAAGTTTGTTCAAAATGAAAAAAAAATCCCACTCGAACAGGCTTACCAGCTACTCTAGCTAGCTCAAATAGTTCTTTGATTGTGTTTGTTTGTAACTCATTATATAAATGAATAATTAATGATCGGTTTCACAATGTTTTGTTAAAATTTGATATTTTAAATTAACTTTTTAATTTAGCAAATTATTTAAGACCAGAAAACTTTTCCTTAAAATATATGTAATTCAAAATAGATTACAGAATTGCACTTATTTTATTTAGAATATTTTTTACTTGTTTAAAAAACTATTTAACCAGTCGAATTTTCTAATTAAATTTCTCAGAATTATGTTCAGAAATTCATAAACTACCACACTTTTAAAAACAATGTATTTCTAATTTAATTTAGCTTATTGACCAATCTAGATTATGGTTGTGGACACTTAAATGACAGTGGATGGTTTCTACATTGTATCTACCCTACATATGTACACGAGGTGTATATACAAATGTATCTATTGACACGTTAAGCTTTTGCTAGTACATTGCACTTCTTTGTTGTTGTTAATAAAAATCAATTTTCTAGCTACATATGTAATTTTTGTTTGTTTTACATTTTCCACAACTTGAACTAAACAAATTGAATACAAAACGTTCCGAATGAAATATTTTACAATAAGTGCACAACCGATGTCGACCGCTGCACGTCAATAACTGAATCGAATGGTTTTTGCTGTGGCGCAGTTAAGCTTCGATTGTCTGAAAGCAAAAATTTTGACAGAGCGCTACGCTCAAACTGTATGTGATCCTGTTTATTTATTTGGATACACTTGTGGAGAAGCTTTTGAACAAAATTGCAATTTCAGACTTTAAGCTGATATTGTGTTGTACAAATAGATATGTGTAGAATGACAAAAGTTTAAGTAGATAAAACAATGCGAGATAAATTGTAGGAGAGAAAAAAAAGATCTTTAAAGCTGTAAATGATTTATTATTTTAAACATATTTATGTAGAAGCGATTATTTTGAACAAATCTTTGTTGAGCGTCTCATTTAAATAGAAATCAATCTTAGTGACATGAACAAAAAAAAAAACGAGAAAGTACGTTGGAGATTAGTGTGCACGACTTTGAGATATCCTATTGAATTTATGGGGATATGGATCCGTATAGCATATTTTATTGGAAATGGTAGAAGATACACAAAACTTATTGTTTCGGGCTAAACTCAACCACAAACAAATAATTTTCATACATAAATCAAAGAAGGTTGACAGATTTTTATGGGGGCTACCACGGCTAAAGGTCCGATATGGACTGTAATATAATATTTTATTAGGATTGTCAAAAAATACAACAAATTCAGTATTTCTAGCTGAATTAATATGAACCAGATCCTATTTCTTATAAAAATAAAAAAAATTTTGAGACAGATTTGTATGCGGACCACCCCCAGTGACCTCCTTCTAGTGCAACGATCTGGACCTAGAATAAATAGAATATTTTTTGAAGATTAATATAAAATAGATCAAATTACATAGGTATTTATGCATATCAAATTTCCTATTTATAATAAAATTTGTTCATAAAAAGATTCAGAATATGGTAGGTCTCTCCATGGTCAGTCTCATTTAATTTAATTTTGCAGTGACTGAAATAATTGGATGGACTTTTCAATGCATTGAGTTTTGGATTGCTTTACATAATGTACCTGAAGCGAAAAGTGCCGTATCATGAGCGGATATTAACGTAATTCAATAAAACAGATGAGAAGAGTGTCATCTGTTCAGTTGTTATAAAGGGTAGGGCCTAGCACAGTTTCTTTTAAGAATATTTATACTCGATACAAGATCCTACAATAACTTAATGTTCGTACCTAATTGGTTCTTCAACCCAGGATCGATAAAACGAACCGAATTCTGTTTAAGGATTGCCAATCCAGTTCTACAGAGTGGTTCCAAGTACTTTGCATCTATCAGTTATTACAACAACACCCTTACTTTTTTCAGTATCTTTCAACGTCAAATTTCAAGGCTTATCTATTTATCATTTTTCATGTTGTTAAGATGTATAGGGAATTTCTTAAACCGTATTTTACACAAAGATCCTCGCCTATACCCTTAAAAGATCAAATTAACTCAAGAGCTTAAATCTTTTGAACATTTCAAGTTATGATCCAGTTAGCTTCTTCTACCTCGTACGGAGAATATACCGTTCGAACTCTGGACGCATCAACATCAATGACAGCCTCTTGCTATAGTTCCATTTGTGCAGTTACAAGAGGCGCATTCGAATTTTTGGTGGAAAAGAAACCCAGCTTAACACTATTCGATCTATAAGATTATATTTTCAGATGGTGTTTTTGGTCGTTGGATCGGATGGATTCTCCCTTTACATATTCTTCTCTTGCTTCCTAGCAACTGCTTGCTTGAAGTGTCTGCTTTCCTTCGATGTAAATTACACATAAACAGTGATGGAGCAAGGCTTTTTAAAGCGTGGAGAAGATTTAACTTCTGAAGTTTGAGGGGCGGCAACAATGGTTCTGTCCGCCTCAGATTCAGAAGACATGTACTTCTGTATACCTTCATCAGTTACCCTAGTATTATTTTTTAAGAATCCTCAAAGTGAGATTGTGTTGGATGGCTGTACAGTGAAGGTTTGTGCAATTTTTTGATGCGATTGGATCTTCATAGCTAATTTGTGATTTTAATTGGTGAATCCATAAGATGTCCCACGAGTCGTCAGGAAAGTAGTTCATCGAATGCCAGGCGAAGTCAAGTTAAAAATGTAGATAGACAGGTATACATAGTCCGTTTACTCATGGTTTGAAACCCCTTTAACAATACATCCTTCAGCATATGCTGCTCCGACTTTGATTTGGAAATTTTTTTTATTAGAATTTAAAGTATGCTACAGAGTAAATGCATTCAATTTGAGCTCTTTACCAGACTACGAAAGAAATTTGTGTTCCCCTTGACCGATTATGTAAGTAAAGCTATCAACGGAGATACTGAGTACTTGTTTCCAGAAGCCACCGTGCTAGAGAGTAATGTTGAACTTCTTCACAGTTTTTAATAGTGCATCATTTTGTCACCCTATTAAAACTGAAGTTTGAAATTCTACTAAAGGCACATATCAGACCAGTTTGAGGACTTGATTCATGCAGAATCTCTCCGAAAATTAATACCTTAGAAGTTCCAATAAATTAAATTTATAAACTGTGAAAATAAAACTGTGAACGAGATATGGAATTGCTCAACTTAATATCTGTAGTGTACAATTACTCTAACCATTAGTTATAAATGAAGGATATGTTTCTCTTTTTGATAATTTTTTTATTTTGTTTTTTAAGAAACAAAACATCTTCAATATTTATTTAAGATCGCAACACAAAACAGTCGGAAGCACAAGCTAAATAGTCACGTTTTATTATATATCATACACAGTCATAAGTATTGACAACAGTAACCGATGCAAGGTGTGAATGCTTGTGTACACACCCATCCACAGCTTATACAAGTTTATACAAAATAAAACATTATTAATGAATTTCAACTTCAAGATCATCATCTCTCCCCGGCTAAACGCGTTTTGCTTTTTTGCATTTAAATATGAATAAGCAAAGTGGTCGCGGTTTTTTACCTTTGAATAACCATAAACTGAAGTTCAAGTTCAAAGTTTTTTTTTTTTTGCATTAATTTTTAAATAATTATTTACAAAATGTTTATTTTATTTAGTTATCGTACTGTAATATTTTTTTCTACTTAAAGATGGAATGTCAATAAACTTTAGTACATTGTAGGCGGCAACAAAACAAACAACATTTTGTGATAAGACATAGACTGAGTTCCGGCAAAGTATCTTCGAGACAGCTGCAGATATTTTTCAAGCAAAAAAATATATAAATTTCTGTTTTCTTTTTAGAACCACACAGTGGTGAAGATCTTTCCTATGCACAATAATGTTGTTGCATTTTCGACTGACCTTGCTCAGTTCGAAAATTAATTGCGACAGTTACTACCGCTGGTTGGTGATGTCAAGAAAACAAGTTTATAAAGCTGCAGACTTTGTTTATCTTTCCGTATATGGTATATATACATATATATAAACTTTTTTTTCAGCATTGTTTCAACTTGTGTAAGGTCAGTAAAGGGTGCCTCACGCTTATTTTGCTACGCTCCAACATTGTCTCACATATCAGTTCAGTACTTTGTGATCTGATCTGTTTTTTTATGTTTTTTATTCTGTAGTAAAAAAAATAATTAATTTAATTGGTGTCAATTTGGGTGCTGTGAGTTGGCAGTGCACTTGTTGATGTAGTTTAACTACTAGTTTAACAAAAAGAGTCTGATTATTCGATTTAATTAAGCAATTGAAAGTATGTATTGTTCTTGTTTTGTTTTTTATTTTATTGGGTTTGACTCATTTCAGATTTAATATGCTCAAATTAAATAGACTGTTTAAAAGTCTGTAAAAAAAACATAACTTCCGTAGAGCTTAAAAATATTAACAATATAAATATTTTGTATCGAAGTTATATGCTGAAGTATAGCTAGGTTCGTTACAGTGGCACCCGAGCAGGGACAATAATGACTATAATACTAGAAAATTTACCGGAGAACATTGCTAGCGACTGTGCCTGGTTTGATTTGAAAATTGAAAAGAAGTATTAATGTATCAATGTTTGACAAATCTAAAATCTAAATAATCAACAGCACAATTAATACCAGGATTATCCGCCTCAATTGCTCCGTGTTAAATGCAGTAGTATGACGAGTTTCAAATCAACTCGGTTGCACTCCGGAGGAGCTAAGACAACGATTGTTTGAGTGTATCAACATGGATGACCTACCCTGGCCAGGATACACGCAAAATCTGAAGATATAATGGACAAGTTCGAAAAATGGACCATTTGTTTTGATGGAAGCGGTATCCCACTGGTAATCATCGAGCGAATTGGGGATTTAACAGAGACTTACAGACTGTGACAAGAAAATATTACTAAAACCATGCCAAAGATATTTAGAAAGGATACTCTACGCTTGGAGGAACCAAGTGAATTTAATTCCGGCAGACTTTCCTTGAATTCTTTTTGCCGCACGTTTTCTTTGACCACCTAGACGATCAAATCAGAGGGTGTATGCAAAATCATGGACAGAAATTTAAGGAATATGTGCTTAAATTTTAAAATTTAATGCGCTGGATATACTAACGCCAGAAAGTCTAAGGATACAAGTTATACATTGAGCAAAAAGGATAATCCTGTCAAGCTTTACTCGCAGAATATATTCGGCCGCGATGAAACTATCAGCAACAGAGGCTAATCCTGCAAAACCTTATTCGCGCAATATATGCGTTCGCGGAAAAATATTGGCCATAGAGGCTAAACCTAGCAAGGAACAGTTCCGATTTGATCGTATACAAAGACAAAGTATACACAAAGAAGATGGCGGACTCGAACCAGAGATTCAAAACATCGATACGAGAAACTCGATCAATAAGCGACGCCTCTCTGTCTAAGCTTTCCAAACAACAAGACTCCATACCGCGGATAAGCACATAAGCGTCGTCGAAGAACGGTCATGCAACAAGTCAATCAGATTCAACTACAAAGGCGACATCACCGTCAACGAATGACAAATATATTAGCGCAACTTCACCAGGACATCGACAATTAACAGCCTCGATACCATGAAGATCAAAATGCCAGCGCACCCACAACGTATTGAAAGCAGGCAATATTGTCGAAATACTTATACCGACCAAAAATCTGCATAGAGTCCTGGGACAAACACCAAAGCGGCCGTGAAATATTCCGAGAAGGGCCCTTGGTGGCAAACACAGGCCAGGTTATCGAAACTCCCGAGTGAGTGGCTTAGCAACGAGCTACAAAGCGTAAAGTTTCCAGTCTTTGCCGTCACAAACGCAATCAACTTCGCGTGTAAGTGAAAGGAAATATATATGTACATGAAGGTAGTTTAAATGAAACCAATTTTATTAATTAATAGATTGACACCAAGAAAGCAGAAGAGTTTGAATTTTTCGGGAAAACAAGTAACCATGACCATTATCTATACCATATCACGCGACATCTGTGCATCAAAGCGCTATGAGGGGATCATGACATATCGGTAAACCAACTCTATTCTACCCGATTCTATTGGGCACAAGCAGATGAAGAACGAAAAATGAGAACGCAATGAAAAACCAGATAGTCACGGACACTGATCCGATTAGAGATTATGCTGATAGCGTGGAGAACCACGTACGCAAACAAATCGCAAGTGTCCCTTGCTAGGATTAGCCTCTGTGGCTAATAATTTTTCCACGAACGCATATATTGCGCGAGTGCGGCTTACAGGATTAGCCCTTGTGGCCAATATATCTACGCGAACGAATATATGCGAGAGGCATTAGTAAAATCTCGGTATACCGAACACACTTCTTCCATATAATCAATGCTTTCGGGTTAGGAGTCACCAACAACCTGCTAAATTTTCTGTAACGAACCTGGATCATTCGCGGTACTATCGGAACAATCGTTACCTTTGAAAGCTGAAATTTCTTTTCCACCTTTTAAATGGATCTGAATGAAATACAAAATAAGTCGAAATAATAGCAATTTATTTATAGAAACAAAGAACAAAAGATGAGTAATATTTCACGTCAAAGGTATTTTTTATTGTTATTGAAAAAATGCAGTTTGAAACTGGTAACATAGGAAAGAAGAAGAACTTTTATGTACACCTCTAATAATTAATACTCGTACATATTTTTTTTTTTTATAAATTTGGATTATATACTATACATTCTTTGTTTTTTTTTTGTGTTTCACAAATTCTGTTTTATTTATTTCCAATATATTTTATTATATCGATTAAAGGTTAAAAAAATTTATATAAACAAAAAAAAAATTATTTTCTGGTAAGAAAAATGGTTAAATACTTTAAACTTTTGCCTATTTTTATGCAACTTTAGAATTTTATATTGTTTACGTACTGCAACTCAACACTTTAGATCGACCAAAATTTACATTTTAGACTTTATGGGCTACCAGATGCTCTAAGCATTGCAAATATTTAAAAAACAAATTATAATACTACATATATAGAAAAAATAAACAAATCGGAATAAAGTTAGTTAAATTTAATTAAGTAAATTAAACTTTAGAAAAATTCCAAAAAGGTCCAATTTTGTTTTCAGTGCATAAATCAGACTTTCCACAAGACACTTCTTCTATGCTACTCTTATAAAAATGCATCTACCTGCATTGCTCACTAGTTCAGTTGCTGTATCATACTGTGATACGTCGAATCGGACACGGCTAAAATTTTACTCACAGTTACAGGAGCACACTGTCCATCTTCAGTTGTTACATAGATTTGTCCATCTTCGCCCACAGTTGCTTTAGTCAAATTGAATATAGTATTATTATCCATATTGTCGGAGCCTTCATATTGAATAAGCGGTATGGTACTATCCGGAACCGTTATTATGTTCGGCTCAGTATACGGAGTAGTCTGCAACAGTTTGTCAGTTTCAATGCCAGTTTCTTGCGAGTTTACCGTCAAAACAGTGTCTTCCACAGTCAGCAAATTTTCTATTGGGCACGCTGTGTTGGTGAACATTTCGAGCATTTCCTGGTCCTCCTCTGTGTTGTCAATGTCATCAGCGTTGATATGCAGTAATTCTTCTTGTCCATGATATGCGTAACAATTAATAACAACATTACGCAATACATCGACAAAGCTCATTTTCTCTTTTTCCTGCGCGCTGCGTGTATCAGCACGTATAATCGCCCATGGCAACTCTTGCGGCCACCACGGCGGACGCATTGATTCATGACCATAGTACGGTCTCTTGCGTCCCGTTGAGATCAGCAATAAACGCGATATGAAAGAGCGCAGTTTTCTGGTATTCATATTTTCAAGTGGTGTCGGTAAACCATTGTTTACCAGGCTGGGCAATTGGATTAATGTTGAATCTTCTTGCGCTTTATTCAGCTCAAGTATAACTTTTGGTCTTAACTTGCGCAAAGCATTTGCAAGCGGCTTGGAACCGTACAGCTTATAATTGTTGCTGTTCGGGTTGGCAGGTTCCGTTACCAGTACGACAGCCTGTTCCTCACATAGCGTGTTGTACTGGTTGATAGTCTTACGCAGCTTGTCCAGCCAAAATTTATTTCTCCTGGATGTTGCAGTTGCTGCTAAGGCAAGAGGATCGGTTGCTGCTTCTTTGTAGTGTATTTGTTGCATTTTATTTTACTTTAAGACTGAATAATAAACGAATATAAAATTAGTTAAGCATTTACATGCAACAAGTTGGCGGCAGAGAGAAAGAGGGAGAGAGAGAATAAGGAAATCATATGCAATGCAAATTTTAAATTGAGTGGCACTTTCGGTTAGAAGAAGAGTAATCACAACAAACAAAATTACCGAACTTTTATTATTGCAGGTGCTTGTTGTTGTGATATGAAGTGCATCTTGCGAATTTGTGTTATTAAATATTATGATTGGAAATGTTATTGAGTGTCTGGGGTCGTGATTAGCTTTTGTTTGATTAGCTCGTGTTGGAAAACCCATATATAGCAGCATATATCCAAGATGAATATTTCTGCAAAATTTTTTTGGGTTGTCAATTTATTTCGTGTTCAACTCAAATATATCTTCTTAAAGGTCCAATGTGCAGGAAGTCATTTTCGTGTTTTCGTAAGAGTTGAAGTGCAGCGCATGCGTGATCCCACTTATTTAACAATCGTTTCATTAATGAGCAGTTTAGTTAACAGCCGAGACATTGAACAAATTGGTCCTATCAGTATTTTTTATACTGACTCCGCTACTGTCTACTTTTATTTGTGAGCACATGACCAGTAATTTGGTATTGGTCAAGTGTTCGCGAGAAAACATGACGCCATCTAGCGTTTAAAAGAGTTTTTATCCGTTATAAGAAGTGTGTTTGAATGTGCTCCATTGAATCTTAAATTTATATGGAAGAAATATGCCTATTTGGATATATGTGATATATTTTATTATTTCGTTTGAAGATACAAAAAGACTGTAGCAAAACGTTTTGATTACAAAAATTTTGAAAAGGGAAAATATATTTGTATGGAGGCTAACCCTTCTAGTAGTGAGATATGGACATATATGAAGTATTTTAATAGATTTGTATCAAGATATAGCAATTATGCCCGGTGCCTGCCAGGAATAACAGTGGAGACCGGCTACTCGATAATTGACGGCAACTAATTTCCGCAGCTTGGCATCCACAAATACACCTTACAATCCCTCCATGGGTACACAAAGAATCAAATTGATCGTGTGCTCATGGACGTGCCAATGTGTACATCAATCACAATCTGATTATATAACGGTAACGCCTCTACCAGAAAGTATCAGAAGACAACTTTAACGGAAACAGATTTTCAACATGGATGGCTTGAAAGCACTTCGCATGAAACTAGGAAACGTTAAGCCAAATATTCCGCCTATCAAGTCTTGTGACAGGTCTAATCAGATAAAGACCAACTTAAACGCTGGAAGAAGATCTTCCAATTCGATGATACTAAATTTATCAGCTGAAAAGCTTAAATACAGCCATCTCAGGCGCTCTATACCCAATTATTCGTGAGGCATGAATATCTGCGACCATCTTAGATGCTGAAAGGAGGGGATAATGGTCACTATTCCAAAAAACCACAGTCAATTTAAAATTGGTTCGGTATAACACTTCTAAACTTTATACAGAAAGAACTGGCTTTCATCATCTTCGCAAGAATCTCGCCAACATTAAACACCCAATTGCGGAGAGAAGACAATGGGTTCCGACCAACCGGTCTTGTGTAGCTCACATCAACACACTACGCATCATTGTGATTCAATCGGTAGAATGGAGGTCCCCGTTATCGCTACTTTTTGTGAATTGGTACGCGCGTTTGACACCATCAACAGAAACGATATATGTATGGAGATCACTGCGCAACTGTGGGATCCCTGAAAATTTCATTGATCTCATAAACAAGAATAGCACCTATAAACCGTATAAACCGAGGGTTGTTTACTTTCACCATTTCTTTTGATAGCAGTCCTCTATGGTGACCTAAAACGCACAAATGCGGAGGTGGCAAAGGGTCTGCAGTGGAGACTAAATGAGAAGCTTAGCGAGTTAGAATATGCTGATGAAAGCTTAAAATCGAAGTTGAGAGGCAAGGAGAATCTAAATATCAAAGCTAGAGGCTCTAACTCTCATAGTCTCCAAGTTGTATTTAGTATTTCTACCTTTATTTGATACCACTTCATGCGTTCGATTTTTTAAAGACTTTTACAAATTTTCAAGATCTTCAACCGATATATGTAGTTGCTAAGGTTTATTTTTTAATGGCGTCAGTTAGGGTCTCAGTATCATCAAATTGTCTGTCGCCCTTATATACCATTCGGGACTCAATAATATTTATTCCGGGACAGTTGACCATTTGCATACTTCGGTCGCTTATCAACTCGTTTACTCTCTGACAGTATGTGCTAGAATGCCCCTGGAATTGGTTTAAAAATATTTCCAAACCATTATGCCACCTGCGCAAGTGTGATGGCAACTTAAAACACACATTCCGCCTTTCGTAGGTCATGGTACTTGTAGCCATGATCCATCCAAGTTGAACTAATTCTCATCAAATCAAAAAACACAAACATTGACCAAGTCATATGTTCTTGAGCAAATCGAAGATGTACGGCCTAACGCACAACATTGAGCCTTGATATTTGGAGCAGAACGTTGGGAAACTGGTTCTGATGATAAATTTTTTGGTTGCAGGTGTTGAGCACCTTCTTTCATATTGTTGTCATATGTCGATTCATGACGAAAAAATTCAAAAGGATCTGAAATTGAAGATAATAAAAAAAAACATAATTATTTGAACCTATTCAGATTAGCGGCAACGAGGTTCCATTGGAAAAATCAAAAACGAAAAAAAAAGTTAAAATTAAACTCTTTTCATACGCATTAAAAAAAAAGCCTTTGCAACGTACGCCACTGTAACGGCTAATATAAAATAAAAGTGACATCAAAATCTGTTCAAATTCGATTAACTAAACACTGTCATGCAGTGGCATATCACTGCTAGAAACTTCCCAAACCACACAGACGTCAACACTTTTTTTTCTGTTTTCGGGGTGGTTGTTAGGATAACTTTCTGCAGTCAAAGTCGAGTTGGAAAAAGTAAAGTTTCAGTTTCAGCTTGTTTGCGTTTCAACCAGTTAGTCTGTTGCAGAACGTAAACCAAACAGGACGTAATAAAATAAAATACGGGTCTTTAAAGCAGCGCGGCCGTAAACTATAGCAGTACGGAGAAAACTTTTATTTTTGTTTACGTGTAACGGTGTCGGTGTCGGTGTGTGTGCGTGTGTATCGTCTGTGTATAATTTGTTTACCATTAAAAATAATAAATAAAACTTTCGTATATCCTGCGCCATTATTATTGCTACTTGTTGTTGCTTACGGTTTATTCCATGCGCCAAGCCAACATTGATGACGTGCTTTATGGCGGCGTACTTGAACGTGCCGCTTAATAAAAGTTACCATTTATTTTTTTTTTATATATATAAACCAGCAACGAATTTTGCTTCAATTTGATGGCGGCACGACTGTCAGTCAAGTGCAGCAGTGCCAAGAATAACAGCATCGACTTTAGTAAAGCCGTGCAATAACAACAACAAGAACAACAACGCAAACCAAACAGGAACTACGTGCGCGACATGAAGTTGGCTTACAGCAACGGATATACAAAGGTAATAAATATCAATTGAAGGATTCGAGCCTACATGAATATGCATTTATATAAAAAACTGGTATATGGTCTTGAAAGTAATACGGTGAATCTCAAAAATATATTTCGATGTAGTAGTTTAAGAAATCTATTGAATGCTTAGTAACCACTCTTGTTGCTGCTTATTGGATCGGAAGAAGTAATCGTTTTAATTGTGGTCCAAATAGGAGCGGACGATGCCTCGAAATATTTATCATATATGCATCCATTTGTGGTATAAGAATAAATTTTGGTATATATGGTAATGATTTCGGGAGAAGTAATCCTTTTAATTTGTATCAAAATCGGAGGGGGTGATAAATGTCAATAAAAGTCAATGGCCGTACCCAGTAGCTAATGACGTTGAGCCGAGTTAAGCACTTTCCACAAAGACTAATCATCTTCATTAGACATCAATGACCCTGCTCAGAGATCATTGACGTTCGTCAAAAATCATTCAACACCGGTCAAGATCATTGATTTCAGGCTAATGTACGTGACCTTGGTCAGCGACTCTAGCGTCAGTTTATTGCCTCTTTTCGAGGTTCAATTCCTTCTGGTGAATTCCGTCTGAGGATATCACTCTGAAAATCCAAAGCGTGGCATTTCACAAACAAGGGACCTCCAACGTTTACCAGCAAGGGATCAAGTGCATGGAGCTTCAGGGGGTCAAGTCCATTGAGCCACAGGGGTTCAAGTACATTGAGCCACAGGGGATTAAGTCCATTAAGCCCAAAGGGATTAAGACAATTTCGCTCCAATAGGGGCAAAGGTATACTAACATAAGCCTAAAATTATGCAACAGAAAAAATATATATTTTGAATCGCTCTACTCGGCGATTCTGAAAATTTGATATGACCGACTTGATATGAGCGATACCGGCAACATTGGCCAGGGCTCGATGAACGCGGCCGAAGGAGATCTTGGCCGGATTTTTTATTTTATACATCATTTATATATTTTTAAAAATATATATTTTTTTTATTTTGTTTTAATTTTATATTGTTTATATTTTCTATACATTCTATATTTTCTTAATATTTTCTATTAATATTTTTTTCATATTTAAAATTTTTTTTTTTATATTTTTAATATTTTTAAATTTCTCTATATATATTTTATATATTTTTTATATTTTAAATATATATATTTTTTTATGGTTTTTATATTTCATATTATTTTTTTTATATTTATTTCAAGTAGAAAGCAGGACTCAGTTTTCCCTCCTTCTGTCCGGGGATTAGTCCATCTTGGGATGCCTGCCTCTGGGGAATCCTCTATCTGGAGATTTATTTGCATAACAAATCCTGCGTCTGGGGATTCCTTCGTCTAAGGATTCCTCCTTCTGTGGATTTCCTCGTCTGGTAATTCGCCCGTCTGTGGATTCTTCCGTTTAGCGATTCCACGTCTAAAGATTCCACCGTCTAGTAACTCTTCCGTCTACTTATTCCCCCGTCTGAGTTTTCCTCCGTTTTGGGATTCCTTCGCCTGAGGATTCGTTCGTGAGAGAATCCTCTTTCTTTGGATTTCCCCGTCTGGGTATTTCTCTATCTGTGGATTCCCTAGTCTGGAGCTTGACCAGTCTGTGGATTCCCTCGCCTTGGGATTGACCCGTCTTGGGATTCCACCTCCTGGTAATTCCCTCATCTAGTTTTCCCTCGTTTGGGAATTCCTCCGTCTGGCGATTCTCCCGTCTAAAGATTTCTTCTGGAACACTTCCCCAGACTGGAGAATAAACCGTCTGGAGGATCCCCATGTGAAGATTCATTCGCATCATTTTGCTTTCTCTGTATTATTTCAAAATTGTTTAATAAAATTATTTAAATCGTCCTCCGATTTAAACTTCAAATAAGACTTCAAAATTCCTACATACAAATTTAATTTTGTGACTCACTGTATATATATTTTCACAATAAACAAACGCTGGCAAAAATACTCTCTGCGAAAAAACCAAAAAAAAAAACCCAAAATAAAAAAGATTGCCATCGATTTTCTTGTTCAAAATTTTCAACCAAATTTTTACCCTTTTAATATATTTTCAACGGTCATAGCAACACTAAAAACAACTCCGGCATAACGGAGCTCGCCTGACGGGTATGCGGAGAATGTCAAAAGCGTTGTTGCAACAACAACAACGCAAACAATGCGCACAACTGACAAACACTGGAGCCAAATTGTTCACCAACAGCTGCACGGATTTATTGCTCTATCGCCGTCACAGTTTTGCCGGACTGTCCAGGACATACGAAATCAGCGATACGTCACCAACTGACAGAGAATTACCGAAGGAAACCGAGCAGTATGTCAGCCCGCTACCGCTAGCATTGAATCGTGCACGGTTTATGACATTGGAGAAGTTCAAGTTTAACGTGTCGCCGCAACTCGACTATCGCATCTATCAGAATGCCGATTTGGATGCATTCTTTGGCGAAGAGCTAGAACGCGCCGAGAAAGTATCCGATGTCTGTCTGCTGAATGATCATTATATGTTTGTTAAAATGCCCGGAACTGTGCTTGCCGAAGCACCAATTACTGAAATTGCCATTGAAGCAACGACGACGCCGGTTGTTGAAGTCGGTAGCAGCGGCGGCGGCAGCAGCTCTAAATTGCCTCGCTGCTTCAAATGCAATCGCAGCAGTCGCGTGTCACCCATACTCGAAGAACTCGAGGATAAACAATTCCGTCGCTTGGAGTTCAATAAACCGCGACCTCAAACCAATGTGGTGGCGTCACAAATGTGCCGTCGCAATAGCAACTGGTGTGCACAGGATGACATCGAAGTATTTCAGTCACGCACGAAAATTAAGCCACGCCAAAGCGCTAACCTTGAGTACAGCGGCGCGGTTGCACATACGCAACATGTCTTCACCTCATCGCTGCACAATGTTGTCAAACTGGAGCAGCACGGCGAGTTGGCTACACCCAACGATGTAGGTTCCATGGCGTCGCTTTTGGCACGTCAACAGAAGCATACAAGTGGTTTCACTCTTAATGCCTTCCACTGGTTACTGCGTCCATTTCGGCGTCGCCCTGATGCCAATGATGGTAAGTCTATGAAAACCGTCAAACCGCAGCCAAAAATACATGCCGCAGTACATAAGACGTATTTTGTACGTTGGACTAAACCGCCGGAGACAATTTGGCATGGTTACGGCGTAGATCGCAGCTGCAAGGAGTATGTAAATAAAGGACAGCTGAGACGTTGTCGCTCATCGGTTTATTAAATGTAAATGCATATTTTTAAATTTTGATGTTGAGGCCTTAAATCCTTATAGGATCTACAATCCGAAGCGTTGCTACATTCCAAGAAAATATTTTTCTACTATAATATTCTAATACGTATATATATTAATTTGATCCTTATAATAAAGCTGTGTACATTGAACATAAATTTAAGACTTAATCTCATGAAATGCAGTTTCGCCAAAGGATATGGCTACAAATCAGTGCTTCAAACCGTAATCGTTTTGTAACCGTAAGTTTAAATGTAATATAGACATAAATATTAACAGTACTATAAAATGAATAATAATTCCCATTGGTTTACTATAGTACATATTCAATATACATATGACCCAGAACTGCGAACTTTATACGGTTGTTAAAATGCCACCGTTTTATTTTTTATACCTTGTATCCTTGAGTTAATGGGGTATATTAAGTTTGTGTAAAGTAAAAGTGTATGTAAAAGATAGAAGGAGGCTGACCCCAAATAGTATTAATGCTTTGGTTCAGTATCAGTAGCCGAGACATGTCCGTCTGTGTATCTTTGAACAACAAGAATTTGGAGATTATACAAGTTAGAGCCTTCAAGTGTGGATATTTATACTCTCCGTTTACCGCTCCATATAACAAATATTCTATAAACGTGTCAACGCTTCTATAAGGGATAGCCTTTATTCAAACCTGTACATCCTTTCTTAATTTCGTAAGAAAACAATTTTGTGTATATTGGACCCCAAAAAAGGGAAAACCTTGTTGTTCGTTCAACTGCCTGTCGAAGATTCTATGACGAAAATAATTCCTCAGTTTAAAACTAATCGTTCAAAAATCGAGGTAGGCAAGCTTTTCTACTCCAATTTGGAGTTGGTATGCAACTTTCACCATCATACAAGTCCATGGCTAAAGCTGCCATACTAGGTCAACACACTTACATCACTTTTTCGGCCAATGGCCATTCTGACAAAGGAGTGTCGCAGTTGTGATCTTATTGACCCCAAAAACGCATCAATTGGCAAGTTTAATTCATCGCTTAAGCACCAGACTGACGTTGTTGTTGCTTGTTAATTATGTTCCTAAGTAGAAAAAGTGCGATAGCATGCCAAATACTTCGCCTGCTCCTGATTCACCACTAAACACATAATTCGTGACTGTATTTCCATCTCTGAGAACGTCTGCTAACTCGACGTTGTTGATGACTTTCTTAAAGATAGGGCTTGACATTTTTGGTATGTATGGGCATTGTGATATATCATATTAAAGCTGGAACTATGGATTAAATAATCGAAGTGTGTGGGAAGTTATTTTGTGGAACGGCACTTCTCAATTAAAAGGACAGTCAAGCTTTCCACTACTAAAAATTGGATTTATTCGGCCTATTAGATGGGAAAACATTTGGGCATCAACCACTGAAATTTCATCAATAATCAAGAATGATCTATCATCAATAATTCTTATCGAAGAATATTTAATTAATTCGCACATGTTAAGTAGAACGCGAAACATTGAATGAAGCTTGGAGCCATTGATACCGATAGCAGCTTTGCCTGTGGAGCGCCAAGTATTTTGATTAGATTGCATCCTGTGTTTTATTATAGAAAAAAAGGACTGAAAAATTCAAGTGATCTGGAGAATGAATAGGAACATCTAAATATTAAATTTTTAAGGCTCTATCTCTTATAGTCACCATAATCTCGATGATCACACGAACAGACAGACATTCTTTAATTTTGTTTCAATAAGCTCCTCAATCAAAGACTCGGAAGTGCTGCAAGCCAACGGTTTTTTCCTTAGTTTGATAGTGCGGTGTTTGGGTTTGCTGCCAAGTTGGAGCTTGCTATGCGCGAGAGCAACGGATAGTTCATTCTGGTACAGTTGGAGTATCATCGGTGTTTGCAGGCCGTTCAGTTTGAAGATCTCTTTACGTTGTTGTTCTCCTCTGATTTCTTTTGGAACAACCAGTTTAGGATCGCTGAACACATCGGTTCGTCTATACGAGTGCACGTCCATGAGACAGTTGTGGTATCGCCGACTATTCAGTATATGGTCAATTTGATTCTTAGTGCGCCCATCGGGGGACTCCCAATGTGTATTTGTGGATGTCAAGGTTAGGAAATTTGCAGCCGCCAATAAAAATTTGATGGGTGGATAAAAAATCGAATAGCTGTTGTCCGTTATTGTTCCAAGTGGATGCCAGCGCGTGGTGACCCATGAACCTATCGACGTTGGTATTGCCGCCGATCTTTGCATGAAAGACACGTAGTGCCACAATGTTATCGCTACTGGGGACCGAACTAATTTTAAAGTTGATAAAGCTGTAAGACTCGTCCTTGGAATCGTCTGAGTCTGTTTCGGTACGTGTATATGTGCACTGGACAATGCTAATATTGCGGAACTTGGTTTTATATCGAAGTGTTATATGGTCAGAGATAGACTTGCACTATATTAACGCGGGTTTCAAGCTCTTAACTATTATGCCTATACCATTTGCTCGTCGTTGAGAATGGCCACTGTAGATGAAATAGTGACTTGTCAGGGTGCAAGATGCGCCTCGTCCGAGCCATTTGGATTTAGAAAGTCAACGAATTTGAATCTGGTATCTCTCTCCATACTTGCCCGAACCTAAAAAGATCAGAAAGTGAGCGCTTATTCCATGTTCTTATTCGAGTCAATTGTTTAACGAACTGTCATCATCGTTGAAAAGTTTTTGTTGTAGCCGAGGCTTGTTTCCATCTTTTGAGTATTTATTTTATGTGATTGGGGGACTAACTGAACGCAACCTTTTTTATGTTGGAGAAAGAACATATTGATTTATTTAAGAGAGTTTGCGGTCTCCGCCTAACAACATATTAGCCAGCACCAATAGGAGTTAACAAAAATGTACCTTCTAAAAGCCTAGTTCTTGCACCACCGCGAAGAGAATATAGTCGCACTACTGTCAGTGCATACAATTAAGGAGTGTTACATGTTATTGATCCGCCGACGACCAATATTCTCAATGAAAAACAAAACTCAAGGAGCTACCGCCATTAAGATGCCTCCGTTTGTATGGACGTCGATAACTTGGGGATACTTGGTGAGTTTTATCCGTACGTACATAAGGCTATGCTAATAATCTGCAACCAATATTGGCTCTTTTTTGTGTAGCATATAGAAGAACAAGGTGAGGTGAATCAAGTGGATTAAATGTACCATAATTCTTTTTTTCACCCTATTTAATTTACATCTCTCGGTAAGAATTTTAAACTATTTAACATGGTACACCTTGGTATAATATATTCTTAATATTTTCTTTTTTTAATTGTGTATAATGAGTATAAAAATTACAATTCCGCCAAATCTATTTTATAATTTTTTTAGTTTTAAATGTGTTGCATGATTTACTGAATAACCTAACCCAAGCCACTTGTTAAGAGTACTCTTAACTGATTTTTATATAATACAATTTAATGTGTCAACTAAAATAAAAATTATGTTCTCGATTAAAATGTTTACACAAATCAGATAAAAAATAACAACATGCATACTAAGGATGATGAGGCTGATTAAAGTTTACAACTAAATTTCGTGACAATATTTTAAGTTTTTTTTAAATATATTTTCCTATATATAGTGTAAATGAGTTATTTTATTCAGCAATATTGAGTGAACATGAAGTTTGTCTACTTATTTTTGGTGCTTTTGGGCTGTGGATTGGGTGAGGTTGTTGCACGCCTTGGCGGTGGTGGCGGTACAACACGTGGACTTGAGGTGAGTAGTTTTAATTATTTATATTAAACGTTATAATTTGTATCTAATTAAACGTAACAGGATGCCGGTAATGTGTTGTTTAGGGTAAGTACTCCTTAATGGTATTTCTAAAAACTTAAATATTAAACTCTATCCATACGACTTATTAGGGACGACGCCAAACAATGCAAGAATATGAGCCATTAGAGCAACCGGAGGTGCGATATGAAATATTTTACTATAACTAATGAAACTATTAAATAATTATTATTTTTACATATTAGGGTCTCCAGCCGCAGAACAGGGTACAATTTTACAGTTAAGCAGAAAAGTTATTTTATTTATGAATTTCAATATTATTTAGCAACGACGTCAGCTACCTCCCCCACCATCACCACCAGGGATGCCACCAATGCATTAACAATATACCAATGCCTTCCAGCTACATAAAGAAATATGATACGATTGACGACTACAATATTCTGTGCATGATTTTTTAATTATTTTTTCAAAATTTGTTATCGTACCACATGATTAAAGATTTATTTAAAAATTTAAGCTGCTATTCGTACTAAACAACATTTTTGGAGTCGCCTCCATGCAAAGTACTTGCCTATTTTTGCCTTTCTGAAGCAACTTAAAGAACTAAAAAAAATATTTTTTGAATGGATCGGTTCCAACTCAGTTCCGTTTTTTTAGAGTATTGCACGAGCCTCGCTCTTCTAGCTATAATCATTATATTGTATTTTTTCGCCGGGTTCCTGTAGATGGTGGATTTGCAGACGAGCCAGGACATCCAGTGATGACTCCCTTATCGTAACGCCAAATTAAAGTTGGAGTTGGAGGAAAAGGAGAGTTTGCTTCTTCTGCACAGCAGGCAGTTCATGCAGCATATTCTACTCCAGCACGTCGCCATCTTCGCTTGGATGTGAACCTTGAAGGGAATCCTGCTATCAAGAATAGGGCCCAGTTATCTGGCTGTTCCAAGCGGTGATGTCGATATGCATACAAGGGAGCTGCTGCCGACGGAAGGCGAAGCACATATTATTACTTTTTCTGGCGTTGAGCTTCAAGTTGCACCTGTTAGCCCAGTTAGCGAGAGCATCTACGTTTGTACGATGCCGGCAGCCACCTGCAGCGATTTTGCAGAGGCCATGCATCATCTGCATCAAGAGATTAAATTATTCTGGAGCTCCAAGTGAAGCGGCATAAAAAGCAGGTATGTCTGCTGCAAATAAACTGAAGAAAAAAAGACCGGAACATAGAAGGACAAACTCACTTCGAACGTCCTTCCACATAGGACCGTATCAGGACAAACTAGAGCGACGGCGGTCTCTTGTTGAAGTTTTGCAGGAGCACTCGATCGATGGCAATACTATAGCAGTTCGAATGTTTGCATTGTGTCGTCAATTCCACTGTGGAGTTGCTCTGTCCTACCACCGTCAAGCGGAAGCCGAACAGATAACCTTCTTTCCTTAAATTTCGAGATCGTAGGCAGGAGACTAATCTGCCGTTAGAATCCATGGTCCATATCCGGGTTACGAGACTTGATAATCATTGGGATGACTGCTCATTTAAAATCGACACCAAAGCACTCTCCGTCAGCGCCTTCAACGTGCGGTTACAGGTGTTGATATGTCTCGGGGCTTTACCGAGCTTCAGACGCTTGATTATGACTTCTAAATCCTCGGCGTCAAATGGGTCCTCAGGCAGGTCGAGATGGAGTGATGTTGACAATGAAAGTCTCATAGCATGTGCCGATTTGCCTTTTTTGATGCACGTCGAATGGGACATCGTCTGCTATTTCTAGTGACCTTCCGTATAAATTAGAATCAGATTCAGTGCCCATTAGCTTTAGTACATTGTTGAACATCTGCGTGCGTGAGTCAGTTGACTGCATGGTATCAGCATGCCCTGGCCTCTGAGTTTTGCGTGCTTTTAAATGTCCTTCGAAGATTTCATTTTCTCTGAGAAGATCCCGGATTAGAAAGATTGTACCGTCTGTCACTTATCAGGGCGTGAGTTTGATCTCTGTGCTTCGGCTTGAGGCTAAATCAATCTTCTTGAAGAAAAGTTGCAGTGCATCGTCAATATCCTGGAGGTATTCCGGCTTATTAGCCACATTGCCTTGAGGATAATGTATGGCAGAGGCGTCGAGCTTGGCAATCCAAGCTTCGAGCTGTGTGTTGGGCGATGTGAAGCAACAAGTGGGGGATTTCCTTGTAAATGCCAAAGTCGACACAAGTAAGAAGTTGCCGGTCATTGTCTGGATGCCTAATTGGACAGCCTATAGAAAGTATTTGAACCGGTGTGGTTTGTGCAAAGTCCAAAAGATCCCCACCTCTTCTATCGCCACTGCTGGTTCCAATGCCAGGCGAAGAAATGCATTTCGACATTAGACCAGAGAATATTTAGCAGGCAGTACATGATACAAAGCGCTACTTCTCCTATTCCAGTCTTCACAATAGCCTCAACGAGCTCAATACATAGACAGAGCACGCGGAATTGTGTCTCGCTGAGGAGGATATATCTATGCTGTGTAACTATACGAACACCTCTATTTCGTGCAGTTGTTATGCTGCGCATGCTTTAGGTTTTGTCAGGTGATGGTGATTGTGTTAGGCGCTAGTCTATTGAGAGCGTCACGGGAGAGAGAGTGTGATGTTTAGGTGAGAGTGATAAGATGACTTTTTTTAATGTTCTGATTGAGGTTTAGTGTGCTAGGATGTTCAATTAAATAGGGAGCAAATAAAATGGATAGTGTAATGGCGAAGTCCAGAGTGAGGATGTGATTCGGAGAAGAATGTAAATTATCGGACAGTTCGTTATCAGCGCTGATTGAGATCGGGAAGAACATGTTGAAGGAAAAGTATGATGGGCTTTGATTCCTCAATGTTTCACCTAGCAAGTCGCTAGAAAGGCGGTGTCTTCAGCCTAAATTGCTACTACTACAGATTCGTCCTCTGAAACCAGCATAACCATTGTGGAGATGGTCTAAAGTATGGGCCTAGGATACTGCTTTGTGTGTGACCCACCGCTATAGGTATGATTCTTGAGAATACGTCTTCGCACCGAACGTATAACTCTCTTGAAAAAAACTCAATTAACTGTTTGAGTCATATCGTGGAATACTGTTGAGCAGTAAATCTTTTTTTTTAAACGCCGTAAGGATGCTCTCCACAAGTCGATGGTATTCCTCCGTTGTATGGTTGCATTGGTAATCAAACAAATAGTCTTGAATCAAACTTTCTTTCTCCAGATTTGGCAATACTCTTCGCAAAATACTCCCTCGAATATTTTTCTGCATATTGGCATTAGGCTTATAGGTCAATAAGGTAAGAAGCTCAATGCAGCTGAGTTATAGCTCTTGTATGACTTTCTTGTATTCAGAAATATTCTGTGGAATAGCCCTTATACATGTACCACACCCCATCCCTCTACTTCGAATAAACACGGTAATATGACGAATGTTGTCAGCCGCGGCGCACATATTTATACCCGACATCATATTCAATTAATTAAGGCATTAATTATATTCCTAATGAAGCCTTTACCATTATTTTAATGGATGAAATGAAATTCATTTCAAAACACAAATCGAATCAAATACCTTCTATATAAAGTAGCAGACACACAAAGCTACTTTGGTTTAGCCTCCGCGCTCAAGGACACATGTTACTGCAGAATTATTAAAAAAGTAAATGAAATGCCATAAAAATACAAAAGAAATACTTGTAACTAAAATTGTCCTAGACCTGCCCCAATGTCGGTGTCCATGCATTAGTTTGCTCTTCTATGCATGTCAATCACTAAATATATATGTTCCCGGTAAGTGCATACCACAAAATATAATATCAAGTAAATGCAGCTAATAGTCTGTCTACACCATATTCAAAGGAATTTCGATGCAAAAAAATATTAAATCACATAAAACATTTCAGAATGCCGTGTTTTGGTAGACTGCACGCCGTAGCACTGCTACGCCTGCTTCATTAGCTGAACACACATTTTTGTTGCAATATATTTTGTATGGCTCAAACGCCGCAGACATTATAATTAACAACTGAATGTGTACTAGCAACTACCAAAGAATATATCGGGCAATGTCGTTCGTTACTCCTGTGCGCAGGAATGCTCGCAACAGAGCGGAAGAGAGAGACGAGACGTAAATTTTACTAATTACAAAGCGCGCTATATGGAAAGAATAATCAAAGAAACAAGAGCTACGCTCCAAAGGATCTGATATACATATGTATATGTATGTGCCGCAGTAGTTGGGTTTGGCTTGTGATTGTCATGAGTATTGCGCCATACTGTCGCTTTAACTGAAAATCTATGCATACAATGTCAGCTTTAGAATGCTACCTGGTTTTCAGTACTGCCATTGCCCCTCCACCAACAATCCAGACGCGCTCCAACAATGAGCGCCACCGATAACAATAATAACAATAAAAACAATTGATATGGTCACGCTAGGCGTCAGAATGTCGAGTCAACTTGACTTGAGTTGGTCACTCAGTCAGTCAAGCAATGCATGTCCGTCTGTCCCAACGCATATACGTACACGTACTTGTATTACATCAACAACAATTCTCAGACCCAATTTTATTCTAGGAGTCGTTGTCGTCGTCGCATTTGCTCTTTAATGTTAGCCTTTCCGTATGTTGTCGCGTCGCGCCGTAGGAAGTCATACGTTTTTATTACACAGTGTTCCAACGATTATGGTCGCAGTTCATGCGTTCATCAGCAACCGTCATGGCATTGCGATACAATTAGTTTGCATTACAAAAAATTGATCAAAAATCGCGCTATGAATGCCGACATACATATTCAATATGCATATGGAGAAAAAATGCCTTTGTCGATACTCATATCGCATATGTCTTATAATGCTCGATTTTTTATTTTTTTATTTCATTTTTGTTTCAGTTCAGGTGGCAATGGGCTTGACTCATTAATTATAATACGTCGCTATTTCGTTTCGAATGCGTTAATGTTTATTGCTGTCGTTATTATTGCATTGCATTCGAGATAAAGCTGAAGGTTCCTTTTGTTTTGCTGTGTTTTGTGGGAGCGCTTAATTTCTAAAGTGTTGTAATTAAGCAGTTATCGGCGTATTAGATAATCATTGATTTAGATAGTGCCCAGCCATTGTAGGACATACGAGTATATGATTTTATTGAATAAATAATGAGAAATGTTTGCTTTGTAGAAAAACAAGAGAAAATGGTAATTTCGAAACTGAAATACTCCTCACACAATTGGCTAAGCAAATTATAAAAAATCTTATTTCTGTCTTGTGACAAACATCTTCAATCTTTCGAACCGGAAAGCGAGAGATGTGCATGAAATCAGAATTCTTTGCAAGCGAAGAATATTAGCAACACAGCCAACTAGGTTCTGTACACCAACCAACAAGCGGCTATTAATGCATTTATTCAGCATCTTCAGTGGTTGTCGCCAACGTAGACTCAGCAGCATACGAATCACACAAGTTCGGCAAAGCCTCTATTGGGCAACAAGTCTTTAGAGCTGATGTAAGCGATCTTCTGGTGAACATCCTCCAAAATACAAGGAGAGAATTCATGGCAGAATAGAGTGAATCCTGACTTTGCTTACGGCGATAGTGAATAATTGGTTAAGAACCCCAACGGTTTCTCTAGAAAAATGCGAGAGCTACAATACCATTTTGTTATTCTTCTAACTGCTACAAGTCTGGCTGGGGCTAAAACTTTAAATACAGGGTAGTTCTACATATACAGCTAACCATCTTGTCTAATTAGTATAATGCCTTCCGCGTGCAACACTTCCCGACATCTTGGGAATTTGCTTTCATCAGTCAGAACCACAAACATGGTAAGCTGGAATGTGACCCAGACTCATTTCGCGCGATCAGTATCCAAATCTCATTTTACAGGCCAACATAATTGTAATTTTCTGAGTTTAAGGTCAAACAATGACTACTTTTTGTTTTTAGTGTCGCTGAAACCAAAACTAAAGTTTATATATCCTCATCACGTCAGGTTTTTACATAACCAAAAAAAACCCAAAATTCTTGGAATACGTCTATCACAGTCCCTTTGACAGTGCTTCACATTTGAGTTAGACTTGCGGCTTCTAATCATCTTGGAACGAGCATTGTGTTTGTAGCGCACCCATAATCTGTGATGAGAATAAATAGACTGCAGATTCGTCTTCAGCGACCTTCAGACCATACATTTTTCCGTGTGCTTGTGTTATCGAAGCTTTGGAAATGATTGATCGTTGCCTGGCTCGCGAACATCGTGAAGTCAAAGAAGTTATTTCCAGATCACCAATTGGCATTTTGGGCAGGACACAGTACTACAGATCAGCTCCACAGAATGGTTAATAACATCTCTGAAGCATATGATGGAAAAGAAAATGCATTACAGTATTCATCGATGTACCATAGCAGCTTCATTGAAGTACGATGTACAGAGTATGGCAAACTGGGTTGCTGGCTGAAATCAAATACTTACTACCAACACCATACTTTGTCCTAATACACTAATACCTCAGTATGCTCAGACGGAGGGCAATTTATGGTTAAGGTGGGCTCAAGCACCACTTCACCTCAACAAGTGCAGACTGGTGTTCCCTAAAATAGCGTGATTGGCCTCTTCCTTTAAAACTTGTACACAGAGAGGCTCTCCTATCCTTGATGCCATAGACATAAACGTAATGTCATTGAGGATGCTAATAGCAACCTACGCAGACTAAATTTGTATTTTCTACTGATCAGGGTGCCACAAGAGTACCTCCACGTCCTAGAGGAATGGCTTGGACGCTGAAACATTCCTACAAACAGTGCTAAATGTAAAATCGAGTGTTTGACATGAAGAAATGGCAACAAACGATTACTTAATGTAAAAATTTAACCTTTACCTCAGGCTGAGAAGGTGAAGTACTGTGGACTTTTATTTGACCAAAGGCTTACTTTTATAGAAAACTTTAGAATCACGGTACATCCATGCAGGTCAACATGCAGAAGAGTAAAACAAAAATGTATCAACAAATAGTTGCATCCATCTACATATACGGCATTACGATCTAGGACACCACAGCCAGATTTAATAGTAATCACCAGCCGCTACAACGACCATCCATCACATATATATCGCCTGGTCAAACCTCCGGCACAAGCCATGCCTATCAGGAGACCAAGCAAAAAGAGGATGTCTAATTGGTAAAATAATTTGAATAGCATAAGTGCCATAAGCATAAAATTTTGATGATTACGCACCACCCATTTCTATGTACTTTCTTTAACTGCCGCCTCCCAGACAGGAACAACCTTCTTGGCGTTCTCGTAACTCTCTGCATTATTTTTATACTTGCTAATGTGAAAACCAGCTACATCCAAAATGAAGTAAGAATAGCAATATCAGCATTGATCAGATTATCATCGGCAACTTATTAGCCTGTAAGAAGTTATTCAGGAATTCGAAAGCGGTCTGGATCTTCTTGAAAGACTCTATCAGCAGGTTTCATAGCGAAAATTTTAGGTTAGTAGTTGTTGGCAAAGCTTTCGTGTACCCATCGTGGTAGATTCGTTGTTGACTACTGCGCCTTTCTTGGGGCATTTGGCATACAGCGTATCATCCTGCCGTACTGCTTCTCAGCCAGATAGATCAGCGAGAATGGTGCGTGACTCTAAGAAACCGTTTTCGACCAACTTGAGAATGGTGTGCTGTGGATTGGTGTTGATGAATTCAGACTTCAGCTGCTCATAGATTGAGCAGTTTCTTGGCGGTCATAAATCCAATACGTTATATGAAGGTTTGTACGAAGTACGCGAAACGATGATGCTGCTATCATATGATTCTCGAATGAAATACTTTCTCTAGGGCGAATATATGATGGTGCAACGCGAGTGAAATAAGAGTGCGCTGATGTATGAATTTGTTGATAGCCCTCCCAGTCTTCGATTCTAAACACCCCTAAGCTCTCCACGCTTTCGTACCGGTCAAAAGAAGTTTCACTTCAACAATACAATTCGTGCAGTTGGCAGCGACTCAAAAGTGCTAGCCTTAGTCTCCCACACTTAGACTTATAAATATTTGTAAGACAAAAAATTTCGTTCACAAAAAAATTTATCATTTGAAAGCTTGCCAAACTTTTGGTTTTGTATAAAGTTTTATATTGGTTCATGTTCGAATGGCATTTAATGCAGACTTTTTGTTTTGGTAAACCAGGCCGAGTCTTGTATAAATATGTTCATGCGAGTTCCAGAAGTTTTTAAGTGCTTCTATTGTGTGCTTCTATTATGTCATCTTCAAATATGAAAAGTCTTAATATTACCTATTTCATTGTCATGTTCCTCTACATAGATAATATATTTATTATTCATTCGCTCTTATGCCAATTCCTGAAAGATCTCGACTATTCAATTCCAAGACAAATTTTCCACTTTTACTTTTATTTTACCAACATATTTTCTTCATCTTCGAATACTACAAACCAAAATAGCTACAACGCTCTTAAAATAAACTTAATTTTCATGCAACATCGAAGTAAAAAGAGCAGCCAGACAATTTTAATTCATTAAATAAGCGTAACCGTTCCAACTTCAAATTCAATAAACGCAAAAATTTTACTAGATTGTAAAGAAAAACTCTTGCAGCGAAAGTAATGGCAAAACAATTCAGTGAACATGCCAAAAGGAAGCTGACAAGTTGCCCAAACAGAAATACCAAAAAGCAGCTAAACCAGCAGCAGAAGTTGAAACCGAATAACCAAGAAGAAAACTGTAATCAAGCAGCGAAGCAATCCCGTCCCACCAAGCATTCAAAATCGATTAAGACAATTGCAGAAGATCAAAGACGTGTAAAGAAGTGTAAACAAGACATGAATTTGCTGCAAAATCTTTATTAATATGAAGCGAAAATGTGCAAATGTACTCCAAAGGTACATCCTTAGTTAGACTCTGGTCTGGTCTGGACAGCACGGCGACGAAGTTGCCGAAGCACTGCAGCGCACATAAACGAAACAGTTGGTGGTGCAGAGCCTGTTGACAATACGAATCCACGGGCAGCAAATTTGCAACGACCTTCGACTAGAATCCTGCAATCATCGTTAATGATCACAATGTCCTTGTGCAACAGTGTCTTATTTTGATGTATCAATTTGTAAGAGAGACAAAGAGACAGAGTGGAGAGAGAGAGAGAGAGAGAGAGTGTGTGTGTAGTGAGCTGTAGGACGACAGTAGTTGCCATGACAGACCAAACCGAAATGTTTTGCAACAGATATTGATACTGTTTGGCTGTATCCTGTTGTGTTCTGTACTGTGATATGTCTATTAAAAACTGCGCAGCATGTGTGGAAGGATTTGTTTGACAAGGTTAAGTGCAGAAATGTCAAATTGAAATATTTAGAAATGAAGAGACTTGAAATATTGCAAAAAAAATTCTTAAATTATAATGGAAATAGTTATTGATATGTAAAATAATTGCTACTCGCTTTTAAACCACTTCAACGCATACAATTGAGTTGCGCATTATTTCAAACTAGCAGTTATTTATGTAGTTCACCGGGCTGAAACTTTACGATTAAACTTTTTAAAATTGGTCAACCACATGGTAAACTCTTTGTTGAGTACAAACAGAGCTTCTCCAAATAACTTTTTAGTTTCTAAAATCGACGAAGTAACTGTTAAATCATTTCTTGTGCTGAATAACATGAAACGTTTGAAGAGGATTAGATGAAAAAACCAAGTCTAAAATATAAGCATTGACCTTTACGGTTTGAAAATTGAAAATACCACGCCTTAGTGATCTTTTAAATTTTAAATGAAACTGGTGCGTATAACTCAGACCATTTAGAAAGCTTCTTCACCTTCGGTCGGATGGATAAAAACAAAGGAGCATCTTATGGAACTTAGATTATCTTTATTGACTATAGGCAACATTATGATCCACCATGTAAAAAGTCTTATGGAATGGAGATTAATCTTAACCACCAAGCTATGGCAGATCAAAAGGCTATCATGGAGATTCTACAATTTTTTATTTGGCTATACACACTTTGTAGAATAGATTCTGCAACTACTATGTTTTAATACGAGTAACTTCTTAATTTCAATAAGATTACACGACTTATATTGCCTTATGCAATGCCACGATCTTCATTTGATTTGATATTTTGATGGAAACACGTTTGACAGGGAAGGGAGCGCCTTTGCCTTAGCTGATATCCAGCAAATCTGATTTTCTCAAAATCTTTTTAATGCAGTTCAGTAAAAAGGTTGTGAAATAACTTCCCTATTAAGCGCATATGCACAGGGAAGGTCCCATTATCCACTCCTACGATATTCATCGCTCTTGGCGCCATAAAATTTGGCTCAGACTATTGACCACCCTGTTGTATCTGCTCTGCCAATGAATTTGCTGCATTAACAGAAGACTACAGCCAAATATGTAATGAACTCTGGGATGCAAAGATGGCCAACACAAGAGACCAATCAATTGGTAGGCATCTTTAGGCTCCAAAACATTCACTTAAAATATTCAAGGCAATTCGCATATAAATCTCAGCATTCATGAACGATTGGATCTAGATTCTGATAAATTGCTGTGTTTCAAAGATCACACAAAGAACTCGCTTCACTTGAATATGGAAATCAACTCATCTAAACATCTCTGAAACATATTGACTGAATGGTGGAGTTGTTCTTCTGTAAAATTTAATTCGTTGTTTGGGAAGACACGTTCTATACCTACCAGATGCAAATACACCCAGTTCGAAGCTACTTACACCCATTTATTATGCTACACTCTAGTGCGCTCAACTTGGAGATACATTTGAACCCCACTGAATCTTATATTTGCCATACAATTCCTATCTTTAACAGTGTAAAATATTTTATTGGGATTAGTATAACAACCATTTTATCCTTTCAGGATAAATTAAACCACAATAAAATGTTTTTCTTACAAAACCCCCCAGAAAGGTGAAACAGATATGTATGCGGGCTTCCACTTCTAGTGGGCCGATATAGAGCTAAATATAACATTTCATTAGAACTAGAATAGACACAGCAAATTTGTCATTTTAGCTAATAAAACATTCAGAAACTCATAAAGGAGGCATAAACTATTATGGATACTACCCCTCACAAAGGGTTTGGCATTTTCACTAAAGACTACCTATCTAAAGCTGAAATAGGAGATATGAAATATCTAAACTTCAAGGGATCACCTCTTCCATGTTCTTTTTGCTCATAGCCAGACAGACATTCTATACATGTCTATATGCCCCTTTATAAGTCGGGTCTCTTGTCTTAGTGGTTCGATTTAGATCGATGGAATATTTCTTTACTGTTGCCACACAATACACTAAATCTGGCGTTTCTAGCTGAATTAACAACAACAACGACATTTTTTTTTTTAGCAAGGTCCTAAAAATATAGGACAGATTTATATGAGGGCTACCCGTTCTAGTGGTCCGATCTGGGCCTTAATGAAATATATTATAAAGTCTGGTATTTCTAGCCAAATTAACAAAATGAATAGGTTTGCATGGTAAGTGCCAGCTCTCCTGAGGGAGGGAGAGCTACACACATTAATTTAATTTAATAAAAGTGATATGAAGAAGGAATATGAAACTGTAAATATGTATCAAAACTTGAAGCCTCTAACTCTTATAGTCTCCAAGTTTTTAATTTTCATAAGAAATGCCAGACGTACGGACATGTCTCTTTCGAGTCGATTTTTAATGTTAATCAAGAATACGTATACTTTATGTGGTTTCCGTTGCCTCCTTCGGCATGTTGCATACATCAAGTAGGCATCAAGGAGACTGAAACTTTAACCAATTCGGCACATTTTCATCACCAATAGCACAGAAAGATGGTGTCGTACTGATGAAGAGCAGGCATTTGGTGGATAATTTCATGGCCTCAGTTGCCTACAGTACGCTCTTTCGTCTCTCTTGACTACAAATCTCATGAAGTCAATTACAGCTTCAAATAAATGGATGTTACGTACAAACCTAAAGCACCAGGCAAGCATCTCCTCCATTTATCCGATGCTTGATCAAACTCATTAAACTTCAAATGGTAACCTTAAATTCATTATTGGAATAAAGGAACCTGTCTACAAGCTCTAGTTGACTCTTGATTTTCATCTTTAACTTAGCCATAATTATTTATCCGTTGAATTAATTACACTCTGCATTTGGAACAACTAAACGATCATGATGGCATTCATAGTTTCTTTTGAGTTCGATCGAATTTTCCAAATGTTTCGCATTTGAAGAATGTATATCCAAATCGCTTTAAGCAATTTCATCTAAGTATTCCATATCTAAGTAATTGGTTCAGTTTTTCGGGAACTATAGGTAGTACACCATACACTATGCATTTGACTTTGTAAGATCTGTCTAGCGGTTTTATGTTTAAAATGTATATCGAAGAAGTTATAGCTTAAAGTTATGATAAAACCAGTCTAAACTAAGAAATATTTCATTCTTTTGAAATTCCAGAAGTAATATTTTTAAAAAATTGCCCCAATTGGTTTCATATTCATTTCGATTGAAAAATATTACCGAAGGTACAAGAGCCTATTGGTTTTTCGCAAATGTATGTATGTGAGGTAAAAATAATGGTCGGGGGAACCCCCAAAATTACCCCCATTATGGTTAAGAGCGATAGAGAAGTCGAAAAAGCCATGTCCTCTAAGTCAAAATCCCAAAATTTCAACAAAATCGTATAATATTTGACGATTTTATGAGCAATTGAATATTACTAATTCGAGCGACGAGCTGAACTGGAACCGGGCCTCTTACAGTCGGTTACGCCCGACTGTAATTTTCTTCTTTTTTATTAGAAACTATACAAATTTTAAATGTATAAATCTAAGCGATGCATTTTATTTCAAATCTATGCCTTATATTATTTATATAAAAAAAATAAATTCAAAATTGGTCCATTCTGTTTGTATACACCTTGCCTTGACTTCTAGACTTTAAAGTACACAAACATCAAAACACACGCACACTCATTCAATTTCAACACTTTTACGTTAAAATAGTAGTTCATTAACAAGGATAAATACACAAACACAGGAACAGAATCATAAATCGAATCCTCGAATGTATTCCTAAACTAAACACAATGAACGAAAGCGTGTGCTATTTACCTGAACTGAGTAAAAGTTGACTCGTTATTGGACGGAGAGACAGGATCAGCAATAACCAAGCTAAGCCTTTCGCTCTACTCAACTCTTCAACGCTGCAAAGGCATACTAAGGTCTAGATAGAAAGCGAGCAGAAAATGACAGCAAATAAAACTTTATGATAGTATCGTAAAATTCAAAAAGGACTCACTCAGCTCGCACAACGCGAAAGGAGTTGAACGAGCACGGCGTTTATTACAATCTTCTTCCTGGCAGCAAAGGATTATTTCCGAGTTTGTCTAATCCTTCGCTTTAAGGCTTTTTCTTTGTTTGTTTATGCTGTTCACACAATTGAACATGCTGTCCGTCTATCTGTACCCTGAGTAGACGCTACAAATCCTTTCGCAACCTTTTACATTCAATGCGTTGCGCTGCTAATTGACCCCGTTTTCAGTGAACAATATGTTTAAGTCAAAATTTCCCGACAGTGTCCTGTCTGTTGGCTTGCGAATAATTTTCGCACAAGTTATTGTGAGCAGGTAGTATCAGCCAAGTCAAGATACATCAATAACAACTTCATTGCTGACTTTTCATGCTAATTTTTATATCCTTGCGGATTTGCTGTGAAAATATTCGTAAATATTTTGAGGTTTTGCGCTGCTTATTGTGGGAGTCACGCCTTTTGAATTATAGATGTCTGTATTTATTGGATCGTTATTTGGGTTTAATTAGTTTAATGAATTTAATGGAAGAGAAAGTGTTCGAGTGATCTTATAGATGGAAGGAGGGCTACGGAAATTTTAAAAATTCAGTTAATTTCACTGCAGGCGAAATATTATCAACTTGTTGGTGAGTTTGTAATACTTCGTAGAAAACGACAAGATACAAGTCAGTACAGCCATGTTCCATGTGTATCTCCTACTCTACCCAACTGTGTTCATCTGCTTCTATAAAATTTAGCGCCCGAAAAAAAATGTATCTCAAATTACAAATGAAATTCATCGTTACACATAACTTAGAAAGAAATCAATGGCTCTCTTATCCAGCCAGGTTAATAATCGAAAACGCACGACGATTCGTCACCCACTGCGATGATCAAAAACTATGCCTACTACTAGTATTGTCCGATCCGACAGTAGCCAAAAGCGCGCCCCACCGCATGAATGCAACGCGGTGATGTTTTGACCCATTATGAAAAGCGAACGAAGAAACGAACGAACCTAAATACTCGTAGTACAAATCGAAATTAAAACGGATTAATTTTCGGTAGCGTTTAAAAATTACAGCCAAAACTTTGGCGAGCAGTTGAACAAAGGCGCAAAAGCTTTTGTTCCGCGAAGATGTGAACTGTGCGCCAAGCTAAACACATTTAATTGATCTTCCAGGCCGGCGTGCGCGAGCCGCAATCGCACTTGGAAACCTGTCAAACATACTCGTACCGAACTGGTCTGGTGTTGGTAGCTGGCCACATTGTCCGACCGACATATTGAGGTCTTCTTAAAATTAATGAATCTTCTTTCTGTATTATGGAATATGTTTTTTTTTTTTGTGTAGCATCCCGCAAGATATACATACATATATATTGCATATGTAAGCGCTCAGCTGTCTTACAAATGGAGATATACTCTGGACGTTGAATCTATGGAGAGACAGACGTCAGTTGAGTCGGCACAGTTAAGTTTGTTCATTTGTGATTAATGATGCGACAATGTGTTGAACATCAAAGAAGACAAAACAGTAATTTACAAGAAATCAGTTTTTTTATTTTTTGTTGTTTTCTTCTTCTTCTTATATTTTAGTTATTAGATGAGATATATTTTTAATTTTAAGATTTTTCTTTTAATTTGTATAATATAATTAAAAATTTGGTTTGGCGATATTACAGTGAGAAACTGGTTCTGTGATGTTTATTATAAATAAAGTTTAAGTTGAAGTTCCTATTGTTTGTAAGAAATTTACAGTTATATAGGTTAGTTTAAAGATGAAGACGCAGCTACTACAGAAGACAGAGGCAGTTAATTCTCAGTGCTGCAGAAGATATAGATGTGATTGCTAGGGACTTCATTGAGAAAAAAGAGTGCACGAGGCACAACTATCGAATACGTTTCCGAGTATATTAGTTCCGAAATGTCATTAATTTCATAGATTAATAATAATGTCATTTCACACGCCGGAATTTGGCCCTAGACAGAGCAAAGAAAACTTTTATTCAAATCGACCGATCTTTTGCATAACTCAATATATTAACTATGTGGGCGACGTGGATATCATTTACACCATTAAGGTATAAAACTTCGGTTAGAAGCAATAGGTGACAGGTGAGAAAAAGAAACAAGTTTGATCATGTTAAGAGGTTATGCGATAGGAATAAAATGTTATCGAAATATCAACCGTTTGACCGATGGTTCCAAGCCCGGAATTGCATTTTGCAAAGACGATAATGAAGGTCTAGTTGATATGTACAGACATCACAAAGATTAAGTAGGTGTCACTTGTCTGACCTACTTGGAGGTGATGAAGGAGACCATATCGCCGTTAGAGAAGTGATGCCTGAACCTCCAGTTAATGATGACTTCAATATTTACACTACTACAAATCATAGAGAAAGCCTGTGAGTATATCAAAGCCACAAAACTAGGATTCCTACTAGGAATATCTTAACATAAATTTTTCGTCTTTGCGTTCGACGCATGGAGCACACAAAGCGTTGGTAGGATAGCAAGAAAGCTAAGAATAAAAGTGTATATGAAGTTGAATGATGGAAATGACGGTCTGACCATCCGTACGTACATATGTCTATATGAAAATAGAGAAGTTGGTAAATATAAGAAATAAGGTTCAATAGGTGCTCATGGTATTTCGAAGTCGATTACACTTGGATGCAACATTCTTTATTCTTTAATCTGAAGAGACGCGTGACATTGTCATCAACGGCATACAAGAATGGCGAGTTGGCAAAGCTTTTTTAGAGATTAAAAGAAGTCACCACTCATGGTTTTAGTTGTGAATAAGGCCAATTCGAAGTATTTGGTATCTTCTCGTAGGTTATCATCGCCTTTTGAACGGTTGGTGACGAAGGAGTATTTGAGCTTTAGTATTGTAGAAAACTTCCAAGATACACGAAGTTTTCTACAACACTGAAGTTAAAATTCTCCATCGTCACTAACCGACCAAGACTTCGTCTTGTCCTCATTCACCGCTAGACTCATGACCCTGCGTATCGTTGATATTAGTGTCATCGGCGTAAGCGAGTCGCATCACTTCCTTTTGGAAGATCGAGCCCTACATATTCTGTATGTACGGGCACTGGCGTAATATGTATTCCATCAGAAGTTTGAAAAAATTGCACGTCAGCGCATCGCCCTGCTTGAAAGAATCACGCTAACTACTATTTATGCTAATTTAATTTTAATTTGATTGAATCAGATTACAAGGCGTTGTAGCTATTCGATGAGGTTATAATAATCCCTCGTTACGCTATGCTGCTCATCTTATTTAGCAGGACCATAGATCTAAACTTAATTGTTGCACGACATAGTAGAGGACGACCTTGTACGGGGCTGTACTGTCAAGTAGGGTGAAATTCCTGCATACTTACAATTCAAAACAACTAGTGCCAGCGCGCACAAGATCACAGCAGCTGGTGCGCCTTGCTACGAGCGGCCAAGACCGAACAACGTTTGAAGGCCATATAAGTAAAGATCAGACATAGAAAGTTTAGTAGCTCCTTTCTTTATACTCTCCGAGGCATCGTTGTCTACACATCTACACATACTAGACTCAAGTTTTGATGTTGATAATTATATATACATATGTGCTTTATGGGATCTTATATGCTTCTTTGTGACTTTTATATTTGCATAAATTTAGTATACCCGTGGACTTTCAGGGTTAGGTATATAAACTTCATGTCACTTCATCACTTGTGTTATGTTCTAATAATATTTTGTAATTTAGCGACCTATAATAAAAAAAATTAATTTCAACCTCTATATAGATTATATTATTCGAAGAATTTGCGCTGATATAGGCAAGAAGACTGCGTAGCGGAAAACGAAACACGTGTCTCCATTGCTCTTCACATTCAATGTTATGCAACGTTGTTGCAATTTATTTCTGAATCTCTAAAGAACCTTTCGTATTCTAATAATTGGTTTTGCCAATAAGTTCAACAAGTAGTCAAGAATTTTTATCATATATGAAGTGAATGATCCAATTAATTCTATAATTGGAATTAATAATTTTTATCCAATTCATTCGTTAAAATTGCAAAAACAGTTATTATGCGTTAGATCAAAACTAGTCGTTGAGTTTTTAAGATTTCAATCTGACATATGTAAAGTTCCCAACATAATAATTAACTAGCGTGCCATGTCCGCTTGAATATTTATCTGTTATACTAATCCAACGTTAACTTTCCGATATGTTGGATATGAAGCAGCCTTACAGATATATATTATTAATGGACGTTCCATACCGCATACTTTGTGGCTTTGCAGTTAAACATATTTTCTAAACTGAACACTTAAAACACGGAATTAAGGTTCCAAATTATTTTTTGTTTTTGTTTTGAGAGTATTAATGCTTCGGTTCTACCGAAACTAACGTTTTCTCTTCTTTTTTTCTTGTTTTTTTTTTATTTTCTAAATTTGCGACTCATTTCAACGAAATAAAAACATAAACTCAAACTATAAATCAAGATCAAATCGGCGACAGTGTTAAGAAAAAAAAAATTTGCAATTTTGCACACATTGACTGTGGTGGTAAGCTATCTACACCTATCTATCCATCTATTTATTCAACCTTACCTGTCTACGGCTTGTGCCTAAGTCTATTTTAAAGTCAATATTTACTTTTGTTGAAGGCTTAGGCACAAACACTTACCTTTGGCCTCTGTGCGCATTTGCTCCTTTTTTAAAGAGAAAACTAGATTAAAATAATAATACGTCTGAGCTGGCAGACAGAGTTAAGGATCAGCCAGCCTACTTGTCTTTAAATGCATTAATTGCTACTTTTGAAATGTAGACACGTAAAAATCCAAAGACAAAACTGTTTTGATGTTTGACTGTGTGTAGGAAATTATTTCTCTTTACGTAGATAAATGAGCAATTGGAAGTGTGGAGGAGGTGTGAATTTGAGGTAAATCAGACGAACAGGCAATTACTCAACAGTTTAACAGAAATACTTAATGTCCAACAATTAACACCTCGGTTGGGGTTTATGATAAATTTTATTCAAACTGAATCATTTGGACACTTCTTGAAATGCTAAATCAAAAAAAAGAAAAATTGGTTCAAAGCTGCCGGCAATTCCGCAGAAAACAAAGTGCTGACAACTTCCGTGTATAGAATGTCAGCTTCCTGGCACATATTGCCATAGGATGTACAACTAAGCGCAGCATGTGGGTTTAAGTACCCTACGTTGCAATAGTTCGTGTCCCGTTGTGTTTGTTGAAATTTCATGCTAAGCCTAAGAGGCATGCAACAGCTACTAAGAGGTATTTATTACCAAATTTTCTGTGTCATTTTAGCCAAGTAGAGAAAGATAACACATCTTCATGTCGAGTTTCTTATCCTGCAGTTTTCAGAAGCGTGTCAAGGTCTAATGAATCGTTAAGTGCGCCGTTGGATGCAAAATGCTGCATCGTGTCATAAAATTAGCTCAATGAAGTTGTTTTGAAAGTGGAAAAATTTGTTTAAATTAAAAAAGAAAATTTTATTAGCTAGCTGGACTTAAAAAAAAAATAGATAGGTAGATAGATAGATTATAGATAGATAGTTAGATAGATAGAAAGATTATAGATAGATAGTTAGATAGATAAATAGATTGATAGATAAATAGATTGAAAGATAAATAGATAGATAGATAGATAGATAGATAGAAAGATAGACAGATAGATAGATAGATAGATAGATTGATAGATAGATAGATAGATAGATATATAGATAGATAGATAGATAGATAGATAGATATATAGATAGATAGATAGATAGATAGATAGAAAGATAGATAGATAGATAGATATATAGATAGATAGATAGATAGATATATAGATAGATAGATAGAAAGATAGATAGATAGATAGATAGATAGATTGATAGATAGATAGATAGATAGATAGATAGATAGATATATAGATAGATAGATAGATAGATAGATAGATAGATAGATAGTTAGATAGTTAGATAGTTAGATAGGTAGATAGATAGATAGATAGATAGATAGATAGATAGATAGATATATAGATAGATAGATAGATAGATAGATAGATATATAGATAGATAGATAGATAGATAGATATATAGATAGATAGATAGATAGATAGAAAGATAGATAGATAGATAGATAGATAGATAGATAGATATGATAGATAGATAGATAGATAGATAGATAGATAGATATATAGATAGATAGATAGATAGAAAGATAGATAGATTGATAGATAGATAGATAGATAGATAGATAGATATATAGATAGATAGATAGATAGATAGATAGATATATAGATAGATAGATAGATATATAGATAGATAGATAGATAGTTAGATAGTTAGATAGTTAGATAGGTAGATAGATAGATAGATTATAGATAGATAGATTATAGATAGATAGTAAGATAGATAGATAGATAGATAGATAGATAGATAGTTATATAAATAGATAGATAGGTAGATGAAAGATAAGATTTCAATTCTTAATGGATTTTTTCTATTTTTTATTCATGTTGGATCTTCTGGAACATATGCCGAGCGCATATTCTATAGACGAGAGTGGAGTGGAAAGTTTGAAGTTTAATCTTTTGAAAGTTTTTGAAGATTTAGGGATAAAAAAATTTGTCCTAGCGGCTTGTTACGATATTTTGAATGGAACCTTACTATTCCTTTTTTTAATTTAATTTAAATTAAATTTTTAATTAATTTTATGACCCCTCAAAATATTTCTGCGGTGCTTGAGTACTTATTGACTACCGAAGAACCAATTAAAAAATGTTTTAATTATTTTTTTTTTAAATTTTTTATTTATTACTATTAAATATAAAAACTTTAACAATTAAATATAGCATGTATATATATTATAAAATGCATGTTAAATATTTGATATCATTATTTTATATAAATTATAACTAAATGATTAAATAAATTTATATACAATATCTAGAAACGCTATGGAAGCCTCAAGTTAACAAACTATTATGCAAACTTAGAACTAAGAAAGGAATAAACGAAGGATAAATATATGTACATAGATATATATAGTTGTATATATACAAAATTCTTGAACATTAACTGCTCCGAATGGATTAGCTTTAATCAACTTTTCACTGTTATTTTTCACTTTTAACGAAAAATAACAGTTCGAAATAGCAGTGATTTTTGAAAACTGCATTAACTCAGCTTTAGCTAAATGCTATTTAATATGCTAACTGCTATTTAAATAGCAATAGCAGTAGCAGTGTTATAAAAATATAACAGTTTTGCGCAACACACAGTATTACACAAAAATCTTTTTTTTTTGTCACCTTAAGACAGTTGAAGCTCAGCTACACTGCATATAAAATTAAAACTTACTAAACATATATATATATTGCCTTTAGTTAATACCACGTATGGTAGAGCGTCTGCGGCGGCATTGCCGTGTAGTTAACCTTTGACGGTGAAGCATTGAAAGCGGCGCCGAAATTCTGTTGCATGAAATGTGCCGAAGATGGTGATGTGGGATAGTGATGCGCTGCCGTGGCAGAAGCATATTGCGCCGATGCATGATGCGCGTGTATATGCGCATGCGGATGTGCGTGTGGATGTGTATGTGTATGCGCATGTGGATGCGGCGGCGGTGGTGGTGCATGTGCACTCGAATATGGCGCATACTGTTGCGCATAGTGATGGAACATGCCGCCACCGGCGCCAGCACCAACAGAAATGTTTGAAGTTTCAAGCATATTAGAATTGGATGAATTTAGCGAATCTTCCGGTGAGAGCGGCGCCGATGGACGCAGCGTAACAGCAGCAGCAGCGGCAGCTGTTTGCATGGGATTCCATGTCGCTTGATAGCTGCTCAATTGATGTTGCGAGGAGATCATGGATGTTGGTGATTCAGCTTTCAGCACAATGGAGATTTCTTCGGTTGTTGGATTGCTGTTGCCATTTGCCGCTGCGGAAATTGTTGCGCCTGCGCTGCTGTTGTTGTGCTGATGCGATTCTGTGCTACCTCCAGCACCACCACCACCAATAACAGCCGATAGACTATTCGGCGTTGGTGGCAATTGTATAGCCGTTGCAGTACCATAAGCTGAAGAAACCGATTCATTTGGACTCTCGTTACGTGGCATTGTCTGATGCGTGTCAGATTCAGTGCTGTAAGCGGAGTTCAGCTGATTGCTGCTGCTGCCGTTGTTGTTGCTATCATAAATGCCGCCACCTGTGGATAAATGTGCAGCATTTGCTGCATCAAGCAGTGCTGCATTTGCATGATGATGATGTTGCTGATGATGATGATGGTGATGCAATGAATATGCTGTTGCTGGATTATAGAACTGATGCGGCGGTGTTGTTGAATTACCCGATGAAATGGTTGTGCTAGGTGAAAGATTTGTGCTGCCTGCGGCAGCTACAGCAGCGGCCGAAACGGCGGCATTCGTGGCACCGCCACCCACTGTATAGAAATCGTACATATGCTGTTGGTAAACATCGCTGGCAACGCTGGGCATCATGGCAGCAGCTGCTGCGGCAGCAGCATAATTATTAGCAGCAGCAACGGGCGCCAATTGATGACTGCTGTAGGCGCTGGAGACAACGGCAGCACCGCTACCGCCGGAAGAGCCTGATGTCTGCTGCTTACGTAGGCGTGCGCGACGATTGCTGAACCAAACCTGTATGCGTGCCTCTGTCAGATTTGTGCGCTGTGCCAATTCTTCACGTGTATAAATATCCGGATATTGTGTACGTTCGAAGGCGCGTTCCAGCTCCTCCAATTGTGTGGCAGAAAATGTTGTGCGACAACGACGCTGTTTACGTTTCAATGCAATACCCGGTTCACTCTCACAATCTGAGATATCCTCATCGGATGGCTTATGTGAAAGTTCCGAGCCAGAAGAATGTTGTTTTGGTGAGACAGCATCATCATCACCACCGGGCATATCGCGTCCACGCACTAAACGTGAAATTGCAGAGACTGAAGGTGCTGTGCTACGATCGCAGATACCCTCACGTATTAACTTGTCACGTATCTCCCAAGAGAAAATACCTGGATTGGAGCGTTTATAATCTTCAATACGATTTTCAATTTCTGGTGTTGCAATGCGTGGCTTTGAGCCACCAATAACTCCGGGACGTATGGAACCAGTTTCCTGATAACGATTCAATATCTTTGAGACGCAACCGTGTGAGACGCGTAATTGACGTGAAATGACACACGGACGAATACCTTCGGCAGCCATTTGTACTATCTGTAAGCGTAAACTATTCGGCAGCGGACGTCCGTTGATGAAAACACCACCAAGTTGATTGACGCGTCCTTGGCCGGCGTTCATATCTGCGAGAAGAGAAAAAATGTGTTGTAGTTAAATTGGTTTTTTTTTCGTTTTGTGTTTTTCAAAATTATTTTAACTTAAAATTTTCTCATCGTACTAAGCTATTTGTGTTTGTGTGCGTGTGTAGTGTACAAAAATGCACATAAAATGTAATTTTTTTCTTTTTCCAATTGCGCGAAACTGCACAGCAGGAGTCAATAACCTTGACAGGTAATACCTAAGCGTTCGCGTGCGTCTTGTCTCCCGCACGGAGTGTGAATTTTACAACACATCATCGTCGTCAAAACTTCTCTTCTCGCGCATAGTTTAGAATTTTGCTTGTGCCACTTGTGATTTACGATCTTAAGTTTTTATTTGACAACAAATTGACTTCCTAGGAAGTATAGCTACGCTCTTATATGTATTCATGCGTACACTACACTACACTCTACTACAAGGTCGCACGCCTCTAGTGACTGCATGACTTAATGTCGGCAATTAGCTGTGTACAGCGTGATTTTTTTTTTTTTTTTTGTTTAGTAATTTTATTTTGTTATTTAGTGTGAAGATTGCATAGTAAATTTATTTTAGAAAGTTTTGTGCAATAAGAAAGAGTCTTATTTTGGATTTCTTAGAAAAATGGGTCAGTCAAAACTCTTTAGAACTGTTGAAGCACAGAAAAATCTTGAGTTTCAAACTCCACTTCTAATTGTAAGAATTCTATATGAAATGCAAAAATTTTAAAACAAAACAAACTTAATTTTGTGGCTTAATAACTACGAATTGTTTAAACTTTTTTAAGCGCATTGTTTGAATACTTTATACTTCCCAAAATGATTAATTATTAATTTTTTATATTTTATATATCTCCACTTAGACTATATATCTTATTTGCATGCTTAGACGGTCTTGTTCAATGGAATTCTTTAGCTAGTTTCGAAAATTATTATTTTACACTTATTAAACTTTATATAATTGTTTTGGAAACAGTCACGTAAGATCATCTGCAGTTTTGTTGGTTTCAAACAAAAACTTTGAATAGAATTTGGTCAGTCAATTATACACAATTGAGCAACAGTGGACATATTGATTGTATAAACGTAGTAGTGATCATAAGCATTCACAATCAAAAGAAAGCTGTAGGCAATACTGTGATTGTCCATTTAAAATGGAAACGAACTGAAAAATTCTAATAAGTAGAAACCGTTATATGACCCGTATAATATTGTAACTGACAGCGTTTCAGTAAATCACTAAAAGCTGTCTAAAACATCCACCGGAATGCTTTGCTTAGCGCAAAAAGACTATGTGAATGGCAACCCGAGTTTAAATTGCATGCGTGTCAAATTTCAGCTCAAACAGTTAACTTGAAGTGGTTCAAGAGTGAGTTTCTGCGTTTTTATTAACCATTGAAGCTTTAGAAGATGGCAGGATATGTTATTCCATTAAATTATGAAGAAAAATATAAAAAAAAAAAATTTTTAAATCTTTTAGAATAGCTATTTGGTCGGATTGCATTTCTACATTTGGCAAATTTTCCGTCTTAAGTCAATTTTTGGTTCTTCAAAGATTTCAGAAAATTAAAAATAAAGATTTATCTTAAATTTTGAAGATTCCAGAAAGTTTGTTCAATTGTGAATAAAAATGTAGAAAAAATTTTATTTTTTTTGAATTTCTATATTTGGCGGATTTGCCATGTTGAGGCAATTTTTCGTTCTTCAAAGATTCCAGAAACTTTATTTTCTAGAAATTTGTGAACAAAAATTTGAAAAAAAAAATTATTTTAAATTTTGAAGATTCCAAAAATTTGTTCCATAAAATTGTAAATATATCTTAAGAAAATAAAATTATTTTGACTTTCTACATTTGCCGGATTTGCCAATTTTTCGTTCTTCAAAGATTCCAGAAACTTTTAATCCAGCAACTTGTCGGCTTTTGACTATTTCATATTTCTGGAAACTAGATTCGAGACAATAGTTGTGGTTTGAAGAACATCTTGGATGCTCATACAGCCACTTAGGCAAGCTTGCACTGTACAAATCGGCTGAGGCCGTAAACTCAGTTGTACGTGGCAACGTGAATGGCAAAAGTGAACTCGATTTGTGTTGATAAAAAAAATTCGAAAAATTATTACATATTTAGAAAAAATATTACACATAATTTTTATAGATCACTTTTTCGGAAATATTAATTCGAATTAATTAATTTTAAATTAATATAAATCTTATTAATATAAGCTTTTTAAAATTAATTTAACAAAAAAAGTTGTTGCGCAGTAAAAAATTAATAATTGGAAATAGTTTTATTTAAAACTTAAAACCGGTTTCTGTTAAAATTTAAAAATTCAACAGAAAACATTTTTAAAATTAAGTTTTAAGCTTTAATTTAAAATTGTGTATTGCAAATTAAAAGCAATTTGGAAAGAATTTATTTATTAAAGACTTTTAAATTATTTATTTCTAAATAACTTTTAATTTTTTTTTTTTAAATGTTTAAATTAATTAACAAGCTTTAACATTTTATGTTATAATTATTTAAACCACTAAAATAATTCAATTAAATTATTTTTAATTATATACAACAAAAAACTTTACACTTTTAAGAAGTATCTTCTTTGGAACAGTTTATTTATTTATTTAAATTTTTTTCTTGCACCACAATTAAATAGGTAAGTAAAGTAACTGTCTGTCCGTCTGCTTGCTTAAGCTCTATCTTATCAACTAAGTTCTGTACTCACCTTGCATAGTTGGATATCCATTGAAGAAGGGTCTATGCATTGCGGCGGCAAATGCTGTAACAGTCATAATTTATTTTACACTCAATGAAACAGTTTTATGGTTATATATTATCACAAATTTTGGTGTTGTTGTTGTTGCCGATTTCTAGACGTCTTTAACGAATCGCGAAAACGCGTACCAAATAATTTTGTTTTTTTTTCACTCTTATTAAACTAAATTGTAGTGTTTTTTTTTTTTTTCGCAAATCAATATATCAAATTTATAAGTGAGCGTTCATAATATTATTAACCAATTTATTTATATGTTTGTGTGTTTTTGTATTATTTGTCTGTGAATTGTTGTGTTGTTGCTTGTGTTGTTCCGAAACAAACCCGATTCGTTGTGCCTGCTCTGGTTTTTGCTCGTTGAAGAGTCTTTTTAAAATAAGACTTTAAAAACTTCTGCTCTCGTTGGAATGACGTCTTTCTCGTTTCGTAGCCTATTCCTAACTGACTTCAATATTTGAGTTCAAATCAAGATCGTTGATTTTCTGTGAAGGAGAGAAGAGACTGCATGCTGGGCAAGATGTCAGCCATAGTGAGTAGCAAAAGCAGCAACAACAACGGAGAACAACCACTTTGACTGGCTCGTTTTAGCCAATCACATGCGTTTGCTGTTGTTTCTTTCTCTGTTACGCTGCGCAATGTTTTAGTATGAAGATCAATGTTGTTCACTATGGGGCGGTAGCAAATTATTCATAGCTTTGTTGTATACGCTTCTTTTCTAAGTGTATGAAGTGTATTATAAGTTCAACAAGAAGCTTGTAACCCAATAATCGAAGCGTTCTTGTATTAAAATTTATATATTACTAGTTGATACACTCGACTTTGTCCGAACTTTTTTTTCTATATAAACAAATATTAACATTTTTTGACTATAAAGATACAATTGTTTCCGGATCCGCCGCGACATCGTCTTACTTTACATTAGCCATTGTAAATTTTGTTACTTTTGTCATGTTTCATAGCAAAAGCGATCTCTACTTGAATAGGACATCCTTTATATCAGACTTCCATTGCCCACAGCTCCGAAAGCAAGAATAAATCTTCTTTCTGGTCAAGGATAGCATGCTTAGTTTGGGATTTTTTAAAAGCTTTAGGTATCGCTCCAATTAGACACTTTAAAAAAAAACCTCTTTGGAGAGTTCTGATTCTTTTTAAAACAATAATACTTAAATTTAAGGTAATTGGAGTATTTTAGATTACACATTACTGGATGTGTCTGTCATATCCAAACATTTTGGATGATATTCGAATTAGGTAAAATGATTTGGTTCTCTATATACGTTTGAACAACCCGAGCTGTATATATTGGCGCATTATCATGTTGATAAATCCATAGCAGAGGACCAAAAATTTTATAAAAGTAGGGAAAGAACTCTTTGTACACCATTGTAAGACAACGCTTTGATTGCGGAGACTCCAACACCATCACACATTCAACTCTCCAACGTAGCTGCTCCAAATGATGTGCTTTTTTTAGCAGATTATGGAAATAATTGTGGCCTTCCAAATTAAATTTTGTTAATTCGTCTAAGAACACCATACGCTGCTAGTCATAAGTCAGCTCCTATCTGCGCGACAAAGACTGAGGTGTTATGCTTTTAAAACCATTATAGTACAAGCATTGATTGTGGTTGACAAAATGATGGTGTCGAAATGATGACTTTTTTAGCGGAGGTCATGAAAATAGTCCTCCAATTTAATTATACTAAGAAAACCACTCGTCTAGATCAAATACTGAGGCTTTATATTTTTCGAACCGTGTTAAGAATTGGCATCTTCTTGATTGTTGAATACAATCCATTCTTCATGGCCTGTCTAGAGTCGCTTTAAAAACCGTTTAATTTGGTTGAAGAGATCGATTTCATTGAGATCAAGAGGAACCTATTAATATTGCTGATGATTTCCAGCTTCCCCAGTTAGTCGTGAATGATCTTATGGTAAAGCTTGAGGGTCTCCCCGATATGACGATGGAACGAATATTGGTTTTGATGGAGGCGCCTTTCTATGCAAAGATCATAGTGGACTCCAAAAGGAGAATGTGTAGTCTGCTCTTTCATTATTAATTTGATGCAAAAGTGAAACTCGTCAAAAAACTTTAGCCTTCATATTGTGCCAAAGCAAATTGTCCAATTATGTTAAGTCTCATGAAATAGACGAAGTATTATTTCCATATTGAGGCGAGTTATATGTGGCATCAATCTGGTGCAACTGCATGGTGTCCAACGGTGCGCATCAACATTTGACATAAACAACTCTATCAACATCTCATGGTAGCATTCTAAATTTAATTTTTCCATCCTCTACCTTTAAGGCTCTAAATTCATTACTAAACAGTGACTCGCGGTCATTGCATCAGTCTTCCACAATCTTCGGAGCACCATATGTGAAAGTTTTGTATGTTGAAGTAGTCTCTGAATGGGTATACTCATTGACAGACATTGCTGACGAGTGGCAAAATATTCCTCAGAGGTAATCTAGTGAGTTCCTTCGAGATTTGTGTTTGACGGTACAGAACGGCAGACCGGACGAAGTTCTTGCGCTTTATTTTGAGCTCAGATTTTGAAGACCCTAAGAAACAACTGAAGCAAAAACGGTACACAACCATCTGCAGCATATTTTTTCAAGCATAAATATATATCGATCTTTCGTATTTATTTTTATATTAAAGATTCCACTTCTATTTTCAAGTATAACACATTAATTATAAAGAGTATCACAACTTCGTTGCTGCCGCACTTAGCACGTTCTTTTCTTTTCTTTCACTTTATTTTTGTTGGTTTTTCTCTTTTCTTTTTTTCACACTTCACATAAGAATTTTTCTTTCGTCTTTCATGCTTCTTCTTCTAGCTATGCAACTGCCTCAACCAATAAAAACAAAGCTGCTTCTGCTGCCTTCTGTTTTTAGTTTTTAGTGCTGCTGTCCAGACCTTGACACTTGTTTTCTCTCCACACTTGCCAACAACTGAAACAAATCATCCTTTTGACCCAATTACACAAACTGGTTTGCCATAGAAAATTTATAATTCAATCAATGCACAATTGTGTTGGCACTTCGAGCGACCTTTACCACTTAGCACCACCGATGTAACATCACCATCAACATCATCATCGTCACATCAACTATTCTATCTACTCTTATGACTTTGAAATTGCATTCGCCAGACTAATTAAGAGGAGCCAATATGCATTGCAGACTATTACATCAAATACAGATATTTTATTGATATTATTTAATAGTTCATATATTGTTCATATTCAGGAACTAATGAAATTTAATTATTTAATGTTATTGCGGTATGCTTTAAAAGTGTTTGGATCGCTTAAAATTGGCCGTAATAGATCCTTTATTGACACTTGATTTATGATATTTATTGATTTAAATAATTTTGAAGTATTGTATTGAAGTATAGATTTGGATGGTGAAAAGTCTAAATCCAGTAGCCGTCTTCAGTTATTATGATTTGTTGAGTGATTTAAAGTGAAGTGTGGGTAAGAAATAAATTAATTTATTAATTTTGCTAATGAAATGTTTGAATTTGTTTAAAATGATGTAAAAGATATACTCTGTAACCGGTTAGGTGAAGTTTTTATGGAGATCGGAAGAGCTCAAATTTTATTAGTATTAACGTAAGATAAACCCAATTAGGCGTTAAAAAAATGGAACATATTAAGCAAGCAAAAATGCAAAAGTCGTGATTTGATGACAAAACACTTGACTTGACCTGGACTTGATCACTTGCTTTTGTTGATTTATGAATCCTTTATCAATGTAGTTTCTAAAAAAATTAAAGGAATTGAATATATTGCCAACCCAAATTTTTAATTTATTCCTGATCAAACGTTGGTATCTGTTAGAGACATGGTACAAGTCCAGTCTTTGGAAGAAAATGACATTTCGAAAGTCGTTCCAACTCCATACATAAAGGATCATAGAAACATGATTCCGAATTCTTGGGTTAAGTTGTGACCTAATAGAATAGTATTCAATAGAGAGCAATTCTTTTAATATCGAAAACAATTCAGATGCTTAAGAGAATGCAGATGATAACATCTCGTTATCAATTCTCCAGAAGAAATGATTGTCAGAGAATGACAATACACAGGAGCTAACTGAAATCACGAATCTGAATATAAAGAGAATTTACCTCTGACAGTGATGACATTTCCTCCATTGAAGAAATTAACAGGTTTGATCCAAGGGTTAAACATGAAACGCCATTAAAAACTTTATTACCTGCATGCAATGGGCGGAGGCAAATAAACTTGAATTGTAGAGTTTGACCATTCTTAGAAAGCTACGGTAGCATTCAATGGATGGTAAGTAAGAGGCCATTCCCCAAAGGAAAATTTACCGTTTTTTTAGATAAATCTGCAGTTTATGTATTTTTCATTATCTTGTTCCAAAAGTCAATTTAAAAAAAGCTCTACATCCGGTGTTGATATACATATTTTGGATCAATTTCGAAAGTCGAATCATTATAAACATGATCGTTTATATGTCTGTCCGTCCGTCTATTTGTCTAACTGTCTGCATAAGCAACAAGATCTTGAGTCTACAAGAAATATGTATTGTATTAATGTGGCAGCCAGACAATAAGCTGTAGCTTCATATCAGTCCAGATCCACATTTTTGAGTTTAAGTATACATTTTTATTATACTCTGTACCCAAGGAGACAAAGCTATAATAAGTTTGTGCAATTTATATTCTTGATCAGCATCGTTAGCTGAGTCGATATAGCCATGTCTATACATCCATAAGTCTGTCTAGAAGTATAAGAAAACAGAACTTAGTACCATTTTTTAGTATTATTTATGGACAAATATTTCTCGAATATGTTCTTCGCAACTATCAAGTAGGAACGTCACTATTTTTATTATATTTCCATTGACATTTTGGAGCAATGCAACCGGAAAGGCACGAAACACCAATGAAATGTTCCGTTTTAAGGATGGAAACATCTTCGGAGTATTTTTGTAGAATGAATTCATCGTGCAACCCCAAATGAATGTAGTCCAGATTTGAAAATTAAAAATGTTTCACAGTTTTCCGAGCAAAAACTTCCTGTTGAAGCGAGTTGTTTTGGGAAGGCGCCATTGTGTTGACATTACATATAGGATCAACCAGCGTATCAGCCACTGGCATTAAAATACTTTACAACTTCTCATGATAGGGCACTTAATTTATCCTTGCTTTTCGTCGTCTTCCTCAAAAAAATGAAATCCAACGCTGCCGCCGGCACATAGACCAAACCCGTCAAAGCAATGAACCATATTCCTACTGGGACCACAACCACCCAAACATCAACACCAACCTATATAAATACCCAGCTTTAAATACTTGACCCGTCATTTTATGAGCAAAATAGATAATTTCTATAAATACCTGGTTCCGATGGCTCAAAAACATTTTATTTAAAGCGAAAACACAATAATTGCGGAGACATTGCTCCCACCACACTGTTCTAATTTTTCTGCAGAAGCATTTGCGATCCTTAAAGCATGACTTTTGTCTATTAAAAACTCGGCAACTTTTGTAATCTGCACCGATAGTCTATCTACAATAACAGTGATCCGAAATCCGTATGTTACCAATGCCAGAGTGCTTGAAATCAGGAAGCTAAAACTTCGGCTCATCATAAAACAATCACCAAAGGATCCTTGACAATAAATACTTTTTCAATTCTATCAAGGATATAAGGATATACTTGTATAACCTAATAAAAAGGGCAACTCAGGAAGAAAAAACTGGATGAATAGATATCTTTCTACTATAGGTACTCAGCAATTAATCCCAACTGCCTAAAAATCTATTTGCCGCCTAACCGTACGACAAGACGTGCATGCGGACGTGAATGCGGAACATTTATCCGCCTGCAAATCGGACAGACTCGTGAATCTCAACACCTCCTCGATGGCACTGTAAGGTCACCTGCACGATCTGCAAAAACGATCAAACGATATTCCACCCGCCAGACTCCAGCCGACAACTAGAGAGCATGGATCCCCATTTTTGGGTATCAACCTCCTTCTTTTAATAACCACATTTTGAAATATGTATGTATATAAATTTGTACATCCTCAAATTGCGAATCAGGAGTTAAAAAAAACCTTAGTCGACTTTGAAATAACCCGCATCTCCATTGAGCCCTAAAATTTGTATAAGGATCCAAGTTGGATATTTCATTAGGAACCATACCAACAAATTGTTATTTCAAGCTGAACTAAATCAGAACAAAATATTTTTCTTAGAAATAACCCAAAAAGAGGACTAATTTAGAATATTTTATTACAATTGATATAGAATACATCAAATTTGGCGTTTTTAGCTAAAATAATAAGAAATACAAGTACAAACATTTTTTCGCTCAAAAACTCAGAAATGTGGGCTGGATTTTATAAGCACCCGACTTAACAAGGATTAGAAGAGACTAAATACACAAAATCTCGATTTGCATATGAACAGCCAGTCAATCGGATATGACTATATCGACTTGACTCTTTTTATGGGCGCTCTCCATTTTAGTTGTTTTATTTGGACCTCTAAGAAGTATTTTATTAAAATATATAAAATTTGGAGCTGAATTAACTACAGCAAATTTTCTTTTTCATACAATTGCCAGTAAGAAGGGTCAGATTTGCATGACGGCTACCAACATTTTTTCTTTCTTCAATCTTTGGTATCATTCATTAAGAATAAATGTTGCACACTATTTAAAAAAAAAAAAAATTTATAAAGTTCTCATGACGAGCGCGCTACGTAGTGTTTAGAATATAATACCCACTCTTTGCAAACGGTGCTGCTCTATAGGACTATATTCTTATACCTCTTTCTAACTAATTATTTCCATAACATTTCTAACTCTCTTACTGCGCATATTTCGTGCATTTCCTGCTTAATCCTTCCTTAAATCGCTTTGCAAATAACCAACTCTTTGATAGCTAAATTAGAGCTATGCAGCCTAGCAATTTTATGACAATTTTGTGCTAAATATTTTGTCAAAATATTTGCAAAACTGCTCGTTTAAATCAAGGTCAACCAACACACAGCACCATTTACATTTCTCGTATAACAGGTGAAATGGCAAACTTCGAAGGTCAATGCGCACGGCGAATCCCTGCCAAGCGTTAATGTTCGTTCGTTCGTCTTGGGCGCTGCATGCTGCATGCTGCATGATAGCTACGATATTTCCTTCCCCGTGGAGTTTTTGGATAGTGAAAACATCCAGCTTAGTTGCTAGCTGGAGTCTTGACCGAGCAGTAGAAGACCAATATTGATGGCATTTGCACTGTGCTCAAGGCTAAACAATTCAGACATGGAGTGCAGTTGCAGTAGTCACTTGTTTGGTTGGTTTTGGTGGAACTTCTGTGAGGATTTGTACAAATATTTCGGTTTCGGTTGCATTCTTTTCGCTTGCTTACTGCAAGGTGTCATTCAAGGTCTTATGCCGGTCGGGGCTCCAATTGTTATTCAAAGCCGATGGCTTTTGAAATTTCCGCGGTGGCGTTAATTCTAATCCATTTTATTTCTTATTTTTTTATAATTAATTAATTATTTTTGTAGGCCTGCCGTTCTGAAATTTTCTTAAATTCTTTGTTCTTGCTCAGTGGGTGCCTGCGCTTTCGATTATTGCCAAGAATACAAGAAGTTTTGGTGTTGTTTAACGCGCTTGGAATGCGCTTTCTTTTCAAGTCGTTTCAATGCGTGCATTTCTTGCGTGAAATTTTACAATTAATCAAATTTTGTTAAAAAAAAGAAATGAAAAATGTCGAGTTTGAATAGCCACCGTGGCGGAGCGCGTGAAAAGGATATGCTCGGCGATATGGTCGGTGTCCGGAATGAGCTGGTAATGAATGTACATTTTAATTGGCTTTTACGTGTGCACACATTCATGCAATCGTTGACTTCTGTGTTGCTGTTGCTTGTGATTATGTATATTAAATAGAAATAGCTGAATAACTGGGTAACGACTAAAAAACAGAAATTTCAATGGATTCGTAGATTAAATACTCTTCACACTATTTTTTACTCTTACTCGTAGTGGAAGGTTTAGATAATTTTAACGTCGTCGGCATAAGTAGCCAACAAAATATTGTTTCGTTCGATGTACATCTCATCAACGTAAGGGTTTGGCATATGTGCAAAAAAAATAGAGGGAAGCGAATTGAACCCAGAGCACTGACATGGGAAATCCAAGCCAAACTGAGATAACTATCTGATCTCCAATTTGACACTAAAACGCCTCGTTCTGCAGGTATTCAATGCGTCTGAAATAAGGCGAAGAAAGAACCAACCTTTAACTTGAAATGACCCATAGAGACAACTATGGGTATTGAACATTGAATTGGGACGCCTCACAGACTATCTTAAAGCTTTATTAGGTTTCTAGAACCAATACTAAATTAAAATTAAATATTATGGTTTCTAACGATGAGGTTCAGTGTGATTGACTTCGTGTTAACCTGTTACTCCTTGATTCATACATTTTAATGGTGCCTTTATTGTTCCGATCAAAATCCATATGGAATATTTTATTTGCACTGACAACCCACTTAATATGGGTAAAGTTTAATAGAAGCTAGCTGGGGAGGGAATAGACGAATCACAACTAAAACTAGACTGCCAGACAGACGGACTGGTATGACAATATATATTATCTGGGAGGATGACCAGCAGAAATAAAGACAACCTCAAAACAAAACCAATATATTTTTAAATGGAAGCGTTACATTTGCTACTATTTGCTTGGACTTTTGACTTTAAATAAGATATGATGTAGATATATGCTAGAAAAAACTTCGGTTAAAGTTACAAGGCACAGCAGTTGTACTGCTCAAGTTGACCAATTGGTTGCCGAACTTGCCTATGACTAGACCAAATCTCAAAGACGTTATGCATCTCACCCCTGCGAGCTGATCCTTTAATAGTGCTCAAATTCAATATTTGCATCAAATTTTCCTTTTTCTAAAGAGTATTTATGCTCGAATAATGATGGTTTAAAGGTGACTGGCTTTAATACGATGGTTTTTTTTTAAAGCAACGCAAGGAAACCTACCGAACAGGCATGCCGACGTCTACATACATTGACGCTTTAGTGATGACAACTTATAGATGTCATACTGCAACCCCGCTGGAACTATTATATGAAGAGTTCAAAGTTCACAATTACACTAAAAGGAGTAGCTCAGCCCCTGTCTCTCTCAACAACCACCCCAGCACAATCTATGGAATCAATGAATCTACGTTGTCTTATATCAATATAAGGACGTTAGAATTTAATGCGATGGCTGTTGGCATGGTGATTGGCTTAAATCACCTGGTTCATGAGCTTATTTTTTCTTTGGAATGAATGTCATTTAAGAGGTTCAAAAACAAAAAGGAAAATCTTTACACCAAAGAATAATATTACAGTGTGTTGCTAGTATAGTTCGAAGCTGCGTAGCTGTTAAGTTTTCGGAACTTAGTGCTGTTGATAATTTGAACTCTTCAACTGAAATGGAGGTTTATTAAATGTTACCTTAGAGGTCGAGAGTTAGGCAGCAGTTTCAAAGATACTTTTCTAATATGGAGCCTTGGCATAGCCAGAATGGCAGATTTACTCACTGCTAATATTTGACTATGATACTCAGGGAATTAGCATCATACGATCTAATAGATCCGATCTTGTTCTGCTATAATATCACAACTAATCAGAACAATCCAAAAGACGTTGAACCATTTCAAAATAGGTTTTAAACTGGGCTGCAATCTTAATTGTTCCCTAATGTGGCCCATAGCGTCTCTTTACTTTGGCTGCTGCCTGATATTTTTTATTACTTCATTAGTCCTACCTGGAAATATTTTCCCTAACTGTATAATCAGAAATCTAACACTATCTAACTCGAGCATTTTTAACTACGCGGGCATTTCCACGTCAAATTCATACGGATGGACTCTAGTCTAGTTCGTGTTGTAAACTTCCTCCCATACACCTATCAACACATGGGACCTGATTTTGAGCCTAGGTTTGCTGGGCGGTGGCATGATCAAAGCTGAACGCATCTGTGCATATTTTCGGTTCTAATGTTTGACGTAACTCTAATGGAGTTTTAGTATGCTGAGCGGTTTTACTAGGATCTGCATTAAGATCTGTCGTTTGGGCCTAATCATGGCGAGCGATAGCATGATTCAGATGATTAGGGTCGTTGACCAATTTAAGCAAATACTTATTTTATTATTAGGTTAGTTGTGTCTGTTTGTATAATTTATTAGGTTGAATGGATCGGAATTATTCCGATCTAAGCCGATTGCTTGACCGTTTATTATTTGATTGTTGATTGCTCGGCAACTGTCTGATCGGTCAGAAAATCGATACGTATCTTATATCCGAGGCTTGTTGTGTTCTATTATTGTCAATGGTCAATATCAACTAATGAAGGTTGGACTTATGCATGGTATGCTAGCTAGCATGGGAGGCCTCACTGGTCGCTTTATTCCATTTCTTTGTAAGCAGGCGGCGATTCTACTCCTGGGAGGTATCTGACCGCAATCAATAGCTGTCTGACTGTCGTCACCAGGTCTGCTAATAAAAGTGTGTGAAAGAAAATTGCAGCTATATACTCTTGGCTTAGTGTGATGAGACCCCTAATTTATTCCGGAAGATTTATCATAATGGAGATTATTTTGAGCCATTTTGTGCTGCATATCCGGTTCAACCGTCAGTCCAATCCCAGCTGGAGAAGATGCATTGTTCTCTTCCACTGACAAGGGATCAGGGGTCAAAATGAGTCTCCGTCTCCTACTGTTGTTACTTTATGAATATTTCTTTGTATACATTCAGCAATAGTGTTGCAATTGTTTGAAATCAATTGAAATATATTCAAGGCTTGAAGTATTCCATAAAAAACCTTCTATAATAGATCCAAAGTGGATCTGACAATATTTTGTAAAAAACTTCTTTATTCTCGATAGTGCTCCATAACTGGTAGCTCTTTGTCCATTTGCAACTGTTGGCAATTTGGTGCGGTGGAGCCGCTGGGTCAACGATGCGGGCCATTGATGGTAAATTATATATTTTCAGATATTATATCCAATGCGTGTACCCGTACTTGAACTTTATTTTGGAACCCAGATTCAGTAGAAATTATTTCAAGAACAGATCAGAAATACTGTGGTAAGGCATTACTAACAACATACATATTCTAATTTGCTGGCAATCAGACCTTATTTAATCATTTGTAGCTGTCCAGTAAAACCATTCCACACAATCATTAGTTTAGGGAGAAAAGGCTTAAATATATATCTACACTTTAATGAGCTTTTCATGTCTGCGTTCTAAATATTGATTAACGCTCCAAAATATTTGAACAATTCGAAAAACATTTTTGCAACTCGCAAACTTTGTTTTCTTTTCATTATCATAGTTTCTTGAAACTAAGAATTTCATATAGAAAATAAAGTAAATGTTTATTTATATAAACGCCAGACTAACTTAAAATCCCTATACATAAAGGCTATTAACGTTCATCATTACCAACAATCAGCGTTCAAAGGACGCTATAAAACATTGATTTGAAATGATCAACGCGAAAGAATGCACATAACAGACAAATTCTGGCAAAGATTTCCTGAAGATGCTGAAGCAGTCGAATGTCCTTTTTTGACAATCACCCGGTAGGAGGCAGCGCAATAAATGCGCTAAAAATCCGTGTGTACGCGCAGTCGCAGATATTCTACGAAAAATATTTTGCCTTTTCGGATGTTGCACAGAGTGGAAAAACGCTTTGTTGCATGAATAAACGAATACTTAAAGCGTTTTTATGATGCCCACCTACGGTGCTGTGAATGAAATCATCTCTCGCGCAGGCTACTCGACTTTGTATGGAAAGTCAAGACACTTACGTGTAAATAGGATTTGATACCTGCTCGACAAATATTTGTGTCAATAATTCGTGTCGTGCGTACATTTTTTCTTTCGTCTAAAACAAATGAAATAATTATTAAAATCGAGTATTATTGTAGAAATGGCATGCCGTCCAATTTTCTTCATATAAAAAAAAAAAGAAAAATATTTTCTAATCAGTTCTTTCGTTTGTAAAACGAGTTTCTTGGCCACATTTTTGCCACATTTTTTCATGGTACGCCTATTATAAATGTTTTACATTTAATGCAAACATTTACATACAAATAAACCAATATATTTAGCAGCAGTGGTAAATATTTAGAATCAATTCGTTTTGCATTGCACTATTTTACCCTCGAAATGTCCTTGAACAAGAATTGTAGAATTCGACGTGTACACGTAGTACTTTAGATCTACACGTAACTTGTTATCATGTTTTCAATAAAGAAGAATGGAATTCGATGACTTTAAGATCTAAACTTGAAAGCGCTATCTCTAATAAGTCTCCAAGATCTTGAGTTTCAAACAGACAGACTCAAGAAAGAGTGAGAGATTTGTATGGAAGCTACCTTCAAAGCTATCATCATTTAATGTCTCAAAAATGCTAAGCGTTCGAGTTTCTCTCAAATGTAGATTACTTCAGAAATCATCTTGTCATTGGATTCAATCTTTATCTATCGATTAGAGTTGACCATTGACCATCTTCACAAACGGCTATATCCAACATTTTATGGATGATATCGAAAGGGATTCAATCTATTATAAAATATTGGTTTTGGACTTCTGCCATCCCTCGGTAGCAGCAGGATCATGCGCTTTTTAGAGACTTCTGGCCGAAAAACTCATCTAAGTTTTTATATTTTTTCCATCAAAAGAATCTATCACAAATTTAAAGAAAAGTTATAAAACCCTCCCCAGTTTCTTTACAACTCACAAATTAACAAATTTAATTTTTGACTTTTGGCTTAAATCGCTAAAAACAGATGAAAACAAACAGTAGTAGCCCAGAAGTAAAGGAAGACAGGCACTGCCTACTATCCATGCAGCGTAGGGTAACTCCCGCACATATTAATCTTCCGAATATTTACAACAATATGCACAATTTTGTAGAAATCCCCGCTTAAGCATGGCAACAAACAAACACAAAAATGGAAGAACCAGAACAACCAGACACTCCCACAATGCCATGACATATACACGTTGACTTTTTCAAATATTTTGCAAAGATTTCGAAGTGTTAAGAAGTTTATCCGGCATGATTAAAACTATTACAGCAGCTAATCGCATTATAAGCCACGGCTTAAGCAATTTTTTTATTGAACAACATTTGTAAACGAAGGATCCGCTCAGGTAGTTGCCTACAATAAATGCGGCTTAACACAACACACGCCCACCTCACGCATAAGAAAGCTGGAAAGGCTTGAGTATTGACTCTCAAAAATTTTTTGAATTTCGCTGATCAGCAGCGAATCGAATATGATTAACCCTTGCCAGCCTAGACGACTTGAGTGAGTTCAAAGAGCACAGCTAATTGTTGGCATTATTTGTTTGTGGGTCACATTGTGCATTTCTGGCGATTCTCGGGAAAACCTTTGTGCGCAAATTAACATATTTTAGCAGACACTGGTCTATAATTAAAGCGAAATGCGGAGCAAACAATGAATTCAATTGAAGTGCCATTTTTTTCTAGCATACACAGTAGTGAGTAGGTAAACTGTGCTGACTCTGTGATATGTGGGCTGTTACAGTCTGCCCACAGGACAATGTAAATTCATAATCCCATGGTTGGCCGCAAAAATATTTTACACCATTATTCGCTACGGTTTTTGGTCAAAATTGCTGAAATTCCAGACACGTTGGCTGACATCTACATATTATCCTGGCGAAACTTGTTTGCCAACTTAGTGCGCCTGATTTTGGTATTTTCTGAAATAAGAAGAGAAATTCACACACACCCACTTTTCAAAAAGTCATTAGGCTCCAAAATAAAAAAATAAAAAGTAAAGAAGAACTGCTAAACGTTTGGCGGCATGATCAGAGAAATTCAAGACAACAAATTGTTCATTAAACAGAAGGCGCAAGGTGGGCGCAACGACACTGAAAAGCGTTCAAACGTTCGCTCGCGGCTACAATGCAACAACAAGGAACTGACAGGACAGACAGCCTGTTTGCCTGCCTGCGTGCCTGCCTGTCTGATGCGCCCCGAGCTACTCGAGATCAAACATCTGGAGGCACAGTACAAACACGCTCCGTCCTCAGGCGAACAGTTGCTGTAGCGGGGGCTACGGAACAAACATCACCGATCTCGAGCAAGAAGATTAATTTGTTTTACCGACTTTTGACGCCTGACGTTCGAACCGTGTGGTTGTCTTTTACATCATCAGTAAACAACCTGTTGTTGTGCTCATTACTCGTACAACTCTGCATCGCTTCAGTTTCTTCTTCTCTTATTTTCTATTATTTTCTTTTCAGCACAGTTCAATCTCTTTATCGTTGTCTTAGACTTCGGCGTATCAAAGATTTTGTCAAAACCAACTATCGATTAACCATCAAATGCTCTGTGCACTGATCTCTCTCCATCTCTATCTATCCATCCATCGGTTGTGTTTGGCTACCATGTGGTTTCACTGATTTCTCACATCTCGTTGATTGTCTTGCTGGCGTTTAGCGATTAGCAACGGATCGCATCGGATATATGCGAATTTAAATGAAATTATTCAATCGCTACTATTAATCAAATATGTATTGATTTCTTTTTGATATTGGATTTCAAGATGAATTATTGTGTAGGGTTTTTTTCTAGTTCGGCATGAGAACAAAAGAAAAGTTTGTTGCTTCAAAAAACCAAACTAGTTTAGCCTATTTTGAATCACAAAGGAGTGACGCATATCAACTTGGGTAATATATAATGTATAAGATCTAAGGGTTTGCTTATAACCAAACCTTGACCAGTAAGAGCATTGTATAGAGATATAATTTTTGAACTTCGTAACCCGATCGCTCCATTATTTTGGATTTTTTTTCTCATAATTGTTCTAGCAAAATTAATTCGCACAATGTTGATGGCTATTTGTAAGCCAGTCACCGAACTTATGGCACAATAAATCCGACGATTTCATTAATTTTGGCGGAGAAGTAGTTCAGTAGTGCATGCATTAATTCGTGAGGTTTTCTAATGGAAGGGCTCATTCATGACTATTTTTATTTGAAAGCTACTGTCATTGCGGGTATTTTTTAGTATATGTCATTTGGTTGAAGCGTAAAAAAAAATTTTTTTTATTCGTTTGAAAATGTCGAACTTTGTGCCAGATAAAGTGTTTTTGGCGGGGAGTTCTTCTTTATTACTGTAACATAAAGAAAAGTGCTACCGAAAGTCATCGTATTTCAGTGGAAGTTTATGGTGACCATGCTCTAGCTGAACGAACGTGCCAGTAATGGTTTGCACGGCTTAAAAGCAATTTCGACTTAGAAGACGCAGAACGACCCGCACAGCCAAAAAGGTTTGAAGATGAAGTATTAAAGGCATTGCTCGATAAACATGCGTACCAAACGCAAAAAGAATTTGTCAAAGCTTTGGGAGTTGATGAATTCATCCAAAAGCTTGGAAATTGGGTGCCGTATAAATTGAAACATAGACACGTCGAACGCCGATTCTGCATGTCGGAAATGTTGCTTGAACGCCACAAAAAGAAGTAATTTTTGCATCGGATTGTCATTGGTGATGAAAAATGGATTCATTACAAAAACACCAAGCGCAATTAATTAATGTGAAGGCCAGCCAATCATCAACATCCACGGCAAAGCCGAATATCCATGGCGCCAAGGTAATGCTCTGAGATCACAAGGGTGTGCTGTATTATGAGCTATTGAAATCGGGTCAGACGGTCAAAGGGGACCTCTACCGAACACAATTTATTCCTTCAAAGAGAGCGTTCGCGAAAATACGAGCAGAATATTCGACCAGACAAGAATCCATAATTTTCCATCATGACAACGCTCTACCACATGTTGCAGGACCGATTAAAAAATATTTGTAAAACATTACAGGGGAAGTTCCACATCACCTGCCTTATAGCGCAGACATGGCCCCTTCTGAGTACTACTTGTTCAGATTAATGCAAAATGTCTTCACCGAAATACGCTTTACTTTAGAAAAGGGTATCAAAAATTGGAATGGAATCCACAAACTGCCAGAAAGATGGGCAAACGTCGTAGCTTCCGATGACAAAATATTTTGAACATTTTCAGCTATATTTTGCGCTAACCCTAATATTTACATAAGCCACTTCATCCAGACCTGCTGCCTTGAATTGCGTTATGTAAATACGCCCGAATCGCCATTCCTATCACTAGGTAGTTGCCAAGATATCTGTTCCTGGTTAGGACCAAAGCTGAGAATTTTTTTAAGATATGTTCCAGAGTTTCGTCTTCGTCTAAACAGAATCTATAAATGCTATTACTTTCGATCACAATTTTGCATAAGTGTTTTCTAATTCTAATATCCAGTAGAGAAAATCTGAAATCATGCTCAGATCGCTCTTCTTCATTTTTTGTAATTGTAAGGGCATTGTAGCTGTATTTCCGGTTTTATGCCTTCACTTGTTTTCCAAAATATGTCTCTCTGATATCTATTCACTATCTTTTTCGAAGACGGATGCTCTTTACGGATGCAAAAGTGCTTAATAAACATCACTTGGACTTTCTGTAATCCAATAACACCATTTTGACTTATTTATGAACATGAAAATGTTTATTCGGTTCATGATCAATTTACATCTCTTCCAATTGGCACACTCATGACGTAAGCTATGGTCGATAGGCCATACACACCATCTTATACGGCTGCAGACTCTAATACAATGGCGAAATTCGTGAACCGAGGTGGGCGGAGGTGAGCCGAGCTCTGCGGAATAGCATTGAACAATGTGTATGTGCTACAGCGACAAAATTTTCTTCACTCCGCTCTTTTTTTTTGTTTGTGCTTTATAGACAGCTAAACCATTCCTACTTTTTCAATGGACGTACATTTCCCGGTCCCGTTAACATGTACACCATATCCCATCCCTATACCTCCAAAGGATGCAAAGATATGACCAATTTTCTTTATCGCTTATATGGGGTTGGCGTTTCGCTCCCTCCGAGTATATTAATATGTGTACCAAATTTCATCTCTTTATCTTAAATGGATGCAAAGAATGACTGAATTTGGTGCAAATACTTTTATAGAGGCGGAGCATCGTCGTCTGCAAATTTGACCAATTTTATTTTGCGATCTCACTCCCCCTATTTTATTAATACGTAAACCAAATTTCCTCTCTATAACTTTTAAGGATGCAAAGATATGATGAATTTTCTTTATCACTTATATTCCATTATGGTTCAGATCGAACACTTAGAAGTGGTCCCCATACAAATCTGTACCATGTTTATGTGTTTTTAAATGAATATGTTTGTTGTTGTTTGTAATTACTCTAGAAACATCGTAAAATTTGGTATATTTTCCGTCAATCCTGATCTAATATTCAATTAGGGTCCAAACCGGACCACTAAAAGAGATTACTCCCTTGCAATAGTCCAGTGAATGTAGACATGTCCGTCTGTTTGGCTATGTACAACAAGAACTTGGAGACTATAAGAGCTAGAGCCTTTAAGTTTGAACATTTTATGTCTCCTATTCCCTATTCAGATAGGTAGTAATTAATGAAAGTGCCAGTCCCTCTCTAATGTATACTACCTATAAAAACCTGACTCTACTTTCTGAGTTATCGAAATAAATATATCATACTTAAGTTCTATGCAATATTTTATATAGGTCCATATGGTATAGCCCCCAAAAGAAATCTGTTAACTTTCCTAAGGTTTTCTAAGAAACAAGTTTATTTAGTTATGGTTCTGGTATGGACGGATTTTATGTATTTTTTAATGATCTCAATATTGTTCTTTAATCAATTTTTCAGAAATCTGGTTGAATTCAGACATAGTCACTAATGTTATCTACAGTTACCCTCCACCCAATTCCAGCGACGTATACCATTGAGCATACGCACCCATCACCCATCATAGGGCAGTCTCAATATAAACCCATCGACAAGTTATGCGAATTTGTAAGATAAATTTCTTTATTTAGGGTGACATCAGGTCAAAAGTCGATATGCTGACTTCTTTTGGACGGACGTCCAAAGAGGTTTAAGAAATAATAATGTTACTATCGCAGAAGTTTTTATGTCAAAGGAAATTTCGCCAAAATCGAATAAGCCTTTTCCAAGATTAGAGCGGAAAACAGATTGACAGACAAAAATTTTAAAAAATCATGTGTTAAATTTTTTGTAAAGTGAAAAGAGGTTCCGAAATCATAGACAGACTGCTAAAATTTATAAATTTTTATATTACTTGTAAGCAAAGATGTTTTCTGGAGTGGCGGTTCAACATGAAACCTCCAACCAATGTTGACAAGAAAAATAAAACTAAATATAAAGCATAGGCATAACAAAAACCTCCTTTTTAGGTTGTAACCCATCTCGGCACAATCATCAAACAGAACACAGAAATTAAACTCAAGCATTGCAAATTGGGAGGCTGCAACCGACTGCACACTTAATTTCCACTTAATCACACACAAAAACTTTAAATAGCATAAAAAGAAGTACATATCAAGCATATTTTTTTTTTTTTAATAAAAATTGGAAGTCCCAATGCGACAGCAATGAAATAGGGGTTCATTTGCATGTCAGTTGGGCGTTAAACGCTTTGATGCGCGCACAACATGGAGTGGAAGTGTAAAACTCAAGATGCTCCGACCAGACTGTCTGACAAGATGCCTCATTTGTTTGTGAATGAAAACAGGCGTCGCGTGGAAAAATCGGCAGTTTAACGCTGAAAGAATTTTCCAGGAAATTACGCAAACGCATTAATCGCAATTGGTTCGGGTACATAAGGAAGCCAGCCAGCCCGAAGGAGATGACAGAAGCAAAAGAAGGGCGCAGTGTATTCATAAAAAAGAGCAAATATTTGCACAAAACAAAAGGACAAATTGGCCTGCGAAATATCGCGACCGCACGTGCGTGTAATAAAACCGCACAAACGCACAATATCCTTCTGGACAATGTCCGGTACACAAAGTCAAGGCAGAACGTGTGAGTACACTCACAAGGATAATGCGAGATGATCGTGCACATTATGATGTGATAAATGAACGCAGGAATTGAGCGCGGTAATAAAATCGAGCGGCGTAGAATACGCTGAACTGAAGATCGGAACATGGTTCGAGCGGATGTCTTCAAGCTGAAGCGTACAATTTGCTTAGTTTGTAGTTTATGAAGATTTAAAAAAAATATTGAATAGAATAAGACAAAGCTGAGATGGTAATAATTTTATAACTGGATAACACCGAACATGATATACGCTTTATAGGAGAATTATAATAGAGAAATGATGTCGACTGATAGATAAAAAAGGCGGACAGATGGACAGAAATCAGAAGGTTGTAGCGCTGAGCCAAAGTATACCACTATTAGGCTTATGATGTGTTGTGATGGACTCATGTTTCATTCAACGTCAAACCATTACTTTGTTAAAGTTGTCACAAAGTTTTTAATAAAATTTTATACCACAAAATATGTGTAGTGTACATAAAATTCCATTCAACATAAATGTTTTTATTTCAACATTTCATCGTTCGCTTGGCTGCTGCTGCGTGAAAAGAAAACATTTCTACAACAGTTTGTGCCCTACTCACTCCTTCGACTCGTTTTACTGCGATCTTTTACTTCATGGCACAACTTATAGATACACATATCCGCTACAATTTTAGACAATGCAAAAAGTTAAAATTACAACAAAAAAAAAACAACTAAATTTATTTTTTTTTTCGACCATTTTATGTGCATTATTCAGGCGATCAGTGACCGTGAAATCGCGCCTTTCTCAACATCATGATATATTGACGGTCATATATATTTTTTTTTTCGACTAGGAAGTAAAAATCAAATAAGGAGCGCTGATTTTATGATGGGTCAGCCAGCGTATTTCTCAGGATTCGATGCGTACGTTTTGCGTCTCTCTGCACAGGTAACCTCTACAAATATATCCGTCAGGCCATCCATCAGTTCCTTCTCGATTATTCACAAAAAAAGAACATTTATTGCTGTAAAATTTTTGGCTTTTTGTTTTTCATTCTTTTTTAAACGAATTCAAAAAATTTCGCTTAAAATTTAGAGCAAGTAATTTTTTTTATGTTTGACCTTAAACCCTTTTCACAACTCTCTTTTTTTTAAGTAAATCAGATCAATTTTCGAGAGATCTGCTTTTCGTGGGTTTTCTCGACTTTCGACTTTTGTTTTGACTTTTTGACTTGAATGGGTTGAAGTTCTTAGTAATTTGAAAAGGAAAAAGATGCAGTTCAACTTGGTTTTGTGTGGAAGTAAGTCGATATATTTTTGGTTAATGTTAGTTTAAATAGAAGGTCGGAAACCTTTTCATGGTAGCAAACTATTTGGTATTTATGGTTTGAAAAAATTATGTAGTGAAAAAAAACAAATCACATGTAGTGCAGATGCTACAGTTTGGCATGAGATTTGTGTAGAAGAATATTAAAAATGATTGTATTTAGGTTTCTTTTAAACCGGGAGTCCAATTTAAGTTCGACCGCTAAACAAGTAAAATGCACGATATTCAGAGTTCCATCGGAGAGAAGCATATAAATCTGTTTATTGGAAAGATGGATTGCCCTCCATTAAAATCTTATTTAATTATTTCGAAGCAATTATAAATAACTAAAACCAAACATTATGATCTTCTGAAGGCGGAGATAGAGCTCTTCCGCTTATCGCCAAACGTTGTAGCATATATGCTAAAGGCTGGAGACAATTTAAAAATATTTTATCCACGATTGCTTCAACTACTTACTAAGATGACCTTCAACCGTCATTCGGTCATGACATTTAAGAAGGCGTACTAGCTGCCGTGGTCTTGTACGCGCTGGCGCCAGCTGTTTTAAAAAACAAACTACGCATAGGGGGTCTCTATTCCTGGTCAACTCATGCTCGGTCGTTCTCTATTAGGTCGTAAATGTAAACAATGAGTGCTGGAGCTCTTCCGTCCATTCGAATGAGGTGACCAGCTCATTCATGCCATATGAAGCCAACTGCATCGCTGGCTAGCAACCGCTAGCCAACAAAACAGTTAGCTGCTACCCAGCAATGTAGCTAGCTACTACCCAGCAATGCAGCTAGCTACTAGCCAGCAATACAGCTAGCTACTAGCCAGCAATGCAGCTAGCTACTACCCAGCAATTCAGCTAGCTACTACCCAGCAATGCAGCTAGCTGCTACCCAGAAAGCTGCTAGCCAGCAATGCAGCTAGCTACTACCCAGCAATGCAGCTAGCTGCTAGCCAGCAATGCAGCTAACTGCTAGCCAGCAATGCAGCTGGCTGCTACTCAGCAATGCAGCTAACTGCTAGTCAGCTATGGTAGCTAGGGGGCGAAGGTCATTGACCCCGGTGGTCATGAGAAGAGTTTAAATATCCAATGGGACAGACCCACAGTCATATGAATAGGTCTTGGGGTTAACTATTGACTGCGGTTTTGTATCAAGTAATGGGTATATAGTATATACAATGATTATTGATATTACCAATGGTTTCCAAGGAAGATAGAGACTCTTGGCAAATATCGTATTGGGTGCATATAAGTATTATGTTTGCATAAATGCCGGCCACTTGTTTACGGAGACAGAAGTGTAAGAACAATTATACAATTTAATGTCAGTGAGACGCCTATTTGGTCGTTAAAACAATCGCAAATCAGGGATACTGCTTAAATATAAATTCCATAATGTTTTTATGGATCCACACAACCTACGTTGTCCTTGGCTTGCCTTAAAAAGTTGACCCCCTTGGGAATGAATGCACTTTTTTTTCGTTGCATACAATTTTTGCACATTTAAACAAATTTTGTTTGAAGGCTTACGAGGACTTGCATATGACATGGGTACCATTGGATAGGTCTAAGTCTTAGCTATCCATTTTACCAACATGTTTCATCGGAACGACTTCCCGGTAAAAAAAAATACTTGACAATAAATCATTGCAGAAATAGTGGAACTATTTCGAATTTGGATTTTTAGCCATTCTTTATAAGTTTTTTTCTTTGAGAATTTTTTAGGAAATTAAGAGTAGACCTCTGTATTTGGTTATTAACTTCTCACTTATTATTTTATACCCGACCCGGCGTGTGCTGCTACGCCCCATCCGGCTACCTCATCTATAAGGTTATATGCATGTCAGCACGGCCGAATTCTTTCGGTTGGTCTACAATGTTTCACTATTTACCATATGGGCAAATCCCAGAAACAGTCCACCAGCGAACAATTTTTGAAATGAGCCTTTTGTTATTTTCTTTTATGTAGAACAATAGAGTAGATATGTAATTTTAAAAATTTATAACAAAAAAAACATTTCGATGTTTATAAATACAAAAGTTATTACCAAACCCAACCCAACCTCGGTGTTGTTACTTTTATACCAAAAATTAACATTTTTTCGGTATACATAATATATCATTATTGTTAACATAGAAGATCGGACAGATAGCTATATTAAGGT